>OX401924.1:3550000-4970365 GCA_947859195.1 Drymonia ruficornis | reverse complement strand
AATGCAACCTAGACTGCAGGGGCGGATGGTCTTGCCTCCTCGACTGTAATGTGTGTAGACAAGCAAATCTTAAGTCTGCTCTTTGTCCTAGGAAGTGTTAAAAACGATTATAGAACAAAACACCCCATTACAACGTGACCTTTTTATTTTCAGGCAAAAAGAAAAAGTTAACGATTAACAGGCAAACTGGCGGCTCTGACACCGCCAACCCTAACGCCAATGAGAAGAGTGCGAAGGGCAAGAAAGAAAAGAAAGAAGACAGTGAAAAGTCTGGCGTGAAGAGAAGCAGATCCCAGCGCTCTCTGGTGGATGTTGATAGAGGTTAATTCCAATCTCTTATATTTAAATAGAATACTTATTATCAACTATGATAGATATAACATTGTACTTACTGCTATTAAACGTCCGTGTGGCTAACGGCCCGGCCACGACTTCGCGCTTCAGCACCAAGATGTTGCATGCAGCCACGAGCTGCCGCTCTCGGCGGCAACGCGCGCGATGCAACATTTTAGCACCCCCGCGCTGTCGCCCGTCGCTGAAGCGCGAAGTCGGGGCCGAGCCGTAATAGTCTGTGGTGCCGGCCACCCGAGATAGAATAGCGTCCGCGAGCGCGTCCTTGGTAAACAGAGGATATGTGACAATGGACTGGGAAGAATGGAACAGTCTGTCTAGTCTACTAGCCAATAGACAGTGTTCTAATGGCCCCAGTCATGTAATTCTTATCGTATGGTTAGTGGCCAACATGGTGTCAGAGTTCAAGCTGCCCAAACCTTGCCTTTGACAAGGTTTAACGACTGCTACCTAGACACAACCGGGACGGACTTTTTACGTGCCCTCCAAAGCACAGAGACGCTCAGTTCAAATGCTATTAAATGGTCACCCATCTCTGACTGACCTTGTCAAGAGTTGCTTAACCTCCGATCAGTGATTGCAGCTGGCTATGAGCGAGACATTGTTTTAGACAGACTACACCAGTAAACGGTGAATTTAGTAAAATTATTCTAGAACTTTACACTTTTTTACAGCTCAAAAAGCCAAAGCTGAATCGAAAGCAGTGAAGAAACCATTAACAAAGGAAGCGCCAGCACTACCGGACGACTTCGACACGTCCAACGTTACGGTACGACGGTCCACGAAGAGTCTACATTCAGGCTCGAGCACCGACTCCAATGGATCTGCTAAGGGTAGGGGCAGGAAGAAGCAGGAGCCGGGTCAGTAGAAATTTATGTAATTTTATATAAAAAAATATATTTAAAGCGATCTTACAATGATGCTTATTAGGGTTCCGACCCAAAGGGTGCCAACGGAACCCTATTATTAAACCTTCGCTGTCCGTCCGTCCGTCCGTCCGTCCGTCCGTCTGTCAGCGGGCTGTATCTCACGAATCGTAATAGGTAGAGAGTTGAAATTTTCACAGAATGTGTATTTCTGTTGCCGCTACAACAACAAATACTAAAATAAAATAAAAATTATAAATAAACGGGGGGCCCCCATACTATAAACTTGATATTTTTGACGTTTTTATTCTACGGTGGTATGAAACCATTTATGTGCGAGTCTGACACGCACTTTGCCGGTACCTACCTAATGCCTCAATTTTTTAAATGTAGTTCTTGTCTTCATTTTGAATCATGATAATTATAGTTAAATATATCCTATCACACTGTCTATGTATATGAACAGCGAGCAAGGCAACTCGTCCAGCGACGCGCGCGTCCACTAGCTCGGCCCGCAGCAGCGCGGGCAGCCGCGGCTCGCTGCTAGACGACTCTAACGACGACACCATTCTGCACACTATAGTTTACGACAACGAACTCGTAAGTACTATACATGGACCTAATACTAAGAGGACTGGGTCTAAGCACCCGGGTCCGAAGACTCCACTAGGCCCGTGACGTCATCACACTAGGCGTGGCTTAAGTCAGTGTGCTGTCGGCGTTCGTCCTGTGCAGACGTCTTGCAAGCGTTTGCATCCCTAATATAATTCTATATCGACACTAGATGGCGACCTTTTGTACATCCTTTTTACCATCCTACACTTAGTGACATCTAGTGCAAAAAGTTAAACTACGTACTAACGTCGACATAAAACGAAGCGAGTACTTCTGCTGTTGACCGATAGATAGATAGACCCGGGCCATCACGCGCAAATTTCCACGCGTTGTTTCATAGAGAAATCTACTAAAAACACCTCCACTCTCTAATAGCTTCATGGTACTATATACCCACCAAAGCAATAAGGAGAAGAGAACAAACTCTCCATAATGTATGTATTAAAAAAAAAAACGACTTACCGCGCTATTTTGCCAACAATCAAGGTAATTTGTCTTATAATAATTATCTTATAATCGCAGGTTCAGTCCGTGTTGAACGATTCGGAGGAGAAAGAAAGCAGTAAACGTGAATCTAAAGCAAACGTCACTATTCCTGAGACACCTGATGCTAGCGAAGAGTGAGTTTTTTTCAAATCGCATAAGATTCAGAAGACGTATTTTTTAAGATATTATACTATACGAACCGGTAGGGACAGCTAGGGACTGCTTGCTTGCTTTAGGCCCGCCACATACATACGGAATTTCCGTACGGAATTCCGTTTCGAAATATCGAATCAGGGTTTCCGAACGCGGTCCATACATTTGGATGGATTTACTGCATTCGGAATGGTGATTCCTAATGAAGTAAATCCGATTTCGAATCGGTGGATTCGATATTTTGAAACGCAATTCCGTACGGAAAATTCCGTATGTATGTGTCGGGCCTTATAATACACTAATCGACAAAATCTTGGGAACAAACCAACTAATATACGAAACTCTTAGAAAAAGTACTGGCCAATAAAATGTATAAATGCAGGTTGAAAATTTATTAAATAATTGTTCGAAATTTAAAAATTATAACAAAGAACAAAAGCTTACATAGGACAAAAAATATTGAATAAAAAAAATCCACTATAATATCTTTGTTCCCTAGGCTTTGTTGAGTAGTGTATTTGTTTTGCTTGATCAATACACGACACGTATAGGGGTGTGATAAGTCGTATCGCTACACCTAAATATTGCCATGCGAAAATGATCTACATGATCCAAGCAGTAAAGTAACTAACCACTTAAAACATTATGCCCTTATACTATTTGACCCTGAAAATGTCTTTCCAGATCCGAATCCGAACCAGAAATACCCCAGAAAGGCAAACGTAAACCCAAGAAAAAGTAGAATAAAACGATATTTAACTTAACTCCGTCTTTTATTAGAACATTTTAATTTAAAACTAGAATTGAACTATCGGGTATATCGCTGGCTGTTGCCAGTTCGATGCCAGTCGTCGTGGAAGTTGTGAGGCTTGTTTTGCCACTGCCAGCTCTTGTCCCAAGGCTTCCATCTGTGGTCCCATCTGTGGCTCTTGTTAGGTTGGCTCTCTGGGACATTAGTCGTGTGACCCCCGTAGCCGTTGTAGTTACCGTGGCCGTGGTCGCCGAAACCCCAGCTAAAGTAATTTGATAAATTAAATGAGATATAGGACATAGTCAGAACCCATAGTGACTATCTGGTGAAACGTGGGCTCTGAGTTGGTTAATACCTCCACAATGTGATGGTGTATGGCCACTCAAGCCTCTGACTACCCCCGAATGGGGATAAAAGTCGTGACATTACATTTTATATAGGACATTTCTATGAGATTTATTACGGTGGCAAACAAGCGTACGGCACGCCTGATGTTAAGCAATTACCGTAGCCTATAGATGCTTCTAATACCAAAGGCATCGCTCGCACGTTACCGACCTGAAGGGGAGGGGAAGAGGGGGCGGCGTGGGCTTACCGCTCTCCCGCTCTCTCTCTCACCGTACGAAACGCAACTGTAATAGCTACTTTACGCCGATCTTCTGTGAGAGGGTGGTACTACCCTGGTCGTGCCAGCCCGTATATGGGCTGCAGTCAATTGGCAACATGGATGGGATATTCTCAGTGATGATATTCGAGCTAAATATCACACCAACTTACCCTGGATGTGTGGATTCGTTGCTGCCGTCATTGTCTTCGTTGCTCGCGTGGTTGCCAGCGGTGTGCTCGTTGCTGAACCTGTTGCCCAGGCCGCCTGACGCGTCCTTCGCCTTCTGGTATCGCGTGGTGATAAACTCCGCTCCTCTCTCCGCTATCATTATTATTGGCGCTGCTGTGTTGCCTGCGAAATTTATTAAACCTTATAAATTTATTTATTTAGAATTTATATTTAAATAAATTCTACGACAATGAAAATCACACTAGTAAGGACGAGGCCCCACTAGCGCGTTGCGCTATGTCGTCGCAACGGATCAAAGGGTCGACGGGTGAGAGACGAAGCGGGAGGGTGATGCGCCACTACAAAATCTTGCGACGACGCAACGCAACGCGCTAATGGGGCCCGGCCCTAAATGAGCGTTCGCGAAGCAACGAGACCTTGTTTTTGCAACCCATAAAGAACCATTCTTCTGTTCTTAAAGATGTCACCAACTGCTGGGTTTACGCCTGTCCAGGCCTACACACACACACACACACACAAGAAGGGTACTGTAAAGAAGTGTAGGTACTGTACAAAGTAAGAGGAGTCTTACAACCTTACTGTTAATAAACTTTAGACTTACCAGAAACTAAGGTCGGCATTATTGAGGCGTCAACAACACGAAGGCCTGCAAAGAGATATCCCGTTAACACTGACCTCATTCATCGCACTAGTAATAAGTTGCATCAAAATAATTTTAAAAAAGTAGCTGGGCGGGAGCGGGGCTACGGTATAGTGATTGGTTTATCAAAAATAATAATAATGGATTGTGATTGGTCGACTGTAATTTTATACAACTCGTAAACTTTTGTCTAGGACAGGACCCATATCTGTACTTGAGATTTAGTGTAGTGGCCTCTCCCACCAACCCTGAGGGTTATAAACAGAGGCACACTATACCTGGCAATCCCCTACGAGGCGTCAGGGACCACCTACGGTAGGTCCTGCCGCCAGAGCCTACACTCTAGTACTCAATGTGTGAGTTGCATTATCCAGAATGGTACGGAGCCGTAAAGTCGCTCACCACCCGCACTCCGAGGAGAGCTAACGTGTCAATCCCCGCTGAGGACGTCAGAGACAATATTGTGAATTTTGTCTAGGACAATGTGACGTACAAAAGTTAGTTAATTGGTTATCAAATGCTCACCTTGCACTCCATACACCCTCAGTTGCATATCAACGACCGCCATGGGGTCTGACTCTGGCCCCATCTTGCACGTCCCGGACTGGTGGTTCTCGGGCTCCGTGCGGTGTCGCGCCAGGCACTTGAAGTACTCGTCCGTAGGGTTAGGGCCGTCGCCCTCACACTCACCCCCGTGCCCCGCTGTTGAAACCATGCCGTATTTCTCGCGGAGGATCTGTAATTTTGATTGTCAACAACACGTGACAACTTGATAGACCTAGACTTGTTTGATTGGCTGCGCTTACATCAGGCACGACAATATATCCTGCTAAGGAGTTTATGGTCACAGTACAACTCGGTAGCTCGCTGAAAATAATGTTGAAGACATGTCGGTATTGCCAATGGCTCATTGTACGGCTTATGTAGTTTTTACAAATGCTAAGTTAATGGTGGAATAGCGAGTGCGATAACAAAGTCAATTTCACTGCATGTAATGGTGCGCTGAGCAAAAGGGCCATAATGCGCTGGGTTCCTCCAATAGCGGCGCCGTCAATAACGGCCGCACTAGAACATTGGCTACGTAAACCGAACATTGGACACCGTTGTTTACCTAAATTGATCAATGACTACGAGGTACTTACTGTAGTGTTAGTGAGTTTATAAGCTATCTTGGCCGCTTCAACGAGAACGTTCAGCTCATGTTCGTCGATGAAATAGTTGGGCTGCATGATCGGCGGCTGCAGCGGGTCGATGGAGCGGATCGTAACGAAGCCTCGACTGCGGGGTTGTAGCGCCACTGGCCTTATGCTGCAATGTATAAAGTAATACTATAGTGCTATTCACTGGTCTCACGCACTATGTGTAAAAAAGCCTGAATCATTCCGACAACTGGTCTTTTTTAGTCCCACTAGCTAAGTTTCTTTGAGTAGATGAAAATTACCACGTGTTGTGATACTATCGGTAATTAGCCAACTCGAGAGACGGGAAGCTAAACCCAAAACAAAAGAAATGTGAAACAGACTTGGAGATTACTTTTATCATAAAATTATCCTTCTTTCTTCTAGCCTGTAACTTAAAAGCTCGCTTCTCGATATATTTTGGGGTCAATATGACCAATTTATGACCATAATTAGGTGTCAAACTGACAGAGTTGTCTAAAAGAGTAAAGGGGACGCCTTTACCTTAAAGTTGGGCCAGGTCCACAATTCACCTGGTTCCATATTCACCAAACTGACGCATTCTTACCTGACATGTCTCCTCTCAGCGGTCTCGTCGAGTTCGTCCGCTTGAACAACGTTGCCGTCGCCGCAAGAAGCGTAGTATCCGCCGAAGAAGTACTGGACGTCAGGGTTTCTGCCGCCGGATGACGCGAATTTGGAATTGATTTTGCCCGTTAACTAGAATTAAAGTGGAAATTAGCTTTCATGTTCGATGTCTGACGTAAAACTCTTTCTATCCCTCTCTTCCCGTTTCTCTCTCTCTCTCTCTCTCTCTCTCTCCCGCTCTCTTTCTCCACTCATTACTTCCTTTTTACAAGTCGATGTCTTATATTATAAATAGTGGTGGTTGGGTGGCTTCTCCAAGCATTCTGGCCGGAAGTCAGCCATATAGTTCAAGTAACATTAGAAAACAAGTAGTCACTTATTTATCTTCGTGCTAAAAATTGGTAGTCTGTGAAATCCTTGGCGGTATCGTCATGTCATCGACTAGAACCAGTGGTAGCAGATCAACGGCTTTGTGGTTAAAAGACTTCCACAACTGGCCAAAGTAACAAAAACTTGGGGCCCTGATTACGCCAGAAAGTCCTCTAGTGAAAAGCTTTGAACTGTATCCTTACCTGAGACATTCCAGTCGAAGACAATGGACCATCTCTCTTAAGTAAATACTCCGCTGCCACGTGCCAGTTCAGATCAGGAACCTGCGGCTCCTTCATCAGCGTGAAGTCCAAATTGAGTCCCACGTGGTTCTGGAGGTTCTGGCCCACCCCGGGCAGGTCTTTGATGGTGGGGATGTTAAATTTGTCCAGGGTATCCCGAGGCCCGATTCCGGATAGAATCAGGATTTTGGGGGTGTTCAGTGTGCCCGCGGAGAGAATTGCCTGGAAAACAGGCCAATTTAACCTTATTGACGAGTAACTAAATATCGCCAAACATACACATCCATTGTATGGTCCCAAACTAAGCTTCTACTATGGCTACCGTATGTACAATAGACTTGGGGTGATCCCAATGACACCCAGACTATTAAAAATAACGAAACCTACGCTCGAACTGGGGTTTACTCCGAAATACGTCGCTGACGGATCGTCCGAAGTACGGATTCGATTTACGATCAAAACAATGTCAAATCATAGAGAAAAACGAAAGAAGAAATGTCAAATCACGACAATCCGTCAGCCGAAACGTTAGGTTCGTATTTCGGAGTAGGCCAGTACTGCGCTATGCGGTCGTCAAATGTTGATTATTTTATATGTTTGAGTACCTACTGTTGTAGGCCGTTTGGCTCACAAAATCGGGTAGTCGCGGGTTCGATTCCTACCAGAGGCTAATTTCAGAAACATCCTTTTCGTAATTTACCCCAGTCTGGGTGTCACTGGGATCACCCCCAGTCTATTGTACGGTAGCTATAATACAAGCGTTGCTTAGTATAAGAATATATACCGTTGGTGTGTAAGTCTGGCGATATTTATTTACTTTTATATATGAAGACTAACGCGGACTGGTTATTAGAATTTCATAATGTATATAGGTATAGATTAACGTCTATACCATCAGGGGGTTATCGAAAGGCTTAGACGAATTCCGGCGTATACAAATATGATCAAGAGCCTCTTTAAGTAACCAGATTTTTCTGGTATTGACCAAAATGACCTTAAGTGTCCATATCACCTTACCTCCTTATTAACTTTCACGGTCTTCGTGACCCCGTCCTTAATGTACTCGACGGCGGTGACCCTCTGGTCTACGGGGTCGACGATGACGCGGGAGACGAGCGCGTTCAGCAGCACGTGCAGGTTGTCTCGCTTGGAGCCGGGCCGGATGTACCCGCGGGCTGTGCTGTAGCGGGTCCCTCCACTGCACCACACAAAACACATATTACGTGAGGCATTTAGGGGGGAGGGGGTCGAGCCAAATCTTACCACATCACGTTTTTTTACAGCAAGACAGTGTAAAATTGCGAAAAAACTGGTAAAACAAGTAAAACATGTTTCTCCACTAGAATGTGGCTTTTGAAAAATCTCAGGTGGAATTAGAGGGGGAGCGAGAAGGTTGAGCAAAAGCTCATGACATCTCACCAAGGGGGAGGGGGGGGTCGAAAAATCACCAACATCACCACGTAATTTATGGACGCCCCCTTAGTACTATAACACTTCTTTCGTTATGGGTCCAGGGGGAGAAAATCCGAAAATCCTAAAATCCGTTCAGAACTTTCTAATAGTTCTTTATTTGACCCCCCCAACCTACGCGTCCCCTAAGGTGTTCCACAACGATCGGTCCTGTGCTTCTTGCATCCAGAAGTTTCCTGCGACCTTTATCAACACGTCTCGTCACTCAGCTCGTTAGCGAAGCGCTCATAGCCAGCTGCAATCACTGATCGGTAAACGATCGTAGGTACAGCAACGCTTGGCAAGGTCAGACTGAGATGGGTGCCATTTGGAGGCATTTAAACTGAGTATATCCGTGCTTGGTAGGGCACGTAAAAAGTCGTGGTTGTTGCCATCTAGGCAGCAGTCGTTACTCTTGTCAGAGGCCTTCGGGCGGCTTGAACAACTCTGACACCAGGTCGGCCACTAACCATACGATAAGAAGAAGAAGCTCATCGGTTGGAATAGCAGTAAATGGTTACTAACTCGTTAAACGCCTGTGCTATGGTGAATCCGGTCATGGTTTCTCCGTTAAGGTCGCTGGTAGGCGGGTAGCCCAGCTCGATGGCGGCTGACACCACGTCGTGCGCGAACTGGGGCGCATGGCGGAACTGTTCCAGAAAATAGTGTTATGGTTTAACAGTCATCGAAAAACGTGTGTCTGACTGGACCATTGGTGGTGGGGCAGGGGGTGCAGCTAACTAGGCCTAGACTGCCACCCCTTTATTCAAAACTCAATTTATCTTATCTTTTACCCAAAGGAAAGACTTCATTATTTTTCATCATCATCATTTGTCATGCCCCTAGGTAGGCCAAACGCTAGAAATACACCCATGGGAAGGCTGTGACATCATCTATAGTGTTTACTGAGGCGACATGCAAAATACAATTCACTACTAAACTTAAAACCTATATAGGTATTGAAAATGTTAGTTCCTCTTTTGGGCCACCAGGCTCCTAAGTCGCTTAGGCATTGCCATTGAGCTGCTATAGTGATCGACCCTCTGATTGGTCTGCCGACCGGCTGATCGGCCTCTGATTGGTCGGTCAGAAGCAACCGATCAATAAGGGTCGCCACAGTTGTGTCACAATGGCTAAGCGACTCGGCCCCCAGCCTTATGAAGTGACAAATGTACTTCGGCTATTAGGTACCTACTTGTGTTAAAAAACTGGCCATTAGTAGGTATTATGGCTTGTATGCGCAGACACCCACCTTCTGCACCGGCATAGGTCCTCCCGTGGTATGATACTGCGTCGACACCCCATTCCCTATCTCCTTGTTATCCTCACTCTTGAGGAAGTAAGGCAGCACCTCGAACCACGACCAGCCCGTCGCGCCGTTGACTGCCCATCCGTCGTAATCGGCCGGCTGGCCTCGCATGTACATCATCCCGTTTATTACTGAACATCCACCTGGAGAAGAGGGAAATGGATTCAGAAATATTATTTCGAAAAATCCAGAGGCGCGAGGCGGGACTCGAACCCAGAACTTAAGCCCGTAAGACGCGTGCTTAATTAATGGGCTATCATTGCTATTACTATTTTATCTGGACCCCGAGTCTGCTAACAACTAACCATTGCGTAAGTAATAGTCTGAATTCTTAATTACAAATCATAAATTCTGTCGGTATGTTTTCGGCCAGAGGATTACCAACAGATGGCATATTAGCAGACTCAGGTCCCTGATTGCTCGAGGACGGCTGCTCGCTGCTTGTAGACTCAGCCAATGGAGACGACTCATCCTTCTTTCTCCGACATACCTAAGGGGACGACTTATCCTTCTTTCTCTGGCATACCTAAGCGCTAACATACACGGACTGCATTTTGCAGTTTGGTTGCAGTCGACGCCATGCGACTGCACACGGACTGCATTTTGCAGTTGGAAGTGACAGCTCTATTGCAGTTGGTTGCAGTCGACGGCACGCGACTGCACACGGACTGCATTTTGCAGTTGGAAGTGACAGCTCTATTGCAGTTGGTTGCAGTCGACGGCACGCGACTGCACACGGACTGCATTTTGCAGTCGGAAGTGACTGCAAAATGCAGTCCGTATATGGCGGCGCTAAGAGGCCGACTCATCCTTCATTCTCCGACATACCTAAGAAGACGACTCATCTTTATTTCTCTGGCATACTTAAGGAGACGACTCATCCTTATTTTTCCAACATACCTAAGGAGACAACTCATCCTTCTTCCTCCGACATACCTTAGGAGACGACTCATCCTTTCTCCGACATACCTAACATTTTCCCTCTCGGCCAGTAACACTTCCCGCCGTCCAGCAGACATGCCTTCTCCTGCTGCTCAGTGTAGTACATCCAGTCGGTGTCCTCGCGGCCCCAGTACGCCGTCACCCAGGACGGCACGCCGGACGCTACGGGCTCGTCACCTCCCGCTTCTATTAGCAGCACCTGGAAAACATTCATAGGGTTGAAAATTTCAGGCAAATCAAACCGAACCACTACGCCAAGCGGTCCTCTAGTCGTATGGTCCCAAACAAAACAAAAGTTCCCAAGTCTGATATTTCTTTTACCAATGGAACTTCACTGGTCATTTAAAATTCTTGGCGGTCGACTTGTCGGCTAAAGGACTGCTAATAGATGGCCGACAAAACGTCGACAGCTAAGAATTTTAATTTACGATGAAGATGTTAAGTTAAGAAGATAATATTAGAGACGAGTAATTTTTCAATGGAAATAAAAATCAGCGTCTTTCTATAAGTAGGTCCCTAAATCTAAGATGGATGGACATAATGAACACTACTCAAATCAAGTCTCATTTTGACGGCACAGGGATAAAAACAGCGACTACCTGATTCGAAAAACAAATTAACCGAGCCAGGATATCGTTAAAAAAATTAAGACACATGTGTATCTATGATTGGAATTAATAATTTCTCGCTAAAAACTTTATCAATGAAAATCTAAACTTGTTATGGGTAATAAAATTCTTGTAACGATGACGATGATTATTTCCTGTGTTATAATGACATCATGCTAAAATTACCAACCGCGAATTTTACCCACAACGTATGCCTAATTACTAACTTCGAGATTACATAGGTACTTAATTGTCTGTAAATAATTTTATAACCAGTTTTGTAGAACACGCAACTTATTTTCTTGTTCAACATTATTATCGGCACAATATGCTAGGAGTGCTTGAGTTTTTGTAGAGGAGTGTGTAAGAAATAATACCTTCTTACATGTTACCACCAAGACCGTTACACAGCCCGAACCGTTGGTGTTAGAATAATGAAATTTAAACAGTAGGTACCTATTATAGCGTAGAAGAAAGGCATGGTAAGGATCTTGGAAAATTCCACCCCTAAGGAGCTAAAATAAGGGGTGAAAGTTTGTATAGAGGTCCTATTTTTTCTGAAGCTAGAGACATGAAATCTTGTATATAGGCTAGATACTCATTACAAAAAATATATTATAATTTTCAGCGTTTTAGAAAATTCTACTCTGATAAATAAGTTTCCGGGCGCGAGTCCTACTCGATCTTGACCGGTTTTTTTCTAACAATCTATCTTATACCTTGCCGCTTCAAAGTCTATCATAGCATGATCATGGCTTATCATAATAGCCCATCCCTTGCCTAACTTAAAGATCACACCAAAGACAAAAGGCCGTTTTAACATTGACAAGTGAACACAATGCGCGGATTCGCGCGTCCGTCGCGGATGGCCACCTCTTCTGAATGGGAGACCTTAGAAACGATTAGCTGGCTCTACAATGCGTATACGCATGTTTTGTTTGATTATAATGGGACACAAAGTAAACGCATTGAAGAGAAATTAGCAGGCATGTCGTCGGGCAGAATCTAATAACAAACAGTAGCAGTACCAATGTTTTTTAATAATTAGGTAGGTTAGATATTGTAGAGGCCACAAACATAAACGAAATACATATATGATTTATAATGAATATATTATTAAATTTGTTTATTTATAATAAAATCTAAAAGTTCACGGTTAATAAAATATTTATATGAATTTTAATATCACAATGACCTCAATTTGATTGGGTCACATCGTAAAATTCATAACAGAATTAGATCGCTACGAACGACGTACGACTCCACAGATATTCAATTTCCACTAAAAAGTACAAAGACTCCACAGATATTCAGTTTCCACTAAAAAGTACCTAGGTGTCGTTATCGTCCCGAAGGTAATAAACTACGAACCTTCCATTGCGGGTTTTCCGACAGCCTTGCAGCGACGACAGGCCCAGCCGTCCCGCCACCGACCACTACAAAGTCGTAACTCTCGTCCGGTTTATCCCGGCTGTTGACCCTGTTACAGGGGTCGGCGAGGTCGCACCTCCCCTTAATGAAACTCTCCAGGATCGTCATGAACAGCATGAACTGTGCCGGACACGAGGACGCCATGGAAGGACCGACATCGCTGATTGGACAGCCGCAGTTCTGAAAAGAATATTATAGATTTTCTATAACTCACGCGCACAAAGTAAACGGTCACGAAGTTGCAGGTAGTCCAAAGAGCCATGGAGCGGGCTGTATGTTGAGGATCTCTCCAAGATAGGTTTAGGCACACCGAAATCCGGAAGATGCCAAGGAAGATGATACCTATATAGCGATAACTCGATACTACGATATCTCGAAAGCTAACATTAAGAAAGATTAAGATTATTTTCAGAATGTGTGGTGGTCTAGGTTGTGGTGGAAAAGGGTAAGGTTGTCGTAACATAGAGTTATCGCTATACTAGAGGTGATTTTTTTCTGTCGTGTCTAGTGTCAGGCACTAAGAGAAAGAAATGTACAATAGTGCTGGAGAAGGATGGAAAGAATAAGCTGAAATTAGTATCTAAGTAGGTATTAGAAAAGAGTAGTAGAAAAGGGAAGTCTGTTAATCTCTATGGAGAATAGAAGAGGAGACCTACTGTATAAGTTAGTAGTACCTACATAGTAGAAAAAATTTAAGGAAAAAGAGTAAGACCGAGGAGAAATTACTTCAATCTGATAAAGGAAAATGAAAATTTCGAGCCGACACTTGATAGGTACTACACTAGTTCTTACTTTGTTTAAAACAATAGGAAGCTCAAAAGCATGAATCAAAGGCGTGAACCTCATGAGACATCTTCTAAAACAATTAATAACCGTTTACTTTACAACCATGAAAAATAAAAA
This sequence comes from Drymonia ruficornis, assembly GCA_947859195.1. NCBI lineage: Eukaryota > Metazoa > Arthropoda > Insecta > Lepidoptera > Notodontidae > Drymonia > Drymonia ruficornis. The sequence continues at coordinate 4,956,688 of OX401924.1, read as the reverse complement.
ATAAACAGACACACTCAAGGAAGTATAAAAACTTAGGAAACGACTTGACGCACGCAACTTGAGAATGTCTCCTATCGCAATCCTTGACAAAGGGTTAGCTAAGTTGAAATTAATTTTTGTAATGACATCTACGTCGATTACGCCGACTAGATGAGACAGAGTATTGCTAGATAAATAAAATTCGTATATTTTAATATATCACGCTATTCATGTTAAAGTTGAAGTCAAAGTAACGTACCTCTGCAGCTCTTATCATTTTGAATACTTCAATAGGTTATCTGTAACAAACAAAAACTATAAAAGTAGGTGCCTTTATCTCCAAAATAAAGCGAGCTTAACATTATCCAATTTGTAGAGCGCTAGGTGAGCTGGTGTGCTAAAATTGGATGGTTGAAAGGCAGTTAGAAATCCAAATCTAGTACAATCTCGCACTGCAGCACTAATTTAGTGCTCTATAAATTTGATAATGTAATGCCCGCTTAAATATAATACATGTGACTGTAGAAAATAGTTGCCTACTAAACGGAGTCTATGTATTATACACAGTATGACTCTGTACTTCGCGGAAAATAATGATGAAATCATGTCGGTATTTTCAATACGACTCATCTTGTGGTGAATTGCTTATAAACTTTATTGTACAAGCGTTGGTGTATTTGTTTGTTTTCTAAATGGTAATCGTTTTTAATGTTCTGTGTTCACAAGATGCGTTGTGCAAATGCAAGTAAACAGTACCATAGATAGATGTTAAATATTTTTCCTGCACTTTCTTTTAAAAAGTCCAAAGCATCGAAGACAATGCACATTTCTTTGGAAAGTGGCAAGCCCGGTTTAGTAATTCAACGCACACGCTTCTTATGAACCCCGTTAGTCATTGCTAGAACGCATTGTCTGTAGCGCGGGACGAATCATAAAGTTTCGAATACTTAGAACGGAATAACATTGGTTTCACTGTCTTTAGGGTTCCGTACCCAAAGGGTGCCAACGGGACCCTCTTACTAAGCCTACGCTGTCCATCTGTCTGTCTGTCCGTCTGTCCATCTGTCAGAGGGTTGTATCTCACGAACCGTAGGCCGACCGTAGTACCGTGTAGGCCGCTTGGCTCAGTGCATTGGGTGGTTGCGGGTTCGATTCCCGCCAGAGGCAAATTTCGGAAACGGTATTTTCGTAATTTGCCCCGGTCTGGATGACACTGGGATCGCCCCCAGTCCATTGGATGGTAGTCATAGTACAATCTTTGCTTAGTTAGGGACCATACAGTTGGAGTTCTGGGGATATTAATTTATTTTTATTTATAAAGATTGACAACAGGTTTTGACTGGTCATAGATGGTTTGACGTGCTCAAGAGTTCGCTGTACTCTGGTCTGTTTCAAGTTTATGGTCTCACCTATCCATGTATTTTCTTGCTAGGAGCAAGAGGTAGACCTCAAAATAAATTAGATGGAAAATATACCATTAAGTATTATAAGTGTAATGCCGTGTGTCCACTGGCAAGAAAACTTGCACAAGTTTACTTGCGCAAGCGACTTCCAATGTGTAAACACTCACGCAAGTGGACTTCTGCGACTTGCCGAACTTGCTGCAAGTCCTACATGTACACGGTTGTGTAAAGTTGCAGTCAGTGGAAACACGTCGGCAAGTGACTTCTGCAAGAAATTGCGGAAGTTACTTGCCAGTGGACACACGGCATAATACACCATCTGCCTTAATGTAATGTGGGATGATATGTGTAAGAACCCATAAGTAGACGGCGAGCCTAATTGCTATTATACCCACATTCCCCCACAGTACAAAGGGGATTTGGGGATTCCACCACGCTGACCCAATCAGGATGGATTGTAGGTATACCTAAGGGTGATAGGGTGAGGGGTAAGGGTGACGGGCCCGTTAGCGTGGTTGGCGCGGAGGTGCCTTTCACGCTGCAGGTCGTAGGTTCGATTCCTACCCGGGACATGCACTTGTGTGCGTGAACATGTCTGTATGTCCCGAGTCTGGGTGTATATGTATATTAAGTATGTATTTACAAATAAAAAAGTAGTATATGTAGTAATATCAGTTATCTGGTTTCCATAGTACAAGCTCTGCTTAGTTTGGGATCAGGTAGCCGTGTGTAAAAAAAGTCCCAGGATATTATTATTATTATGTTTCTCTTTAAATCCACTCGGGCTATACCCGGACCTTTGGAAGGCTTGCGTGGGGACATGGGTCCAACACGTAGAGGCCCCTAGAGATAAGTTTGATGTTATGTGATGGGATGTAAGTATGACAGTTAAAGGCGCTGAATTAAAAAAATAAAGACATACTTCGCCGACATTTAGAAAAACGTGATGAGTTATAGGTAGATACTTTAATAAATACTATAATTATCGACAGGCAAACACACCAACTGTTTGGTCCCAAACTAAGCAACGTTTGTATTATGGGTACCGTACATAAACCGGGGGCGATCCCAGTGACACCCAATCCAGGGCAAATAACGAAATGGCCGATTCCGAAATTTGCCTCTGGCGAGAATCGAACCCACAACCACCAGAGCCAAGCGGTCGTCATGTTTAGGTGATAATATGAATACGTAGATGAGTTTATTTTCCGTTTACGTTATTTTGGCTAAATTGCTTTGAACTCTACTATAGTTTCAATAGTATGTGTTTTCGTGTAGTTACTGTTATAACTGGTAACTAGGAAGTTTTTACGTGAATTACTCATAGATGTTAATAACGTATGCATATATTGCTTTATCTTAATTCTGATTATATTTTTGCGAAGCCTTGATTTTTTTATAGTTCGAATCTAACGGTTTTCGTCGGATTTAGTCATACCGTTATTGTATCCAATTTAAAGACGTGAATTTGGATAGAATTTAGATCACGAATTAGTCATGTATGGTACCTACCTTCTAACAATGAAATTACTAAACTTGCCCTCAGCTAGGGCTGCCATCTCTAAAATTTGGCAACCAGGACAAGACGCGTGAAATCCCCGGATTTTAGAGCCCAGAACCCGGACATGTCAACAGGTTTTTTTTTTAAACATAGTGTAAAAAAGGCAGTTGAAAATGTCATAAATCACCTTTTTATTTATTTTCTGACCTTAAAATTAAATTTAGTCATCTTTTATCATCTTAAGCAACAAAACTGAACCTTTTTAAAGTTTAGACTTACTGTAATGTAAGTTACATTATTAATTTTTAAACATAAAAGCGAGTCGGTTCGTCGGTTGATCGCGGCGGGCACAGTGCGTGTGTCGCGAGCGGCCCAAAACTTATTTTTTTCAAACCCGGACTACAAATGAAGCCCCACCCGGACGCTCCCCGGACGCCCTCTAAACTAGGACAAATCCAGGGAAACCCAGACCGATGGCAACCCTACCCTCAGCGCACCATTAGGTACCTACGCAGCCAAATTCACACATTGTTTCTTTGTTTTTCGGGTTAAGAACGACATGTTAAATACAAAAAAATGCCATTATGATGCATATTATTCACCAGAAAGTGAAAATTGTGAGCTTGACAATGCAGACATGCGTTCAAGATGATATCCCGGACTGTGTCCTACGTTTGTTATGACAAATTCTTTTGGAAAGTCGCATTCCCTCTTTCTTGGTAATGTCTTGGATATAGATTAACTTTATGGTCAAATTATCTTTTACGAACGGACTGGTTTACTAATTAATTTAGGGCCGTGTTTACCAACACACTGACGGGCCGTCAGAGAGTAGCTTGAAGTATTAATAAATGATCCTTGACAGAAGGTATGATTGTCTGACGTAATGATAACAAACGTTTACTGCTCTAACGGTCCGTTAGTGTTGTTAAACATGGTCCTTAAGACTATTCTGAATCACAAGGATGTTTATTACCTACCTATATGTAACAAAGATGGTAGTAGTAGAGCCACTAATTGTCTATACTAATATTATAAAGAGGAAAGATTTGATTGTTTGTTTGTTTGCATCGAATAGGCTCCGAAACTATTGAACCGATTTGAAAAATTATTTCACCATTAGAAGGCTACATTATCCCTGAGTAACATTGGCTATATTTTTTGGGATCCGGGATATCCGGGATACGGGATCCGGGATACGAGACCCGGGATATCCGGGCTACGGGATCTTGGATCCGGTAAAAACGGGAAACAGGATCCGAGATACGGAATCCGAGATCCGGGATCAGAGATCCGATCTTTGTGAATTTAAATTCTACGCGGGCGAAGTCGCGGGGAAAAGCTATATTTAATAAACATGAATGCATGATACTCTTTGCTCGCGTTTATGTCTAATGCTTGAGAAGACGTCTTTTAAGTCATAAAATTAAATGTCCCAATTTTTCATGTTCCCATAAAAATGTGCACTAATCATGATTATTTACGATCAGGCTTATGAGTTTTATTGGGATTTTAAGCAAAACCCTTTACTAAAAAACTCGTAAGGATATACCATAAATTCTCTCAAGTGAATTTTATTACGATAACGTCATAGATATAATACGTAAGTCCCTTTATTTATTTTCTACATTCTTAAGTAAGGTCTGTCCTATCATTAGCAAACCTTTTTATAAGTTGCTTAGTTTAAGTCTCACTGATTATTTTATTTGAAATTACTTATTTCCTAATAAATAATTTGTTTTGAAACCAATATTTTTTTAAAATTATTATGTAAGTCATATTTACTGCCTAAATACAGCTATTTAGAACCTTAATAATTTAGACATTAGTACTAAAATTACCTAAATGTGTTGAACCGCACTTATGCACTAATACACTATTTCACTAATGATCAAAGGCAGTGCCGCACGTGAGAAGACGCGCGGACGACAACGCGGACTGCGCTTGCGCACATTTTGTTTATATGCTGATGAGCCGTTCCGAGTTGAGGCTCATCCACACTGGCACAATAATTATTATTTATTTTTTGACGTTAGCCGAGATTGAAAAAGAAAAAAAATAAACATAAAAAATATGAAGGACTCTCCGCTCACCCTTCTAAACCTTTACGTGAGGTCTAGCTTAGAAAACTAGTAGGAAGATGGCACCTCTATGGTAGTGGCAGACGGCCGTAAAAAGACAAGTGGCATTTATGTATTACTAGCTTCCGCCCGCGACTTCGTCCGCGCTTAATTTATCCCACGGGGACATACCATCGGGATAAAAAGTATCATATGTGTTAATCCAGGTTATAAACTATATCTGTGCCAAATTTCATCCAGATCCATTCAGCCGTTCTGGCGTGATTGAGTAACAAACATCCATCCATACATCCATCCAAACTTTCACATTTATAATATTAGTGGGATTTTAGCAGATGTGGGCCACATATTGCAAACACTAGACTTGTGCTCAGCGCACCACTACATGCAGTGAACACACCACCACCACCACCACTACATCTGTTATCGCACTCGCAATTCAACAATAGGTACCGACCATGGACCAATTACTAAGGGGACTGGCCCTAAGCAAGTCGGCCGAGTGGTCGGCCTAGTACTAACATCGACATAAAATGAAGCGAGTAGTACAACTATTTACCGGTAGATAGAACAATGAAAATGAAAAAACAATGACCACGTTTTTTTTTCATACATATATCTAATAAGGGCACCTCTTTCTTTAGTCTTTACTCTGTGGTACCGACATTTTTTTTTCAACATTATTTTCCGGGAATGACTGAGTCGTACTGTGTCCTTGGATTCCGTTTAGTGGGACATACTAATTTGGACAATCACATGCTTTTTGGTAATGTCTTTGACAAGTAAGTTTTATGTGTCCAGCTCTGCGAGGTGTTCAAAATAGATAATGTTGTAATTACGTTAATCATCGTCAAACCCTGTATTAATGTAACCCTAATGTACACTTAAAACTTTTATATATTTTGTAACTCTAGTAGACCGTGTGTAGTCACCTTTACATCCAAGCTTTGTGCGATAAAGTTGTACTTAACGAGCTTAGCCACGGTTCGTTAAATCCAAAAACTAAGTAGGTACCAGCAAAAATTAGTTAATATTCATAGCTCGTCTCAGAAACAAAGCACTTGCAGTCGGGTTTTCCATACTTGAATTAGGCATACTTAGAATATACTAAAGTACTGTACCTACATGTTATAAACTACCTGCATAGTTACTTTAGTAGTTTTGAGTTCATTTCATGCAAAATTTCCTTATCGATATTGAGGTTAGTAGGTACCTAGTAGGAAAACTTCACCGTTTTCTATGCAACGGTTTTCGAGATAAAGTAACAAGGATAAGTAAACGAGATAAGATTAAGCATGAATAAATAAGTAAATAACTGAAACACCAACTATGTGATCCCAAATGGGGCGTCCATAAATTACGTGAGGTGACTTTTGAGTTTTTTCTGACCCCCCTCCCCCCTTGATGAGATTTCGTGAGATTTTGCTCGACTCCCGCCCTCCCCCTCTAATCTCACGTGAGATTTTTCAAAAGCTATATTCTAAGAGAAGAAACATGTTTTACTTAATTTAACAAAAAAAGAAGTAGGTACTACTTAATTTAAAGTTAAAGTTAAGTTTAGTTTAAAAAAAAAACTTTATACAACCCAGTTTTCTTGCAATTTTGCACTGTTTCTTGCGGTAAAAAAATTACGTGAGATTTGCCGAGACCCTCTCCCCCCCTCTCCCCCACGTGAGATTTGGTGAGATTTTGCTCGACCCCCTCCCCCCCATAAATGCCTCACGTAATTTATAGACGCCCCCAAACTATGCAACGCTTGTACTATGGCTTTACCATACAATGGACTGGGGGCGATCCCAGTGACAATCAGACCAGGGAAAATTACGAAAAGGCCGTTTCTGAAATTTACCTTTGGCGGGAATCGAACTCGCAACCACCCGGTACAGTAAGCCGAGCGCCTTACGCTCGAACCACGCGCCAAGCTGTCTTCAAATAAAATAATGAATAAGTAATATAAATATTTAACTTTCAATTATAAAAAAAATAACAATTAAAACAAAATTCCTGGCAACGTATTATTCAGAGTGAGAAAAATAGATTGGACACGCGTTCGTAACGAGTTGAACTTCTTTTTTATCACGGTAATTGTTTCTGGAAAAGCCAATAGTGTTTAGACGATTAGATTGAACGGGCTTCGTTTACTTTGAACAACAATTATGTGCTTCGGGAATCATCATAAATCTACCAGTTGAACCAATATTGGCATCGTAATTAACACCTTATTTTCCTACAATTAAGAATTCTATTGTCTTTGATAGAATACGTTTCTGATCCGCATGATTAAGTTGGTAATACAAGGTACATTTGACCCAAAGCCTCAACCTTGACCGTAGTGGGCTTATACGCTTCGTAACGAAATCGCACAAAATTTGTTTTTAGGGTTCCGTACCCAAAGGGTGCAAACGGGACCCTATTACTAAGCCTACGTTGTCCGTCTGTCTGTCTGTAAAAATATAATAAAATTTAAAAATAAAGTGGATCCCCATACAAGAAACTTAATATTTTTGACGTTTTTATTCTACGTTGCTATGGAACCCTTTATGTGCTAATCCGACACGCACTCGGCCGGTTTTTTATTATAGATATCATATCGTATGATGTATAAAGTTTGGCATGAGTTGATTGTACTTAACAACTTTTGTTACCAAGTCCTTAAAGTATTAGATTCGAACAGTACCTAGTAGGTATTTTTTATAATTATCTGATCGTGTAATGATTATGATTTACAGGAAAATGCGAGGTGCGAGGTCGCGATCGATACTTATCTCCCCTTCAACATTACCACGACCTTACTTACAGAAAATACCCATGTAATATACTTTTTTATTTTACTAAGGTGTTTGACAAGTGCACGACCCGCCTGATGTTAAGCAGTTACCGTAGCCTGGAGATACTGGCAATACCAAAGTCGCTCACACGTTGCCAACCAGAAGGCGAGTGGGACAGAGGTAGGGGGAGGGTTCGACCTTCGGCTCTCTTATGTACGAAATGTAGCAGTAATAGCTACTTTACGGCGATCTTCTGTGAGATGGTGGTAACCCGGTCGAGCCAGCCCATAGCTGTTGTCAATCAGCTACACCTTGGCTTTATATTTATCTGTCTCTCGCGGAAATCGAACCCGCAACCTTCCGATGCAGTGGCCGAACGGTCGACAGACGAACCACTGCGGGAAGCGATCGTCATCTATGCTGTAGGCTGTAGACTAGCCCCCTTATTCATAGAGATTTTGCCCAGTTTGCAATGGTTATGAAAGGCATTTTTAGGAACAAATGTGAATTGTAACTCCACTGCAGGTCGATTATAACTTTCTATGAATATGAGGGTAGTACTTTATACGTAGTTTTAGATGAAACTCTATACTGTAAGTAGAGTGTACAATGGAGAGTTTCATCTAAAACGCGGAAACTGAAATCGGCTCCCGTAGATACAGTAACAATAGTGACCCATTACTAATCGTCGATCTGAAATATCATCGTCACCGCGCTATGGTGCAGACACGTTTACACGAAAACTGCTTGTCATTATCACGATTTCATCTGGTTTTCCTACGTTTTGTGCTTACGCATATTCTGTTTGCTCACAAACATGACAGAACCAGGGTAAATAATAAAGCAAAGTAAATCAAATCGTAAATTAAATCATACCGTCAGTAATCGTGTCCCGAATTACGTGTACCTATAAGATTCTCATTCGATATGTAAAAAAATATATTACCTTAATTTTCGACCGAATTATCCAATGAAAAATTAATAAAGAAATAAATGACGTGTCTTTTGATACTCATCATTCACATACTTTTGATGCTCATAGCTCGCTATCCTGATGGCACGTTGCGAAACTTTTTACATTATTTTTTAACAAAATTTTCCCTCATCAATCATCATTTAATTAATTTATTTTTCTGTAATTTATTAATGTTTTTTTTTAGTTTGCGTAAGCCCTAAAAAAACTTATAATTTTAAACTTTGTTTCATTTGGTCTCTGATTCAGATTTATGGTAAATCCAAAATCCAGGCTTTTGAATGAGCCCAAGACCCCAAACATTGTGTCAACTTTCTCTCAATGACGTTTATCTCGCGCTGATATTAAATTCTGCCATTTCTGAATACCGTTATCAGTCGATCGGCTCTCAGCAGGAATTCCTTTACCGCAAAAGTGGTTCCGAAGTCGTTGACATTGCGGATACCAACGATTGTCGAAATAATCTCGCGTCTAATCGTGTTATCATATTATGACTGTTTTATTCGTACGAAATTATGTGAAATATACTCGATTCACCCAATTATATTTATGGGTAAGTTTGGGGGAGGGAAAGTGGCGAACTTTGAGGGAGGCCTACGTCCAGCAATGGACTTCAGCAGTCTTTCGGCTGTGATGATGATGATGGGACGGGTAACGAATTGCCAACAAAGATAATCACTTGCTGTACCACGAAGAAAAATATAATGAGGAAACCTGTACGCCTTTCGAATAACGTGTGAAGTTCGCTAACCTGCAATGGGCCAATGTGGTGGTCTAATTGCCGGTTTCCCCCTCGAGGGGGAATGTGCCTGGTACCCATAGTACAAGCTTTGCTTGGTTTGGGACTATACAGTTGGTGTGTGTTGTCTGGCGATATTTATTATTATTATTTAGGTAATTCATCTCTGCCTACCCTTTAGGGAAGTTAAGGCGTGTTGGTATTGTGTATGGACGACTAGTCGATCTTCAATTTAATTCGAGATTCAATAGTATAGCATCAAAATCATTCGAATGATTAAGTACACTCCCATGCAAATCGGCGCTCGTCACGGCACGGTGCGTCTCCGATTGCAAAGTACACACAATTTTGACAACTTAAATCACAATAAATAAAACTGGGGCCTTACCACCACCTCTTATAGCAGTTTTGTTTTAACGTTTCAGCGGCCATTTGTGCAATGAAGTTTCTTATTGTCATGACAATAAGGTACGTCATTGCACAAAAAGTCGCTGAATCGCTAAAACGTTCCTATAATTGAATCGCGATAAGAGGTCGTGGTAAGCCCCCTGGTCTCACAAGAATGATTTGGTACAAATCCTACTGTAATATTATAAATGCGAAAGTGTGTGTTTGTGTGTGAATGTTTGTTACCACGTATCTCCATAACTACTTAACTGATTTAAATGAAAATTGAAACGTAGATAGTGTACGCTCTGGATTAAGACCTAGGCTAATCTTTTAATTACCACGCGGGCGAAGCCGCGAGGCACAGCTAGTAAGTAATAAGTACACAAAGACAAGAAAGAGGGAGACATAATATGTGACTATACGAAATAGTTTGTCCTACTAAATAGAGTCTATCGACACAGTACGATTCAGTCTCTCGCGAAAAATTATATTGAAAACATGTCAGTATTGCCCATACCGCTCATCGTCTGATGAATAACGCCTTCTTATGTATTTAATAAGTTAATTGTTGGATTGCGAGTATAATAACAGATGTATGAATTTCACTGCATGTAGATAGATAGATAACACTTTATTGTACACAATTCAAATACATAAACAACAATGACAAACAAAACAAGAAACAAAAACAGTGTACAGTGGGCGGTCTGCGTATGTATAAGTTCGCGACAGGTCGAGATGACATTGGGGTTATGAGCTTTTTGCAGAATAAAATCGGAATCAAAATTAGCAGGACCCGCAACGCAACAGAATAATTTAATTTAATTATTTTGTGGGCGATTTTAATTGTTTATCGGGTCCTGCTAATTTTGATTCGGATTTTATTCTGCAAAAAGGCAAAAAGCTCATAGCCCGAATGTCATCTCGACCTGTCGCGAACTATAGTAGTGCGTTGAGCACAAGTTTAGTGATGGCGATGTTGGAAGGTACCGTATCTGCTAAAATAGTACCTATGAATAAGTAGTAGGTACACACACCGCTGGGTTGGTTAACTGACTTTAAGTCGTAGCAAACCTGCCTTCAGTAAAATACTTGCTGTTTGTCTGTAGGCGCTACACCAAATTGAAATTTATAGAAATTTATTATGGACTTACACTGGCATTACAAATCACTTTTGTTCCTAGAAATTCTTTGTAAAACCATATTGTAAAAAAATGTAACGTCACGACTTTTATCCCCATTCGGGGGTAGTCAGAGACTTGAGTGGTCATACACACCACCACATTGTGGAGGTATTAACCAACTCAAAGCCCACGTTTCACCAGATAGTCAGAACCCAACGTGACAGGTGGTGAACCTTGTCGCCGTGTATACAGGAGCTGACTATTACCTAATCCCGAGGTATAGGTAGGTTTTAAAATGGCAAAAAAACTCTATAAATTTGGCGGTTAGAAAGTACCCTTTATAAAACTTTTAAAATGAAAAGTTTAAAGATTTGAAGTCGTTTAGGTACACACTTATTAGGTACTTAAAGTTTATTCAAAGGTATTATTCAATAATATAAGGAATTATTTCGCAATGTATCAATTAGTCATGCCAACATATAAATAAGTCCTTAAACTCTTTGTCATTACTCGTTAAATGCTCGTTTATGCCTCTGAAACCTACCTAACTGATTTCCTACATGCACTTAACTAATGTGCATTTAGTGCAGCAAAAACGTTTTAAAAAGAATAGGAAAAATATATAATCACTTAGCAAAAAACCCATTGACAAAAGTGACCCATACAATCTTAATATTACGCTCCGGCTCGCTGCCATTCGTCATTGTAATCCAAGATAAGATACAAAGGTACCTAATGGTATTAGCTCAGGTATTAGTCTGGATATGGTAGATGCACAAAAACTGGTTATTTTAAAAACTTTTGTGACCATAGCATAAGTGTGAAGTTGAAAAAAGAACTCGTTAAAATAAGGCTGAAAGGTACAAAAACAAAAAAGTATTAAAAAAAAAAAATTCTAAAGTGAGAGACATAAAGGGAACTTCGTCTCGAATTTTGATGCTGTTAGGGCCACCGCAGACTTGCTATCGGCGATCGGCGATTTTGATGCTGTGTCTCGCTCGTTCGCGCTCGAAGAAACGCGACGCAGCATCGATACGTCGCAAAATGGCCGGTCGCAGATGCTAAAAGTAACAAGTCTGCGGAGGCCCTAACACAGAGGTCATTTTGACCAGTCTATGAAATATTTTAAATCTCGCGTGTTGTCATCAAAGTATATATTTCCGCGTCTTTATTTGAACATTTGCCACATTTGGCACACAAAACCTCAGCAAGGACGCGATCTGTACTAGCAGACTTCCTAAATAGTACCACAGTAGGTATCTTTAGGTAGATTCACTAGTAAATAATCCCCCGCTACCTTCTTCACCCCTGACAACTACTGTCGCGTCAGGAAGGGGCCATAACACACCGGGTAGTCAGCCACCGTAGCCAACTATTCGTACTGAAATGTATGGGAGGTAACACACCTGGCGACCGACTGGCGACGTCGCCAGTCAATACAAATTGTTTGGATACGTGGCCGGCGACGTCGCCTGGCGTCCCGGTGTGTTACGGCTTTAAGTGGTTCGTTGACTCCGCTTGCCATACCATAGCTAGAGCTAAGGGGCTATGCACACGAAGCAACTTTAGTTGCCGAAACTATCAACTTTTTAACGGTTTTTTGGCAGTTGCAGCCAACAATTGCCAGTTGCAGCAACAGCTGCTGCGGTTGCCCCGCAGTTGCCGCAAAAGTTGCCCGTGTGCATAGCCCCTTAGTCTCCTATAATAATAATAATAATAATATTTATTTATTAAAGTAACCAGGACTCAATTAAAAACTATGCTAGTATCAAAAAACAAAGTAGGTATATAAAACAATAAATAAATATGCAAATCACTGCTGCACCATCCCATGAGAGACGGCGCCGCAACGATTTACATATACACCCGTCCAACCTGCTGGCGAACATCTGTAATAGAGTGTTGGGGCTACCCCGCACCCTGCGTATCAAGGATGCGCACCTCTTTCGCATAATAGTGTAGAAGCAGTCTACACGTGCGTCCGCGAACATCCCAGAAGCGCTACAGAAGCGGGGCAAACCCACCAACCCCCTGAAAGCATTATTATATTAAACCCTGAGGGCGCTGTAGGAGCTTCGAGTGTATCTAGCCCACAGGCTGCACGTGTACAACGATGTACAATACCAACCGCGCACGAACATCAAGAGTATTACAAATTCAAGAAATTCATACGGCCTAACCCGAGAGCAATAGCAATATAGTCTGTTGAAATTAGCCAAGTATGTCGTATCACCTAGAGGCTATGACTACTTGTCATGCGGGCCTCGCACCCCAGTTACACGCAAGGAAACTGATACTACTTGGATATCTGTCACTCGACACTGGTATTTAGGTTAGATCTATTTCTGATATCACCTTTACCTTCCACAGTGATTAATGAGAAGGTGTATGTTGAAACAAAAAATAATTCACGTACCTACAAAGGTACACACGTGGTTAAATTTACAATGCTTGTGCGAAGCTGTGGGTAATTGACTGCAGCTCATATACAGGGTTATTGGTAAAACACTAACACCCTTGCAGGGGCGTATTACTGACATCAAAAACAACAAATTTTGTTCTATGACTTTTTACAAAACAAAACAAAAATTAACAACAAATCACTTTCTAAAATGTATGAATATTTTTTTTCTCATCTAGAGGAAAGCCATGGTACGTGGTTGTGTTCCACTTTGCCCTAAAGTACCTAAACGTACCACGGCTATTCTCTAGATGAGCATATTTTCTTGTTTCATACATTTTAGAGTGTGATTTTTGTTAATTTTGTTTTGTTTTGTAAAAAGTCATAGAACAAAAGTTGTTGTTTTTGATGTCAGTAATACGCCCCTGCAAGGTTGTTAGTGTTTTACCAATAACCCTGTATAGGCTGGCTCGACCGGGGTAGTAGGTACCATCCTCTCACAGAAGATCGGCACTGTTGTAGGTACCTATTACAGCTGCGTTTTGTATGATGAGTGAGAGAGCCGGAATTATATGAAAATAATCATAAGATAGTTCTGGGTTACAACTCTGAGCTGAAAATGCTAAGTTTGCTCAGCGCCTATTACATTTTATGGCCGTTCCGTTTGTCTAGTCTTATAATATAAACCGAATACAATCCTTAGTAATTTTCTTCAGGTAAGATAACTCGTATCCAAACCAGTGTAGTAGGTAGATACACTGAATTAACTATGTTAGCCAGTTTGCTAATGACTACACGTGATTATACTTACTTAACATCGATACCTGATTCTGGATAAACCGACAAATCGATTAGATACTAAGCTTGCATATGTTTAATCCACTTGCTGTTACCTGTTACTACAATTACTGTATTAAGGGCCACCGCAGAATTGCTACATTTTGCATCGGCGATCGGCGATTTTGCGACTGCATTTTGGCGGTTTTGGCTGGTTTTGGCGACTCTCTGCGGTCGGATGCAGCGACTGCTCCGATGCTAAAAGCGACTAAATCGCCGATCGCCGATGCAAAAAGTAGTAAGTCTGCGGTGTCCCTTATTCTTAACCAATACGCTTTAAAGTGATGGCTTTTCCACCGTTGATATCTGGGAAGGTAGGTCTAATTGGACGACTTTAATTTCGTCTTTTGAAATACTATTTGTTTCTGTGACTAATGTGCCAAACAAGCGTACTACAGCCCGCCTGACGTTAAGCCTAACCTTAGCATATAGATGCTTGCAATACCAAAGGCATCGCTCGCACGTTGCCGACTTAAAGGGGAATCGAACAGAGGAAGAAGGGGAGGGTTGGGCTTCCGGCTTTTCAGTCATCATACGAAACGTAGCTGTAATAGCAACTTTACGTCGATCTTCTGTGAGAGGGTGAGCCAGCACGTATATGAGGTGCAGTGTATATGGGCGACAGCTTGGCTGTACCATCAATAAGACGTGTAAAGTTCGTCAACCTGTATTGGGCCAACGTTAAATACTATGAACCGAATCCACCACGCATTGAGGGGAATTGTGGCCGGTATACCTAATGCCAATAGGCTCACCCCCTATACCGCTGGCTGGGACCAATATACTATCCTCAAAATGTGAGTAGGTATTCTGCAGTGCATTCCTGTCTATCTTTGCAGTAATCAGACGTGATATTGTTTCTTTTGGGAGACAATTCATTGTCCTTCATACGCAGCTCCTCCTGCCCCTACCCCTTCTAATGAGTCGAACTTCTTTCAGCTGGTGAAACATAAAGAGCCAACAGCATTCTATAAATTTGTACACTCGAATGCCTATCCAAAGAGATTTGTGGAAGGTTTCCTTTATTAAGAATGTATCCGATCACAGACTCGCCTAGGACTTTGGCATAGCAATACGGCGCTTGATACTCTACTTTTATATTTGAGTCAGGCGTGTATGCCATGCCACCGCCAGGCAGTATGTATGAGTGAGACGTATCTCTGCCGTTTGCCGTTTTCAATTAGGCGTGTCTACAACATGCACATGCCGCGCGAGGCGTCTCACCCACTTGCGTCGCGAAGTACGACGTTCGCCTCAGTCGCATGCCGCGCAAGGCAAATGGCGAGGCAACATACACTCTAGACAGAGAAGGGTATACCCCAGCAATCAGTTTGACACGTTTGACATCGTTCTGTCTCATGACTATGTCAAACTAGGCGTGGCAAATGACAGCGCTCCGGTGAGGCAGGCGCATTTTCCTCGCGCGAGGCAAGTGAAACTTCGTGAGGCAATTTGCCTCGCGCGGCATGTGACACATCTGGGCGTGGCTATTAGGTGTGTCCATATGCCGCGCATGCCTCACCCGAGCACTCATATGATGACATTGTGTCTATACGTTTCAACGTCAATACTGAGTGCTCGCGCGAGGCATGCGCCTGATGAAGACGCCGCCATTAATGAATAGATGGTGCTATAGCGTGCATCAAAGAAGGTCAATATATTAATGTAGGTAAGCATTAGGATATCATAATATCAGGGTATAATTCCTAGTTCTGGTTGTATGAAATAAATTGGGATTTTGGGATTGCAAAATATTGTGGATATGGAGCCCTTGGCTTTAGTTTCATGAAAGAAATGTCACGGTTTGAAAACTGATTCTGCTACCTTATCAGGTTAGCCACCCAAAAAGGAAAGACCTAACTCCAGTGTTCTGGGTAGGTACCTACCCTATAGCCCGCTACGGTAGTGGCGATCCAGAGATTTTGTGGTACGTTAAAAGGGTTATATTTTTGATTTTTGTCTTATTGTGCCACAAACTTTGGCCCGGTGGACAAAAGAGTAAGGGTAGGAGTTGGTTGCGGGCGGCAGTTGCGGCGACGGCAGTTGTCGCTGTCAGTTGCATACAAAATTGTCACGATGACATTTGCCGCGTCGGCACGACGGCACTCAATTCTATGATTGAGGATTGACGTCTGCTGCCTGCCGTCGGCCGTCTGCCGCCCGCAACCAACTCTCACCATAACATTTTAAATAGAGTTTTTTTTTTTTCAGTCTTGTATCGAGACTAGTGAAGCTCTCAACAGGCCAGATAATACTTCTGTGGAACTTCCCATATCAATTTATATAAGAGGAATAATAACGACAAAATAAACATTATTAGATTTTTTTATTATACATTTTCAAGTTCGCTCTACAAGAGTTTGCTATAGTACACAGTTCACATTCAACTTTATACATTTTAACATGTTTTTTTGTTGTTTTTTTGGATCGTTTTCTATAAAAATAATAAAATGTCTGGCAGTGTTAAGGCAGAGGTCGGAGGTAAGGTCTTCAGTGCCAGCCGGCGCTGTGGTGACCCCAGGGCTCTTCAGGGGCGGAGGCGGCGGCGTGCGCGGCGTGGGCGTACTGGGAGAGGTGGGCGGCTCTCGCGTGCTGGACCTCGGGAGTGTCCACTACGAACTGTCCGTCGTGGGTAAGCTGGATGTTGGCCTGGAAGGAAACACCACAATTTAGAACCATTTAGAACTACATAGAAGATGACAGAGCGTGAAATATATATTTCTGGCATCGTTACGGCAAGTGAGGGGATTATCAGATTTCGCTTTCAACTCTCTTTGATAACGATCTAGCTATTGTTTAAGAGGAGTGGGACAGGGGGAGAGGGGAATATTGGGCCTACGGCTCTCACTCTTGTAAGAGGATGGTACTACCCGATCGAGCCAGCCCGTATGAGCTGTAGTGAATTATCTGCAGCTTGGCTCTACCTTAATTCTGACATCGTCATTCTCTTTGATTAGGGTCTCTATCAAATAATTTAGGGTTATTACCGCAGGGCCGTTCCATTTGCCGTAACCGGCGGCGTAGCCAGCACCATGAGCAAGGGGCGCGGCGTAGGCGAGGGGCGCGATGGCGCCACCGTGGGCGTAAGCGCCGTGAGCAGCGCCCGCGTACGCGTTGTGAGCGGCGTTGGAGTGAGCGGCGATGTGAGCGGCTTTAAGGTGAGCGACCTCGGGGGTGTCGACCACGCGGCCGTCGTGAGCGAGGGGCGCGGGCCCGTATTTCAGGAGACCTGGGAGAAGATAGAGATCATTATTAGATTGTAATGAGGCAAAAATGTCGCTGGGCGGCGCCACGTTGGCGTGGTTGGGAGTGACACTGACAGAAGTGATGTGACAGATAATCACAGGCCAGTCCATTCCAGTGACATTTGTGAGCTGCCATTTTTGGCCCTAATTGATTGGCGACTAATTCTTGGCTAGTGTTCTCTTACAGGTTTATTGTGGTCTTTGAGCACATTTTCTCATTAATAAATAAATTATGTCAACCTTTTATTTCATTCCAATTCTAGACTAAATTCGCTCTCATATTAATGTCACTAGCGAAGGCTACGACCATTCTATTAGACTGTGGCTTCCCGCCGTTCCCGTCTCGATACATCGCGATGTCGAGGTCGTAGTGTCTGTATAGACTATAGAGTGGTTATTTTAACAGACAGGATATTCCTATTGCTAATTAGCTAACAAATATCAGTTAATTAAAACGACGTCAGTATGAAGTATTCAGAAGAAGCAGTGAACTATAGCACTGCTTCTTTATATGTAGGTAGAGTTCTATTGTTACAACCAGCACCCCACCTAATATACAATATTCGAATCTCAAAAGGTTGAATATTGGTTCATATTATGTTTGCTACATATTACGACTAAACTTAATTTGTCACACCTAAAAGTATTTTTGTCTTGCTGATGATGGCAGTACAATAGTTTAGTGGTGTACCAACATAATCTACACTATTGTAAAACTAACCAGCAGCGGGTGCGCCATAATGCTCTCCAGCGGCATAACCACCAGCGGCGTAACCAGCAGCGCCGTAACCGCCAGCGAGGTAACCGCCAGCGGGTGCCCAAGCGCCGTGCGCGCTGGACGCTGAGACCTGCGCGTGAGCGGCGGCGTGAGCGGCCTTGGCGTGCGCGACCTCCGGCGTGTCCAGGAGGAACTTGCCGTCAGGTGACAGTTGGATGTGAGCTGGTGGGCCGGCGTAATAGGAAGCCTGGGCCAGGCAGAAGGTGGCGGCGAGGATAATCTGGAAAGAAGACATGTTTCTCTTAGTACGGTGAGCCTTCCCATACCTGATCGATTTAAGCGCCATTTATTTAACCGACCACTAAGTTATGTGAGTCAGAAAATTAACAAACACGTTACAAATACTGTACCTAAGAACTGAAAAAAAATTAAGCAGTTACAAATCAAAAATAAAGAAATAGATTTCGCTTAAGATTTTCAGAACTGGATTGTTTAATTATTTCCTAACTACGCGTTGCGTTCTCGCGAAAATAAAACGAATTGTTTTCGCCAATTGACGCAACAATCTGTCTTGTAAACAAGTTATAAAACACGAGAATTATAAAATAATTAAGTGAGTAATAAATATTATGGGTGACATTGTCCGCGGCGGGTTAGCGGAGCGTAACCATCAGTTTCACGTTTGCACGATACGGCCACATAGTCCACAAATTAGTCGGCGCTTACACACCGAATCCACTCACACGTATAATTAGGATGAGTTTCTACAACAATCGCGATTTACTCAACTTGGCGTTGCGTATGTTAAATAGGGGTTACAAGTTTTTAATCAAAAGGTAGCCGCCGCAATATTCGTGTCAGGAGATAAAAACACACTGAAGTAAGGTCTGTAGTAAGAGTCGTCTGAACGTGTTAAGAAATGCAAAAAATTGCTGTCAAGTAAAACTTTTCTCTCGGCGTATCAAATTGATTTGTTGCCCAAGAATTTTCCAAATACTGCCAGTTAATATAAAAACGAAAGAAACAAATTGGTTTTATGACAATATTCAACTATCGCCTGTGGACAATATGATAGATCTTTCTCGATTTTGCCGTGGCCATTCATGAACTTGAGAAGCTGTGGTAACGTGATAGTATGCGCTAACATCACTAAAGAAAAAATACTAAAAACATAGCAGTCCTGACAATATTATTAAAAAATTTAATAGTTACTCAAGCGTATCCATATAATTGGTCGAGTCAACAATACTATTTATTATTCCATGAATAAGTATGTCGGTGCAATATCGTACAAGTCAGTAATAACGGCACTGACCTATATGCGCCACGGTTCAGTGGGCCGGCGCGCGCGCAGAAAAAGTGCAACAAACAATGTTGACATATTCATATTATTATGTCTATTACACGGACCACAGACCACGCCGAAAATATCGAAACATTTAGAAAATACGAGAAATTTGATTAGAATTAAAACTCCACAACCATTTTCTAAAGTCACTAAGGGCCTCCGCAGACTTGCTACTTTTAGCATCGGCGATCGGCGATTTTGATGCTGCGTCTCGCTCGTTCGCGCTCGAAGAAACGCGACGCAGCATCGATACGTCACAAAATCGCAGGTAGGTATGGCAGGATGCTAAAGTAGCAAGACTGCGGAGGCCCTAAAAGCGACTCTACCATGATCCTTTTAAGCTTATCCCAAGAGTTTTTAAATGCCTAGGAAGGTACACGGACAGAAGGTCCATCTGATGTTAAGTGGCTACTGTTTTGTAGGACATCTGTAACTTAAAAGACGCAGATACAGTGCCAACCTTTTAGAAACCTGTAAACATGCCCTTTAAAGTAGTTCGTAGTTATACGTAGAAATCTCAAAACGCGTCTGATTCAAGAGTTATTAATATACCAGAGTCATATGAATCAGATAGCCATAATCCGAACTGTTATCAGGTATACGCTCTATTTATGGATAGGATAGAGTCGCGGGCTGGGTTCAAGCATCTAGTCCATAATTGATTCAAGACTCTGTTTGCGATCTCTATCTTAGAACGTCGTCGGCAAGAACAAAGTTTATTTGCAAATGCGATAAGTAAATTCGAGGCATCTACTGTTTGAAACCATACAGTTGGTGTTATCATTCCTAGAGTAAAGATTGTGCAATGATAATAGTAATTATAAGCTGTAGAAATCAAACAATAGGTAGTTCAATCAGACTAATAGACCTTGACATCGGACCAATTAACAAAAAAAATGGTACTCTATGAGTAACAAATATGTTTTTTCATATCATCGGAATTGGTCCGTAACTGAAATGAGGTACGTCTCGTCTAGATTTCTAAAGTGTGGTACGTGATATCTGTGGTTTTTACAAAAACCTTTTTTTAATAATTTCGAGGATGGACATAAAAGATACAATTTCTATTCTAAAATTAATCAGGATTTATTTAAAAATAGAACAGTTCCTAATAATTTGAACGGAAATAATCTCTTTGGCTCATATTCTTTTCAATATAATTTTCTTGTTTGTAAGCCTATTTATTTTTAAATATGGTACGTACTGACGTGCCTAGGTAACAATTTCAACTCAATTTCGTAAGATTAATATCGTTAATGAATACTTGTGTTAATCAGATTTCACACGATATGTTGAATTTACTTTAATTATTCCGTGTCAAAGTTTAGCAAGTAAACTATTATATCGTAAGATAACCTTATTTCATAATTCCAAACAAAATTGAAGCGTGTGAACTAGGTATTATAAAGTTGAAGTAATTACTACTCAGTAATTCATGTCACTATTATTTTATTTGCTTGAATAACTTTTCAAACCACAACTGATTAATTTTATCTGTCAGATCGAGATGCCCAAAGTACCAAGTTCAATTCCCAATAGGATTAATATTTCATGAATAAACAAAATACTACAAGGAGCTACTAAGGGCCTGATATTACCTAAATAGCTTGATTACAACACTAATATAATTTAACATTAAAACACAATTTATCGACATATTATTCAGTCTAAGCATTCTAAATACTCGTAAATTACATAATGTGAACCAAGCCAGAAAACTGGACATGATTTTGCAAAAGTCTTGATCTAGGCAGGAACGTAGGGCGTGGCGACCACGCATTAGCGATAAGCTATTCTAGAGCCCTGTTTAAACTCAAGCGGAATAAGGGACCAATTTATTTACTCTTCGATCTTCGAAGTTTTGTCGTAGCAAATAACTCCAACATCTGAACAGAACTAGATGCCAGATAAACGAAAAGCGAAATATATAATACCACGCTTTGTAATGAACGCACCGATAGCAATCGTTTGCCGTAGATAACAGAAACAAAGAGGCCGCTACCACTAGTGCAATGCAGTTTTTTTTGCAAACATTGTCTTTATGGACTTACTTAGCTTTATGATTCAATTTTATTACAATATAATACTGGCCACCAAGATTAGCTTTTTGAATTTAGAATGCCACGAGAGTGTGGTTTACTGTATTTTCTCATAATTATCGCGTTACTATATCCAATGATACTGGCAAGCAATACGCAATTTGATATGGATACCGAATATCTGACCACAAGACCAGCTTATTGCATTGTAATATTTATGAAATGGAAAGTTAATACATTAGTATCGTTTTGTTGGCAAGAACAATTTGTGAAGTTTATCATGATCAAATTGATCATATAACTAGCGTGTACTTATAAAACTGTTGAAGTGTGTGTAAATGGGGTCTTTTGGAAATCGCGTAGTGTTCCAAATAATTATAATAATAGATGATCTTCAACATGTAGAGATGATGGGCAATTAATTAATTACTTCACTTAAATAATTCCGTAATCATTACCATATTGAAGTAATGATGGTGAATTTTATTCAAATTTTAAATGAATTTCGTAATATGCTAATTTTAATATTTGTCGCACTGTAATCACTCTGAATAATGAATAAGCTAAGTGCAGTCGATTTTAATTAAAGCAAACGTTTTCCACATACTTAATCACATTATACATTCAAATGGTTCAACATTTCACTGTATATTATTAATTTATAATGGGTACACAGCGACCAGAGCTATGTACCAAAATTTTAATCTAAAACTCGAACTTCGTGCGAATGTGTTAATAATATACTAAACATTAACATGACTTGACATTCCTTAACACTTTTTATTTGAATTAATTTATTTTTCAATTACCAGATAAGTCGTTCAACTGTTTTTTATTCCGAATACAAACACTAACTTTATGAATGGCCAGTGTTACCGAACGTGAGACGAATTTGAATGTCGAATTCGTTTTGTGCCAGTATTTCGACCTGAAAATTACAAAAAGTTTTTTCTGTGTAATCGGAAAATTGTCGTAAATAATTTATTTAAATGTAGTTATTTCAGTTTAGTTTTGAGCTATAACTTAATAGTTCTACGACTGTAATTAGTCTAATAATTATTAATTATCTGCTCTACCTCCGAGCAATGTCAGTATTTAAAGGATATAAAAGGTGGTCTGAAGGTAAGGTGAATTATCGAGATCAGAGCACCTGTTCGCACGAATGCAACCCGACAATCCGACAAGTGATCGGCAGTGCAGAATGGCCGTCTAAACAATCGACTTGCGCAACGAACGGCCACAGCCCTACATTTCTGAAAGGTCTGGACTAAGGTGTCTATTATTAGTGCCTACAAATAAGCTCGAATTTCATCGATCTATTTTATCGAGCCAATAGAATGTCGATTGACTATTGATATTGAGTTGTCAATCATCCGTTATTACAGCAACAATAATTATGTCTTACGTGTTGAAAGCACAAACATTTAAGTAGTTAAACTTTGTTTTGGCATAGAAAAGGTCTGACCGCTAAAGCAATTTTGCTATTTAAAAAATATCCTCTGTAAAAGTTAAATTTCGAATATAGAAAAGATCCTTTGAAATTGTTTTTATTTTTTTATTGATTCGAATAATGTAACCCGATAGCTGTACCGATAGCCTCTAGCCACAATTAAGGCAAAGGTAATCGACACAGCTGCAATAAACTAGTTTCCAACGCTCTCAGATTTCATGTTATTAACGGAAATTTAAGGACATCAGACAAAGTGAGCCCATAATTTGTGGGCGTGGGCCTCATATCGGCTCGCCTTTGCTTTCTGTTGCAACTTGCAGCCATTTGGCAATAGATCGGAATTATCATTCTACGAACTGGTGCACAACAAGTATTGCGATTGAGGTATTGCTCAAGAGGAAGTGGGCTGGAGGTGTATGGTGGTCGAAGGTCACTGCGTGGACATTGAGACTAGAAATTGTGGTCACGGTTCATTTGACCCATTGAACCATATTTTTTACGCGTGTTTGCGATTTTTTTGTGTCATAACTGCTCGTAGTAAAACCATAGATATAAAAGACTACAACGGTATAGAATGAAACAGTATTACTTTTGAAAGTGGCCTATTTCTTAAAGTGTGTATTTATTTGTTATTGAAAAAGAGATTTCGCATTATTTTTTGTTTACAATATATTTTGTCATTATGTACATAATATATTACTTTAAACACTAACAATATTTCTGAAAAAAAAATAACGTGTAAAGGATAAACGTTTTACCGCCCACTCGTCAGCTGTAGATGCGCGCCCGCCCATCGCACGTGCTCATCTTTAACGTTTGCACTACTTTGCATACCTATAACTTTACTTTTTATACAATTTTACTTTGGCTTACTCCTTGGTTCTTATAATATGCTGATTAATGAATATCATACCTACACGATGTTTATATTTGCTGTAGGCGATAGAGTATTAATCATCATCTGTATTGTTCTAAGAGACCTTGACACGAGTTTATATCCGACTGAGTTTAATCCAAGGATGTAAGTATATCCGAGGAACAAATTGTGGGCAGGGCTGGGCGGCTTGTATGAATTAATTAGTGGCTTCATAACTAGGAATCGAAGTTTAGAGATATTCTGTATCTGAATTAAAATGTTTTTTTGACGTCAAATTTGTATTTTCAAGTGTTTTTTTAACTCAACGTTTGTTTAGACATATACCCTAAACATATTTATTGACTTAGGGCCACCGCAAACTTGCTACTTTTAGCATCGGCAATCGGCGATTTTGATGCTGCGTCTCGCTCGTTAGCGCTCGAAGAAACGCGACGCAGCATCGATACAGTCGCAAAATTGCCGGTCGCCGATGCTAAAAGTAGCAAGTCTGCGGTGGCCCTTACAGATACAAATTCATGTTCGTGCTAATTTTAAGGGCTTGTTTCATAATTCTGATATAAAGGTTACTCTAGAATTAAATTTATTATTTTGACAGTTTTTCCATAGAATATCCGTGAAAAAGTTAAATTTATATGGAGAATAAACTTTATCTGGATATTGTGAAACAGGTCCTTATTCTCTTAAAAATGTAAATCAATTAATTTGTTTTTACAAATATTATTTACATGAAGAAATGAAAATTAATGGTTTCTGTAATTTTAAATAATAGGGAGCCCGTTTATTCTATTGTCTATTATCCGAGAAATGCGTGCCAGCTATTGTTTTTATAGTAGACATCCTATTCCTGATACCGTGATCAATGAACGGAAATGTCACCACACTGTCTAGTGTGCTACTCTGTGTGGAACACAGAGTGGCGGGAAACTAATTAACTATGAAGGGATATTACATGTGGTTCGTACTTTGGGAAGAAAGTAGAAATGATAGAGTTGTATTTATTACGCATTTTGAGTTTATAACTCCGTTTCTTTGATAGGACTCGTGATTAGTAGGCAAAATTAGATTTTCTGTTTACAAGTATATTAATATGGAGATTTTATATTATAATTATACGTACATAGGTAATATTATTTTATAGGGTAATAGGGTGGGATTAACGGAAAAGTTTAGTAAAATAAATATGAGAAATTAATAATTGACTGAGTATTACAACCAAGGATAGAATGGGATAAAGGAAATATATATTACATTAGTTTGATTAAAATTCGGGAAAAAATATTATTTAGCAAAAATATTAATAGGAGAATATAAAAATAATGAGAATAAAATATAGAAAAAATAACTCACCATAGACTGCATGATTACGGTGTGTGTTTCTTATTTTATGGAGATCTCAAACGAACTAGCGTAGGCGCTGCTGGAAGTCAGTACTCGCCTAGAAAATTTCGCCTAAGTTGAAGTGACGTGTGTTCGCAACCACCGTCCGAGTCGGAATGTCGATTGGCCACAGTACGCCCCCTTATATATGAAACACCCCGCTTTGCCGGCTCGTAATTGGAAACAATTAACTTACTAGCAAGTGCAACGCTGTAATTTTTAATTGTAAGATATTCATACACACTTCCGCCGGAACGCCGCGCGTTGCACTCTGGACTTTCAGGAACACTTTTCCTGAAAAACTATAGCTATTTAACTACAGCTACTTGTAGCGATAATAGTGAACAGTTTATACAATTTGTCCCGTGAATATGAGATAAAGGATGACTTAAGTTCCCGTTGAGGAAGATAATGGAACCCTCCTATTATATTGCCATTTGCTCGTGTTTATATTGCTGTTGCTACATACAAATAGATACGTTTTGTGGTTGGGAAATTTAAAACTACCAATATTGCACTTTTGATTAAGTGGAAATATTCTTTGTTTCATATAAGAGTAAATAATAATGATGTAACATGAACTTTGTGATAATATTGGATCTTGTTAAGCCAAGACAGATTCTGGAGGACATATTTAAAGAATCTAGACTATTTTCCATTGTTACAGCTATTTCATGTGCATTTAGTGCCATTAATAACAATTACGTGTACCTAGTTTATGCTACGACTTTGACGTCGACGACGTTGATGTCTTTATTATGGATGCTTTATGTGTGTAGTAAATAGCGCAAATTCTTGCTTATATTACGTCAAATTGTAACGTAATACTGTGTTGTTATAATATTTTATTCTTGCGTTAAAGGTAGTAGTTAAAATGTAGGTACAATATTATGACATTTATTTATGACAAAATTTTCGCCAGATCTTGAGTGGTCCTACGTAACTATTATAGGTACGTTATATTATAATATACCTATGCGTTCCAGTGGGAATTTAGGTATTTTTAACTCGGCTATTTTTGAAGCGCTCGTACCCAGCTGCAATCACTGAACTATACAGCGGAGGTTAAGCAACGCTCGACAGTCAGTTAGAGATGGGTGACCATTTAGTGGCATTTGAACTGAGCGTCTCCGTGCTGCGGAGGGGACGTAAAAAGTCGGTACCGGTTGTCATCTAGGCAGCAGTCGTTAAGCCTTGTCAGAGGAAGTCTAGCAGTTTGAACAACTCTGACACCACAGGTTGGCTAAGTATGGTTAGTAAACCATAAGAAGAAACCATAAGAGACTCAGCAGTAATAAGATAAGCATTAAAAACTATATACGACTATATTTGACGGGCCCGTTGG
Source organism: Drymonia ruficornis (assembly GCA_947859195.1). Taxonomy (NCBI): domain Eukaryota; kingdom Metazoa; phylum Arthropoda; class Insecta; order Lepidoptera; family Notodontidae; genus Drymonia; species Drymonia ruficornis. Next base: position 4,930,093 of record OX401924.1, on the reverse strand, counting down.
CGTGGTTGGCGTGATGGCGCCTTTCACGCTGCAGGTCGTAGGTTCCATTCCTACCCGGGACATGCATTTGTGTTCATGAACATGCCTATATGTCCCGAGTCTGGATGTATACGTATATTAAGTAGGTATGTATTTACAAATAAAAAAATAGTATATGTAGTAATATCAGTTATCTGGTTTCCATAGTACAAGCTCTGCTTAGTTTGGGATCAGGTAGCCGTGTGTAAAAAAAAACACAGGATATTATTATTATTATATCATACTGCCCCAAAAATAAGATTTTCTTTTTATGTGATATCTGTAGCGAATAAACGGCGCGTTAAATATTAAGACATAGATTTTATGTAACATAGAATACATAGAAATGGCAGTGCCTATAACCCTAAACTTTAAATGAAGGCCGCTATTCTTCGTAGCAATTTTTGGCCGCCTCCCGGACCACAGAATTACGAAACCAAATAGGTATATTTGCGATTGATCGAATCGATTATGCATTACTTTTTGCGAAGCCGGCGTCGAACCCGCGACTAATCAGATGGAGTGGCACCAGCGGCGCCGTAGTGAACTCTAATTACATACTGGATGTACTAATTAACTAAAAACTTTCTAGTCGATAACAATGTAGGCGGACTATTGAATCTACATTGCTTTTTTAATCGAATGCTATTAAGATAGTAGATAATGATTTAGCTAATGTAACTACATACGTATGTTACCTAATTGTTGTGTATGTAACCTACGTGGATGTTCATAGACACCCGGCGCTTTGACGGACGTCATGAATAAAGACGTCAGTGCGATTTAATTGGCCTTTTATTAAACACGGTATTTATCACTGGCGACGAAATGGATGCACATGGACCATTATTTGGCGTGTTATCAGTGTTTGATCACGGTTCGCAGACCTGGGAGACATACAAAGGTCGGATTTCGCAATGGTATATTGCCAATGGCATTGACCAAGCAAGCGATCCCACTGGTGTAAAAAGGCGAGCTATATTGCTCAGCGCACTCACGGACGGGTCATACCGGCTGGCGACAGACCTTGCGTTGCCGAAAAAGGTGGAGGAGGTGCCCTTCGAAGATATTATAACGTTATTGGATCGGCATTTTTCACCGAAACGATGTGGTTTCGCCGAGCGTTTTTAACTTCTACGCTGCCCTGCAGCAGCCGGGTGAGACGTTCGGGCAGTGGGCGGCGAGACTGCGGGGGTTGACAGAACACTGTCACTTCACCAACGTGGAGGAGGCCTTGAGGGATCGGTTTATTATGGGCATGCTGTCGGGGGCGGAAAAGGACAAGCTTTTCACGAAAAACATGAAGGAACTGACGTTGGGAAACGCGGTTGAGTTGGCGGAGAGCGTAAGGAGCGCGCGAGCAGGAGCAGCAGCCGCGCAGAACGCGACGCAGGGTCAGCTTTTCAAGATAGCGCAATCTCAAGAGCGTCCCGAAGAGACCAGCGCCAGAGCCGCGGCAGGTGTGAAGCAAGAGCAGTGCCAAGTTTGTGGGTATTATAACCACAAATCGTCGGAGTGTCGATTCGCTAAATTCAAATGCAAGAAATGCAAGGCTACCGGTCATCTACGTAGAATGTGCAAGAAAATTAACTACGTGGTGTCGGGGACCGTGGAGGAAGGCGCTGACGACGATGGTGCGTGTTTTAACATCCGTTCTATGAAGGGTGAGCCTATGACGGAGTTGGTAACGTTAGCGGGGGTTGAACTCAAATTTGAAATCCGGACAAACATCCGCGACGGCCTTCAACGACCCAAATATGGCTATACCTTCTGAACTTCAAGGCAGTGATGATGAGTTGTTTGTAGAAGCGTCATCAGAGCCAGCTGCGGTCGTCGAAGCCAGACCTAAACGGAACCAGGCGAGGGTCGACTACCGACGTTTCTTTTAGTGTTGTTTTTGTATTATGTATATTGTTTGTTTGTTTGTTGTTGTACTCTCTAGGTTTAGAATAGGGGAGGGATGTTGTGTATGTAACCTACGTGGATGTTCATAGACACCCGGCGCTTTGACGGACGTCATGAATAAAGACGTCAGTGCGATTTAATTGGCCTTTTATTAAACACGGTATTTATCACTAATCAATAGCATTGTATTATTCCAATTGTGTACCTACCTTAATAGAGTACGATTTTTCAGGAACTGTTGATATCTAAAGTCCTTTACGCCAAATTTACATTTTAAGAAGAAAAAAATTTTTTTGTACATTTTAGAGCCATAACACATGGCGACGTCGCCAGCCACCGTAGCCAACTAATTCGTATTTAAATGTATGACAGGTAACACACCTGGTGACGGACGGGCGACGTCGCCATCAATACAAATTATTTTGATACGTAGCCAGCGACGTCGCTATGGCGTCCCGGTGTGTTATGGCCCTTAGAGAGATAAAGGTCGTATTTGGCAGCCATATACCGTAAAATGAATAGACAACGTCTTGTCGTCTTCGTAATGAGAATAACCACTTACCAATTAATCTGTGTTTAATAATAAATAAATAAATATCGCCAGACTTACACACCAACTGTATGTTCCCAAACCTAGCAACGCTTGTACTATAGCTACAATACAATAGACTGGGGGCGATCCCAGTGATCCCAGACCAAGGAGAATTACGAGAAAGCCGTTTCCGAAATTTACCTCTGGCGGGGATCTAACCCGCCAAGCAGTCGTCAACTCCTATAACTCCTGTAAAGATCTTGTAACGTATGCAATCATCTGATTTAAATTTCTATATTCCTTTTTATAGGTAGGTAGCAAAAAAGCGTTGGGAATGATCCCAATATCACCCAGACCAGACAAGGCTTCAATCCCAGTGTCACCCAAATTCACAAATTATTATCTTATGTTAGATTAATATATCGTACCTATAGTATGTTACCTAGAGCTGCAAGTCTCTATACTGCATCTAATTAGGCGAGGTATTTGTAAAATTCGCTTCACATCAATCGAATCGAACCCACGACCTTGCGAACGCCAATACGTGTTACGCTACTGCCACCTTGATCAATTAAAATGATAGATTAATTGGCGTATCGCGTGAATTCATCTCGCCGGCGGTAAGTAACAACGTACATTGGGACCAATCCGGTTACTGCTCGTACCTTTAATAATTTTCCGGTAAATGTGAATATTAACTAGATATAGGGTTGTCCGAAACAATCAGATCATCTAAATCTATAATATACAGGGTTATTAGTAAAACACTAACAACCTTGCAGGGGCGTATTACTGACATCAAAAACAACAACTTTTGTTCTATGACTTTTTAAAAACAAAAAAAAACAAAAAACACTCTAAAATGTATGAAACAAGAAAATATGCTCATCTAGAGAATAGCCGTGGCACGTTTAGGTACTTTATGGCAAAGTGAAATACAACCACGTACCATGGCTTTCCTCTAGATGAGAAAAAAAAATCATACATTTTAAAAAGTGTTTTTTTTTTTTTTTTTGTAAAAAGTCATAGAACAAAAGTAGTTGTTTTTGATGTCAGTAATACGCCCCTGCAAGGTTAGTGTTTTACCAATAACCCTGTATAGTAGGTACCCAGGCCAAGGCATATTTGTTATGTTACTAAGGTTGAAAACAGGCGTCCGGCCCCCTGATAAACCGTTACTTGTTACCGTAGCCTATAGATGCTTACAATAGTAAAGGCATTGCTCCCACGTTGCTGACCTGAAGGGAAGTCGGATAGAGGGAGGGGAATGGGGGTTGGGCTTCCAGCTCTCTTACTCATCGTACGAATCGCACCTGGGGGCTTACCACCACCTCTTATAGCAGTTTTGTTTTAACGTTTCAGCTACTTTTTGTGCAATGACATTTCTTATTGTCATGACAATAAGGTACGTCATTGCACAAAAAGTCGCTGAAACGTTGAAACGTTCCTGTAATTGAATCGCGATAAGAGTTCGTGGTAAGCCCCCAGTAATAGCTTCTTTACGCCTATCAAGACCGGCCTTATCAAGCCACTCAAGCACTACTCCATTATTTATGTTATACTATACTATGTATATAACAAACCCTCGAACAACGCAAAGACGGGGGTTTTTCATTCAGAGGCTCTAAATACTGAGGAATAACTACATTTAGCAACTTAGTAAAATTGTTTTGCAAACAGTACAAGTACTTAAATACTAATTTGATGCAATTTTCCAATCAGTAGGTAGGTACAAGAATAGAATGTATTCTGACAACCCTATCCAACACCTCCACCACCATTCATGTAATGACTAACGTCGTAATATTTGCATTTACTGTTAAAAAGCATTTAGATTGAGGACAAGCGCTGGACGACAGGCCAGCTCATGTTCCGGACGACCTTGCCAACAGGATGGATCATTTGTCGTGGAAAGCTGTTACTGTTAAATAGGTTCCTATGAGGGGGCGCAAGGTCTTTTCACAGGCTTAAAAGACTATGAAAATAATAACTACTGGCCAAAGGCTTCCTCAATCTTTCTCTATAGTTCCCAGACAGCTTGTAAAGGCCACGTTTTACCCGCAAATGTGTCTAAAATTGTCACATAATCTAGAGTAAAAAAAACCGGCCAAGTGCGTGTTGGACTCGCACATAAAGGGTTCCGTACCACCGTAGAATAAAAACGTCAAAAATATCAAGTTTATTGTATGGGAACCCCCTTTATTTTTAAATTTTATTTTATTTTTGTATTTGTTGTTGTAGCGGCAACAGAAATACACATACTGTGAAAATTTCAATTTTCTACCTATTACGGTTCGTGAGATACAGCCAACTGACAGACGGACATACGGACAGATGGACAGGCGGACAGACGTTCCGTTGGCACCCTTTGTGTACGGAACCCTAAAAAATATTAAATTAATTATCAGGTTAGGTATGTGATTCCGAAACCAGTATTTATCAGAATACCAGATTTGATTGAACTGCACGCTTCTGACCTAGCAAAATATTATCAACATGTTTTTTTTTTTCATTTGCCATCTTCAGATGTTAACTTTGTCCCATGGCATGATGGGTATTGCAATGGGTAAAATAAGACGGACAGATGGACAGGCGGACAGACGTTCCGTTGGCACCCTTTGTGTACGGAACCCTAAAAAATATTAAATTAATTATCAGGTTAGGTATGTGATTCCGAAACCAGTATTTATCAGAATACCAGATTTGATTGAACTGCACGCTTCTGACCTAGCAAAATATTATCAACATGTTTTTTTTTTTTCATTTGCCATCTTCAGATGTTAACTTTGTCCCATGGCATGATGGGTATTGCAATGGGTAAAATAAGTTTCTGAATGCAGGGTTTGTACAAAATTTATATCATAGATACTATTTTACATAAAGATACTATTTTATGCGTATGTACGCAGTATTCTAGAATTCAGTTGTCCTGTCTGGTCGCCGCAGTATGCGGTCTACATACACAAGATAGAACGTATTCAGAAATTGTTTATAAGCCACCTAAATTTTAAGACTCGCAAACGACACGGTGATTATGCCAATGACTGTAAGCACTACCAAGTACTACCTCTTAAAGACAGGCGCCTTATGCTAGATATGTGTTTCCTCTTTGACATCCTACGTGGTAACGTGGATTGCCCTCATCTTATGTCTTGTGTCATGTTTTCTACACCTAAAAAGCGCACGCGGAATACTAAGCTCTTTTCTATCCCACACCACCGCACAAACTATGGAAAAAACGCTGTAATGACACGATTACCCCGTAATCACAATGAACTGTTTGCTCACATTGATATCTTTCAATCAACTAAAATTGTGTACAAGAATAAAATATGCCGAGACATGATAGACAAACGTGCCGTTAATCATCCATCCATTGTATTATAAGATAACACATAATTATACATTTTATTCAAGCACTTTTTCAAGCACTAACAAATACCTGAGAGTGTTACCTACTATTTAGTATAACATTTTGTTTACTTTTTTTTTTATTTTTTCATTATTTATCAAAATTTAAGTTAATTAATTTAACTTTAGTTTTCTTATAATTTATTAGGTTAAATTGTAAGTATATATATATGTAAGTATATATACTTATATATACTTACTTATTTTTATTTCCCCCTCTTTCTCACACGTTCACTTCTACACTAAGATATTTTAATGTCGTGGAACTCTGTAATTGGCTTTAGAATATTGTGAATACAACCAGTCGATAAGCTGGCTGTATATTTCTTTGTACGCATGTATCGTATTAATAAGCTGTTGAGTTTCCTAAATAAATAAATAAATAAATAAATAAATCATGAATAATTTACGCTATTAGTTTAAGTATAATAACAATTAGTTAGCAAATACACAATTTGACGTTTTCCGACAACGCCTACAGATCGAGATTAAATACACATTACTGTTATATCTCCGTTTATTGCTTTGCTATCCATTATCCAAAGTTGCTGGCTACTTTACACAACTCCCGTTAAATTATCCAACTACAAGAACAGCGAGCCCAACTAAAATCTATGTAATTGACACGGTGACTTAAAACGCATACCTTGAAGCTAAGAAAGTGTGAAGTTATGGAATGATAAGTCTTGATAATTATTGTGATTTCTTTACATTTTTAATTACTTATAAAGTACAAACTCTTTCATATTTCAAGTTACGTGCATGCTTAGAAATTAAGCATGACTTAACTGTTACCATCCTTCCCATGGTCGTAATGTAAGAGCAAGATAGAAATATTTGTATCAAATTCGCATACATTCTTAGTAAGCATCTTTATGGGGAGGACCCAATACAATTAATACTAGAGACGAGTAATAGTGTAACGTCACGACTTTTATCCCCATTCGGGGGTAGTCAGAGGCTTGAGTGGCCATACACCAACACATTGTGGAGGTATTAACCAACTCAAAGCCCACGTTTCACCAGATAGTCAGAACCCAACGTGACAGGTGGTGAACCTTGTCGCCGTGTATACAGGAACTGACTATTACCTAATCCCGAGGGATAGGTAGGTTTCCTCACGATGTTTTCCATCACCGTCACGAGTAATAGACAGACTCTTATTATTATTGTACCAACCAAAACATAGATTTATAGAAATTTCGTGCAGACCTGTAACTAGATACTGCCCTATAACAAAAATCATTCCAAAAAATGCGACAACTTATTATCGTCACGGCACGTCAGCTTCATACAATGTTGCTATCAGATGAACTGACGTACGCTGACTTCGGAGTAGTATCAGCCCCCTAGACAAGTGGCATGAACGATAATCGAATAGAATAGAATAGACTTCACAGTGTATGGAAATGACATTACGAGTCGCTATGTAGATCACGTGACTTATGTCATTTCCATACATGAAGCGTCGCAATTTGAAGGAACGCTTGTAGATGCCAGCCACTTGTCTAGGGGGGCAGTTGCCGCATTTTATTAGTGCGCATGCTGCATCTAGTCGGAGCGCTCTCGCGGAAACCAAAATTAATCTATGTATAGAAAAGATCCCGCGCTATGTTCACTTCTGCATCTCAACCCTCACACAGCCGTAACTTAACATCAAAATTTTCGTTAAAGTCGGGTCCGTAGTTTTTGTAGTAGTGTAGTAGATGGGGAGGCGAGCGTGCAATTCGTGGATTTGCACGAGCGTCGTCCAAACCTAGTAGATTCGGTAGATGAGATGATAGGAAGAATACCTTGTTCTAGATGTTTCCACTTTCAGCGGTGGGGGAAGCGTATACATGTTTTTTTTTTTTTTTTTGTATAAAAAGCAATGACATAAAAATACTCAAGCGTGTCAGATATTGATACTTTTCATGCTCCAACATGATAAATTGAAAAAAAAATATTACTCGAGCGCGTCAGAATTTGTAAGCATCTATAGGCTACGGTAACTGCTTAAAATCAGGCGGGCCGTACGTTTTTTTGCCACCGAAGTCCAATATTAAAAAAAATATATATTTTGGGGGTGAAAAAGTGAAACTACCAGATGCTCCCATTTCTTAGACAGACGATCAAATTAGCAAAATTGACACTTTTGACACTTCTTAGCTAGTAATGAATCCCCCTTATCTTAATCTGACGAGTTGGAGTATTTTAAGATGGTCAATTTTTTTTTTGGTTCCCCTGAGCAAATCCACCAATATTAAGGGCTCATAATTTTTTGAGGTTCTTATCGATATGTAAGCTATCTCCCTTATCTTAATCTGACGCGCTCGTGCAAATCCAGAAACCCCTTCTACGGCTCCCCATCTATAGTAGTAATATACGAAAAAACAAGTGGTTTAATAATATTCTTAAATGCAGAGACAAACTTCTCTATCAGCTTCATAATAGTAATTACCTATAGCTACACTATACATAGCTAGACTATTTAAACATTGACTCACCCCGAAATACTGCGCAAATGTCTAAACGGAATTGTATTTCATCACAAAAAGGGCGTAACCCCAGCCGATACATATCTAAAACGGTTTATTATACGAGTGGGTGGCCCCAAATATTTAGTCTAATTGTGGGACCTAGGCACAGACTCTACCATTCCGCTCTATTGTCACGCGTCTGTACCTTGAGACTATACTAGGTAGAGTATTTTAGACTACATAGAGCAACATGAGTTATAATATAATGATATAATATAATAATAATAGGTAGAGCATTTTAGACTACATGGAGCAACATGAGTTATAATATAATAATATAATATAATAATAATAATAATAGGTAGAGCATTTAAGACTACATAGAGCAACATGAGTTATAATATAATAATAATAGGTAGAGCATTTTAGACTACATGGAGCAACATGAGTTAGTTACATAAACTCATAGAAATGTAATGCGTCAAGTGCCTCTGCGTCAAGTGCGAGACTACGTGCTCTACGCGTTATATCGCGAATTTTGTAAAGGTGACTCGTACGATGCATGGCTGCGTCTACGAGAAGTACGTAGCGTGCCCGTGACGTCTGAACGCATAGACATAATGTTATAACTAATGGCTCGGGGCTTGTGAACGCACATTTTTTTTATTTGAAATTTTCTCAAGCGGTTTACGTGTTTATTACAAGGATACTGTTCAAGACTTTGAGACACTTTCTTAGGAAAAAATACTATTGAATTGTCTATAAAATGAATGAAAAAACCTACGCTTTTGCTTTCAGAATCTACTAGAACTTGCAATTAATATTTTATCATTACAGGCTTTTTTTTAAAGCGTGATAGCCGATTGGTTAAGCACGAGTCTCGCGGATTTAAGGTCCAGGGTTCAAACCCCGGCTCACACCTTCGATTTTTCGAAATATATATGCTAAATGATAATCACTTGCTTATGGTGAAGGAAAACATCGTGAGGAAACCTGCATGTCTTAGACATGTGAAATCCACCAACCTGCACCGGGCCAGCGTGGTGGATTATGGCCTTAATCCCCCTCGCATTGAGGGGAGGCCCGTGCCCAGGAGTGGCACGTTAAACATATTATAATTATTTATACAGGCTTTTGGAGTATCGGAATCAGTTCCGTACTCAAGTGAGTATACTCAAGATATGCGCTACATCACTATTGCAAGTGAATGTTGACATATTACAGCGCTATGTTGATTGACATCGAACCATTTTGATTGAAACACCTCTCTTTGTCATTATACATAATAGATGTAATAAATAATTCATCGTATCACTACAATGGATCGTCAATAGATTTGTATAAAGGTGGGTTTAGACCTGACGAGCAAATTATTGTATCACCACAATTATCTTTGTGTAAATAGAGACAGTATTCTGTCGTTCTTCTGTCTTACATTGCGGAGATAAAAAGAAAAGAGATATAGAGAATGTTCTTGTTCCAAGTCCAGCTCGACTAAGTCTAAACCCGCCTTAAGATGTAATCGAAAACGAATGTCTTCAAGCGAATAAGATCATTAATTTTAAATTTAAAGACCGGCTTTTGTTTGCGACTGCGCTTGGTATAATTTGATTCAACATTTTTATTATTACAATCGAATGGCGAGGGGCGTAAAATATAGACAATTTTACGGACATTTTGAAGCATTTCTAAAGGATTCCGCTTGAAAATATTGCTATTGCATAATTGCTATTTGGCCTGGCCCTGTGACCTGAATTGGTATACATGAAGCGTAGCTATTATTATAAACGTTTGCAAAAGAAGCCACTAGGCTAGGGGGTTAGTCTGTAATGTTAGCCCTACTCGGGCTCCAGGTCATAATATCTCCGAAGGTACCTATAAAAATATTCTCATGCTAGATAATAATACAAGCGCTCGTTGTTTTTCAAGTACGCTTCAACGATTCCAATTTCCAGTGACATTTAATATACCTAGGTACCTGCTTAATTAATCATAGACTGTGCAATTAAATATCACTAAAGCCGGCTTTACATTCACGCCGTCACATACCGTGAAACACCCATCCGAACAGATGTAGACGTATGATATGAAAATTAATACCGCTTGGCGCAGTGGTTCGAGCTTAGGCCGCTCGGCTCACTACATCGGATGGTTGCGGGTTCGATTCCTGCCAGAGGAAAATTATGGATACCGCCTTTTCGTAATTTGCCCTAGTCTGGGTGTCACTGGGATTGCCCCCAGTCCATTGTACGGTAGCCATAGCATCAGCGTTGCTTAGTTTGGGACCATACAGTTGGTTCATATTCAAACCTGCAGCTAAATGTAGAAAAGCTTTAAGGCCATAACATACTGGGACGCCATGGCGACGTTGCCGGCTACGTATCCACACAATTTATATTGATGCCGACGTCGCCAGTCCGTCGCCAGGTGTGTTACCTGTCATACATTTCAATACGAATTAGTTGGCTACGGTGGCTGGCGACGTCGCCATGGCTACCCGGTGTGTTATGGCCCTTAATAAAATGACAATTATTCTTACATCCTGTCAAAATTATTCCGTCTAGGTGCTATTAAAGGTAATGATAGGTATCGAACATATCATCCGCTTGACCGCTCCCAAAAGGCCTTGATCCGAATAATATGCGTTTGTCATCACAGCATGAAAAAATCCGGAAATATTCTTAACAGCACGAATACTCCGTTAAAACAGTATTCGTGTACTTGTTTGGATATGAATCATTAACACCTACTCAGGTAAACTGCAACTGCACTAGGAGACAGGATAATTTTTATACCATGTATACCACAGCCAACGAGAAGCGATACGAAACGGTAATGGTGTTCGATTTCAAGTCGGTCACCACCGCACCGGGCCCACCAACATGCCGGCGACCATTTCATAAATTCGTTGTTCATTGTTTGACCGAAGTGTAATGTAAATTTTGTAAAAAGGCGAAACGGTCAAACATTTAGATTATCGATTCATTTTCGTATACGAGCAGTCAGAACTCAGAAATCTGAAAAATGCTGCCAATTTATTGTCGGAATGTAGAAGACAGTCACTCCATAAATATTGCTAACATATCAGCCAAATAAAATTACTAGACTGGAAGCCGATGCCAGTAAAAAAAATCTAGAAAAAGACTTGATATTATAACCCTTTGAAGTTCCACAACACAACCTCTGACCAACGGGTATTGCAAAAAAATATAACATTTAAATATTCGATCAAACAAATGGTATTGCAGCCTTCATTTATTTCTGAGCGTTGTTTTTGTAGAGTGAAAGAATTGGTGCGTCCAGATGCCACGCATGCTTCACCCGAGCACTCATGTTATGACGTTATTTCTACGCGTTCCGATGTCAAATCTGTGTGCTCGGGTGCGGCATGCGCCTTAATTAGACGCAGCCAGTGAGACCCGCGGGCAGATCTCTACCGATTACATGATTTACGTTCAAATGCGGCCAAGCAGATACAGTTCCACCCAAAGGTCCCACCAACTTATCTTTTCAGCTGACGGTGTCGCTACTGTCTTCACAAAATTATCGTATATACTATCATTTTAATACTAACAACGCTAGTTCCAGTTTTATCCACCTGAACTTATAAGTTGGTTGCAGTAGTCACGCCCTTGATTTTTCTAATCGACGTAGACAGGTAAGAATGTTCTAGATTCTAAACTAAAACTGCAGCAAATGTCAAATGTTATGTGCTCCGTGGGCAATCGTGACTTTGCGCTAGTGTAACTACGTGTAAGGGTAATAAATAGGACAGGTCCGGTAGAGCAGTGGCTTGTAGATTTATCGTCTTATTGTACGGAATCATTTTGTAAAATACCTGAGTGAGTGAAAAGGCCTAAGAAGTGAGAGGGGTAGTTTTACGCTTCCAGAGCTGATATTGACCCTGTATTTGGAGTCAGTTGACTTTTTTATCCACATTAAAGGATTGTTAATTTATGTGGCTAGTAAAAGAGGTGGGCAGAAACGATTGCTTGGGCGCACCGCTCGCCTATTTTAGTCGCATCCAATAATTTTCTGAACAAAATGTAACATTAAATAAACATTATTAAAATGGCTTCGCCTGGTGATTCTGAACAAACTTATTTCAGGTTTTGTGTCTATAAATATAATGTTGTACACTCTTTGTACCCTACCATCTTACTTTCAAAGTCAGGAAGTCCCTTTAAGATCAGTAGACCTGGTCACACTAGTCCTCATTGCACCTGATCGTCTACAGGCGATAATCTACCTGTACCACGGTAATGCCTGTACTAACTTTTTTCACTTGGCAATTTTAGAAAAAATCTACTTACGTGAATAATTTAATTACCCAACCCAAAGTGTTTGTTTGAAACTAAACTGCTTGTTTAACGGTTGCATAAGTTAAATTTAACCTTTGTGTAATGTTTTTGTAATATATGAACGAGTGTACAGCCAACATAAAAAGTATCTTGGTTGGTATATTCCGAAAGAATCAACAACACGTCATAAAGGTTTTTTAAATATGAAAGACTGTGATCGCATACTTTCGAAACCTTCTAATGTATACTATGAGATTATTTTGGACTTTTGATATACCCAGTAAATTTTGATGTTGAGTGTACCTACATAACTAACTACGAGTAGCCATGTCTCACATAAATAATAAAAACAATGTACCTACTTCTCATAATACTACGCGTAATCGGTCTAGGTCTAAATATTACTTCATACAGTTTTTTACATATAATTAAGGTGGCAAACAAGCGTACGGCCCGCCTGAAGTTGAGCAGTTAACGTAGGCTATATCTATAGCATTGCAACACGAAGGTCTACGCTTGCACGTTGACAACCTGAAGACGAGTGGGATCTGTCCCAAGGAGGGAGGGAAAGGTAGAGGGAGGAAAAAAGTTTGGGCTTCCGGATCACAACAACTGACTCATCGTACGAAACGCAACCAAAATTGCTACTTTAATAATAGGTACCTATTAGCTTGGATTTGATTTTACTGCAACAAATCGGAACTGCTATATACCAATGACTACACCTTCGGGAGTACAGGCGTGATGGTATAATAAATTAGGACAGGGGGCTTACCATGACCTCTTATCGCGATTCAATTATAGGAACGTTTTAACGTTTCAGCGACTTTTTGTGCAATGTCGTGCCTTATTCTCATGACAATAAGAAAAGTCATTGCACAAATGGCTGCTGAAACGTTAAAACAAAACTGCTATAAGAGGTGGTGGTAGGGCCCCTGTAATTTGATAGGTAACTAAATATAAACTTATTGTTAGGGGGCGTCCATAAATTACGTGAGGTGATTTTTGAGATTTTTCGAATGGTGAGATGTCGTGAGATTTTGCTCGACCCCCTCCCTACCCCTTTAATCTCACGTGAGATTTTTCAAAAGCCATATTCTAGAGGAGAAACATGTTTTGCTTAATTTTACCCTGTTATCTTGCAATTTTACACTGTTATCTTGCAATTTTACACTGTTTCTAGCGGTAAAAAAATGACAAGAGATTTGGCTCGACCCCCTCCCCCCCTTAAATGCCTCACGTAATTTATGGACGCCCCCTTAACCGTCGGTATGTCATAATTACAAACATAATAGAAAATGAATTGTTTCTCGCGTAGATCTATGTTCCAGTAAACAAAGGTTAATCATTTAGCGCCACTGGTTAACATTTTCGATAAACGCCAATTAAACATACACCTATAAGTTACACACAACCAATCGCCGTTTTAATAAATGAAATTATCTTAATAATGCAGAATTATTTCAGTAGAATTTCCTGATTGAGTTTTAACAGTTTAGTTCACATTGAAGGCTGTAACCGGTCTAGTCAGGAAGCATGTCTTTTACCAAATATTTCGGAAATTTCTGGATCATTACCGACATCGACCAATGACGTTGACAGATATGGTTCTTTAATTACTTATTATACCTATGTACACTTTTGAGAATTCAATCCTTTAAAAAATATGTCGGTAAGACGCTTTCTCTTCAGTTGCTTGAAGCGAAATAATTCCTGTGCGTATTAAAAATGACCTAATATCGAAAAAACTAATTGTTTTAGGGCCTCCGCAGACTAGCTACTTTTAGCATCGGCGACCGGCGATTTTGTGACGTATCGATGCTGCGTCGCGTTGTATCGAGCGCGAACGAGCGAGACGCAGCATCAAAATCGCCGATCGCCGATGCTAAAAGTAGCTAGTCTGCGGAGGCCCTTAGGTGGGTAGAAATATCTTCTTCTTCCTTATCGTATCCTCATGACTGAGGGAAGTGATTTTGGTGTGTAGCCTGTGCCACCATCTGTCTCTAGATCTCTCTATCTTGGTGTATTCATATGGTTGTTTGTGTGGTGGCCTCCGTTGCTTCTTGACTGGAGTGTGTCCATCGCGTCGGTGAGCGCCCCCTGCCTCTCTTTCCTTCGCAACAGCCAGTGATAATCAGCCTCAGCAGTATATATATAATAAAAAGTTTTTCTTTTTATTTAATTAATGTCTCTAGCTCTCGCATGCAGAGTTGTTTCTTGAGCCACTAGGGCCATAACACACCGGGACTCCAGGCGACGTCGTCAGCCACCGTAGCCAACTAATTCGTATTGAAATGTATGACAGGAATCACACCTGGCAACGGACTGGCCACGTCGCCAGTCCGTCGCCAAGTCATACATTTCTATACGAATTAGTTGGATGCGTGGCTGGCGACGTCGCCTCGCTACCCGATGTGATATGGCCCATTTTTTTAAAAACTTTTTCAGTGTACGACAGTAAGCAAGTTTGCCGGAGCATCATACAAAAAAGGCTGAACGGATTTTGATAAAAAAAATACAGCGGTGAGTATACTCCAGAATAGCATATAAGCGGCTGTTTATCCTTGAGGGCCACCGACGAAGCCGCGGGTAAACCTAGTTATTGACGAATGGTCCCATTATTATCAATGATTTACAACCACTAAAGTGGAATTCCTTTTACACGCATTACTTAAACAGAGTATATTCTAAAGGGCAGTCACATTCCCCATATACATAAAAAGGCTTTATCCAATACAGGAAGAGATAAGTAATTTAACTTATGTGCTTTTGATTTCAACTTTATCATACAAAAATGTTGCGAAATATCTTCATTACGAGTAATCTGGCCACTTTATCAATGCTTTGTTGCGAAAACGAAACCGAAGCTATATTAATGAGCATTCTGTGTGTTTTAACACGATCGGCAGTGCGATAGCATCGTCCAGTTTATGTTACTGGAGTTCATGTTATTAGCGAATTTGATAGTCTTTCTAGAAATTTAATATACTTATTGGGTGCGCCTAAAATGAGTGAGCGGGATCACGCAGATATACTATCCTAGTTCACCTTCCTTTTTTTACCCTTAAGCTATGGGTTCCTCCAATAGCGGCGCCGTCATATAACGGCCGCACTAGAACATTGGCTACGTAAACAACGTTGATGTAGCCAACGTTCTGGTTACGGCCGTTATATGACGGCGCCGCTATTGGAAAAACCCAGCGCTTAACGATCAAAAACCGAGCAACGCTTGCATGACTATGGCTACCGTATAGTGGACTGGAGGCGACCGCAATAACACCCAGATCAGGCCATACGAAAACGTCGTTTCCGAAATTTGCCTCATGCGGGAATCGAACCCGCAACCACCCGGTGTAGTGAGCCGAGTGGGCAACACGCCGGAATCACTACGCAAGTGGTCGTCCTAATGATTGGTCTTCTCATTTTCTAGGAAGTCTATTTAACACCATATTTCATGAATTACTGCAACACTTTGGCATCGGTCAGGCGTTCAGGCGAATACCGAGCGGTCGCCATGACTGTTGACATTCAGGTCTACCTGTCCCATCTGGGTATACTTACCTATATTGTAATGGTACCTATTATGTGACATGAGAGCATACGTGGGTGGGTACCTTAAGGTCACGGCCGTCGAACTGTGAGAGCGGCCAATGCATTTCCCAGCATTATTAACGAAAAGTGTAAAAATATACTCTAGAAATTTTAACAGGTTACCCAGTATCAAGTTTTAAAACCCGATTCAATCAATCATTGTTGGTTTTTGTGGCGCCATCGTTTACCGATGATTTACCAACAACAAGTTAAATTAGTACAAGGCGCAGTAAAAAAAAACCGGCCAAGTGCGTGTCGGGCTCGTACATAAAGGGTTCCATACCACCGTAGAATAAAAACGTCAAAAATATCAAGTTTCTTGGACCCCCTTTATTTTTGTTGTAGCGGCAACAGAAATACATATTCTGTGAAAATTTCAACTCTCTACCTATTACGGTTCGTAAGATACACCCCGCTGACAGACGGACCGACAGACGGGAGTAAGTTACGCCAGCAGTGGGATTTTTTACTGCTGGTCCAATAAAAATTTGAATGATACAGATAATTAGTGCTCCATCTCGTGTAAATGTGCCGAAAATTTTAAATTTGTGCCTATAGCCGTTTTGGAGTTATTCACGAATATATGATCTTGCTGGCGTAACGTTACCGCAGCAGTGTGGTTTTTTCCTGCTGGTCCAATCAAAATTTGAATGATACAGATAATTAGTGCTCCATGTCGTGTAAATGTGCCGAAAATTTTAAATTTGTGCCCCCTAAGGTTTCAGAGTTATTTCAAATCTTGCTGGCGTAACGTTTTGCGAATTCCTGTATCTCAAAAACTGTTTGGCACACAATCATGATTTTTCGTACACACATTAGTGTTAATTTGTGCCCATTTGTGACAGTTTCTTATTTCAATAAATCAGAAAGGTTCGGGTGTTATAATATTTTTCCTATAAAAACTAAAATAGCTCCTAGCTCTTAAACTGGGAAACCTAGAAACCAAATGTTAGTGCTAGCTTGTATTTCTTATGGATCCTAAGCATTTCTATAATGATCGTAAGCCTACTCCAAGGAATTTACGATTTATTAAGATTTTATTGGTATCTCGCGGTGAAATAATTTAAACCCTAAATACACGAGTTTCGTATGTTCCGATTACTTTTATTAATATACAAAAATTAGTGCCCTACTTCAAATATACGTGTACGAAATATCAGCTCTGTACACCTTATAATTAAAATATTATTAATAAATAACCATCACGAAGCGCTTTCGGTGGTTAACTGACGGAATTGGAATGTATAGAAACAAGCGAACGCTCCGTACTTCTAGCCATCCTATTTCAATTGACAGCGTTGTAATGAGTGCAGACGCGTACATAATACTTTGGAGTGTATTTATAAACTATTCAATAAGGTAAATAAATGTATAATCACAGGGTATGCTGAATTTAAATATGTAGGTACCTTCCTTAATATTCATTTTGTGTTTCGTGTAGCTAAATGAGCTTTAACTAATAACACACAACAACAGTAAAAGTATCTTCTTTTATATATTTCTAGAGATAAAAAATCGACGCTTATAAACAGCAATACGACTTTGAAAAATAATATCCATTCTTTAAATCGAAATCATTCACCATCATCGAGATATAAAACGAATGAACACTTATAAATATTAGTATTTTCAACAATTATAAACAAACAAAACATTACTTCATTGACACAACATCAAAATATAAAAATAATGTAGGTACTTACATTAAACAAAAAAAATATCTTGATATTAGAAATAATAAAAAAAACGTATGGTAGTAGCACAGTACAAACAGTGAGCGGACGAAGGGGTCTAGACAGGGGGCAAGGGTAGGAAGTAGAGTTTAACCATTACAAAGAAAATATAAAAATAAATATTACTCATTCACTTTTCTACAGAACTGTTAGCACACAGCCAATTTATTGTATACATTTAAGATGGTAGGCGGTATGTATCGGGCGGCCGCATTTTTCAACTCATTTTATTTGGTCGGTTAACCATTGAAAGTTTGTCATGGTGTTTTTTATTAATTATTTTATAATTATAAGGTTTACAGAGCTGATATTTCGTACACTTATATTTGAAGTAGGGCACTAATTTTTGTATATTAATAAAAGTAATCGGAACATAAGAAACTCGTGTATTTAGGGTTTAAATTATTTCACCGCGAGATAGCAATAAAATCATAATAAATCGTAAATTCCTTGGAGTAGGCTTACGATCATTATAGAAATGCTTAGGATCAATAAGAAATACAAGCTAGCACTAACATTTGGTTTCTAGGTTTCCCAGTTTAAGAGCTAGGAGCTATTTTAGTTTTTTTAGGAAAAATATTATAACACCCGAACCTTTCTGATTTATTGAAAGATGAAACTGTCACAAATGGGCACAAATTAACACTAATGTGTGTACGAAAAATCATGATTGTGTGCCAAACAGTTTTTGAGATACAGGAATTCGCAAAACGTTACGCCAGCAAGATTTGAAATAACTCTGAAACCTTAGGGGGCACAAATTTAAAATTTTCGGCACATTTACACGACATGGAGCACTAATTATCTGTATCATTAAAATTTTGATTAGACCAGCAGGAAAAAACCACACTGCTGCGGTAACGTTACGCCAGCAAGATCATATATTCGTGAATAACTCCAAAACGGCTATAGGCACAAATTTAAAATTTTCGGCACATTTACACGAGATGGAGCACTAATTATCTGTATCATTCAAATTTTGATTAGACCAGCAGGAAAAAACCACACTGCGGACGTAACTCACTCGACAGACGGACGGACAGCGGTGTCTTAGTAATAGGGTTCCGTTGGCACCCTTTGGGTACAGAACCCTAAAAAGAAAATTAAATAAATGGCAAAAAAAAACAACTAGATGTCACTTCTCTATGGCCTAGCTAGGGCGATGTTATCTTTCACTTTACTTCTGGCAGTATCACTACAAATAGGTACTTATTGCGAGATCGGAACAATGATCGGAAAGAGAGACGGAACTGTGACGCTGCATTCACAATACAAAGACGAGAACACTTATTCCATAGGTGTATTTTACGGTATATGTTGCCCGAATACAGCCAGTCTTTGTACTGTGAATTTAGCGTACCTCAATAGATGTGTCCATATGGCACGCATGCCTCACCCGAGCACTCATATTATGACATTACGTCTATGCGTTCCGACGTCAAAACTGAGTGCTCGCGCGAGGCATGCGCCTGATGAAGACGCCGCCAATGCAACACGGCGGTGTGGTCGAGTCTCCCTAATATACTTGTAAACGAAGCTCCCATCTATACGCACATTCTATGTTTGGTTTGAATTGTGATTTTCATACAGAATTAATTGCAATTATTGAAAAACAGTCAGTATGGTCGATTGACTTAGTGAAATAATAACTCCCCTATACGATCGAGCCCTTGAAGGCCTTGGGCCATGAACCATGAACGTGCCACGTTAAACCGTAGCCGGTTCCATACGTGATTGACGCTTAATAAATCAACGGTAGAGTTCAGTGAGAAATTTTGACCGCATCACTGATTTTTCACACGTAAAATGCTGTATAACATATGACTTAATGGGTTTTATGAATCATTAGTAATAATTAAGTATCTTAAAGTGGAATAGGTAAGTATATCCATTTCATTATACAGTTTCTTCGTGAAAAAATACCACCAGAGGCGTAAGTAGGTTTTAAAAATTGTAATTGAGATTGCATTTTTAAAATTAATCTGAAAAATAAGAACAAGTATTCTGAATAGAATAATCATCGAGGCAATAACGGCGGTCCAGAGAGACCTAAAGGTGCTAAAGTCATGTCATGTTGTGCACCTTAATTTGGCGGGTGAGCTTGGCGGGTGAATTTGGCGGGTGAGCTTGGCAGGTGAACTTGGCGGGTGAGCTTTGCGGTAAAATATATTTTTCCACAGCGCAAAAGCCATATTCCGCCCGATTGGTATACACATTACTTTACAGTGCAGGTGTTCGTGTATTGTATTGTTATGGTGGATATTACGCCATATACTGATCGCACGTAATCCAACTGTCTGTTATTATGTCACCGCATATCCTATTATTTAGAGGAAGTGCTCGTTCAAGCCACGATCAAGAACTAGTTGGATTTTACGCAACAAGACACGGAAATAGGTACTTCACCTAAAATTACGTAGACACGAACGTAGACGTATTTCTTGAGAATATACTGACGACCTTAACTTTATGTATAAGTCAAAGTGTTTTCGAGAAACCCTTGACTTAACAACCTATCTTCTTCTTATCGTATGGTTAGTGGCCAACCTGTACTAGTAGCACAGCGGGACTGCGACAAGACAAAACGCGATGTTGTCTCATTCTCTCCTATGCATTAAGGTAGTGAGAGAGAGCAATTCGGTGCGACATAAGTCTTGCCTTGGCGGTTGTGCTACCTCCCCTGGTGTTAGAGTTGTTCAAGCCGCCAAAAAGCCTCTGACAAGGCTTAACGCCTGCTGCCTAGATGACAACAACCAGGACCGACATTTTACGTGCCCTCCGAAGCACGGAGACGCTCAGTTTAAATGCCATTTAATGGTCACCCAGCTCTGCCTGACCATGCTAAGCGTTGCTCAGCCTCCCTCCGATCGTTTAACGAGCAGTGATTGCAGCTGGCTATGAAAGCATCAACCTATAATTCTTAAAAAGTGAGGCCTGGACCTCGCGTCTCTAAACAATTGTCCATTGCGAAACCAATGCTCTCTAATTATCTTAGTGAATTCTTTATTGTAAATCGTAAGTTCTTAGCGGTCGCTATGTAGTCCGCCAGAGTACTGCTATCAGATGGCCGATAACCAAGCCAACAGTAGCCAACTAATTCGTATTGAAATGTATGACAGGTGTAGACAAGTGGCTGACGTCTACAAGCGTTCCTTCAAATCGCTACGCTTCATGTAGGGAAATGACATAAGTCACGCGATCTACATAGCGACTTGTAATGTCATTACCATACATTGTGAAGTCTATTCTATTCGATTAGCGTTCATGCCACTTGTCTAGGGGGACTGGCGACGGACTGGCGACGTCGCCATCAATACAAATTGTTTGGATATGTAACCGGCGACGTCGCCATGGCGTCCCTGTGTGTTATGGCCCTAATATTAGAGACCAGTGGTTATTTACTGGTTAAATGCTAGCAAACTAGGGGTCTTATCGACAAATTGACATGAGAAGAGTGTCAATTACCTCAGCTTGAAACCTGTGCAATATAACTAGCTATGTTTGGTCCCCTGCCTACGTATTAAGTTAGTAGGTCGGTACTTGTGTCAGCACTTAAGTGTGAGTCATATTGAGAACTGCATCATATTTACCTCTTTAATATTATATTCCTACTATTGCTGTTGAATTAACCCGAGTCCGCAATCCATTATGTTATTATCTTTAGATATCTTTGTCGACCACACATTCTTGTGGTTTGAGTATAGTCCTCTCAGCTTACTTCTTATTTTCGTGTCAACAGTTCTACTATTGTTAGGCCGTATTTACATGGTATTTGGCAACACAATAGTGTTGGGAGGAGCCGCGTTTAAGTCCTCCCTCGTGCAGGAGCCCGGGCACAAGGGATACTAGCAAGTGTCACTCAGCAAGCAAGCAAGCAGCAAATGTCACTCCAGGGAAACTCAGCTTACTAGATAGGGTTTATAAAGAAGAAAACAAATAATGAAAGTAAATACGTTTTATTGATCTAGATCTAGAAAGAAACAGAAATACATAAGTTGGTAAATTAATAAAACAAAAAACAAAAAATCTATAACGATTTCATTTGCTATGCTGGCCAATGGAAATTGTATTTTCTATTTCCGTAGTTGAATTTTAGTAAAGTTACAGTATACATGTAAAGAAGAACCACTTTAAAAAACCACAAAAGTGCCCTCGAAGGGGCGCGACACCGCAGTACATGACTGGCCCCTAGGTGTTTCTCAGACGATATAAATCTAGACACACGACAGTCTGTCAGCCAAGCACCGAGTTCATAAACGAAAGCAATTAAAATTTGCTTAAAACCTTCAAGCTATTCGTTTAAAGAATGTTAATTATAAAGAAACACCTGTTACACTTTCATACATTACATGCACTTTGGCAACTGGCATTGCGTCCGTCACACGGCTCACAGATCCGCCTACAATGCATTTAGCAGCTCACACGTACCATTCTAAACCTTTCTCAATGGTAATAAAGTCTTCCAGATACGCATAAACAGTTGGCAGGTCTGTCTAGCCGTACCAAGCGTCGTTATGCGTGTGAGCGACTTTGATTTATCGCTCTATTTAATAAAGAGCTATTAATCAGATTACAGTTACAACAGCTTTTTTACTTGGTTAGGTAGGTTTATTTCAATGTCTAGTGTGAGAAAATTGTTTTTCTACGTTTTTAAATGCGTTTGAGGACACTGTATAGCGACGTCATCCAGAAACGTAGGAAAGCATGCTTGCTATAACTCTGATATGAGTGGACCCACCCACAGAATAAACAACCCAGGTTGCAAATCTTCGTCATAAAGACGTATGTTCACGTTACTAACCCTAAATGTACCTTAGTATGACGTCTTTTTTTCGTCACTGACCTTATTTGCTACCTGGAAAGTGCAATGAAACTACAAGTAGTTTATCTATCTGATTCCGATTCTGACTCTCTGATTAATCAGAAGAATTATTCGTAGAGCGTAACGTATCCAACCGCACAATTTATAGAGATTATTTGCCAGTTTACTTACAATGGTTTTACAAAACAACAAACGTGATTTGTAACTTTCTATAAATTTGGGGGACGTAATTTTCATAAATAACGCACAAGTGTATAAATAAATAAATATCGCCAGACTATGACACCAACTGTATGGTCCCAAACTAAGCAACGCTTGTACAATGGCTACTATACAGTGGACTGGAGGCGATCCCAGGGACACCCAGACCAGGGGAAATTACGAAAAGGCCGTTTCTGGAGTTTTCCTCTGGCAGTAATCTGTCCGCAAACCACCCGATGCAGTTAGCCGAGCGGCCTACGCTCGAACTACTACCTGCACCAAGCGGTCGTATTTTTATATTATATATTGATCATAATCTCCAATATTACATGTTTTGTGACCACAACACAAACATTCAGAAACATGGACAACATAATAACCAACCGCCTAAACACAGCAATCAAACCTTGTAGTTTGTGGGCCTAAATACCTACGTATATATTTCAATAAGTTGCATATAATTAGCCTATTGCGTTAACTGAACCACAAATGAACCGTTCGAATAATAAATCTGTTTCTGACAAATTTCATACATTGAAAATAAATTTTTAGGAAGTACCTTTTATTTAATTTAAGGGTGGTAGAGCCGAGCTATAGCCAATCGACTGCAGCCTACATACGGGCTGGCTCCGGGGTAGTACCACCCTCTCACAGAAAATCGGCGTTAATTTAGTTGCGTTTCGTACGATGAGTAAGAAAGCTGGTAGCCCAAATCCCTCCCACTCCCTTTCCCTACCTCTTTCACACTCCTCTTCAGGTCAACAACGTGCGAGCGATACCTGTGTTATTGCACGCATCTATAGGCTACGGAAATTGCTTAAAATCAGGCAGCCATAAGCTACTTGCCGCCTTAGCGCCGCCATACACGCGACTGCAAAAATGCAGTCCATGTGTAGTCGCGTGCCGTCGACTGCAACCAACTGCAATAGAGCTGCCACTTCCGACTGCAAAAATGCAGTCCGTGTGCAGTCGCGTGCCGCCGTCTGCAACCAAACTGCAAAATTGCAGTACGTGTATGTTAGCGCTTAGTTATTTTTTTTTTTAAACCTGAGTATTTATTTGTTAATCGTTTCAAGACTTAGATTAAAAGATAATCGTACATTAATTTTAATAGTAGGTACACACACTACCTCTTGTCATCGCCTCTGAACCGGATTACATTCCGTACAATTTGAAGGCAATAATTGCGCGATGTATTACTTAACTATTTCTCAGTAATTAAATTCAAAGTGAGCGCGAAAATCGCCGAACAACGCCCATTATAGAGACGTTAAGCCGAGTAGCGTGTCCACCAACTTGTTTAGAAGGTCGGTTTACATACAGCTGACGACAAATTGGACCACGCCTAGTTACAGAACGTTTTAGTTATTTACCCCGTTAGGATTCCGGAGTCCACCAGATGGTAAGTGGTAGCCCTTGCCCAGGAGATTTATAACTAAGGGCCATGACACACCTAGTGGCCATGGCGACGTCGCCAACCCCGTAGCCAAGTGAAAATATGTCAAAATATGACAGGTAACATACCTGGCGACCGACTGGCGACGGACTGTTATGTACGCCAGGTATGTTGCCTGTCATATTTTGACATATTTTCACTTGGCTACGGGGTTGGCGACGTCGCCATGGCTACTAGGTGTGTCATGGCCCTAAAGGGAAGCAGATGCGGCGCCGGCCTGTAAACATGCCCTTAATAGAATCCCATATTGTAGTGCAAAGGAAAGATTTCAGGAGGGAGATCGTTCCACTTGGGTGGTGTTCCACTTACTTTAGTTGGATATCAGGTTGGTTAAGGTGGTAGAGCCAAGCTGTAGCCAATTGACTGCAGCTCATATACGGGCTGGCTCGACCGGGGTAGTACCACCCTCTCACAGAAGATCGGCGTAAAACAGCTATTACAGCTGCGTTTCGTACGATGAGTGAGAGAGCCGAAAGCCCAAACCCCCCCTTCCCCTCCCTCCATTCTACTCCCCTTCAGGTCGGCAATGTGCGAGCAATGCCTTTGTTATTGCAAGCATCTATTGGCTACAGTAACTGCTTAACATCAGGCACACGTGAACCTGACGCGAATTTAACCGTTTTTCCTCATTCCAAGAAAAGTGCACAACGCCGCTAAAGAAGTTTTCACTTCAAAAATATCAGGCATCCAGATGGGCGGAAAACTGACGATGGCACCAAATGGTCCTAATGCCTCGCATTCCTCGCCCGAGCACTCAGGTCATGACATTATGTCCATGCATTCCGAGTTCCGACTTCAAAATTGAATACTCGGGCGCGGCATGCACCTACCCCTCTAGACAAAAGTGGCATGAACGCTAATCGAATAGAATAGTATAGACTTCACAATGTATGGAAATGTCAAACGTCGCTATATAGATCAACAACAAGTTGCTATGTAGATCACGTGACTCATGTCATTTACATACATGAAGCGTAGCGATTTGAAGGAACGCTTGTAGACGTCAGCCACTTCAAGTGGGTGACGTCTACAAATTCGCTACGCTTCATCTATGGAAATGACATAAGTGACGTGATCTCAAGCGTGATATTCATAGCAACTTGTTGTTGATTTACATAGCGACGTTTGACATTTGCATACATTGTGAAGTTTGTTCTTTTCTATTCGATTAGCGTTCATGCCACTTGAGTAGCGCCTCTGTAGATGCAGCCACTTGCTCGTCTGGGTCAGTTTGTGGAAAACTTTACATTATTTCACAAGTAACGGATACGTTTCAGAAATAATCCAAAACTGTAGCAGAATACATTATTATTTTAATCTTTCGTGGTCGTAGTTTACGAAATTCTACGTGTTTACGAAATACGTTCATAGAACATTAAAACAAATCGTCTAGTTGCAGTCGGCTGGCTATTATTGGCAGTTGTTTTATCGCTATTGTTCAAATTGCGTGGAAAAGTTATTGTCCATGGATGATTTTTAGTTGCACCTTCATGCAATAGGTAAAGATTACCAGGGTGGTTACTTTGAAAAACGCAACGAAAGCTTCGGCTGGCGGATCGGGCGATTTCCTACTCCGAAAGTGTTACGGATCCGAAGTACGGATTCGATTTACGATCAAAACCATGTCAAACGCTGAAATCGTAAATGTCAAATAACTTTCAGACTAGGATCCACGAAAGAAGAAACGTCAAATCACGATCATCGAATCCGTACTTCGGATGATCCGTCAGCCGAAGCTTGCGTTTCGTTTTTCAAAATAACCCCCAGATCACGATTTCGATAATAAAGTTATAGCGATAGCTCTACCTAACCCTTCTGGCTGGAAAGTATTACTTTTGCCTATAAATTTAATTTTTCACTGAACACAGGTAAAGGGGAGAGGGACAGAGCGACGGGGGAGGTTAGGCTGCTTGCTCCCACACTCATCGCACGAAATGCAACTATAATATCAACTTTGCGCCGATCTTCTGTGGGAGTGTAGTACTACCCCGGTCGAGCCAGCCCGCTAATGAGCTGCAGTCAATTGGATACAGGTTGACTCTATCACCAATAAAAGAACATCTATCAAATTATTTATATATATCTATGGTATCTCTATCTCTGTAACATGATTCCATTCCTCACAAGCCAGTAGAGTTAATATAGAGCAATCGTAATGATAATAAACAAAAGTCGAAGTCGTAATAACCATTTCAATTACACGATTTAATTGACTTATCTTAACTAGACTAGACTATGTAAGAACTTTATACAAGCATTTTTGGTGGTATCGCGTACGATTTGCAGATCATTATCGCCGCGCCGAGGCTTCAGGGAGTAAGCAGAAATAAGAAATTGCTGTAAAATATTTATTAACGAGTGCAAGGCCGGTTAGCCTTGTATTGGCTAGTAAGATAAGTATTCAATTTTAAGTTTCAGGGTTCCGCATTGTGATTAACGAAGACGATGAACCAAACAAACACCTACTAGATACATATACTGGTAGAGCCAAGCTGTAGCAATTTGACTGTAACCCATATAAGGGCTGGTTCGACCGGGGTAGTACCACCCTCTCGCAATAGATCGGCGTAAAGTAGCTATTACTGCTGCGTTTCGTACGATGAGGGAGTGAGCTGGAAGACCCCCCTTCTCCTCCCTCTATCCCATTCCCTTTCAGGTCGATAACGTTCGAGCGAAGCCTTTGAAATTGCAAGCAAATATAGGCTACGTTAAGTGCTTGTTTGCCATAGTCACATAAAGAGTATGATAATATTTTATCTAGTTTTGCAGTAATAAAATCTGATCAATTTCAGAAATGATAATAATAATACATCCTGGGACATTCTTTTACACACATCGGGACACTCACTTCGGGACTTTCTGGGTTATTTTTTTTTCTTTTTTCTTTTTTTTCTGATCCCAAACTAAGCAGAACATGTACTATGGAAACCAGATAATAGATATTACTACTATAGTACTTTTTGTTTGTAAATACATACTTAATATACATATACACCCAGACCCGGGACATACAGATATGTTCATGTACACAAATGCATGTCCCGAGTATAGGAATCGAACATACGACCTGCAGCGTGATAGGCGGAGTCTAACCAACCACGCCAACAGGCCCGTCATGAAATGAAAGAAATTAAGAAATGTGCAGAACCATTCACAAATGATTTTATTAACGTATGATATATTAACCGGCTAGTCGTTAGCTGCATAGCGCAATCAGTACACGGATGGAGGTGCAAACGAGCCAATTAGTAATTTATTTATTCATATTTATAATTAGTATGTGTTGAACATAACCTTAGGTGAACGGCCCTATGGAAATATTGCCGAATATTCTGGGCGTTTGGGCCTCCGCAGACCAGCTACTTTTAGCATCGACGACCGGCGGTTTTGTGACGTATCGATGCTGCGTCGCGTTTCTTCGACCGCGAACGAGCGAGACGCAGCATTAAAATCGCCGATCGCTGATGCTAAAAGTAGCTAGTCTGCGGAGGCCCTTTGATCGGGTCGAGGTTATTACTTTACATCATGCTGAAGGGCACGGGAGTGCTTTATATTTTGCGTGAAAGCATCAATACCTACTAGTTACTTATTTGATCTTTAGTTGCTTCCGGCTCTCTAAAAAATCGAACGAAGGTTTACCCCTTTTAGCCTGTCTGACAGCGGGCTGTATCTTACGAACCGTAATAGCTAGAGACTTGAAATTTTCACAGAACGTGTATTTCTGTTGCCGCTACAACAACTAAAAATAAAATAAGATTTAAAAATAAAGGGGATCCCCATACATGAAACTTGATATCTTTGACGTTTTTATTCTACGGTGGTACGGAACCCTTTATATGCGAATCGGACACGCACTTGGCCGGTTTTTTATCCCTCTACGTTCCTAAATTATTAGGTACTTTCTGCAAGTTGCTTCTTACGGCTTATGTGCAAATGTTTAGCGAACCCAATAATTATTGTTGATTGATTTGTGATTGATTGACTAGTATTGATTGATATCAACGCCCTCAACGTTTTCAAATCGAAACGCATTAACAATGACTCGTCAAGGCAAATATCGTGATTAAACCAGAATACCTACTTTAATAGGCCTATAAAGTAGATAAGTAGCTACTAAACTAAGATACTTATATTTAAACCTTAGTTTATTAGGACACGCATTCCCTTCTTCTTCTTGTCATATGGTTAGTGGCCAACCTGGGACCCTACCACCACCTCTTATAGCAGTATTGTTTTAACGTTTCAGCGACTTTTTGTGCAATGACGTTTCTTATTGTCATGACAATAAGGTACGTCATTGCACAAAAAGTCGCTGAAACGTTAAAACGTTCCTATAATTGAATCGCGAGTAGAGGTCGTGGTAAGCCCCCTGGTGTCAGAGTTGATCAAGCCGCCCGAAGGCCTCTGACAAGGCTTAACGACTGCTGCCTAGATGACAACAACCAGGACCGACTTTATACGTGCCCTCTGAAGCAGGGAGTCTCACAAATCAAATGTCACTAAATTGTCACCCATCTCTGACTGTCCTTGCTATACGTTGCTTAACCTCCGATCGTTCACCGATCAGTGATTGCAGATGGCTATGAGCCTTGTCAGTACCTTCGGGCGGCTTGAACAACTCTGACACCAGGTTGGCCACTAACCATACGATAAGAAGAAAAAGAAGCACGGCACACCCTCATTTTTACAGAAGTAAATCCTGCCTAGTATACTCTAGTATATTTCAGGTTAAAGGTTGGCACTCATCTATCAACTCGGCACCCGACCAGCACCGCCTCGCCGCTCGGCGTCCACTCGTTGTCGACAGATGGTCCGCGGGCGGACGCTGCTTTTACGCCATAAACGTCACGTGATCAACCAGTGGACAGCGCGTGGTCAACGAGTGAACGCCGCGTGGTCAGCGCGTGGTCCACTTATTCCCGGTTCAGTGAGTGGATGCCGACCGACGAGGCGGTGCTTGTCGAATGCCGAGTTGATAGATGAGTGCCAACCTTAATGCTAGACCCTCGTAATAAAGGGAATTTTATCTGGTAATGGTCACTAGGGTACCATATACCACAATGATGGATTTCTCACATCCGTCAACTAAACTCTACATTATAATAACAAAAAACTTCCTTATAAGGAGACAATGATAGAGCACCTGTCAAACTAACAATTACGCAACGTCTAGTTAGCCTAGTTATAATGGTTGCCTAATTCAATTTATTACCGGCACCTAATGAAATAGAGTTCTAACAGCGGGTTCCTGGAACAATAATCAACTTAACAGTCCGTTAAATGAATTGATATGTTATTTCTTCGATTTAAATCTCTGATCAAATAACATTCCAAATTCAAGCTAATGTCACACTTAGACTGTGCTAATGGCATAGTTGTCAACTATTTAAAACAAATTAATTAATAAAAACCTTCAGCAATCAAACCAACTCAGGTGGCAAACAAGCGTACGGCCCTCAAGTTAAGCAGTTACTGTAGCCTATAAATGCTTACTAAATCAAAAGCGTCGCTCGCACGTTCCGACCTTAAGGAGAGTGGGAAACAGGGATGGGTGGGGTTGGACTTCCGGGTCTCTCACTTACGTACGAAATGCAGCTGTAATAGCTACTTTACCCCGATCTTCTGTGAGAGGTGGTACTACCCTGGCCGAGCCAGCCCATACATGGACTGCAGTCAATTGGCTACAGCTTGGCTCTACCACAAATAAATTAGCATGGCTGTTAACTAACCAGAGATTTAAATAACATTTGTGGAACCGAGCGTATACATTATGATGAATGTACAAATACATATTCATTGTGGTACACAATAATTACCATTATATATTTCGATTGGTCTACAGTTTGTTGTAAGCTATTTGTATAAATATTTTTTGTTTGTATAGGTAGTATTTAAATTGTAAAGTCGTAAATGAAACTGGCCCCCTTCACCTCACATTGCAACTCATAGACCTAAAATAAATCCTGGGATATTCTTATCAATGAATTCTGGGATATGCTTTCCAATGAAGACAATTTGGAGTACTCTTATTGAAATCGTATACATATCTAGTGATATTGGCAAATCCTTCAATAAACACCACTGTAAGTAGATCCTGGCATAGAGGACTAACAGTGTGTGGCAGGTACCTAGGCTAAATACTAAACAGTCCAGACGCTAGACATTTTAATCAGACCATATAATCAGAGCTGCCCAACCGCATCAAGGAATTAGGTAACAAATGAAATCTGAAGCATTTGATCGGACAGTACCTACTTGCTTACCAGCGGGGCTAAAAAGACCACATAGCATTCGGCTAATGAGTGACCATTTTACGGAAATTGAGCAGAATTGCTAAGGATTCCGCTAGAGAATATTGCAGATTAAAAGAATTGCTATTGCGGTATGCAATAGCAATGTGGCCTTTTTTAACCCCCAGATCAGATCGATCATAAATATCCTCTCAGCTAAAATAGGCTGTAAACACTTGAACGGCTCGAACTATTACAAACGCGATTATCTCGCTTTGAATGCCTTAATTTGCTTGACCAACCGCAACACTGCGCTAAACGGAACAGATATAGGAATGTTAATGATTGCTCTAGGATTGTGTACCTGTTATTACTTTTGCGGAGTACTGACTGATGTAGAACAATAAAATATGATTGTTATGAAATTCTTTAGTAAAGGTTAAGTCGCGGCTCCATTCCAGGGGAGGGGTTACGCAGGGTTGTTCCTCGTTCATCCTACGACGTCACATCCATTTTTTTTTTCTTAAGTCATCCCAATTCGTATGCACCGATCTACCGATGACAAATTCATTATATTTTTCCAAGTAAGCCGAAATACCTTCGCTTTGTATCGAACTGCAGTACATGTAGAGATGCATAAATTTCAAACAAATTATTTACATCCCGTAGCATTTAAGCGGTGGCTTAATCAGGATTGTAAATTTTTCATAAACCGTGATGATTGAACAACCATTTCGAGGAGTTGCTATTAACCTAACCTTACCTGACAAAACACTATCAGTTTTTAATATGACAGTAAATATAAATAGTATAACATTATCAATAATCAATCGCAAATTATTAAAATCATTTACAATATGTCCACGGGGTGTGCGATAAATTTCTCAAATAGTTACCCTAGATACATATCGAGATATAACTAAGTATCTCGGATCACAATCGGTCAGTAATCGATCAACGAAACAGCTCTAAGGCTGCGTGCGTATGATACGACTTTGTCGAGTTCGATCGCACAAACATTGTTGTATTATTTTAGCAGATGCAGACCTGATACCTACCTCCTAACATCGCAATCACTAGACTTGTGCTCAGCGCACCACTTAAGTATCCCTACTTACTACCCACCATAACTTATCATCTTAGCCTATTGACTGGTGTCGGCGCAGTATGTCTTACCTATTCTTCAATTCATCGCACATGTTTCATTATCACGTCCACTTTAATATCCTATGTCTTTATTAATTATAGTAAGTACCTACTTATCACCACCAATCTTCTTATGTATGTAAATAAAAAACAAATGCTATTCGTTTGTAATCGCATCACTTGAGAACTGCTTGACCGATTAGGATTTTAAGAAATAAGAAAATTAGAAAATTCGGCCAAAATAAATAGGTAGAGTTTTCTTGGAAAGGTCAACCTCTACCTTATCAGCTATAACGCTACAGTGCCTTCTTGTCTGCCTGTCTTATACCTGTTCTTACGATAGTAAATCGCATGCGATTAATCGCAGCAATCGCAGTACACATTAAGCCTAACTAATCCCAGCTAATGGGTATAATCAATTTGTTTATCTGTGACTAATATCTTAGCGCCTGTCTCCGCTTGACACCAGCGAAGGCCGCTGTACCTATATCGCAATTAATAAGTGACATATCAGTGTAAATAGTTAATTATTTCCTTTGTTATATGACGTGTATGTATGATAATGGTGTCCCGAAAAATTAATAGCTTTTGCAGAATTGCTGCAAAGTTCCATAGTGTCACTATAAAGGCTTGCGTCCACTAGGCGCGCCGAGTCGAGTCAAATCGAATCGAATAAATTCGCCTCTTATATTTTTTGTATGAAAATGCGTCCATTAGCGAAGAACGAATTCCTTCGCCTATGCAATTCGATTCGACTCGGCGCGCCCCAGGTATACACGGGGAAGCGAATGCGCGTCGAAAACATTTCTTCATCCGAGCTGTCCATTATGCAGAAACAACCTACTTCGTTGAAGATTTGCGATGAATGAACGATTCGATTCGATTTGATTCGTTTGAGATGGACGCACAATAAAATGCGACTCGACTCGACTCGATTCGATGTGACGCGACTCTTCTGTAGTCGACGCCAGACCTGAAATAACAAAAAAAAATAAGTTAAAAACATTTCATAAAACTACAAATCATAAGCCGACAATAACACAATATCTTATATTGTTATTAGTAATTTGCGACATAACCTCAGTAATAAGCAAGGTTCTTGTAATGTAAGGTCAAAGGGAACTCTATATAAAGGATTTATCTAACAAGGCATTAAACTTATGAATACTTCATTAGATCCTTAACCACTTTAATTAAAAAGTATATTAGTTTGAACCGCTAATAAATTTTATACCACTCATAGATCCGATAGTGGAAAGTTATTTATCCCAGACTTATTTTATCATTGATTATACAGGGTGTTAAGTGAGACGAGGGGCTTGAAGGATTCGGTATTCGTGTCAGTATTCGATTTTCATTCAAAATATGTTAAAATACTACCACACGTTTTTAGTAATAAAACTAACCCTAAAGGTTTCCGATCGAACGTGGTGTTACACCACGTTCGATGAAAATGATTAGTTGAGAATATCTTTTTGGCCTTGCAATAACAAAAATTAACTATTCAGAATTTTATGAGATGGTTGAAATTACTACCGATCCACGTCAATTAATACGGAAATAAATACCGGGGCTATTAGTAGGTAGCACCAGATAGACCACCAATTATTGTAATTTGAGCTGTAAGCTTCCATTAAACCAATTTTGCCGGAGGCATGAGCAAAGTTGAGGTGCATTCTAAAGGGATAAAACTACGGACTCTAGTAGGTACGACGTTCCGGTACCTATTTTTTATGTTTTTTTTATACATACATACATACATATAATCACAGAGTAAAGACTAAAGAAAGAGGTGCCCTAATTAGATATGTGTATGAAAAAAATCGTGGTCATTGTTTTTTCATTTTCATTGTTCTATCTACCGGTAAATAGTTGAACTACTCGCTTCGTTTTATGTCGATGTTAGTACTAGGCCGACCACTCGGCCGAGTTGCTTAGGGCCAGTCCCCTTAGTAATTGGTCCATGCATATAATCACGCCTGTTTCCCTTAGGGGTAGGCAGAGACCACTTATTTCTTTCTTTCCGTTTTTTAAATTCGAAATTTAAAGTAACTGTGCCCGCCACTTCGTACGCGTGGAAAATGTGGGGCGAAACTTGCATAAAACGTGGGGTGGATAGCAATTTTGATACAACTGCAAGAGTTGCAATGGATTTTGGCATGAAAGGCACCTATGTTATAAATTCAATTGCACTTGCGTCCTTCGACTTTATTATTAGCATTTATTTTTTTCTCCATTTGAAAAAAAATATATGTAACGTCACGACTTTTATCCCCATTCGGCGGTAGTCAGAGGCTTGAGTGGCCATACACCACCACATTGTGGAGGTATTAACCGACTCAAAGCCCACGTTTCACCAGATAATCAGA
The DNA here is from genome assembly GCA_947859195.1 of Drymonia ruficornis. NCBI lineage: Eukaryota > Metazoa > Arthropoda > Insecta > Lepidoptera > Notodontidae > Drymonia > Drymonia ruficornis. The sequence continues at coordinate 4,895,919 of OX401924.1, read as the reverse complement.
ACCCAACGTGACAGGTGGTGAACCTTGTCGCCGTGTATACAGGAACTGACTATTACCTAATCCCGAGGGATATGTAGGTTTCCTCACGATGTTTTCCCTCACCGTCAGCGAACTGTAAATTATGCACATAGATGAAAATGTATCCATTGGTTTTTTTCATTTCTTTGCGAAAATCTAAAATCCTCAATGTACACGCAGCTTATTGATCAAGTGCCTAATACAATCAATTACTAGAAAAATATCGATTGTGGTTCACCAATTACCTACCACTTTAATGTTTTAAACTTTTAAAAATAGATCTGTTTACTGGACTTAGATTTATGATGACAATACATGTTTCAGGAAGTGTTATTTAAAAGCCGAACGGTAGAGTCGAAGTGTACAATATTTATAACTAATTGGAATTAATAAATTTGTTTTTTTTTTAAATTTGAACTGAAAGAGTTGACTAGAGTGTACTAGAGAATACCAAAATGGTGTCGTTTGCCTAGTGAACAGAGAGCCTACTCGTTAATTGTTTGACGTTTAGATTCGACGACGACGAAGACGTCAAACAATTTTCGTTCGTAAGAAATGTCGGAATCAATGAGAAACGTAGTAGGAAATACGCAAATTTAGTCCGAAATTTCGTTTTCGTTTGAAACAGAGTAGGCTCTCTGTTCACTAGGCAAACGACACCATTTTGGTATTCTCTAGTCGAAGGACGCAAGTGCAATTGAATTTATAACATAGGTACCTTTCATGCCAAAATCCATTGCAACTCTTGCAGTTGTATCAAAATTGCTATCCACCCCACGTTTTATGCAATTATCGCCCCACATTTTCCACGCGTACGAAGTGGCGGGCACAGTTACTTAAAATTTCGAATAAAAAAAACGGAAAGAAAGAAAGAAGTGGTCTCTGCCTACCCCTAAGGGAAACAGGCGTGATCATATGTATGTATGTATAAAAAAACATAAAAAATAGGTACCGGAACGTCGTACCTACTAGAGTCCGTAGTTTTATCCCTTTAGAATGCACCTCAACTTTGCTCATGCCTCCGGCAAAATTGGTTTAATGGAAGCTTACAGCTCAAATTACAATAATTGGTGGTCTATCTGGTGCTACCTACTAATAGCCCCGGTATTTATTTCCGTATTAATTGACGTGGATCGGTAGTAATTTCAACCATCTCATAAAATTCTGAATAGTTAATTTTTGTTATTGCAAGGCCAAAAAGATATTCTCAACTAATCATTTTCATCGAACGTGGTGTAACACCACGTTCGATCGGAAACCTTTAGGGTTAATTTTGTCCGAAATTTCGTTTTCGTTTGAAACAGAGTAGGCCCTCTGAAGCGACGGTCTGTCTAGACTACAGATTAGACCTGGGGGCTTACCACGACCTCTTATCGCGATTCAATTATAGGAACGTTTTAACGTTTCAGCGACTTTTTGTGCAATGACGTACCTTATTGTCATGACAATAAGAAACGTCATTCCACAAAAAGTCGCTAAAACGTTAAAACAATATTGCTATAAGAGGTGGTGGTAGGGCCCCTGCTCCCAGGCGTCATCATTAACAATAACATAACACTTCTGACAATCGTTGCAGGCAGCCTGAAAACTTTACCTCCAAAACTAACTTTCTATAAAACTTATAATAGACTTACACTGACATTACAACTCACTTTTGTTCCTAGAAATGCTTGGTAAAGCCATTGTAAACTAGATAAAAATCTCTATAAATTTGGCGGCTAGACTTTTCGCATTCGTGAGTTCTCTCATATATTATTCGCAAATTCGCTAATTGGCTTATCCGCGGCAATTTAATTAACCTTCAGATTACCATCTACACGTGTTGAAACGATGTCGAAAGACTAACTGCGTGTGTACTAACACATGTAGATTCATTAGATAAAGATACGCATAAACTATTCATAAATAAAAAAAAAGAATTAAGTATAACAATTAAAGAAAAAGGCAGGTGACTAAAAGTGCTATTTATGTTATTTTATGTAACTAATGTGGCAAACAAGAATAGGTACGGCCCGCCTGATGTTAAGAAGTTACCGTAGCCTATGGATGCTTGCAATACCAAAGGCATTAAACGACATCTGGTGACCTGAAAATTGTATGCCCTCTTAGTAATTATCTGCTTGGGTAAACCATAAAATTTGGAATGTAATACCTAAACTTGACTGAACTCAATATATTATCTTTCTTATAATTTATTACTTATTATTTCTTATTATTTATTTCTTATTATTTATTTATGTATGCGTAAAACAGGGATATTTATAGTTGTATTTTAAATTTTCTTACGTTCAAACTCGTAGAGAAGGTAAGGTGCTCTACATAACATTACCTACAAATGACACGAACGAAATAATTGTATCAGGTTTTCGCTTGCCAATAAAAATATTGTAATATCTTAACCTTTCAATAAATTATTTAACAAACCCGCTATGAAATGTCACAGCCATCATCACCATGTTTGGTGTAGTGTGTAGTGGTGCATGAAGCTCTTCTCGACTGCCGAGGCCGTACGTTCAGTTCCCGTATGCGTACCTATAACAATACCATGTCAATCCGCTAATCAGGGTTGTACGCTATAGCGGGTGAAACTCGAAATAAATAATTGAAAACATTGATGAAAAAAATTATACATTTTAGCAGATATGGTACGAGTGCCTCCTAATATTGCAATCACTAGACGTGCTCATCGCACCGTGACAAGTACCGAATTTCACTCATCTGTTATCGCACTCGCAATTCGACAATCAACAGGCATTTTGATGCGTATTATTAACCAGAAGATGAGCCGTATCAGCAATGCCGACATGTTCCAGCATTACTTTCCGCGAACGACTGACGGCCAAATACTCAAAGGCTACTTAAATATTTAAGTCCCACTTAGTAGTTTGAGATGTCGTGATCTGTCATTTTTGTAAGGCGCGTCAAAGGTTAAGCAGCTCTCAAATTTAAGTTGCATACGAGTATTCGGCGGTGAGTCATACTGTGTCTATAGACTCCGTTTTGAAGGCCTTATTCGGGCAGGCACATCTCTCTCTTTCTTGGTAATATCTTTGATTGAAAAATATATTTCTTATAACTTAAATAGTCTAAGGTGACCATGAGTTCCGTTCCGGTTGTCAATAAGGCAGAGAGAGAGCTCAGCGTATGTTGGAAATTTGAAATGTTACTTTAGACGTAATCTAATTGGTGCATCCAGATGCCTCGCATGCCTCGCCCGAGCACTCATGTGAGGACAATATATCTATGCGTTCCGACATCAAAACCAAGTGCTCGGGCGCGGCACGTGCCTAATGTAGCTACTGAAAAATGGTCGCTACACTAAATGATGTAGGTTTGTACGGGTTTCATGTTGAAGTGAAATTAGGAAAAAGAAATTACTTACGTCGCTATTTAATTTAAATCAAGTCATGGCAACCCTATTTGTCGTAGGTGTGTTCAACAATACAGTTTACAATTGTTATTTTTTCTCACAAAATGCGGAAGTAGTTCAATAATGATTGTGATGCATATAGAGCGAACCTGTAATAGTGCAAACATTATTTCGTTAATTTAAGGTGGGCAGCATTCCGTACGCCGCGACGGAAACAGGTGGATCAAGACAGACAGAGATTTAAAAAACCAGCCAAGTTTGTGTCGGGTTCTGTAAATTGTAGAGTTCCGTAGCTATTTCAATAATGAAATGTCATAAGACCTACAACCTAACACGACTTAGATTGTTTTGCTTGGCCAACATTTGGCTAGGTTAGGATATGGCTAGGATACCTAGGATACGAAAACGCTTCCATGCCGGCACTTCGGTCAGTTTTAGTGGGTAGGACGGGCGGCACTTTGCCGCCTAAGAGCCCCACATATCCCTCCCGCCCCCCTCCCCTCCCCCCCCCCAGGCGGAAGGGGATGCATAAATGCATTTCTCATCGTAAATAAAAAGACTAGGATTTCGCTCGTACTATGGTATCGTACAATAGACTGGGTGCGATCCATGAAGTGCACAATCACAGTAGGTAGTGAACACTATTCTCATATTCAAAAATATTTTTACACTGTAGGAAGACATTGCAAAATAGTTAACAAATAAAAATTCAAATGTATACCTACGCGTGTGCAGGAGATGTGCATCAGTGCGTAGGGCGAGGAGCGATAGCAATCATTAATTACACGACGCATTCTTCCACATTAAACCTTTTCAATGTCATTATAACCCACGAATTCCATAATAGAAAGATCCATCGAAGGTGCATTATTGTAATCAATATAAGTACGTACCTACCTACAAATAAATACGCGGTTCCGAGAATGTGTGCAATGGGCTCACTTCTTCTTATCGTATGGTTAGTGGCCAACCGAATATCAGAGTTATTCAAGCCGCCCGTAAGCCTCTGACAATGCTTAACGACTGTTGCCTAGATACACCCAAGCTCGGAGACGCTCAGTTCATATGCCACTAAATAGTCACCCATCTCTGACTGACCTTACCAAGCATTGCTTTAACTCTGGATATTTTGCTTGCATATCCAAGCATGTATTACCAACATTTTAATAAAGAGGTACGTTACAACGGACTGGAACTTCGATCGTAAAATTTTCGAGGCCATAAAAACATTTCATCTAAAAGCAACCACATAAAGTTCTTTCAAACCATGCATTAGTAATTTGGCTAATGAAGCAGCAGCGTATATTTATCTAGGCGGAACAACAACATTAAACTGGTGATAATCAGGCTCAATAACGACTGGTATTGCAATCGCTTAATGATTGATAAACAGTATAATTTTTACACATTTAATAATGTGTGTCAAGTTTTTTTATGACAGTGGTTATTCACATTATGGAAACGACAACGTGTGTTCCATAAATTTTACTGTATACGGGCGCCGAATGTGGTTATTTTCTGTCGAAAAAGTATAGAGAAAACGCCGTCTTTACAATGTGAATGCATCTTAACTGCTTAGGTTTCGGACAGATGTGGAGATATTCATAGAGATTTTAGCCAATTTACAATGGTTTTGAAAAGCATTTTAAGGAACAAATGTGATTTGTAATTCCACTGCAAGTCGATCATAACTTTCTATGAATAAGGGGGTTTATGTGTACTTTGATTGTGTGATTGTGATCAAAGTACAGAAGTTAATAATGTTGTAGTTATGAAAAAAATATTTTTAGAAAACCTCTGCGTGTGCGTAACGCCTTAATCCATTAATTGCGGTCCCATTGCTGCCAATGAAGTAACTGCAGTTACCTCAATGGCAGCAACGCTGCTCGGGCGTGGCGGCAACAACCAAGGTGATGAACGTGCCGTACAACAGTCGACACATTAAAATAAATAGCTTACATTGCTTAGAAGGTAACTAAAATTGCACATTTGCATAAGTATTTATAACTGGGCACCGAGCCGCTTAAGCGTTCTGCTATTCTGACCGACCCTCAGATTGGTCAGTCATTATCAACCGACCAATTAGAGGGTCGGTCAGAACGCTATATACAGTGGCAATTCAAGGGCTAAGCGACTCGGCACCCAGATATCAAACCTTCAACAAGGTGTTAGTAGGAAGAAAAGGATTTGATCGAAGGATATACATACGATTTTTTATACTAAGACGGAAAACAAGCGTACGGCCCGCCGGATGTTAAGTTTTCGCCATTGCCTGTGAATGCTTACAATTGCAGAGACATCGCTCGCGTGTTGCCGACTCGGTATAAACTTTTAGCACCTTTCTTAAAGAACCCCAAACTGTAGTCTCTAGGGAAAACCTCGTCAAGGAGTTATAAGGTAGGTATTTACTGAGAAATTATTCTAGCTAGTTGTAGTGTTGGAATAATACGAATGATTAAACAAATCATGGATTTAATAATATTTCTCAAACAAATTCACGCTTAAGTAATTGAGTCAATTTGATTTTCCTTCTTCGGTAACCAAAGCCAAACAGCGAATAAAATGGAGACTTTACGACGGAGACGTAGACGGAGAATAAGACGGACTTGACGACTGCTTGGCGCAGTGGTTCGAGCGTAGGCCGCTCGGCTCACTGCATCAGTTGGTTGTAGGTTCGATTCCCGCCAGAGGCAAATTTCGGAAACGGCCTTTTCGTAATTTGCCCTGGTCTGGGTGTCACTGCGATTGCCCCCAGTCCATTGTACGGTACCTATAGTACAAGATTTGCTTAGTTTGGGACCAGTTGGTGTGTAAGTCTGGCGATATTTATTATTAAATTTCTTTTATTTATTTCAAACATAAATTCATCCAGTAACCTACATCCAGAACAGTCAACAGGGGGCTTACCACAAGCTCTTATTGCGATTCAATTATAGGAACGTTTTAACGACGTTTTAATGATGTTTCTTATTGTCATGACAATAAGGTACGTCATTGCACAAAAAGACGCTGAATCGTTAAAACGTTCCTGTAATTGAATCGCAATAAGAGTTCGTGGTAAGCCCCCAGTTCCTTAATTGAATCGAATTAAATCAATTATAAAACAAGTACTCAATGAACGTTTAACATTATAAAATATCTTTACAAAGGAGTTGCAAAAAAGATAAATTAATGTAATACACATAGTTATAACTCATTTATCTGATATCCCGTCAGCTTCCGCATTGCTCAGATCTGGTCCAATTTAAACGCCTCCGTCTGAAGGAACTTGATTATTTATAGACGTTTCTAGAATTGAGCTGTTTTGGTTACGCCTCACCTACAAATTGTAGAAACAGGGGGCTTACCACGACCTCTTATCGCGATTCAATTATAGGAACGTTTTAATGACGTGACAATGACGTTTCTTATTGTCATGACAATAAGGTACGTCATTGCACAAAAAGACGCTGAATCGTTAAAACGTTCCTGTAATTGAATCGCAATAAGAGTTAGTCCCGCAATAAGAGTTAGAGTTAGTTAGTTAGTGGTAAGCCCCCAGGGGGCTTATCACGAACTCTGCTCTGCCATGACAATAAGAAACGTCATTGCACAAATGGCCGCTGAAACGTTAAAACAAAACTGCTATAAGAGGTGGTGGTAAGCCCCCTGTACCTACTATTGAAAGGTTTAGTTAGCAACATTGTAACAATAAGGGCATTAGTACACTATGTAGAATACCTAGTTCAGTGGAAATTATTTGGGGTATGCGTGATTGTAAATCAAACTATAGTTAGCTAGACGACCGCTTGGCGCAGTGGTTTGAGCGTCGGCCGCTCGGTTCACTGCATCGGATGGTTGCGGGTTCGATTCTTGCCAGCCCGTCGAAGCCCATGTCTAGGAGTGGTATGTTTATTTTTATTTCTTTATTTATTTGATCAGACTACAAAGGTCCAAGGTGTTAGTAACAATATAACTTATCCTACATTAGTAGTTACCGTATAACTAGTTGCGTTTTGGTTCGCTTTAATTAGCCGCCACACTAGCTGGTTATCAGCGGCCACACTAGCTGATTATTAGCGGCCACACTAACTGGTTATCGGGTGGCCACACTATCTGATTATTAGCGGCCACACTAGCTGGTTTTCAGCCCGCCCTGCTATCGCCCGCGGAATAGGCCAATTATTATTATTATAACGTATTTAAAAAATGTAATTCGTCAGAATAAATAATTACTTAACTCTTATGCCTACTGCCTACAGCCGGGAACTCATTTCAATTTGCTCAGAATATCTACTCTCCTTGTCACCAAGTATCTTACGCGCCGTTTAATCATAAAACCGAAAGTGCCGTTTTACACCGATTCATGTATTATTTTTTTACGATTAATTGCTAATTGGTAGTTATTATCACAACAAAAGTTGCACGATTGTGCTTGCGTCGAGTGAAAGCAACCGAAATACCTATTATTATCATGTCATGTTCCACCGAACACGAAAGCCGAAATCATCGTTATAATAGATTTAATAACATTGTTAAAACTGTTAATGGTCGATACATTGCAAGTCAGACCTTAGATGGTCTGCATTAGATCAACTTTGAGTTCTCTATCACGTTCATATAAAATAAACTAATCCGTCCAGCAATCGCTCGCTCTATCTATTCTATTCTAGTCCTAGTGTGAAGTCGAAAGTGTAAAGAGCAGAGCGCTCTGGGGGTCTAATATCGCCACTATGCAATATTGCCAATGTAATTTATTATTCTAATTTTCTAGCAGAATCCTTAGCAATTTCGCTAAATTTCTGTAAAATAGTCACACATTTTACGCTATTCGTGACCGTTTCACGCAAATTTAGCGGATTCTGCTGGAGGGTCGGAAAAAAGACTTGCTTTCGCAGAATTGCTGCAATTTTGCATATGTCACTGTTAGCACCGCTAGCAGGTACCACCTGGAGCCATGCATAATGCTCCGTATGAAAATATTCATTGCTTACATACGTTACGTGGTAGTGGAAGAGCAGCTTTATGAGAGCGGCGTGGATCGTCGCATGCGCATCGCTCCACCGCGCATGCGCGGCATTGCGCTAATTGGATTAAAACGTTATCATACGTTGCAAATTGATCAGTAATTTCCTCCACAACGTATCTACACGTTGACTTAGTTTCGATAGCTGAAGAAATTGTTATTTATAGCTCCTCTGATATTACTAGTATGCTCCTAGTAGTCATCACCTAGTAGTTAGTAGTTTACCTCTACTGAACTATAAAAAGCTCAATTGTTACCTATTTATTCCCACCGGTGTATTCCATTTGGAGATCCTCCGATGCCCCGGAGCCCCTCCGATGTGCTGAATTCGGCCACTCGGTTTTAGTAGGTAAGAATCCCACATACTCCAGACCTCTCCGACAAGTTGGTCTGGGCATCTTTCGAAGATTCCCACCCCGTCAATAAAAAAGGTACCTATTAATTACAGTTACGGAAAATTGAAGTTCAAAAACAATTTAGATAACAGCCAAGTTCTGGCCGTTAGCTAACGTGTAGTTTTATCTGGGGTTTAACCCCAGATAGGACAAAAATAATCATGAATCCAAAAATAATCATTGTGAAGTGTACATTTGCGAAATTTAACAAACAATTTTTAATCGCGTTGTAGAAACAACTGAATTAGGTACGTAGTTGAATTCCAAATTAATGTTCCTACTTATTTTGGTCAATATTCTTATGTTTGTAAAGCTAACATTTAAATTCCTAACTTGCTAGGTAGCTATTTAATCGTATTTAGGGTGTTGTCATTTAAAATTCTAATTATAAAATTTGCTAGGAAGACTGAATTCAGGATGGAGTGGTTTGTATATAAATTTGTACTTAGTATTTCTAATACAAAAATAATGGTAGAGACGGGCGGCTGAATTTTAACGATTCGTGAGAATGACGGCTGAATACTGAAATGCAACACAAATGTTTCAGGCCCTAATTAGGATGTCGTTTCATTTTACCCGTAGGAATCATTTTATGTGGCGCGCTCCAAAATCTCATTCATGTTACAGAATAACACTGCAGTTCTCGAATTTTGTGTTTGAGCAACTACCTATTTGGCGATGAGGGGATGATGTAGGTATATCGAGACTACATAATTGCACAGTAGGTACCTATGTAACATAAGCCTTTATTCGTTCCCTAGCTTTAAACTAAGGTACCTATATACCTATGTAATTTAATGCTGCCGATATTATTGCCAATTATTGACTGGTTAAGACAGTATGTAAATTAGAACTAATAACCTGTGATTAGGCAATTACATGTCTGATTGATTTACTAGGATTAGTTCGCGACTCTGCTCGATAATGTTTTGGCTGATTGATATGCTCTACGACGGAAAGAGCTATGTGAAGAAATGAAATGCACTATCATGTCATAATGTTTTCTTAGCACACAAATCATAGCTTAAAGAAGTATCTAAGTTGAGTTTACTTAGTGCTATGAATAACTTTATTAAGGGCATGTTTGAGAATCGTCAGATAACTCATTCACATTTTTTACTACTCACTCATATTTTTTATATTAAATGAAATGAAATGTCACGTCGCGACTTTTATCCCCATTCGGGGGTATAGTCATAGGCTTGAGTGGCCATACACCACCACATTGTGGAGGTATTAACCAACTCAAAGCCCACATTTCACCAGATAGTCAGAACCCAACGTGACAGGTGGTGAACCTTGTCGCCGTGTATACAAGAACTGACTAATACCCAATCCCGAGGGATAGGTAGGTTTCCACACGATGTTTTCCCTCACCGTCAGCGAACTGTAAATTATGCACATAGATGAAAATTCATCCATTGGTGCATGCCCCACCGGGGACCGAACCTGGGACCGAACCATTGCTAGCCCAACCTGTTCACCCCTAGGCTACAGTTTTTATATGAATTGCAAATGCAGATTAGCTTCAGAATTTTCTGCAACAGACGAATGTTCTTCCAAATGTTGAAACATACGAACAAACAATTTTGTTATGATTTAGATAACATTAGTTAATGAGTTGTACGAAAATGCAGGTTGCGACACGGAGACAAGTGGCGGGCGGTGTCCGTGATGTCGCAACGATGTAATGTACATTCATATAAACAAGTGCACTGTCTGTAGTAATAGTAAGTGCTCGCCAATTCCTCGGCTCGGACTGACCGCGCCCACTTGCCCGCTGCGTGCGTACTGTCGCCAACAAAACTGTATCTGAATAAAACTAGACGTAGGGATTTTTGTTTTCCTTCGCAGTATAAATACATGTAGCCAGGGGCGTAGCTACCTCCGTATCAGCCGTATCAATGATGCGGCTACAGGGGCCCCGAACGTATGTGAAAATTCTATACCCTTTTTTCATTTGCCGTTGTCTTTGATACAAAGTAGACTTAGAAATCCATCAAAATTGTACAACTTTCAACATAGTCTGCGCAATTGTGCTTAGGGTAGGTAGGTACCATGGACCAATAACTAAGGGGACTGGCCCTAAGCAACTCGGCCGAGTGGTCGGCCTAGTACTAACATCGACATAAAACGAAGCGAGTAGTTCAAGTATTTACCGGTAGATAGAACAATGAAAATGAAAAAACAATGACCACGTTTTTTTTCATACATATATCTAATAAGGGCACCTCTTTCTTTAGTCTTTACTCTGTGGTAGGTACCTTCTCAATGCCCAGTTTGTACCACCACTACCACCATACCAGCTACCATTTGTGTGCTCGATGTTACGCGATCTCCTATCAAAATATAAGCCTTTTATTGTTGTTAGTTGGTTCGCGGGCGCTCCAGCAGTTATGTAATAAGTAATACCACTTTCGTTCTTCGATTTTCACAACATAACGGGTACCATTTTTTTCAGTTAAGTACCTACTTAATAGAAAGCCCTAGATCACACAAACGGCAATCAAAAGGTAAACGAACCAGCAACCATAAAAAAATACAAATACCGCTCGAGAACGTGATGGAAACAACCACAGAATAAAGAATATAGGCCTGCATGCGTCACCCCAAATTATCAAAAAAAAAGCGTGTCATCGGATCTTGCTGTGATACCTACTAAAGATTGGCAGATAAATAGATAGGTACTTAACTCAGTATTTACACAAAGTATTTAAACTGAATAAAAGCAAGTCAGTCTTAGCACAAGCTGAGTTCTCCTCAAAAACATACTTATTAATTGTTCGTAGATAAAAACAAGCCACATGTTGGGGGGCGTCCATAAATTACGTGAGGTGATTTTTGAGATTTTTCGAGTCCCCCTCCCCCTCTAATCTCACGTGAGATTTTTCAAAAGCTATATTCTCGAGTAGAAATATTTTTTACTTAATTTAACCCAGTTTTCTTGCAATTTTATACTATTTCTTGCGGCAAATAAAAAAAAAAGTGAGATTTGCCAAGTCCCCCCCACTCCCCCACGTGAGACTTGGTGAGATTTTGCTCGACCCCCTCCCCCTCCAAATGCCTCACGTAATTTATGGACGCCCCCTTGTGAAGGTAGGCCATTCTATTTCATTTTGTGTTTTGTGGACATAGCACACCTGTTGTCGGTGCGTGTTACCCCACGATCAATTACAAATAGCCCCCTGGCATAGCAGGCGGCGGGCGGCTGGCACCCGATGTAGATATTCGGGCCAGAACGCGGGTGGGCGTGGGCTTTGCACCAAATGGTATTCTGTAAACGGCGGATTACAACAATGTCCCATATATAAGGTGGTTAGAGCCAAGCTTTAGGTCTCTAACACACGAGCGGCAGTTTGCCATCGACAGTAGCTCGACATGCCGTCTGCATTAGCTGTCGACGGCTATCGCCGAGCACCCCGTAAACTTCAGCTGTCGGCACTGGTCATCGGCGGTTGCTGCTGACGTTGTTCGGCAATAGCTGTCGACATGTTGGCTCCGTCGGCGGCAAGTCGTGCCGTCGTCAGCCGCTCGTGTGTTTGCGGCTTTAAGGTACGATTCCGACGAACGGGGCAGACAGCAGACGTCAGTCGGTCTCATACAAATTGTGGCGATGACATGTGCCGCGACGGCAGACCGCATTACAATTTGTATAAGACCGACTGACGTCTGCTGTCTGCCGCGTTCCGCGACATCGCACCTTTAGCCTGCACGACTGCATGACTGCAGCTCATATACCTACAGTCTGGCTCCATAGGCTGAGCTGCCTGAGACGGTTCTCACAGAAGATCGGCGTAAAGTAGCTACTTTAGTTGCAGTACGATGAGTGAGCCTCAGACCCTTGGACCTTTTACCGGCAGATAATCAATTTTATTTTCATAGAAACTAACCGGCCCTAAGTCGCTTAGCCATTGCCATTGAGTATAGTGATCAACTCTCCGATTTGTCAGTCGGAATTGTCTGATCAGAATCAACCCACCAATCAGGGGGTCGATCATTATAGCAGTTAATATGGCAATGGCAGTTCAATGGCTAAGCGACTTAGGGCCAGTTTATCGGTTAAGTTAAAGGGCAAATTGAACATTTATTTCGTCGATATCCGCATATTTGAGTGGCGAATGCACCTCATTCTGGGGCTCAACGCCCATTCAATTTAAGTATAATGTAGGTACCAGTAAAGCATTCGACCTTTAAACAAGATTGACCCACATTTCGACCTTTACCACCACACCCTCATTTTCGATTCGATTAAGACCTATTTAGAAACGTAAGCAAGTAAGATTATGGTACCTTTACTTATAGGTGGGGAGCCGTAGAAGGGGTTTCTGGATTTACACGAGCGCGTCGGATTAAGATAAGGGAGATAGCTTACATATTGATAAGAACCTCAAATAATTATGAGCCCTTAATATTTGTGGGTTCGCTCAGGGGAACCAAAAAAAATAAACCATCTTAAAATACTCGAACTCGTCAGATTAAGATAAGGGGGATTCATTACTAGCTAAGAAGTGTCAAAAGTGTCAATTTGATCGTCAGTGCAAGTGCAAGTGTAAGAAATGGGAGCATCTGGCCTCCCCATCTATTAAGTAGGTAGGTACCTACCTATCTACTGTCTACAGTCCGTGACCTACACATATACCTATATACCTAACCGAAGTAGGTAGTGATAATAGGTACAACACACGTGTACAATTTAGGCACCTATTGTTAGGTCTGGGTATTCCACATATTTATGAAACATTAACAATGCAATAATAACTCTAGGAAAACCAAAGAGGAAATATCGTCAGAAAGCCTTTATTATTTTCCTTTATTTTTTTTATTTAGCCTCATTATTACTAGGTAGGTACCTAATTAAAAATTCAGTAAATTATTAAGTATGTAAATAATCCTAAATCCTTCAAGCAAAACTCGTATCTTTTTTCTTTTTATTATTTTAGTTTCCTTCCAAAACAATCCAACCATCGTTATTATTGAGTAACGTAAAACTATATAACGATACTAATCAAACTATCTGTAACTTTTTCTTCGCATCACTAATCATGACTAATCATTCGTTCAATCGTTCATTTCATTCAGTTAAAGCAATATTAACCCTGTTTTGATCCGCTTAAGGTGTAAACTGTAATGTCGCATCAGACTTGTGTGTAGATAAATAATTATTTTTGTACCACCTTATCGTAAACAGCCACAGCCGGTAAAACCATATTGGCAATGGGTACGGCGAGTGACATTATTTTAATACCTAAATTAATAATCTACTCTTGTAGTTGTTGCCCACTTTCAATTTATTTAATCGGAGCCCAATTTTAGTCCATAATTTATGTAAAACTCGTACCGGCTTGGTGTTATTTTTTGCTGACTACCACAGACCACTAAAGGAGGATATTTTTTGTTTATCTAAGCTCCCTACACAACACTTTGGAATTGGCACAAAGGTAGGTTACATATGTACAAACAAACAACGCTAACCCTGCGTTCGCAACGATACATTCGAACAATATTGTTTTCACTATTTTATGACAACAAAAAACAGAGACAACAATATGTTTTGTTCGAATGTTTCGTCCAGCATGAACGCAACGCAGGATAACATTCGTATGATGCAAAAATTTCTGCTTAATATTTTTTATGTTCTAAGGTAACAATTAAGCTTACCTACGCCCCGCCTGATGTTAAGCAGTAACCGTAGCCGTCAAGCCAAGCATCCGCAATACCAATAGCATCGTTCGCATGTTGTCGACCTAAAGGGGAGTGGGACAGAGGGAGAGCAAGGGGGTTGGGCTTTCGGCTCTCTCACTTATCGAACGAAACGCAGCTGTAATAGCTACTTTACGCCAATCTTCTGTGATAAGGTGGGCCAGCTTGTGGGTATATAAGCTGCAGTCAATTGGTCGCCGGTGCAATACTATTGACAATAATCCCCTTCCCCCATCCCCCATATAAAATAAAATAATTTCGCGTGTATGGCCATAGGTGTGTAAACTTGCAACATAATTTTAAAATTGTTTTCGTTGTATTTATGTTTGATTTTTACAGAAACCAAAATGCCGCCTCTAATACTCGAGGGAGAAACACTCGGCGAACGTCACAGGCACTATAATCAATTATTAAAAGATGCTGTTGATACAATTGAAGGAAAACTGAAAAATGTCAACTACGATGATAATGATATAGATAACTTCTTGAAGATAGATATAGCCTGTAGCAAGAGGAATGTTGAATATATACTAGAAGTATTGAAGGGTGAGGACTTGTTGTACGTGTCTCGCGCGCTGAAACGGTGCGCGTGGCTGGTGACCGAGCCGCAGCACGCGCACATCGTCAACCCGCACCACCTGCACCGGCACCTGTTCCCGTACATGACCACCAAAGCCACCAACAAACTATTGCTGCATATTAGGATACATCTCAAAGACGAGAAACGCGTAAAAGCGTTCTATTTATATATCAATAATATAAATCCTAAAGTTGCACTAAAATTGTTGCCAAATTGTCCAATACAACTCATATTGGAAGTCGTGAAACAACGTGGCGAGGATGTACCATTACATCTATTCAGGCGCCTAGCTAAAAGGTCTCCTGATGTACTCGGTATTTACAATCATTCACACTATTTCACGTATAACAAGAGAGACGTTTTTAAAAACGCTCAATGTATGTTAAAAAAATACACAAGCAAAATATTAGACGTTACTGATTCTATTTGGATAGGTGACCTTCCAAGCTTTGGAAAAAAATCTACACAAATTATCTTGAAAAAATGTCCTCATAGAATCATAAATAATTTTGTACACTATTCTCAGAATAATTTTATGCATTTACCGACTTTTGTTGATTATATTATTAAAATAGAAGGCGCCAAAAACTACTTATTACGTCACTCTCATAATGAAAACCAGTCTTGGTTTAAATTTGATGTATTAAAATATTTTCTTGATAAAATTCCTAGAGAAGAGACACTAGATTTACTCAAAGCAATTTTTAAAATTGATAGTAAGGATAGAATGGCTGACGTATTCTTTGCAATAGAGAAATACAACCACCAGGACGCCGCTAATGTATACCGCTGGTACCAATTTATGCCCTTCCATGCGGCCAAATATGATTTGCAAAAACTCATATATGCCGAGTCTTCAGCTGAAGTGCGACAGTCAATATTATCAGTATTCCTAGCATGTGCGAGTCAAAACGCACACCACGTTCGCACCGTGCTGCAGTACTATCACGACAGACACATCAACGAACCGTATAAATTCAAAATACCTTTTGTAAACAATTTACTTGATACAGTGGATGTGCACAAGTTTGATGATGATACTTGGAACTTACTTAATAATCTCTTCCACAGCATGGAAGTATATATTGAATCTGATAATGATGTCACTCATTGTATTTATTCAATAATAATATACAAGGTACTAAGAGATGAAAATGTACCAGAAATCGTAACACAGAAATTTAAATTTGATACTTTAAATTCGCATCGACGTAAACTTAACAAAGAAGAAAATGAAAAGATTTTCACGTACTTGTTCAATTATTTGATGACTAAATTACAAATGCAAAACTCGGGAAATGAAACTGAGTTAAATGAAGCTATGACTTTATTAAAACACTTGTGGGCCTTATTAAAATCCTATAAAAAAGAACCACAGTACTACCAAATTGTAGTAGGTAGGATAATAGAATTACTGGAAATAAAAAAGAAGATTTCTTCGACTGTAGATCTGGCAAGTTTATACAAAATGATGGGTCGTTGGCGGCGTCATCTGTTACCTGAGTCTCTGTCGCTGTGCAAGAGCGAGGAGGTGTGCCTGAACATACTGAAGCACGCGCCCCGGCTGCTGACACGCTACTTCACCGAGCTGAATGCCGCCGACGCCGCTGCACCGCGCCTCTTTCTAACCAAGTTGCGCATCTACTGGCCACACACCATCGGGCAGGAATGGACTGAAAAATATCTTGCGCGCATCAACAGTGCAACAGCAAAGGAACATAAGGATTTAGTAAAAGGACTCTACACACTATTATCCTCAGTAAAATTAACACAATTTATGGAGGAAAAAGCTCCTATTAATAAAACTATACACTGGAGTGAAGTTAATGAAATAGAAATGAGCCTGCGTAGACACATCGCTAAGTACATGCATTTAGCGAGACCCCATCTTCCTACAGATTTAATATTAACATATGCTAATCGCGATTATTTACAGTACTCGCAACTCTCCCTTAATGTACTATTCCAAAATCAGAGCACTGCTCAGTTCCGAGAATATATTCCTATGTTATTAGATGCACCCGTTTCGCTACAAAAACATGGTATTCGACTGGCATTTGGAAAATTTAAACCAGTTGAACTGATAAATATATTTGGTAAAATATGGAATTCTACAACAAATTGTAAGGTTCGTGAAATACTTTTCACATTAACATTTGACTTGCTCTGTAAAGAAAGAAAAACTACCTTGATCAAAAAAATTTGGAATTTATTAAACACTTACATAGATCAATTGACACACAAAGAAAACTTCAATATTTATTATACTTTACAAAAAGTCAGTGATGTACCTCTTTGTATAAGGGTCGAATACTATGTCAAAAGTTACCACTTTCTCGAATCTTTACCCGACAGTTGTAAATATAAATTTATTTTCGGCTGGATTGTCGAGTACGCGGTACAAATTATGGAATATTTGGATCCTGATTTTGTACGTGATGTTTTATTGGACTCGGCTTATGATAAACATCTAAACGAAGAATATTCATACTTCAAAATAATGTCCGCGTACTTATTATTTTGTAAAGATTACAAAATACAGATGCAAAGATATAACTTATTATTGAAGCCTATTTTAGAACAAGATATCGCACAAAATGAAAAAAAGCATGTCAGAAGCAGAATAGAACAATTACTACAATTTGTTTGTGATAGTGTACCAAATGTTTGTGGGAAGAAAATGGTCGTGCCGGTAGAACTGATAAAAAATATGTCTCAAGTACTTGCGACTACTTTAGACCAAAACGACTATGTAAAAGTGACTAGTTGGAAACTGACGGTAGCATTCCTTAAATTAATTGATGAGCTAAACCAAACCGAAAACGATTATACATGGGATTCAATGGTGCAAAAGTTAGTTCCTAATTTAGGAGATCTTTTACAGACACAGCTGGAAGAAGATTTAAACAAGCATTTTCCTTTCATTTACTTAATATTCGCAGATACGTGTCAAATGTTCTTTCGTAGGTTTAGAATCGATAATATGGTTATTATGAATGTTATAGAATTATTACTTAGAAATGATATGGTGGAGACTCACATAATCGGTCTACGGATGCTGCCCTTGGCAGCTTCGTGGGAAAAAGAAAAGAAAGAAAAGAAAAATCTGTTATGTAGGAAGATATACTCGCATCCGTCGCCTGAAGTTAAAATGCATTATTTACATGCGTATGCTGAAATTCCAGATTTGGTGACAAAAAATATGGAATCGGGTTTACCTACAGATAAATGTCGAATCTTCACTTTCGAAGATAATGTGACGAAAGGGAAAGAACTAGGTACATCCCATGAGGAACCTACTAAACCATGGTGCACCTTATTATAATAATAAAGGTGATGTTTGTAAAATGTTACAGATAAAATAAATTGAAATAAATTAATCTAATTACATATGTAAAATCAATTTAAGTTTAACTACCTACTTAATAAATTTTATTAATAAAATGCGTGTTTGTAATAAAAATAGTGAATTCCTTTTATGTTTTATTAATGAATCATGTCCCAAAAAAGAAGGTTAGGAAGGTTAGGAAGTTAGTGACGCCAATTGTATCACTTTTTATTACGCTCTGGAAACGTAGAAACTTAACATATAATAAAAAGTTATGACGTAATTTTGGATTCTTTTTGATCAAAACTACATCACAAAACCGTTCGTCAATCTATGCATGCTGGTAGGCAAATGATAGGTCCATAACATGTGGAACCAATTGGTATGGTCCTTTACCAACGTGTGATAGTTTAATGTTACGAAAACCGTTATTTCAATACTTAAAAACTTTGGTATGTTATTCGTTATAGTAACGAATAACATACCAAAAACATTAGGTATTCACGAAAACTGGGACATCACTTACAGCGGACCGAGACGAAATCATTCATTCATCAATTCGAACATTTAATAAAAATAGCTCTTAATGCAATCCAGTAAGGACGAAATTTACCAAAATCATTTACTAGGTTTTTAGATTTCCAGTCAGTCATTTATTCATTCATTCATAAGGGACACCCAATTGTTTATTAAGTAAGTCAGAGTTCTTTGATCAGAGTGAAATAAATTAACTATAATTTAAATTTTATTGTGTTAGTACATTATATCTACTAGGGTGTAATTTTATTATGAACATAAATTTAATTTAAGTGAAGTGAATAAAAAAGGTTGGTACCTCCCTAGGTACTAAGTTTAATGTTTTTAGTCCTAAGTACATAAATATTAGGTTACTTCTTTTTTTTTTTCACTATTCACAAATCTTAGATTATTGAATTTATTGACTTAGTCGCTATTACCGCTAGTGTAGGTATTAAATACCTATGAACCTAACCAGCCTAACCTCCTATACCTTCTTAGGTAATAGGTAGGTACTAGGGCCACAGACGTGAGCGATATTGAAAACTTGCTTAAAAAAGTAAGTTTTAAAACTAAAACCCGACTACTGAAAAATCGCGCTCTAAAAAGTATGAAACAAGAAAATATTCTCATCTAGAGGATAGCCGTGGTCCGTAGTCATATGCCACTTTGACCTAAAGGGCCTAAACGGACCACGGCTATCCTCTAGATGAGAATATTTTCTTGTTTCATACTTTTTAGAGCGCGATTTTCAGTAGTCGGGTTATAGTTTTTAAACATACTTTTTATTTAATTATTTTGGAGTTATATATAACAATATACAGGGTGTCCCAAAACTTTGCCACATGGAGGGGAAGTACCTTAAATATTGTAGATAGAGAATTTAACTGAATGAAGACTTCATTTTTATTTTAAAAACAATACGAACTGCATTCGACGATTTTTGAAAACTCGCTTGCCACACTCGGGAATCGAACCGGCTAAAATCCGAAAAAATAACACCCTGTACTTTTATGGTATCAATCGATAGGATCAATCACAAGGATCAAATCACTCTAACAAGCATGGGAAATTAAATGAAAGGAAAACCGTGATATCTTAACTTATAAGAATTAAAATAAGTGAAAATTAAAATAAATAACGATTTTATGGGTTTCCTTTCATTTAATTTACTATGTTTCTTAAAGAGATTTTATCCTTATGATTGACCCTATCGATTGATGCTATAAAAGTACAGGATGTTATTATTCGGATTTTAGCCGGTTCGATTCCCGAGTGTGGCAAGCGAGTTTTCAAAATGAAAGGAAACCATAAAATCTTCACTTATTTTAATTGAACGAATAAAAAATGGTAAACTAACTAATTTGCTGCTCGAAATTAGCTCCATTTTTTGTGGATACACTTTATCTTTGAACTCATGAATTTATAAGTTTAGATTTTCATGGTTTTCCTTTCATTTAATTTACCATGTTTGTTAGAGAGATTTGGTTATTATCATTGATCCTATCGATTGATGCCATAAAAGAACAGGATGTTATTTTTTCGGATTTTAGCCGGTTCGATTCCCGAGTGTGGCAAGCGAGTTTTCAAAAATCTTTGAATGCAGTTAGTATTGTTTTTAAAATAAAAATGAAGTCTTCATTCAGTAAAATTCTCTATCTACAATAATTAAGGTACTTCCCTTCCATGTGGCAAAGTTTTGGGACACTCTGTTTATATTTTTGAAATGTGCTCATCTAGCTCTTTCATTTGATACCCCACACGTATTAAAAAATGTTTATTTTTTAGTTCATGACGTTATGTCCTCTAAAGGGCGCCATATGCAATTTTATGTGACGTCACATAGCCTATAACCAGCGCGCCGTTAAGCCGCTTCTAACGATACCTCATTTGTCAAATTACGACAAGTAGTTTTGAAGTTAGGTGGGAACAGATGCACATACATACATACATACATACCGGTCAAAATCATAACCCTCCGCCGTAGTCGGGTAAATAGATTTAGCCTGCAAAATAAGAAATTGAATATATTCTGGAAGTATTGAAGAGGGAGAATTTGTTCGAGTAAATAAAACAACCTCGCCTGTATTCAGGTTTATACCTACCTATTACCTAATTATTTCAAATAGATTATTGACAATAATCATTTAATTAGGAATTAATAATACCTGCTTAGGGGGCGTCCATAAATTACGTGAGGCACTTAGGGGAGGGAGGGGGTCGAGCCAAATCTCACCAAATCTCACGTGGGGGAGAGGGGGGGTTTCGGCAAACCTCACGTTTTTTTTTTACCGCAAGAAACAGTGTAAAATTGCGAGAAAACTGGGTTAAGTTAAGAAAAACATATTTCTCCACTAGAATATGGCTTTTGTAAATCTCACGTGAGATTAGAGGGGGAGGGAGGGTGTCGCGCAAAATCTCACGACATCTCACCAAGGGGGGGAGGGGGGGGTCGAAAAATCACCTCACGTAATTTATGGACGCCCCCTTACATACCTACTCATAGAATCATTTTCATGTCTGTAGGTAACTGCCTACTAGCAATTCAATGAGTTGCGATTTATATGTCAGCGGAAAAAATCACATTGTCTTAGTAAGGAATACTATAAAAATTATATCCCTTTTGTACATATTAACAGGTGACGCAATCATAATGACGGCTCTGGTGCTCGAAGGAGAAACGCTCGGTGACAGACATCGGCATTACAACCATCTATTGAAGAAGGCTATTGCTGATCGACCTCATGAACTGGACACCATTAACTATGAAGACAGCGATATTGATAACTTGCTTAAAATAGATGTAGTCTGTAAAACAAAGAACGTTGAATATATTCTGGAAGTGTTGAAGGGTGAGGATTTGTTGTACGTGTCGCGCGCGCTGAAGCGGTGCGCGTGGCTGGTGACCGACCCGCAGCACGCGCACATCGTCAACCCGCACCACCTGCACCAGCACCTGTTCCCGCACATGACCACCAAAGCCATCAAAAAGCTCATGCTACACATCCGTACACATTTAACAGATGGGAAACGTGTAGAAGAGTTTTATTCTTACACATGTGAAACTAGCCTCACAGCAGCACTGAAGTGGCTACCCAACTGCTCTTTAGATTTTAAGCTTGAAGCTGCTACAGAACATGATGTCCCATTACACATTTTCAAGAGAATGTATAAAAAAGATCCAAATATCATAATACAGTATATTAAAATGTCTTTGACTAGAAATCAATACCCGACCCATGTGGCAAGGTTATTAGCGAAAAGTCATCCTGAAGACTTTTTAAATCTAGTAGACTCTATTTATAGGGTTTATGATACTAAAGATCTCACTTGCGGAAGTTCAGCTACACAAGTCATGTTAAAAACATGTCCTCAAAGAATTATTGATAATTTTCACCATTATTATAACGTTATTCACATACCGACTTTTGTCAGTTACTTAAAAAAAGAAAGGGATATCAAAAATTTTTTGTATCGAAAATCATATTGGAACGGTAAACCCGAATGGTTTACATTTGACAACTTGAAATATTTTCTTGATAAAATCCCTCAAGAGGATACCACTAATATATTAAAACGTATATTCCACATTTGCAATATCAGTGTCAGTAGCGACGATAATGACAGTAATGAAGATGACGAAAGTGATAGTAACGAAGATGAAGATAACAGCAATGGAGTAGATGAGAATAATAGTGATGATGACAACGAGAATAACAGCAATAAAGATCACGATAATGACTGCAGCGGCAGCGATGAAGACAATTATGACAATAGTGATGATGTTGAAAGTGCCGATAGTGATAAACACGACGAGAGCCCCATGACACTAGCAGAAATATATCACAAAATAGAAGGAATGTTAAAGCATCACCACCATCCTGCTTTTGTTTGGTATGAATTTGCGCCATTCGAAGTAGCGATGACAGATCTTCAGAAACTCGTTTATGCTGAATCAACGCCAAAGACTCGTCATTCGATATTGTTGGTGATGTTAGCGTGTGCCCGACGAGTCCCAGATCGAATACAAACAGTCCTGCAATATTATCACGACCGACACATCAATGAAGATTTTCGATACAAAGTCAAGTTTGTACATAATTTGGTTACTCAAATCGGCGTTCACAATTTGCATAAGGCAACCTGGAATCTTTTGGATGACCTATTTCGCAGTATGGAATTATATGTGGAGTCAGATAAGAAACCTGAAATATGCATTAAGACAATAATAATTTACAAAGTCATACATGATGAATGCGTTCCGGAAATAATAGAAGAAAAGTTTTCATTTGATACGCTGAAAAAATGTCAAAAAGAATTAAGCCTAGCGGACGGAAATAAGATTTTTGATTATTTATACAAGTTTATAACACACAGGATTCAAAAAAATAATATAACTCATGAATCGGAATTTAACGAAATAGTGACATCATTAAATCAATTGTGGAATTTATTGAATGACTGGAAAAGGGTATCACAGTATTACAAAATAGTAGTGGATAAAATAAAAGAATTACTTGATATGAGTAAGAAGATCACTTGGAATGTGAACTTGTCTCCACTTTATAAAATGATGGGTCGTTGGCGGCGACATCTGTTCACTGAGTCTCTGTCGCTGTGCGCGAGCGAAGAGGCGTGCCTGAACGTACTGAAGCATGAGCCGCGGCTGCTGGCGCGCCACAGCGCCGAGCTGCACGCGCTGCGCGCCGCCGACGCAGTCACACCGCGCCGCCTGCTCACCAAGCTGCGCGTCTATTGGCCACACACCATTGGAAAGGAATGGACAGAAGAATACTTTGCACACATCAATGATGCCACCGGGCATAAAGCGATTATAAAAGGTCTCTACTTACTTCGACCCTCCCACAAACTAATAAGTTTTATTAAGCAACATGCACCCGGAGATAGAAAAATAGAATGGACCGAAGAAAACGAACTACAGACGAATATTCGTAGGTACATAGCAAAAAATATGCATTTGGCTAGACCGCCTCTCTCCACAGAAGTAGTGCTGTGGTACGCTAAAGGTGACTACTTACAATACGCGCAACTGTCCCTCAATTCGATATATTACAATCTCAAATCCGAGCAAGTCAACGAACATATTATCAAACTAGTAACAGGTCCGGTATCAGTACAAAAACATGGCATTCGCCAGGCATATGACAAACTAAAACCCGAAGAACTGAAAACGTTATATCATAGACTTTGGAAAAATAGCAAGAATTGTACCATTCGTGCTGTTCTCTTTACTTGCACTTTTAAATTACTTTGCAAAGAAACCGATGAACGTTTGATTAAAGTTTTGTGGATGCTTATAAGCACTTACATTGACGACTTAAATGAAGATGATAATAAAATTATTTTTAATACACTTGGAAACGTACATGTGGTACCATATTCCGTAAGAGCTGAATTTTTGATGAAAAGTTACATATTTTTAAAATCTCTCCCAGAAAAGGCCGATTGTGAAACATCTATGACAAAATTAATAACTCATGCTCCAGATTTGATGGAGTATCTTGATCCCGACTTTGTATCCAATATTTTACTAGAAGCAGCAGATGAACATATTTTAAACGGTAACAAAATACTCATTAGCGTTGTTTCAGCTTATGTCCTATGCACAAAACAAGAGAATGTTCAAGATCAAAGATTTCTTAAAAATTTAGCTCCAATACTTAAACGTTATATTTCTTTATGGGTGAAGGAAAGAAACGACAAAGTCAGATCATGTATTGGCAAGATACTAAGACAGCTGTGCAGTGACTTTTCAAAATATGTGTTTGAGAAGTATATGATTATGCCTACTAAATTGTTTAAAAAAGTTTACTCAATTTTCAAGGAAATTTTGTCACAGCAAAATGATTTTGTACTTCTCACTAATTGTAATCTAACCGTTGATTATATAGTATTGGTGGATCATCTCATTCAAACATCAGAGAAGAATTACACTTGGATAGAAATACAAAGAGCTGCAGTAACTCACTTTGGGAAGATTTGTTTAAAATACTTAAAAGAAGACATCAAAAAGTATTTCCCTTCTATTTATGCGCTATTTGCAAGTGCGTGTCGGCATTTGTTTAAAAATTATCAATTTGACGAAATAGTTGAACTGGATCTTGTTCAGTCATTTCTAGATATAGAGGTGGTAGAAAGCTATTTATTGAGCCTGGCACTGTTACCTGGCCCAAACTCGTGGCATTCACATGAAAAAGAAGCGAGATTAAGGGAAGTGAGCCATATAATATCAAAACATCCGTCTGAATTAGTAAAAATGTTGCATTATCGACATTTTCAGCAAGACTAATAGGTATCCATAGACCACCTTACATTATTTTCCCTTAAGATATACCGGATAAGAGATACAAAGTGTAAATTCTGTAGTTATTTTATGTGTAAATTGGTACCTATAAAGACTACCTATTCTATTGTTGTATTTCTATTTTTCGGAATTTTGCATGAGCTCGACAAGCTGGGGAAACATAATCACTGATGATGAGAAAATCAGTATTCTCGCAACACTCGTTTCAGTAGGTATAACTCTTAATATATAACCATTGCTCGTGTAGCTACTACTACGATAACCTTTTTGCAACGATTGATAAGCATTTCATTGTTTAAGCTGTATGTTATAAGGTTTAATCATAAATTATTTGGCGATATTATTGTAGGCATCAGGTACACCGTTCAACCAAACTAAAGTCGTGTTTTCAGTCTTCCTCCGAGTACTGTGAGGAACAACAACACGAAACAAGTTTCATATTTTTTACACTTGCAAATTATGTTATTTAATTTTTACATAAGTTCTTTATCGATCCCTTAGTTTTATTCTTTTTGTAAATGTACTAAACTTGTGATGCATTAGTTTATTGTATTAGGATCTACGCCAATATTATATTTAGCAAACGATATCGGTACCAATCTCTTGCTTGATAGTATAACGTATAACGTGGTATAACTATCTGTACCGCTACCGGTAACGAGACCCACTTCCCTAAATTAACTCGACCAACTCATTCATTCATTCGTACCTACTTTGTCACCTCTTTTGCAGTGTTGCCAACTTAGCGCTTTCAGCGCAATCTTGTTTTTAACGCATTTTTAGCTTCGTTAACGCCCAAAATTATTATTTGAGGCCCAGCACCCAATCTATAGTGTGTTTTTCTCTACGTGTCCAAAGACCATAACAAACCATACTGGGTACGAAAATCATGAGTTTTGCCATCAATCACAACCTTTACCTAAGTTATGAACGTCTTGATTATTGGAATAAACACATGTGGTATGAATTACACCAAAAACTGCTTCAAATTAACTATTCAAACACAATAATTTTCATAAAATCACAAAAATAACAGAATCCATTTCAACAGATTAAAAATTATTATCACAACTTGACATTTCTAAATGCGAGTTTGTCTTTGGATTGTAGTGATGCGAGAAGCGAATGAATGATTCTGACCAGTGTGAGTGAACTGTACCTATAATTTTTAGGACAATAATAAAAAAATAAAATACACATAAACTGACTAATAAAGCACATATTAGATTTTTATTGTATTTTTATGTAAAATGGCATTATTTAAAAAAAATGTTTTTCTAAACCAGTCATAGCCAAAAGTATTATTTGACAAATGATTTTTTTGGTCAGTCAACTGACGGAAACGTCCCGTCACGTCATTCGCCTCGTTGCCTCGCTTGATGTCGTACGTTACGTTATATTACAAACTTCCCGAGTATATTTGTTCACTTCTTCATTCGATAATGTCCCAACACTATCATTTGTCTTTGGTTACCAGGACGCCATCTTTGTTTACCAAATAAGACATTTATAGAAAAACACACTTTAGTGATTTTGTGCAACAAATTGACGTGTCCAACCATTGTTCAACTGACAGCAATCTTCATATTTTTTCGAGTACTAATGCCAATGAAGACGTGTTTCTCTCTTCATAATGCTTCAAACGCTTGTTGTTGTTGGCAAAATTATCGACTAAAGACGATATGGAATCTATTTTTTTAAACGTGAGCAGTTTAGCAAACTAGAATAAAACTCCCATAAACATCAAAAAGTTATGCATTAAAAAATATGGCCCGCTGAGAGCGTGTCGCTTGTGTAGAGCTGTAGATACGAGAGTTTACGAGACGGTGAAAATGTGAAATTTCTCCATTGAATATTTTAGTTTCTCTTTTGGCCTCTGGGCCAAATAAGTTTTTGGGAATGTACGAATTTTTTACTCGCCTTTTTAATTAAACAAATGATATTTATAATTAATCTAGTGTTTCCCTTCGCACCTAAATAATAATAATATTATTATTTTTTATTATTACCTAAATAATAATAATATTATTATTTAGGTAATAATAATATATAAAATAATATTTAGCGCTTTAGAAAACATGTAAATCTAGCATCTAGCACTTTTTTATACAAAATTCAGCGCTTTATTGGTACATAGAGTTGGTAACACTGTTTAGTCTTGTTTATTTTTATTGGATGCCGCCGGATAGTCCGGCCGTCTTGCATGTATATAGTACAATCGTTACACACTATCATAATTCAATAAAAGAAGCTGTTTATTATTAGGTATATTGAAGTGAATTCGTAAAGGTTGGTAAGTTTATGATTTTCTGTTTTTTTTTACTCTGTAATGACAACCACACGTTATATCAATGCAATGAAACAGAGGTAGGTTGATGTATGATTATGATGTATTGATGTATGATTGGTCGAGCGCATGCGCTAAAACAAGTCACTGGGTAATACTTACCTACTTAGGTATTTACCTAGATAACCAATTATTTTGCTAGCGAACATTCGAGCTAGGTAGGTACTATATTCTGCATATTAAAATTAAGTAAATAGGTAGGTAGCTCAATTTCCTCTTATAGATGGGGAGGCGAGCGTGCAATTCGTGGATTTGCACGAGCGTCGTCCAAACCTAGTAGATTCGGTAGATGAGATGATAGGAAGAATACATTGTTCTAGATGTTTCCACTTTCAGCGGTGGGGGAAGCGTATACAAGACATTTTTTTTTTGTATAAAAAGCAATGACATAAAAATACTCAAGCGTGTCAGATATTGATACTTTTCATGCTCCAATATGATAAATTGAAAAAAAATATTACTCGAGCGCGCCAGAATTTGTAAGCATCTATAGGCTACGGTAACTGCTTAAAATCAGGTGGGCCGTACGTTTTTTTGCCACCGCAATCCTATATTTAAAAAAAAAAACTGAGGGGTGAAAAAGTGAAACTTCCAGATGCTCCCATTTCTTAGACTGACGATCAAATTAGCAAAATTGACACTTTTGACACTTCTTAGCTAGTAATGAATCCCCCTTATCTTAATCTGATGAGTTCGAGTATTTTAAGATGGTCTATTTTTTTTTTAGTTCACCTGAGCAAACCCACCAATATTAAGGGCTCATAATTTTTTGAGGTTCTTATCAATATGTAAGCTATCTCCCTTATCTTAATGACGCGCTCGTGCAAATCCAGAAACCCCTTCTACGGCTCCCCATCTATTAGTAGATAGTGAACTTAGTCCTATGCAACCCAGGGTTACCAAAAGTACAATAATTAGGTATCACTTTGTACAAGTATGGCACCTGTTATTTATAACAAAATTCCATATGCTATTAAAGAGCAACCCATGAGAATTTTCAAATAAAAACCTTATTTCTTTATTATTAGAAAGGTGCTATTAAACTGTATCGGATTTTTTAAATTATACTAGTCTTTAAATTAAGTATTTCAATTGTAGTATTTTAATAATTATAATTTGTATTGTTTTGCATTATTTAATATTTGCATGCCAAATGGTAGAATGTACAAGGTTTCTTTATTTATTTGTCTACACCTACATGTAATACCTACATTCAATGTGAATAAATAACTTACTTACTTACTTACAATAATAAGTCCTTCAAATCGTACACTGTACAGTCGAGTGTTTTCACCGTATGCTTACAAATACCGAATACGGTAATCCTAGCACTAGCCATCGGCACATCGGCATCGACACTGATGACACCTTCTTCCTATAGATAATAATATATATCATATTCAACTTTCATAGATACAGTCAGCGACATAAACATTTACCGCCAATTTTATAAAGATTTTTAGCCAGTTTACAATGGTTTTACAACGCATTTTAAGGAACAAAAGTGATTTGTAATGCCAGTGTAAGTCTATCATAACTATCTATAAATTTGGCACTTCGATGCGTGTTATTTGCTAGAAGCTGAGTTGCATTTGCAATATCGAAATGTTTTCAATATTATTTTCCGTGAACGACTGGATCGCACTGTGTCCATGCACTCCCTTTAGTAGGACATACTATTTTGGACATGTCTCTCAATGGTTAAGACAGTATTCTATAAGTAAACCACTTACCACTTATTTGTAAGCAAGTACAATTATTATCTGTATGCTGTAAAACAACAAGGGGCTTCACGTGCGTAATTCCCGGCGGGTTTATCGAGATGACGTCACTCCACTATTGTTGAAAAAAGTTCATTTTTCCTTTAGCACAGTTATAGCATAATCTTTAGCACCTATAGATAGAAGGAATTGTTCATAGGTAGGTAAGTAGGTACATACCGGAGTATTTTCGGAAAACGAACATTTCATATAAGGGGCCATCCATAAATTACGTCACACGTAAAGGGGGGGAGGGGTCGGCGAAATGTGACAAGGGGGTGGGAAGGGTCCAAGTTTTACGTCACATTTAAAAATCGATTAATCTAAGTATTAAAACCGAAATTTGAACTGTTAACGAAATTTGTTAAAATTTCTGAAAATTTAAATAATATGTGATACACACTAGGGAGGGCGGAGTCTCACAAATGTGACCAGCTGTGAATAGGGGGGGGGAGGGGTAAAAAAATCATTCGTGTGACGTAATTTATGGATGGCCCCTAATTAATGGTATGTTGGCTCACTGAGCATCTCACCTGAAATTTTCTCATGTCCTGGTAATTATAGCGTTATCCTAATGAAATAAAAATCTATTTTTATACAAATTGGCTGTTTGAGGTGTTGCAATCGTTCAATTTCTTTTCAGGCAGTCACAATGCCACACATTGAGTTAGAAGGTGAAACTCTCGGAGAGAGACATCGCTATTACAACAAACTAGTAGAAGAAACTATTAAAGTAATAGATAAACTAGAAGCGATTAATTACAATGATAACGACGTAGATAACCTATTGAAAATAGATGTAGCCAGCAAGAGAAGGGACGTGGAGTATATCCTGGAGGTTATGAAGTGCGAGGACATGCTATACGTATCGCGGGCACTGAAGCAGTCGACGTGGCTAGTTGCAGAGGACTACGCCCACATCATCAATCCCAGTTACCTCCACAAACACTGGTTTCTGCATATGAACATTAAAGCCATCAATAAACTTATGCTACATTTAAGAAACAACCTCAAAGATGAAAAACGCATAAAAGCGTTTTACTTTTATTATTTAAAAGTTAACCCTCAAACTGCCCTGAAGTGGTTACAAAATTGCCCCGTTCATTTCATTTTAAAAGCTGTCAAACGACACGGTCGAGACATACCGGTTCCAATACTTAAACGTTTGTGCCGAAAATCGCCTCACGCCCTTAGTATTTATTTTGATAGATACCAAACTGATCGCGAAAATGTACTAAGCACGGTCACGTTCTTAGCTAAAAATAACACTGATGTGTATCTTGATGTTATCGACTCCACGTCGGTATACTATCTCAATTCCTTTGGGGCCAGAGCTACAGGATTCTTCTTAAAGAAATGCCCTGATAGGATTTTAAATAATTTTGAACATTACGTCGCTCATATTGATCTGCCAACTTTTGTAAAATACGTTAAGCGAAACGGAGATAAGAATTTTTTACTCAAAGAAGCTAGTAAAGGAAAACGAGAATGGTTCAACTTTAGTGCATTGAAGCATTTCCTCAAAGAAATACCACGTGACGACATTTTTGATTTGCTGAAAATACTGTTTGAAATCGACAATGAAGACATAAAAATATCTGAACTTTATTACGCAATAGAAAAAAAAGAGAAGATGGTCCCCGCTGATGTTTACCGTTGGTATGAATTTGCACCATTCAATATTGCGAGACATGAATTACAAAAACTTATCTATGCCGAATCTGTACCTGAAGAGCGACAGTCAATGTTATCAGTGCTTCTGGCTTGCGCGGGTCGCGACCCGCAACATATACATGACACGTTGCAGTACTATCACGATAAACACATTAACGAACCGTATATATTCAAAATTATTTTTGTAAACGATTTCCTCGACAAAACCAGCATCCACAAGTTTGACGACAACACTTTGAATTTACTCAATGACTTATTTCACAGCATGGAGGTATACATCGAGTCCAAAAATGAAGTGACATATTGCATGGATTCGATAATTATATACAAGGTAATGCATGATCAAGATGTGCCAGATATTATAGAGGAAAAATTTCAATATGGTTCATTAAAATATTATCAAGACAAATTAAATGAAGTGGAAAAAGAAAAGCTTTTTAATTATCTTTATAATTGGCTGACGCGTCGGTCGTTTAACAAAGAAGTTACTAATGAAACCGAATTGAACGAAAATGTTACTTTTTTGGAAAATATCTGGACTTTGGTTAAGGATTGGGAAAAAGAACAAACATACTACCAAACCATAATAAATCAAACAAGGGAATTGCTCGATATAAAGAACAGAATATGTAGCATTGTGAATCTATCGCAATTGTATAAAATGATGGGTCGATGGCGGCGTCATCAGTTCTCTGAGTCTTTGTCGCTGTGCGCGAACGAGGAGGTGTGCCTAAACGTGCTGAAGCACGAGCCGGAGCTACTGGCGCGCCACAACGCCGAGCTGCACGCGCTACGTGCCGCCGCCGACGCCGCGCCACGCCGCCTGCTCTCCAAACTACGCATCTACTGGCCAAACACTATCGCCAAGGAATGGACAGACGCGTATTTTGCATGTATACATAAAAACACTGGACAGAAAGCTCTCATACAAGGACTTTTCACACTTGTACCCGCTGAAAAAATAACAGATTTTATTAAAACACATGCACCAATTGAAAAACAAATGAAATGGAAGGAAGTCGACGAGGTGAAGCTCGGTTTACAGAAAAATATTGCTATGAACATGCACATAGCTAGACCTATACTACCCATTGATATTGTATTTGAGTACGCAAAAGGTCGTTGTTTAAAATACACACAACCGTCCCTCAATATTATATGCAGTAGCCAAAACTCTGCGTTTTTCCAAAAACATGTCCAAAAATTTTTAAAAGCGCCAGTATCTCTACAGAAACAAGGAATACGTCTCGCATTTAGCAAAATGAAAGCATTGGAACTAAAAACTATATTTTGCCAAGTATGGAAATCAAGCAAGAATAATACTATACGGGAAATGATATTCACGATGACCTTCGAGTTACTTTGTAAAGAGAAAAAAAAGGACTTAATCAAGGAACTTTGGGACGTGCTCAGTATCTTTATCGATCAACTCACTCATGATGAAACCAGAAACTTATATCAACCACTAGCAGATATAGAAAGAGTGCCTTTCTGTGTAAGACCTGAGTTTTACGTTAAAAGTTACATGTTTCTGATTACTTTACCCGACAAAACTGGTTCTGGTTTTCTTGTAAGCAGGTTATTATACTATTTAAGTAATATAATAGAGGAATTGGATTCTGATTTTGTCTTGAACGTATTGTTGGAATCATCTTGTGATAAATTCTTTCAACGGGATTATACTCATATGGATTTGTTAGCATCTTACCTGTTATGCTCGAAAAATGAGAAAATACACACTGAAAAATGTGAACAGCTTTTAGATCCTATATTGAAACAATGTTTGGTCGAATGGAGCAGACAAAGTCATACTGTATATTTTTGCATAGAAGAATTTCTAAAGCATTTATGTAGACTGATGCCAAAAGTATTCAATAGGCAAATGATTTTACCGGTTTTGGCTTTTACGAAAATTCTCGAGTTTCTTGACAAAATCTGGACTATCGAGCGCAATTACACCAAATTAACCAGTTGGAAATTAACTGTAGCTTTTACACAAATGCTAGACGGCCTCAATAAGGCTAATGCAAATAGTTACTGCTGGCACGACATTTTACTTAAATCAGTTCCTTACTTCGGTGAAATTTGTAAGAAACAATTGCAAGAAGATATGGACAAATATTTTCCTTCTATTTACTTGATGTTTGGGGATTCGATGACACGACTTTTCCAGATGTTCGAAATATACGATAATATGTTAACAATGGAGGTTATAGAGGCAATGCTTGATGAAAAAATAATACAAACCTATTTATTAGGTTTACAAGTGTTGCCGAGATCCATGTGGGAGGACGAAGATAAACAAAAGCAGAGAGAAATACGCAGAAAGATATACTCGCATGAATCTGCTGAAGTCAAAATGCATTATTTGCAAAGTTTTAGTGAACCAATGTAAGAGTGTAGGTATTCCTAGATGAAAATATATGATACGACAATAAACAAGAAATCAAAAAAGGTACGGTAAAGGTACCTATAGCCTACCTAGGTAGTACGTAAACTTAGATACTATTTGGTGCATTTATAAACCTACCTTTGTTTATTTTGTAAAGTAGTAAGATAAGTAAGATAAAGATATTATTTAAACAAAGCTGCATTTTTTGTCATCTCCATCTTATAATTCCTATTTATATCCTTGCTCCAATTTTGTATTTTTATGATTGTTATCCTCTGTCCAACTGCAGATTACTCATTCAAGCAACACATGTTACCTCATGAAGAAGGCTTTTTTTAAGTTTACTGTTTGTTTATCCTACCCTTAATACCTACCCTTTTGGAATACCCTACCAATATGTAGGTCACAGTTATCGATTTCTAACTGGCCAGAAGTTATATACCTATCTACTTTTTAGTGAAAATTCTCATAGAGCATTACACGCGTAGGTGTGATATTAATTAAACATTGCCCTGTGATTTTATACCTTTACGCTATAATATTGACATTGGTTGTTATGAAAAATCGTCTAACAATACATATTTTTACTAATTGTCAATGATTATCTTTCTTTCAGGATACAAGAATGGCGCCCCTGACTCTTGAAGGTGAAACACTCGGCGACCGGCATCGACATTATAACGCATTGTTAAAAGAGGCTCTCGCTAACTGTAAATCCAACGAATTGGAGACATTAAATTATAATGATAATGATATAGATAACTTCTTGAAGATAGATTTAGCCTGCAGCAAGAGGAATGTTGAATATATTCTAGAAGTATTGAAGGGTGAGGACTTGTTGTACGTGTCGCGCGCGCTGAAGCGGTGCGCGTGGCTGGTGACCGAGCCGCAGTACGCGCACATCGTCAACCCGCACCACCTGCACCAGCACCTTTTCCCGCACATAACCACCAAAGCCATCAAAATGCTGAAGCTACACATACGAAAACAACTGAAAGATGAGACGCGCGTTGCAGAGTTTTATGCTTATGAACATGCCATACGCCCCGCCGCTGCATTAAAATGGCTGTCAAACTGTTCTTCAGATTACAAGCTAAAGGTCGTAGAAAATTGCAAATACGATGATGTCCCCTTACATATATTTAAGAGGATGTACAGGAAATCGCCCGAATTTCTTATAAACTACATTCAACGAGCCCCAAAGAGGCAAGAATATCCGTGGGAAGTCGGCAGGCTGCTACAAAGGAGGTATCCGACCGTATATTTAAACTTACTAGCTTATTTCGAACCATGGCGTGGCGATGTCGATAATGTTGGAGCGACTATTACAAAGAAAATGTTATACAAGTGTCCTGATAAACTCGTCCATAGATTTATGCATTATTATATTAGGGTCGATATACCAACTTTTGTTACATATTTAAAGAAAGAACAGGATATTAAAACATTTATGTTGCGAGAAGCCGAAGTGAATCAGCTGTGGCATAAGCTCGAGTACTTGAAGCCTTTTCTTAGTACGATATCTCGAGAGAACGCGACTGAGATGATAAAAACCATATTTAGGATTCGTGAAGATAAGAACAAGATGGATTTACTTGATGTTTATTACGCGATTAACGAAGATCATACTCAACCGTACCTATGGTATCAATTTGCGCCATTCGAAGACGCCAAAAAAGGACTTCAGAAACTTATTTCTGCTGAATCATCGGCCGATGCACGGCATTCAATGCTGGTGGTGCTACTTGCGTGCGCTCGACGCGATCCGCAGTACATACAGGCGGTTTTACAACTTTACCGCGAAAAACACATTAATGAACCCTTAAAAAATAAGCTAAAATTCGTCAAAAGTGTCATCGCACAGGTTGACACTCATAACTTTGATACGAAGACCTGGAATCTTCTAAATGATATTTTCCGTAGCTTGGAAGTTTACGCTAATTCAGATAATGGTAATAAAGTTCAGTTGTGTATTGAAACAATAATACTATACAAAGTTCTACATAACGAAGAAGTTACTGAAATCATGGAAAGTAAATTTAAATTTAACACATTTAAAATGTGCAAAAGTAAATTAGATTTAACTGACAGGGAAAAGATATTTTCATATTTGTATGAATACCTCATAAAGAAGTTACAAAAGAATTCTAAAACTGAAACCGAATTTAGCGAAGTCCTTAAGGTACTTGAACATTTATGGAATTTGTTAAAAGATTGGGATAAAGTACAACAGTATCATAAAACTGTGTTGAACAAGATAAAAGAATTGTATGATATCAAAAAACAAAACTCCTCTTGGAGTTTAGATATGTCGTCTTTATATAAAAAGATGGGCCGTTGGCGGCGTCATCTGTTTCTTGAATCTCTGTCGTTGTGCGCGAGCGAGGAGACGTGCCTGAACGTGCTGAAGCACGAGCCGCGGCTGCTGGCGCGCCACGGCGCCGAGCTACACGCGCTGCTCACCGCGGACACCACGCCGCGCCGCCTGCTCAACAAGCTTCGCGTCTACTGGCCACACACCACCGCCAAGGAATGGACAAACACGTATTTTTCGAATATTGACAATATAACTGAACATAAGGGTGTTGTTCAGGGACTTTTTGTACTTCTTCCGTTGCATAAACTAATTGATTTTATTAAACAACACGCTCCCACTGATGCCAAAATACAATGGAGCGAAGCCAATGAAAATCAAATAAGCCTCCGCAAGCACATAGCAAAAAATTTGTACCGAACGCGACCGTCACTGTCTACAGATGTAGTTTTATGGTATGCAAAAGGTGACTACTTACAACATGCCCAATATTCTCTCAATGCAATATATTATAATCTTAAAGCTGTTCAAATTCGAGAACATATTGAAAAATTATTAGTTTCCCCCGTGTCGATACAAAAACAGGGTATTCGTCTCGCGTTCCATAAACTTGAGGCTGAGGAACTGTTAATCGTGTTCTCCAATGCATGGCGATCCACCAGAAACTGCTCACTTCGAGAAGTACTCTTCAATTCCACGTTTAAATTGCTTTGTAAATGCAAAGAAGGCGACAAAGATTTAATTTACGATTTGTGGAAACTTATACGAACTTTCATCGATACTTTGACTGAAGATGATAATAAAGAAATATTTAATACGCTCGGCAAGATAAAGGAGGTACCGTACACTGTGCGTGCTGATTTTTTAGTGAAAAATTATACTTTTTTAAAATCACTTCCTGAGAAAGTTGATTGTGGGCCTATAATGAAGGATTTAGTAATACAAGCACCAGCATTCATGGAATACTTGGATAGTGACTTTGTCGAAAATGTTTTACTAGATTCTCTATATGATAAAATTATGAAAAACAAGGATGAGTATTTAAATGCAACAGTGGCATATATACTGTGTTCTAAAGATGAATTTGTACAAAATGAAAAATTCAATAATGTGGTGGCTCCTATCCTGGAACGTTCAATACCTATATGGGTGGAAGGAAAAGAAGAAAACGTCATGCGTGGTGTCGAAGAATTATTTAAAAAAATGTGTTTCTCTTTTCCGTCATACGTATTTGAAAAGAAAATGATTTTACCTATATCTATATTCACGAAGATCAATTATATATTTGAGAAAAACTTCTCAATACAAAAGGACTATGTACTGCTGACACAGTGGAAATTAACAGTTGGTTATATGGGTGTGTTGGAGCATCATATCCGTACCTCGAAAACTGTTAATACCTGGGACACAATCAAAGTGAAATCATGTGAACGATTTGCCGACATTTGTTTTAAACAATTGAAACAAGATATCGAAAGCCATTTTCCATCTATTTACATGATATTTGCAACTGCGTGCCAAAGATTATTTTATTATTTACGTTTAGGAAGCGCCCCTATACTGCACATCATCGAGGGAATTCTAAAGAAGGATTTAGTGCAGAGCTATTTGTTAGCAGTGCTTCTGTTACCGAAAGATTGCTATGATTACAAGAAAGAGCAAATCGAAATCATGATTGTGTCACATCAATCTCTGGAAGTTCGAATGTTGTATCATCGATTCTTGAACCTACATTAGTCGTCGTCGTCATTGTCGTCGTTTTTATTTTAAACTCGCTAGCTAGTACCCAAAGCATTTTACTCAATGGCTAGTAGGTAATAAAGCCACCATACCCACTTAACATATTTTGCACATATTTATTTTTATTTATAATCAGATTTGCCCTGTCAGAGTTAACTGCCCATCCATGTACATACTTTTCTTACTATCAGATTAGATATCTAATTTGAATGAGGCCAATATTTATTTTAGACAGTACTTTAAGTAAGTACTTCCTTATACAATTATTTCATTGTGCAGCAAAAGAAAGGGCATTGGAATCATATCTAAAACTATACTCCTATAAGTAAAGTAGGTAGGCAGACATTCATTTTAGTGAAACCGATTGAGTATTAACGATAACCGTTACTGGGTATAACGATTTAGGTAGGTAACTACCTATATTGATAACTGCAACGTTTTGCATCTTGGCTTGTTTTACCGAG
Organism: Drymonia ruficornis; assembly: GCA_947859195.1. Lineage (NCBI taxonomy): Eukaryota > Metazoa > Arthropoda > Insecta > Lepidoptera > Notodontidae > Drymonia > Drymonia ruficornis. The sequence goes on along the minus strand of OX401924.1, from coordinate 4,857,991 downwards.
TTCCATTCGTTCAAATAGTTCACTCTTTCTATCATTATCAATCAGCATTGCCAGAATGTAACTTTAGTTACAATTTATGAATGTTACCACGCGTTTCCATTGCGCAAAAACATGTTGATTTCAACAGAATTCAACAGATCTCACGACATGTATAGAGTTGCGTTTCCATTGACGGACAATCAACATGTCGCATGACTTGTTGTCACTAAAAGTATTGCGACATGTTGATGTTGGTTGTGTGGAAATCGTTCACACTGGTGAATAACTTGTTACGAGACAAGTTATCATACAAAGCATTCAGAGACTTCACACTGGCGAATGTTTTTTTTTTATACCAGATTATTGTCAAATGTGACGTCACCCGCACAAGGCGGTGCGGTGGCGGGCGGGGAAGCCGCATTCCATCCGAGTGTCTAGTTGGCTTGGTGGAGTAGTACGTACAAGATTATATAAAATGTGTATTCAAGCGATGAAAAAGACTAAAATACCTATTTATTATTTTTTATTAACCACCTATTGTATTCCTAGAAGAGCAAAATTCTAGGAAAAAAGCATACGGCCCGTCTGATGTTAAGCAGTTCGGGCTCTCACACTTATCGTTGGTATGAAACGCAGCTAAAATTGCTACTTTACGCCCATTTACTGTGGGAGGGTGGTACTATCCCGGTCGGGCAGGCCTGTATGGGCCGCAGTCATGGTTGCTTAGAAGGGAAAAATATAAAAAAGCAGCCATTAAAATTATTACAAGACCCTATAACGTACTTAACAACTCTCTACCGAGATATTCTCTATGGATTTTCACAACAATGAAATGTCTACGCACATTTTCCGATAACAGTATTTATGGCAAATAATCATGTTGATATACAAGTCTTAATACATGTTGAGTGCCAGTGTGAACGAAAACCCTAACAAGTCTATTGACATGCTGGTATACACGTTGAGACTTCAGGCAGTGGAAACGCTACCCTCAACAATACATGTTACGAGACATGTCGGGCTCATCATGTCGCGATACAAGTATGCCGACATGTTTTTAGGTGGAAACGCACGGTTATTGAGGCGCACCCATCTGCGTGACGTGACATCGATGTGATTTTTTTTTTTATGAAGTTCGTACGAGTTACTTATCACGTTACTCCACTATTCATGTAAATGTGTGATCTCCTAATTTAAGAAATTAATAATTTCTTTGATTCGTGAGTAAATTAGTGAGTGGGTAGGCATTACCGATTTGGCTTTTTTTAAATACTGTATCTTAGGACCACCGCAGACATGCTACTTTTTGCATCGGCGATCGGTGATTTTGCGACTGCGTCGCGTTTTGGAGACTCTCCGCGGTCGGACGCAGCGACTGCTCCGATGCTAAAAGCGACTAAATCGCCGATCGCCGATGCAAAAAGCAGCATGTCTGCGGTGGCCCTTACAAATAGAAAATTTTCTCACACGTTGTAAATAATTGAAAATTCTGTTACATGCGTATGCTGATGGAAATAATGCGACTTCTTTACTCGAAAAAAATAAAAATGTGACTTTTTGATAGAGCAGCACTGGTAACACCGTAGAAAATCTTCAAAAGGCGCGTACCCAAAGCCGTAAAAAAGTAAAAAAAAAAAATTGTATGCATCTGTCTGTGAATAGGTACCTAGGTATCCTCCCATCCATCCACAAACAAAATAGATTCAAGGGCACAACACTGACCGAACATTGTATTATAGATTATTCGCACAATTATTTTTGTCTTGTCTAATTTGCATTCATATACTTGCACCTAATCTATCAGTTGAAACAATTACTGGATCTATTTAGGTAAGTTATAAAAGTAATTGTTGGTGGTTTTACTATAGGTAACTACAGTAAGCATTGACCGTACCTACGTTAAGAAATAATTATTTAAGTAGTAAAGTAACTATTTGGAAAGTAGGTACTCTAATCGATATGACAGACAGACCTAGAGTTAATGTTCCTTGGACAGACACGAGCCGAACAAGGAACAGTCAAACATTTCCTGGTTTACAGATGTTTTAAAATACCTAATAGGTATGTTGTTTTGTTGTAATTCGGCCCAAATCTTCAACTGCGTTTAACAAATGTGATTATTATGGAAATTTGATATACCAAGCAACTTTTAGTGTTGACTGTAGATACTTACTTGTGATGAATAAGTAGGTACTCAATTAATAAAAAATTGTCGATGAAAACACGCGTGATTAATTTTATTAATAAAACTATCTACCTATACCGTCATTCTATTTTTGAAAAAATTTCCTGTACTGCACTGGCTGGATTGGCTAAAAATATACCAACTTATACCTAAGTACCAACCTAGGTATCTAGTGCAAAATTTAAATAGAAGTGCGAGTTTGTGCGACTTGGACGTTTCTCGGAGGCAAGTTGGAGGTGTATAGGAACAAACCTACTGCATGTTATACAATTATTTTTGGTGTCGTTTGAAGGACACAAAATGCGCCGGCCGTACGACGTGCATTAACGATGCGATGACTCACGAAATTATTGTGAAAGTGGTTTTCCCCTTTGTGTTAATCACACTCGATTCGAAAGTAGATATAGCTTAAAAAACTAAAGTCTGTGGTTTAAATAAAAATTATGTTTATCAAAACGTCGCCCAACAAACGGCTTGCTAACGGCCAGCCAGTGCCATCGTCGTAAACAGTCGTACATTTACCGTGGTTAAATACGTATTTCAATAGGCCTAGAACCACTGACTTAACCAGTTTTATGTAAGTACCTGCGCTTAATAGAGTTTAACCAGTGATTTTATTAACAACATGTAAGCCGGTAAACAAACCACCATAAAGTTGGTGTAGAGTTATCCATTCTTAGGTATTCATCATCCTTTCGTAATTACCAAATCAACATTTTAACAAGCATATTTTCTGAACTAACTGGATTTTAATATGGATCTCCTGTAAAAACTTTCATAGCCTGTATCTGTTGTATCTAATGTTAGATTCATCGTGGCACAAAAATAATTATTGCGTGATTCAGTATTCTCTTGCCAACTACGTAATCGCAAAAAGTAATTTACAAATGACATATTTTTTTATTTCAGCACCACAAAATGTCACCTTTGTCGCTAGAAGGCGACACCCTGGGCCAAAGACACCGGCATTTGAACAAGTTGGTAGATCACGCGGTCGCCAGTAAACAAACAGCACTAACTAAAATCAAATACGACGATGGCGACATCGATAATCTAATAAAAATAGATATAGCTACTAGAAACAAAAATGTCGAGTATATACTAGACGTGTTAAAGAGTGAGGATTTGTTGTACGTGTCGCGCGCGCTGAAGCGGTGCGCGTGGCTGGTGACCGAGCCGCAGTACGCGCACATCGTCAACCCGCGCCATCTGCACCAGCATCTGTTCCCGCACATGACCACCAAAGCCGTCAACAAACTAATATTACACATAAAACTTAACTTAAGAGAAGAAAAACGGGTCGAAGAGTTTTACGAATACATCAAGGAACACAAGTCTGATAAGGCGCTAAGGTGGCTCCAATACTGCTCCGTCGGCTTCGTAGAAAATGTTCTCAAGACCGAGACTAAAATACCGTTGAACTTGTACAAACGTCTGTGCAAGAGATCTTTCAACTTCATCAAGTATTTTAAAAACGTACACTGCAGCGCAAGTACAACTTTAAAAGAAGTAACCTTTCTTTTAAATAATCACACAGATGAGTTCTTAGATTTCCTGGATAAAATTGAATGTGACTATCAAATTCCATACATGAACGCAAAACCTACAGAGATCATCATGAAAAGACGCCCTCACTGGATATTAAATAACTTCGCTAAATACGCTAGTCACGTTGAATTGTCAATAGTAGCGAAACATATGAAAAAAGAAGAAATAAAAGATTTCGTACTAAAACATCTTAAGACTAACGAATTAAAATATTTATTGACCAACTATGAAAATTTAAAACATTTCGTGAATTATATGCCTAAAGAAGAAAGGCATGAGTTTGTAAAAAAAGTTGTCTTTGAATATGAAGCGCCTCCGCCAAACGAAAACGATGTCATGATGTGTAGTTCATTAGCAGATTGTTGTGCGCCTAGCTCCATGAATTCCTATCGCTGGTATCAATACTCACCATTTAATGTGGCATTTAATGATTTGAAGAGACTGATCCGTACGGAGTCCGCGCCGTCTGAGCGATGCGCCATGTTGGGAGTGCTGGTGAGCGTGTCCCGCCGCAACCCACAACACCTGCACGCCGTGCTGCAGTACTACCGAGACAAGCATGCGAACGAACCGTTCAAGTTTAAGATACAGTTCATAAATAACATAGTGACACAGATTGCTGTCCCCAAACTCCATGAAGATACCTGGAATATTTTAGATCAACTGTTTCACAGTGTTGAAGTGTACACAGAGTCGGACAAAAATGTTCAAACGTGCATCAAAGCCATTATTTTATACAAGGTTTCCAAAGGTCACGAAATACCAGTAATCATTAACAAAAAAATTATATTCAACACATTCAAAAATATTCAATCAAGACTCGATCAGGAGCAGAAGGATAAACTATTTACTTATTTATTCAACTATATTTCGACCAAGTTAAATGATGAAAAGATTAACGATGAATCTCAGTTTAAAAATTATATAGATTTGTTGAAACAAGCGTTGAATTTATTAAATGATTGGAAAAAAGATCTTAAAGATTATCCACTTATACTAGAAAAGATCCAACAGCTGATCTCTATTAAGCAAGAGAACTCGTGGAATACAAAACTGTCAGAATTGTATAATATTAACAAAAAATGGCGACGTCATCTGTTCTCGGGGTCGCTGTCGCTGTGCGCGAGCGAGGAGACGTGCCTGAACGTGCTGAAGCACGAGCCGCGGCTGCTGGCGCGCCACGGCGCCGAGCTGCACGCGCTGCGCACCGCCGATACCGCGCCGCGCCGCCTGCTCGCCAAACTGCGCATCTACTGGCCACACACCATAGCCAAAGAATGGACAGACGACTACTTTAAAGGCTTTAATGAAACTACTGGGCACAAAGCTCTGATCAACGGCCTTTTCATTCTTCTTCCACAGAAACAGGCAGTAGATATTGCAAAAAAACATGTTCCTGAAGAAACAAAAATAAATTGGAGTCAGATAGATCAGAAAGAGCTAAGTATTCGCAAAAATATAGCAAAGAATCTACACGTGACCAGGCCTCAGCCACCATTAGATGTCGTGTTGAGCTACGCTAAGGGCGATTACTTGCAGTATGCAGTGCCGTCACTCAATGCAGTTTTGTACAACTTGAGCAAGGCACATGCACTAGAACACATACCAAAGTTCATAAACGCTCCGGTGTCACTGCAAAAGTATGGGATCTGTTTCGCATTCGATAAACTTGAGTCCGAGGAACTGAGACCTTTGTTTTTGAATGTTTGGGAAACTACCAAGAATTCAACGATCAGGGCCATTTTATTCACATGTACTCATAAGATGCTGTGTAAAGTGAAAGATCCAGCTGATGCGAAGGATATATGGCTCGTACTGAGTTCTTTCATTGACAATTTATCCAACGAGGAAAATAAACAAATATACTATAAATTAGGAAAGGTGACAAATATTCATCTTAGTGTACGAGCAGAGTATTTCATGAAAAGTTACAAGCTTTTGCACTCACTACCTGCTAAAAACAACTGCGAATCGGTCGTGAAGACATTAATTAATTACGCCCCAAAGATAATGGATATATTGGACCCTAATTTTGTGACCGACTACTTATTGGCGGGGATTGACGAGAAATTTTGTACAAAAGAAGGCATAGATAACGACGTGATATCCACGTTTGTTCTTCACTGCCACTCCGTAGACGAGCAGCTGAGGAGATTCGATAAAGTGTTACTACCCATCTTGGAACGTACTATTCAATCGTGGGATGCTGTCATCGATGGTGTATATTTGGTTAAAAATAATTTTGGAAATTTCACTTCCAGTTTGGCTTCCCATTTCCGTGGGCTTCTGACCACTAAACGAATTCAGGTACCTGTCAAATTGTTTGCTGCGATAAAAAACAAATTTGAAGAAAAAATGCCCACGCACGAGAAATACTTACTGACAACTTATTGGAAATTAGCTGAGACTTACGCGAATCTGGTGGACGAACATAAGTCAATGTTGGACACAGAAGAGGACATGTCGTTAGTGGATTACCAAGATTATTACATGTCCAGTGAAATTGAAAAGATATGGGATAAAATACATTTAAAAATATTACCTTTATTCGGCTCGATGTGTTTGAAATATTTAAAAGAAGACGTTGAGAAGTATTTTCCTTCTATACATTCACTATTTGGGACAGCGTTGGATGGCATATTCGAACACTTACTATCTCAGAACAAGTTCATGACAATGGAAACACTGAAGCACATGCTGGGCTCCGAGGACTGTGTCCCGAGCTACATACTGGTTTGCGAGAGGATACCGCAGTACGTCAGTGATGAAGAAGAAACGAAACGTGCTGAAATACGTCAAATATTGTCCTCGCATCCTTCTGAAGAAGTCCAAATGCATTTTCTCAGAGCGTTTCGAAATATTCCAAATATAATAGAGCAGAAAGAGAAATGAGGTGGAGAAGGGCAAGAACAATAAAAAAACATTTTTTGTTCTAAAGTTATGTTTTTATTCCACTTACATCTTTTACCGCACAGTTATTGTTACTGCGCAAAGTTAACTTTATTTTTATGATTATTTCAAAGTAACTAGTAGCTAATATTGTATAAATTGGGGCAATGGAGATTCCAGTTTAACACATACATTATACAAGTAGACAAATGTCAGTTGTGTTTAAATTAACAAAAATGTTTTGTCACCAGTGGGGGAATCGGCTTTAGCTTGGGAAATTATATTGACAATAATATTGTATTCATTATGTACCTTGATATTATACGCTTGTTTATGTGCCTATTCCAATACCTACCATTATGTTAACCTAAACAATCTTATATATTAATAGAAAACCTATGTTACTTTTAAATAAATATTTTAGTTTATCACCCAACTACTTTTTCCTGAATACCCATCCAACACAACTCCCGAACATTTTACCGTCCTAACGTACTACAAACCGGAGTACAAATAAAATAAACGAAAAAGGATCAAAAGTATTGAACTCATCAATATTTTCTATTTTGCGACTCGCAATTTTTAGGTATCCTAATGTACGAACGTACGGTCTGGTCACAGTTCCTGCATAAACAGATACCAGGGTCTAAACTTTTCCTTTTATTTTAATTTTCAGTTGCGCATCATGGCCACGAACGAGGAATCTCTAGGGATCATACATCGACAATATAACAAAACCCTAAAAGAAGCGATTGCCAATAATCTTACACTCGATTCAGAGTTCAAGCCGAGTGACAATGATACCGAAAATTTTATAAAAATTGACGTAGCAAATCATAAAAAGGACGTCGATTACATACTCAGCGTTCTCAAATGCGAGGACTCGGCGTACGTGTCGCGCGCGCTGAAGCGGTGCACGTGGCTGGTGACCGAGCCGCAGCACGCGCACATCGTCAACCCGCACCACCTGCACCAGCACCTGTTCCCGCACATGACCACCAAAAACTACATAAAACTTATGAAACATGTAAAACTTACGCTTAAAGATGAAACGCGAGCAGAAGAATTTTATTTAAGCGAGAAAGATCAGAAAGTTGCTCTTACGTGGCTGCCGCTTTGTTCGGTTTCCTTTATTGAAAAAAACATAGAACGACATCTTGGAACCGGTAATGTTAGAGGGAAATACGGTGACCTAAAAGTTCGAACTTTCAAAAAGCTTTGTGAAAAATCAGATACAATATTCAAAATCGTTATGAAGAAAGCTCATGGCATGAACGACTATTTTAAAGCAGTTACGTTCTTGCTGCACACCAATGCAGATTTGTATTTGGATATATTAGAAGAAGAGTTTCAATTCGAGCGCATTCATTTGAGTGACAAAGCAACGGACATGATAATGAAACATTCATCGAAAAGAGTAATTCATAAATTTGAAAAATACGTAGCCCACATTCACTTGCCGACTTTTGTTAAACATTTGAAGAGAGACGATGTGAAAACATTTTTGTATGAGCAAGCTAAAAAAGAAATACAATACGAGGCTCAGTGCAGAATGAGTAATTTGCTTCAAGTTAATATAAAATATTTCATCAAGAGATTGCACAAGGACGAACAATTTAAATTCGTTAAGGATGTATTTATCGATAAGGTATACGCGAAAGTTCCCTCGGAAGAGTTACTTCCGCATACAGAAGCATATGGAATGATGAAATTATGTGAAGCAATACAGCGTGACGCTTACAGCTGGTACGAGTATGCCACATTTGAAATTGCAAACGAAGCATATGTCAAGGAAATTACCGAGAAACAAGACCAATGTGATAAATACGGGATGCTCGCCGTACTCTTAAAGTGTGCTGACCATAACGTGCAGCATATACGGACTGTACTTCAACATATTCTGGAGGATAAGAATAAACAATCCGATTCCAGTTTAATTTATTCTAAATTAATATTTATTAATCACTTATTATCAGTTACACACATCAACGATTACGATGAAATAACATGGAATATGTTAAATAAAATATTCACAGCTGTGAACGTTTATAAAGAAGACAGTACCGATGACCAACAATGCGTGCGCTTTATAATAATATACAGCACTCTTCATGGCATATCTATTCAAAAAATAATACAGAAAAAGTTTGAGTTTGATACTTTAAAATCATACAAAACAACAATGAACCAGGAACAGAAAGAAAAAATATTTTCTTATTTGTATGAATACCTACTATCTCCATTAAAAGAACCTATAGTGACTGAAGAACAGTTTGCAAACTGTGTCAAAACATTAGAAAATGTTCTGCAATTATTTATTGACTGGGAAAAGGAAATATTAGACTATCCGTTAATTTTTAACACTATTAACGAATTTGTTACGATCAAGAAAGAACACTCGTGGAAAACAAACTTGTCATCATTGTACAACAAGAACAAGAAATGGCGCCGTCATCTGTTTTCTGCGTCGATGTCGCTATGCGCCAGCGAAGAGACGTGCCTGAACGTGCTGAAGCACGAGCCGCGGCTGCTGGCGCGCCACGGCGCCGAGCTGCACGCGCTGCGCGCCGCCGACACCGCGCCGCGCCGCCTGCTCAACAAACTGCGCATCTACTGGCCACACACCATCGCCAAGGAATGGACAGACGAGTATAACACACTATTGAACGATGTTGCTGCTAACAAAGCTCTCATACGCGGTCTATGCACGTTACTTCCCCGAGAACCATTAATGAAAATAATAAAGGAAAATGCACCTGAAAATGCCAAAATCGATCGGAACGAAGTAGACGAACGTACGCTTGAATTAAGAAGATTTATAGCCAGCAATATGCACGTGGCCCGACCGCAGCCGACTCCAGAAGCCATCTTACTTTACGCTAAAGGTGACTACGTAAAGTTCGCTCTCCCATCTGTACTTGCCATGTTTTATAACTTGAAAGCCTCTCTGTTCCAAGTGCATATTCCGAAAGTTTTAGACGCACCGGTTTCTTTGCAGAAACACGGACTTGCATTTGTATACCGTAGATGTAATGAAGAAGAAACTATGGAGATATTCCTAAATAGTTGGAAAACATCTAAAAACCTAAGCATTCGGGCCGTTATTTTTTCTTTTACTCATACGCTTTTATGTAACGAGAAAGATAACACGAAAATAACTGAATTATGGAAGGTGCTAGAAACTTTTATTGACAGTTTAACTTTTGAAGAGGATAAAAAGATTTACGAACTGTTATTTCAGATTGAAAATGTACCGCTTATCGTAAGGGGAAAGTATTTGATGAAGAGTCATTGTTTCATGCAAAAGTTTCTTCCACACGCTAAAAGTGTTCATGTGAATTATGAAGAACGCACTGCCCGCCTCGGAGCGTATTTTCGAGATATTATGGAGCATGTATCTCCTGACGTCGCGAGTGATTTGATAAACAATTTCGTCGATAAAACATATTATAAAGAACGGTGTTTGTCTAATCATGGCATGATTCGAGTGATTTCCGCGTATTTATTGAGCGCTAAAGACGAATTGACGCAGATGGAAAGATACGAGAACGTTCTAGTCCCTATCATGCAACAGTCATATATCCAATTGAACGAAAACTCCGAGCAGAACAACTTAATTAGAAAGAATTTCATTTCAGTGCTCGCATGCCTGTCAAGTGATTTAAAAGAATATGTTGTACATAATAACTTGATCGTTCCCACAAAAATGTTTATAGCCATACATGAATTTAACAAATCTATATCTATTCAAAGAAATTACTTATTTGTCACTGAATGGAAATTATTGGTGGAGCTCACGAAACTTGTAGAAAAAGCCTACTCCACTGACAACGAATGGTTTGATATCTGTTGGGAAATAGCCCCGGAGTTTGGAAAAATATGTGTCGATAGCTTAAGAGAAGATATAAAACTGCATTTTCCGTGCATTTACTTACTTTTTTCCAAATCATTAAATTACATATTGCCGCTTATGGATGGAGCTATACATAATGTAATTTTTGAACAATTCCTCTCTGATGTGGAGTTCATAGAGGGTTACTTGCTCACAATTAATCTGCTCGCTGATGTAATCAAAGTTTGCGGACGCAGTTACGAAAATATAAAGACTTTGTTATACAACCATACCTCTGTAGAGATAAGGTTTCATTGTAGCAATCGAATAGGGGAAAGATAAAGTACATCCGATACAGCTAGTGGCAATCCTCCGATACTCTTAGGAGGCTGAAGCTTCTTTGGGGTTATCTTAAGAGCTTGCCATCTCGTCTGGTAGTGGTCTTGGCTTTCTGTTGGGTAAACTAACTTCAATTTTCAATTAAAAATAGAATATTCACATCGTTATAAATTCTAAGAGCTTACTTACCTGTTACCTACTTTATGTTATAATGATGGGTAGAAATGTTGAACTAATATACAAAATAACAACAGAATAAGCAAATAAACTATTGAACTAAAATTAACTTATTATTGTATGCTTATATTTTTATTAATAGATAAGTTTTGAATGTAACACTGTCTTATTTATGTTTTTGAATAAATTTTAATAACTTTCTTAAGAGACGTATTTTTATGTATATTTTAGCCATTTAAATTGCCTATAGTACCTACCTCTAGCTAGTGTAATTTGTAGGTAATTTGGCGAAACCGCCTTTTGTATTTTAATTTTTAGTTAAGGTTTCTGTATGTGCCCGGTTAGTAGACAATAAGTTAGCCCACATCAACAAAGTAGGTATACCAACAGAGCACTTCACAACTTTAGGTGGAAAGGAAATAAAAAAAGTTGATATGGCATACTTTATTTATTGCCTGTACAATTACAACTAGCGAAAAAACAATCATTCATTTCCTCCGCCGATTTTATAGTGACGCTTGCGATAAGCGCGAGTCTAATGCTGACCATACACGCTACGGTGTACCAGAGAGGTCTGCCTGTGCAGGTATGTCTGCGTAGGTAGACCGGAGCGTGTGTGGGAATAGACCTGCGCAGGCGACCGGAGCAAGACCGAAAATCAATTCTTTCGAAGCCCGCTCCGGTACACCGAAACGTCCCCCCACACGATATCCGCCCTGCGCAGATAACATCTCCGGTAGACCGTAGCGTGTATGGCGTACATAAGGCGTAACAAAACGGGAGTAGATGCTACATACATTTCCGCCCGTCGCACGGCCAGAGTTGGGCAAAATTTAATTGCAATTAATTAATTGCTAATTGCTTGAGGTGTCACAATTAACAATTAATTTTGATTTGTTTGTCAATCGCGAACAAATCACAATTAATTGTTAAATGTGACAACCTGCAATTTGCTATTAATTAATTTCAATTAAATTTTGCCCAACTCTGAGCACGGCTACAAGCGCGACTTTAAAATCAGCCTTATACAAAACATTGCGTTTTTTTATAAACTAACACTATTATCTCACATCCTTTATCCTTAAACTTACATCTGCGTCGGTCCTCAAATGGTACATATCTATGAAAAATATACATCACTTCAAAGGACCGCCTTGCAACATAGAGTTTGAAACTATACTAGTTTCAGATTCTGAAATATACCTAATTACAATTGCCTTTTCAATGTCAAATATTTAGTAGGTACGAAGTTACGTACAGTCAGCCTTAAAACTATAAACGGAAGCAGTTATTACAATGTATGCCTACTAATGAACCAAAATATCTGCACGGAAGGGACCCAATTCCCTCACATTACTTATTCGTGTTAAAATAAAAATCTTTGAAGCTGTTTGGAAAATATTAATTAAAATATTCTCATCATCATCATCTCAGCCGAAAGACGTCCACTGCTGGACATAGGCCTCCCCCAAGGTTCGCCACAATGACCGGTCTTGCGCTGCCCGCATCCAGCGGATTCCCACGACCTTCACCAGGTAAAATGAAATGTATTAGGTAATGATGTAAAAAAAATTATGAATTAATATTAAACTATAGGGATCCGCACTTGCGTCGCGTAGTTTTTCTCTACTATTTATAAATTTAATTAGAAATAGCTGTGCCCGCGACTACGTGTAAATTTTTGTAAAAGATTATCTGCAAATAATAGCCGCGTGGAATTTAATGGGTTTTAATTATTTTTGCTCGGAACCCTAATTCTTTTTCTAACATAAAAGTAGCCTTAGTAGTTACTCCTTATAACATCAGCTATCTGCTAGTGAGTCCCGTCAAATTCGGTCCAGCCGTTTCGCAGATTAGCCAGAACAATTATCCAGACAGACAGGCAGAAATTTAAAAAATAGTTTTTTTGTTATAAGCACCTTATATACTTTAAAATGCATTTAGTGAAAAGCTGTTTGACATTATAAACAGACCCTTTAATTGTATTTATTTGTATCATCTATTCGTCCGTAAGAATCTAAATGATAGTCAAAACCGCAATTTAATCCGTTGCGTAGTTTAGAACTAAGCGAACAAACAGACGCGCGGATAGCGCGACTTTGTTTTATACTATTTAGATATAAAGAAGGAAGATACCATAAACTATGTCATGTGCATATTGTCTCTGAAAAATTATACAATAAATAGGTAGGATACAATTTCATCGCTCAAACTTGATAATTAAATCAAATCAATCATATAGTCACTGTACACAAAATAATGTTGTATTGAAATTCCATGCAACATGAAATTGCTGACAATGAATATGGGACTGGCTATATTACTTTAGTATACTTATTTCAATGAAAGTGACATCCATTTTATTTTAATATAGTGAGCACCTAGCAGCCAAGAGAGGCTTGTGTTTAGTACTTAGTATATAAGACTTCATTGGCGGCGTCTTCATCAGGCGCATGCCTCGCGCAAGCACTCACTTTTGACGTCGGAACGCATAGACGTAATGTCATAATATGAGTGCTCGGGTGAGGCATGCGCGCCATATGGACACATCTATTGGATTTTAAAAGATCTGTGTGTTAAGCTAAATTAAGATAATCCAAAAAATGCACGCATTATTATTATGAATTAAGCACAATTATGATCATTTTTTACTGCAGAAACGAGAAATATTATGTCATAATAATTAACTACATACATATTTGTTTACCCTTGTTTAAAAATATGTGCTTTGAATAATCCAGTCAAACAAAGTATACTCGTAACTGTTTCCGGCCTTTTCTAGTGTTCATTAGATTTAATAATGAATTGTTCTTGATCACAAACATTTGATTTGGAGGTACAAGTTTCCATCATCAAGGTAAAAATTGAAGACCTGAAAGAGAAAAAGAAAATCTAATGACTGCGAATTTCATTTGAACCATAATGGCAGAGGGTTGTGGAAGTTGTGGTACTACGCCTGGTAAATTAGACAGCGCCCATCAGCTATTCAAAGAACTACACTCATCAAAAACGTCTAAGCAACAAGGGTAGTGATGGGATGTTCTCGAGAACATTCTCACCCTCGGAAACTTACGGACACTTACTCGTGAGAATCTTCGAGAATTTATCTTCTGAAGCATGTTAAACTTGGCATAAACCTCATTAAACATGCAAGTATAGTGGTTTTAATTGTTTTTAAGATTGAAAGGTAGGGTAACGTCACCCAAAATAAAAAAAATCTAACGAGTAAGTTTCCGAGGGTGAGAATGTTCTCGAGAACATCCCATCACTAAACAAGGGTATTATTAGTGTTCACAACACACACAACAACAAGGCGACAAGCTTCACCACCTGTCACGTTGGGTTCTGACTATCTGGTGAAACGTGGGATTTGAGTTGGTTAATACCTCCACAATGTGGCGGTGTATGGCCATTCAAGCCTCTGACTACCCCCGAATGGGGATAAAAGTCGTGACGTTACATTTACATTTTTTATATATTTTTATTTTGTGTGTTTTAGCCGATGGAGAGCCATCGCTAATGCCTTGGGAGATCCAACATATTATTAAAAAGTTGCTAGGAATGGTTTTTTTTATTTATGCATTTTTTTATTTAATACAGGAAGTTGTTATTTTTTTCAGTTTCAGCAATATTTTAGGTTTTCATAATAACACACACACTGTCGGATCTTTTCAGCCAAGCTTACTTTAATGAGTAGCATCTCCAAGAATAGTGATGGGATGTTCTCGAGAACATTCTCACCCTTGGAAACTTATTCGTGATTTTTTTTGAGAATCTTATATTTTGGGTGACGTTATCCTAACTTTAAATCTTAAAAACAATTAAAACCACCATACTTGCATGTTTAATGAGGTTTATGCCAAGTTTAACATGTTTCAGAAGATAAATTCTCGAAAATTCTCACGAGTAAGTTTCCGAGGGTGAGAATGTTCTCGAGAACATCCCATCACTATCCAAGAACGTATAAACACTAGCGATGTACCAAGTAGACCTCCACTCGAGTACTGAAGAAGTACTCAAATGGTACACACATAATTACATTAGTACCCAAAAAACTACTCGAGTACTGGACTATGATAAACCTAATTATTTTTTACAAATGATAAATGAAAATGTTGTGATTAATAATGAACGATGTTTATGTAAGTATTTTTATAATCTTTGTGATCAATATTTTATTTTGCTATAAATTTTGGTACTCGTTTTTAAGTACGTAGGTTGCGACCCTGGTTCTTTTTATCAATAACAAAATACCCAAGTACACAAAATACCGACTCGGCCCTTCACTAATCCGCAGAGCTACTGTTTGGACCCTAATGCCAAGTGTCCACTGGCAAGTAACTTCCGCAATTTCTTGCAGAAGTCAATTGCCGACTTGTTTCCACTGACTGCAATTTTACACAACCGTGTACACGTGAGACTTGCAGAAAGTACGGCAAGTCGCAGAAGTCCACTTGCGTGAGTGTTTACACATTGGAAGTCGCTTGCGCAAGTAAACTTGTGCAAGTTTTCTTGCCAGTGGACACACGGCATTATGTATATGGCTGGATGACTTACATAAAGTAAGCGAGTCCTAGTCGTCGTTGCCCGCCTCGTCGGGCGCGGGCGTGTGCCACGTGAGCCGCTCCTCGTAGAACTGGATGACGACCTGCGGGCACCGCACGTTGGCCTGCTTCGCCGGCACGAGGTCCGCCTCGTCCGTGCCTTGCCACTTCATCAGGAACATCAACTCCCCACTGCTGTCTGTTGCACCTGTTAATAATGATTGGTATTTTAAAATTCACCTTAGAATCGAAGCATGAGAAAAGAATGCAGGTCACCAGGAATTATAGTTTAAGAACTCTGGATAGATCACAATATGAATGCTATTTATTGTGTATTTGCCCTCAGCCTTGCAACCCTGTTGGATTGATGCTGCATACATGACCAGTATATATCAGCAGTACATATATTTTTAATGGCAATATCGTCATTGACAGGTGAGGCATGCAAGTGTTAAGATGCCAATGATACATATAGCCTCAAATTTAAAGAAAGTTATGGTGGACTTAAGCCATTGTAAATTGACAAAACATTTGGTGGATAAACTATACTAGCAAAATATACATGACACTCACGTGTAGCCATCTTTTGTACATAAATATGCCACAATCTATTTAACCCTGTGTACTCTTAAACATGGATCCGGACGAGGCACAATTTATTTTTTATTGTGTCTGTGATTGCCACATATGAGGGTCTAATGTAATGATAATAATTAATAAATAATTTAGCCCTTTTAACGTCCCACTGATGGGCACGGGCCTCCCCTCAATGCGAGGGGGATTTAGGCCATAATCCACCACGCTGGCCCAGTGCAGGTTGGTGGATTTCACATGCCTAAAAACATGCAGGTTTCCTCACGATGTTTTCCTTCACCGCAAGCAAGTGATAATCATATTAAAGTTATGATTCACACATAGATTTCGATAAATCCAGAGGTGTGAGCCAGGGTTTGAACCCAAGTCCTTAAGCCCGCAAGACGCGTGCTTAACCAATCGGCTCCCACTGCTTCAATGTAATGATACTAACCAATAATCTTCTCAGGCTCTAGGCCACGATCAAAGCCAGAAGCTTTTTTGTCATCAATTTTAGATTTCTTAGCACCCTTGAGGTCAGGTGTTGCCGCTGTCGATTTACGCTTTTTAACAACATCTTTTTCAACTTTTGCAGTTTTGCCCTCTGAAAAAACAATATTATGTGTATCTTTATTTCTGGGATATAAATCCTGATTTAGAATAAGAACTAAAAACCGATCAAGTGCGTGTCGGACTCGCACATTGTATAATTATTATCTCGTGTCATAATCTGAAAGTTTTAAATCTCACCAGCTTCCTTCTTCTTTCTTGCTTCCTCAAAAGCTTGGATTAGGTCGGGGCAGTCAAGATTCTCTTCAGGTTCCCAGGTATTGTCTTCGTCACTATAACCCTTCCATTTTAGGTAGTATTCGACCTGAAATTCATTTACAATGTATTAAGTTCTGAAAAATCTAGCCTACTATAGTACGCAATGGGAAATACTACACTTTAAGCTTTTGAAAGATATAATGAAGCTTTGTCTCTGTAGATCGTTGTTTATAAGTGTCTGAGGCAACATATGAGTGACAAAGACAACTCTCTGTGAATCTAATTATCTTTCTGAAGCTCAACATAAAATATTTCCTCCCAGGTACCTAATGTAACTGATTGTTAGAAGAAATCATGTTGTTGTTAGGACTCCCAGCTTCGGTAAATGCTTATTAGAATGCAAACCCAGTAGAAAATTAGGGTTAAACAATTTAACTATTGATCATAAAATGTAATTTGTTGTTTACCTTGCCGTTTCTGACTCGACGGTCCAGAACCTTCTCTACAGAAAATTCTTCCTCACCTTCAGGCTCATTGGGATCCTTCTTTTTATCAGCCATTGTGCTGTAACTTTAATAATATTTATTTCTAGACATTACCGGACGGAACCACATAGTTGCTCTGTCTAAAAGATTTATAAAGAAATTGGACGACTAAACACTTCCTAAATTTTAAATCATTAGGTACCATCTGTACGGTCGGCAAAAAAAAAACAAACATGATCAGAAAATAACCTCTAACAAAGAAACCATCACATAAATAAATTCTTATCAACTATACTTGATAACGATATACAGTTATAGACAGTTTAGAATCATCTGATGCGCTAACGCATGGAGACACATAAATACAACAAACATACAACATATCCCGCCATTTTGACTAAGGAGACGAAACATAAACGAGACATTGCTTCAAGTTTCAACGATTATACTCCATGAATTAACTTTCATTTACGTCCGTTGATTTAATATAGTACCTGAAAGTAGTTACTTTATCGTTTTTACCTTTGTTTTATTGATGAAATTAAAAACCGGCGTAGAATACGCGTTTCACAACCGCGTCAGTCAACCAAAAGTAGTGATGTACATTGAAGATGAAGTTCACATTCTCTTTGATTGAAGCAAAATCGATTACAATTTGTAATGACTAAAAAAAATAAAAACTTTTAGGTAATAATAAATTATTTAAAAAATATATTAGTATTATAGAAATTATTTACATACGTATACAAGGTATTAGGAACTATATTACAAAACTATAACTAAAAAAAAGAGAAAATAATGAATAGAAAAAAAAAACATTTGTGTTTTATAATCGATTTTTCTGCCTGCAATACTTAAATTAGTATAAATATCAGTTTGTTTAAAAAAATATATATAATTTGGTTTTTGACACATCAAAGGAAGCGATTCATTAAATGTGTTTTGTTTTTTAAACCTTAGAATTATGCATATGAACCTATCTCACAATATTGTTGCCGCTCTGTACAGTTTTGGCCTATCAGATAGCCATTTGGGACATCCTAAGATGTAGCATAATAGCAGTTTGGAAAAAAAAATCGATACACCGCTTTCAAAATAAACGATACCTATTATAAACAAAATTCTCATCACTAAGGATGCGTAGAGATCATAGAGTAAGAAACCATAGACTCAGAAATAGGGTTGAGAAAGATTGGCATAAAATAGAGAGACGCCACTCTCAATATTAACCATAAGTGGTGCGTTCCATTCACTGTTAATTTTGTTAATTTCGTTATTTTCGATCACTAATCTCGTTCCACTCGCACCATCTTGTACTGAAAGTGATCATAATTATCGTTTTTAACAGTTTTTGTGGACGAAAATAGCAAAAATTACGGTGAATGGAACGCAGCAATGGTAATAATACGCCACATAGCCAGCCACCCACAAACGAACGCTCTCACGCCCTTGGAATAATTGGATACAAACTGACCCTGCATTTACACTGGACGAAGAATGAAATATATGATAAAGGCTCGGTATAGAATGGTGCTCATAGTTTAAAAATCGCCTAAATGGTAAATGTAGTCGATTAATATATAACCATAACTGAACGGATATGTGTACTTATGTGTGAGTCGTTGTCCAATATCTATGGTACATACATACATTAATTTAATTTATCTGTGTGTGTGTATGTCTCAGTGGGTTCGGGAAAGTTGTAAATAATTTTCGTAAATTTTTCGACGAGGCTCATAAATTAGAAGCTAATGATATATAAAAAGTGACCTAATGATTACAAAGTGAGTTCTGAAAGTGATGGGAAACCGTGAATGGTGTGCCTTATGAAACAAAAAACTATCATTGCGCACGATACTCCAACGCCATTTTGAGGCGAATTTTTGTATGTAAGTGCCAAGTATTTCGCAATATTCTCAATTCTCACCCTTGCAAAGGGGTTGGGTTTGATAATAATTGATAATATCGGACGTGAAACATGTCCGCAAAGGTGTCAGCATGAAATCAAGGGCATGACGGGTGGCCAGACTCGGCGGTCGCAATGAGATGGGTTGCGGTGCCGTTTATCGGGAGCTCGCATAATTAAATTATTAGTGGTATATTGAACTGACAAATTGAGAATATATGCAGTGTCGAGTAGGTAGTAAAGTGTGGAGCGGAGTACAGTGGGTATCGGTGTCGAGTGGAATAGTGCAAATCGGCGTGGCTAGTGTTATCGTTGGTTTCCGACTGTTGCAGATAGCGGGCGTCGCAGAGGATGGCCCGGGGCGACAGGAGCGTTCTAATTAACTGACGGACGCTGCCGGCTTTCAGCTGGCGCAAGCAGTATGTTCCAGGCATTGTATAATCCATTATTATCTTGTGCACAACACCCCACTATGTCATTGATTATTTCATTATCTTGATCATGGATTGTAGGTATTTAGCTGCATTCATCTCACAATTTACATTTGCTACTAGGCTCCATGAGTAGGCTAATTATATGAGTAAGTAAATGTGAATACTATGAAGAACAGAAATTCTTTGAATCTAAGCAATAATGTCAATACCATCATGCTACAATACCATGTATACCAAAATATTGATCACAATGTTTTTTATTGCATAATGATACATGAATTTATTGCCTATCATTGCACATGCTTGCTAACAATAGAATATCTACATACCTACCAAACTGAATTCTTTGTTGGGGTAAGCAGGAATAGTCCAAACTAGATATAGACCGGCTTATGTCATGTCGTGAGCCCATCAGTACCTCTTAAATGGTCCACCGTGTTAATGGCTGAGAACTCCGTATAAAATGGAAAATTCTTAAGGTACCTAGCTAATACAATTTCAGCCAATGGGTGCATCTAAATTGACACTACAGGCACTCCTATAGGCTGAATTGGCATGTTTATCTTTCGATATTATTTATTAGTATGATGTTTAGTTAAAAAAATCACATAGAAGTATGATATACTAACCCATACAGCCACACAGGCTACAAATTGATTCTACACCATATGACTAGTCATTAAAGGTAAAAGTGTGCTTTATACTTTTCTACAGTAAGGATAAACATAGAATTTTAACCAGAATTTATATCAATTAGTGTTGCAAATTAATATATAAGGAAAATACCTGATAAAATCTCAGTCATAAGTACATAATTATAGAGATTTACGATTATCAACATTACATAGATTCACAGGCCGTTTATGGCATTTATATTGTTCTTATTTTAAAAATAACACACATTCTAAGCAAAGGTAAAAGGGTTGGTGATATGCTTGTTAAAAAAAAACAAATGTAAGGAAATAAATAGTGAAACGGCAGCTCTATATGTAATTGTATAAATTCCCTCTTACTCTTCTTCTGTTCCCCCTCCTGAATCGCACAGCTCCCTCAGGAACCAACATAATCGGGCTATTACTAATATTTATTTATCTACTAATAGGTGCATCTATAACACTGTTCATGGTTTTTTTTTTCTTTTGAGAAGATTATCATTGAGTTTCTTATTAGTTCTTCTAAGTGAAAGCAGGATTACAAATTGATGTTATATTGTACTAGCGTAATGTTGGCCAACATTTGAATAATCTAATTTGATTTATTTGCCCAACCCCCGACGAAAACAGGGGTGCTATATGTTTAATGTGTGTATCTGATAGCTCCCAAATGGACCTGAATGACCTTTTTGTTTTTGTTTGATTATTTTTAGTAAACAGTACCATTTGTATTATCACCATTATTTTTTACTAGTAATAATCTAGCCATTCTAACTAAGAATATACTCAGTCTATTATCTTAAGCCTATACTGACTGACTGTGTTAGCCTCGCTAGGCTGTCTCCGGTGATGGCGCGTGTGGCCTCATTGTTGTTCCCATCCCAGCAAACAGTCCACTCGAAATTTACAAAGTGACAGCGAGGCATATAAAGATTTCAGCCGCGCTCAGTCGAGGCAGCGCAAGCATGTGCAGACAAGCTAGCGCAAGTGTTTGTTAGGGCGAGCCACATGACTACACCTCGCAAGCAATCGCGAGGATACTCTGTCAGTCAGCCCACACCTATTACAATTTTTAAGGTTCTGTACCCAATGGGTGCCAACGGGACCCTATTACTAAGCCTCCACTGTCCGTCTGTCTGTCCATCTGTCAGCAGGCCGTATCCCACGAATCATAATAGGTAGAGAGTTGAAATTTTGACAGAATGTGTATTTCTGTTGCCGCTACAATAACAAATACTAAAAATAAAATAAAATTTAAAAATAAAGGGGGTCCCCATAGAAGATACTTGATATTTTTCACGTTTTTATCGTACGATGGTACGGAACCCTTTAAGTGCAAGTCCGATACGCAGTTGGCCGGTTTTTTATGTTGTGGTTAAAATTAATGAAACATCTAATTGCAGATAAAGATGCCGCGGCCTGGCAGCCTCAAAGATCCGGACATTGCTGAGTTATTCAGCAGACATGATCCCGAGAAGATCTTTGAGGATCTCCGTGAGATCGGCCATGGGTCCTTTGGGGCGGTCTACTATGCTCGCTGCAACCTCTCTAAAGAGATTGTGGCTATTAAGAAGATGTCATATTTGGGGAAACAGAGTGAAGAGAAGTGGCAGGATATCTTGAAAGAAATCAAGTGAGTTGGTATATGCATCTCGCTTGTTTGTAAGTGAATTGATAGATGGAGAAGTTGTGGTGACTGTGTGCAGCTAAGTTTCTGGTATTAAAGGTGAACTTCAAGTGATAGTATGGTTGTGTGTGTATATACCAGCACAGTGTCCTATACTTTGCATCACTAAACACTAAAGTATGCAAAACAAGAAGCATAAAGGACTTGGCCAGTACACTTCTTATGGGCAAACTCAATACTATAATTATAATAGGTATTTTTGCTATTCTATAGTCTTATTGGCTGTCGCGATTAGCGCAGTGGGAATCCCTAGACAATATTAATCCGATGTACTTATACCATGGATTAACGTAACTGGATGGCACACTTAATTTTAAGGTCTGTTTTATTTAACACTTGTAGACTGAAAACTGAGACGAGGGACATAGTCCCTCCCCTGTGACTTTATGCTTCTTACTCCTAGTGGCCATATCTGACTACCCCTACCGCTCTCGCCCTGTGACCTTAGTGGAAAGGGGACACAGTCCCACCAGGATCCCCCCACTGGGCTAGTTATTTGTGTAACAGTGATCTAAAAAAATGAAAATGAAATGTAACGTCACGACTTTTATCCCCATTCGGGGATAATCAGAGGCTTGAGTGGCCATACAACACCACATTGTGAAGGTATTAACCAACTCAAAGCCCATGTTTCACCAGATAGTCAGAACCCAACGTGACAGGTGGTGAACCTTGTCGCCGTGTATACAGGAACTGACTATTACCTAATCCCGAGGGATAGGTAGGTTTCCTCACGATGTTTTCCCTCACCGTCAGCGGACTGTAAATCACAACAACAACAGTACCAGTGATCCACCAGTACCAGTGAGTGTGTAACAGTGATCTCTCTTGTTATAATAAAGTTCCATGACATACCTTCTAACGTGGGAGAGTGTGCGCGGTATAATGGCGATAGGCGCACCCCCTTACATTTGAACCAATAATACAATATCATGCCTAACATGAACAAAATAATGTTTGTTTAGATTCCTGAAGCAACTGGAACACCCGAATACCATAGAGTACAAGGGATGTTACAAACGGGAGCACACAGCATGGCTGGTCATGGAGTACTGTGTTGGTTCTGCTTCAGATATTATAGAGGTGAGTCCCAGTCTGAAACACTCGAGTGTTTTTACAAAAAAGATAAAATCATTTTGAACATGTGTTTCACTTGTTAATTTTGAAATGACCCGTGTTTATCATGTGTTCGACTTTTTTGAAATAACATGGTTAAGGTTTGTAACCATACCGGTGGCGTGACCTTTCATCCCAACCAATGGGATGGCCTGAAATATTGTAGTTACATTTCAAAGTTTCCCTTTGGGCGAAATGAAGTTATATAGATGGGGAGCCGTAGAAGGGATTTCTGGATTTACTCCAGCGCGTCAGATTAAGATAAGGGAGATACCTTACATATTGATAAGAACATCCAACCAGTATGAGCCCTTAATAATGTTGGGTGCGCTCAGGGGAACCAAAAAAAAATAGACCATCTTAAAATACTCGAACTCGTCAGATTAAGATAAGGGGGATTCATTACTAGCTAAGAAGTGTCAAAAGTGTCAATATCTGACACGCTTGAGTATTTCCATGTCATTGCTTTTTTTACAATTTTGAAATTATCATGTAGATGCTTCCCCCACCGCTGAAAGTGGAAACATCTAGAACCATTTATTCTTCCTATCATCTAATCTACCGAATCTAATAGGTTTGGGCGACGCTGGAGTAAGTCCACAGTTTGCATCATGGGCTCCCGGTCCAATATGGATGCTGTTTCGACTGCGCCTGACAACAAAAATTCCCTTTCAGTAAAAGCAGTAAAATAATCAATATTTCACTTTCTAAAAATATCTTGAAAGTGAATGAATTAATTTCCATAATAATCCGAATTGTACGCACGGCTATCTATAAACATAAAGAATCCTGTAGGTACAAGATAAAACAACAAAGATAATTCGCAATGCGGAACATTTTAATATTTGATCGATTACAATTCTGTGAATCATTCAAGAATCGAGATAACCCATTTACCGTCGGAAACTCTGACGCAACTCAAATTTAAAAGCTGCTTACCACGCAATACAATATATGACACAACGACGTCTCAAACTGTTAAAGAGGGTCTTAAAAATGTGAGTATCTTTTGAGTATTCGGCCGTTACTCCTTCAACTTCGTAACGTCTACTAGTCTGATATTATTGTCATAGTTTATTTCCAAAAGTAACCCTTCATAAATACTATTGCGTCATTAGCTCTTAGAAAATAATGACGTTAAGATGCCCGCGATTTCGTCCGCATTGACTTTAGTATGTCCTGTAGTTAGGTAGACGATCCTATTATTTGTTCGGGATGAAAAGTAGCCATGTCCTCCTCCAAGGTCCTGTTTATCTCTATACCAAAATTCAACAAAACTGGTTCAGTGGTTTATTCGCGAAATCGTCACATTGCAGCAATTCTGCAAAAGCAATTCATGTGTCCAGCAGAATCTGCTAAATTTCCGTGAAACGGTCCCGAATGGCGTAAAATGTGTGTCTATTATACAGAAATTTTGATTAATTGCTAAGAATTCCTCAGAAAATGAATTGCATTGGCAATGTTGCACAGGGTCGCTCCTGATATCCTGTTTGCGCTACTTTAAATATTTTTGACTGAACGCAAGCATCCTTGCATCGGTACGTCACTTGTAACAGCCACGCGGCGCTATGCATAATCAACATTCCTCGAAATTGAATGACTAAGTTACATCCGAAAACCTAAGTTCTGATACAACTTATAATTTATGAGCTCACTACTATCATCGATTTCCCGGAAAGGCGAAACAAACTCGCACTCGACATCTCTTTTTGAGTCATCTACTACGAGTACTAATCTATTTACTTTATCGTAAAGCCGGAAACCCACCGCGGCGCACGGAGAGGTCACGCACGTGGGCCAAGCTTCGCTTTGCAAGAAAATGTATGCAATCGTGTCCACCGCGGCGCACGGGCAGGCTACGCACGAAATGACGTCATGCATACATTTTCTTGCAAAACGTAGCTTGGCCCGTGTGCGTGGCCTCTCCGTGCGCCGCGGTGGTTCTCCGCCTTAATAGATAGATAATTTTAGTTCAACTAAAGAAAGAGGCCTAACCAAAGAGATTACCAAAAAAGAGGGAGACACGTGACTCCAAAATGTGTAGTTTGTCCTACAAAACGGAGTCCATAGACACAGTACGACTCAGTTGCACCCGGAAAATAATGTTGAAAACATGTCGGTAATACCAATACGGCTCATCTCATTGAATAATGCCTGCTCATAGAATTAATAAGTTAATTGTCAATTTACTAGTGCGTTAACAGATGTGTGAATTTATTTCGCTGCATCAGTTAAAGTCATGCAATTTTCGAACTGAGCATCTCTGTGCTTCGGTGGGCACGTAAAAAGTCTGTCCCGGTTGTTGTTATCGAACCAACGCCAAGCGCACCAACTGTTCGTCGATACTAATGGGTATATGGCGAGCGATAGGCGGTAATGTAGATCTGGATGAGATCAGAATGGGAGAGAGACGATGAACGTGAATGGCAGGAGGGCAACAAACTGGGCAAAATACAGATGAAGTCATCATGAAAATGTAATGAAACATGTCAAACTCGACTTTTACATAAATACTGATAATATAATTGCTTTTGCAGTGAAATATAAATATAATACTAGTGATAAAAATGCATTCAATGCTGCCACTAAGTTATATCGTGCCTGTTTATTATGTATCAATGGTGTTGTCAAAATGTCAGGTGTCGTCGAGTTCCATCACCCCTTGCGTGTAATTAATTCACGGCGCATGCCGACGCACGCGCTAGATGCAAATTAAATTAAATATCATATAATGTCACATGGTTTCCGGTTTTTGTTTTACGTAACACACTATCTAACATCCGACTGCAATTGCATTGTTTGTTTATTGTTTAAATGCGGTAATAATAATACACTTTGTAGTATGCGGATTTGATGTGTAAAGTGCATTTGATTTGGTATCGTAAAGGCTCCAACGGGCTCGCTTAAAATAAACGTAATTCACTACTGCACTGGGCTAATCTTCTAGAAAAATACGCGAGAATGTGCAACGCGCGAGCGTATTTTTTGAGAAAAACATCGAATATTCAAAGTTGATTCGAATCAAGTCTGTCACCGACATTAGATGGTTTAGATCGCCATTAGGTCGGACTTTTGTTTGGTTTCCTAGGACATCTTGTTTGAGGAAGTGTGGCCTCACTTTTATTGATTCGTAAGTCGCTCAAAAATATGTTACGTAGCATTATATAAACTCAGATCTCGCAAATAAGAAACATACATTTCGCGTGACTTTCTACCTACCATACGGCTACCGATAAAATAAAGACAATACGCTACCGCATATGAAAGCATAGTGAAAACTGAATACACTATGGCTAATTTTATAGTGACGCTTAGAGCCCGAGCGTGCGGTAAGCGTGGCTCAAATAGCGCGTAGACACCGCGGTTCTTACGCGTAACCATAAAACGGGAGTATATCCTGCATATGCCGGTTACCTACAAGGATGGCTCATAGCCAGTCTTTACTAAATCAGTGTCCCACTACCTAGAAAATTAAAGGTCTCCACCGCTGGCGCACCTGCAAATCCATCCATCAATGTTTATTTCATAAACATATAGCCATTATAACTAATAGCCAGATGGGTACACAGAGCAAGGAACCACTGATGACTCACACAGAAAACACAGGAACTCTTTCCTAGTTTGAGAGTCAGAGGCAAAGCAATCTTTGCTACTTTTATAACCTTAGTAAGTTATTAAGTAACCATAAGCACCATCCTATGTAAACAGGTTGAATAATAAATTTATTATTATTATTATAGATGCATCCTGCATTGTATTGACACTGACACTAGTATCACATTTGACTTGGCCACGTTGACCCATCAGGTGCACAAACGGCCGCTACGCGAGGAGGAAATCGCTGCGATATGCGAGGGGGTTGTCTGCGGACTATCGTACCTGCACAGCCTGGGGCGCATCCACCGCGACATCAAGGCGGGGAACATCCTGCTCACGGAAAACGGCACGGTCAAGCTCGCCGACTTCGGCAGCGCGAGCATCAAGTGCCCGGCGAACAGCTTCGTGGGCACGCCGTACTGGATGGCGCCCGAGGTCATACTCGCTATGGACGAGGGACAGTACGACGGGAAGGTTTGTACAGACGGCTTTTCAGGATTATATGGTGGTCCGTGGCGATCGTAAAGGGTCGCTAGGGGAAGGTGACCCTGATGCTATGCATTCCACCAACATAAACTAAACAATGTTATATTTTCATGAATTAATAACGTTAAGTAGTATGAAATTAAAAAGGGCAGGTGTTTACCCAAGACTAGAAGTGTCCCTTAGATTAGAAAAATAATAATATAGGGTAGGGGATTTCTTGTAAGCAAAGGCATAGTAAAAATATTGATAGTAGGTTATCTTCATAGAAACGCACCGCGCGCGGCTTGTATGTGTGCGTCATGCGTATCTATACGTCGCGCACGCAAACTCACACAAACATCACATGCATTGTTTCGCACTGATAACCGGGTTTAGTTTTGGTTGTGCGTGCGCGACGCATAGATACGCATGGCGCACACATACAAGGCGCGCGCGGTGCGTTTCTATGATGATAACTTACTACCCATTTTTCTACTATGGCAAAGGTAAGTAAATTAGGACTCAAATATGAGTTCTAAATTAAAAAGGGTGGTCCTCATCCAAGGGGTCAGCAGGGGGGGGGGGGGCTCACGGTACGCCCATGATTAATTTCGTGAGAATACCATTCTTTAAGTACATTGTACTTTGTTGTGCCAGTTACTTAATCTTATTTTTATGAGTACCAGCATTTTGTGGTGAAGGCGTTCGCAATCTATGTTGTTAACGGGTGTGTTCACTTGCAGGTAGACGTGTGGTCGCTTGGTATAACATGTATCGAGCTTGCCGAGCGCAAGCCGCCCTACTTCAACATGAACGCCATGTCCGCGCTGTATCACATCGCGCAAAACGACTCGCCCACCTTACAAGTAAGTGAGCTCTTGTTATCACCGGACCAAGCGCAAGTTTATTTTCACAATCGAAACGTGGACGCGCTACTATTGGTTGAAGAGTATGGAGCGAGCTAAGTAAGCAAACGGTAACGAGTTTACGTTTGATTTGCGAAAAATATCGCACTAGTTCTTCCGTATTGTATAGTGACTCCCTAACACGACTACCTCTTCATATTATCCTTAATAGGGAATCTCACTGAGAGACCCGACGCGGTCTGAACCGTTTTCATGTCCGCCAATTTGGAGTGACCTTACCTACTATTGCTACATAGCGCGATTCCTAATATTGTGTAACGAGCTGTGCCCCGCGGCTTTTCCCGCGTGGAAATTGATGTGTAAGGTTAGCCTATGTCTTATTCCAGGGTCTAGACTATCTACGTTTCAAATTTCGGTAAAGTAGCTATGGAGATACGTGGTAACAAACATTCACACACACAGATACACTTTTGCATTAATAATATTAGTACGATAGGATATAATTGATCGTCAGGCCCACATTATAAATGCTATAATTCAGAATAACAATTAATACAATATCTATAGGCGCCTGAATGGACGGACACCTTCCGCTACTTCGTGGAGGCGTGCCTGCAGAAGAACCCGCAGGACCGGCCGTCGTCCAAGAAGCTTCTGTCGCATCCGTTCATCACGCGGCCGCGCTCGCCCAATGTGCTCGTCGACCTGATACAGCGGACGAAGGCGGCAGTGCGGGACCTCGACAACCTCAACTATAGGAAGATGAAAAAGATTCTGATGGTCGACGGCGACAATGAAAGCGCTATCGGTAAGCTCGTCTACATTTCGTCACACAATTTTTTTTATTCGGGTCGAGTTCCAGTATGTTATGATTTAGCTGAAGTTATGGCGCTACTGTCGCGTGCCATCTCAGACCCGATTATAAATATTATAATCAGCCCCAACAGTATACCCTTACTTAACTATAATAAATGTAGAAGTTTGTAATTTTGAGTGAGCATCATGCTAAAACGACTAAACAGATTTGAATTAAACTTGGTTATACAGAGTAACCATGAAGTTTCTTATCTTTGTTAGCATTCCATAGTAACGGTACAGCAAAGCAATATTATTGTCTAAGGTACGGTTTCGGAACGCGGCAGACGGCAGACGACAGTCGGTCGCATTCAAATTGTGGCGATGACATGTGACGCGACGGCAGACGGCATTACATTTTCTACGAGATCGACTGACGTCTTCTGTCTGCCGCGATGAGCGAACTCCTACCTTTTTACAATAGTGGATGTTAGTGGCGTCTTGTGTTCATGTTCTGTGGCAATGGAATGTGATGGTAATGTGTTGTGTGCATGGACCAATTACTAAGGGGACTGGCCCTAAGCAGCTGGGCCGAGTGGTCGGCCGAGTACTAACATCGACATAAAACGAAGCAAGTAGTTCAAGTATTTACCGGTAGATAGAACAATGAAAATGAAAAAACAATGACCACGTTTTTTTTCATACATATATCTAATAAGGGCACCTCTTTCTTTAGTCTTTACTCTGTGGTTGTGTGTCAGGCGACAGCGAGGAGACTGCGGAAGAGCGGTCGGGCGGTGACAGCTCCAAGTCCAACTCCGCCACGTCCGAGCACAGCGCGGCCGGCGCCTCCAGCCAGAGCTCGTCGTCCGGCAGCCTACGCCGCCGCCCGCACCCCGTCAGTACCCCTTTGTTTTACTACAACCGCGACGCAATCCTAATACTGTTAATCCTGTAAGCCAAGATCGACGATGTTTGACCCTCCATAAGTACCGGGTTATAACTAAATTGTCTTGGAACCTGCACCTGTAATGTATGGGAAAAGTTTTTTGCAATTTCTGACATTTCTAGTACCTTAACCTTAGTATGTCCAATGGAGTGGTTGGTTCCTTATTAGAAACAAGATCAATTGTCATCACAAACGTATTTTTTTTTTTTGTAAATTGCTTATTTTTCGGGCTTTTTATTCGACGGGCCCGTTAGCGTGGTTGGCGCGGAGGCGACATTCACGCTGCAGGTCGTAGGTTCGATTCCTACCCGTGACATGCATTTGTGTGCCTGAACATGTCTGTATGTCCGGAGTCTGGGTGTATATGTATATTAAGTATGTATTTACAAATAAAAAAGTAGTATATGTAGTAATATCAGTTATCTGGTTTCCATAGTACAAGCTCTGCTTAGTTTGGGATCAGGTAGCCGTGTGTAAAAAATGTCCCAAGATATTATTATTATTAGATAATAATAATAATAATATCCTGGGACATTTTTTACACACGGCTACCTGATATATTATTCTCATATTATTATTCTTTGCTCATTTATTTCATAATCTGTAAATGCAGATCAAACAGTTAAGGACAGACTCCTCACTATCCTACTCCATCACAACGCATTGCCTCTGGGCAATGCGTTGTGATCAGAGTGTACCAGAGTCCCAACCGATCACAATGGCGTTGCCTCTGTTCCCGTCCCATAACTTCTTTCCCATTATTTTCAAGCAAGTTATTACTAGTGTGGATTCCAAATGTTGGTCCGTGCTTACTACCTTCTACTATCTGTATCAAAAGTACGAAATAATACTTCGGGGTATGCATGGGTATTAAGCAACGAACTACCCGGTAAAGTGTTAAGTCCGAATTCATACATCTTATTTTGCATACAAATCTTAAAAATTACTTTTCAGATTTTTTTTAGGACAGCCCTTCTACACGAATTAACTCCGGCTATTTACTTTAGGTCAACGACTCCTATGTTATCTTTCGTTGCGGCCTCCCTTTGTATTAGGCCCCGCCCCCCGGTCGGCGTGCACACAAACACAAAGCGCGGCTACTTGTGTCGCTTGCGCAGCGCGGCGACCGCGTACGGTGCGGTGCCGACGGCAAGATATTATTATGTTTCATTTAGGCCTACTCATAAAAAAATCGATAGAAAGTTTTACCGTGTTATTTAAAAAATAAATAAACGCGAAATGAAGACGAGTTATGTCAAAATTAACAAGGAAAACTTGACTAGACACGCGTTCAAAACGAGTTTAACTTTTTTGTGATAACACGGTCGGTGTTTAAAATTCGGTGAGTAGGTATTCAGGTCTATCAACAGATTAACAGTACCTACCTACATACAGATTACCTACTAAATACCATTATCAAGACTGTATTCCCCGTAGGGATAGGCAAAGGCGTACCTACTGCAGTAATCGACGCTTCGTCCGAACACAACACCCTCGCTGACAATTCAGGGTCTCCCTGAACGCTAGTCATGTACCACCTGCAAAAGCGAATTCTAAGCTGATAGCCAGCGGGTGTAAGTTCTTGTACACGTTGGAAGTGGTAAGGATGTTGGCCATCGTCTTTCAGTGTCCGTCACACGAAATTGTGATGTACCTACCTACATTAAATACTGTAGCACTTCGCCGTGTGCTAGTTCGCGGATTGTCGCGAAAATGATGGTACTTATCTGGTTTCCTAATTCCGTACCGGCGTGAGTAGGTATTATGTCGTCCTACTCAAGTGCACGACGAGTGAAAGCTACCAGTGCTTTGAGATCGAAGGCATAGGTTTCGAAATCAGGTATAGCCGTATAGGATGGCAACTGGCGTCGATCAGCGGGCGGCCGGCCATGGATAAAACGCCGCCGGTACAGATCCCGAGCTTGTCGCACCTTCCCGTCAGCAGCACCAACACACATCATCATTTCATAAGAAAACACTATTAGAATACACTCCACTATTACCACGATCGCGACCCGGCATTTTAACAAGCAACGAGATAACGTGACAGATGTTACGTAACTGAAAAACGTACTACAAACTTACAATTATTATTAGAAGTTTAGAAGGGTTCCGTAAAATAATAATAAAAAAACCAAAATGACGATGATCCATTACGGTTCTGTCAAAATAATAAATTTATTCGGAAAATTAAGATTACGTAACGATTCTGAAACAGGTCCAAAATCACGCAATTGATTAATTATGAAATTTACAATGCGCGCTATTTATTATGTTTTTCCACTAAGAAGAAGTTAAATTACTTTTTTCAATCACATTGCATGATGATGCAACGCATGCACGATGATGAATTTACACAATAAGTAAAGATTTATACCCTGAAATTTAGGGCTTGAACTAAAATAAAACAAAAATTGCATGCAGAACCACATGCATTTAAACTGCATTTTGTCAAAGGAAACCGCTTCATATTGAGCTCGACCAATCGCGGATTTTCCGCCATTTTCAAGATATTTGTCATTGGTCGATAATCTAATTAGATCCTCCCCAAAAATGGCCACCATGTATACATATTTACCGCCATGACAATGGAATTATCATAGAATAAAGATCAGAGGCTTTTTAGATGTGACTAAGAAATCTGTTCCTACCTACCTACTCAAAGATATTATTTTAAAAATAGTGAAAATTAAATTATTGAATGGAGAAAATAAAATGTTGTTTAGCTTTTTTACTTTTAATTAACTCAGTAATTTTTTTAATGGTGGCTGGCATATTGTTTTGTTATTAGCCCTTTGGTAATTGAATAGAAAACTACGAGTTAGTAATTTGAAGTAAGAGGATATTTTTTCATGCATGATCAAGGAAAACAATCATTTTGGTGTCTAAGTTTTACTAAACTCGATGTATTATGTTAGGTACCTACTAGTTACCTACTCAACGTTATGATATAAAACATAGGTACCATAAATGTGTTTGATTTGCCATATTTCAGTATTTATGTTAGTAGGTACAAAACATATGTCCTATCTATCACTCCTTAATCACGTTGAAGTGTGCTTATTTACACAACCAGCTGATTTTTTAAGGGTCGCAAGACAAAAGTTTTGGTAACAATTTTGAACTCCAATAGCTCAGAAACTAGAAGAGGTAGGTATAGTTTGCTTGAACATATCGAACTACATATCAACTGACCTATATGTACCTGAAGTATTATTTCGTACTTTTGAGACAGTATGTATATCTATCACAGAAATCAATTTTATGAATTGTTTGTTTGTAGGTGAACGCTAATCACCACGGTCAGCAACAGCAGCCGCAGTACCAACATCTGAACCACCAACACTC
Organism: Drymonia ruficornis; assembly: GCA_947859195.1. Lineage (NCBI taxonomy): Eukaryota > Metazoa > Arthropoda > Insecta > Lepidoptera > Notodontidae > Drymonia > Drymonia ruficornis. Next base: position 4,824,856 of record OX401924.1, on the reverse strand, counting down.
GTCGCACTCTGCCAGGTGAGTCGAGCGCCGCACACTTTATTGTAGTACATTATTTGTGTAGTAGTGGCACAGAGTAGGGATAAGTACAGAGGTATGACGAATCAGTCCTGACAGTGCAATCGCGCGGTGGGTGCGAGGCGAGAGGGCGACCCATACTGGTCTCAGTACTATGGGGCTCTGCCGTCATACCTCTACAGGGTGAATTTGAAAACACGGGCATCATTTTAAACTATGATTTCATTTGACATTCCCTAAATATCCTGAATCATGTGTAGAATCACCGTTTAAAAGCATGCCCATGATTTCAAATTCATCCTGTATATTTATCCTTCCTCTGTGACAGTAGTATGTAGATGTTGATATAGTTGTTAAATGGCATGCTTCAAAATTTCACCTCCTTATCAACCCGCACTGGCCCAGCTTAATGGCCTATAGCTTAATTCCCCCCAAGGATATATGAAAAGGACAAATACCCATTGATTAAACTATTATGTGCTTTTGTGTATGCTTGAAAATGTTGCATGCATGTATGTATACAGGGTGAATTATTCAAGTGTGCATGGATGGCCAAATCCGAAACTATGAGGAATAGCGAAAAGTACTCAAAGGAGTCTCGGGGCCGATTTAAATGAAAATTAAAACTGCATCATTGGATTTTTGTAAAAACAAAATTCGTAGCCAGTAATCGAACTAATTGAATTTGAAAAAAAAACCACAACTGTATTATTACACCATTTGATAGTGTCGCTGATAAGGAACGAATTTTGGAAAGTAATGGCATATTAGTTTTCATCAAAATCGGCCCCGAGACTCCTTTGAGTACTTTTCGCTATTCGTCATAGTTCCGGATTTGGCCATCCACGCACACTTGAAAAATTCACTCTCTATAGTCAATAGAATGTCTCTTTAAAATCCAAATATTTCACAGTAAATCTGCACGGTAGCGTTAGATTCCTTGCATAATGTCGCACCCAGTACGTAGAGCTTGTATGCACGTCCCGCACTAGATAGCAACGCATTGCCTTTCAGAGATCGCAAGAGTTGGCTTTACTCATGTTGGTGTTTCGTACGCAGAGAGAGCGAGAGCCCTCTGCCGGCGGCCAACGACGACTACGTGAACCGCGACGCGATGCGCGACTACGCGAACAGAGACTCGCTCTGCGACGACTATGGCGACGATTACGCCAATAGGGAGGCCATCCGCGAGGCGCGCGAGCGGGACAGGGAACGCGAGAGAGAGCGAGAACGCGAGCGGCAGGCCAACGAGTACCGCGAGTACGTGAACGCGCCCGCCGCCTGGCAGCACGACGCCGGCGACGACAACCGGAACACGCAGCGCCGCCCGCCCATGAATAGGAGTGAGCTCATTTTATATATCCCAGTACTTGAAATAAGCAGTGATAGCCGAATGGTTTAGCACGCGTCTTGCGGGCTCAAGGTCCAGGTTTCAAAGGGGCCATCCATTAATTACGTCACACGTAAATGGGGGGGATGGGGTCGACAAAATGTGACATTGTGTGACAAGGGGGTGAGAGGGGTCCCAAGTTTTGTGACGTCACATTTAAAAATCTAATATATCTAAGTATTAACACCGAAATATGAATTTCTAACGAAATATTTTGAAAATTTCAGAAAATTATATAAAATATGTGACGTCACACAGGGAGGGGGGAGTTTTGCAAATGTGACCAGCTGTGACAAGGGGGGGGAGGGGTCTAAAAATCATGAAATTCGTGTGACGTAATTAATGGATGGCCCCAAATCCCGGCCCGCATTTTCGAAATCTATCTGCGAATCTTAAATGATCAGTTGCTTACGGTGAAGGCAAACATCGTGAGGAAACCTGCATGTCATAGAAAATCGAACAAATTTTCGAGAGGGTTCAATTTTAAACCATGTCATTTCTATAAGGATATTTCCCTCAGTCGATTTCAGGACATAATTGTTTTCACTAGGTGACAATTTTAAAACATGTAATGGTTACGGCAGGTATAAGCAACAACGTGTCGGCGGCAATGTCGCTGGTGTCCGAGCACGGCGCGAACAACTTCGCGACGATACGGACCACCAGCATCGTCACCAAGCAGCAGAAGGAGCACAACCAGGTAGCCACCGGTCCTCCACAACAACTTCATAACATAAGGCCCGCAACATACATACGGAATATCCGTACGGAATTCCCTTTCGAAATATTGAATAAGGGTTTCCGAACGCGATACGTCCATACATTTGAATGGATTTACTGCGTTCGGAATCCCCGGTTCGATATTTCGAAACCCAATTCCGTACGGATAATTCCGTATGTATGTGGCGGGCTTAACCAAAAGATTCTTCTTTCAATATCAATTTTGTGGTAACCCAAAATACACGATTCTAAAAAAAAATACTCCTGTGATATTACTTGCCAGGCATCACGAGCGGATCTTTCTCATTCCTAGCATCTACGTGACGGAGTCTGCAATCATTGGTCTGTAACTCGTCATCGTCGTTTTCAAGCGTGTTTTAATCGTCGAATAATATTTTAACCAATTTTTCAATGACATTAGTTTATTTTGTGTTTATTTCAAATTGTTAGATATTGTTCGATATAGCCAGAATGTTATTTTTATTATTTTGTGTAAAGTATCCACAGTGGAGTTTTTTCTACACATCCCAGGCCGAAAAAGAATAGCTAAATTTTTTGTGTCATTATACTTTCTAAAAGGGCTACAGAACTCTGTGTTCTGAAGGGCCTCTGAATGGCCTAAGACGGCGCTGTCCCACGTGATAGTTCCCAAGTATAGTGGTACCCTTTGTGGCCAGGAGATGCACGAACAAATGTCGGGGTACAAGCGCATGCGGCGCGAGCACCAGGCGGCGCTGCTGAAGCTGGAGGAGCGCTGCAAGGCGGATGTGGACGCGCACAAGGCGCAGCTCGACCGCGAGTACGAGGCGCTGCTGCAGCAGCTCTCGCGCGAGCTCGAGCGGCTGCAGGTACACACCACACACTACACACCACACACCACACACTACACACTGCATCTGGTTTCTCACAAACGTACGTGCATCGCGAGCATTCGTCCCGCGCACGTGCAAGTTGTGGAATGATCTCCCTGCCGAAGTCGAATTTTTTGCACTACAACAAGGGGTCCTTCAAAGGGCATGTTTACAGGTCCCTAAAAGGACGGCAATGAACATTTTTCTTAAAAAAATATAAGGCATTATGTTTTGAACGCAAATCATTCGCGTAGGATTTTTACTGGGTGAAATCGATATCGTGGGCAATATTTTAAAATATGACTCTACACATGATTCAGAATATTTTGGGAAAATAAATAAAAAAATCTATTGATAAAAAAAATATTGCTTGAGTAAGCAAATAAGCAAACCATTTAACTGTTACACCTTACCTGGGTAATAAATTTTTATCAATTGATTTGTTCATTAATAATCCCTAAATATTTTAAATCATGTGTAGAATCACCGTTTAAAATATTGCCCACAATTTCGATTTCACCCAGTATTTTACTGCCATGTATCAACAATCAGAAATTATATAAGTACCACAAGTTCTACTTTATACAAGTTATACAGTTTATTACAAGTTATGACTTTATGCAAAGATAAATTACTTACATTCTTTTGAAGATTAGCAGTAATAATCACCTACAACTAAGCATAATGTTTGTCCCAGGATTAACGTCAATACAGTAAAACCGCAATGCGTGACTGTATAGCATTTGAAACTCGATGTCAACAAACTCTCATGTGCAAAGCCCCTATGGAGAATGTTTTGTACTGTAAAACGCTGTAATTATGACCTCTATAAGCTAGTAACAATCTACCTTTCAGACGAAACACTCGCAAGAGTTGGATCGTAAGCACAAACAGAACGCGGCCGCGGAAAAGAAGCTAATAAAGGACATAACGGCGCGGCAGGAGCAAGACCGCAAGGCGTTCGAGACGCAGCGCAAGCGCGACTACAAGGCCAACAAGGAGCGGTGGAAAAAGGAACTCAGCATGGACGACGCCACGCCCAAGAGACAACGCGACGCCACGCTGCAGTCAGTACACTTCCCATACTTTATTGGTGGAATAATTTGGCCTAATGCTTGCAATGAGAATCAATACTAGGTCAACAAATCAACTCATAACGAACACTATAGTGAAAACTAAGCTTTCTTATCAATATAATTTTGAAATCATCGAAATCGGTCCATCCGTTGCGATTTCATAACACATTTTATATAATGTGCGGCATGTGCATGTGACATCACACGGGACCGTCGGATTAAAGGCGCGCTGTACCCGCGCCGGCCCGCGCCGCCGTTCATTACAAAGCGCGCGTGGTCTAAATGATGTCACAACAACCGCTCGCGAAATTCGCTAGTAATTTAGTCACAGCTTCGTAAATTTTTGTCGTAGACCAAAAATATTATGGATTTCTTAGCTCTATAAATCTGCGTTCTCAACTAAATTCGTTACGGGTCTCCATTCATATGGTGTATTCGTACAAATATTTGCGCACCAGGGTGGATTTCGCCTCATGTGTGTGCGTGCGGTATGTAAGATGTATGCAGCAGTGATAGCCAAGTTAGTAGAACGCTCGTCTTGGAAGAGAGGCTCGCATCTCCGGGATTTCTGGACTCGTGCCTCGGAGAGCACGTAAACACGTCTGGCGCCTGACCTCTCTTCGGTCATATCGGATTGCTGTTCCATTGTATTAAGAGAGTGAGGGAGAGAGTACAGCAGTTGGCTAGTCTCCATTGAGATTGGCTGCTTAGGGTGATATTCCAATCATCAAATTTCTTTGTCCAATATCAATGCCCAACATTTGATCAAATTTATTTAACGGATGCCCATTCCACGCGTCAAATATCTTAGTCCAAGATTTCTTTGTAACTTGAGTAGTTGAAATTTGAATCTTCTTGTGTAGTTGAAAATCTTTAATCAAATATCGGTGTTGCTAATAAATTGGATGAAGTCATCAGTCATTATTTGATCGATAATTATACATTGGACGCATATTTGACGAGCGGAATACCAGCCTAACACCGAAGTTGGTTAAGAGGGTTATGTGCATTAAGTGTCTCCCGTGGTGCGTCAGGTCCCAGAAGGATAACCTGAAGCAGGCGGAGGCTGCGGAGGAGGCGCGGCTGGTGCGCGCGCAGCGGGAGTACCTCGAGCTGGAGCTGCGCCGCTTCCGCAGGCACCGTATGCTCGCCAGGCACCACAAGGAACAGGAGCTGCTCACCGAGGTCACTCGCAGACTACACACTCTACACACACCATACACAACACACACTCAACATACACCACACATACCACATACACCACATACTTCATATACACCACACACTGCACATACACCATACACACTCCACAAACAGCACCACCACACACACACTACACACTCCACCAACCACGCGTTCACACACACCCCACACCACACAACCATGGATGGCGGACCTGTATTGATCTATCGAAGGTGGTATAGTCAAGCTACTGCTAGCTAAAGCTAGCCAATTTACTGCAGCTCATAAACTTTGGCTGGGGTACTTATCTCTCAGAAAATCGGCTTGAACCGATTTGCGTCCAATTCTTTCCTTGATTACAACCACCATCCCACTAATATTATAAATTTAATAGGATTTTTATCCCGATAGTATGTTCCCGTGGGATAAATTATGCGCGGACGAAGTCGCGGGCGAAAGCTAGTTATTATTAATACTTTTCTTCTGGGTCCTTTCAAATATTTTTCCTTTTGGGTCAGCGGACCCTTAAATATTTAAGAAATGGCCCAATTGCCTCACAAGTTAACCATTATAAAACAATGATAGTTTTCGTTACTTGCTCTCAAAAGCACAAAGTCGCTAATCAAAGTGTATTGTGCGCAGGAGTTGAACAAACGGCAGAACCAGTTGGAGCAGGCGCATACGATGCTGTTACGTCATCACGACAAGACGCAAGAGCTCGAGTACAGGCAACAGAAGGGCGTGCACGCGCTCAGGTAACTTGTTGCTATAGTGGTTTTCACCAGGTGATAGAGCCAAGCTGTAGCCAATTGACCGCAGTTCATATATGGGCTGGTTCGGCCGGGGTAGTACCAGCCTTTCACAGAAGGTCGGCGTAAAGAGAGTGAGAGTGCAACCCTATTTCTCTTTCAGTACCGCTCCCGTCCAGCAGGGTAACCTCATGCGCCAAGATTCACGCATTATGTCGCACTGAGTCGCTCTCTCTCTTACTTAATGCATATGAGATAATGAGACAAAATATAACCCTGTATTTATCTCGCGTTTTGTCTTGTCACGGCCCGCTGTGCTACCAGTGCTGGTCGGCAACGTGCGAGCGATGCCTTTGAAATTTCATGAGAAAATAGGCTACGATAGCCACTCAACATCAGGCGGGCCGTCCGCGTTTTGCCGTTTTAGCTATATAAAAAAGCAGTAAAAAGCAAACACTGACTGCGTAACAATGTTATAAGTCTGACCGCAACCGCTGTACCGCGCCTTTGCTACGCAAGCGGCAAGGCGGGGGACCGAAGTTGGTTATCCTGCCGTCATCGCTCACGGCGGCACATCCCACATCCCACCTCCCCACCTCCCCGCGCATACCTAAAGCGCGGTACAGCGATTGCGGTCAGACTTATAGTCAAATGCGTATTTCCGTGCGCTCCAGGGAAGAGCAACTGTCGAACCAGCACACGACGGAGCTGGCGAACCAGCGCGAGTACATGCAGCGAGCCGAACACGAGCTGCGGAAGAAACACGCGACGCAACTCAAACAGCAACCCAAAAGTCTCAAGGTAAGGTACAGCAACATACGCAGCAAAATAGCCGCTGAACATCAATTCTTTAAATCAAAAGTACTCGTTTTTATAAACGTCGTTGAACAACTTAATATGTATGAACAACATATTGTATATCTTAAGTGTTTGGTGTTTTTTGCTACGACAGCAAAAGGAGATGCAGATCCGCAAGCAGTTTCGTGAGACGTGCAAAATACAGACGCGCCAGTACAAGGCGCTCAAAGCGCAAATATTGCAGATGACCGCCAAGGTATTATTTGACGATTATTGCTTGTGACTTTAAGATCTATAACGCATCAAGACTTTCCGTGCGAAAAAAGTCATTAACAACTATATTGAGCTGAGTTATTAACTGAGCGTCTAAGTGCTTCGGAGAGCACGTAAAAAGTCGGTCCCGGTTGTTGTCATCTAGACAGCAGTCGTTAAGCCATGTCAGAGGCCTTCGGGCGGCTTTAACAACTCTGACACCAGGTTGGCCATTAACCATACGATAAGAAGAAGAATAACAATATTGGAATTTGCGCGTACTCTGTTCCGTGATAACTAAGAGTATTTTCAGACGAGCTGCCAACCGATTGCACATTGACTGCAAGCGGACTGTGCAGTCTGGATGCAACAAAATACCCTATGACGTTATAAGGACGTTCAGCACACAGCAGCAAAGTGCCAGAAATTATGGGGCACGTGCATTGAAAGTATGCAATTGTTATTCCAGGAACAACAGAAGGAAGTGATAAAGACACTGAAGGACGAGAAGCGGCGCAAGCTGGTGCTGCTGGGCGAGCAGTACGACCAGAGCATCACGGAGATGCTGCAGAAGCAGACCGTCAGGCTGGACGAGAGCCAGATGGTGAGCCACCACTCACGCCGCAAACATTACAAAGCGAAGTTTGATTTTAGAGGGAACTATAAAGCCGTGTGGAGGAGGAAAATTGCTCTCCAGAAATGGAATAGTTTGTACATAATCGTCACGAGCCTCAGTATTGAGGTAACGACTGGGATGATGATAAAGCCGCGTATTCATTATGGGATATTTGTCCCGCGACCTTCTCCCGACGTCGATGACGACAACTACGTGTCACGGGACGTCGCGTATCCGACGCTCCGGTCGACGCTCTGAGCGTCGACCTTGCGCGACAAGTCTCTCGACTTTGTCCCATAGTGAATAGGTGGCTAAAACATTTGGTGGTGTGCCCACAGATGGAGTGCCAGCAGCTGAAGATGCAGCTGGAGCACGAGCTGGACATGCTGATGGCGTACCAGAGCAAGAGCAAGATGCAGGCGGAGGCGCAGCGCAACCGCGAGCGGCGCGAGCTCGAGGACCGCGTCGCCGTGCGCCGCGCGCTGCTCGACCAGAAGGTACGCTGCATACACCCACCCGCCCCCCACTCCTACCTATTCACCCACCCGCCCACACGCTCCCTCACCCATCCGCATACTCGCTCACTTACCCATCCGCCTACCAACCCATACTCTCACTCACCCACCCGCCTACTCGCTCACTTACTAATCCGCCTACCCGCCCACTCGCTCACTCACCCACCCGCCTACTCGCTCACTCACTTGCCCGCCCACTCGCTAACTCACTTACCCACTTAAGCGTTCACTCACCCATGCGCCCATTGACTTAGCCACCCATCCACTCAATCACTTACCCAACCACCCGTTCACTTATGCACTCACACACCCACTCACTTCGCCCAGGGTTCATAGGCGTTTGATATGTTTGGTCAGAGTCAGGGACATAAAAAAAACTACATAACTACTTGTTATATCATCAACATTTACATCCTTGTTATAAAACATGCATCGTGTACAGATGGAGTCGGAGTGCGCGCAGTTCGTGGCGGACCGCGCGGACCGGATGCGGCTGCTGCACGAGCGGCACGAGCACGAGCTGCAGCAGTTCGACAACGAGAGCGCAAGGCTCGGCTTCAGGTAAACCGACTGCTCGATCACACCCATAACTGACAGATGCATTGCCTTGCATTTGTCTCTAAATATACTAGAGATGTGCCGGCAAAAAATATCATGAAGAACTTGCTAAACGTACGTTCCATACCGACTCGATTTGGTAACAGGTCTCGGTACTTTTGTTATTACCGTAAAACAGATGGCATAGTAAAGATGGGCGTTTATATTCGCCTGCCATGTGAAAAGGACATAACCTTTGACGCCATCGTAGGCAAGCACTGTTGATTTTAGATTTCTAATAAAAGTAATTCACCGAGAAAGTTTTTACGTGGTGAGGGTTGAAGCGTTCTATTCTCTTTCTGGGGAAGACTTGTGTTCGTACGTTTCTAATTAGCAAGTTTGAAGTGTGGAAATGTTATAGCGTTGTCCTCTTCCCGCAGTGCGATGGCGATCGCGGAGGGCAGCCGGGAGGGGTACGGCGACGAGGAGCAGTCGCTGTCGGGCTCCATGCTGTCGCTGGCGCACAGCAACTCCTCCGCCAGCTTCGCGGCCGGCTCGCTCTAACCGCACCGCCACCACCACGCGCCACTGAACTCGGCAGGTTTCACTATTCCGATCCCTTTCACTCGATCCAGTAGATCATTTCAGTCTCGCAACACCCGTACCGGGCGGCCTAAATAGCACTTACACCACGATCTGAAGTAGTATCGTTGATAAGAATATGTGTACTTAGACTGGTCGTGGCGCTGATTTTTATAATTGATTCATTGTAGACTGATAACATATTGACTTTAAATGCATACAGTCGACGTTAAAACTCGCGGCAGACTTGCTAAAATACGAAAAATATTCGCAGTCGCAGTGTCGCATCACTGCACGAATTTGTAGAGGCATGCGAAAACGCTATTTTAGAAAATGTTTTATTATCGCGTCTGCCTCGAGTCTTGGCGTCTAGCACCGGACAATTAATACGCAAAAACAGCTCAATATTGTACTAAATTTTGGCGACAGCAGAGATCGGAAAGGAAACCTGCTCACTTCACGTAAGCGCTCTAATGCTGTTGCCAAACATGATCACCAAAGACTTTTCGCTTCTTAGGCGCGTTAGGTGTACGCTTCAGTAGATCATCGCTTGTTCGTAATCGTCATCGAAACAGTGTCTTGCAGAAAATTGCGTTGCGACAGCGGAATATAGTTTCGGAACCTGTAAATAGTTGTCACAGTGACGTCAGTTTTTTTCTAACGAAATAACGACAACATGTCGATTTGCGGCTGCAGCTAGCAGATAGCAGCTGTCAGAAAGCTCACATGATTGATTTCGTTAAGAGATTGTTATAAACAGTTTTGTAAATAGTGTAATTTATGACGGACTTCATTTTTAGCTTTTTGGACGCTCTCTAGTGTGGGTGTGGTACGGTCGGTCGTTACCGACGTCAGTGTTCACGTGCTACCTCATTAAATATGTTGTAAAGTGAACTCTAGGCGTTAGTTGGTCGTAGGTGCGTGGTTCGCAAAAGTATTATTTCAAAGTAATGAGGGTGGCGCATCGCTTTGGCAGCAGCATTAGCACTCCACATCCATTCTAATTACTGAGACTGTTGCCCTCCCGCGGTGTGGAAATACATTATAATTGGCTGTTACACTAAATAAAAAATACTGTTGGACAGTCGACGCTAGCCTAATTTGTTTGTAATTATTTTTCGTTACGTCTTCCATGTGAAAAGCGCGACAGTATTTGTGTCAAATGGTTCGGGAGGGCATTTCCTATTCTATTACACTATTAAGTTTATTGCACTCCATAATTAAATAATTTGTCTTAGCCGAGTCGAGGAATAAACGTATCGCAGTATGCAATAGTGAGTCATGAAAACATTTTGTTGCGGTTTCACTATTGTCCGCTGTGGTCTTACAAAATATATTCATCGACCCTGTTTTTACGATACCACGTGTTTCTGTCGTCTAATATAGTTTTAGTTATAGACAGTTAATAACGTAATATTTAATTGTTGTAAAAACGCCTGAACCACGGTTGTCGAGTACATTAGTATTCGTCAACCATTGCCAAGCATTGAACCAAAATTATGATCTGTGCCTCTCTTTTAGATGCCAGAAACATGTTGTGTGATTTAAAAATATTAAGATTAAAATGGTAAAAAAGAGGTGATACGCGAGTTTGTCTGCAAATGTCTGAGGTTATTTAAATGATGTTGCTTCCATGTGAGAATGAAACGCTTTTTATTAGAAATTTACTCACGATGCGACACTGTCCCGTTGTTTCGCCTGCCGTGATGGCACTAAGCGATAATAATTATACATAATATTAAAATCACAAATTAAAAAGGAAAAGTTACAATAATTAACACGGCTCACACATGTAGCGTGGGCCGCACGATGGCTAAGGTTAAGGGTTCAGGAAATTAAATATAAACAAGAGATACATATTTAAAAGCTAGAAAGTTAATTTTATTCGTCTCCGAATATTCGATCTCTTTAGATTAAGTAATTTTATCAGCAGTATAATACTATAAAATACCAGTAGAATACTATTAGACCGTCCATCTTTAAAATGCAGAACATTAACATGAAAACGACGGAACAGTGTCTAGTAGGGGCATGTTTAAAATTAGTATTCCTGATCTACTCTTGTATAAATGATGTAGTTTATCGTAAGTTTCCATAGTGGTTCTAGCTGATTTTTCATCTTGACACTCTGGTAAAACAAGAATGAGTAACTTTCATAAATAAAGTATTGTGAACACGTCAAATGACATTTTCAAGGTAACCTTTGTAGTGAGACCGTGCAATGTTGATGGTCTAGTGTACGCTTAAGAAATGTTGACAAAAGGCATTAATTAGATGAAGTAGTGAGCGGCCGCGCCGAGCCCGCGCCCGCCCCCGCCTCACCTCACCTCACTATTGGACAGAGGAGAATAATTATTATTTACAACATTAGATAGTCAAAATTGTAATATTCATATCATTAGGTTTTTACTTTAGGGACGGTTTTGCATGTAAATTAATGTAAGTTGAATTTTTTTGAAGAGCGGACTGAAGGTATTTGTTTATTGGCCTAGTATTGAGTTTATCAAATGTTTAAACGGTTTTTGTAACATTGCAAAAAAGTATATTATTATTATGCTTATTTAGAACATTTTTAGATTTTAAATAATGTAACGACGCTTTACTAAATCATAATAACGATGTGCAGGTGCTGCGCGACGCGTGCGCGTGTCCACCCGACTGCCAGTTATGTTGTGTAAATATATAAAGTATATAATATTATTGTGTATGTATTAGCGAGCACACGATTTGCCTTAACACGCGGAGGGGCGCGCGGGACTCGGCGTTTTGTATATAAAGAACAATAATATATAATTAAATACTATAAATACTTTGTTACTTTTGTAAGGTGCGATTGCGGTTTGTGTACATTCGAAGTGCGACGCAGCGGGCTCCGCGCGGGGCCCGGCTATGTGCTATTTTCTTTATTTAGTGTCCTAATACACTATCGTATTGTCTACTAAGCTTACCAGTCATATATGTATAGCGAATGTATTATTTAATTTAAAGTCGATTGTAGTCATAAATACCCAAAATTAGTTAATACTATTTTTAAAAGTATTTTTTATTTTTATTAATATTCTCCCCCTAAAGCATCACACGATGTGATCTTATTATATTTGAGTTTGTTGACCACTTCTTAACGGATTTAAATTAGGAGACCTAAGGTATAAAATTATATACAACGTGTTTGAAAGAAATTTACCTCTTATTGCGTGATTGTCCTTACACAAAGCCATTTACTCGATTCATTAATCGCTTATAATGTTCTATTTAATGCAATAAAATAGTAAATGGCGATATGGATCGACGTCATGATACTGTAGATTCCACACTACCCCTCCTGAACTGACCAAATATATGACAATAATCTCTAGACACAGCCTACTTGACTTGTCATTCTGTCTCTGTACATAGAATTGTAGACTGCGAGAGCGCGGAGTGGACGTAATGTTGAATAATATATTGTAGTAACATTTGTTACGACACCAATTATCACTTGTTTTGATATAGATTTTACGTGACCGACCACTTTATACTATCATACGAAGTTTTCAACTTACCACCGTAATAAGCGATTGCTTATCCACATTCCGTATTATTATCGCTGCGGCGCGCGACGCATCTCGTTTTGACTGTAAAACTCTGTGGAATAATAATTACCAGAGTTGCAAAAAAACAGGAAATTTAAAATGAAAACTGTTTAAAACGTGTTTAAATCATCGTTTAAAACATTGATTTAAAACAGAAGGAAAAATCATTGTTTTAAATATGTTTTAAACGAGATTATTTTTTCGTAACAACCCTGATAATTACGTCCTCCGCTGCACTCTGCCACGTCGTAGCACAATCTGGAACCGAAGCACTATGGAATTGAGATGTAAGCTGTAACTTCGCTTTCGTGCAATATATGGTCGGTACTTAACGTTAGGCGCGTAGTATTTCGCTCGCTGTCATAGAACTCTGCCTGAAAGCCGTGCTGTTGATTCATCGTGAATCTGTAAGACGCGTGTTACTGAACGAGCATGTCCACCGGCCGGAGGGCATGAGAATAGTGCGTAGGCGCGTCGTTTTCCTATTCCAACCTCCCACCACTTAGCTGTTCTAGAGTTAGATGTTATCTGTTATGCCACCCTTGAACGGTCACGATGATCTACAGAATAATAATTATAATGATAGAAGTACCAAACTCGTAGTTAGCGGTCACGTATTTTGTAAATTGTAACTATACAATTTATATATTTTACCATTGTATAGTATCACAGTTAGGTAGGTAGCAATATTGTGACCGATATGACAAGGTGCGCGCGCGCGGCCGCCGCCGGTTGTTTTTGACTATAGTTTGCGATCGCTTGCGGTTCGCTCGGTGCACCATTGTTTTCTTTTTATTTTTTTGTTACATAATATTTAACAATGGATTTCTAGATTTTAACTATTATCACTAATAATACTGTAATATAATCTGGTTAATGAAAAATCAAACCGAAATAAATTAAATGGAAAGAAAATTTGATCTTTTATTACGTATTCTGTAAACTGTAAGGTTAGTTGACATTAGGATATACTATAAGAAAATACATAAATAACGTACTACATAATTAACACTACTCACCATGGCGTCGCCGCCCTGTTCAAATAAAAGAATTGAATAAAAATCTACCTCTGTATTATAACAAAAAATGTGAAACATAAAACAAGGATATACAACAATGACATCAAAAGTACATTTTTAGATAAGTATTCTTAAAATCTTAGGACGATGGTCTTAATAAAACGTTTTGATCTTATATATTACAAAATTATTACGAAGTTGTTTTTATTTATATTATAAATGCTATAAAATTAAGAAAAAATGTAAAAGACAATCTAGTCCAATCGCCTGTCTTCACTTTGATATACACGACAAGCTTTTGTTAAACGAAGCAAAATATTTATAGATAGTTACTTTATTAAAAATATAGTTTACGTGAAGACAGCCGGCATTATTACTGTGCTTAGATAAACTTTTTTTGCTAACATGCATAATTTGTCCAGTCAATGACTCATGCCAATAATATTATGAAATGCTGCACATTTAGTTACCTAATAGTTAAGATAGTTCATGTAACATCAAAAAAATATTATTTATATTGACTTCCATCTTCAAATCACATAAATATACATGATTTAATATCAAAATAATTGCAGTATTCTATGTGATTTCAATATCTACATGTTCAACGCAATTTCTAGTGCCTAATAAGACAGTTTCGAATAGATTTCCCTACAATAACCAATGTAAACATGAAACAAAAACTACGTTGAAACAAAATGCCATTTCTATACCACTATCACTATGCCATAATTATTTAATTCATGATCGTCGAAGCGGTTTATTCGCACCCATTTCGCGGCGTCAATGATGCGAGGCAACACATTGACTGGGTCCAACGAGGGCACCGAGGCGAGTACTTGTAGACTTATAGCTTCGTACCCAAAGTTCGGAGTGCGCCAGGCTTGCTTTGAGCGGCGTAAAATTACAACTTTCGCCTTTACTTACAAAGGTGTTACCATTATATAAGGGCTGGATGAGGCGAAATGGGGGCGATATTTCGTGGTGTTTACTGTGTGGGGGAGAACTCTGTGGGTTCTAGGATCCGGCAGTGCATCTCGCGGATGAGCGGCACCGTGTACGCGACGCACTCGTCCCAGCCAGGGTTGCGCCACGTGCTCTCGCGGGTTTCTCGCCGGGCTTGCAGGTTCTTATAGCCTACATAAAAATTTACTATGAATATCCATCGATGGAAATTTTATAGGCGGTTCGGATATCAGCCCCCCCTAGACAAGTGGCTAATAGAATAGAATAGACTTCACAATGTATGGAAATTACATTACAAGTCGCTATGTAGATCACGTGACTTAGGTCATTTCCATACATTAAGCGTAGCGATTTGAAGAAACGCTTGTAAACGTCAGCCACTTGTCTAGGGGGGGCAGATGCTTCAGCGCTTCTCCTAGGCCCATTTCAATGTTTTTTTTGACACGCAAACGAACTTATGGCCGGACCCCTAGAGATTCGGGTAATAGTCCACTTTACACTGGCCCAGAGCTGGTTTTTATAGAACTTAGATGGTAAACCAGCGTAAGACCCACCTGATGGTAAGCAGATACCATGGCCTAAATATGCTTGCAATACCAAAGGCATCACTCGCACGTTCCCGCCTTAGGGACAAGGGCCTTTACAAAAGGATATCACCAAGGGAGGACAGGGAGACAAAAAGCTTGATGAGTTCATGCTCTATTCCCCTCTGATCCATTGGTAAAACCAATGAATGTGTGGACCAGAGCATATAATTACTATGATTGTGCGGGCTTGGAGCTGGAACATTGACATTATGGTAAGTACCTGCAGGGGTATATAAATATGTACTTACACCAAATGTGATGTACATTGTACAACCGCCCGACTTGCGAGAAGTATCCGGCGAAGGCTTCGTTCTGCGAGCGACGGTACGTGAGGCCGCGCGCCCAGTTGTTGCCCCACTCTATCATCGTGCCGGGCTTTAGACTGAAATACATAAAAATATAACCCCCCTTTATAGAAAGTTATGATGGACTTACACTGGCATTACAAATCACTTTTATGAAATGCTTTGTAAAATCATTATAAACTGGGTAAAAATCTATAAATTGGGCAGTAATAGTGTCATTGTCATAACAGGGGGATGAAGCTGGGAGTCAAAAGTAGGTCTAAATAGGACTAATGGCCCGGCCACGACTTCGGGCTTCAGCGACGGGCGACAGCGCGGGGGTGCTAAAATGTTGCATCGCGCGCGTTGTGCCGAGAGCGGCAGCTTTTTGGTGCCCCCGAGCTGTCGCCCGTCGCTGAAGCGTGAAGTCGTGGCCGGGCCATAACGCTGGCTCCAAACTCTAGCCGTCAACAGCCGTGAAATAACGCGGCGAGAACAATAGCTAAGCATACACGCGCCGAGCTGCCTGGCGGACAGAACTGCTGATGTATTGTGAACAGGCAGGCAAATCTGTGCCTATTTTCACCATACACCAGCAGTTCTATCCGCGACTTGAGTCTGTGATGATTAGAAGATTTGTCAAATTACCTGTAAGAACGTATCTCGTAGATATTGTTGGGCTCACGCGGCTCCCCGTTCGGCCAGAAGCTGAACGCAAGTAAATACTGAAGGTGCCGCGATCTTACAAAGGTGCCGCGCTCCTTTTCAAGGGCCCTGAAATCCTGTATGGAGCAACATACATGTTTAGTACAGCAGTAGGACATAGGCAAAACTAGTAGTTATTGGCCGCGGCCAGTAACTATAGTCTGACCGCAACCGCTGTACCGCGCCTTAGGTATGCGCGGGGAGGTGGGGAGTCGGAAATTAGGTATGAGCAGGAGTACTCGGGGAGGTGGGGAGTGGGAAATCGCCCTCGTCTCGCCGCACGCGTACCTAAGGCGCGGTACAGCGGTTGCGGTCAGACTGTAGCCACTACATTTTATCATTTAAAATAATTTTTATTAAAAAGAAAACTTCATGTAATAGTTGGTTATTACCTATTGATGACATTTTTTAAATACAACTTTTGTTTTAGATGGTTTAAAAATGCAGTTACTGACAGTGGCCAGTTACACCTAAATTTGCCTACTTTAAAAATTTGAGTATAAGACTTTCATCAGTTTCATCACACTTCTTTTTTTTAAAACCAACTTTGTTCCAGGAAACTTACAGGATTCTCTTTGAAGAGGACTTTTGCTTTATCAATCTTCTCGAACCCCCCCACATATCTCCAGAGGTGCAGAGCCTGGTCCATGTCTCCCACGGACACTGTCCATGACCCCACCAGCTCGCACCCGATGTCTGCTTTGTGGGAATGGACCAACGCCGCTGAAGTTTTGCTAAAAATCATATAAGAATTGAACACCTAAAAGAGATATAACCATTTTCCTCTGAGTTTATAGAATGTTACAATTGATTTACAATGGTATTACAAAACACTTTTGTTCTGAAAAATGCTTTGTAGAGCCACAGTAAACAGAACAGAACAATGGGAGTGCTTGTGACATCAGGCTTTCCCATTGGGTAAAATTAAAAATCATGTACCATAGTTGTTTACAAATATTGCAAGTTTGCAAGAACAAAATAAGAAAGTAAAATATTAGGTAAGTACTGGGACTCTGCTCAAAGCTTCAAAAACTTTTTATTTTTTTTATATATTGTATGGCATCCAAGTTTTTTTAAACTTTTTACAATAGGAATCTTGTTAGAAACTTGATTTATTTGACCAGTGACTGTATATCCACAATTTACATTATTAATTCAGTCGCTAGACTGTTCAGACCAGTGTAAGGGGTCAAGGTATTCTCATAGATAACATGTCTGTTGTTACTCTAACAGCAGCTGTGATGCTATATTCTATTTACAGAATATTGCATAATAGGTGATGTTTGTTTGCAAGTTCACATAGCTAATAGTAGTATACTTATGTAAGGTAATTGTATGTAAGTACACACTAGTTCTGCAAGTATTTGTCCATGGAATCAGCCCTTATGTTATGTGTGTGGAGGGCATATATGACCTCCTTGTCGCTAAGCATACGGCTGTGGGACTCCTTCGTCGGCTCTATCCTCCGTACCAGAAGTTTCGATAGCCATCCATCGTCGGCGTTGCATCGTGCACTTGTCGTAGAGATCAACCTATAAAGAAAAATCCTTTACACTAATGTTCCAAATTTAAAACCGCACACTGTACAGTACAAAACACTCGAAAACAATAAGTAGAATACCTAGAACTTTTCGGTATAGAGGCACTTAAAAATAACACGCGATTTAGAGAATTCATAGTTACAGCTAAACTGGTTAGTAAACCACTAAAAATGATGAGTGATAAAAACTAATAATTCTTGTTATCAATAAATTTACAAAATCACTTGAAGGTTATCTCGAAAATAGATTTCATTGCAGCGACATCTTTCGTCAGTGACCTAAACCAAAGAGAAGCGAAGTTGTGTTCCGTTCCACCTGTAAGTTTGTTTACGTCAAAATCGACAACATTCTTTGTTTCGCTATTGTACATGCTTTTGTATAAAGGTGTCCTACTCTAACGCTTGAAATATGAGTACGTAATGACAGTGACAGTACTGTCATTATTTTGCAAACTAATCCTTTATACGCAGCAACTAATATTGTAAGTTAATATTTTTTATTAGTTATTTACTACTCAACGTACACTCACTGACATTGATAGTTGTTTTCAATAGCAATGTCCATATCTTACTAAAATTACATTTTATTGATAAAACAACTCGAAAGCCTACAATCTTGTTGTGCAATGTTTTAACTAAAAGTTTCTGACGTGTAAAGGAACGCTATGTTTATTGACATATTGACTAATGGCCGCCGACAATTTTGCTGTCAATAAGCGAATTGTCATTTTCCAAACCAATCCAATTTGCGAATAAATATTTTTTTGTCCCGAAAAAATACAATTCAAGGTTTATAAGATTCTGCACTACCTATAAAAAACCTCGTCATGGGTGAGTCGTAATTGTCGGGTTGAAAGTTTTTTGTCTACATTTGTTTGTAATTGTGGGCGGTGTTGTCGATGTTAGTCTTGTGACTATGTCGTTTTGTGCAGCATCGAGCGAGGTGACGAAGCTCCAGCAGCACCTGGCGCTGCTGAAGGAGGAGTATGGTAAGCTGCAGAGTCACTGCGCTGAAGTGGAGCGCAAGTACACGCTCGCGGCCGCGTCCGCCGGCGACCTCAGCGAGACCAGCTTCGTAGCGCGTCTGCTGATGACTGTCGCCACTCTCTACGGACGGGAGACGTACTCGGACATTCAGATCAAGCTGCAGAGCAAGTCGATGCCGGGTCACAAGTTTGTGTTGAACGCACGCTCCGATGATTGGAATGAGGGTGCATTGAAAGATCTTGATGAATTAGGTAAAGTATGCTGCATCAGATAAACATTAATTATTGTACTCTAAAGATATTACTGTTCTACTTTCAGTGTATGACAAAATTGAGAACCTTGTACAATGTTTCTATAGTAAAGCTAAAACCGATATTGAATTTTTTAGTTCTTGTTTGGAGGTATTTCTTAGTGGTTAATGTGTGTTGAGGAAACCTGTGGGTGAGGCCATGTCCAGCAGTGAACTTCTTTTTGCGATGTTCAAGAAAATACTGAGAGAGTAACATCTTACTACACCTAAGTATATTATAATCTACATTAAGTAAAATCATTGTTAAAATATTTTTTTATCTTGTAATCCTTACATGTGTAAGGTTTCATAGATTAGCTATTGTCATATATTATAGTACAATGACTGTGTGCTTGCACAGGTGCACCCTTACTTGCCTCACTGTCATAGTCTGATAAGCTGTGTGTCTAGTACTAGATGGATAGTCAGTTGAGAATGGCCGCTGCAGCCAAAATTTGGTCAAGAGGACTATTATTGTCAGACAGGTTAACAAATATCTGAATTTACAGACTGGTCTGCCCTACCTGACGATATTGGAGCAGCACTCTTGAAATGGTTGTACACCGATGTGGTGGATCTCTCCCGAGGAGATCAGTTTGCACTTCAGCTGATGAAGTCTGCTGCCAGCTTCAAACTGCATGGATTAGTTAACAAGTGTGAACAGGCCCTGATAGCTTCAGTTGGAGTAAGGTGAGAGGTCTTAGAATTCATTTTTAGTTGGGCCATCTACAAATCGAATTTAGACCAAAATGTTAATTTTTTCTATCTGAAAATGGAAGATTGTACAGACTGTATTGTGTAGAACAAAAGTGCAGCAGGGCTAGGACATGCGCGGTCAAAGTTGCACCAAGTCACTCTCTCTTACTTAATGCATTGGAGAGAATATGAAAATGTTGATTTATCTCACGTTCATCTTATCACAGCTGGTTGTGCTACCGGTGCAGAATGATAAAACAAATATAAAATTACCACAGTATCTAAAAATGTCACAAAAGGATATCACTATCTGCACACACACAATCATGCTTGTATTCCCCGAAGCAGTAGGCAGAGGTGCACTTCAGTGGACCACATTTTGTTATAGTAAAGCATTTGATTGAATCGATCATAAAATTTTATTGCAAAAGCTTATTTTTACCACAGTCCATGGTAACTTGTTTGGATGGTTCACATCATAAATATAGAAAATTGATCTCAGGCTGTGGTGGTAAATAGTTTATCTTAGGTTTGGAGTAACTCCCTTTTGGTGTTCCGCAGGGTTCATTATTAGGGCCTTTTCTTTTTAATATTTTTATACATGACATTAGCTATTGTTTTAAAAGTTCTAATTTCCTTTTTGATGCCATTGATATGAAAAACATTTACATTCTCAATCTCGAGAATCTCAGTATTCTACACTACATGATTCCATGTTGACAAGCACATACATGTAAATTACATTGCCGCAAAGGTCAATAAGACATTGGGTTTCGTAATGAGGTCATACTCCCAATTTTACTAATTTAAAAGTAATTAAAATCCTCTACTTCACCTTGGTGCGTAGCACATATTCAACTCTAAGCCAAGTCATTTTAAATGAGTACTATAGGTATACCGCAAGCGCGGTACCACGCATTAAGTATGCGCGGGGAAATGGGAGGGTGGGACGGCGAGAGCGTTGACGGGTGGGGGAGTGGGACGGCGAGAGCAATGAGCCCCCCCGTCTCGCCGCTCGCGTATCTAAGGCGCGGTACCGCGCTTGCGGTATACCTATACTTAAATCTTATTTTGATGTTTCTTTAACTGTTAACTGCACTGTATGTCTTCTGATTAAAACAAATAAAGTAATTGGTATCTTTTCTTATTGGTCAGTGACTATAACATAGTGAAATTGTTTCAGGACCTGTGTGAAGTTTTATTCAGCGGCAGATGAGATCGGCGCGTCTGCTCTCAAGGAACACTGTTCTGGACTCATATCTGCACACTGGGATGACCTCACTGGTAATCAATCATTCCAATGATAACCTTAAATTATGTAATCACATGGACTAATAAATACCTGCTTTGTGTGGTGGTTAATCGACCTGACTTTAATAGACAGGAGGTATTTCTTTGGCTTATACATTATTGGTAGTCATTTTAGAGATATTCCATCCACATCAAACTAATTGGCTGTATAATTCACGACCGCTTGTCGCAGTAGTTCGGCCACTGGGCTCATGCATCAGGTGTTTGTGAGTTCGATGCCCGCCAAAGGCAAATTTTGGAAACGGCCTTTCCGTAATTTGCCTTGATCTGGGTGTCACTGGGATCGCTACCAGTCCATTGTACCGTAGCCATAGTACAAGCATTGCTGAGTTTGGGACCATACAGTTGGTGTGTAAGTCTAGCTGAATTTAGTATACATTTTATATGAACTCATAATTATCGATGCATTCCAACTTTATAGCGGGTGTGAAGTGCGCTGCGAGCGCGGTTCGCGCAGGTTCACCCCCGCCCTCTAGCCTCCTCACCACCTCCGACACCTCCGCGCACTAATATCTTCTATTGCGCAGCGACTCGCATACATCTGTACCAATTCTTTTTTGGGTTATTTGAATATTATTTCACTGTTTATAATCGTAAAAAATACTCTAGTATACAGGGTTATTGGTAAAACACTAACAACCTTGCAGGGGCGTATTACTGACATCAACAACTTTTGTACTATTATACATTTTAGAAAGTGTTTTTTGTATTTTTTTTTTTGTTTTGTAAAAAGTCATAGAACAAGAGTTGTTGTTTTTGATGTCAGTAATACGCCCCTGCAAGGTTGTTAGTGTTTTACCAATAACCCTGTATAATTATAATATAAACAAAGTTTACAACCGGAATATACGAGATAGTAAATGGGCATTTTTGTGCAGGCGATGACTTCGCGCACATGTCGTCGGCGCTGCTGTACCGCATGCTGAAAAGCAAGACGCCGCAGCCGCTGCACGGCGCCGTGCGGCTGCTGCGCGAGGACGTCGTGTTCCTCTGCCTCGTCGAGAGCCACGCCAACGTGAGTACGCGCATGCATTGCATACCCACTGGGCCCTGAGTCGCTTAGCCATTGTCATTGAGCTGCTGATCGGCCTCTGATTGGTTGGTCAGCATTAACCGACCAATCAGAGGGTCGATCAACATTGTAAAACGCCACAGTGGCGCCAAAACAGCTAAACGACTTAGGGCCCTGAGCTTTTGTAATACCTCGATCATACATGCGTAACGAAGCTTCGACTACTACACCACCAAGCCAACTAGGCACTCGGGTATAAATATCAAATGATAATAAGTCAATGATTCCGCGGTCCGTCCACAACGTAGTGAGCCTGGGCACTTCCGTGGCAGTAGCTCCCACTACGTGGTGGAAGTACCGCGGAATCATTCGACTTATTATGATTTTATATTTATACCCGAGTTGGCTTGGTAAAGTACTACTTGTCGAAGTTGTGATAAATCGTTTATGAAACGAAGGTAAAGCAGATGACGAGACCTTAAAATAGATTTATGAAGAACGTTGGTATAACGTTCCGTGCCCTTGAAGCGATCATTCACACACCATGTTTTTGTGCATAATTTAATGCGTACGTGAGTGCACTCGTCATTTCAATATAGTGGTCGAATATAATGGTACATTTGAATGATGCGTGTGTAAGGCCGTTAGCACGGGCATCCGTGTCACCATCGAATTAGGGAGGAGTTCCGTGCAATGTATTCTGACTACAACATTGACGGCAATTCTAATGTCTACAAATCTCTAAATACATGGTACAAAACAAAGTTGCTAACCGCGTCTGCCTGTTTGTCCGCTTAGTTCTTCTAAACTACACAACGAATTTTGATGCGGTTTTCACTATCATTTAAAGAAAGTCTTCCAGATTGTTTTTATGTATAATGCAGTCTAATTAAATTTATAAAAAGAAGAGAAAAGTCGTGTGAAGCCGGGGCGGGTCGCTAGTTACGAATTAGCTATTTTTAACAATTTAAAGATTGCTGCCTTGCTTATTAATTTTGTACGACCATTAGATTGAAGACGTTTAGTTTGTGTATTGTCATTGTGTACATAGGTACAATTAAATTAACACCAATATCTGCTCAAAACTTTGACACAGGAAAATAATTCAAAAAATAATAATAGGAATGATGTATTTTATTACTTTACACAATGAGTATCAATCAATCATATTAAACTTATAGGATATGCCGTAATTTTATTACATGTTACAAAATATCAATTAAGAATAATTTAAAACTATTGTGAGGGAAATCACAGAAGTAATTACTTAAATATTATTTATTTTATGACTAGCAATAACGCGTAACAATAAAGCACCGATGTGAAAGCTCTTTGGAATTGTTCAACACTTCACTTAACTACTAAGGACTTAATAATATTGGCAGTCATACCCGTACAGTAAGTACCTTAGGCTTGCGGCAAATCTAGCGAAAATATCGCTGCAGACGAGCGGAGTTCCGCTCTATCGAAACTTAAAATATACTGCATCAAGCACCATATTTGGGAAGAAGAATCGAAACCAGTTTATGGGTCTCCACGCGATCCCTTCGCCAGATTTATCCGTTACCTTATTTGAGATGTGAACAGAACATGGAACATTAATATTAATATGGCTGGTAAGGTTCTTAATGCTAACTTGTGATTTAAATCGTATCTTGTATTACTTACCTAAATATTTTACAAAGCATATTTTTTTGCATTACGAAATATTCATCCACTAATACTTATCTACACTACAATCAAAATATTTTTCATTCCGTTGCTACTTTATCTTAATTCAATTAACTCTATTTATAAGCTTGGAACGTTGCGAGCGTCTCTATTAGGGGGCGTCCATAAATTACTTCATTTTTCGACCCCCCTCCCGCCTGGCGCCTTGGTGAGATGTCGTGAGATTGTGCTCGACGAGGAGGGAGGGGCTCCTTCCTCTAATCTCACGTGAGATTTTTCAAAAGCCTTATTCTACTGGAGAAACATTTTAACTTAATTTAACCCCAGTATTCTCGCAATTTTACACTATTTCTTGCGGAAAAAAATTACATGATATTTGCCGAGACCCCCCTGCCCCCTAAACGCCTCACGTAATTTATGGACGCCTCTTACAGGCGGTAATTTATCAGACTAGCGTTAGTAACATAAGGGTCATAGCAAAGAGCCCTGCGCAAGTCCTCTTTAGCCTATCCGCACCATTGCACTTGTCTCCTCGGCAGTAGCAATGTATAGTTTTGGTGGCTCGCTCCGAGTCGCTGGGGTCCTCGGTGCAGTTCTCGCCGTACACATCGCGAATATTCGTCACGTACTGCCATTTACCGTTGATCTTCTCCTGTTCACCATCCATCGACTGCTGAGCGCATCCCCGTTGCACTATCTGCGTTGTAACTGGAACATAGATACATTGTTATTAAATTACTGTTAAAATAGTATTTAGAATAATATAAGTCAAATCAAAATGATAGGTATAATGGTTTCGATAAGTGTCTCGATATAATTTAATTTATTAATTACGCTAAGGTTTCGTCATAATGCTCTGAGGAAATATTCATATTGGGCATTTGTGGCGAGTCATAAATGGCCTAGCATGAGGATAAAGCTCTACCTATCACAAATCAATTTTAATTAATAGGGAAAATGGCAAGTTAATGTGCAGCAGTGCATAATCAGTATCAAATTATTACTATAATTTTATATACATAGTAATTAATACTGTTTTTACTAACTTGCTGAGCTTTTTAATAGTAATAACAATAAGCAACAGTGTCGTAACATGTCAATTCTACAGACACGCTGTCGACATCCGTTGAGATGTTGGCATCCATGTACGGAATATAAATGCTTAACCCCTCGTCACACGAGTGCTCGAGTGTTAACTAGTGTTAAGCATTCGTGACACGGTCGAGAAAGCAGTGATGTACACCGATCATTATATGCTGCATACAACTTGTAATTAGAACTGGTGACCCTTGAATTTGTCTGCCTACATAATGACACTGGCTTTGTAGACTAGATTTAATCAATTCTACTTAACGGCCTAAAAGTTAAATAGTTTTACTGATTGAAAGAGGCATTAAAAATCTAAAACTTTTTGGATGAAATTTTAAATTGTTTAACATACAATTTGAGTTATATTTTAGTAGTCGGTTGTTGGATTGTTTGTTGCGATTATTTAAGTAGTCAAATTGTGAAAATAGTAAGAAATCAAACTTAATTCCTACAACTTTAAAGATGATTTAAAACTCAGTTTTAATGTATCTTGTTTAGTAGCAAAAATAGTGTTTTTGAATATAATTAACAGTGATATACCATTCAGTTGCAGTATGTTTGCGCCGCATGCACTCCATTAGCGCCATTTACCATTACCATTTACCGGGAAACTGATAATTGCTGACTCACAACAATTTCAAAGTATTTGTAATATTATAAGTAACTGTTAATTCATTTTAAACCAGTTGTCATCAAAATTCCCCAACAAACTTACAAATAATTATCCTCTAAATAATAACGCAGAGGGAATAGTTTCGAAGAATCAAACTTATTATCCTCGAAATAAGAACGTAAAGGGAAACTTTTAGCAAGTTCATAATAAAGTTGATATACTTTTAAAGTAATTTATCTTAAAGAACAAAATCATATTTCCGATTGATGATAAGATTTTTCCTCATTGATTTTACCCTTTCTTGAATAATAACATGATTACATTGTTATCCAATAAACAAACCCCATTCACATTGGTATGAAGCTTTAGTATGATTCTATTGGACATTTAAATTAGATTAGGAACCAAATACACCTAGAAACAGCGAGCTTTTGTAAGTGTATCCTTACGAAACACCCTTTTAAGGAATATGTGTCGCCCAGATTGCGAATGGCGCAAGTTTACTGTCAGCCGGTAAAAGGCACTCGAAATAAACATGCGAGAATATCAGGCCGTTACTCAACAACACAGAGAGGAATTTTATTGACTGTTAATATGACCATTTTAGGAAGAGTCGAGGATGAATCAGTCAGGGAAAATTATTTCGCATGCCCTTTCAATGTTGTATGGTGGTTTAACGTTCTCTGTAGGTCCATTATATAACTTTTTTTTTGTTTTGTTGCTTTGTCTGAGATGCGTCTGGACTTACTCTTCCAAATTTTTATCAATTTCAATCGGCGATGCCACACGGGATTAATTAAACCAATTAAAACATGGTCGAAAATGTGATATCCCTGGTGTTCAAAGATTTCTATGACGTTTATCCTCAGACAAATAAGACGAGACGTCACTTACGTCAGCTATTGTATGAGAATGCAATCGTCAAAAGTAGGCGGCTGGAGGAAGTCGCCGAATTTTAATTGACCAATCAAAATTTCAGGTGTGGTCACGCGTATGCAGTAACACTTATGTTAGTCGAACGGGCGTCTAATGGCTTATTGGTGTGTGCATTTATCGAACAGGGCCACAATTCGGTCGCCCACCCATTCATATTCCGAGTGACATTCGGGTTCAAGCCATAGTCAGTAGGAAAACTGTTTATCAAACCGTATTTATTATAACGGGTATTCATATTTATTAATTAGTTTTTTTTATGATGAGTCACAAGTGATGGCGTCGAAGGCAGGGGTCATTGCCACGGGCATGCCTTCGGGCAGCTGATTTCTAGTGGCGCCATGCTATAAATACCAACTTCAGTCAAAACAACCATTGCGGTTTTTTATATCACCCACCATCCTTACGAACGTAGGTATAACATTACCTATGAGCACATCCTCTAAACCCTTTGCTATAAGTTCTATGTGTATAGCCAAACCAGTATAAAAAAGTTGTTGAATCGTTGATTATAACTATGCGGTCAATTTTGAAAATACATAATAGGAAGTGGGGAAGCATATCGGTTTTTGATACTTATAAAAATGTAGAACGAGGAATGTTTAGTTTATAAATTAACAGAAGCTGGGAAAAAGCTTGGAAATATAGACATATATTATAAACTCTATGTAAAATGTAAACATAGCAATATAGAAAGCTCAATGGTACATATTAAATATCTCTTGTTAGATAACATTATTTTGCAATTAGGCTACGATAAAAGCATTAAATAACAAAGCACACTATGTACTGTGTATTGCAAACATGTAGTTAATTTTTGTCATGATAATAATACAAAATAGAAATACATTAGCGTATTGAGGCGCTGTGATTGATGATCTTCTTAAAAATTAACCGATCTTCATGACGGTTCCGTGTGAAGTATTCTTAAAAGTGTTATGACGTTCCCGAGTAATTCAAAAGTGGAATGAATAGTGTTAAGGGTTTTAGGTCAAATGGTTGCTTAACCATTTTAAAACGAGTTGACGTAACAGATTCCTATAGATCAGTAGAATAGCTAAGAGTAGTGCATTAGTCCATAATCTCCCTTTAGACCCTGGGATTAATGATTTTGACACTAATTTACAACGGATATGTGTCAAAATTCAAAGTTAATATTAATCCTGCCCAGACTGCCACTCCACTCCACTCGGCTAGGGGCCAATTGAATTCGTCTACAAGCGTTTCTACAACTCGCTACGCTTAAATGTATGGAATGGCATTATAAGTCAACGTTTGTCATTTAAGCGTAGCGATTTGTAGAAACTCTTGTAAACGAAGCAACTTAGATAGAGTTGCTGTAATTAAAAGATGCTATAGACCCACCTCCATTGGAGAATTCCAGTGTGGTAACTTTCTTGTAACACATGTTAGAGTTGGGACACTTGGTGATGTATCCGGCGGCGCTCCTGTTGAAGTGCGAGCAGGGCAGCGCGGCCGGCGTGTGCTCCGGCTCGCACGTGTAGCACTGCAGGCTCCATGACACTGGAAACAGATTGTCAACACTTGTAGGTGCGTCATACGGGAAGTGGTGCTGATTTTGTTGGTACACCGCTGAACTAGACTAAACTAACTGTATTGACATCCTTCTTGCACTATTGTCTTAGATATTTTAAAACTAACGACTCGCCCTGGCTTCGCTTTATCTGCCTTACCGTTTCCCATTATCTGGGGTCGGTTAATTATGTGTTATTCACGTTCGGTCGAGTTTTGTTGTCATATTTAAGTACAACCACTCCAACCTCGTTCATATCATTCATAATACAAACCATCCATCATATCGTGGGTCTTCCTCTCGATCTGTATCCATCCACATTCATATTCATCACTCGTTTAGTTAAAGGCTTTTCATCTCTCGTCGCATGCCCAAACCATTCCAACTGCGGCTTTCCTCGGCTATTTTTAAATTTAATTAGAATATAACCACTTCAGGAAAAATCTTTAAATGATAATGAATATAAAATAATAATTAATAATAATAATATAAGGTCACGACTTTTATCCCCATTCGGGGGTAGTCAGAGGCTTGAGTGGCCATACACCACCACATTGTGGAGGTATTAAGTCCACTCAAAGCCCATGATAATGAAAACCGAATCAAAATCCGCAAAGTTTAGAAGGACTAGCGGACTAACAGACAGACGGACGCGTATAGTGACTATGTTTTACTCTCACGTATTTAGAGATGATTAATGATTATGTTCACGGTGCAATGGGATTATTCAATTATTGATCCAGTAAAAATACCGAACATTTATGTTCTACGTTAGCGTATTTGAGTACGTTTAATCCAATACTACATTTTAGGCACTGGATGGTGGGTCTTTTGGTATTTGATAAAATTTATCTTATCATCTAGAGTAAAATATTATCAAGTTATTGTTTAGCAGGCATGTAGTTTTATATACCTACTTCACATAGGATGTGTGCAGAATAAAAAATACTAGACTCATCAATTGATTGTTGAAAATAGTCTTATTGTAACAAGCGATAAATCCTAATTTAAAAATGAAACATCGTTACAGGATCTATCCATTCAACGCTTTCATTGAGGATAAAAATACCACAAAGCCTAATATGCCAGGGCTGCTATTACTAACACTGTACGAAAGCAATAATCTGGTAAAAGTAACTTAAATTCGGGTCAAAATCACGAACGACTGAAACAGTTGGCCCGGGTCCGTAATAGGACCACTGTTTCGTTCGTTGGTGATTCTGTCACATGTGTTAAAATTCGAAACCCGAACGAAACGGATGATTGCTTCGGGTTCGTAATAGGGCTACTGCTAAATGTTTAATCTATGGCGCTATCCTCAACTGTTTTATTTAAACAACCGCATGCCGATAGTATTGTTATTTTGACCGCCACTGCCCACACTCTACCCTGGACTGGAAATGAAAATGAACATCGCAACATAATATAAATATTTCTGTATTATGTACTGGGAAGTGGAAGCGTGAAGTGTTCTGTTTCTATTTTTACGTACAAACCAGTGTGACAGTTCCGAAATGCTTGCAAATCTCTTGTGGCGTAATTAAGATACCCTTCGTCATGTCATTTCCAACAAGTTCACACTTTGTCTGAAGAAATACTTTTATTCATTGAGGTTTATTGTTTTAGCAGATATGGCACGAACTGAAAGAGTGGCGAAATCATGATCGTATAAAAGATGTGTAATTTGAAGCTGTCAAAAAAAGGGTTCGTTCAAGTGCGTGGAGGCAGGACGCTTTTGGAATAATTGTTACTTCGGGACCTTCTAACATCGCAATCGCTATACTTATGCCGCAAAGTTCACACATCTGTTATCGCACTCGCAATTCGGCAGTCAATTTATTGAATACATAGCTTTTGCCCGCGACTTCGTCCGCGCAGAATTGAAATTAAAATAAATCGGACCCCGGATCCCGTATCCCGGACCCGGATTTTGTATCCCGGATCTCGTTACTCAGGTTCCGTTGCCCGGATCCTGGATCCCGTTTTCCGGATCCCGAATCCCGTATTCCGAATATCCCGGATCCCGTTCCCAGATTCCGTTAGCTAAATCCCGGATCCCGTATCCCGGATATCACGGATCCCGTATCTCGTATCCCATATCCCGGATCTCGTTTCCTGGATCCCGTATCCCGGAACTCGTTACCCGGATTCCGTAT
The DNA here is from genome assembly GCA_947859195.1 of Drymonia ruficornis. Classification (NCBI taxonomy): domain Eukaryota; kingdom Metazoa; phylum Arthropoda; class Insecta; order Lepidoptera; family Notodontidae; genus Drymonia; species Drymonia ruficornis. Next base: position 4,794,609 of record OX401924.1, on the reverse strand, counting down.
CCCTGATATCACGAATCTCATATCAAATATCCTGAATTTCTTATCCTGGATCTTGTTTCCCGGGTTCCGTATCCCAGATCTCGTTTCCCGGATCCCAGATTCCGTTTGCCGGATCCCGGTTCCGGTACCCCGGATATCACGGGTCCCGTATCCCATATCCCGGATTTCATACCCCAGATTTCCTATCCCGGATCCCGTATCCCGGATCTCATTTTCTTAATCCCGGATCCCGTTTTTTCAGATCCCAGCTTCCGTTTGCCGGATCCCGGATATTTTTTTATTATAGGACTGCGGTGGCAAAAAGCGTACGGCCCGCCTGATGTTAAGCAGTTACCGTAGCCTATAGATGCTTACTATATAAATATTTTCCTTAAAGTATAACCAGATTTTTTTTATTATAGGACTGCGGTTGCAAAAATACGTACGGCCCGCCTGACGTTAAGCGGTTACCGTAGCCTATAGATGCTTAGTATATAAATATTCTCCTTAAAGTATCGACCTATATTTTTTTATTATAGGACTGCGGTGGCAAAAAATCGTGCGGCCCGCCTGATGTTAAGCAGTTACCGTAGCCTATAGATGCTTACTATATAAATATTTTCCTTAAAGTATTAACCAGATTTTTTTATTATAGGACTGCGGTTGCAAAAATGCGTACGGCCCGCCTGAAGTTAAGCGGTTACCGTAGCCTATAGATGCTTACTATATAAATATTCTCCTTAAAGTATCGACCTATATTTTTTTATTATAGGACTGCGGTGGCAAAAAAGCGTACGGCCCGCCTGATGTTAAGCAGTTACCGTAGCCTATAGATGCTTACTATATAAATATTCTCTTTAAAGTATCAACCTATATTTTTTATTATAGGAATGCGGTGGCAAAAAAGCGTACGGCCCGCCTGATGTTAAGCAGTTACCGTAGCCTATTGATGCTTACTATATATATTTTTTCCTTAAAGCATCAATCTATATTATTTTTATAGGACTGCGGTACCAAAAAAGCGTACGGCCCACCTGATGTTAAGCAGTTACCGTAGCCTATAGATGCTTACTATATAAATATTTTCATTAAAGTATCAACCTGTTTTTTTTGTTATTATAGGACTGGGGTGACAATAAAGCGTACGGCCCGCCCGATGTTAAGCAGTTACCGTATATGATGATAGATGCTTACTATATAAATATTTTCCTTAAAGGATCAACCTACATTTTTTTATAGGACTGCGTTGGCAAAAAAGCTTACGGCCCGCTTGATGTTAAGCAGTGACCGTAGCCTATAGATGCTTACAATACCAAAGGCATTGCTCGCAAATTGCCGACCTGAAGGGGAGTGGGATGGAGCTTTTGGCTCCCTCACTCATCGTGCGAAACGCAGCTGTAATAGCTGCTTTACGCCGATCTTCTGTGAGAGGGTGGTACTACCCCGGTCGAGCCAGCCCATATAATATGAGCTGCAGTCAATTGGCTACATAAAAAAAGTTGAAATCCATATTTTTTGATACGTAAAAAGAAACCTAAACTCAATTATTCATTCGTGTTATTTATTTTCCTCGGAAATGACGAATTTCCATATGAACTTTCATCCCCTATTTTACCACCTTAGGAGTTGAATATTAAAAAACGCCGAAACCCATATTTTTTATTTTTAAAAAGTCACCTAAAACCAATTTTCATAATTTTAACTTGAAAAATGACGAATTTGCATACATACAAACTTTCATCCCCTATTTAATCCTCATAGGGGTTGAATTTTAAAAAAACGCCGAAACATTTTTTTTAAAAAGATACCTAAACACAAATTTTCATTATTCTAACCTCAGAAATGACGAACTTCCATACAAACTTTCGTCCCCTATTTTACCCCCTTAGGGGTTGAATTTTAAAACACGCCCAAACCCATATTTTTTTATTTTTAAAAAGACACCTAAACACTAATTTTCATAGTTCTAACTTGAAAAATGACGAATTTGTATACAAACTTTCATCCCCTATTTAATCCCCTTAGGGGTTGAATTTTCAAAAACGCCGAGACCCATAATTTTTTATTTTTAAAAAGACACTTAAACCCCAATTTTCATAATTCTAACTTGAAAAATGACAAACTTGCATACAAACTTTCATCCCCTATTTAATCCCCTTAGGGGTTGAAAGTTCAAAAATGCAGATTTTTTTTTATTTATAATACGTAAAAAGAAACCTAAACACAAATTTTCATTATTCTAACCTCAGAAATGACGAACTTCCATACAAACTTTCGTCCCCTATTTTACCCCCTCAGGGGTTGAATTTTCAAAAACGCAGCAATTCAAGTTTTTTATTTGTAAAAAGGAACCTATTCACCAATTTTCATAATTCTATCATCAAAAATGACGAACATCTATACTCACTTCCCAACTAACTTTCATCCCCTATTTTACCACCTTAGGGGTTGAATTTTTCAAAAAGCTGAAAACCATATTTTTTATTTTTAAAACTTCACCTCCACACCAATTTTTATAATTCTAACTTGAAAAATGACGAACTTGCATACAAACTTTCATCCCCTATTTAACCCCCTTAGGGGTTGAATTTTCAAAAATCGCTTCTTATTGCTTGCCTACGTCACAAAATATATCTACTGTCTAAATTTCATGTCTCTAACTTCAGTAGTTTCGGCTCGGCGTTGATGAGTCAGTCAGTCAGTCAGTCAGTCAGTCAGTCAGTCAGCATTTCCCTCTTTATATATTAGTATAGATAAGAAGGCATTATTCAGCAGAAGATCAGCCTTAATGGCAATACCGACCTTTTTTCAACATTATCTTCCGCGAGCGACTGAGACCTACTATGTGGGGCCATCCATAAATTACGTCACACGTAAAGGGGGGAGGGGGGTCGACGAAATGTGACATTGTGTGACAAGGGGGGGAAGGGGTCCTAAGTTTTGTGACGTCACATTAAAAAATCGAATAAGCTATACTTAGCTTATTCGATTTTTAAAACCGAAATTTGAACTGTTAACGAAAAACTTTAAATATTACTGAAAATTTGTAAAAAATATGTGACGTCGCACTAGGGAGGGGGGGAGTCTCACAAATGTGACCAGCTGTGACAAGGGGGGAGGGGTCAAAACACCATGAAATTCGTGTGACGTAATTTATGGATGGCCCCTGTGATGTCCATAGACTCCGTTTAGTAAGACAAACTATTTTGGACGGTCTCATGTCTTCCCTTTTCTTGGTAATCTCTTTGCTTTTATTTGTTTTATCAGAATTGTAATCATCTGTGGTATTATCGTGCTAATTTAAATTTCCAAGAAAACTTGTCCCTACAAAGTGAATTTATAGCTGTTCCGCGTCCTCGTGTACATTCGGTACTTTAAATTGCAGTTTATGCATTCTGTTGAATACTGTCATCTAGACAGCAGTCGTTAAGCCATATCAGAGGCCTTAGGACGGCTTGAACAACTCCGACATCAGGTAGCCTACTAACCACTACATTAAAAGAAGAAACAAACCTCCTGGAATAATTTCTCTAAATTAAAGTGCATCAAAGCAAACAGACTAACGGGAAAAGCGACTTTGTTTTATACTATTTAAAGATTATTCATGACACGTTGAAGATGCAATGATATGTATCAATAGGTACTTATAATGCATCTCATCACTTAAAACCACCTGTCAATTTGTAATGATATAAAACGCGTGTCGTGTGTACTTGACCTACTTCGATCGATCTCCTATAAATGGGAGAGCAACATTTGTGTTACAACTACGATTTAAGTGCAGCGTGATTTCCTCATTAGTACGCAATTCATTATCAGCTCGTGTGTTTTACAAGTACTTAGCTGGTAGAACTTGCATAAAATACATAAACATTATGTTGTTATCTGGTAGACAACCCCAAATACCTACCTACCTACCTACTTTTTTTTTTTTTTTATAGGACAGCGGTGGCAAAAAAGCGTACGGCCCGCCTGATGTTAAGCAGTTACCGTAGCCTATAGATGCTTACAATACCAAAGGTATTGCTCGCACATTGCCGACCTGAAGGGGAGTGGGATGGAGGGAGGGGGAGGGGGGGTGGGCTTACGGCTCTCTCACTCATCGTACGAAACGCAGCTGTAATAGCTGCTTTACGCCGATCTTCTGTGAGAGGGTGGTACTACCCCGGTCGAGCCAGCCCGTTACTCCCAAATTTATAGACAGTTTTGATCGATTTGTACTAGCATTACAAATCACTTTTGTTTCTAGAAATGCTTTGTAAAACCATTGTTAACTGACTAAAATCTCTATAATTTTGGCGGTTAGTATAGGCTAAACGTTTTCAGATACCAGATAGGGAAGACAGAACTAATATAAATCCACGCCCACTAATGATTAATCAGTAACGATCGATCTGTGCCTGTCCTCGTGTGTGTGTCAGGATTTGTCGTGACTTTGTCCGGACCAATGATCATTCAGTACCCCGCGCCCGCACTCCTCAGTTAGTTGACTGAAAAGTTTGCATTGCGGATTGATAGGTATTAGGTGTCGGATATGTGGTCCATGGTATAACCTACCTAATATCCTGTAGGTAACAAATACTCTTTCGAGCCTATACGAAGTAAAACAAAGATATTCACTATTGTGCATCACAGTAGACGACTGCCTTCCGTTCCTGGAATTTAATACTATGTGGATATATCCTCTGGTGCGGCGGCTCTATGAACGGACCGACACTGCTTTTTATATTTCAATACAACCTTTGAATTTTTAAATTTGAATTAACCTCCATTACGCCTACAGGGACGTGCGGCGGTTCCGTACCATATGGGAATGTATAATGAAGAATGAGGCCCACATGATATTAATTTACTGATAAGTATGTCTATGTATGGACAGTTGGTATTTTACTGCCTATTGTACTTTGATGTCGGATCATAAAACTGTATGATTAAAAAGACTCCCCGATGGCTAATTAAAAAAACTGTTAGTAAGGAAAATAACAATATTACCGTTAGGTATTTATGTGTCCGAAAACGTCAAAAAACTTATTTCTTTTGTCGATATTTTACTAACTATAGAACCCTAACCCAAATACGAATAAAACATTTGAGATGACAACAAAAAGGAACATATATTTTTTATGTGAAAGAAATTTACTGGGGAAAGATATTATATAGGTCGTTCCCGGATATTATTTTACCAATATTATAACAATTTTATGTTATAAAGCACCTTGTATCACATACAAACAATCACAATATCACCCAAAACCTTGACCGCATATGCTAATGCTATCAATGAACACTATTGTGTTAAATAAAATAGCAAATATAAAAATATACTTTCACTTACTTTTCCAAAACATTGTAAAAGTTAACAGAGACGCAACCAAATCCATTTTCATGAATTAAACTTCACTTAATAATGTAACTAAATTAATATACACTTAATTAAAACTAATACCGAATACTATTATTTTTAATACATTTATTTGTTATGTATTTACAATTTCGCGTTTGCGGCGCATGTGGCCGGAGCGGCAGTGCTTTACACTGGACTGAAATTGGCACCTCTACACTCGAGTCCATGATTCACAGGAAGGAACCACAGTGGTGAAACGGGACATGTCCAAATAACGAACAAATACGGTTCTTATGGTAGCGTTAATAACGCTGATTCACGCGATCGATGCTGGCGCCGGCGCGAGACTGACCAACATTTGACGTTTCCACTGTCTGTTGATTCACATTGCCGCCTGTCGTTTTGCCCCCGGATTCCTTTGCTTAGTTTTTATTTGTGGATTTAAAAAAAATTGCCAACAATGAGACCGCTGTAACGGTTGAGCTTACCATCTGTAAAAATATATTTAGCGCTGTTCAAATATCTGCCAATTACTTGTCGGCTTGTGAAGTAGAGATGTCAGTATTTTTATTAATTTATAGATGTAGGAATGTTATATACCTACGTCTTAACTAATTGTCGCGTGTAGTGTACATAATCCTTATCTATGTACGTATATAAGTATTATTTGTTATCACAGTGTCTTTTAGTAACGTTATTAGTAGTAAATGTATCTCAATAAGTGCTTAGTTTTTTGCGGATATTGCGCATCCAAAAAGATTATAGAGATGAGCACGCTTACAGTTGCACGTGTTTATTATTCTTCACTCTAGACGGATGTTAAACCTGTTTTAGTTTTGTAAAATATTTTTAACTATAAGGAGGTTGGATGAACATCGACTCTATCATCTGGACCATGTCTAAATTGATAAGGAGTGTTTATTTATCTGTGTTACATGTTTCATATCCAGACCTAAAATTTAAAAAATATGTGTATTATATTTTATTACGTTGTTTTGTTGCGAGGCGCGTTATGAAACATTTTACCGCCATATCGTTCTATGCAACATCCTTTGTTATTGGCGATAAAAAATACGATCTGTTGGCAATTTTATGACACACTTATGACAAATGTCCTATCACTCTCGCTTTTTTATAATCGTTAGTATAGTTAGAGCATTACTCATTTGGCTGTCGTAAGCAATTGACATTGAACAGGATTTAAATTTGATCTTGAGTTTTGTTTTGTCCAAGTAAACATGGAGTAAATATTACTATTGTACCTGAATAAACAATATCTACTTTACCAAGCCAACTTGGCGCACGGGTATAAATATCAAATGATAATAAGTCAATGATTCCGCGGTCCGTCCACAACGTAGTGGGCCTGGGCCAATGCCTGGGCACTCCTGTGGGAGTAGCTCCCACTATGTGGTGGATGGACCGCGGAATCATTGACTTATTATCATTTGATATTTATACCCGTGCGCCAAGTTGGCTTGGTGGAGTAGTAAGTAGTTAGTCTTCCTTGCTTGACACCCCCTATGTGGTGGAGATGATTCGACCGTTCTTGTCTTCGAGTGTTTATCTGATGTCCTTGTGTATTCAGGTCTTTGCCCGCTCCGCAATAAGCATTTACCTACTGTAGTTACATTTATTATTGGGTGTAACAAATTCAATTTATACATAAACCACGGCCAACGTCAAGCGATATGAAATGATAATTAAGTTAAAAACAGCTAATTTTATAAAAATTACAATGTTCATATCGCTTCTCGTTAACCGTGGTATAGCTAATCTTTGCTAGATTTCGTTATCTAAAGTCTGGACATAGGTAATCTATAACTTATCTAAAATGTAAACATAACGAAATGAAGTATGTAACTAACTGTGCGTTGATTATACTTGCATCGCTTCATATAAAATTATCATTCATTGTCTTTTTCGAGGTTATCACAAATGTGGCATTTAGGTCGATGGGGTGCTTCGAGCAAGCGTTGACATTTTATGGTTATTGATCTGTTATTGAGCTGAGGGTGGGTCGTGGCGTGCATAATGACGATTTGTTAAGCACTTCTGTCTAGTCTGTCTAGCCTAGAATACATTAACAGAAATAAGCCGGGCTACTTGTAATAAGTGTCTAATTTATTACGGCATATTGTTCTATTTTATTTACAGTAGTGGCCCGCCCCCATTGACTTATACAGGGTGTTAGGTTAGACGTCGGATATGTTCAAGTTCAAGATAATTAATGCTTAAACATAACTACGAAATATAAATAATGACAGAGAAAACTTAACAAAACCATGGCAAAAAGTTTCGCAACCTCCGTACGCTAGCGAGCGACTATGAGCTGTCTTATCAAAGGGAATTTACTCGTGTAAATGACCTTAATCCATTTTCCCTCCATACTTTATTTTGTTTCATACTTTACTTTATTTGTGATGAGCAGTGATAGCCGATTTGTTAAGCACCCGTCTTGCGGGCTTAAGGTCCTAGGTTCTAACCCCGGCTCACACCTTTGGATTTTTCTAAATATACGTGCGAATCATAACTTTATTATGATTATCACTTGCTTACGGTGAAGGAAAACATCGTGACGAAACCTGCATGTCTTAGACATGTGAATTCCCACCAACCCGCACTGGGCCAGCGTGGTGGATTATGGCCTGAATCCCCCTCGTATTGAGGGGAGGCCCGTGCCCAGCAGTGGGACGATAAAAGGGCTAATATTATTTTTATATTATTTATTTTATTTATTAATTAAAATTTTATTGGATAATTGGGTCAAAAATTAAGATATTTTTTCACATACATATTATATGAAATGAGAATCGAATACCCTTCTTCAATATGTTCCGTTCGCCTTACTTACTTATTTGCTTACAATAAAACACAATACAGACTCGGTAGTTATACTATCATTTTATTATACTAAGTACTAAACTTACATAATGTAATAGTATTTACAAAGAACTATAGTAAAAAGGAAGTCCAAAACAATTAAATTGTTTTTATTGATTTTTTTAATCATACACAGAAAACCATAGATTTTAAAGATATTCAATTTTTGATTGCGGTTATATTCTATACAATTTTTCCCATAGGTAAATACTATAGGGAGCATGTACGAAATCATCTGTGATTAGGTGCGTTCAGCCCCGAGCCGCGCCACGCCCAATCTATCAGTTATGACATCATGTCTACGCGTTAACACATGAAAACTGATTGCTCGGGAGTGCCGCTCGCCTCTTGTAGACGCAGCTATTAACCAACATAAACACAGCTTAGACCGAGCACCGACTTAGCATTATCATTATCTTATTGTAGCATGTGCATATAATGCATTTATTGTCATTTGTATGGATAACAGTCCACAGTTAACACAATACCTAAACCGTAGGATTTCTCTTCTTATATTAGACACAATTTACTTCGAGTAGTGACTTTTACATAAAAATAATCACAGCTTCGCCTTAAACGTTGAGAGAAACTAGCTTCACTACACGTAATGCAAGTTATTAGGAAAGTGCTAGTTACAAACTGAAATATTACAACAGTGGGTACCTATTCATAGTTGTACTTTACTAACAGGAATTACACATAATTACTGAGTTTTCCTTTCCCTTGAAGCCCATAAGTGTAACTAAAATCAATGATTCACAATTGAGTTACTCATATATTATGGTTTTGTAATTTATTGAGCTTATTTTACGAATTTTTGACTCATTCAGTACATTTAAAAAATAATTACATATATTAAGATTTTTATAACTTTCGTGTTCGTAATGTTTTTGCAATGTACCTATGTTTTTGCTGCAGCCATCCAAAGTTCAATTTCAGAAATTTATTTGAATTTCATTTAATTCTTATGGCCCAACATCGTGTATGTATAGTTTTTGCAATTCACGAAGGCGACCGGGCTTGGTTGTGTAAAGACGTATCTGTATACGTGTTAATGTGTGCGTTTACGGCTCCGCCACGCACGCACACTGTCACAATTGTGTATGTACATGTCGAACACAACCAAGGGCCGGTCGCCTTCGTGAATTGCAAGAACTATACTCTGAGACTAGAGATCCGAAAAAAGAACACTTCTTATATTATCAAGTCTGATCATTCCTATCTATAGTAGCGGCACCCTAGGATGGCCGGTTTGACATGTGGGGGGGGGAAGAAACTGAACCTTATTATAACAGAATAAGACTGGCCGTTTAAAAAAATAAGAATGTCAAAAAATGAATGCGAAAATGAATCTTATTCCGTTATAATAAGGTTCAACCTTTCCCCCTCCCACATGTCAAACCGGCCATCATATCGTGTCGCTAATATAGGAAGAAATACAACAAAGAATTACTCAGCATTGGAACTCAATAACATACATAACAACAACAACCACTTTACTCTGAAACGTCTGTACTCACTTATAGAAAATCTTCTAAATTTAAAAGGACCGGCTAAATTGCATTACAAAAGTCGTAAATACCTTTAATTAAATATCACAAATGATTGCGTTTAACGTTCTTACTATAATTTAATTAACTAAGCCTAGATCTGCCTCCAAGTACTACCTAAGGCTGTTGATGTATTTCATTAGATTGAATACGACGATGACACCCATGATGTCAGTGTATCCTTCGTGGCTCGTGTTCGGCGACGAATTGCACAGGTCTGTCCGACAGTAGCAGTACCTGGAATAACAATGACATTGATTAGGGACTAAGCACTTTTAAGCGCCGCCTTAGGCGAACTGCTTAGAGCAGTCGAGACCAACTGCTCGAGAGCAGTCGTGTTGTGGTCGGAGTCGACTTCAACCCGATTGCAACTGCTTAGAGCAGTCGAGACCAACTGCTCCAGAACAGTCGTGTTGCGGTCTTGTCGACTTCAACCCGACTGCTCCAAGAAATCCATCTTTTGCGAATGTCAATTTTGTATTGAAACTGCAGATCGCCCAACAGCGGCCGCTTAACGCTGTCGGTACCGACTGCTCCGAGCAGTCCGTCTCTGGTTTCGCTAACTCTCTCTCACATACTAAACTTCTATAATAACATCGTCTTGTCTTGATTCAGATCAACATTTAGTATGCAATAACTATTTATTCGGATTATTTCCCAAGTCATTTTAATGCATCAAGCACAATATGAAAGCCTTTAGCTGTTCCTATCAGTAAAGTGTTGGATATTTAACTGACAGTACCAGACTTCTTGGGGAACCTAAAAAATCATGCTACACCACTTTTGTTCCAACTGGTCACACTCACGCACATTCATGAACATGTAGCGGTTAAAATATTCCACCAACATTACCCATTATAATTCAAAGGAACACAATTTTTTGAAACTTAAAAAATATCACTATGTTACTTTTTCACTTCTCGCCAAAAAGTCATTTTTTCCATGATGTAAGAACATAGAAATGTGTTTTTGACTCTCTAAATAAGTTGACATAGATACCTAGTGGAAGTAGCCCTCTCTCCTTTATCGTCGACGTTTTCACAGCCTTCCTCGTAAGGCTCCAAGATCTCCATCTTCGGCGACCACCTCCCATTCTTGTAGTCCTGGTACTCGTGTTTCTGCGGCGCGCAGTCGCGCCGTATGCCGACTATTCTAACTGAAATATAAATACAAAGCGTTTAAAATAAGAATAGGACGGGCGCTCGGCTAACTTCACTCACATAAATACTGTACTTATGAGTGAAATTAGCCGAGAGCCTGTACAAGTCCCAGTTGTGACGTCACAACGTGGCGCTAGGCCGGTCCTATGCTTTATTAATCGCATAGTATGATAATGGTATCAGCAGGTTCGTGCCCACGTGTTCATTACAGGTGTGTGTTCCAGTTTAAACAACCGGTCGCTATAGTTGTTAATAACATGTCAATTCGCTCTGCTTAGAATGGTAACTTTGATTCATATTCTTTGGTACGATATCGTTCAGTTTTATAAATCGTCCACTTGCTATGTTGTTCACTGTCCTAAGTCATCTACTTGCTAAATCGCCCACTCTCCTAAATCGAAATTATAAAGGCTATATTGTGTTCGTAGCTAAAAAACTAAATGGAACTAACTGGCACTGGCTGGCACGTAATTTTCGGTCCCGGTTGTTGGTATTTAGCCAGCAATCGTTAAGCCATGTCAGAGGCTTTGGGGCGGATTGAACAACTCTGACATCAAGTTGGCCACTAACCATTCGATAATAATAATAAGAAGGTAGCTAAAATTGAAATTTTGATTGCACATCTTTTAAGACTCTTTCGAGCAGTGCCTGGGTTTTAATCATTTTAGTTATTTCATCGTACCTCCATTTTGTATGTCGAGATGGAACTCCTGTTTCATGCACATGGTAGAGTAGGGGCAGTCTACAATGAACCTATCGGAGTGGTCGAAGTGCACGCAGAGCCGCTTGGCCGTGGTGTAGTTTTCGCCCTGCTGGGGGTTAATCAGGCACTGGTAACACTGTAGCGAGGCTTCACCTGGAAATTACAATTGAAACAATTACTATTTGATTTTTCGATTTGCTGACTAAAATTAAAATTGTGACAAACGTAAGCAATCTCAAATATTCTACCTAATCAGCTCTTAAGTCATGCAGGTAATGCATGTTATAGTTTTCACTGTACGGAGCTAGTAAAAATAAAAACGAAGAGAAATTTGAAATTAAAATTGTAACTGAATCATAGGTGACGTAATAACCGGAGTACGCAAAAACTGGTTTCTAATAATTTGAATAAATATAACCATAGTGTAAAGAGTTCACATTAATCTTGTGGACGATACAAAGTTGTCAAAAGTATAACTTCAACTCGTATTTATATTGTGTATTCAGAAAATACTGTGCATCACTATGGCGCGAGTGACTCATTTTCATCTGTTACATGCGTATAATATAAACTTCTAACAGTTCGCAATATTTTTAATCAATTTCCTATCGCATTCCTCATTACTTCGTTAGCCTGTTTGACCAGTACTGCCGACCACGTTTTGTTTTCAACTTCTCTCATTGCTACGTCCTTCACTTGGTCTGACCATTACAAACATCCTACTAATATTATAAATGCTAAAGTAAGTGTGTGTGTGTGTGTGAATGTTTTTTACCACGTATCTCCATAACAAACCGATTTCAATGAAATTTGGAACGTAGATAGTGTAGGCTCTGGAATAAGACATAGGCTAATCAAATTCTCACGCGGGCGAAGCTGCGGAGCATAGCTAGTCAATTATAAACCCGGTATAAAAATTTTGATTTTGATAATAATGAAACTGCAGAAATATTTCAAGTCAAATAGGTACCCATACTCATATACCATCTGACCACCTACACATTCTTTCCGCGATGAAACACGCTAGTCACGATTTTAATACTGATCCTTTCGGGTTATTGACACCAGCAGCACACGCTTGGATTTGGTAATTACACCTGAAATTATAGTTCGCCATGTTTGGGCATCCTCATTCGAATAACTTCTCATTAATTCTAACTTTTGAAACGATATAACGGTACTGAGGAGCAGCGTTAGCTCCTGCGAAACCACTTCACATGCTGCTAATTTTAATAGAGCTAGCAATAAATCAAAAATCACAGCAGTTCCTTATTGTTTATAATATTTATTAGATTTGTCATGTATTCTTTTTATTTTTAAATATGGAATGAGTCAGTTGGAGGATTTAGTATGTTTTATCAACTCCCACGCAAGTTCGCATTACGCATTGCCGGTGAACGCTCCTTCTTGGAACTAAACCTTGTTCGCTCTGACACTTGGCAATACAATAACATCATCTCTCTTAGGTCTTTGAATATCATGCATTTAGAAAACGCCATTGAAGCGTTATTTAAAATGAATTACGATGGTTGTTTTCTGTTTCACACGTAGAGTGCCTCTGCAGTGGGACCTAATTAAAGTAGTAGGTTTTTTTAACAGTAGGTATACTAAAAATCGCAGCGTGTCATTGGATTCGGCCAATGAACTTGCAATTTGTGATATACTCACTACATAAATTGCAGTTCCCATACCACGAAACAATATATGTATAAGTACATTTGAATACCTAGTGCCAAGTGGTTTTCTATTATAATATATTGTCGAATCAAATAACCATTGTAAATTTTAATTACTTACCGAAGCTATAAAATATTTTTCAATTGCAGCCGATCTTAATTAATTTATATTTTATACCGAATAAGTAAAACGTCTTTCGGCAGAAATGATGATGATGACAAACAGAAACCACATTTGCATTGAAATAAAGTTTACAATCACCTTCAATGAACAGGGGGCTTACCACGAACTCTTATTGCGATTCAATTACAGGAACGTTTTAACGATTCAGCGTCTTTTTGTGCAATGACGTACCTTATTGTCATGACAATAAGAAACGTCATTGCACAAATGGCCGCTGAAACGTTAAAACAAAACTGCTATAAGAGGTGGTGGTAAGCCTCCAGGTCACCTCGGCTGCTTAGTTTGACTTTTTGGGGTAAACCTATGGACCAATTACTAAGGGGACTGGCCCTAAGCAACTCGGTCGAGTGGTCGGCCTAGTAACATCGACATAAAACGAAGCGAGTAGTTCAACTATTTACCGATAGAACAATGAAAATGAAAAAACAATGACCACGTTTTTTTCATACATATATCTAATAAGGGCACCTCTTTCTTTAGTCTTTACTCTGTGGGTAAACCTATTGTTTTTTAGGCGTAACTTATACCTAATTAGTTATAACCTGTGTTCTGACATTATTAAGCTTATTTTTAAAATCCATATGGTCATGTTATGCTTGTCACTAATAATGTTTGGTCCGTTGATATGTTTTCAATTTCTATGTATACTATGTTCTCATGCTATTAGCATAGATTATTTCGGTGCTGATAAAGATGAAGCAAAGCCTGAAGTTCGAGACGGGAACAAAACTCTATTGCACATTCTTGGAGATGGACGCAAACTACATACAGTATTACGAACCAATACCACCAACAGCTCTACTAATAATGCGACCTCGCAAAAAAACGATTCGCAATTTGCTGAGGGGTATAACGCTGACAGTATTGAAGTGTGTGTAGAAAATGATCAACCACTCATAAATAATAATAACACAAAAGAAATAGCACGCTTCGGCGGGAATTATTCGAATATCACATCAGATTTTATTAAATCTGTAGCCGTTTCTAATAGTGCACGTGTAGTATCATTCAGTATGCATAACGACTACGAGTACGCGTATGATGATGAAAATGCTACTATACCCCAAAATTTGTTACGCCAGGAAGACATTGAACCAAAGCCTACAAATAATGAATCAATATTCGTCAAACAGAATTTTGTCGATAACACTACTGATGATGAAAATAATTCAATGAAATACCTCGTTGATTTTTACAATCTTCAGCCAGCAGCAGGAATATTAAATAATGATGATTCCTTTGGTATTCCTACATTCACAAATAACACCGTATGGTATGTTCCAGAGAGATATTCGTGTTGGGAGTTGCCTATTCTGTATGGTGAATTGGGCCGGAAAAAAATGACAACTGATGTTTTTCTCCTTTACTCGGGTACCCTTAAGAATGTTTTAGATACGGAAGACGCTGAGACACCTCAGACACGCCCATTTATTATACCTGTGGCGCAAACTCTTAATAAGTGGTGTGCGGTAGCCCCGTGCTACGGTGATCACACCCTGTGCCTTTTCCCGGAAAAAATTAGTTCAAAATTATGTGTCGACAATTATAAAGTACTAACTCCGAGTACAATAGAACGAATGAGTTTAGTGAATACAGTTAATTCGATGCGCAACCGCGTTGCTAACGGTGACACAGACATATACCACCATCTTCCGCCGGCCGCGGACATGAAACAGATCATTTACGACTTTGATTTGGAACGAATGGCAGAAGCATGGCTCCTTCAATGTTTGCCGGGACCCGCATCATGTTCCGCGCTAGACGGGAACTATGTAGCGCAGCTGGAATGCACTAAATATGCGGAGCATTGCTGTATAAATTCCTTCAAAAATGATAAAGCTTCTAAATGGTACGTCCCTATTTACATTTTATTCAAATACTGTAGTTGTCGTGTTCAATAATAATTTGCTCTCTTTCCTCAGTATACCTCGATATGAATGTTTCGTGGATCCTATTATAGGCTGCATCCACGCGTGGTTCTGGAGTGCTGGTCAGCAGCTCACGAGTACCGATGTACAATGCGGTCACGTGACAGCGGCTACTTTTAACACCGTGCAGTTGATTTGGGCGGATACTAATAAAATAGGTTGCGCTTCCGGTGAAAAGTCGAATGGAGATGTAAGAGTTGTTTGCAACTTCGCTCCTGGAGCACCGTTCTATATCGACACCAAGTACTATTGCGGTTTTATCGCTCACAAAGATATTATTTCTAACTTCGAAAAAGGTGTAAATATCACAAACGAAAAGTACTTGGCCGCGCTCGGTATCAACATGCGTCCTGTGAAATCATCAAACTTCACTGAAGCCGAGTACACCAGTCACCACGATAATTATTCATTGAGATATTCAGATATAGATATTCTAAGTAAGATTTACAAGAGAAGATGGGTGCGGCAGAAGCTGGTCAATCATTCGAATGGCACAATAGCGTTGCTCGCCCGGTTAGTGACTAGATACTCATTTTCTGAAGACACCGGATCAAGGTGCGATTTGCATGAGCCAATATATGAGAGCGGACCTCCGGGGTCGCTGTGTGTGGAGAAGGGCCGGCGCTTCCACGCTCTGTGCTATGATTTCAGGGACCCCACACCGGGATACAGGCTAGTGGCCGTGCTCGCACCGGTGGCGCTGTTCTCACTCATATTGTACGATTTATTCAGCGGTGTTGTTAGGCAGACCAATTACTAACGTAAACTTGAAACACTGTGATAAATTGTCAATTATGTTTTTTTTATTAAAGCACCAACATACTATTTCAAACGCTTTTGATTGATGGACACTGTTCTGTGTATTAAAATTTTGTACATGTCTGACAAACAACATTGACTGCTATATGTTATTTGTATAATCATAATAAAATTTCAGTAGCGTCATCTGATGAAATAATAAATATCTGTAAACTTCTGTCGCTAATTGTGTACCTGATCAACAATACCTTACATACGTAGTGTTTGTATGAAATATGTTTATGTACGTATGCTGTGTAAACCTGCTGTTATTTGAACAAGTTGTTACACTGACGCGTGGGTGGATGTCAGGGAACCTCTGTCAATAACTTCTGAGTCATCGCATTGTAGGCTTATAATAAATTCAAGTCTCGTGTTTTATGCAACACTTACATTTAAATCTGGTCTAGCTGAACGTCCAGTGTGGTGATTCATAGTGTAGGTAATAGTCATTTGAACATAATCTGTGTAATAATCCTGAATTTCTTTGGTAAACGTATTCAAGTAAAGAACATGTTATTACTTTGTAAACTGCCAGTATTAAGTATCAGTATACTGAATTCACCCGAAAGTTTAATAAGGTCAAGTTTTAGCGCAATATCATATTTATGAAAGTTGTAACTATTTATTTTGCAATACGAAGTTTGGCACACGTTTCACAACACCAATATAGGTAGGGTGGACACACGATAGGCGGATGAATTCGATTTTAACAATGTACCTTTGTCACTACATTTTTGACCTATGACCTACATTTTACACCTACTTCACTTAAAAACGGCTTCTATCTTCTATAGTCGATAATTTTGTCAATAACAAAGTTTGAGCCTCAAACTTTGTTGTTGGCAAAATTATCACCTCTAACTTTAAGGCATTGACTTGCAGGGTCGTATTCACAAAATCAATAGGCACGTCTACAAGCTCCGAGTAGCTTCCTTCGAGCAATCACTTACGACGACATGTCTACGTGGTTCAGATGTTAAAACTGATTACTCGGCCGCGGGGCCGCTCAGCAGGTGTGCACGCAGGAATTAATTAGCTATCAAATGTCACTATTCTAGTCACAACACTACTTCATGTAGACACTACCCACACTGAACACACTGCAGTTAGACCCTAATAACTGCGACAGTTATTATCATTGTTTATCAGCTACGTTACCCAGTACGAAACTTCCGACTGTAGGAGTCGTGCAATACAATACAGCCAATAACTTACACAGTTTAGACTCGAGGAAATAGGAACTTAGGATTATTATCTATTCTTTCTACAACCACCAAACAACTCTGTTTTACAGTTTTCTCTGTTTTCACAACAATAAGCAAAGACGGACCTTGAACGGACCAATCACATGTAATATTTTAAATGCAATAATTTTTTGTTGAGAATTTTAACAAAAATAAAGTAGGTTACGCTCTCGCGTGAGTAAATTAAACTAAAATAAACATTAAAGCCAAATAAAACGCTCTTAAATGTACTACTCTTAACTTTTTGATGGATAACACAAGTTGCTAGAAATAGACGCTTTACGTAGAGCATATGCTCTGCAACCACCAAATCAATTTGCAAGTGCAGTCACTCACGCTGTTTAAACATACTCTGTATGCACTTTGTCTAAACACAGCATCGGCGCAAGAGCAGATTAGTGTTTGCAAAACTGTTAGTACTTATTGCAATACTTGCAAATAAAGCGTGGGGGATACAATGGCGATTTTAATTTAAAACACGGGTAGAGCTTTATATGGGCAGCAATCATATAAAAGTAATATTTAAAAAAAACGAATTCAAAAACAATCTCAGACTAAAGCCTAGAAGTAATCCATTCATACTATGTATTACTTGGAGTCTGTGGCAATTTAAAATTACAGTGTTGAGTAAATATGAGAAGTAGTTGCCACCGAATTTAAATAATAATAATTTCTAGCCATAGATAAATGATTGGTTTCCGCGAAGTCGCTGCACGTAGATCGAGCCTGCGCACTAATAAAGTGCGGGAACTGATACTTTACCAAAGTCGGCGTACTTCAGTTCATCTGACAGCAACGAAGGCATGAAACTGACGTGGCACGACGATAATAATGAGTCGCATTTTTTGGAATGATTTTTCTTAATAAGCTGGTTGTTAAAGCGCTGCGAAACTCATAAATCTGTGTTACTAGTCTTAATATAATTTTGTATCGTAGGGACATTTACTAACCTGTTGTTACCAGGGACATGACGATATACACCACTGCCAGGAGATACTGCTCCATAATTGTATTCTCTGCCTATCCCGGCAGCAGCCTCGATTAACTCATTAATACTTGCGCCTTGATCTTGCTGACTCCCAGGCCAATGCTACCGCCGTTTACAAACCTGGAACATAATTGATTCCCTTACAATTAATTATTCAGGAAGCTTTTTGATTGTATTTAACGTAAGTGAACTATTTTCTAAGACATGCAGATTTCCTCACGGATTTTTCCTTTACCGTAATCAATTGATAATCTTAAAGTTATGATTCGCACATAGATTTCTTAAAATTCTTAGGCGCGAGCGGTGTTTGCACTCTGGACTTTAAGCCCGCAAACCACGTGCTTAACCAATCACCTATCACCGATAGCCACTCACTCACTCATCACTGCTAGGTCTGCTGGTAATACAATAAAATAAAAAATGAATTGTTACATCGCGTTCAGAATCAACTCGATGCTGTAATGCATGGCAACAAACACGTTCCAGTAATATTGCGCGCGGTTTGGGCCAGTCGTGTAGTTTTCAAGGTCCTGACACGGTTGTCTGCGGCCTTTCCCCCGCTCTCGAATGGGGTTGATTTAAAACGCCGGCTCATTTGCATCTACTCTGTACTGTAGTACACATAATTTATTAGTAACACAGTCATTGGATACGCTATCTCCAGCTGTGGATATCGTACGGCTGATGAATGGACACATTGTCCGTGCACTAGCTATAGGAATTAGAATATTTTGAGGCATATCAATCTAAATGATGATCACCAATACCCCAAAAACAGGGCATGTTGGGGACCATAGAATAGAAAATATGGATGGATCGTATAATCGCTTTGCAACTTTGCAATATTGGGGTCTTAATGACTAGAAAATATACTTTTTTTTTTCATCTAATTTAAACATTTTCAAAAAACACTTAGTTTTCTTTCCTTCCTTGCACTTGTACATAAAACTTTCTTTTGTTCCTTTTTAAACACAGTATTTTTCATTTCAAATCGTGCATGTTCCCTATTAAATTAACCTTGTTGAGAAGCTTAGAGATTTTTTAATGCTTTGAAAATGTTCTACATCTCAAAAACCCTTTACTTCAATCCAATGCTCCTTCTATAAACAAGTCGCGTAACTAATTATTACACTATGCGAGTTTATGTAACCAGATTTAAGCCTAATTGGTGCAGTTAAACGAGTTGACCGCGCCGACAGGCAAAACTCACTCTACTAACACAAAAAGATAGAGTTACAACATTCAGCCGCTATTGCGTATGTTCAACCATGAAAAGGAATTATCAAAACATTTGTCTCGCGGCTTGAAAATGAAAGAATTACAGTATTGCACCATTTGCACAAGCAAGCAAGGCGTGTCGGTTACAAATGAACTGAATCGATGCCTGCGTTGATCTGCAATGGTTCATCCATTTCAGTTCAACTTAACGTTTTTAAAGCTTGAATAGATGACATTTGATCCAAGCTATAGATCCAAGTTTTGCTTGGATCAAGTCAAAAATTAAAACGATACAGATTATAACTCAACAACTTAGTACAATCAAAAAATATAATGTATGTAGAGTCTTGTAAAGATTATGAATATTATGCATTAAATCAATATTCTAAGATGTCTCGACATTGTATGTTGATTGATTCATAAACGCTTTATATTTAGGCCGATAGGTATTCAGCATTCAAAATTTACCAGTTTTAAATCGTTGTCATTACGACATGCCTTTAGTCGGTCTGTTACATCATTTTTGTTAACTAAGGCGCCAGGTTAAGGACACACCCAGCTACAAACATTTTGAAAATATGCAAGGTTAGGTCGTTATCATACTTTTATAATGTGTTATTTTCGTGAGTCTGACTTGAAGGATTCTTCACTTTGCAGCTTTTAGATAAAGGTGTGACGTATTCTTATTTTGAACATAAACATAGTAACTTCTGATATTATCAGCAAGTGATATTAACTCTCGACGTCACCGGATAGTAAACCGGACCAATCAAGACATTTCCTTCATTCTAAAGGTCAAGAAAACAAACGAGCTATATTAAGTTACGCACCGTAATAAAGTTAACTTTTTAAGTATGCCTATAAAAAGATCAACCTGTACAACAAGTAGCACCTATTATTGAATTATTACGAAGGGGAAGTTACCCTTCAAGCTATTCTAGTGAACATTGTATCATATTCGATCTTCAGAATTTCGGAAAACTAATGCAAGCAGGGGTAGGTGAAAGTCGCGGGAAACCGCGGGATGTAAGTGGCACGGGACCGGTCATTGTGGATAACCTTGAGGGAGGCCTATGTCCAACAGTGGATGTCTTTTGGCTAAAATGATGATGATGAATGCTAGAAGGAAAAAGTCGAGCCGGTTTTCGTTCGCAACCAGTTTGGCTGGCTCATTTGCCTCTCATTACGAATCCTGGTAAACCCTAAGACAAGATAGTTCGAAGATAGCTTCGTTTTATTAACAATTTTCTGTCCTCAATAATTGAAATCTCAGTCGAAAGTCGAAGTTTATGCAATGCAGCTGACTTTATGTAATAAAAGTTGTTTAATTGTAAATCTACTCGATCAGCTTGGCGTTAGGAGTCAAGGACACTAGCTGAGGTTACTATGTTGTCGGTCAATATATTTGGTAATTTAATTTATATCATGGCCTGATCGTAATAGACGAGTGTTACGTAAATTACTTCATAAGAATAGTTAACGTACTATGTGATAGCTTGAGTATTATTGGCTAATTATTTGAGTATCGATGGGCTGAGATTATCATGGAAATTCTTTCCATCACCAGTCTGAGCCGGGATGTTCGCAGTTGAATTGCCAATAAACCAGTTCGTTAAATAATTGGCTAAGGATAACAGGTCACCATAACAATGGTTGAGGTACTTATATTATACCAAACAGGATTTTCAAATGATTAAGCGTCTTCGCGATAACAGGATCTGAATTTTAAAATGTTGCGAATAGGTATATAAATGTTCTCGAAAGAATGTTTATATGAAATGTTAATGTAACTATTTCAAATACGCATAATTACAATCACTTACTTTAAATTTTAATCACGTATAATAGAATCGTCTGTCATGGAAAGTTCACTTTTAATTGTTCTATGAAATCCTTTGTTTTGGTAGGCAATATGCTGACCATAAGAGATTATTGAGACACACAGCTTTTAATGAATGATTATATGCCCTCTTTGTTATGTTGGTCTATTTGAGGCCCAATGACATTTTAATAACAAACAGTTCCTTGACCTTGCTTGGAGAAATATTTGCGTTTTCGAACTATATTGCATTACTTAGCATTGACATTATTCTTGAATGAACGTTAGTCACCTTGAATCAAATTTTCCAACCAAATTGTAACAAATCCTTTTGTAAACATTGGAAGCGTGTTTATCAACTTATCGTTCTTTTATACCGATGAGAAACAAACTGTTCACGGCTAAATTTAGATTTTGTTTACTATGTTTTAAACTACAGAGTGTACGGAACACCTATGCATTCCGAAAATATCGCAAATTTTCATACTTACTTTATACTAATTTACATAATTCTTGAAACTCTAGCGCTAATAAGAACCTGGTTGTATAAAATTTTGCACTTTTCACACAAGTTTTCACAGTTTCGATATCGTAATCGAACACGTGTATCGCTTCGGTTTATGTTATGTTGCACGTGTGACTCCGTGCGAAGCCAACCAGCGACTGACTGGCTCCAATGCCAAGACAATAAGTTCGGACACTTCTCGCGCAAGGACTTGTGACATAGATCGTAACTTAGGGCGCGGACGCACTAAACTGCGTCAACCATTGACCAACACGAACAAAAAGATCGCGAAACTTGGCAAAAGATTTCTTATAAAATACTTTTTGTGTGTCAAATTACTGGCGACCGCCTTTGTTTGAAATTTTGAGTGAATGTAGAAATTATTAACGTAAACTACGTGAACTACGTACAATGTTTCGCATTGTTACCGTTGAACAAAGTTTTGCAATTATAATCAAACTAATTTATTAACATACTTCAGAATTACAACTTTTTTAAATGTGCGAAACGACGCATTGGTTCCAAAGTAGTGACACCAAGAGTCACTACATCATTTACATAATTACAGCAATCACCATCATCCGGTCAATAGCTAAAACAGTAACATTCAAATCAGTGCCAACGAATATCTAAAAGTTCTATAACGCTACAATGCCGTGCGTACTATACTAATGAATTACGTGTTTTAAAAACATCGGTTACTCAACGCTTACAAGAAAGTCAATATCTGCAATACCATTCTAGAGCAATGAAAGACAATCAATTTTATTCATCGACCAGTGAGGGCGTTAACCAAAGAACTTATTATTATAATGGAATGCTATTCGCGTTGTCCTCGCATCTGCTGCTTGCTCATGAACTAGTAGACCAGCTATTAATTGCTTGCTTGATTGCTATCACATAACACTTCTGGTTAATTACGTCGGTAAAGTGTAACTATTAGCATTCGTGTTTCGGTACATGTTACTTCCGATCAATGACGTCACGTACCTATTGGATGCGAGACGCAAATAGAAACAACACCTGTTGTTGTTTTAGACTTTGCAGGATAAGTGAGTTTTCGAATTAGTACAAACAAGACAATTATGGAGATTCCGGAACTTTTAAAAATCTTTAGTTCTTGATGCTACTATTTAGGAGACATTATAGATATACAATTATACATGTCATCGATTAGAGTCTGAAGGGCCTTTTACTTCAAGGTAGAGTCGACTCTTATCAACATATTTCCTAATAAACTGTTTGATTAATGTGTTAAGTAATGAATACGGAAGAAATAGTTTACCACTAACTGCATTGTACAATATAAATTCAGTTCCTGATTTACATGAATTTTCACGTACAATCGCAATGCCTGAGCCTCGAGCTAAGACTTTTTATGTAGCGTTACGTGAACGTAGCGTAAGCGTATACCGTCTCGCTCACATGACGGATTTATTAAATAAGAATGACAGTGACAGCATAATTTGAAGATCGAGCTATGCCCACCAGATACTTTTTTTTTTGTTGCCATCTCTGATAGGGACTGAATATTCTGTTGTTGGCGCAACCATCGATTGAAGACGATTGGAGACTTCTTTTAAGTGAAGTGAGGTGATTCATGTTGAAAAATCCGACAACAGAGTTGGTTGGTTGGTTGGTCATCTTATACGAAGAACGATGTGTATAAGTATGCCATTTGATATGAATAATACTTGGCCTACCGTGCGGTCAATACACTTTATGGATACCGACTACCTAAGGATTTTGAGGTCGCCGACTTAACTTCGCCGATTGCATATCTAATCTGTCATTATTTGCCCTGTCTGCCGTTGTTTTGTCTCAAATCTTTGTTGTTGTTTTGCAAAGCACCCAGGTATGTTACCTATTTACACATACCAGCACTTATGAGCATAAATTATAAAAAAATAATTTCACGTAAATTTGAGCGACGCTTTGCATTTAGGCAATGTTAAAATTAGTCAAACATGCATAATTCATTACTTGTGAAAATTTAGAAGCATTGACATAAATTTGTTTGACGGCTAGCCACTCCGGTTTAGCGAAAATTCTGTAGTATCCTATTGAACCTTCTATGACAACTTTTGTAGTTCACGGCTAAAGTTAATAGTTTATGATGTAATTTATATTATGATTCCAATCTTCTAATTTAAATGTTATCCTTATTGGTGTCTGATGAAGCTCTATCCATCTGTGTTGCCTCCCATAGACCGTTTCTTTTATCTGGCATATGCGCCGTATTCTTGGCATTCCTCTTCTACGCTTTCCTACTAACTTCCTCACTGAGATGTTCTAAGAGGTCTCATTTCGACTGAGATGGTCTATCATCTTCCCTCTTCTATAACGGATTTTTTTACTAATGGAAAGCCACCAGGCACTGTGTTAGCACTCCTCTGGTCGACAACATGTGGACCGTCAGGAATTTACGATAAAGAATTCACGAAGATCATATTAATATCAGCGGATGTCCACTGGTACACAATTAGTAGACTTTGGGCCAACTGAGGCGTTTCCAATCACGATGAGCTAATTCATTTACCCTATTTTACGATCGACGGGCCTTTAAATTCGCCCGTGTTTACAATACGTAATCGAACATTGTACTGGACAGCCTATAAATTGACACGAGGTATTGTGTAACCGTGAAAGTGGACTATTGTAATTCATCAAGTAATATTAACGCACGCGTATGTGACGCGCATCGGAAGGCCAGTGGATGCTCTTCATTGTATTTTAATTTGGCCGTCGGTTTGTTATGTGAAGGTTTAGATACTAATTTATCGGGGTATAAGGTCTAGGCTTTAGTGGAAGCGTTTCCAACTACTTACATCACATACATTTTTTAAGAGTTCAAGCTATCGGACTTAACAATAGGTTAAGTCTTAACCGTTAAGACTAAAAATACTTACATCTCTTCCTCAATATTTATGCACTCGACTAGTAGTATTAAATTGTTGTGTATAGTAAGGGAAGTCGCAGCGATTCAGTCGCAAAAAGACCGCGATACAATCGGAATATAGTCGCTTGTTGTATACCTTCGCCCACGTACTCACGATTCTCCATCCCTACTACCGCGATAAAGCATAGATATAATCGTGATGCAGAATCATACAGACGCGATGCAGCATCCATACAGACATGCACTGTCTGTGCCTTCACAGTCGCGGCACCATTCAACATCTCTTCCTGTTTCCGTCCCGATGTCGTCCGAAACAGAGGGCCTACTCTGTTTTAAACGAAAACGAAATTTCGGACGAAATTCGCGTATTTCCTACTAGGTTTCTCATTGATTCCGACATTTCTTACGAACGAAAATTGTTTGACGTTTAGATTCAACGACAATGAAGACGTCAAACAATTTTTTTTCCGAAATTTCGTTTTCGTTTGAAACAAAGTAGGCCTTCAGACATCCGTCAGTAGCGATGCTGAATCAATACAGTATCGCTATTGTATTGCTGCAAAAAGATGCTCCATGGGAGGTTGCCTTACCTCCCTTAAAGCATTAGTTGCATACTCATAGTCATAAATCTATTGATGAATATGTTTATAATGAACCGTGTATGTCTCATATACTGAGTCACGGCTCTATTGATGACTTGTAAGTATTCTCGATAGATCATTACCTACTGCTCCGTATCCTCGCCGCCGATCGCCCGCTGCAGAGCCCGCGCCCATTACATGACTAATGCAATGTTGACACTTGTTTAGTTGCTTCCGTTGCGTGATTGTTTTCATTCGATAATACTTACTCAACGTTTGCTCAAAGGAAAATTGTATTACTGGCTACGAGCGGGCTTAGATTTATGTAGTACTTTTACGTACAATGTTAATAAATTAATTACAGGGTTAATTGATGGAATCAGGCGTAACTTTGCGGAAATCCATTGTTAAACAATTTTAGAGAGGGACCCACCACTCACCCTCCGAATTGTCAACCTCCAAAATTATAAACCAAATGAATTGATCGATAATAGAAGAGGCCAACAAGACCGACCTCCCTGTCAGTCGAGAGTATGTTTGTCATGAGTCATGGACCCTAACAATTAGCAATTCTCCGCAGATAAACAAATACAAATTACAGGCCATTGTCTTTTGGAATAAACACACATAATATTGCGATTCTGGCTAAAGTACATAAATAACATAAATATCGCCAGAATTACTCATTAACTATATTGTCCCAAACTAAACAACGCTTGTACTATGGCTACCATACAATGGACTGGGGGCGATCCCAGTGTCACCCTGACCGAGCAAATGACGAAAGGCCGTTTTCAAAACTCCTCTGGCGGGAATCAAACCGCAACTACCCGGTGCACTGAGCCGAGCGGCCTACGCTCTAACTACTGCGCCAAGCAGTCGTCAATGGGCAAGCAGTTCTATAGTTCTAAGATCAGAGAAACAATTTGCTGCAAACAATAAGGAAGAAGTTATTTAATGCGCTGACTCATAAATAAAATTAAGTTGGCCTTTACTGCAGGGTACCGACTAACAAACAATCTCTTAATTTGTTCTGTGCACCACTATCCAGAATTAGGCAAACAAATCCTCGGATTTGAATATAAATGGTTCTGGCGGTCGACCAAAGCGACCGCATATAAAAAAGAAAATGTGGTCGCAAAATAAATAATATAGTATTATTTATACTTACCACGGCTAACGAGAAGCGATACGAAACGGTAATCATGTTCGAGTTCAAGTCACCTGGCTTGCTTGCTGAATTGCGGCCGGCTATTTAATAACTTCGTAGTTTATTCTGTGTCGGAAAAAAATATGTTAAGTAAAAAATCGCTTCTCGTTGGCCGTGGTATACTAACGTTGTCAACACACATACACACACATTGAGTACCAGACCGTACGCTCTGGAGGCAGGACCTACCGTAGGTGGTCCCTGACGCCTCGTAAGCGGTTGCCAGGTATAGTGTGCCTCTTTTCAAAAAAGTAGTAGGTATATGTAGTAATATCATATCAGTTATCTGGTTTCTATAGTACAAGCTCTGCTTAGTTTGGGATCAGGTAGCCATGTGTAAAAAATGTCCCAGGATATTGTTATTATTATTATATTATTTTTGTAAGGGTGCCCCAGGGTTGGTAGGAGTGGCCACTATAATAAATCTAATAGCAAAGATATGGGTTCTGTAACATTGTCAACGATTTTATTTAAGTGAATGTGTTTATAAAATTCAAGGATGTGTTAATGTTTGTTGCAGCTTACGGACATCGTGAACGCGATGTCGACCCGCGGCGAGTTGCCGCTGGAGCTGGCGCTGCGCGGGCGCAGCTCGTCGATAGCGACCACCCTGCTGCAGCACTGCGCGGACGCGGACGCGCGCGGCCCGCGCGGACGGACGCTGCTTCACCGGGCCGTCGACTCCAGGGACGCCTTCTCCGCCAAGTTCCTCGTCGACAACGGAGCCGACCCTAGTCTCACGACCAAGTTAGTTATACCTAAACCCCCAAATTCATAGGAAGTTATGATTGACTTGCAATTGCATTACAAATCACTTTTGTTCCTAGAAATGCTTTTGAAATCCCTTGTAAACTGGCTAAGATCTCTTTGAAACGTGTCAACAGTTCTACTACGGGTTAGACCTTATTTACAAGGTATTTGGCCACATTAAGGGGCTATGCACACAGGCAACTTTTGCGGCAACTAGCAACTCGCAACTAGCTGTTTTCATTTAAAACAATTGCGGCAACCGCGGCAACTGTTGCTGCAAATGGCAATTGTTGACTGCAACTGCCAAAAACCCATTAAAAAGTTTATACTTTCGGTTGAAAGATGCTCCGTGTGCATAGCCACAAATAGCGTTTGGTGTGAAGAAGACCTATAGTCACGATTTTGGTGGTCGGTCCGACTAATAGCAGCGACCCCACTCAGCATAGCCGACTAAAGTCAGATTTGAATAGACGAAGTAAACTGACAGGTGTCAATATCACTTTTTGATAGAAATAGAACAAATACGGTTCCAACTGTCGTGTGCGTGTCGCGAAGACACGACAGTTGGAACCGTATTTGTCGCCACTTCAACATTGGCAGAATCACATTGGGCCAGACTGTAAAAGACCATAAGGGAAAAGAAATTCACAGAAAACTGACATTTCGATTCGTCTAAATAAAAGTTCGACTTCTTACTACTTCGAGGATTTGATAGTTCATACTATCTATCATACCACAAAATTGCGAAATTTCAGTCACTCGTCTCATGTTGAATAACACTGTCGTTTTCTGAAGTCAGTTTATGGTAATCTATCGAGACATGTAGTCGTTTTAAGTATAATAGAGTCTAATTTATAGTCCATTCTATTTTATGGCTATTGTGAGTTACTTTACCGCAGCAATCTCATTTGATACGAGGAAATGTAGAGTAAATGCGTCGATATAATAGTGGGACTACTTTGTGTCTGTCCCTGAGGTGTGGGAGGGGTCAAAACATAACTATTACCCCTATGTAAAATTCCAATAACAGACATAAGTAGTCGAAATAAAACATATATTCGAAAAAGTGATCTATCAGTGCACTGAAACAGATTCACATATCGCTTCAACTGAATTTATATAATTTATTAAATAATATAATGTAACATATCGCACGTTTGCAAACAAATTCGATGTTATTACAAAAAGTTAAACGAGTTTTGAACGCATTTCTAATCAAATTTCCCTTCCAATACATATAACAACATGGATTACGTAATATAGTCCTTCCGAAATTTGCGCAAGTCCTAGTGAACCAACCACGCTATTCCGCATCTAGCAGTTACCTTTAGAACAGACTCGGTATTTGGATGTTTTCACTAGAGAGGAAGGTGACACAGCTCTACACCTGATAGCGGCGCTGACATCGAGCTCGTGCGACGAGGAGACGATGGACCAAATGGCGGAGATCGCTGACGTCATGGTACAAAAAGGCGCTGACATAAACAAACAGAACAGGAAAGGATTGTAAGTATATCATTAAATATGATTTGACTACTAATATACCGGTTTTGTGACTGCCAAGCAACTTTGGAAAACCAAAATGGAAACCCTTCAAACCATCACCCTTCACTGTTGAACAGATAAATCTATTGTTTACCTAACTCTCTGGCAAAGTCTATTAGCTTTTACTTTAGCTTATAAAAAGTGTTTTTCTAGCACACCTCTCCACCAAGCAGTGATAGCGAGAAACCAAAGGATATTCGACCTGTTACTCAAACAGCCGACATTAGACACAAACCTACGCACTCTGACCGACGAGCACCCGCCCCTGTACTACGCGCTCGTCGACGACCGGCGAGCGTCGATATCCTCCAGCGAGACATTAGTCATGAACGGATCCAATCCCTTCGACACACCAGTCACGAACAAAAATGCCTTCACTGAAGACCCGGTGGAAGGCAAAACGGAAAATGTGGTAGAGAGGAGCTTCGCGGCTAAACTCCTGGAGAAAGGATGTCAACCCAATCCATTGTACTCTGGCTCCGGTGATAGTTTGCTGCATATTCTAGCACAGGGATGGTTTGAGGTAAGATCTGCAAAATACATAATTTACTTCGTATTATTCTCTTAACCAGTCCTCATTTTGGAATCGAGAACTTTCACTGAGGTGTTTAATACCTGACGCGTCTTATATTGAACAATAGATTATCTATTGTGTTTGCCTGTGGATGTTCGTTAGGTTTATTTATTACATTTTAGAAATACTAACAGCTATACAAATATTATAAAACCATTTCTCACGCACGCAGTCATCAGCCGCGAGCTTAAACTACAGATAGATACTTCATGACGCTCGCTTTGTTCGCTCCGATCGCACTCAAGAATTCAAGGGCACCAAGGAGTTTTTTGCCACCATAGCCACAACACGATGCAAGTGGGCTGACATTGACAATTGACAGTTCTTATAGTCTGTCTCACTCGTATTACCTCGATAGTATTTGTATTTTGTAGTGACGCCGACAGAAATGAAGTGACAGTTCAGTCTAACAAGCAACATCAGAATGCCTAGCATGCGGTCCAAAACGAAACTTGACTCGAGACGCTCTTTCGCTTTAGAAATTTATAAATCAGAGTAATACAAAATTTATTTAGCTCACATTTGGTCTGGTCCAATCGCTTGCTCAGCTGACAATTGTTTGCCGTGGTCGTGCAGGACTCGGCAGTGTTCCTGGTGTCGCACCTGCACGGCGAGCTGAACCACAGCAACGAGGCGGGCGTGACCGCGCTGCACGCCGCGTGCGCCAGCGGCCTGGCGCGGCTCGCCGCCGCCCTGCTCGAGCACGCCGCCCGCCCCAACCTGCAGACCGCTTACGGAGAACAGGAGGACACTGTCTATAGGTCCTTATTCCACATTACATTAAGGCTCGAATTAATAAATGCATCTCAAAGATGAGATCGATGTTAAGATGCAGTTTTGACGTTTAATGTATGGAACATCTGTCAAAAACAGCATCTTAAGATCGATTTCAACTTTGAGAAGCGTTTATTAATACGAGCCTATATCACACCTAACGAGAAACGATACGAAATTTTAAGTTCGAGTTCAAAAGTCACCGGCTAGTCAAAATTCGGGTGGCATTTTATAATTCGTGGTCCATTCTGAGTCTGAAAACGTAATTTTAATTAAAAATTATTGCACAGGTTTCGTATCGCTTCTCGTTGGAAGTGGTATAGTATTTTTTATTTTAATTCAGTTTTGCCCACAGTTTCGGAGCGCAGACTTTTGTCCCAATAAGCTTTCCAATACCGTGATGATATCTTATATTTTAGTCTAACCATAGGCTGTCCAGTAATGAAAACCACCGCACGTCAAAAAGTCAATTAAATTGAGGTGGAAGTTTTACTCATCCGATATTTTGTATTGAAAGGAAACTCATAAAATACACAGTTCAACATTCAAGAATTTATTTCTGAATTCGCGCACTTTGTGACAGTTTCACGCACCCCCTGTTATCTAGGCTAGAATTTACCCTCTTACCCCTAGAAAAACCACTACCACTAGTTGTATTGGTACAGACAAACTCCCCTCCACCTGGCGGTACTGAACAACCACGAGGGCGCAGTGCTAGCGATCATAGAGCACAAAAAGCTGATAGAGAAAGGGGACATGCCGGCCACAGACCGCAGCAACGCGAGCCTGCTGCCCAATTTGAACCTGAAGAACTCTGAAGGCGATACGCCTGTGAGCCTCGCGCTTACTGAAGGTAAGTTGTGCTTATAGACCGCTAAATTTTTAGAGATATTTAGCCATTTTACAATAGTTTTACCGAACATTTTTGGGGACATAATTGCTTTGTAATACCAGGGTAAGTTCATCATAACCTTCTATAAATTTGGACTTGAACTTCAATCAGGGAAATCTATACAGGGTGTCCCACGACTTTGCCACATGGGAGGAAAGTACCTTAAATACTGTAGATAGAAAATTGTACTGAATTAAGACTTCATTTTTATTTTAAAAACAATACGAACTGCTTTCAAATATTTTCGGAAACTCGCTTGCCACACTCGGGAATCGAACCGGCTAAAATCCGAAAAAATAACATTCTGTACTTTTATGGCATCAATCGATAGGATCAATCATAAGGACCAAATCCCTCCAACAAACATGGTAAATTTAATGAAAGGAAAACCATTAAATCTAAACTCGGAACGACCACCAATTGGACTCCGCACAAAAGTAAAACCAGTCACAATCCATTATTATTTTCGATGGACTATTCGCATAATGCGTTCCTCCGCTCCCGCCCCGCAATTTTTTCACAATTAGTTTCATTCAAGTTGTTCCCAGTGCGGAAACCAATGGGTAGTTAGTCCGAGTTAGAACCCGTACCAAAAATGTATTAAATTAAACTTTGTGTTGGGAGATCAGCTACTTCACTCTCAATTTGAGTTATACTCACGGACGTTATGACATAATCTATTCTTCTGCTATTATCCATCTACTCTTATTCTTTTCCACCTGTCTGCTTAGCTGGTGGTCGTCCTTAAAAACTAAATCAATAAATAATGTGGTGACGTAGGTCACAAGAACCTGGTGGCGCCGCTGATCGAGGGCGGCGCGGACCCGAACATCCGCAACGGGAAGGGGTTCACGCTGCTGCACCAGGCCATCGTGGAGGAGGACTCGCGCACCGCCATCTACCTGCTCGACCACGGAGCCGACATGGACGCGCTGTAAGCACTGCACTTTCTTTCATAGGACAGGTGGCGACCAAGCGTACGGCCCGCTTGATGTTAAGCAGTTACCGTAGCCGTGGCACGGAGGGAGGGGAACGGGGGTTGGGCTTCCGGCTCTCTGATCGTACGAAACGCAGGGGTGGTACTACCCCGGTCGAGCCAGCCCGTATATGAGCTACAGTCACTTGACTACAACCACCAATAATAATACTCTTTAAACGGTCATCAGTTGAATCAAGGTAGCGCCACTATACAACTAGCCTTATGGTGAAGTTGAGAGTTGTCTGAAGACCGCTTAGTCTAAATTAATTTCTTTCTTTTCGTTATTGTACGGTTCTGTTTGGAGTGACATAGGGGCCATCCATAAATTACGTCACACAAATTTCATGATTTTTAGCCTCGAACCCCCCTTGTCACAGCTGGTCATATTTGCGAGACTTTCCTCCTCCCTGTGTGACGTCCCATTTTGTACAATTTTCAGAATTTTTTCAAAATTTTCGATAACAATTCAAATCTCGGTTTTAATACTTAGATATATTCGATTTTTAAATATGACGTCCCAAAACTTAGGACCCCTCCCACCCCCTTGTCACACAATGTCACATTTCGTCGACCCCCTCCCCCCCTTTACGTGTGACGTAATTTAAGGATGGCCCCATACCGCTGAATACTTAAAGGCTACTCGACTATTTAGTCTCACTTAGCAGTCTGAGACTTCGTTATCTGTCATTTTTTGTATGGCGCGTCAAAGTTAAGCTCTCAAATTTGAGTTGCGTACGAGTATTGGACGGTATGTATTGTGTGGGTGGTAGCACGGAGGCGGGCGAGACGCCGCTGCAGCTGGGCATCCACTGCCGGCTGGGGCTGGTGGTGGAGGCGCTGTGCGTGCGCGGCGTGGACATGAGCCGCCTGGACGCGCACGGCGTGCCGCCGCTCTGGGCCGCGCTCGACTCCGGCCAGGAGGAGGTCGCCAGCGTGAGTCAACCACTACCTACAGACTACACATTACAGTTCACACCATACAAATAACTCGCTCAGAAAATGACATCCAGACTTTTTTGCCGCTTGGTGACACTGACAGCAGTGAATTAACGCCAATTCAATCAAGCGATGTCTGGTGAGCTGATATTTTTTTGCTCCATTGGAGAACACATCAAATAGCTGACCATTCCAGTTCGCCAAAGCAATCACTTTTGCCGAAATCTGCTGTAAGGTACCATAGTAGTGACAATCACATCCATCGTCAGCTGGGGCTGCTAGAATTCTCTTTTTTATCCACGTGACTTAAAAAAAACAATATTCTTAACATATTAAGTCCATACAAGTCATTGGCATAAGTCGTTCTCAAAGATTATTCACCTGCGACATTTAGGCGATGCTATGTTACTCCATAACAATGTCAAACGGTTTGTCTCAGATCTTGGTCAGGAATGGGGCGGATGCCGATTGTTGGGGGCCTGGACCTGATGGGTGCTTACAGACGCTGTTACACAAGTGAGTTATGTCACATTATAAGCGGGCTAAATAAGGACCATTTCGAGGTCGACAAATCAACTCAAAACCAACACTATAGTTAACACTAAGCTTTCTCATCAATTTCATTTTGAAATCATCGAAATCGGTTCATCCGTTGCGATTTTATAACACATTTTATAATATGTGCGGCCGGCACGTGGGACGTCAGGCCCGCACTAGGCCCAATTGGCTTGAAGGTGTGCTGGGCCCGCGCCACCCGCACCTGCCATTCACTACAAAGCACGAATGGGCCTTTTGATGTCTGTGACATGAAACGGCCCACTCGCCACCACTCGGCCTACCGCGCGCGAACTTCGCTAGTAATTTGGTCATAACTTCGTCAACTTTTGGCGTAGAACCAAAATGTTTGCACTGCATGTTATGGATTTCTTACTCTATAAATCTGCATTCTCAACTAAATTCGTTACGAATCCTCATTTTGACTACCAGGGCGATAGACGAGAACAAGGAGTCGCTGGCGATGTTCCTGATCCGGTCGGGGTGCGACGTGGAGTCGGCGCGGCGCGTGGGCGCGGGCGGCGCGGGCGCCGACGCCGCCGCCGACAAACACTCGCCGCTGCATCTCTGCTGCACCTGGGGACTCACCGACGTCATACAGGTAACACTACAACGGCAACACAAAAATCGCTTGAAACTTTGCAGCAATGGGGTCTTCAGATAAACGTTTTTATTACATCCATTTAGTGAAAGAGTTGAAGATTTGCTGATTTTATTGATTATTATTTATTCTCACGTATTGTAAAGATACGAGTGGCCGAAGATATTGCTCGCTGACAATAACAGCATGTTTATTCGGTATTTGAAGAGTTTCAATTTTTTTTTAGATTTGAGCGTTATGTGTTTATGTGGAAGTTCCTAGCGATGACTGGTTGACTGGTTATCAAAAATAAAATAATAGTGATATTTTTAAAACTCTGAAAGGTACTTTACACTATTCAGGAATTTCTCGAAGTTATCGTGATCAAAGTTTGCCATATATTATTAAGCGCCTGTTCCGAAGCTCTTCCTTGTTTCCCATATAGACGCTACTAGAGCACGGCGCGAACATCAACTCCAAGGATGCAGACGGCAAGACTCCCCTGCACATCGCGATCGAGAACCAGCACGCGGGCATCATCTCGCTGCTGCTGACGCAGCCCGGCATCGAGCTGTCGGCGCGCGACAACCGCGGCGTGTCGCCCTTCGCCGCCGCGCTCACCGCCAGGAACAACAAAGCCGCGCAAGCGATACTCGAGAAGAACCCCTCCGCCGCGGAACAGGTGAGATTAATGATGATGACAGAATCCCTGGCATCTTGTCGAGGTTGTTCTGACTGCTCTGTACGTTGGCTGTGTCTTGGCAGATTAAACTGGTAGACGACACATTTTTTTTTTATCCATCGGCTAGTGCAATAATAAAGAATGTGTATTTTTTTTATCTGCCTGATTGATTCCCTCGTAGTCTATGAGTCGTAGAGCAAAGACAAAAGAATGTAACGAAGCAGTTCCGGTTCTCATCAAATTCGGTCATTTTTCTCGCCACTCCCCAGAATTGGGCAAAATTTAATTGCGATTAATTAATTGCTAATTGCATGTGGTGTCACAATTAACAATTAATTTTGATTTGTTCGTCAATCGCGAACAAATCACAATTAATTGTTAATTGTGACATCACATGCAATTAGCAATTAATTAATTGCAATTAAATTTTGCACAACTCTGCCACTCCCTATAGTTTCGGATTTGGTCATCTACGACCACTTGAAACATTTCAAATCAAATCAAAATCATTTATTGTCAGACAAGAACCTACCTTACCTTAACTAACTTTATCTTGTATATGTATGAGAAATATGATATAATTTGCGTGTTTGGTACGCGGCAGGTGGACAAGAAGGGGCGCAACTTCCTGCACGTGGCGATCCAGACGTGCGACGTGGAGAGCGTGATGTTCCTGCTGTCGGTGGAGGTGGACGTGAACTCGCGCGTGCAGGACGGCGCGCTCGCGCCGCCGCTGCACCTGGCCGCCGCCGCCGGCCACGAGGTGCTGCTGCGCAGCCTGCTGCTCGCCGGCGCAAGACCCAACGACAGGGACGCGCACAAGTACACAACCATACTACACTAAACAACTGCTACCGGGAAGCCACACGGCTACTCGTGCCAAACACGGAGACCCTCAGTTCTTTCATCTTTGACTGACCTTGCCAGACGTTGCTTAACATCCGATCGATTATCGATAGACGATCGACCTTAGCAATACTATTTTTGGGCAAGTTTCGTTTTATCGTTCGTTCATTGGCCCAAAAGGGGTGAGAAGAAGGAGCAAAATGGAGTGTCCTATATAAATAAAGTATAGTAAACCAGCAGGGATAGACTTCCTGTCCACACGTTGCGTGGTCTTGGTTCGTCGGTCGTGTAGCACGTGGATGTTGGGTGCGTGTATAGCATAGAGTAAAGACTAAAGAAAGAGGTACCCTTATTAGATATTTGTATGAAACAAAATGTGGTCATTGTTTTTTCATTTTCATTTTACTATTTACCGGTAAATAGTTGAACTACTCGCTTCATTATATGTCGATGTTGGTACTAGGCCGACCACTCGGCCGACTTGCTTAGGGCCAGTCCCATTAGTAACTGGTCCATGGTGTATAGTATAAAGCGGTGTGTTGTTGTGTGGGTGGCTGGGTGTGTGTATAAAGTTGTGTGTTGTGTGTGCGGTGCAGACGCACGGCGCTGCACGTGGCGGCGGGCGCGGGCCACGAGAGCATCGTGAGCGCGCTGGTGAGCGGCGGCGCGGAGTGGGGCGCGCTGGACGCGGCCGGTGACAACGCGCTGCATGTGGCGGCGCGCGAGGGCCACGCGCCCGTCGCGCGCGCGCTGCTCGCCGACACCGACATCGACGCCGCCGCCACCAACCTCAAGGGTACGCAACACGACCTCCAACCGCAATCGGCCCGTATTAATAAATCGATCGCAAGATTAAGATCGAACTTGAGATGCTGTTTTTGACAGATGATCCATACATGAAACGTCAAAACTGCATCTTAAGATCGATCTCAACTTTGAGATAGATTTATTAATACGGGCCTAATACATTCGAATAGCCGCGCCCGCGTACTCAGTCTACGTGCTCAGACGTCAAAACTGATTGCTTAGGCGCACCGCCCAGCACATGTTGATGCGTCTACGGGCTAAGCTATTGGGTAGTCTGTTTCCATCCATCTAGGTAACTGAAGATCACAATTCGCAGTCCATATTACTATAGGCCCCGAGTCGAATTGAAAATGGCGTCAGACTTATAAAGGACTAGTGATCATAATAAAATGTAGGTTTAGAATCTCATCAATAATCATCTGGAACATGAATAGTAAACAATTGTTGGTCTGCGTCCATCCAGATATCATATTTCATACCTGTTTTCACTATTAATACCGCTAACGGCTCACTGATTTGTAGGAAGAAATCCATTACACGAACTGTGCTGGTGTAAGAAAGACAACGCAGCGACGATTTGCGAGATATTCCTAGAATTTATGCCAGACTACCCCATCAACAGGACTGACTTGCAGGTAACATTGCCATTTAAATCTTAACCCACATTATGCATACATACTTATAAATCACTTATAATTGGACTTACTGGAATTATAAATCACTTTCGTTTCTAGAAATGCTTTGCAAAACCAGTGTAAACTGACTAAAAATCCCTGTAATTTATTCTCAGTTTTTCAAATCGATGTCAAACATTTGTTTTTATCGATTTTCTTGAGCTAAAATTGCTAATAATTGGTTATGACCACAGAGTAAAGACTAAAGAAAGAGGTGCCCTTATTAGATATTTGTATGAAAAAAAACGTGGTCATTGTTTTTTCATTTTCATTGTTCTATCTACCGGTAAATAGTTGAACTACTCGCTTCATTTTATGTCGATGTTAGTACTAGGCCGACCACTCGGCCTACTTGCTTAGGCCCAGTCCCCTTAGTAATTGGTCCATGGTTATGACAATGTTCAGCTACTTATATCGCCGATTTTACCTACAGAAAAAAAAAACAAAGTGGTAGTATCGTAGTGTGATGTGATGTGTGTTGTGGTCAGGGTAATACCCCGTTGTTGCTGGCGTACATGAACGGGCAGGGCGCCGTGTGCCGCGTGCTGGTGCGAGCCGGCGCCTGCCTCGCGCAGGAGAACAAGGACGGCATCTCCATATTCAACTATCAGGTGACACTATCACTTATGTCAAGAATCTTGGCAAGATAATTGACACTCAGTGTGCAGCGTGCCTTTCTAGAACGTTCTCGAGATGCGTATGCAGGAGGCGTATCATAGAGAACATAGACAGAAGAGATGTTCTTAGTAGATTTCTCTATGAAACAACACGTGGAAATTTGCGCGGGATGGCGCGGGTGGTGGGGGGTTAAGAAATGGGTGGCATCTAAAAAGATACCGCCCGCCCGATTATTTCTATCTACCGGTCAATAGCAGAACTACTCGCTTCGTTTTATGTCGATGTTAGTACGTAGTTTAACATTTTAAAGTAAGTTTTTAAGTATTTTGTTTTTCAGAATGCTAAGATGGTTTGGTCACGTAGAGAGGATGAGTGAAAGTCGATTGACGAAAGAGATATACGGAGCGAAAGTGAGTGGATGCGTCGGAAGAGGGCGCCCAAGGAGAACTTTTCACGACCAGATTAATGGTCTCTTCCAGAAAGGTCAAGTCCGTAGCACCCTCAACCGACGGCAGTGCATGAGAAGATGTATGAATGTGGATGAAGCAAAAGAGGTGTGTCAAAATCGTAGTATGTGGCAATCTATAGTCTCTGCCTACCCCCTTGGGATACAGGCGTGAGTATATGTATGTGTATGTATGTGTTTAACATTTTGTACTAGATGTCACTAAGTGTAGGATGGTAAAAGGGACGTGCAAAGGGTCGCCATCTAGTGTCGAGTAGAATTATATTTGGGATGCGAACGTTTGCAAGACGTCTGCACAGGACGAACGCCGACAGCACACTGACTTAAGCCACGCCTACAGTGATGACGTCAGGGGCCTAGTGGAGTCTTGGGGCCCGGGTGCTTAGACCATGTCCTTTCTATGTATGGTCCATGGGGCGTATACATTCCCTTTGATAAGACAGCTCATAGACGCTCGCTAGAGAAAAGGCGGCTCACGACCGTTTTTGTCGTCTACCTTCTTGTAGGTGGTTGCTATTTTAAAATTTGAACAAGTCCTCGAACAGTACTGAGCATTTATCAACAAGTTTTTATAAGAAATTCTGGGTCAAATGTATCTTTACAGGCAGTTTTATAGAGGTCGGAATTTCTTCATACAAGCATATAGCTTGTATATGAGGAGTTATTATATTTGAGAGCGTATATTTGCGAACAGGTGGATGTAAGTATGACAGCAAAGCGCGATTAATGAAAGAATAAGGTCGTTTGTGCACTACAAGGAAATTTACTGTCCGGCAGTCCGATTTTACGGTCCGATGTGGCATAAAAAAAAACGGATGATTGGCTTCTGCACGTGTCCGTCTTTACTCGGATCGGTGGGAAAAGGTAAGGCAGATGATGATGATGATGATGATTTGGGAACAGGTGGCGACGAAGCAGCTGCTGCACCGGCTGCTGGACGTGCTGCCGGCGGAGGCGCCGTGGGCGGAGAGCGACCTGTGCCAGGAGTGCGGCACCAAGTTCACGCTCACCATGCGGAAGCACCACTGGTGAGGACGCCTTCCCTTCACACTACTAGTCAACATTAAGCTCTGGTTTCCTCGGAAAGCGGTACCGACATATAGCGGCGAATGACGTCACTAGAACGTTGGCTATGCAAACAACGGTGTCAAACACCGCTCTCTAGGGAACCGCTCAATTTAGTTTACATAGCCAACGTTCTAGTGACGTCATACACCGCTATAGGACGGCACCGTTATCGAAGGAAACCCAGGCTTTACTCTTCAAATATTACTCTCAAAAGATCCGAGATCTGCATTGGGTGGTTGTGGGTTTGAATCCCGCTAGATGCAAATTTGGGAAACGGCCTTTTCGTGATTTGGTCTGGGTGTGACTGGGACCCAGTCCATTGTACAAGCTTTGCTTAGTTTGAGAGCATATAGTCGGTGTACAAGGCTGGTATATTTATTTATTTATCTTAAGTCTTATTTCGGTATAGATTACACATAGTATCTGTGTTGTAGAGAATTTACAATATACGTTGAAAACAACATTTTTTTTTTAACTTGTTTTTTCTACAAAATTTGGTAATGTACTGTATTGTTCACACAGTCGTCACTGCGGACGCATGCTCTGCAACAAATGCTCGAGCCAGGACGTCCCTATCCTCAAGTTCGGCATGAACAAGCCGCAGCGCGTCTGCGAGATATGCTTCAACGTGCTGCAGGTCGGCGCCAGTTAGTGATGCGACGCGGACCCTGAGCGACACCTTCTGTACAGCGTGCGATGGGCAGGCTTCAGCGACTCCAGTGCCACCAACTTATCCATTCTGGCCTTTGGCTATAGTCTACGGACCTGCCGTGTCTTATTTTAATGACAAACTACGGCCCGTCCGTTATTTTAGTTCCTCGCTTGTCATAAGCAGAGTGTTGTCGAAGCGATATAAAAAATAGATGGTTCTGCCGTTTAGCCACGTGAACCTTTGGATTAGATCCTTACTCCAAGGTTCAGTCGGCCAAACCTAGAAATAGTGCTGTAAACGAAAAATCCATATTTTTTAGTTTTGTAAACAGACTGCCGCTAACCATTGGGTGCGTCCTAATGAGTCCAGCTGGCCTACTCCGAAATACGAACCTAACGTTTCGGCTGACGGATTGTCGTGATTTGACATTTCTTCTTTCGTTTTTCTCTACGATTTGACATTGTTTTGATCGTAAATCGAATCCGTACTTCGGACGATCCGTCAGCGACGTATTTCGGAGTAACCCCCCAGGTTCTGATTTCTGACCACAATGTCATAAAATTATTCGACATAAT
Organism: Drymonia ruficornis; assembly: GCA_947859195.1. NCBI lineage: Eukaryota > Metazoa > Arthropoda > Insecta > Lepidoptera > Notodontidae > Drymonia > Drymonia ruficornis. Next base: position 4,753,964 of record OX401924.1, on the reverse strand, counting down.
GTCATAAAATTATTGCTCGGATGCGCTGGTCGCCTCATTTAGAAGCACCCATTGACATTATAAGTCACTCTGCTAACACTGCAGTGGCAAACAATGAATACAATTTAAATGACCCGGCAACTTTTTAGATTTCAACCATCCAACTTGTTGGGCATTGAGCTACAGTCTAGCCATTCAATGCAATGGCTGATTTAGCTAATTGGCGGCATCAACACATTCTGAATCGATAAGTTGGTCGAACTGATGGGAAGTGGGGAATAACCCAACTTGTGCAAGCGATATTATACTGCGAGAGTAGCCTTGTACCGAGATGTTTTAAACCATGTAGATATCAATATTATATGGTTGCAACGATCCTTAATCTGTTTCACTGTCATGCCTAAACGATATTGAACAATTTTATACTCGAAAATATACACAGTTACTGTAGAATATGCGATGAAACTTTGTAAACGAGGCTAGGTGATAGACTATGCTTTTATTTTATAATTAATGCCAAAGGGCATCCTACTATATTTTAATATCTAAACAATGACAATTACTTACATTTTAGTTGTAGAGATTTTGTTCGTTCACGCATTTTATTCTTATTTAGCCAAAATAAATGGCTTATGTTATCACAATTAAGTTTCGTCTAATAAACGTGTTAATACGATACCTAGGATATAATGTATCTTATAATCTTTGCAAGCAAAGAGCGCGTCCATTCGATTTTATGATAAAAAATGCTTAGAAAACATAGTGCCTCCACTATTAAGGTCGACAAATTTTCTTTCACTGGTTCATGCCAAAGTTTATCCTTTAACTTATATTGGAATTTCTAGCTTTAACTATATCTATGTATGGCTTACTTAAATTGATTTATATGTGTTAGATATTGAAAATTTTATGGAACTTTTACGTGGCTTACCGTTCGCCAGTAATACATTAATGTTTCGTATTTTATTTTACTTATGTAAATAAAACAAGTCAGAATGCAATTAGTACCAAGCATTATATTACTTATATGTATTTTTATATTATCTTTGCGATGTCCGATGCTCGTGAGATTATTTGACGAAGTTGAATGATTGAGAATTCGTTTGGTTCGTCGCAATGTTTGTTTTCGTTTAATTACTTCACACATGACGTATACTCGCTGCGTGATTCCCTATACGCGAAAAAAATGTGATTTTAATATAATTCGTATAATACTTTTGTTTCCTTATTTGTAAAAGATTTAAAAAGTCAATTTTCATTACTTTAGCGGTAGGATTTTATAAATACTGAAATGTATTCTTTTAACGCGTAGATTTAAGACAACCGTTCATTATAAAGTGTTTTGTAGAACTTCCACCACTTTGCATTTGTATTATTGAAATTCGACATTCCTGTAATTTGATTATGCACGTGGGATATGGTAGGCACTTTGTCCCAGTTTGTAAAAAAAAATATTTTATTAATTAGTGCCATTTTACTTGTGATGTTTCGGAGTTTAAATTCTAATTTTTGTATTTCATTATTACAAAATTATTTTCTTTTCCAAATTTTATATGCTATAACAATAAAAAAATGTTATTATGCAAACATGTGTTTTAATTCGATGTTTACTTATTAGTTAGTCTACCAGAAAGCTATAATTTATACCTATTTGTTTGTTCATCATGAACAACTGTAAGATATTTAATACTGGTGTTGTTAGAGACTGGTTGGAACCCTCTCCAAAGAAAAACATATATAAACCGATTATTTATTTACAAATAAACAATAACATCAATGACCAATCTTCACCCATTTTACATAAATAATTTGCTAAAACCTACTTTCTGCCCTTTATATCAGAAATATCCTTTCTCGATTCTCACATCCTCCATGTACATGATGAAGAAATGTTGGTGTTATATGGAGGTTTTAACATCGCACAAGCAATGCGTGAGAATAACAGAACATTCTATTGTGTAACATAATAGTAATATTTGCAGTTTAGGGCAGAGTACATTAATTTACTTTAGCCTCTTGAAGAGGTCCTTAGTGACGCAGTGGTCGAGGACATGCAGGTAGTCGATGAGCTCCTCCTCACAGGTCTCGGTGGTTTTGGAGCGGGAGTTGACGCGGTCATTGCACTCTTGGTATTTCGACCACATGTTCTGGGCGTCGGGCTTCTGGGAGCATTGTTCCTATAATTAAAATCATTTATGTATCATTCATAATTCATAAATGTATTAATTCTAATCATATTACATTTACATTCATTTAAAACAATAGTTTGAATCACAACTACAGTACTTACTAACTATATGAAACTAATGTACAGTCAGTCTTAAAAATTATATGAGAATGAGAGGGCTGCATAGATTCTTGTATATACTTACAAAATAACTATTGGGTATTATCTAATAATATTGAAATGTATACTTTAGATACTATGAACATAAAAATCAATTTACAATGAGAACCGTAATGGAATTTAAAAAAAAATCTAATTTATACAAAAAATTGAAAAGAAACCTTAACGCTATCTTGGGCATTTTGAGTAGTTGAAAAAGTCTTCAATTTCTAAAAAGGAAATATATTTTTAGATTGACGTCTTAGTGTTAATATTTTTTTTTATATGAATGTGAATGTAAGTAGTATGCAGTGTATCCCAACTCAGGTGCAGAATAACAGATGGTGTGCTGGTATCCTGTGTTTTAGTAAGGATTTAATTTACCCACCATGATTTAAACTAGTAATGATACAATTCATCAAAACTGTTGCGTTGGATGGGGTGTATGTGTGTGTCACGTGAACAGTCTTGCACATTTCCAAACTGACATTACATCCAAGACTCTATTCATGACTGCTTGGCACAGCGATTTCAGCGTAGGCCACTTGGCTCACTACATCTGTTCATGTGAGTTTGATTCCTGCCAGAGGCAAATTTCAGAAGTGGCATTTTTGTAATTAGCCCTGGGTGTCAGTGGGATCACCCCCAGTCCAGAGTATGGTAAACATAGAACAAGTATTACTTTGTTTGGGACCATACAGTTAATGTGTTAGTTTGGTGATATTTATTTATTTAGTAACATTTATAACAAATTAGAATTGCTTTATCAGTGCCCAGAATCAGATGAAAAAACTGTAATCAGATCTCTTTCATAAAATTATCATTACATGCACTTCAACTACGGTAGTTACAGATGTATGATCCCTAGTACAATAAACAAATTGTCATTTTCTCATGGGCATTTCGGTAAATTATTGGTGGAGTTGAGATGAATATATAAATTAATGAATTATAATATTTCTAGGAGTCCCAGTCGACTCCAGAAGCACTATAGCTGCTACCAATGTTACCATCCAATAAAGTACCTACTCTGGGAGATATTAATAAATTGAGACAAAGGTACCTTGGTACCAATACCAAAAGGCATGCAAGAAAGGTTACATATTGATCATGTTAGTAGGATCCAGAAAGGTTACCTATATCATGTTCTATTCTTATTTGTAGTGGTGTGTCAAGATGTAAGGGTAATGAATAGCCCAACATACCCTGAGCTCTGTCTGAGGGTCCACTATTTCTTGTTCTTCGGCCTCCTCCTCATCAGCCCTAACCACAGGAATGATTTTCTCGGCCATTCTGTCTGAAAACAGATAGATACCAGTTCCTATAGATATCGGTGTAAAACCTTTCGTGTAATACCACCAAATTACAGCTGAAAAATACGATTTTACGGGGAAAATTACCTAAATCGATGACGCAACGAGAAACGATATCAAAATAGTGATGCGACTTAAGTGAGTCTTCTTTACTTTACTCGACTTGAGCGAGTGAGTGAATAATAAAAATTATATAAGAGCTTGGCATGCTCTGTGAGCTTGGCCGCACTGCGAATAAAATGCGGATTTTGGAGGACGCGGATTGTTATCCGCGCTGCACCTTGTCAAATTGTGCGAATTTAAAATCGCGAGCCCAGATACATTCATAATTCCATGGGGATGGGTTACAGAATTGCAAAAAAAACCGCGCGGATTTTATTCGCAGTGCGGGCTAGGCCCAAAGGTGAAAAGTGACAATATCGAATAATGAATTATCACTCGAATAACGAATTACCAAGTCAACCCGCCCACCAATGCTAGTTCGTTAAAAAAACAGATTTCTATTATGTGCACATTACAGAGACCCGCGTATTCTGTTGCAATGACTTTGCAGAAAAGTTCGACAATTTGGAGTTGGTTGATGCTTGTAAGCTCATCGCATTGTTATTAGCGGTTATAAAATAAAGATTTACCAATACCAATTAAGGATTGCGGCCGGTGATTCAAGTGACCCGAGTGTTCGCTGCACTCTCAAGAACTAAAAATAAATAGGTGTATAGTGCCTCGATCACTCAAATCATTCAAGTAGCATCATTATTGATAATAATGTTGCCAGTCGCCGTTTTTCTTTTGATTTTAACAAAAAATATCTATGGCATAGAGCGTCGTGCTTGATTACATCATAGATTATGCTTAATCAAACGGGCTTGTTATTATCACAAACAGGGAGTTTTGTACGAATAATGTTTTGTTTTTTATAACTTATGAGCCTTCAGCAATGGACCTAGGACCAAAGTGTTGCAAGTATACCTACATTACCTATGACTTAAACTTATAGGTTCTATTTTATGAAAAAACCGTAAATAACCGTAAACTAAGCTCAATCAAAAAATGTAGCAACGTCACTATTAGAAAAAAAATCTAATGACAATGACATTACCCAGTACGACAACTTAACGGAACCAATCTTTGTTCATAAAGTACACAATTTCTTGATAAACTTGACATTGGTTTTGTAAGCAATAAAATGCGTACTTTATGATAAACATTGTGCAAGTAGTCAACTGAACATTTCATTATATTATGTTTTGGTTTTAAAAATTAAATACTCCTGGTAATGGTTTTATTTTAGTGTAATTAGCAATTTTATTACTTTTGATAAAGGTCAATTCATATAAAATAAGAATGTTTTTTATTCATTTGGTCAGCTCTGAGCTGGTCGTCACCATGGAGAGAGCTTGTAGTAGAAATTTATTTTATAATTCGTAATTTGTGGTGTTAAACTTGTGAATTTCTTGTTGCAGCTATGTTCATCGTCACAAGGATATTAGTATTTATATAAGGATTAAAATGGTATTGCATCATACTGCTAGCCTTCGACAAAAAACGGAGAATCATAAATTTTCCTAACATATTGTTTTATAAACATTTCAGGTTCGTTTTAATGGATAAATGATAAGTATATCTATTAATGCAAGCCGTTCCAAGTCCTGATATCCTCGGCTGGCATCTGTAGTTGATTATTGTAAATATTTGTTGATTTGTTGTAATAAGTTGAGGTTATGTTTCATATAACATTATTACAGTTTATTCTTGCAGAATGAATGGAGGAATGGAGCATAAAACGCCAGGTCACAATGCGGTGCTGCACAAAGCGCCTAAAAACTACAAAATGCTCATGGACCCATTCTTGGTGAAGGGAGCAACAAAATTGTACAGATATGATGGCTCTGTTCCCGGGGACACCACCTATCCCCCTGTACAGTGCCGGGACCCGCGCTCCCAGCTGTCGAGGATCTGGAATAAACTGGAGCCCGCTGACCTGCCCGTCCCTAGGTATCTTATTTAAATAAGTTTCTGATTCTGTAAAATTTCCCTAACAATTTCTCAGTAAGAAGCGTCTTGAGTTAAAACACAAACATTCATATGAAGAAATAACAAATTTCTCCAATTATAACCAAAGAATCAACTAAATTATATTACCTATTCTAACAAAATGCATTTGTTATAATTTGCATGCAAATAGAATTGGAACTATCTGTCATTCCTTTACATACTTCTCTCGGTTTATACTATGATCCTGTAGGTCTGCAATCTCATTTTGGCAATGCAGTGCATGTATCTCATTAGTACATTAGAGTAAAGTGGATAAAAATGATTACAATTAGCAATTTTCTACAAAAATCTCCTTTGTTTTTATAGTGGCTTTATGTACAGTGGTACCAACCTAATGAAATTTTTTTGACATAAGCTTGGTGGGAAATTTTAAATTTTTATGAAAAATATTATCTTTCAGGTTCAAAATAGATAAAAACTATGTGGGGATACCCCCTCAATTAGAAATTACTATAGCGAATCTAAATGACAACATAGATAAAGCATTCTTGGCAGACATGATGAATAAGATTGGTGCGTACGAGGAATTGACAATATTCTACCATCCAATAACAAACAGGCACTTGGGATTTGCAAGAATAGTGTTTCAAGATGTAAAGTTTTCAAAGTTGTGTATAGAGAAATATAATGGGAAATCAGTTATGGGCCAGGTATGTTGACTTTCTTATTATTATTTTCATAAATTAATCACATCCAACATTTAGCCAGATACATATTGCACCTTTTTACATCGCAATGACTAAACTTGTGCTCAATGCACCACTACAAGCAACGAAATTTACACATAATTTCTTTATTATTCATTAGGAATGATGAGCGGTATTAACAACACTGACATGCATTTGAGATGATGTTCCGAGTGCGAATGTGTCATACTATGTCACCGTGACTCTGTTAAGGCTAACATACAATATTGGGATGATACATATCTCCCTCTTTCTAATAGGTCAATGATCAAACTTGAAGTACCAGTCTATCTCCAACCTTGTATTGTATATTTTAGGTATTAGATGTCTTCCACGATGCTTTCGGTAAGAAATGTCAAGAGATGTTTGAGAGTAAGACTGTAGAAAAGAAGCCGCAGCCTGTCACAACGGTCCAGAAGCCACCGGCGGTGCTTGAGGATGTCCGATTACAGAAAATAGACCCTACTCTCAGTAAACGGTTAGAGGATACCAAGCTTATTGAAAAGGTACTGTGCTTTTTGTTATCTACTGATGAGTAGTTTAAATTGATTGAATTTCAACTGAGTGGGTTCCGCAAGCTGGATTAAGATTTAATTGTAGTTGACTTAAGTTTTACCACTGTGATGCTGTGATCAACCAAAATTTATTGGGTGGTGTAAAAATGAGTCCCGTAGATATCGTTTTAATAATGGATATTGATTTATTTCACATTCCACATTGTCTGTTATGCTATTTGGGTTTGTCTAATCATCATGCAAATACTATAAGGCCGATTTTAATGGGGTTGTTTACAATTGGAAGATGGAAATGTTCGGGCTGCAGATCAAAAACTAGTTACACAGGATGTTTCAAAATTCTGAAATATTACTGGGGTGTGAATGAATGAGTATTGGGTATAGACTAAATGGTGTAAAATCAAAAAGGGCTAAATTATTATTATTTTATTGCAATTTTTTACAAACTCATTCTTGAATATTAATGACTGCTACATCTACATGCAGTTTACTCTAGCTAGCTGGGTCATTGGATGTATTCTAGGGGGCAACATTAAAGTTTTGACAAATTTTCAAAGGCCTGCAACTCAGAAAATTACCAATGGTCTGTCATCACTAAGCGTCTACATAGAAGCTAACGTATATGTACCTAAATTATTTCGTACTCTTGAAAGATCCTGTACAATCCAGGAACCGTCGTACGCCCGCTACAAGGACCTAGACCACAGCGACAGCAACACGCGATGGTCGGACGACGAGCGCGAGCACCGGCACCGCCACCGCAGCCGCGGCGACCGCGACCGAGACCGCGACCGCGACCGCGACAAGGACCGCGACCGCGACAGAGACAGAGACGAAAATAGAGACCGGTATGTTGTCTGTTCAGATACCTGCGACAATATGCAAAGGACCGTGTTGATTGGTTAGCGAGCGTCACTGTCTTGTATTGCCATCTTAAGGCCGGCCGCACATCAGAAAATTTCTGACAGAAATTCTATGGACGACCTTATGCAGTTCACATAAAGCACTCAACCGGTCCGGTAAATTTCTGATAGTACAAAATGTATGCGCGGAGCACCTTCCGGCGTTTTTCGGACGGAATGTTTCTGATAATGTGCAACTGGCCTAATATGTAACTAGTATAGCCCAAGAAAACTTACAGAAACAGAATGAACTGACCTATGGTGTTATTATTTTATAAATTGTGAAAATTTATTAAACAATGTATATTATTTTGCAAGCAAACGCTGCAAGAGGAAATGTAGACGAAGGTATATGATTTATGTATCTATATATTTGTGATTTTTCTGACCTGACTAGAGCGAGCGAGTACGATTCGCTCTTAATGTTTCATAGAATGCAGTGTCACTTGAATGGCCTATGAAACGAAATGAACACTCTTTAGGCTTACCATACACCCCTCATTTTTGTTGTTCCCGCCCCCAAAGCCGAATTCCCGCCATATAAAGCTACATACATACGGAATTTTCCGTACGGAATTCCGTTTCGAAATATCGAATCGGGGTTTCCGAACGCGATACGTCCATACATTTGGATGGATTTACTGCGTTCGGAATCCCCGATTCGAAACGGAATTCCGTACGGAAAACTCCGTATGTATGTGGCGGGCTTTACGCATGGTCTCAGAATTATGCGCAATCAGCTTCCGTTGATCGCTTGCTCGCGTCCGTTTCGGTAATCCATAAGTGTCGTAAGTCTGTGTAGATTATTTATACCAATTAATATACTTATGTCGGTATTTATTTCCGTCCCCTACATGTAGATATAGGGAGCGGTACGCGCGCGGGGTGAGCGAAACGAGCGAATCCGCGTACGCGACGTCGAGCCACGCGCCCGACGTGCCGTACACGCCCGCCGCCATGCCTTACGATGCCTACTACCAGCAGAGGTATGTACCGCTACCTTTATTTGTGGCGTATTTATTATATTCTAATTTTAAGGTAACCTGGGGGGTACCATGATGACGGAAAATTACCGATAGAAGTTCTTAGCATCTTTTTTATTGAAAGCAATTTCCGACACATGGAATTCGTGTCGGACGTTTTTCCGACGGCCTAATTACTCGAGGAAACTTGTTCCGGGTGACGGAAATTGCTTTGGAAGGAGATCAATTTGATTACTATCATAAATCGGTAACTTTACGTCAACTCTGAATCTTCTGAGTAATAATTTTGAAAAATATCACATATAAGATTTGTTGTCCATCGATCTACCAGTCCATCAAGACCACTTCTAGAGGAATAGCTAGACTATAATTCTGGGGGCGTCCATAAATTACGTGAGGTGATTTTGGTGATTTTTCGACCCCACTCCCCCCTTGGTAAGATGTCGTGAGATTTGGCTCGACTCCCTCCCCCCCTTTTCTTACGTGGGATTTTTCAAAAGCCATATTCTACTGGAGAAACATGTTAAACCCCAGTTTTCTCTTAATTTTACACTATTTCTTGCGGAAAAAATTACGTGATATTTGCCGACACCCCCTCTCCCACTCGCGAGATCGGATGTGATTTGGCTGTACCCTCGCCCTCTAAACGCCTTACGTAATTTATGGACGCGCCCTCTCTCCTTTCAGAACTTTGACCTATTTCTCGGTCTCATTATAAGTACCTATGTAAACCGTGTATAGTTTAAAAAGTAGACGTATAGTGTGTTGTGTGCAGCTACGGGTACGGGTACGGCGCGGGCGCGGCGCCGGGCGGCAGCGGCGTGTGGTGGCCGGACTGGCGCCACCCGCACGCGCCGCACGCACCGCACACGCCCGGCCCGCACCACCACCATACCCACGTGAGTCAACTATACCCACACACCCTACCTATTGCTATAGTCTGATTGTTAATTAGACGAAGTAAACTGACAAGTGAAAAAAATACAGAAAATGATGGCGGGATGAGCTGAACTCCGACTTGACGGATTGGTCCCGGGTAGTCATAGACCAGAGCAAGTGGAAAAAGGGGAGGCCTTTGCTCTGCAGTGGGACAGTACAGACTAGAAATGAAACTGACATGTGCTAATGTCACTTTTCGATATAAAAAATAAGGTTCAAATTCTTAGAGCAGTGACATTTTCAGCTGTCAGTTTTCGTCGTCTAATTAAAAATTAGATTATACACGCCAAGGCTCCTAGTCGACACTTGTACAATTTTGGCCGATATCTGCCTACAGAACGGCGTAGTAACGTAATTCTTTTATGCATCTTATTACTTACTATCAATATTGTACAGTTCCACAAACTTATATAGCCCACTGAGAAAAAAATAATGAAAGGTCAATGGGCAATTTGTATGTAAAATATACCCAACGTGGACAGAATCAAAATGGGGCAGAATGTACAGACAGTGCTTTAGTTTACGATGACATGTGTCGCAGTCGCATTCCTGTGGGTTCCTGGAATATTTCTGATTTTATCACTCGGAACTCGAATGCGCACGCACTGTGACGCGCCACAGCACGGTAAGCACAAAGCGGCACTAATAATAATAAATAATATTAAATAAAAATATTTGTTCAACATTTTTTCGTCTGTGGGTCGGATTTTGCCCTGTGACCTTTCTCTATTAAAATACTTAGTTCCTCTTTTAAGTTTGTGGCACTTTACACATTTAATTTATTGATAACACAAACAAACTATACATATTTGTTGATAAAGTTTTGTAAGTTTGTCATGTGTGGGTTTGAATCCTACTTACTAACTATCAGAAGCTTTGGAAATAGCTCCTTCATTTCATCGCATTCAGTAAATAATTTTTGATTTATAATAACACATTCTCATCACGTGTTTAATATTGGCATATTTCATTGCAAAAATATCATTGTCCATGCTACATTCATGATATATTTCATTTCTCATTGTTTTGGGGTCTATCTTAAGTTACCGGTAATAGTCATTTATGTAGGTAAAGGAGGAAACGGGTTGCCTACTTCGAAATACGAAACGAAATGCTTCAGCTGAAGGATCATACGGTGAAGGTTTTCCTACTCCGAAAGTGTTTCGGAAGTGTTCCGGATTCTTTCGTAGTAGGGTCCACGAAGGAAGAAACGTCAAAACATGACTATCGAATCCAAATTTCAGATCCGAAGCACTTTCACGAGTAGGATAACGTACGATCCGTCAGCCGAAGCATTTCGTTTCGTATTTCGGAGTCGCGCCCAGCACTAGCATAGCCGACCGTGACAAGACAAAACGCGAGATAAATTAATTTTGTCTCATTCTCTCCTATGCATTAAGAAAGAGAGAGAGCGACTCGGTGCGACATAATGCGTGACAAAAGTCTTGATCTTGATCGAAGGGTACTAGAATGATGTGTGATGAGTAAAGAGTTCCATAATGAATGTGAAGTTGGAGCGGGTGTCGAGTTCGACGCCGGCGTGGGCGGCGCCCGCCACGCCCGCGCCCAGGGAACAGCCCTCGCCATCGCCCGACGCCAGAGACAAGCGCGACAAGGACAAGGTCGGCGAACCGCAACAGCACGATATCTGTCATAGATTTGCTAGCAGCACGGACGAAGAGTCGTACTTTATTAGTGTATAAAGTATTGTAGTACACTGCAACTACCATCGACCTCATACGACATCGACCTCATAGACCATACCTATTCAGAATGCAGACTTTTCTGTCAACTAGGTGAGGTACGCGGTTGCGGATTTATGAATGCTTGATGCGGACAAGGTCACAATAAATCCTAACATAGAACGCGCATTACTGGGCGAACATTAGTATGGATACGATCAATTTTCCTAATGATTTGTCTGAAAGCGATCGCCCTATACTAGGCGTCTAGAGGATATGAGGTCGATGGTGCATACAGGAAGTTTATACCTAAATAGACATTGAACCTTGAACGAAACAGTGATGCAAAAAAGAAGGGAAATCGCTAACAAAAGTGACATCGTTCAAGGATTTTTCTTTATAAAGTTTTTTTTAAGATCAATGGTCATTTTGGTAGAAACTGTCTGGTTCATTGTGCTTGGTGGATCAGTGACATGGGTCAATGGGACTACAGCACGTGCGGGCTAATATGGCCGCCCTGAAGTTAGTCCTAGCGGCGCCGCAATAGATGTTTTTCATACGAAACATCTATTGTCACGCCGCCAGAACTAACTTCAGGCGCTATCTTGTAGCGCGCGTATTTTACTAGTAATTTGATAAACCTATATTTATAGAAATTAAAAAATATCCAGTTGATTCAGTCATTAAAAGCCAAAGCAATATATTTCAAACATTATGCACTACTGAAGTATAGATGTAACTTTAACTATGTGGTGGGAACAGAGTATAATGGACGTAAATAGTTATTAGGTGTAGTCGTGGATATTAGGTGTATTGTGCTTTGGGTGTTTGTATAAAAACTCATAATAAGTTCCCCATTTAAATGTTGTAGTATACAGGGTGAATTTTTCAAGTGTGCGTGAATGGCCAAATCCGAAACTATGAGGAATAGCGAAAGTACTCAAAGGAGTCTCGGGGCCGATTTTAATGAAAACTAAAACTGCATCATTGGATTTTAAAAAAAACAATATTCGTAGCCAGGAATTGCACAAGTTGATTTAAAAAAACACACACTGTATTATTACACCATTCGATAGTATCGCTGATAAGGAACGAATTCTAGGAAGTAATGACATACGGCAATCTTGAGGAAAGTGTTGGATTTTAATAAACTTTCCTGTATAACTGTATTCCTCATAGTTTCGGATTTGGCCATCCACGCACACTTGAAAATTTCACCTGTATAGTTAATTTATTGTACGTACGTATTACACAAGTTTGTATTCACAAATCCCTCGCAGAAAGTTTTACGACGAATACTCCCACTTTTATTGAACGCTTCTTTTAATTTTAATTGATAGGTATGCATGACACAGCTTGCTGTGTAGCTACTAGTCTTATTCGCAAAGGTTTCTTTTTTAATTGTATGGGTAAAGTAAGATTTCTAATTCGTATATCGGCTTGCGAGGTCTGAAAACCTTCTACCCGGGATTTTTAGAATTGTATACTATAGTTGGTATGTGGTAAGTCAATATGCAAGTACATTTTCATTGCACTCCGCATGTCTGACCGCATGCTTGCTCTTGCATGCATAAAAATAATAATTAATGAGATAAGCACTTCATTGATGAGGCTACACGACTGCGTCTTCTAAACCCCTTTCTTTTAAAACAAAGGTTTTTGTAACGAGTTTAGCCAATATTGCGAAAACTTTCGACATACGTCTTTTTATAATTTCGTTCTTACAATACCACATTAATGATCAATCGTGAGAAAAGGTGCACATCGTTTGGCACCAACTTTTGACGATTACATTATCATACAATTAATTAACGTCAGTGGTATCTATTAGGCCGAACTTCAACGTCGACCGGGCGAGCTGGTTCGCTCGTTTTGACGAATAGGATCGCTTAATTTTAATGAGCTGAAGACAATTAAGCGATCCCATTGGTCGACACGACCTTCGGCTTATTTGTCTGTATCCACAATGTACCTGTACCTACTCGTTGTACATGTAATGGTGTATGATATAGGATGTGCCGGTGGAAAGCAAGGTCGCGGAGGTGGTTGAGCCGCGCCCGCCCGAAGACAGCGCCGACGGCAAGGAGCCCGAGCCCAAGCCGCCGCCGCCGGCCGACGAGCCCAAGAACGTGGATTTGGACACCAGGTACAGTGCTATTGAAGTTTAAAGCTTACACTCATGTTAAACACTCTTTTTACTAAAGCCAAGGTATACATAGATTTCAAAATTATTGCTTGTTATTCTAGTATGCAAGGTGTTATTTAAATAACTAATAACAGGTACACTAATGAATTTTTCTTGTAATAAATTGATATGGCAAGTTATTATTTCTAAACATAAATTATTAAAAAATAGATTATTATATTATGTTGACCATGAAAATTTTAGACGCGGCGTGATACAAATATTGCATTTTCGGGAAAAAAACGTTCTGTTATTGATTCTAATCTCGATTCTGAACAAACTATTTTCAGGTAATTTGTTATTTCAATAACACATTGTATACTATCTATTATTTCTGGTTATTAAAAAAAGTCAAGCCCGCTGCGATTCCTGCTGGATCTTCTCAGTCGAGGTCGCGGTTCGCTCCGGCTGTAAATTTAAGAAAATAATATTAAGTAATGTCAATTTTTAAGTGCCCCATCGGCCTACTATGCTACTTTTTAACTTGAATCTTATTAATAAAATTAGTGTAGTATAATATGTAATGTTGTGTGGTGTTGTAGAATAGCGATGCTGCTGAAGGGCGCGAGCACGGGCGGCGGGCTGGCGCCGCCGTTCCTGGCGCTCGGCATCTCCTCCTCCGAGGAGGACGAGGACCGGCTGCCCGCGCTGGCCGCGCTGCCCGCGCTGCCCGCGCTCGCCGACCTCGACCACAACCAGCCGCCCAGCGACGACGAAGGTACCCGACCACACACATCACTCCACAAACACATACTTACTCAGTCACGGCCAGGGGGCAAGTCGTTTAGCCATTGTAGCGCCACTGTGGCGTTTAACTTTAGATCGACCCTCTGATAGGTCGGTTGATTCTGACCGATCATTCAGAGCCCGATCAGCCGGTTGGCCGAACCAATCAGGGGGTCGATCACTATAGCAGCTCAATGGATGGATGGAAGCGACAATGGGGTCAGTTTCTTCGTTTATTAAAAATCATTTAGATTTATATCCGTCACCGGACCAGATACACCCAACGACAAACCGATCGTCGATGTGACGTCACACGCGCAGGCCGCACATTATATAAAATGTTGCAACGGATGGACCGCTTTCGATGATTTCAAAATTATATTGATAAGAGAGCTTGGTGTTAACTTTAGTGTTGGTTTCGAGTTGATTTGTCGACCTAGTAATGATTCCCATTACGAAACTGGCCGTTTATGTTCGAGATAAGTTGTCGAGTACTACAGTCTGGGACAAATCAAAATGGCATTCGTTTTACTTTTAGGCTGATTCCATAGCTTCATTAGCTCACTGTTGCATCATGTAACAACAGTGTGTTATACGGTTGTGCTCTTCTCCCTTGCGCAGTGTCGGGCAGCGAAGACCGAGAGAGCATAATCTCATTGAGCTCGGACAGGGAGCTGGAGCCCGAGCCGCTGTCCGACACGCCGTCGCCGTACCTGTCGCGGGACCTCTACCTCGAATGTCTCAAAGTTACCCTAGAAAAGGTACGCTTGATAATTTGTTATTTTTTATGTGACTATGGTGGAAAACAAGCGTACGGCCCGCCTGATGCTAAGCAGTGATCGTAGTCTATACTGGGTGAAATCGAAATCGTTGGAAATATTTTAACCAGTGATTCTACACATGATTCAAAATCATAAAAGGAATATTAATCAACAAATCAATTGATAAAAATGTATTACCCAGGTAAGTTATAACAGCGAAATGGTTGCTTATTTGCTTACCCGAGCAATTTTTTTTTATTAATAGATTTTTATATTTGTTTTCCTAAAATATTTTGAATCATGTGTAGAATCACTGGTTAAAATATCGCCGACGAATTCGATTTCATCCAGTAGATGTTTCCAATACCAAAGGCATCGCTCGCACGTTGCCGACCTGAAGGGGAGTGGGACAGAGGGGGTTGGACTTTCGGCTCTCTCACTCATCGTGTGAAACGCAGCTGTAATTTCTATTTGTGTGGCTACTATTTACTACATTTGAGTGTAACAATGCCAGGCGATGGCGTTCCTTCCACTCGACACCACCAAAACGACACCACCGGTGGTGTCGTATGGAATCTCTAGTCCATACGACACCACCGACTATTAGTGAGGTTACCTACATGCAAAGTTGTTGATATGAAAACTCCAATTAAGTTCAAGCAGTTTCATTAATGAGGTATGTCATTTGATAAAGTTTATATTTATCTGTTAGTTTAGTTAGTTTAGTTTATATTTATTTCATAAACTCTGTTTTATTAATTATCGTTTAACTATAGATAACTTGAAATAATAACTTTGGGGTCGGATCAATGTATGTGATGTTGTCTGATATTTATTTATTTATTTTAATGAACTGGGAGCTGTTTGTCAAAAACACGCGTTTCTGGACATCACTAGGGTGGTGTCGTATGGACTAGAGATTCCAAACGACACCACCGATGGTGTCGTTTTGGTGGTGTCGAGTGGAAGGAACGGGCGATGGGACAAAAAAGCAGTTTTTTTTTTGCTAGAATTAACTCAACTGTATGCTCCCAAAATAAGTAACACTTGTACTATGGCTATCATACAATGGACTGGGGACAATCCCAGTGACACCTATACTAGGGTCTCGAATCTCTTAACAAAAATCATCATCATTCATTCATTTAGTTCATCATTCATTTAGTTCATTGCGAAACCATTGTAAATCGCAAATTCTTGGTCGGCATGCTGTTTTCCCGAGGACTGATAACAGATGGTCGACAACACGTTGACTTCGACTTCTAGGGCAAATTACGTAAAGGCCGTTCCGGAAATTTGGCTCTGGCGGGAATCGAACCCGCCCCATGTGTAATGTTTGTACAGAAAGCGAAGGCGTGCGAGCGCAAGAAGTTCCCGCAGATGGATAAGATCGGATCGGACATCTCGTCGTCGGAAGACGAGCTGCTGACGGGCGCGCCGCGCCGCTCGCCCGCCGCGCCCGCGCCCGCGCCAGCGCCCGACCAGGACAACTTGGACGACGACCAGGTACACCACACACGACTGGGAGGCTCTGCATCTACTGGCCCTTTTTGTTCGGCTCTAAGAGCGAAGATTAGAAGACCTAGACTTTGTGCTAAAATTGGTCAGATAAGTTAAGTATTTTTCTGGGTGGTGCCTAAAGGCGGGATTCCGAGCAACGCGGCAGACGGCAGACGTCACTCGATCCTATACAAATTGTCACGATGACACGTGCCGCGACGGCACGACGGCATTCAATTTCTATGAGATCGAGTGACGTCTGTCGTCTGCCGCATTGCTCGGAATCGTACCTTTAGAATTTGATATTAGGCCAATCTCATGCTGTAATGACCGTATTGACTGACACTACTTGCTTAAGGATAGGAAACCTTCTGCAGAAAAAAATACGTCCGTTCATACGTTTGAATGTTTGTAGATAGAATGCTACGGTAAAGACCGACGCTATGGTGATATGTGAATAGTGTATAGAGATGAGATTCGTTTGTAGATGTCGTTGTCGTCGCTGTCGTCGACGGAGGCCAAGATCGAAGAGCAGGTGCCGGCGGACGCGTACTACCCGCCCGCCGCGCACGCGCACTACTACCAGCCCATGTGGCCGCCCACTGGTAACTACTCACTTACTTCCTCTTATCGTATGGTTAGTGGCCAACCTAGTTTCAGGGCTGTTCAAGCTACCCAAATGCCTCTGACTTGACTTAGAGCCATAACACACCGAGTAGCCATGGCGACGTCGCCAGCCACCGTAGCCAACTATTTGTATTGAAATGTATGGGAGGTAATACACCTGGCGACGGACTGCCGACGTCGCCAGTCAATACAAATTGTTTGGATACGTGGCCGGCGATGTCGCCTGGCGTCCTTAAACTCATGAGTATAGTAGTAGTAGTATTGTATTGTATATGTATTGTATTGTGTGTGTAGCGTACCCGCCGCCGGGGTACGCGGGCGCGGAGCTGGCGCTGGCGTACGGCGGCGGGTTCGCGCCGCCGCTGCTGCCGCACCACTACCCCTACCCCGAGCCCGACCACCACCACCACCAGCAGGTACCGCAGGACACACACACACACACTACTCAACACTCACGCACACACACCTCCATCACACACACACACCTCCCATCACACACACACACACCGCCCATCACACACACACACACACACACACACCGCCCATCACACACACATACACACCTCCCATCGCACACACACACACCTCCCATCACTCACACACACACACACCTTCCATCACACACACACACACACACACACACATACCTCACATCACACACACACACACACACCTCTCATCACACACACACACACCTCTCATCACACACACACACCTCCCATCACACACACACACACCCACCCACACACACACACACACACACACCTCACATCACACACACACACACACACAGCCAATGTCAATAACGCAATACATACACACATTTATTTATTACTAATCACTGCAAGCGTCACTATAAAATGAGCCTAATATTACTGCCAGGAGCTAGACAACCCGTACTATCCGACGATAAACAGCGTGATAGAGCGCGTCACGACGGAGCTCAAGCAGATTCTGAAGAAGGACTTCAACAAGAAGATGATCGAGAGCACGGCCTTCAAGAACTTCGAGGTGTGGTGGGACGAGCAGAGCCGCAAGACGCGCCAGGCCAAGCCCAAGGAGGACGTCAGCCAGCCGCTGCAGGTACTCTATCACAACACCTTCCACGCAATCTATGCTCTGTACAATGCTATCAATGTCATATATACCTTTAAAATAAAGTCTGCCGTATGTCATTACTTCCTAGAATTCGTTCCTTATTAGAGGCACTATCGAATGGTGTAATAATTTTTTTTTTTTTTTCAAAATCAATGTGTTCTATTTCTGGCTAGGAATATTGATTTATCAAAAATCCAATGATGCAGTTTTAGTTTTCTTCAAAGTCGGGCCCGAGACTCCTTTGAGTACTTTTCGCTATTCCTCATAGTGTCGGATTTGGCCATGCACGCCCACTTGTATAACTCGTTTTAGCTTCTCAAGTAAATGAAGAACTTGAAATTCGTATCATCGGCACTTCTTTGCTATGATGTCATAACAACAATGTAATGTCAATAAGGCGGTTCGTACACGACAAATTCGTACCGTTTATCGCTTGAAATTGATCGAAATCGGGAAGAGTGAAGTCCAGACTCATCCTGATTTCAATAAAATCCAATTGACAAAGCAACACGGGATCTATACAACCCATTAAAATATTATGATGATCGAAAAAGCATCCATAACTAGATACGGAGCTTGATACGGTACGACGATTGATACGGTGATACGGATACAGCGATCGGATCGGGAAAATTATACATATTTGGAAATGAAATGAAATGAAATGAATGAAATGAATGAAATGAATGAAATGAATGAAATGAATGAAATGAAAAATGTTTATTCAACACAGCACAAAAAAAAAGGAACATCACATAGAAAAATAGATGAGATAGGCATATAGATAGAAGGTATACAACGAGCAAAATCAGTTTCAGTGTGAGCTGTGCCGAAAAGCATTTGGCTCAGCATATGCTGGAGAGGAGCGGAGTCTCCTCCAGCGCTGATTTTCAGCCAAAGCCTCCTCATACTCTGTTTAAATATTAACTGGCTACCCAAAACACTAAATAAAATAATAAACCAACCAGCAAGTACACAACACTGGGGTATCGTTAGAATAGACATAATAATAAATGTACTTGTTTATACTAAAATAAAATAGAAAAATAGAAGATTTTATTTGATAGTGTTATAAAATAATAAGACCCGGATGGACCCGGTTTAAGGCTGGAACCATTGCAACTGACAGCTCGAGGTTGACCGCTTTTTGCTCAAACTATGTCGTAGGACCGCGAGTTGAATTTTTTGAATTTAGAATTTTCGATACGCCACGACACATCAAAAAGACGACATGATAAATCAAAAACAGAAGTGACTCATATACTAAACTCGTATCTTGCCTACTTTTATTTAGTCGTATAAGAAGGGTAACTTCGTAAAGGAAAATTTTCACTAAATCTTAAGTACAATTTAAGTACTACATTTTTACTAATAGGTAGGTGGGTAGGTTATTTTTTCTTTGTAATCTTTTTTATTGTTATTTTGTTGATATTGTAAATAAAAGCTCACTAACTGTTAATTTTTAATTGTTCTGAATATTAATTTTGCCCAACACTGGGTAATAGGTAGTACTACTTAAAAAAAGACTAGTACATAATTTTAATGTTTAATATTATAGGACAAAATAAGTAAAATTAAAACAACTTAAAATTCTAAATAACTGAAAACAAGAAAAATTGTTGACAACATCGGGTAATAACTGAAATAAAAATAGTACTAATCCTTATTAGTTACTAGCTGTGCCTGCGACCTAGTACGCGCACATTTTTGGAAAAGGTTACCCCTTATTTGACTGATGGATTGATGGAGGATGACGGACGGATGGAGTGGCAATGCAACGCATGCCAGGCATGCATGCAACCCTCATAGGATCACTGTTTTGCCCGTCAGTCTATCTGTCCGTCTGTCAAAACGTGCACAGCCTAAACCGCTTGAGTTAGAAACATGAAATTTTAACTTTTTATAGCGTAGAAGAAGACCACAGGAAGGATTTTTGAGAATTCAACAATTAAGGGGAGAAAGTATCTATGGATAGTCCCAGTTTTTCTGAAGCTAGAGACGCGAATATTTGTATTTGTAGGCTGAGTAGCCGAAATACTAATTTTCATGTAAGGTCAAGATTTTCAAGCCAGAGCCATGGGTCTGGAGCAGCTCCATGATAATAATAATATATGGTATAATTAAAAATAAAATACTGGCTCCACAAAACGCCTTGTTTTGTGAGTTTTTTGGGTTCCGTACCTCAGAAGGAAAAAACGGAACCCTTATAGAATTACTTTTTGTCCGTCTGTCTATCTGTCCGTCCGTCAAAACGTGCACAGCTCAAACCGCTGGTGATACAAACATGAAATTTGGACAGTAAGTACCTTTCATAGCGTAAAAGAAGAGCAAAGGAAGGATTTTGGAAAATTCTTACCCTAAGGGGGTAAAATAAGGGGTGGTAGTTTGTATGGAATTCCCTCATTTCTGAAGTTAGAAACATGAAAATTTCTATTTAGGCTACTAATACAAATCCAAATTAGTAATTTCAGCGCTTTTGAAAATTCTACCCCCAAGAGGGTAAAATAAGGGGTGGAAGTTTGTATGGGGGTTCAAATTTTTCTAAAGCTAGGCACAATAAAATTTGTATTTAGGCTTCTTATTAACTAAGAATAGTAATTTCAGCGTTTTTGATCATTTCACCTCTAACGGTGTAAAATAGGGGGTGCAAGTTTGTATAGGCGTCCCAATTTTTCTGAAGCTAGAGACATGAAAATTTGTATTTGGGCTACTCATTACAAATTAAAACCGGACAAGTGCAAGTAGGACTCGTGCTCTGAGGGTTCCGTACAAATTTTATTATGTTTGTGTGCATCATATCTTTGGCGTGCAAATACAGGGCAATGAAGCAAGATGTGCTCCACTGTCTCGCTGGGGTTCTTTGAGCTTCCACTTTGCTAGTTTTCGGAACAGTACATAATAATTACAACACCTAAGTGTGTATTGTTCCGAAAACAGGGAAAATCATGAAGACTCGAATCTCGGGATAACAACTGCACTGCAAGCGACTGTGGTGAACAGGTTGGGCTAACAATCAAAAGGTCCCAGGCTCGATCCCCGTTGGGGCATGCACTAATGGATGAATTTTCATCTATGTGCATAATTTACAGTTCGCTGACGGCGAGAGAAAACATCGTGAGGAAACCTACCTATCCCTCGGGATTAGGTAATAGTCAGTTCCTGTATACACGGCGACAAGATTCACCACCTGTCACGTTGGGTTCTGACTATACAGGTGAATTTTTCAAGTGTGCGTGGATGGCCAAATCCGAAACTATGAGTGATATCAAAAAGTACTCAAAAGAATCTCGGGGCTGATTTTGATGAAAATTGTAATTACTTCTCAAAATTCGTTTCTTATCAGCGACACTATTGAATGCTGTAATAATACAGTATGTGGTTTTTTATTCTTAATCAACTAGTTCGATTCCTGGCTACGACTATTGTTTTTTCAAAAATCCAATGATGCAGTTTTAGTTTTCATCAAAATCAGCCCCGAGATTTTTTTTAGTACTTTTCGATATCACTCATAGTTTCGGATTTGGCCATCCACGCTCACTTGAAAAATTCACCCTGTATAGTCAGAACCCAACGTGACAGGTGGTGAATCTTGTCGCCGTGTATACAGGAACTGACTATTACCTAATCCCGAGGGATAGGTAGGTTCCCTCACGATGTTTTCTCTCGCCGTCAGCGAACTGTAAATTATGCACACACACATGCGAATTTTGAGAAGTTGTAATTACTTCTCAAAATTCGTTTCTATTCAGTGACACTATCGAATGGTGTAATAATACAGTATTTGGTTTTTTATTCTAAATCAACTAGTTTGATTCCTGGCTACGAATATTGTTTTTACGGTAAACTTAAGGAAAGAGCTAATTTTAAACAAAATAGTATTTTATTTCTCTTAACCTAAACTGATTAATTGTTCAAAAATGATTGAAAATTTTTAATTAGAACATAATGTTGTGAAGATGACTGCGCTGAGAAGGTAAATAAATAAAAATATTGAGCATAATTTCGAACAAGGTAAAGGTAATGTACGTATGACTTATTACAGTCAACTTGAAAATATGCAGCAGTTTATTAAAAAACACAGTTTTTTTTAAGTTTGCCGTATTTCATTACTTCCCAGAATTCGTTCCTTATCAGCGACACTATCGAATGGTGTAATAATACAGTAAGTGGTTTTTTTCAACTAGTTCGATTCCTGGCTAAGAATTTAGTTTTTTTCAAAAATCCAATGATGCAGTTTTAGTTTTCACCAAAATCGGCCCCGAGACTTCTTTGAGTACCTTTCGATATTCCTTATAGTTTCGGATTTGGCCATCCACGCACACTTGAAAAATTCACCTGTATAAACGTGGGCTTTGAGTTGGTTAATACCTCTGGGGTGGTGTATATCCACTCAAGCCTCTGACTACCCCCGAATGGGGATAAAAGTGGTGACGTTACATTTCTAAAAAATATTTAACAGGTGATGACACTAAATAAATTTAGCACTGCAAATTTAGCGAATTATTAAATTTGGACCCATCCCTAAGAAGCTGTGATGTTTGATGTATGGTTTAGTAATGTAGAGCATTGAACTCCGGTCTCCCAACTTAATCCTGATGCTCAATAAAACTAAACATATAGTAAACATTGCCGACCTGAAGGGAAGGGGTAGGGGAGAAGGGGGGGGTTTGGGCTTACGGCTCTCTCACTCATCGTACGAAACGCAGCTGTAATAGCTGCTTTACGCCGATCTTCTATGAGAGGGTGGTACTACCCCACCAAACGGTGGTTAGTCCAACTTAAAAATAAGCAAACAAAAATAATTTCGTATTACAAATATTAAGTAGTATGAATAACATCAACTGAAACACGCTTAACATCAGGCGGGCCGTACGCATGTTTTTTTGTCTTGGCTTTTCTTGTCGCATATAGCCAGTGTCAAGTACCTACCTATAATAATATAGATTTTCAATGTTGCACTTCGCCACTTCCCGCCAAATAAAACAAGTTTGTCTAGAAACTCAGTGGTATAAAAAGATATCATAGGCAAGACAAAAAATATGAAAAAATGACATGTAACGTCACGACTTTTATCCCCATTCGGGGGTAGTCAGAGGCGTGAGTGGCCATACACCACCACATTGTGGAGGGATTAACCAACTCAAAGCCCACGTTTCACCAGATAGTCAGAACCCAACGTGACAGGTGGTGAACCTTGTCGCCGTGTATACAGGAACTGACTATTACCTAATCCCGATGGATAGGTAGGTTTCCTCACGATGTTTTCCCTCACCGTCAGCGAACTGTAAATTATGCACATAGATGAAAATTCATCCATTGGTGCATGCCCCACCGGGGATCGAACCTGGGACCTTCTGATTGTTAGCCCAACCTGTTGTTGTTGTTAGGCAAGACAATAAGATTAGAAAGTAGGTAAGCGGTTTTTAGAGGACGATTATGCTTTTTAATCATATACCTATTCATCATTCTATATTATTCATAATCTATGATGACAACAAAACGCGTCACTGACATAAATATTAATTTAAAAATATTTGTAATCATATAATATCCTAAAAATTATGTTCAATATTATATTTAAACTATTTAAAACGTGATTTAATTCATAAAATGCTAAGAAGACGTAATTTTTTTACGAATTTCACGCAAAAATTTGCGCGCACGTCCAGCTTTGGAGGCCGCCATCGCGGATCTGCGACGAACATTTTGCAGTCCAAGTCATGATGACCCATGACGTTTGTAGCATATTTAAGGTTATTATTGATTATTTTTTATATAAAATGACTAATATTAAATCTTGGATCCACGGATTCTTAGACAAGTCTTGACAATTTTTCTGGTATAGGTTTCACGTAAATCTGTTCAGTTGCTATGGAGAACATTTACGATTAAGGTTGACAATTTCATATTTTGAAATCGATTTCTACAAAATTTGGTAACATTTAAAGTAAATCGGCTAAGCCATTTTATTCCCGACCA
This sequence comes from Drymonia ruficornis, assembly GCA_947859195.1. Lineage (NCBI taxonomy): Eukaryota > Metazoa > Arthropoda > Insecta > Lepidoptera > Notodontidae > Drymonia > Drymonia ruficornis. The sequence goes on along the minus strand of OX401924.1, from coordinate 4,729,708 downwards.
TATGAGGTTTAATGTTGTATACTTTATATTGCACATAAGCCAGCTGCTTCATCAAACCATTTACTTAGACCCACCCAGTTGAACATTTGTATCACCTTAATATGCCTACTGATTTTATTATGGTATGGTTGTCAGGATATATCGAACAAGAAGGAGGACGCGGTGGGAGTGGACTCGATCAAGTCTATAATGGAGTCGCGCGAGCTGGGGCTGGAGCTGGGCGGGTACGGCGCAGGCGTGGGGCTGGGGCTGCGCGCCGCCATCCCCAAGATGCCCAGCTTCCGTCGCAAGCGCAAGATCCCCTCGCCCGTGCACATGGACGACGACGACTCCAAGCGGCTCAGCGATCAGGTAACACGCACACACACACACACACACACACACACACACACACACACACACACACACACACACACATACACCACTATGACTAGCCACCAAAACTAATTATTGTTATTGTATGTATTGTTAAAATGTTCCACTCAGAAAGCATATGAAATTTGATCCTTACATCAATATTAGAAATGGGAATGTATGCTTGTTTTTTTGTAAGTTTGTCTGAGCGTTATGCAAAATCGGCTGAACAGATTTTAATTACATTTAGTGCGGGAATCAGATATACTCCCGAATAAAATATAGGCTACTTTTATCGTCAAAAGGACCACCAGACCGCAACCACCAACACCAATCACCCGCACTGGGCCAGCGTGGTGGATTATTGCCTTAATCTCCCACGCATTGAGGGGAGGTCTGTGACCAGGAATGGGACGTTAACGGACTAATATTATTATTATTTTATCATCAAAAGCCCTGCGGATTGGGCTGTGGGTAAATGCTAGTGGTACACATGGGTAGGTTGGTGAGAGTATTGTATTGTGGTGTGTAGGAGGAGATGGTGCAGAACTCGGACGAGGAGAAGGAGGTGCCGACGAGCCCGCGCACGCGCACCGGCGGCTCCTACCTGTCGCGCAGCCGCCGCCGGCACTCCTCCAGCTCCTCCAGGTACACACCTACTACTACCCTGCCACTACATAAATAATATCCCTAGGTTATGTTAGCTGCAAATAACAGAACGGTCAATTATTGCTCGTACAGTACGTGTTTAGGTATTTACTAAGCAAGGGACATGTACACTTTGGTGTTTTTTTAGGGTTCCGTACCCAAAGGGTGCCAACGGGACCCTATTCTAAGCCTACACTGTCCGTCCGTCTGTCAGCGGGCTGTATCTCACGAAGCGTAATAGTTAGAGACTTTAAATTTTCATAGAATGTGTATTTCTGTTGCCGCTACAACAACAAATACTAAAATAAAGGGTTCCCCATACAAGAAACGAGATATTTTGGACTTTATTCTACGGTGGTACGGAACCCTTTATGTGCGAATCCGACACGCACTTGGCCGGTTTTTTTAATTACCGGTTCTAGTTACATGTCCCAGGTCTTTCTTTTATTTTTGTTTGCCTCCGATATTTTACTTAATAAATTAATTAATATCGCCAGACTTACACGCCAACTTATGCTCCCAAATTAAGCAACGCTTGTACTATGACTATTGACTACCATACAATAGACTAGGGGCGATCCCAGGGGCATCCAGACCAGGGCAATTTACGAAAAGGCCGTTACTGAAATTGGCCTCTGGCGGGAATCGAATCTGTAACCACCCTTTGCAGAATGCCGAGCGGCCCACGCTCGAGCCACTGCGCCAAGCGGTCGTCGTATTTTGAGTAAAGTTATTGGTGTTTCAATTGGCAGGTCTTCGTCGTCATCGACGAGCCGGTCATCGTCGTCGTCGGGGTCGGAGCGAGCGCGCGCGCGGGCGCGGGCGCAGCCGCCGCCGCGCAAGGGACCCGCGCCGCAGCTCTACTCCGACACCGACGACGACTCCGAACTCGACGAGGCAGAGGTAACACACACACGCTCACACACAATAAATAACATACTCATACAGTCAGCGACATAAGTAAACATTCGCAAATTTTCGAATCGATAATGCTCTTTATTTCTCAAAGGTTGGTGAACAATAATGGATTTGAGAAACAAAACATGCAAGTGGTTTGAAAAACTGAGAATGTTTAGCGTGTCATGACGGGACTCCCCGAGGTTCAAACCGTACATACGTAACTCGCCAAAGTTTGAACTTTGACGTCTTTGTTAGACACCACTGCTATATCCTCGCTTACAGAAGCAAAACTAAATTGTCAAATACGCACACTTCAACACAGGCTGAAAATTACTTCTTAGAATTACATACTTGGTCTTATATTAAATGATCCTAACGAAGTAGGTACCGTCATCGATTAGGTTTGCTACCCTATACTATTGAATATTATTTTGTTCTATTAGCAGCTCAAGGTGGTATCAAACAAGGAGAGGTTAAGGCGAGTGTACTCGTCGTCGTCGGACAGCGAGGAAGAGCAAAGCAGGAGAGGTACGTACTGCAACATATTTTCTAAAATGTGATTCTTACCATCTAAATTTATTTATTTTTGTTAGAGCCGAGGTGTAGCCAATTGACTGCAGCTCACATACGGGCTGGCCCGACCGGGGTAGTGCCACCCTCCCACAGAAGATCGGTGTAAAGAAGCGATTAAAGCTGCGTTTCGTACGATGAGTGAAAGGGCCGGAAGTCCCCCTCTTCCCCACCCTCTTGTTCCACTCTCCTCCAGGTCAACAACGTGCGAGCGACGTCTTTGACAATGCGAGGGTAACTGCCTAACATCAGGCGGGCCTTACGGTTGTTTGCCATCTTAGTTACATAAAAGTAGTTCTAATCATCTTTATCGAGGGGAAAACTATGTTCAAATAAACGATCGTGTGGTCACAGTGCTAGTCAACTCATTTCGATCGCTTTTCGTTTGAAAAATAAAATGTTTAACAAATATGTCTCCGACCTCTCAAACATTTGAACGTTTAAAAATTACCAAACGGTTTGTCTCGAACCGTTTTCAATATTCAAACGGTCGTTCCGGCCCTTCGTTATTTCCTTTGCTAATCTCTATAAAGCCCGCCACATACATACGGAATTCCGAATCGGAATCCCGTTTCGAAATATCGAATCGGGGTTTCCGAACGCGATACGTCCATACATTTGGATGGATTTACTGCGTTCGGAATCCCCGATTCGACGTTTCGAAAAGCAATTCCGTATGTATGTGGCGGGCTCAATGGTCGGTCGATATTGCAGAAAAGACACCTATACCGGAAGTGGAAGCGTCGGACGGCGAGGTGTCCGCAGACGAGCCGGCGGCTAGGCTAGAAGCAGCCAGGCTAGAGGCGGGCCGGCTGGAGGCCGCGCGGCAGGACGCGGCGCAGCGCCTGGCCGCCGACCAGCGCGGCCTGCTGCTCGACCGGGTCTACTCCGACTCCGAGGAAGAGCGCGAGTACCAGGTTAGACTATAACCTTTTATTTATTTATTTGATGGAAAACCAACAGCTTAAAATAACAGAGTATGGTTACAAGTATAATATCTGCGAGCCAATTACAGGTCTCCACGTTTAGAAGTCAGAGTAAGTTTTACAGGTGTGAACATAATATATGTACATTAAAAAGCACTTTAAACCTAAAAAATACTAGAGGCACAGTAACGAGATCTGATAGATATTAGATAATATCTTATTGAAAAAATGTTAGGCTCAGGCACCGCTTCACTGAGTTGACACTACATGTGAATAGATCCAAATCGCGCTGTTTGCATACCTTATTAATATACCTGCTCGCTCTCACAATGTATGTGTTTTGCCTATAATTGGTAGAAGCAAAAGGAATACGAATGGGTGGATTGAATCTGGACGATTTATGGGGGACGTTAAAAAAGAATTTACTGAGTAGCTCAGGAGAGTCAAGGTCATTTGATACTATTTTTAAGAAAAATAAAAAGTCAGCAATATCGCGTCGGTTTTTTAAGGTTAGAAGGTGAAATGATTTGTTATAAACTTCTTATCGTATGGTTAGTGACCAACCTGGTGTCAGAGTTGTTCAAGCCGCCTGAAGGCCAAGGCAAGGCCTTCAAAAGGGCTACAAGGCACAAGGTACAAGGCTTAACGACTGCTGCCTAGATGACAACAACCTGGACCGACTTTTTGCGTGCCCTCCGAAGCACGTAGAGGCTCGGTTCAGATGACACTAAGCGGTCACCCATCTCTGTCTGACCTTGCCAAGCGTTGCTTAACCTCCGATCGTCTACCGATCAGTGACTGCAGCTGGCTACGAGCGCCAAACTGTATACAGGATACACTCTACATATCTCCTTTAGTTTGATGTTACTATCCTTCTTTCTTCGTTTGCTTCCTATTGAACTCGATCATTAGTGCATATATTAAGTTACAGCCAGCTTTACGAGCCCTTATTTCAATCCATTTTAAGACACGTATTGTTTATTGTAGGAGAGAAGAAGACGCAATACGGAATACATGGAACAGATCGAGCGGGAGTTCCTCGAGGAACAGAGACGGAAGACGGAAACGGATACGCCCCCGCAGCTTGAAAAACCGCCCGACGAGAGGTAAGAACCATTACTAATAGTTGAATATTTTCACGGACATATTTAGTACTTTATTTGGTTATAAGACTAATGTTGTTCATCGCCTTTAAAATTGTTATTTTTAATTGTTTGTAAATGTAAATTTTATTAAGGATTTCGCCAAATTACTAACTTGGTACATTGAATTGCGTATTGCACTATATCTCTGCGGGTATAGCTGCTCTATCGAAATTATATCCTTTCAGTCTATGAGGACGGGTATATGCTATATTTTAACATCGAAATCTCTTTATCAGTAAATCGGATAGTAAACAAGAAGAGTCCCGCACCACCTCCATCAAGAAGCACGGCAAGTCCCCGGAGCGGGGAGCGCGGGGTGCGCGGGAGGAGGCGGCGGGGCGGGCGCGGGAGGAGGTGGAGGAGGGGGAGATCACGTCGGAGGAGGAGGCGCTGCGCTCGCGCCGCCAGCGCATCGTGTCGCTCAGCGACCACAGCAACAACGACACCGCACTCAGCCTCAACGGGGTTAAGGAGGTAACCGCACACACCCACACACACACGCACACGCACAAGCACACGCACACACACACACACACACACATACACGTCATATAAAAATAACCTGGGTATAATAACGGACTGTGTTAAGAGTTGGACCAAATATTTTTGTTTTCAGAAATACGTCTAAAATGTTGATTACCATTATTCTAAATTTAACCTGACTCATACAATTTATTTCTTCTTCTCAAGAATTAAGTACAATTGACAGTCGTATTTCCAAAAAGGACATTTTACCCTGAATCACCCGCGGCGCACTTTGTCGGTGTGGGTACCGATTTATCTAAGTCTAGCATATGGGGGGCGCGCACAGGCTAGCTAAAGGCCTTCCTGTGCGGACACATTCAAAAACTTAAAAATTTATAGGTATTTTATTTGACACTGGTTATACAGGGTTATTGGTAAAACACTAACAACCTAGCAGGGGCGTATTACTGCCATCAAAAAGAACAACTTTTGTTCTATGACTTTTTACAAAACAAAAAAAAATAACAAAAAATCACACTCTAAAATGAAACAAGAAAATATGCTCATCTAGAGGATAGCCGTGGTCCATTTAGGTACTTTAGGGCAAAGTGGAATACAACCACGTACCATGGCTTTCCGCTAGATGAGAAAAAAAACATACATTTTAGAAAGTGATTTTTTGTTATTTTTTTATTGTTTTGTAAAAAGTCATAGAACAAAAGTTATTGTTTTTGATGTCAGTAATACGACCCTGCAAGGTTGTTAGTGGTTTACCAATAACCCTGTATACAACAATCGAAGCCATAACGGAAAATAAAAAAAAATGATATGCGTGTTGCAGGCAAGCAGCGCGTTGTCGGAGACGTCGTCGCCGCAGTCGCAGGCGTCCCAGGCGTCGCAGGCGTCGCAGGTGGCGCTCGACCACTCCTACTGCCGCCCGCCACCCGACGACGATGAGCGACCCGTCTCCAACCATCTGCAACATGACCACGGTAATTACAAACTAACGGTGGAAAAAAAAACAAGAGAAACTCATATTTTTAAGTCGATTAATCAAATACGCCATCTCTTCTGTTCTATCCGAAGGTTACAGATTTCGTCGATAGTATTTCGTTGCCGATGAAATTAGAAGTGTGCCTATTTTCATTATATGACCACTTAAGTCTAGCCTACCTTAAGGCGGGATACACTGCCGCATTGAAAAAATGTGTAACGTCACGACTTTTATCCCCATTCGGGGGTAGTCAGAGGCTTGAGTGGCCATACACCACCACATTGTGGAGGTATTAACCAACTCAAAGCCCACGTTTCACCAGATAGTCAGAATCCAACGTGACAGGTGGTGAACCTTGTCGCCGTGTATACAGGAACTGACTATTACCTAATCCCGAGGGATAGGTAGGTTTGCCGCATTGAGTTGCAAAATATTTCCCGAATCACTGCTATAGGCCAGCTGCAGCAGATTGCTATCAACCCAATGTATATTTTAAACAATTCCTATCGTTTTAAATATGTACATAAATGTATACTTTACTTCGACTATTTAAGTTGCAAACAGCCGAATACTAGTACGCAATTCAAATTTGAGAGCTGCTTAAATGCTGCGCCATACAAAAAGATACAGATAACGACGTCTCAAACTGCAAATTGACACTTAAACATTTGAGTAGCCTTTGAGTATTCGTCCGTAAGTCTTCAAAGTTATGCGGCGCTTCGTACCTGGCGCAATAATGACCCATACTTTAAAACTATAGACAGAATTAGAATACGCCATTATCGGTTAAAATTTCGTGCTAAGGTTACACGTGGATGGAAGAGCCAGAGAGCATCGCGTCGCCGATCGAAGACCCGGCGGCCAAGGAGGCCAAGCGGCCGTACAAGAGGAAACACGAGGAGAAGAAGCTTGCCGAGATACAGAACAAGTCAGTGTTTACATTTCATTCATTTCAGAGCGAGATTTTGTCCATTGTTAGTTGTTATGGTGTGCTATAGAGCTGTTATTTACCTCTAACATATGCATCGTGCTAATGTAATCCTTGAGCATTATTAGTGTAAAAAAAATATAAAACATAGTCTTGATTGTCAGAAAAAACTAAATGACTGTAAACCGCCCTTCAAATTTCCATGACGTCACGGCCGCAAACAACATACATTTTATAAAATCGTTTCCAGTGTTTCTTTTTTTAGTTTCACAGCTCTGGGTATAAGCTCTTTGAAGTTTCCAATGTTAACTAGACTTAACTTATGACAATTGTGACTTCTTATCTGAGAGTATCTGTATTCTTATTAATATTTGCAGTAATTTAACAAAATGCCTAGTCATAAAAATTATGTTAAACAATTACAAAGTTCGGGCTCTTAAGTTTTTTTCCGGAGCTTTTCAGTCGAAGTCGCATCCTCAGTCGTAGCTGTAGAGTTTAAGAAAAAAATACATTTGTCAGTGCGTCCGTAAACCTACACAAAACGAACGATTTAAACACGAGCTATGTTTCATCAGGTTGTACGGCGCCGAGGGCGAGTACCCGGCTCTGCACGGGTCCGTCCAGTTCCCCGCTCGCGACATCCTGTCCGAGATGCAGGTGATGTACTCGTTCCTGACGCTGGGGCTGGACCGCGAGGACGTGCGGCTGCTGCGGCGCGCGCACGCGGCGCTGCTGGCGCGCGAGCCGCCCGCGCCCGCGCCCTGGCTGCACGACACGCACTGGGTCGACCACCCGCCCACCGACATCCGGCACCGCCCGCCGCTGCACCACCACCCGCCCAGGAAGAAGGCCAAGCGGCACAATAATATATATGAGGACCTGCAGGTACACACCACACACCCTTACACAACACACTCTTAAGCTCTAGTTTCCTAGGGTAGCGTTACCGTCAACATAACAACATTATAGTGACGTCATTCACCGCTGTATTACGGCTACTATATGACGGTACCGCTTTCCTAGGAAATCCAGGCTTTACACGATTCCATCATTGCGCTTCACAAAACAAACTGGTTAGAAATTAAGGGGGCGTCCATAAATTGCGTGAGGTGATTTTTGAGATTTTTCGACCCTCCCTCCCCCCTTGGTGAGATGTCGTGAGATTTTGCTCGATCCCCTCCCTCGCTGATGATTGGTTCTTTTTATATAGCTTAGAAAGTTACTAACCGGTTACGTTCCTTTTTGAAGTAGGGAATAAAAATATTCAAAAATCTAATGTTGCTGTGTTGGGTTTCATTCAATTCGGCTCCGAGACACCTTTGAGTATTTTTCGTTATTCCCTGTAGTTTCCGAAATGTAACCTGTCGCTTCTACAGGGTAATTTCCTGATTCAAAAGTCATATCGAAGCTCGTTCATCTACCCTTGACTTAAACCAACCATGTCAATATTTACCATTTTTCAACACCGGAGCAGGTTTTAGCTAAGAGCATGAGCCTATAGTTATTTTTCTATAGAAAACAATGGTATTGTATTGTATTCGTGTGATATATCGTGTGGCGGTCGTCAGGGGCACTCGAGCGGCTCGGCGCGAACAGAGGGCTACTACAAGATGGACGCGCGGCTGAAGGCCAAGTACAAGTACCACCACGGGCGCGCCGCCGCCGCCGACGACAAGAAGGCCGCCAAGATGCAGGGCCTGTCCCGGGAGGCGCGCTCCAACCAGCGCCGGCTACTCACCGCCTTCGGTCAGTATATTACTGCATTATATTACGTTTTTAGGGTCCCGTACCCAAAGGGTGCCAACAGGACCCTATTACTAAGCCTACGCTGTCCGTCTATCCGTCTGTCAGCGGTCTGTATCTCACGAGCCGTAAATATGACAAGCCCGCTGAGTTTCTTGCCGGATCTTCTCAGTCGAGGTCGCGTTTCCGATCCGGCGGTAGAAGTTAAGGAAAAAATGTAAAATGACAATTTGTAAGTGCCCCCGTAGGCCTAAACAAAATAAATGATTTGAATTGAATTGTAATAGGTAGAGAGTTGAAATTTTCACAGAATGTGTATTTCTGTTGCCGCTATAACAACAAATACTAAAAATAAAATAAAATAAAAATACTTGAAACGTGATTTTTTTGACGTTTTTATTCTACGGTGCTACGGAACCCTTTACGTGCGAGTCCGATTCAAGTTGTGAAGGGTTTAATACTCGGCAAAAATGGATTCAAACTACCTATAGTGGCTGTGAAGTTATACGTGAGTCGCTGCGCAATAGCAAATATCAGTGCGCGCGCGGCGAACGGGGTGAGAGGGGGGTTAGGTTTCGCAGCGCACTTCACAGCTACCATAAAGTTTGAATCCACCTATACTGGGAAACTTGTCAAAAACCATGAAGTAATTATCTTATTTATTTATATCAGCCCTGTTGGCACAAAACGAAACGAGATATAAATCGATTTGGTCTCATCCTCTTCTATGCCTTAATAAGAGGGCGACTGTTTATGCATTACAATTTTTACTTGGTCAGGTACCGACACGGATTCCGATCTGCTGAAGTTCAATCAGCTGAAATTCAGAAAGAAGCAGCTCAAGTTCGCCAAGTCTGGCATCCACGACTGGGGTCTATTCGCACAGGTAATGCCAATCGCGCAACTTAATACTACTTTTAGACGCACGCGGACGAGCTACGTCGGTCTTCGTGACTGTGCAACCTGGCTAATAATTGTATGGTTTCATTATGAAATATTTTTCGCTGTTGTATCCAATATCTGAATATAATTTGGTCTTGTTGTGTAGGAGCCCATAGCGGCGGACGAGATGGTGATCGAGTACGTGGGGCAAATGATCCGGCCGATAGTAGCGGACGTGCGGGAAGCGCACTACGAGGCCACCGGCATCGGCAGCTCCTACCTGTTCCGCATCGACCTCGACAACATCATCGACGCCACCAAGTGCGGCAACCTCGCGCGCTTCATCAACCACAGCTGCAACGTGAGTACTAGCACATAGCATCGGCAGCTCCTACCTGTTGCGCATTGACCTCGACAACATCATCGACTGTCTTGACATTCCGGCTCTCTCACTCATCGTATGAAACGCAGTAGGTACTTTACGCCGATCTTTTGTGAGAAGGTACTACCCCGGTCGAGCCACCTGCAGTCAATTGGCTACAGATTGACTCTACCACCCATGCTTAGTATCAAACACGTCAAATAAACGACGTGTGAAAAGTAAATTTTGATTGAAGACGTTTTTTATCAAACGGGACCGGTTTTTGAACGTGTGCGGCAATGTTTGATTAATTCTGTATAAAACAAACTATGCTTAAACGTTTACCGACGCCCTTAAAATTGCAGCTTAAACCACGAGAGAGAGTTAAAACGCACGTCTTCTGTATAAAAACAATAGTTTAAACTCGCCACGATCGATCATCTCCAACTGATCTTACGGCCCTGCAGGTTTAAAAATAATCTGATACCAAAATGTGTTTTCCGACAGCCGAACTGCTACGCGAAGATAATAACGATAGAATCGCAGAAGAAGATCGTGATATACTCCAAGCAGCCGATCGGCGTGGACGAGGAGATTACATACGATTACAAGTTCCCGCTCGAGGACGAGAAGATACCTTGCCTTTGTGGGGCGCCGCAGTGCCGCGGCTTCCTAAACTGAACACTGCGCCGAGCACCACCACGGAACACTACGCCCAGCACTCGCAACCGGTTAATGTCGATAAAATATCGGTTAATATCGATAAAATATCGGTTAATATCAATAAAATATTGGTTAATATCGATAAAATATCGGTTTACATTTACCGGTTAATGGAAGGCAGTTCGTCAATAACCTTAATTTTATCGATAGCCAGTTACTGAGGGCCGAGTTCTCCAGCACAATCAAAGGCCCGATAAAGCAGTAATCGATTGTGTTGCCAGTACATCTAACAAGCGGTTCCTGCTTTAACAATCCGTTAAAGTATAGGTGAACTCGGCCCTAAGGTGACAGGTTTATTATCTCGAATTAAACTGTCATTTATTTATTTCTATCATAACATGAATTGTCTCACTGGTTTTCATTCATTGATCACGCCAAAACATTTATTTTATTTTAAATTTAACCTACAATTCTTACTCTATAACTATACTTAATTTAAACGGTTATTCGAGCCCGCTATCCTAGTTTAACCGGTAACTAACCGAAATTTAACCGTTGATAGGGCGTTTAAATTAAAATATACAAGTAATGAGGCTTCGAGTGTACGGTCAATGACCGGTGGAGGTTGTACGCGAAGACCTGGAGACTGGTTGTACAATACATTATTTTGATGTAGGTATCTTATTTACGATACCGATTTTATAAACTAGCAAATTGTAAAATAGTTATATCACGGATAAGCCCGGAATAAGAGGATAGAGTGTAAAGTGCTTCACCTTAATACAAGAATATGTCGTAAAATGTCACAAACCAATAGGTTAGAACAACGTCTCGAGCAAAAAAAGCATAATATACAACAAGGCAATTCTTTTAACTTTTGTTTTCCATTTTCGACCTCTAGGTGCTGGCTAATGCTATAGGGAGCGAGTTCGCTCGCGGCGATTGCATTCGTAGCGAGTATTCGCCCCGTGTGACCGAGGCTTTAGAATGGTATGCACCTGTATTTGTTTATAACATTGAAATTTCTATTGACATGTCAAAATATTCGCGTATTTCGAGAAACTGCCTCAGATTGAAACTATTTTTTTTCTTAATGTAGATTATGCGTGCAGTGTGAGTCTTGATGTGTTAGTTTCATGTATTAAATGTGGAACCCAGTGAATGTGTGTAATGTAATTATAACTTACTACAAACTGATTTGTATTATATTAATGATAATTTGACTGAGTCTAAATATATATTTCACTAGGCATAGAATGTCTGTAATAGCGAGCGTGTAATTATTTGTGTTGTACATTATTTTGTGTAAAAAGATCTCTGCTGTTGCATCAGTTTGTGTAGTACACTTTTTTAAGTACATCGTCTTGTTAATAAACCTTGGAAGGCAATTCGGTACCAAATATGTGGTGATTGTTTTCGTATGGAACCATCTTGCGGAATGTGCGAGTAATGATTTTGACTAATGTTGAATCTGTGCTGTCTAATGTAATATAAGTAGATCTGCTCGCGTGAACTTTCTAATTCACTTCATATTGTGTAAAATGTATTAAGATTGTAAATAAAAAATTCCAACAATTAGACAGAATATTTTTCATAATAATTTTCACCATGAATCTCCCGCCCACGTTCTTATTTTTAGTAGATTCACATTACTGAAGGGCTTGTTTTATCAAATGGGGGTGAGGTATTGTCTTATAAATTCCTATGGTATTGTAGATTTAAAAAAGAAGTCATTACTTTTGGGGCGGTTTTTAAAGGGGTTGTACTTGGGTCTTCTGACAAAAACAGATACAATCAACCAGACAATCTGCGTACAGATTTCTATCTGTACGCATAAGCGTCAGTATTGGGCAAAGAACATTTGGACTCAGTTAGTCTAAGGGTGCGTTTCCACTGACGCGAAGCTGGGTGGAGCGGACCGTGAATTGGGCAATCACAGTGCTCGAAATCTCCACTCCGCTCTTGGCCAATCACAGTCCGCCGCTCCGCCCAGCTCCGCATCAAAGGAAACGCACCCTAAAGGTGACGGGTGTGATGGTATTATTTATTTTAACCTAAAAGTCGTGGACGCGCGCAGAAGTTCGGGAGTTAGGGGATATTTGATACTTAGTTTGACCTATTATTGCATATAGATGGGGAGCCGTAGAAGGATTTTCTGGATTTACTCGAGCGCGTCAGATTAAGATAAGGGAGATAGCTTACATATTGATAAGAACGTCCAACCAGTATGAGGCCTTAATATTAGTGGGTACGCTCAGCGCAACCAAAAAAAATAATAGCCATCTTAAAATACTCGAACTCGTCAGATTAAGATAAGGGGGATTCATTACTAGCTAAGAAGTGTCAAGTGTCAATTTTGCTAATTTGATCGTCAGTCTAAGAAATGGGAGCATCTGGAAGTTTCACTTTTTCACCCCCTCAGATTTTTTTTTATAGGCCTGCGGTGGCAAAAAGCGTACAGCCCGCCTGATTTTAAGCAGTTACCGTAGCCTATAGATGCTTACAAAATCTGGCGCGCTCGAGTATTTTTTTTCAGTTTATCATGTTGGAGCATGAAAAGTATCAATATCTGTCACATTTGAGTATTTCCATGTCATTGATTTTTATTAAAAAAAAAATTGTCATGTAGACGCTTCTCCCACCGCTGAAAGTGGAAACATCTAGAACAATGTATTCTTCCTATAATCTCATCTACCGAATTTACTAGGTTTGGACGACGCTCGAGTAAATCCACGAAGTGCACGCTGGGCTCCCCATCCAATAGCAGACGGCTTTAAATATTGTAGTCTTATTTAACCACCCTCATCGTGAGATATGGTGTTAGTACTAAATATTCTGGAGGAAAGAAAACTTCCAAGTTTTATCAAAATAATATATTATTTTAACATGTCATCGCGTAAACAAACATCACTTACATTAAAATTAATCTACAGAAACCTGTCGCATAAAACAATCACAGTAAAAATAACTAGCCAATGTACGCATTGTTAGAAAAGTCATCGCATCATTTTAATGATAGTTATTACAAAAAGAGACATTTTAAAATTATTAGGAAACTATCTTAAAACCTGACTCCAAAACATGAATATTGATAGAGTCAATAACTCATGTTACACTTAAAAAGTTAATTAAATAATAAATAAGAAGGTCCTTATGTACTGTTATTAAGTACAATTAATGATCACTATGACAAGATGGTTACAGTTTACATTTTACAAGCAAGTATGAGGTGATAAAAATAATAATAATTTTATCAAACTTATAACATCTAATTGACAAATACTATAAAAATACCAACATTCCACCTACTCTGTTGACTACCTATACTCAATTAAGTATATTATATCTCAGGTACATTGCGATACCTACCTGTATTATACGAGCTATCTACTTTGAAAGGATCTGTATATTCAGACTCATTGCTCTCTGTTGAATAGACATCTAATTCTCACTGGAATCGCACTTGTCTCGCGAACATTTCCGCGCACAATTCAGCGCTGTCTTTAGCGGAATCCGACTTGTCTTCGCTTTCTTCATCTTCTTCAGATTCGAATTCGGAAATAGTCGCGGGCGACCTCCTGCCTGTCGAAGTGCGCTTCAAATTCACTTCCGTCATCAATATCTCCTTTATGACGTCATCGGGTGTCTGCTCCTTGCGATTCTTTTTGCGCAACTGGCGCGCTCTCTTCCGTATATCGGCTAGGAAGCCGGTCGTCACTTCCACGCTCTCCTGAGACACGTCCTGCGGCGACAAGTCAGTCATAGATTGGGCTAAATCAGTCATGGATTGCGCGAGGTCAGATGATGATCCCTTTGTGTCCGAAATGGTAGATAGAGATTCGACAGACGCGCCGATGCTCCTAAAAGCTTCCATGCCCTCTACGAGCGAGACATTATACCCGTCGTCAACTTTCGACCGTATAATGATTCCATTCGGTGCCATGCCCAACAGCGCCGGCTCCTTTATTTTCAGGTTAAATATTTTGGGTACATAGCAGTCCGACGAAGTGGAGGCCAACGAGGTGGTGTCGCACGTGCACGGCGGAGCCTTATACGCTTCTTCGGTTAAGTATACTATCGTGACTCTGTCGTCTCCTATCACATACAAGAAGGGGTTTACGAACTCCCAGTCCAGTGCCGCGGAACTCCATTTGGGGTCCTCGTTGCGTGTTCGTTTGCCGTGCTCGTCGAGGAACACGCCGCACTCCGCGTAACATACGAGTATCTCGAGGGGTCTATCCCGTATGAGCAGGATGGCTCGGGGCGGGGAGTGTTTCTTGGCGGCGGCCGCGACGATGGGCTCGTCCATGCCGAAGGACTCGAGCGCGCCGGACGGAAGGTTCACCTTGAGCGGCTTCTCGCCGGCTATATACAGTGTACTGGGAGTCAGCAATACGGATTTCGGAGGGCGGTCGACGGTGAGCGAGCGCGCGATCTTGAACTCAGAGTTGGAAGCGTCGAATCGCAGTAGGAACACGCGCCGGCCGCACGCCACCGCCACGCTGGGGCCGTCGACGGTTTCGCCGATTAACGCCTGTAATAAGAAATGCATTAGACGACAGAACGAAGTAGCATCAGCCGCACGATCCCAATAAATACCTTTCATTTCATTGTTAATTTTATATTCGTATTTTTTTTTACTCGACAGAACATTGTAAGTAATAGAATATTTTAAGTTTCTCATTAAGTAAAATACTGTATTTCTTTTGAGAAAATAAAGTTTATTTGACCTCAAATATAATTTGACATACCCTGAGTAAGTGAGGCGCGGTTCCATCGGGGAGTCGTATTTTTCTGAGGGTTACGACGGGTTTGAGGTTGGGCGCGCGGCGCAGCGCCGAGCCGAGCGCGAGCAGGCCGGCGTGCGCGAGGCAGCCGCCGCTCGCGAGCAGCGCGCGGCCGCCCGCCGCCGCCGCGCACGCCACGCCCGCGCCCGCCATGTGCCGCGGCGGCGACACGTCCGCGTCCCACTCCACGCTCACCGAGCCGCGGAGAGAATGCAACCCCTCACTGGATCCTACGCGATAAGAACAATAACTTTGTAACATAAAGTACAATACCACATACTTATCTGACTAGTCAAAGGGGAACTAAAGACTACAGACACTATAAAACTACAAAAAAAATTAACGCGCATGAAAACATTGTCAAATAACTAGATCTAATGCCGTGTGTCCACTGGCAAGTAACTTCCGCAATTTCTTGCAGAAGTCACTTGCCGACGTGTTTCCACTAACTGCAATTTTACACAAGCGTGTACATGTGGAACTTGCAGCAAGTTCGGCAAGTCGCAGAAGTCCACTAGCGTGAGTGTTGGAAGTCGCTTGCGCAAGTAAACTTGTGCAAGTTTTCTTGCCAGTGGGCACACGGCATAAGAGAACCAGTTCTGGAAACTTTCCAGGACTGGTTTCCAGTGGAAAATTATTAAACTCGCCTATTATCTCTGGGTTAATGTCGGCTTTTAACATCTTCACATTGACGACAAAATCATGATTTAGAAAAAAAACATTTTTTTTACTTTATTTTTGTTTGAAGAATGTGCTCACCAATAGCAACGGCATTAGGCGCGACGTAGACGGCAGCCAGGGGCTCGTGGGGCAGCGGCTCGGGCATGAGCGGCGCGGGCGCGTACCCGGAGCGCGCGGCAAGCGCGGCAGGCGCGGCGGGTGGAGCCTGCAGGCGCGCCACCCACTGAGCGCGCGCCGCCGCCGACACGCACACTACACTAGCTTCCTCCTCCCGACCAGGCTGCTCGATCCTTATCTATACCATCAAGGGAATAACGGTTTCCGTAATTTGAACCAATAGTTAGTTGGAACAGCTGTATGTATGAGCTTCGCCTTTAAGTCGGAGACCCACCGCGGCGCACGGAGAGGCTACGCACGTGCGTCAAGCTTCGCTTTGTAAGAAAATGTATGTAATTGTGTCCACTGCAACCCACGGACACGCTACGCTATTAGAACAAATTTAATCAAAATGTTGTTGAGTTCCTAAATACCCGTGAAGTGGTAGTATGAAACTCACGGTGAAGGCCCTGTTGGCCTCGTTCTGCGGCAAGTTGTCGGCGTGTGCGCGGTGCAGGCGCGCGCGCAGCTCGCGGGCGCCGCTCAGCAGCAGCGCGCCGCCCTCGCAGCGCGCGCGCACTTTCTCGCGGCTGCCATCCGACCTGACACAACACCATATCAATCAAGGACCACAATCAGCCATAGACGCCGGCTCGCCGAACATAATGCATTGCCACTGCGTACGTGTGACTGCACCTGACATGCTGATTTGTGAATTAAAAGTTGAGCCTTGAACGCACAAATAAATATTGACCGTCCTCAATCCTTCGCCAACGTTTGGCGATAACATTATAATGCGATAATACAATACAATACCGAACGTAAGTGGCGTCTCGTCTTATTGGTGTGTGTTATGGGCATAATATCTTGCCCATCCCTATATGCCACACGACTCGGCGACATACATTGCAGTTGGAAATGGGGATAGCAAATTTTCAGCTCTTGATTGGATTAGGGTCGTGAGTTTCACCCCACTGCTATATAGCGCCGCCCGCCCCAGTGTCTTAAATACTACATACCTTTACCTTTTATAATTAATAAAATAACACAATAAAACAATGATTGTTTCTGACGTTCTATTTTTAACTCTGCAGTAGTACAACGGGAAATATTTAAAAGTGAGATTCGAGTCACTCACCAAACAATTTGCAATGTCTTGTCTTGACTATCCGGAGAGTCTATACTTCTTTTCGGCCTGAAAAGAGGCAACACTGTTACAAAAGGTGCTGCATAAATTAACACAAGTACTGTCGTTACTATCATCTTTCATATAATTACCCATTCGCTTGCTTTGGTCTCTCCCGCCTGGGCGTCGGGGGATAGCTGCTGTAAGGAATACCAAATATGTTATTTTAAATACAAAAATGGTTATGTAAAAATTGTACAGTATTCAGTGGACTCGAAGCCGCAATCGAAGGGTTATATCCATGAACCTAATACGAAAGGACTGGGTCTAAGCAGCTAAGCCGCGTTGCTTAAACATCGCACAACTAGGCCGGTGACGTCATCACAGTAGGCGTGGCTTAAGTCAGTGTGCTGTTGGCGTTCGTCCTGTGCAGACGTCTTGCCAACGTTCGCATCCCAAATATAATTATATTCGACACTAGATGGCGTCCCTTTGTACGTAATTTTTCATGATCATACACTTAGTGACATCTAGTGCAAATATTTAAACTACGTACAACATCGACATAAAACGAAGCGAGTAGTTCAGCTATTTCCCGGTAGATAGATGCCACGCATTTCTTAACCCCCACCACCCGCGCCATCCCGTGCAAATTACCACGCGTTGTTTAATAGAGAAATCTAATAAGGGCACCTCTTTCTTAAGTCTTCATGGTTATATCTCACTAGGACACCAGTGGCGGTGCAACCAGTCGGTGGCGCCGCCATATGGTGTCCTAATGAGATTAAGGGCCTTAGTGACATACCTTGCATCACTGCCATTACACGCGGACAGCTTGGCGCGCAGTCTATCAACTTCCTCCCGTAACTCCCTGTTACGATAAACGACAGGTTAGTTTAATCAAAGCTAATGAGACAACAGAGATCATCATAATAATAGTGTTGTAGGTTAAATCTTTTCATGGGGCATGTGTCAATCCCCCCGCTTAATGGGGGGCTTTAACATGTCGATGTCGAGCAGTCCCCTGGTCGACAACATGCTGACCACCAAGAATCTGCGATTTACAGTGAAGAATTCACGAATATAATATTAGAAACCAGTACTTTCACAATGGACAATTGTTAAGAGATTCGAGGCGCTACGTACTGATGTTTTCATACAGCATTTTTTGCTTTCTAAAGGCACTCCTACTAGACAGATTGGTCCCGGGTTGCCATAGACCTGAGCAAGCGGGCAAGAGGAGGCCTTTGCCCTGCAGTGGGACAGTACAGGCTAAAAATGAAATGAAAGGGAGTCCAAACTGTGTACCTGTTGGCGCGGCGCAGCGGCGGCGAGGCGGCGGGGCGGCGGCCCGAGCGCCCGAACAGTTTGTTGCCCAGCGAACACTTCTTGCGACCCGCCTCCTCCACTTTAGCCTGAACATTACAAAAACACCATTTAAACGCTCACGCATACTTACGACTATTTGGCGATGTCGCAATGCGCAAATATCTGTCACCTAGCGTGTCAGTATGGTGCATCGCTTAACAAACATCGTGGACATGGAGGACTAAGATCACTAACTTTAGGCAATTCTAACTGCCAAAGCGACCTGTAGGTCGCGGGCGATGGAAGCCGGTGGAGGAAAATGGAGATGGACAAAAGGAAAATGCCTTCCAAAATGAACATGACCATCACGATCCTCAGAATTGAGAATAGAACATGAACAGTGTATTCGTAATAGTTAGAGGTACCTTTTGTTTACGTGGGGAAATCCTCATGGATCCCGGACGCCCCTTGGGGAGGTTATGCCGGACTCTTACCGGCTAAAACCTACCTACTGCCGCCTCGCGATGGGTCCACGGGAACGCTTGCGCATAGTTCCGCGATATGATAAAAGGTCCTACCTGTAGGAAGTCGATGAGTTTGGCCTGCTGGCGCAGCGTGGCGTCGGCCTTGGTCTCGCGCGTGCGCCACCACGCCGACGCAGCCTCCGCCGCCTCGCGCGCCGCGCTCACCTCCTCCTGTCCACACATTTCACAACATTACATGAAGCTCGCGACAAAATAACTTGGGCAAGGCATTAGTTAAGGCGTTTACTCTACACACACACACACACACATACACACATACACACACACACACACACATGAAGAATTGAGTAAAAATGTGAAAAAAATATTACATTATCTATTAATTCTTCATCTGTAAATTCATAGTAGGATAAAGGGATATTTGCTATTTTACTATGGGAAAAAAAATCTAAGAGAAGCTGTTTTCGACTTAAAATTTTTACCTTCTTCTAAACGGTTTGGAATTATTATTATTTTTTTCACCAAAAGATGGAAAAAGATAATACCTAAAAAAACATTGTCGAATTTTGTGATGCAATAGTTTTTCACATCACAATCAATTATTTTCGATATTATTGCAAAAAAAGTGGGCGGGGTTAGTGCGCTCTCGACCAATCCAGACGGCGAAAACGCCCACTTTTTTAGCGAAAATATCGAAAATCATTAATTGTGACGTGAAAAACTATTGTATCACCAAAATTGAACTTAAATGGCCCGTTTAATGTGGAATTGTGTAGTTGTGTTGTGTACTCGCCTGCGCGTCAGCGAGGCTGGCTTGTAGTTGGAGCGCGTGCGCGTGGTGTTGGTGCGCGCGCGTGCGCAGCGTGGCGCACTCCTCCTGCAGCTCGCGCACGCGCCGCGCCGCGCTGCCGAGCGCCGCCGCGCGCGCCGCGCTCTCGCTCTCCAGCGCCGCGTGACTCGACTCCAGCTCCGCTATACGAGACTCGCGCGCCTCCAGACGCTCCTGACATAACACGTACCCACACCTTTATACCACTGCAAGTACTGTGTGTAAGGGCAACGCTCCCGAAAACCAAGACATAGGTGATAATGCTGGTGATTACTAATACGATATCATAAAAAACGCGAAAAAAACCAGTTAAAACACGGAATCCTCTCCATCCAAAGATTGTCTGGAAAAGATCGCAACTTTTATGTATGTGTTACCACTGGTGTACAGTAAAGTTTTATCTATCCAAAAAAAATAATTCTGCAATGCAAAAATTACAAACAAAAATATTTGTAATCGGTAGATGAGCTCACCCGCAGCATCTGCAGCTCGCAGTGCGCGTGCCGCGCGGTGTCGCGCGCGTCGTCGTGCTGCGCGGCGGCGCGGCACGCGGCGGCGCCGCGCTCCGCCGCCAGCTGCTCCGCGCTCGACAGGTGCCCGCGGCACGACTCCAGCTCCTTGCGGACGCGCTCCAACTCGCTCTACACACAAACCAACTCCGCCTTTATTTAAAACTCGAGATTCTCTGGAAACTACCCCCACATATGTGCGTAGCGGTACATACAGCTACATCGGAGACAGGGCGTGGTGAAGTTAACGTATGTTGCTCCATACTCAGTTTATCCTTATAGATCACGATCCGCGTTCAAAATCGCGATCCAATTTGATTGCTTATCAAATATGATTGACGGTATTACACAAACAATCTGGAAGTCGATCATGGGTGACTAACCTTGAGATCCTTATTCTTGACTTCATGTATGTCTGCCAGCTTCTCGAGATCGGTCAGCTGCTCCTCTAGCAAGCTGCACGCCTCTTGCAGAGCTTTGTTGTTCTGTGACAAGGACATTCATAACAAACCATTGTAGGTAAACTGTCTAAAAATCTCTATAATGAGAATCAATATTAGGTCAACAAATCAACTCATAACCAACACTATAGTTAAAACTAAGCTTTCTGATCAATATAGTTTTGCAATCATCGAAATCGGTCCATCCGTTGCGATTTTTAACAGTTATAATGTGCGGCATGTGCGTGTGACGTCACACGGGACCGTCGGATTGAAGGCGCGCTGTACCTGCGCCGGCCCACGCCGCCGTTCATTACAAAGCGCGCGTGGCTCAAATGACGTCACAATAACCGCGCGCGAACTTCGCTAGTAATTTGGTCACCACATAGTCAATTTTTGTCGTAGACCAAAAATGTTGGCACTGTATGTTATGGATTTTTTAGCTCTATAAATTTGCGTTCTCAATTAAATTCGTTATGGTAACCCATTAGCCGGTTAGTTGAGTCGAGCACCAACATAATGGTTAGCAGTACCGAATGGAAATGTTTATTCAAGTCAGTGATGGCGGTGTCGGCGGCGCGGCAGCGGCCGTGCAGCAGGTCGGCGGCGAGCGCGAGCCGCACGCGCCGCGCCCAGCTGCCCTCGCGCATGCGCCGCGCCCCGCCCGCCACCAGCCCGCGCAAGTACGCCGGCTTCGGACGGATCGGCGGCTTCTCGATACTCATGTATTTGCATCGCGACGAATCCATCGTAATCAAGAAATCGAATTTTTCTTGCCACTCCACTCCCACCACTGTTACTCCTAAGCCAGGATCGACAATGGTGCCCAACGATGACGCCAAGGTTTGAACCTCGACGAGTCCCGGGGAAAAGCCAAGTTGTCTTGGAACCCACACGAATCTTCGACGATATTGTTGTTTAAGAGTTCGATATTTAATTCCAGCGATTCATAACTACAGGTTTCCTTTCCCTATTTAGTACCACCGAATATGATTTAACGTCGACTACTAAGGGCGCGTGAAACAACACTGTCGCTGCGCATTGGAGTATCGACGAAATTAAAGATTAATTTGAAACAATAATGTTTACTTGTGACGCGGCGTTTGGATCAAAACAATAAATATATTGCTAAACAACGTTCGATACGAGTAGTAGGATAATGCACCTTAATGGTCATGTGTACTGAGTACAAAATAATTAATTGCGTTGGTAAATATGATCAAATTGTTTGATGCCTACCAAATTAAAAACTTTCAATGTTTTCCCTTCCGAAAGTTGTTGTTTACAAGCCACTATCTTATTACAATAGCATCTATAATAATCTGTTTGTACAAATATTATGAAATTGATGAGATCACAAAATAAATATAGGCGATATGGTATCCCCAAAGTAACATACACGAGCTATGGAACAATCTGAGTAACGCGTTCGTTCGTTCGACGGGCCCGTTAGCGTGGTTGGCGCGGAGGCGACTTTCACGCTGCAGGTCGTAGGTTCGATTCCTACCCGTGACATGCATTTGTGTGCATGAACATGTCTGTATGTCCGGAGTCTGGGTGTATATGTATATTAAGTATGTATTTACAAATAAAAAAGTAGTATATGTAGTAATATCAGTTATCTGGTTTCCATAGTACAAGCTCTGCTTAGTTTGGGATCAGGTAGCCGTGTGTAAAAAAATGTCCCCGGATATTATTATTATTATTATTGTTTATACAACTAGTTTCCTTCTGCTGCTCGGCGCGCAGCTGCCGCTGCTCGGTGTACAGCTGGCGGCTGTACTAGCTGCTTGCTGTGCGCGTTGAGCTCGTGCAGCTCGTGGCTCGCGGCTAGACCGCTCCTGCTGCTCGCTCTACTGCAGCTCGCTATGCAGCTGGCGGCTGTCGTACCTGCACTAGCTACAATATTACCTGCACTAGCTGCTTGTTGTGCGCGCTGAGCTCGTGCAGTTCGTCGCGCATCTGCGCGCGCTCGCGGCTGGACAACTCCTCCCGTTGCTCGGCGTGCAGGCGCCGCTTCTCGCTGTACTGCAGTTCGCTCTTCAGCTTGCGGATGTCGTTGCGAGACCTATGTAATGTCACTAATATTAGTGCTTCGCAAACGACGACCAAAGTGTCAGGAAACATCGCAAATGTATCTCTCCGACTACCCACAGAACCCGCTGAAGAATATTTATGCAGGTATATCATAGGGCCACCGCAGACTTGCTACTTTTAGCATCGGCGACCGGCGATTTTGCGACTGTATCGATGCTGCGTCGCGTTTCTTCGAGCGCGAACGAGCGAGACGCAGCATCAAAATCGCCGATCGCAGCTGTAGCAAGTCTGCGGAGGCCCTAAATAAATGTCTGCGTCTACATCAGGCGAGTGCCACGTCCGAGCACTAACTTTTGACGTCGGAACGCATAGACATAATGTCTTACGGCCCGGCCACGACTTCGCGCTTCAGCGACGGACTGTCGCGCGGGGGCACCAAAATGTAGCATGCAGCCACGAGCTGCCGCTCTCGGCGGCAACGCGCGCGATGCAACATTTTAGAACCCCCGTGCTGTCGCCCGTCGCTGAAGCGAGAAGTCGTGGCCGGGCCGTTAGCGTGATTGCTCGCGCGAGGCATTGGACGCACCAAAGGGCTTGTTACCTGTCAACTTCAGCCTGTGCGGTCTCGTGCAGCTTCTGTAGTTTCTCTAGTTGTTCCTTGTAGGCGGCGGCGTCGCGTGCGACCTGGTCGTGTGTCGGTCGCAGCGCGGCCAGCTCGGCTTGCAGCTTGGTCGCCCGCTGCTCGGCCGCGCGCCGCGCTTCGCCCGCCGCCTGTAGCCGCTCTTCCAGCCGCTTCACTTCCCGAGCCGAGGACTTCGCTTCCACTGATAGCTCGTTGTATTCACGCTCCTAGACATACATATTAAAATTTATAATAATAAAGCATCGACGCCTTGCGTTGCCTGTCAACTTTAAATACAATTTCTCAGTTCTTTATTTTGGTTCTTTATATGGCCACTCAAGCCTCTGACTACCCCCGAATGGGGATAAAACTTTATTGCAACTAATAATAATTAAACGTATCATAGTGGCGTTACTACAGATGTAATAAGTTGTCACGTAAATGGTATGGGAATGCAAATTTACCTTTCGCCATTTTGCTAAGTTAGCTGCCCTGGTTTCTTGCCGCAACGTCGCTATTTCTTCCGCTCGAGCCTACAAAGAAATACATTTAAGAAACATTTTTAAGTTTTTCCAAAAACGTAATGAAAGTGTAATCGAGAGTTATAAAAACACACCTGCAATTGTGCTTCAGCTCGTTCCAGCTGCTCCTTGAGCAGCGCAAGCTGCGCGTGCGCGACATCGCCCACGCTCTCGGTATCGCTCTGCGCGTCCTTCCTCCCATCGCTGCGCGCACTCCCCGGCTCCTCCCCTCCCCCTCCCTCGGCCGCCGCTCGCTCGTCGCTTCCTCGCTCGCTCGCGGCGTCCCTATCGCGGTCCCGCTCACTCTCCGGCTGTCTCTCCGCGTTCGAACGGGCTAAACACTCGATGCAGGCGCGTTTTTCCAAAGCGCCCACCTCGCGCTCTAACTGGCGGACTAGTTGTTCTAGCGTGTTCACCTGCATCACATCGTAAGAATCATTTATGTATTTATCTATCTATGTATGTCTGTAAGTTTGACTGAGCATCACGCAAAAACGACTGACTGGATTTGAATGAAACTCGTTACTTTCTACTGTCGAAGTCTATGCGGTAGGTCCAGCTGTAAAGCCTAGTCAATAAGAGAGCTCATGGAATCTTCATAGCAAATGCTATTAGTTTATCGTTGTTTTTCATTCCGAAATTCAAATGAAGATAGAATCGAACGAAAGATAAGATGCAATAATGTATGAATAGTGTGGTGAGTGTAGTATAGTATAGTGGTCGTGTGTAGACGCACTTTCTCCCTGTGCCTGGCGTCGTCGTGCAGAGCGGCAGCGGCGCGTGCCTCGGCGGCGGCGAGGCGTTCAGCTAGCCTCGCCTCGGTGCGCGACGCCTGCTCCTCCAGCGCTGCCTCGCGCCGAGCCGCCGCCTCTGCGCCGCGCTCCACCTCCTGGGACCACACGATATATCACATACACATATTGACACAACCGATACCTACACATTTAGGTACTAGTTGAGCGAGACCACGGTCTAGCTAGTCTAACTCAGTTTCGACTAATTAAAACAATGTGTTTTTTTATGTAACTACGGTGGCAAAAAGTCGTATGGCCCGTCAGATGTTAAGCAATTACCGAAGCCTATTGATGATTTCAATACCGAAGGCATTGCGCGCACGTTGCCGACCTGAAGGGAAGTGGGACAGAGGGGGGGAACGGTGTTGGGCACCCGGCTCTCTCTGTATAAGAGTAGTAGTGGTAGTAGTAGAGTGTAGTCGAGAGATGCACACGGACCTGTAGTTGCGCGAGCAGCGCTGACACGCGCACGCGCTCCTGTGCTAGCTGGCCTTGCACCTCGTGCAGCTGACCCGACGACGCATCCACGGCGCGGTTTTTCTCGCTCAGTCTCTCCTGCAATGACACACATTCTTACCCCTCAGGGCATTCGTCCATGGTACTACTCAAAAGGAACGCAACCGGTTAATAATTTAAGTTCCAAACTAATTGGTAACCCCGAGTCATCCACGACGCTACTTAAAGAAACTAAACAATCTTCGTACAAAAATCTTATGCCGTGTGGCATAAGATTTTTGAGCACTGGCAAGAAAACTTGTACAAGTTTACTAGCGCACGAGACTTCCAATGTGTAAACACTCTCGCAAGTGGACTTCTGCGACTTGCCGAACTTGCTGTAAGTCCCACATGTACACGGTTATGTAAAATTGGAGTCAATGGAAACACGTCGGCAAGTGACTTCTGCAAGAAATTGCGGGAGTTACTTGCCAGTGGATACACGGCATTAAAGTCGTCTCGATGCTCCAAAAACCAGTCGCTCAAGTATGTGATATTTTGCATGTGTTTTAACCGTAACACAGTTTCTCGAAATCAGCCGTGCGCGAACAGCACGTCACGTGTCGACTCCGTAGTTACTAACGCGTTATAAATACTAGTGCTGTGACATTCTAGCTACAAAAGATATACCGATTTGAAATCATAGTGATCCGATCCGGCGGGAGAATTTTAGGGAAAAAAAATGTTAAAAGACTATTTGTAAGTGCCCCCGTAGGCCTAAACAATATAAACGCTTTGACTTTGACTTTGAAATCTAGTCCAACATTGATGTGTGTAGTGGTACCTGTGTGGAGGCTAACTCCCTCTTGGCGTGGTCGAGGTCGTCCCGCAGCGCGCGGTGCTCGTCGTCGAGCGCGGCGAGGCGCGTGTCGAGCAGCTCGCGGGCGCGCAGCTCGCGCGCGGCGCTGGCCTCGGCGCTGGCGAGCCGCGCGGTTGCCTCTCGGCTTTCGGCCTCGCCGCCGCTCAACGTTTGCCGACGGATCGCACGCTCTTTGGCTATCGTGTCCTGCGATAAATTTATAGATTGTAGAAAGCCTGCCACATACATACGGAATTTCCCGTACGGAACTGCGTTTCGAAATATCGAATCGGTGATTCCGAACGCAATTAATCCATCCAAATGTATGGACGTATCGCGTTCGGAAACCCCGATTCGATATTCCGAAACGAAATTCCGTATGTATGTGGCGGCCCCAACAAGGGAACAAAGTAACATTAACGTCGTCTGAAAAAAAAATACGCCTGATACTCTACTTGTCAACCCCCTCTATGAGAAAAATAACTTAGTTCGCGTGCTTTAAATTTGTTTGAACAAACAGTGTTGTAGAACCCTAAAGCCACGTATTCACTAGGGGACGTCGAGAGACACGTCGCGAGCAGTCGCGGGACATTTACGTGCGACTGACCGGCGACAATATCGAGGATAGTCGGGCGGCAGAGTCGCGGGACAAATGTAGAGCTAGAGAATACACGGCTTTAAACACCTTTTGTTCTGCAACTTTCTTCCAAATCAGATTGTTTTAGAATGACAAAGTTATAAATAAACAAATAGTATACCCTTTCTATTTCACCTAGTATTAAATCATGCAAAACTTTTACTGTCATGCTTCTTAAATTAGCTAACTGTCTACAAATTATTAGAACAGGAACCATATACAACTACTAGAGTTTCACCTACAACTACTGGTACTTCAACTAACAATGATCGTCGCACTCACAATCGCGCGCACGTTGATTTCAGTGAGTCTTCTGTGGCGCAACTCTTGCGCGTGTTCTATTATGTTCTGTCACACCATTCAAAGATTAGTCACTTTTCATACTATTTACAAAACCAGTAAATACATAGAGAGGAATGTGCCCGGCATTACGGCAATAGATTCGCACTGTATTATCGTCGTCGTATTCCACCACGTTTGCAGTCTTTTGCAGACCTTCGAGGAAAACAGGTATGATTCTGGTTCAGTAACTACGACCACGGACCAATAAGTTACGCCACATAGCCGGTTACTGCCCAACATATGCATTACTACTGCACGTGTGACCGCACCTTTTTCCTCCGATACTCCGCCAACTTTTGATCAGTCTGCACCTTTTCCTCGATTCCCTGCCAACTTTTTGTCGTGGTAAGTAACTGGGTCGTACCTTGTAGTGTTGTTGCTGCGCGCGCGCGGCGTCGGCGTCGGCGAGCGCGCGTCGGCACTCGTCCTGCAGCTGGTCGAGCCGCAGCTCCAGCCGCCGCATGTCGTCGCGCAGCGCGTCGCGCTCGCGCTGCAGCTCGCCCGCGGCGGCGCGAGCGCGCACCACTTCCGCGCTGTTGCGCTCCGAGATACCGCACGATAACTCCTGATTGGTCCGCTGGAGTGCCATACGCTCTTCTTTCTCCACTTCCACTTGACGCTCTAGACGCCTGAATACATATGTTATGGTATAGATTGGATTTGTTATTTCGAAACATTTGAGCTAACGATTGGGCCTCCATTTTAATTTTCGAGAGTGGTTGATCACGTATTTTTTTTTTTTTTTATATGCGTGTTTGTAGTTGCTAACTAACAAATTACTTGACATATGCGAAATATCCAAAAACCTAAGTGGGCCATATTTGGAAAGAATGAAGAAGCGTAACGATTTGTAGAAACGCTTGTAGACAAATCCACTTTGCTAGTGAGGCTAGATGACGTGGTACCTAATCGTTCAAAAATAAGTAAAAAATATCTATTGATTACGAATAGAATAAACAGTTTCGAATCTAAGGAGTGTCGTTTGTCGAACCACGTCATAGACAGATACGTACTTGTTCTGCAGCGAGAGCGCCGTGATCTCGGCCTGCAGGCGCACGCGCTGCCGCTCGGCCTCGGCCTCGGCGTCGTGCCGCGCGCGCTCCACGCTCGCGCCCGCCGCGGCCTCCGCCTCGGCCAGCTTGTTCTGCAGCGACGATACCTCGCGGCCGCGCATCGCCGCCAACTTCTCCGCTGACCTATACCAACATTTTGCTATCGCATTTTATGTATAGACCCAAGAGTAAGAGGCTATGCACACGGAGCAACTTTAGTTGCCGAAACTATCAACTTTTTAATGGTTTTTTGACAGTTGCAGCCAACAATGGCCAGTTGCCGCAAAAGTTGCCCGTGTGCATAGCCCCTAAGTTGTTGAATAAAATCTGCTGGAGGAACTCACTTGAACGTGGCTAAGTCTATGGCTGTACAATCGTGCGACGCGTCGAACCCGCCGCTTCTGTCCTCGTGATCATCCGGCGCCACGTATGAATATCCTATCAAAATACAGTAATCACATCGATCATCGAAAACGATGCAATTTTGATTTGAATGTCGCATAGTTACATATATGCTTCCTTACTCCTCGTTTACACTGACGCAATACTTATAGAGCTATCAAAACATAGAGATAGCTACATAATTCAATAAAAGTATAACATCTGTGTACACGAGGGGTTGGAGACCTGTAGTGCAACATTTATGTATGTGTAATGTGCAGGGACCACGACAGCGCAAGGGCTACAACACCCACCGACGAAGGGCAGTTGTCCAGCGAAGGGCGGACGCGCGCGGAAGGGCGCGGCGCTGGGGGCGGGCGGCGCGCGCGGCGGCGGCTCGAAGTAGCTGCCGTCTTCCGCGCCACGCAGCGGCGGCACCCAAGGCGGCGCCTGTGACACGAGAATGCACTATCAACCAGTTCAAATTCAAACAGTTTATATTGTTTAGGCCTACCGAGTCACTTACAAATTGTCATTATTAATATTTTTACTTACAGTAGCGGCACGCTATGATGGCTGTTTTGACGTGTGGGAGGGTGGAGAAAATGAACCTTATTATAACAGAATAAAAATGACAGTTTTAAAATTTAGGAATGTCAAAAAATGTATGCTAAATCGCATCTTATTCCGAATAATAATTAATTATTATCTTATCCGATGAATATTATTTATCTTATTCCTTATTCCGTTGCAATAAGGTTCATCCTATACCCCCTTTACATGTCAAAAGGGCCATCATAACGTGCCGCTAATATAATTCTACCGCCGGTTCGGAATTGCGACCTTGAGCCTTGTCCAGAGGCCTTGAACAACTCGTGACACCAGGTTGGCCACTAACCATACGATAAGAAGAAGAAGTCCGTGTGCCTGTTGGTGTGTACCTGGTCTCTGATGGAGTGCGCGGGCAGGTGCTGCAGCGCGGCGTGCTGCAGCACGTCCAGGTAGCTGTAGCGGCGCGCGGGCGCCACGCGCAGCAGCCCCGCCACCAGCGCGCGCCACTCGCGACCAGGACCCTCCGGCGGCGGATCAAACGGCGGCTCCGGACACGAGGACCGCTCGTATCTACACAATACCACACACATGCGCTATTTTGATAATCGAATTTATCATAATCACGCATAATAACACCAGTTTTACAATAGTCAGATCAGTGGAAGCGCACAGAACGTCACAGAGGTTCGCATATTTGAGACACATTCGAAATGTTTTTTTTAAACGTAAAATAACATCTGATCCGCACACCGCGTGGGATCTATTTTTTTTCTGATTACCAAGAGATACGGAGCGCTTGCACTAAGAACCAACTAGTGGGGCTATGGGGCAATGGTAGCAGGGTACCAGAGTACTTAACATGTATACTGATACTATGCTGTAAGCTATCCAAAGAAAATATTTTTTAAGACAAAAATCATCAGAATCACTACACAGTATAAAACAAAGTCGCTTCCCGTTGTCTGTCTGTCCCTATGTATGCTTAGATCTTTAAAACTATGCAACGGATTTTGATGCGTTTTTTTTAATAGATAAGAGTGATTCAAGAGGAAGGTTTATATGTATAATACATGCTTAATATAGTAGAGAAACTGATAATTTTAGAGGTTTCTAATGTGATGTCGTAAATAAACACATTTTTTGCACTTACATTGCAAACGCTGGCTGAACCCTACGAGATAGATCAAAATAATGTACTACAGTATTGTACACCTTAAAAAATTCTACAAAAAAGTCCGCCATGGTATGTTAATAAAGCAGTTGAATGAAGGCCGAAGACCTTTAATGGCATGACAAAAAGATAAGTACTCACTTTTGTATATTGGCAAGGATCTGTGCGATGGAGTCCTCATCCCCCGTGGAGAACGGCCGCCGCAGCGTCACCAGCTCGAAGGCCACCACGCCCAGCGACCAGTAGTCGCACGCCGACTGGACCGCGGACAATAAATAAATACACCATCACGCCTGTATCCCCTGAAGGGTAGGCAGCATGGCCACGGAAATAACTATATTCCGACAAGGAAGATAAACGTTTTATACGTTACTAGCCGTGTGCCCGATGGGATTTCCCATACAAAACTTTCATCCCCTTTTTCACCCCCTTAGGTGATGAATTTCTAAAAACACTTATACAGCTAGCTTTTAATTTTATAAACATAAACCTAAACACCAATTTCCATTTTTCGAACTTCAAAAATGACGGACTTCCATACAAACTTTCATCCCCTATTTAACCCCTTTAAGGGACGAATTTTCCAAAAATCCTGTCTTAATGCTCTCCTACGTTACATGAGGAACTCCTATGCGAAATTTCATGCTTCCAGACCCACCGGCTTAGCCTGTGCGCTGTATGCATAGACAATATGCTTTGTGGTTGTATGTCTCTCACTAGTGATTTTTAGTAGAATCTACTTGGTCATCTGATAACAATTATATATTCGATTCATCTTGAAATAATATCACCAATATAATTTTAGTAAGTCAGATTCACCACTATTGTTTAATGTTAAAGTTATTGTAACTACTGAAAACCATAACACACAACCAAACAAATAAACATCCACAACAAAAAATCATTTTTATAACACACCATTAGTATTATATACCACATTTATCTACCATGCGAAGTTAATTCAATACCTATCTCATAATTAGTAAACAAGTTCAAACAGATTAATATAGGTACTACAAAAATAAAGTAGTATTTTAATACCTGAACTCAAGTGATAGATTCAACGTGTCGTCATCTGCACATACTTAGGGCCGTAAGATCAATTCATCTTACGTTTAATCTCCAGTCTTCTATATGGAATCGATAGTTTTAACTCTCCACGATCGATTAACATTAATCTTGCTCTTAGGATCATTCTTTAACTATTTGAGGATCCTTAGAAGACTCATTCTTTTGCACATTCAAAAATATCCTGTTTTCAGATCGCGATAATTTTGTCACATTTATAATTCGCTATCTATCATACATAGCACCAGTGGTACTATAGAAACAATCATCATTAGCATCCGTCTAACTGCTCAATGCTACAACACAAAATTGTGAGTCAGCAATAAAGAACAATACATACATTCAATACGGTATTTGACTATATTTAATTTTATCACATAATTATGTAAATCAATCAATCACCATCAGTGAATTATTTTTAGTTTCATTTAAAAAATTTAAAACAACTTGCTAATAAAAATACGATATCAGTCAAACACCCTATTCTCTGATCAAACAAAACGACACGTAAAATCTGTGTGTGATCTATCTACGTAAGCGCAAGCGTGTGAGGCGTCAGGCAACCCACAATGGCAGAGGTAACAATTCGTCGGCAGTATTCGAGACAGACTGAGTGTCGCGCGGCGCAGTCGGCGGCGGCCAGCAGCTCGGGCGACACGTAGTCCGGCGTGCCCACGCCCACCGCCCAGCTGCCGCCCTCCGCCAGCCGCGCGCTCGACCCCAGGTCGCCCAGCTTCACGTGACCGCATCTGCGTTGCACACGACACGCAATGTACTCGACAATTCATCATTGAACAACGTTGGGAGTGAGTGGCGGGCCTAGTACCATTAAAAAAAAATATCATCATTGAAGACCATTGGACACCATTGTCGATCCTGGCTAACAGCTGGCCTACTCCGAAATACGAACCTAACGTTTCGGCTGACGGATTGTCGTGATTTGACATTTCTTCTTTCGTTTTTCTCTATGATTTGACATTGTTTTGATCGTAAATCGAATCCGTACTTCGGACGATCCGTCAGCGACGTATTTCGGAGTAACCCCCCTGGAGTAACAGTGGTGGGAGTGTGTGGCAGGCCTAGTTCTATTAAAAAATAAAATTCAACATTGAAGAGCAGACGCCACACATCACTGCACTGTCCCATTCAATGAGCGCATTCAAGCTTTTTACCACCGGGGCAGAGCCACTTTTAATTGAGTGACTTTAACACAAAAGTGTGTACACGTTATGTACGTGTGTCGCGGTAATTTGTATTTGTAGTCACTCCGACAGAAGTGAAGCGACAGATAACAACAGGCCAGTCAAACCAAGCAACGTACTCCACTAGCATGCGCGCCGAGACTTTTTTCACGGATTATGTCGCACGAGAATGAGACAATATTGATTTATTTCACATTCCATACCAACATTTAAATCAAATTTAGTGAAATTTACAAACAACCGAGTACGAATATGCAAGGGCTAAAGATACATAATCTGATTTAATTTCTGGAAACAAACTTAAGTATATCTTGTTCGGCCGATTAGTCATCGGTTTTACGCAAGGCAAGGTAAGGTAAGTAGTGCATCTCACCTGTCCAAAAATATATTGTGTGGTTTAACGTCCCTGTGCACGTATCCCATGGCGTGCAGCGCCTTGAGCGCGTGCGTGATCTCCGCCACGTAGAAGGCGGCGTCGCGCTCTGGCAGCCGGCCGCGCCGCGCCAACAGCGCCGCCAGGTCGCCGCCCGAACACAGCTCCATCACCAGGTATAAGCTGCTGCTGTCCTGGTAATCACGATATCTACTGCTTCAACTTCTTCACATAATACAATAACCCCCATTTATAGAAAGTTATGATGGACTTATTTATACAGCCATTACAAATCACTTTAGTTCCTAGAAATGCTTTGTAAATTTTTTGTAAACTGGTTAAAATCTCTAAAAATTTTTGGGTTAAAATTCAAGGCTTCTGGCAATTCGATGAATAAATTTATTCTTCCATGCCCATTGCAATTCACATGTCGTATTTACGTGAGTTACTGGTGAACTTAAGAGAGTACTATAACATCTATAACAGATTACACAGTTTCATGGGCAGAAAAGGTACAGGAAAACAAAAACAGTACTGCTCTAAATATAGTAAGGAGTAGTGTTAAAGGTTCCTATTGTATTTGACGCAGTTCAGCCTAGTTAAATAGTAAAGTTTTGGTGCCATATGCAATTATTTTTTTCCTTGACTACACGCGCCTAAAGAATCAAGGGTGAGCAAGCTACCATTGCGCCAATGTGACTACAATTATTGTAAATTGAGGGGTAAGTAACAAGTAAGGTACTTGGAAAGCGTATTGCAGGCGCGGCATCCAGGGCCCGGCGGCGGTGGCGAGCACGTCGCGCTCGTCCTCGGCGGCGGCGGCGGCGCGCCGGCGCGCCTGCTCCTTGCGCAGCGTCTTCAGCGCGTACACGTCGCCCGTCTGCTTCTCGCGCACCATCTGACATTCATATACACCTTGTAGGTACATCAAACATCAGTATCTAAGTAGTAATCTAGTTCGATTAAGACTGCCACAAGGAACACCGACCGCGACGTCGAGGACATTTGGAATAGACATAGTGTAAACTGGATTATTAAACAACTTAATGAATAGGTATTATAGAAATTTTAATTTTTAAGAGTGAAATCATACTGTTTTACACCCGTACATATGGGAACTTTTAATTTATAATTTTGGCAGATGCATATCCAAAGTGTATGAATCATACATGCATACCGAACTACCAAACCATGACAACTGACTTACTGACGGGACAGAATGCTTCAATCCAGATCATTATCTAGTAATACAACAACATAATATGAGATGAACCTAATCTAGATGCTTCCGTACAGTGAAATGTTGAGCCTGATTGCACTGTGCCATTTTAATTCAATTGGATCACACGATGATCTGCTGATGCACATACTTAAACTGAGTGCTGCAGTTATAATGCCTTATATTCTACATTGAAATAATAAAAATAAAATAAATTGTCCTTAGTTTTAGCATGAATGGTATTGGTATACTGATGCTTTATTAGCAAAGTGGGTAGTCCATGGATATGTGTAAACCACCATAAAATTATACTCACATGCACTTCCCCAAAATGGCCTCTACCAATCGTCTGCAGCACCTCAAAGTCCGAAATGCAGACTCTGGTGCGGCGTAACTCTGCCAGTGTGCTGCGATCTGTGTATAAGAGCAATAACAATAGAGTGATGCCTTTGGTGCCAAGCATCTATAGGCTATGGTAACTGCTCAACATCAGGCGGGCCGTACTCGTTTCCCACCTTATATACAGAATTGAGAAATTGGGAATGTTCTGAGGGTTATATTGCTGACTGTACTCTGGTGGTCTCTCTTTTCATGTTAAGTTCTAGGACAGATATCTGCAGCAGAGCAGGTAATAAGTGTTTCCTAATAATCAGTGGCGTAGCTTGCCTTAGACAGACCCCTGTATCAGTTGGGGGGCCCAAATGAAGGGTAAATAATTTTTACACACATTCGGGGCCCCTGTAGCCCGGGGGCCCCATATCATTGATACAGCTGATACGGTGGCAGCTACGCCCCTGCTTATAATACCCATAAAGTAGTAATGCGGTTTCGTGCCGGGCATGTGTTTGGTAAAGTATTTACAGACTTACATTTATCCACAAAGGCTTTGACCAAATCATCACTCCTCTTGACTGGATCATCATTACACTCGTCGTAAAGCACAGTCAATGCGTCCAACAGAGCTTCGCGGCCTATTGTTCTTTTATTGAGTTTAGTTGTTCCACTCGTCACTTTGCCCAGGATTTGCCGGTTTAGCCGCGTGATGCGAACAGCAATCGGATCTTTAGATGGCTCCATTGTAAATTGTTTAGCACAATAAATATATCAGTTTTCTGTCACATCCTTTGTAAATTTATATTTCAAAAGTTTATTTTATATAGTTTAGCGATCACGGTTTTGTCGTTATGTTTGAAAATCGAAGTTGTTGTTGACGAGTGTCAATGAACTGTCAAATAATGACGTATTCCATGGACAAAAACTGTTTTTGTTATAATAATGTTGCAAGAAGAAAAATAAAGTGACCGCCATCTATGAGTCCAATAGGCCCAATAGGAGTTCTACTGACATCGACTCTATGTAACGACATCTAGTATCGAATAGCGACACTAAATTATCAGTGTTGCTAGTAAAATATAATTAAAACGTGCAGAGAGAAAATGGCCGTTTTTCGATTACACGGCACGGCACCGGCGACGGCATGGCGGCAGCTTTTTCATTGGTCAGTGACCCGTTGTCATTGGTTACTGACCAATGAAAACCCCGCAAATAGCTGTCACTGTGCCGTCGCCGGTGCCGTGCCGTGCAGTCGGTAAACGGCCAATGCGTCCGAAATCTTGATAGAGAATATTCTCCGTAATCAATATAGGCAAATATAGTTTATTGCTATTGAATAATAGATGGCAGCTCTGTAAATGTAATGCAAATTCCGCTACGCCTCGTAAAGGTGAGGATTTAGTGGCAGGAAGGCAGTGGCTATCTCACTTTGGATATGCATCTGCCAAAATTATAATTTGTGTAGAAAGTGGAGTAGGTACCTATACTGATTATACCAATTGGCCGTTCTTGATAGCCACGCTGTTTGAAGACTTTAAAGTTTATACCTAACCTACCAGACAGCTGGTTGCTGAATAACACACTGCCAAAGATGTTCACACTGCTTAGGGGGTGTCCATAAATTACGTGAGGCATTTAAGGGGCGGAGGGGGTCTAGGCAAATCTCACGTAATTTTTTTTTCCGCAAGAAACAGTGTAAAATTGCGAGAAAAATGGGCTAAATTAAGTAAAACATGTTTCTCCACTATATTAGGCCTAGGCCGCACAGCGGTTAAAACCGCGCCGTTAAAACCGCGTCCTATGGAATCATATGAACCTATCCGCACTTGCGGTTCATATGATTCCATAGGACGCGGTTTTAACAGCGCGGATATAACCGCTGTGCGGCCTAGGCCTTATGGCTTTTGAAAAATCTCACGTGAGATTAAAAGGAGGAGGGAGGGGGTCGAGCCAAATCTCACGAAATCTCACCAAGGGGGGAGGGGGGGTCGAAAAATCACAAAAATCACCTCACGTAATTTATGGACGCCCCCTTACATACAGGTAAGTAATTTAAATAGTAGGTATCTACCTTATAAGAACTTGCTCCGCTATGTAAGAATGTAATCGTTGAAATCTTAGGGTCAGAATAACTACTTAATGGAACTAGTAGGTAAGTTAAGTACATACCTACACATACGCATACCTTCATATACTCACGCCTGTATCCCACGGGGGTAGGCAGAGACTATTTCCTTCAGCTTAATAGGTACATCTCTATCTTATCACACTATGTACCTATTCCTTATCCGGTCAGCAAGGGTGACACCACACATAGGTACCTACTTCGAAAGAATACGTACCTACCTACATGTAAAAAGCCAATTTTAAAGTAACATTCTGTAACATTAGGTACCTAAATAGGTACGTTAGACGACGCGACACGTCCCCAGCTAGACAGTGCTGCTGTGCCGTTGAGATTCCATCAAGCGACAGCATTCTAGATTAGCATTCAAGACGTTAAACTCGATCAGTCAATTATATAATAAGTAAGTACCTACCTATACCCACAAAAAAGCTCAGATGGTAGCTAACAATGAATATCGTCACATGGGCCATTACTAGATACTTAATTGTACCTTAGCCATTACAAACGGTTTACGAATGGGCTGATGAGTCAACGAACATATTGGAGATAGGTACCTTAATAAGAAGTCAATCCCATAGGTAGACTTATGACGTCCATTCATTATGTTAATGACTGAAGAACGTTAAAAGAAAATTAAAGCGAAAGTCACACCCCACAAGGTGTAGTACACGAGCAAAGACAAGATTTTATGTTGCACTGAGTTGCTCACTCACATTTATTTAATGCATAGGAGAATGAGACAAAATCTATTTTCTCGCGTTTTGTCTTGTTTCGGCCCATTGCCATTGCGTTGCCGGCATGCTTTTGTACTTCCATAGGTATACAGGGTTATTCGTAAAACATTAACAACCTTGCACGACTTTATTACTAACATCATAAACAACAACTTTTGTTATATGACTTTTAACAAAACAAAAAATCACGTTATTTAACAAAAAATCACGCTCTAAAAAATATGAAACAAGACAATATTCTCATCTAGAGGATGCTGTGGTCCGTGGTCATATGCCACTTTGCCCTAAAGGACCTAAACGGACCACGGCTGTATTATGTTTTGTAAAAAGTCATAAAACAAAAGTTGTTGTTTATGATGTTCCTAAGTCAGCCCTGAGAGGTTGTTAGTGTTTTACTAATCCCCCTGTATATACCTACTTACTAAAGAGTTGGAACAGATTTAGGACTATCCACTTTGCATCACAAAATTATTGTTTGAAGCATCATTGTTGTAAAATATAATGTCACTAGCAGTGGCTCCACACAGCACGAACTTCTCCAATCCGGTTCTCTATGAATAATCAACCTTGAACTCATCATTTTTGCTCTGTCTGCATTAATGCAAAACGTGCATTTAAACACCTAATAATACAAAAATAGCATACCTATAACTAATACCTACGTAGCCGTCATGATTTAATGATGTGCAGAAAATAAATAAGTCTACCAATAGATTTCCTATCGCACTGTAGCCTGTCACCTCAAACATGGCTTGTCTTTTTATAGGCATATTCGGAAACAGTTACCTACTTACTTCCTTATTATTTTTGCCATATTTTTTGGGCCATTGATGCCGGCTGATCCGTCGTCGGCCACACGGTGATGGCCGGTCGGTGTGCACTCATCCTATCGTCCTAACGTTTCCAATCGTCGCGTTGTTTATAAAAGGTGCTGAACGCGACGCGGGCACAGTTTTGTCCTTACTCAGCCGGAGTGCGCAATCTTGACGCTTGGAATTGGAACAGCGGTATTAATAGTATTGTAGACACGTATATTCTTGTGAAGTGACACTGACTCTGCATTACTGACATGGCGTTCCTAGAAGGGCCTTCCCTGAAGCAGGCGGAGATGATCAAGCAGGAGCTGGGCGAGGGCAGTGGCGACCTGGAGCGAGGGGTGCGTGACCTGCGCAGCATGCTCGCCGCTGCCCCATACCTGCCGCAACCAGAACTCATAGGTACGTCAGATATTCTAGTCCAGGTTAGGTGCTCATTCTGGGAAAATAATTTATGGATCCTCTTCCACTTCGGGGGAGGTGGGAAGACCCGGTACCCATTAAAACCCATAGTGTACCTCTGTGTCCTTCGCCTTTATAGAGGCACCACGGGAGCGCACTAGTATGCACCACGACACCCATAGAAGGTAGGTTTGTTACGCAATTTTTTAAGGATAGAAAACCCTTTATGTGGGAGTCCCTGGCAGAGTGCTGGTATACTGCACTAATAACCAACTATGAACCGTCTTCCGCCTTTTGAAGGGTGCCACGGTCATGGGGTCGCACTGGTATGCATCGCGATGCCTAGATGGTACTTCCGCCAGAGTTAAGTCAAAATTTAAATTAAACTAGATGGCGTAGGTATTTATTTTTCAGTTAAAATCCCATCGGGTCGATAATGATAATCTTCCATACAAACTTTCATCCCCTATTCATGCCCTTTAGGGGATGAATTTCCAAAAAAACTGCTGGTACAATTGTCTTTTGCTTATAAACAGAAACCTAACTAAAGAGCTCATTACACTTAACTAAATTCAGAAGCTTCAAAATATTTAAACCATTCTAGCTTCTAAATAGCTTGCTGAATGCGATTACACTTGCCTAAATTCAGAAACGACTAAATTAAGTAGCCTAAATTTAGTTAAGTGTAATAAACACTAATTTACATTTCCTAACTCTAAAAATGACAAACTTTCATACCCTAGTTCATCCCCTTAGGGCTGAATTTTCAAAAAATATTTTCTTAGTGCTTGCCTATATGATAAAAAGAAATACTTTGCTGAATTTCATGCTTCTAGACCCACCCGTTTAGGCTGTACGTGCGTTGTTTGTCAGTCAGTCAATTTTTATTAAATTTATTAAGTAAATTAAAATATTTCTCTACGACGTATCATGCGCAGACCTTTAAAAAATGTTAAAAATTGATCAAGAAAATAATAAAACATCTTTGCAATCTCCATATTATGAAACAGCGCTAAAAGTATGTTTTTTACTTCCTTCTTCCAACCTGTTAAAACATAGTGATCTACGTCACAGATTAAAGAATAGTACATCAGACTCGCTTGTCGGATCGCCCGTATTTACATAATTAGTAACTTACAATAAAGCACAATAAATGTGTTGTAGCATTCACGGATATTTACATAATACTCCATTACAAATGGCTTGTAACGGCCGGATGACACTAATGTGAGCATATGTAGGTAAATGATCGCACTATAATAATAAACAAAGAACACTTATTTATATCTAGTATCTAGTACAAAATAAAAACCACCTGTCACGTTGGGTTCTGACTATCTAGTGAAACGTGGGCTTTGAGTTGGTTAATACCTCCACAATGTGGTGGTGTATGGCCACTCAAGCCTCTGACTACCCCCGAACGGGGATAAAAGTCGTGACGTTACAAAATAAAAAACTATATTTTTTTTAAACATGTACTTACCTATTAGGTTTTTTCCAACTCTTTTTCCTATACCTACCTATAAAAAGTTGGTATTCTCAGGAACGTATTGTGACTTTAGATTAGAAATTAAAACGTACCAAACTAATTAACTCTCACTCAGATTTAGATATTTATACACGGAAGTAAATAAAGTTTTAAAACAAAAATAAAGCCAAAAAATATGAAAAATAATCTTTGGTGGGATCTCTCCATGTGTTCAATAAATGAGAATAAGTTTAAAATAACAATGGACGGAAGTCCCCACGTCCCCACGAGTCAAACGATTTGAATTTGCAAATTGCGTGAGTACCTACCTAATACCTATTTCTATGCTAATGGGCTAAATTTAAATTATTAATCATGTAGTTAATATTACTTTCAATTATAATTAATAAATTATATTTTGGTCCATGTAGGTATTATCTGTCATAACATTGCTGAAATCAAAGTTGCAAGGAACGATTTAGAGCATGTTATATTAGACCTATTAGATTACCTACCTACCTACCTATTAGATTGTTAGTAGGCATTAAGATTGTCATCTCATATGTAATTTGTACATGTATAAGCATCGGTGCTCTCAATTTTGAAAGATTGAATCACGCATTACGTATCATTTTGAGCATCACGTTACGAATATCAAGAAGTATGTGGTGTTGTTTGCGATCTATGCAGCAAGGATGGTCCTGGGGGCTAAGCATTACCTCTATTGCGACTCAGTTGCAGACCGAAATGAATCGCTACTATTCATTTTAGGTGAATCTTTTTCGTATTTTCGGGGTTTTTACTGCTCCAGGATTTTTTGAAGTCGGTTTTTTAGTGGCGCCCTACAAACTTTGTCACCCCATGGGTGCAAAGTACTCATCTATAGAAATTAATTAAGTCCAAACACAAGGTAGCTACTGTAGAACGTTGAGGAGTTCCCTTGACTGTCCTTCGTCTTCATCATCAGACCCCTAATGATAGTCACAACCCATCTAGGTGTAAAGTCCTCATCAATACAAATTAATCAAGCCCAAATACCAGGTAATTTCTGTAAATCGTTGAGGAGTTCCCTCGACTGTTTTTCGGCTCCATCATCAGATCGACTCCAGACCTTCATTAAATAGTAGAGCTTTAAAATACTTAATGAAAAAATAAGCAAACGCACTACTCGCCACTACGATTTTCGAAGGTTCCCCTCGATTTCTCTGGGATGCCATCATCAGATCCTGGTTTCCTTATCATGGTACCACCCTTGGGATAACTACTTTCCAACAAAAAAACAATCATCAAAATCGGTTGGTGTGATATTGAGTTATTCGTCTATTTCGTCTATGACGAGCACATACTTAATGCAAATTTAAGACTTATAATTATGGTTTTCTTATGGATGCCATTGTCAGAACTGAAAATGAACTGAAAAAGGGGACCACACGGGAAGCACCAGCTTTCAAATAAAAAAAGAATCATCAAAATGGGTCCACCCAGTCGAAAGTTATGAGGTAACAAACATTAAAAACAAAAAACAGTCGAATTGAAAACCTCCTCCTTTTTTGAAGTTGGTTAAAAACAAAAACCGACTTCAAAAACCCTGGGGCACTAAAAAGACTGAAATAGTATTTCTATTACCACCTCTGCCTACCCCTTCGGGAAAAGCAGGCGTGATGGTCTGTTATCGAGTATTTGGCGTCGGTGCCGATCTATCTTCTTACTTTTAGTAGGTATAGTTGGCTTCCAAATAGGTTTTAGGCTACAACCTACACGCCATTCGAGCCGTACGCCCTAACCCAAAAACTTGTTTGAAGAAACTGATACGAGATACATTCAGGAAACATGATATACAGCGAATTTACATAGAAATAACAATAAATATGTATAAGGCTATAAAACGCTACATCCTAGTTTTAAAATAACAATATTCTAGCCGGTTATTGCCAAAACGTTCCATAATAACTTTTAAAGTGTTTTAATAATATACCAGATTGACAAACGAGCGATAAGTAAGTTATAAATAAAATAGTACAGTGTTATTTACATCCATGTTGTTATTACGTCGTACATGTGCTAATACTAACCGGATTATTGCCGGCTATTTGTGCTGAGTAGTAGAAAATCGTGGAAAACTTTTTAATTGCGTTATTATGACAAACATTCGCGGTGTTACAAAAAACATCAATACATCGTAATGATTTAAGGATTTTCAGGTGTTGTTTGTACAATTATATGTTTATATCCGTTGGCTTACGAAGATAGATAAGTAGTAACTTTTTCTTCTTCTTTTTCGTCGTTACACGTTTGGTAGTCGTCATGAATGCTTGAGAATCGTCACCATTCACGCATTCTTGTCTGTCTGGTACACTCATAATTTCAAGTGAAAAAGTCCTGGGAGCAAGAATTCAGGGAGGGACCGTATTCTTCTATGGCGTGTCCATTTCTGAACATAAAAATGTAAGCATAAGTTGGTGTTCCAATTTCTTTGGTGTGAACTGTGAGATTATAGTTAGAGTATATGTGATACCAATCATTATTTTATCCTAGATGCGAAATGTACGTTTTCGTATGACGACGTATAATTGACGAATGCATATCGTATATACGTAATTATTCATTTCCTTGTTATGTTAATTATTGCATTTATAAGTATACGTAGATATATCAAATCAGGATTGTATATGTCATTTGAATTCGAATAGCAAATGTTGTGTAGCTTCAAATGTATTACTAGGGTACTTCATTTAGACATTAACAAGTGATGGATGACCTAAGCGTCCATTATCTGAATGTAAGTCCGCACGCGTCTTTTTATCTATCGAGGAATCAAATCACAACATATAACACCAACATACGGAACGAAATTAAAAGCCTATATTTACCTTCGTCATTGTTTCGGACAATGGTAATTCCTCACAAGAATGTTTCCTCACTGCTATATACGTCGGGTGCATGACAATTTGCATTACACACGTTGTATACGTAAAATTACGTGTACGGGTTGACGCGCCTTGACCAAGATAGCGAAAAGTATAATTGCAAAACTATTATCACCGTTCCCTACACAGGCATTAACTTAAGTTATTTAAATACATGTTATAGAGACATTAGTTAACTAAAACAGTTAAGTAAGTACCTAAAAGACGTTCACACTGCACAATAGAAAATGCATAGGACAATTACAACCTTCTGTCGATTCAGAGGACGCTTCAAATAGGTCACCATCGTGACATCACTGCCCTCGACTTCTTAATTACTTAACACAATTAAATTGTGTCAAAGTAGTATTTTCACATTTTTCTTACATAAACACGATCAACCAGTTCTGGTTTATTATATTCATTAAATTTATTAAATTTAAGCTAGGGTTAGTGACATATAGAATTGAATGCAAACAAAGAAATTACATGACGGTCTACACTTCCGTTTTTGTTGCTAATGTTAATAGGTATGCTATGGAACATGTTTGACTACAAACAAGATTTAAGATTTCTTCTTTATAGTTACTTAATAACCTGCCTTACTATGCTTTGTGCATCTCATAAAATATAATATACCACTCTTGTTTACAAGGGAGCCAATCAATCTTATGTGACATCAACAACGCTAACTAGTTAGGTTGTTCAACCAATTATTTATATTACGCAATATCTTTTCATTCATCGGGTAATACAATAGTAGAAGAATTACCGTTTAATCAAGAACAATACCTTACCATACATCTATTTTCCTCGATAAGACAAAGATAATTTCTCCATATAGCTCTAGCTCGCTCTTTTACCGTACATTTATAATTTTATATCGGACATAACAATGGAGAAAAACAGGAACTACTCAGTATTTATATATTGCTGCGTCTAATTATCTTATTGACTTGATAAAACATTCTAGGAAAGTACACTCCACTTAAGATCGATGCTGATCTTCATTCATAACATGGACTGCCTATAATCATGAGTCAACATTCGAAGTAGGTATGAAACCGGCCAAGCGCGTGTATACTGGCACATAAAGGGTTCTGTACCACCACCGTAGAATAAAAACATCGAAATTATCATGTTTTAAAATTTTATTTTTATACCCTTTATTTTTAAATGTTATTT
The DNA here is from genome assembly GCA_947859195.1 of Drymonia ruficornis. Taxonomy (NCBI): domain Eukaryota; kingdom Metazoa; phylum Arthropoda; class Insecta; order Lepidoptera; family Notodontidae; genus Drymonia; species Drymonia ruficornis. Next base: position 4,685,632 of record OX401924.1, on the reverse strand, counting down.
TATTGTTAGGATTTGTTGTTGTAGCGGCAACCGAAATACACATTCTGTGAAATTTCAACTCTCTACCTTTACGATTCGTAAGATACAGCCCGCTGACAGACGGACAGCGCAGTCTTAGTAATAGGGTATCCATTGTGTGTGTATAGATGTGAAAACCCTGGAGCTGTTTGTGCGCGGGTGCCGCATGGATCTGGACCGCGCTAGGACTAAGCTGGAGGCATACTGTCTGTCGCGCGCGCGCTGTCGGGACCTCTACGAGTACCGCTCGCTGAACGAACCGCCGCTCAACGATGTTTGCAAGTTCATGTATGTATTCAACTCATACTAGTGTTAGGCTCATAAGCTTGCAGGATCGTGTGCAAATCTGAAAGTTCTTCGACGATTTTCTTAACGATTCTTACTAGCAATATGGTTATTTCCTGCTTAGGGTAGAGAATTTTATGGCTCGAGGGCGTTAGCACACCAATCGATCGAAATAGTCGAAGCACGTCGACATCATCCACCATCGATCGATGGTGTGGTATCTTATATCTTCTTGAATTAGATCGAATTTTTGCATCTATTTCTACTCTTAATATCCTATCCTTACTTATTTAGGGCTGTTATTTTCATATTTCTTAGCCAAATAAGCATTACCAAAATCTCCAAAACTACGCATACGTTGCACAAAAGTTCAGTGACATGACCAGTCTCCATTGATACGTGTAAATAAAGCAAGCCTGTCTGCTATCATACATCTGCGTCAATTTAACCCTTCTCTGAGGTCGTTTTACCCTCCTGTACAGGGACATAGTGGTGCTTCCGAAGTTGACCGACGAGGGCTACAGGGTGACGGTGTTCAGAATACGCGCTGGGTACCCGGAGAGCGCCGCGGACATCGCGCTCGTCGTGCGCGCCATCCTACTCCTGAGTGACGTGCGGATTTACGACGAGACCCTCATCGCTGGCGACGTGTTTGTGTATGAGGTTGGTGACGAAGACTGTAAAAGGGCGTCCATAAATGTGGTTCACCTATCTTTTTTAAAAATGCTGAAATATGTATGTTAAGCTAGGCACAATAACAATACCATGTAGCTATAGTAAGGTAGGGAGCAAGCAAAAGAATACTTCCATGTAAGAAATATCCAGTAAATCTAGGAATATCAAGTAAATGAGGCTTTTAAGTTGTAAACGTAAGCCAAACTTAGGCACTTGATATTATTTCATAAAGGAATTAAAACACGTACCTGTACTTACTACTCCTCCAAGCCAACTAGGCACCTGTCGGCGTGGAAGCTACATTCACCCGAGTGCCTAGTTGGCTTGTTGGATGTGATTTGAGTTGATGTGATTTCCTAGCAGTCCTAGCACAGTAATGAGTTGTCGTTTCATAATCGGTATCTGTTTCCGTGGGCAGGTGTCGCAGGTGCGCGGGTCGATAGTGGCGCGCGTGGCGGCGGCGGCGGGCGCGGTGCGGCGCGGCATCCAGCTGGCGCAGGCCGCCTACCCGCAGCGGCTCAAGAGGATCCACGTGGTGGGCTCGCCGCCCTTCCTCGCCTCCTCGCTGCAACTCATGCGCAACTTTGTCAACGAGAAAATTAGGAAACGGGTATGTTCAAATACCGGACCCATCATAACGCAATTTTTTTTCTTCGCATTGCTGAAACTGTTAGATCGAATTTATCTTGCATATTTCCTCGGCAAGTAGGTAAATACATAATTTTATTAAAATTTAGGGTTTGGTTTGTATTGGGATATTTGCACACAGTATTAAGATGTGGTTTGGGTTGTATTGTATGAAATAAATTAGGACACACACAACGATTTGAGAAGCCGCGAAACTTTATAATAGGAGTCAGACCAATGACCTATCATCAAATCATCAGACCATCAATATCGTGTGAAGCAATTTAATTAATAGGTACTTGGATGATTCCCATTTTTTTGCTCACAGTCGCGGTAAAAATACCAACTGAAATAATCTAATAACATATTAATATCGATGATACCATAACGTTATCTATTTTTACCAAAAGTTTTTTACATTCAACCGGATTCTAAACAGTATTATTGACTCTTATATAATTAAGTGCATTCATACTAAATAATAAAATAGTTTTTCCGGTATTACCAAGAATACCTAAATAAGTACGTGATTTTAATGCCTGCGACAATTGTGGCATAAATTAGACACTTACATAACAGCCATAAGAAAAGAGGCGGACCCCAGGCCAAACCCCAGAAGGGCTAGACAAGTGGCTGACATCTACGAGCATTCGTTCAAATCGCTACGCTTCATGTATGGAAATGACATAAGTCACGTGATCTACATAGCAACTTGTTGTTGATCTACATAGCGACGTTTGACATTTCCATACATTGTGAAGTCTATTCTATTCTATTCGATTAGCGTTCATGCACGAACGTAAATACATACTGGACTGTTCACTACTGCACAAAAAACGAGCCGAGCGAGAGGCCCCAGTTGGGACCGTGTCCCTCTCATTTCGAGTTGCCATGCCAAAATAATATTATTGTTGGGTAGTGATTGTTAGTATTTAAATCAAGCAAATAAATTAATTTTGTATTTATCGTGACTATTGTTAATATGATAAAACAATAGTCACGATAAATAATAAATGTATTTATTTGCTTGATTTAAAAACTAACAATCACTACCCAACGATAATATTATTTTGGCATGGCAACTCGAAATGAGAGGGACACGGTCCCAACTAGGGCCTCTCGCTCGGCTCGTTTTTTCTGTCTAAGAATTGTCAAGGTATAATAGACCTTAAGGCAGCAGAATAAAGTTGAATTTCTTCTTAACCAAAAACTCAAGTAATAGATCCATCTTTATACATTCGTGCGTTCATGCCACTTGGCTAGCCCCTCTGGCATTGTATTTTCCGTGCCGCCCACGCCACCCAGGGGGTAAACAAATCCTGGGGGGCTAATAGCGACGCTATGCAATATTGCGAATGCAATTATTTTTTCTGATTTTTTGAGGAGTCCTTAGCAATCCCGCTAAATTTCTGTAAAATAGTCACACATTTTACGCCATTCGTGACCGTTTCAAGGAAATTTTGCGGATTGTGCTGGAGGGTCGGAAAAATGAATTATTGCTTTTGCAGAATTGCTGCAAAAGCAATTAGTGTCGCTAATAGCCCCGCTGGACTTGATACCCTCATTCACTTGCTATGAAATGACTGAACAAAATTCAATGTGTAGGTATATTCTCAGAGCTGTTGCCATAGTTTTTATGATACGAATAATCCAGACATTGTTTACTAAGCAAATAAGCAAGTCGTGATTATGGACACGAAAACCATTTGGCGGCTTCCTAATTACTAAAGTAAATGTGAATGGCGGCGTCTTCATCAGGCGCATGCCTCGCGCGAGCACTCACTTTTGACGTTGGAACGCATAGACGTAATGTCATAATATGAGTGCTCGGGTGAGGCATGCGCGCAATATGGACACATCTAATAACTTTAAATGACATTGCGTAATGTGAGAAAATAAGTTGCCTCGGTCATTGAGTAGGTTACATTAGCAACCCGATCCACCATGAACCAAGTTTTACTCGCGATAGCGTCAACTCTGATGTGATATATCACATGAATGATACGCGCGATACTTTTAGTAAGGATTGCGGCCTTTCGAAGCATATTTGCTAATATTAATTTTACAAGTAGGCATTTAAACAAATTCTTCCCTTAAACTTATAAAAGGTTACAGAACCGAGCAGAGTTTACTAGCGGGATATTTTGTTACAGTATTACCTGCACGCGAAGATGGAGGAGCTGCTAGAACACATTCCGGCCCGAGTGCTTCCAGCAGAGTGGGGCGGGGAGGGGGAAGCCATCGAGGTGCTGAACAAGAAGTGGCGGCACCGCATCGACGGCGCCCGGGACTACCTCAGGACATTGAACGAGGCTTGCAACGCAGCCCCGCCGCCCGCCAGCGACGTCGACATATACGGAACCGTCGGCGCTTTCAGAAAACTCGATATCGATTAAATGAACAGCTGCAAGTGCTACAACACTAGGATTTATAACCTACGATTTACAAGTTCAAAAGCCGATGTCCGATTACGCGGTGGAGGTGTAGCCTTGACAAGTCTTTTGATAAGTAGGTAACCAAACAAGTATCAAGCAAATGTTAGTGGCTAATTTGTACTTATCACCTACCTATCTTTGACACAGTAGGTACCTAGGAAAAATACTTAAACAGGGTTACTGGTTTAACACTTACAACCTTCTATGACTTTTTACAACTTTTTTAGAGTGTATTTTTTTGTTTAATGCATTTAGGTATTACGTTTTGTAAAAAATCATAGAACAAAATTTGTTGTTTATGGTTATTGTAATACAGTCCTGCAAGGTTGTTAGCGTTTTACCAATAACCCTGTATAATGAATATAAAATTAAGAAAGTAAATATTTCTATTAGTACAAAATAGGATACCACGTAAATAATTTAAGCTAAAATATTATATAAAATAAAGTACTACCTACCTAAGTATATTGTGATAATTGGATGGATCTTTTATTATACTTACCTCTATACTTACCACATAATATTATAAATATGTATAGCTACTATAGGTACCGTACCAACTTAGGGAACGGCATAGCATAGTGCACATCACTACCTAACAGTAGAATGTTACGCAGGTTATGTAAAATCGAAGGGAGTAATTATTTTTTCTCATATACGGGCTGGCTCGACCTGGATACCTACTACCACCCACAGAAGATAGGCGTAAAGCAGCTATTACAGCTGCGTTTTGTTTCTGAAAATTGTAAAAAATATTTAACGTCACACAGGGAGTCTCGCAAATGTGACCAGCTGTGAAAAGGGGGGAGGGGTCTAAAAATCAAGAAATTCGTGTGACGTAATTTATGGATGGCCTCTTGGGAGAGAGCCAGAATCCCAACCTCCCTCCCTCCCCTTCAGGTCGGCAACGTGCGAGCAATGCCAATAATAATAACCATTTAATTCAGGCAACGATGGCCCATATTATAAATAGGTACCTTAGGAACTAACATACATATTATATTAAAAAAATAAAAAATAACTTATAAATTAAGTACACACTGTACGTTCTAGTGGCACTTGTCCCCGGAAGCGACGAAACACCACTCCATTCGGCCAGAAGCAAGCAAGCATTTATAGGCTACGGTAACTGCTTAACATCAGGCGGGTCGCACGCTTGTTTACCACCTCAGTTCTATAAAAAATATGGCCATATCAATAGCACAATAGGAGCTATGACGATAATCCTATAAAAAATTGTTTAGCGACATTAGCGTTCATTAAATGTGATGATAGGTATATTTATTATCAAACAGACTTATTTTACCGAAGTATCATTATATTATTATGTCTAGGAGGACAAGTGAGATGAGACGACGATGGCGTACCTACTGTTTATTGTTTATTTCGTATAAGGTTAGATAGGTAGGTAATTAATTAAATTAGTGCTTCGCCACTCCCCACGAGCTCGTCCGATACGGGGCGCACCGCTGCGATTCATTCGTAGTCGTAGACCATCCATCTTGTGAAAACCGTCCTTAACCACGTCTTCCGGCTCGTAGTTGCCGTTCCAGGACAACTGGAGAACTTAGCTACCTTCCACTCCATTCCCTCGTGCGTAAGACGGTGGGTTTTAACCATGTTTTAACTTTTACGTCCATCTATTTGGTTTTACGGTATCGTAAGTACTAGCGACAGCTAATGTTAGAAAAGAAATCTGTATTGCTGTAAGTAGTGCCATCTATCGGCGAGTAGCAATATTTTTCTTTTTACATATGGCAATCCAGCAAATTCTCTTTGACATTCTTTATCTTGTCTCGAGTCAAGAAATGTCAATGAGTTGTCATTATTAACTCATTACTGTCAAATTACGTGGCTTTGCAAATTTACGAAAACAAGCAATAATTCCGCTTTTTATTAGAGAAAAATATAATAAAGAAATAAATTATTAATCAAAATGAAAAGTATGTGGAAATCGGTTTGGCTGGCCACAGTAATATCAACTGCTTTATTGAGCACAGCACACTGCTACATTATCACAGTAGACGCGCATGCCGAAGAATGCTTTTTCGAAAAAGTAGAAGCAAATACGAAAATGGGTAAGTAATATCACATAACGCGAAAGATTTACGCCGCCAACGCAGATACCTCCTTTTTTCCCACATAATTCGATAACCAATCAGCTAGTGTCGGGACTGCATACCGGCTGGACCACTGTATTGACCCCCAAAATAAATATGCATCGTCTTTTGACATATTTAGCACATACCTAATAGTTTTGCATCAATAGAAACATTCAAATATACTTTTTGTTTTTCAGCGTTAACATTTGAGATAGCGGAAGGCGGTTTCTTAGACATAGACGTGACAATAACTGGGCCAGATGGTGCCGAGATATACCGCGGTGAGAGGGAGTCCTCGGGAATGTACACATTCTCTGCACCAACATCTGGTGTTTACACATACTGCTTCAGTAATAAAATGTCTACGATGACTCCTAAGGTAACGAACATAAAATTATTATTGTCAATATTGAATGTGTTTGATATTAGTATTACCATGTGGTTTCATTTGACCGCTGTCCCTTTTTATTTTACCTAACTTCACCATTGTACAATCTGAAACATAAAATTATGCAATCTTGACGGGCCGGTTGGCGTGGTTGGTTGAGATTCTGCCTGTCACGCTGCAGGTCGTAGGTTCGATTCCTACCCGGGACATGCATTTGTGTGCATGAATATGTCTGCATGTTCCGAGTCTGGCTGTAATTATGTATGTATTTACAAACAAAGACGTATAATGTAGTAATATCAGTTATCTGGTTTCCATATTACAAGCTCTGCTTAGTTTGGGATCAGGTAGCCGTGTGTAAAAGAATGTCCCAGGATATTTTATCTTGCATCTGCAACTACTTATTTTTCGGTACAGGTTGTGATGTTCAACTTTGACATTGGTGAGACACCCCACCCAGATGGTGTCAAAGAGGAGGATGTGAATCACAACAAGCTGGAAGACATGATCAAAGAACTGGGCTCCACACTCAAGACTGTCAAACATGAACAGGAATACATGCAGGTATTATTACGGAATTAACTACCAACCCAATGATATTGAAAAAAAATAATATATAGTGCTCATTTTTAGGGTTCCGTACCCAGAGGGTGCCAACGGGACCCTATTACTTAGCCTACACTGTCCCTCTGTCTGTCCATCTGTCAGCGGGCTGTATCTCATGAACCATAATAGGTGGAGACTTGACATTTTCACAGTATGTGTATTTCAGTTGCCGCTACAAAAAAAAATACTAGATATAAAATAAAGTTTAAAAATAAAGGGGGTCCCCATACAAAAAACTTGATATTTTTGACTTTTTTATTCTACGCTGGTACGGAACCCTTTATGTGCGAGTCCGACACGCACTTGGCCGGTTTTTTTTTTTTCACTAAAATATGCAATCAAATTTTATTACTTCATCTGTAGCTTTGTAGAGAACTACATTTTATTAAGAAGGAGAAAAAATATGGCAAATGTTTCTATTCTCAGGTCCGTGACCGCATCCATCGCTCAATAAATGAAAGCACAAACTCCAGGGTGGTAATGTGGTCCATCTTTGAAGCCTCAGTCCTGCTTGTCATGACTCTAGGACAAGTTTATTACCTAAAAAGATTCTTCGAAGTACAGCGTGTGGTGTAACAGTTACCAAATTACTTTTTTCTTCAAATATTGTACTACCAAGTTTCAAACAAATCCTAAGAAATTTGCTGGTACCATATTAGATTGTGGATATATTTCTTCTTGAGTTTTTAATTGTACTTATTAGAAACCTCTTCAATGTTTTTTGTAATACAATCACATCACATATTTGTATAAAAAGTGATTCATTCATACAGTAATTTAGTTTTTATGAAACTTAATCAGAAATATATCCACATTCGTAATTTAATAATTTTATTTTAAATTTCTCGCTCCTAAATTTAATTCTGTTATTTATTTGTGGATGTACATTTCTTTCATTACATGATCTTGTGGAATACCTCTGGTATAAACAATTATTGAATGTTATTTGTATTCAATATAATTAGTACTGCTTACTACATTTTCATTGTAAATGCAATAAGTTTCATAGGTATTTATTGGTATGATTAACTTACGCTCAAAATGTTCATGGATTTATAGTGAAGCTTACGACACGCGCGTGCGGTTAGCGCGGCTGAAATTGTATGCGCTGACAGCGCGGTTCATACGCGCAAAAATTAAACGGGAGTAAGATATGGATACTACCCCGCACCATCGCCATTTGAACTCAGCACTCCATAAAGCCGGCCACACACCATAAAGATATAATTGCGCAAGCCCAGACTTGCGTAAGTATACTTGATAGTGGCGGCCCTCTCCGGTGATTGAGATAAATTACATTAAAAAACTCACGAATCTAGGTGATTTGTGGAGCAAGTTTTTTATTTTTAATCATACTATATTACGATTTGACGCCCCCTGAAACTGCCCCCCCCCTAGATCCGGGCCAGCAGTAGCGCTCCGCAACTTTATTCAAAATTATTTCAATGCAAGTTATTTGTCGGAGACTTCGGGTCGTCTTTGAGTATTCGGCGGAGTTGAAAAGGTGCTTGGTGCGTGGATACTACATACATTTGGGCCCTCGCTCGCTACCGCACGCGCGACTAGAAACGTCTCTATAAAACCAGCCTTAGTGCAATACAAATAAAGGGGCGAGCCGAGTGGATAGTTTCCGATCTGAAGTGTGTATGCATCAGTGTTCAGTGTTGTATGTAGTCACACATTTTGATGACTATTAAATAAATTAAAATTGTTTATAATCATGATGTTTCATTTAGAAATTACGAAATAAGAAAATAATTTTATCAATAGTTTTATTTAAGTACGCCAGCACCAAAGATATTGGATGGATTTTATTACAATAATCCCGAGATTAAATTATAACGTAATAATTACCTAACCTGCTCATGTGATTTTAAATCAATAGATAACAATGAAATCCTAAATGGAAGACATGAATTCAGATCAAATGGATACAATAAACTATCAGATGGTTTTATCACCAGCCGTTCACGGCTATCTCTAGGAGATTCTCAGTACTTGTAGAGTGAATATAGAAACAAGTAAATAGGTAACGTGTAAAGGTTTTGATATATTAGTGAACTCTACTGAACACATTTGGCTTATGGATGTGCCTAATCATTCACTTTTTGAGATTCATGAACTTGGATAACAGTCAAAATGACTACACAGGTTATACATATGATTGATGGGCTTGCACGATGAATTACGTTTGTAACGGCCAGTTTCTTCATTACATATGTGTGTATGTTGATGACGTCCGCTATGAGCGGGTACATAGTTCAGTAACAGCCATAGATACGTGTTAAAATGAAAGTAACGGTTGAGCAATTTTTTCACACAATTTTAGCTAGCTGTCACGTTGGGTTCTGACTATCTGGTGAAACGTGGGCTTTGAGTTGGTTAATACCTCCACAATGTGGTGGTGTATGGCCACTCAAGCCTCTGACTACCCCCAAATGGGGATAGAAGTCGTGACGTTACATTATTTTTTGAGCTATTGTTAGATGTTCATGAGGAAACTGGCCGTGTGTTATCTGAGGTCTATCCAGTGTAGTCGAGTCGTCCGGTGACGAGCGCGGAGAGCACGGCGCCGGCGGGCAGCCGCTTGAGCGAGTCCGTGGCGCCCGGCAACTCGATCAGCACGTTCGCGCCGCACGCGCTCAACAGCCGACTGCTGCACTGTAGGCCGTTAAGCATGCTCGTATGTCGGTGTATAGCATTTAGAGAAGCGAGGATAGATATCCGGATCAATTGGATCATCACAGACGAGGTCCGGGTGCGGGAGGTACGGGTCTAGAGGTCCGTAACTGCATTGTCGCAAATGAGAACGAGAAATAAGAGCCTCCGCAGACTTGCTACTTTTAGCATCGGCGATCGGCGATTTTGCGACTGCATCGATGCTGCATCGCGTTTTGGCGACTCTCTGCGTTCGATCGCAGTATCAAAGTCGCGCGATTTGGCGACTGCATCGATGCAGCATCGCGATTTTGCGACTTCCTGCGATCGGACTGCGACTGCTCCGATGTTGATCCGGTAGCCTGTAGTCAACGCCCATCTAGACGGGTGGTATGAGAAAACCCAAGACCGCGATGGATGGGAGACCTTGTCCCAGCAGTGGGACACAATAAGTTAAAAAAAGTGTTCTGTGCCACCTATTGTCCCACCTTCGGGGTTTTCAAGCATTGTAATGGTAGTATGTAGTAGTTACCTGGCTGCCGAGCAGCGTGGCGGCGGGTATGTCGTCATCGCCGGTGAGCGCGAGCGTGGCGCGCGCGTACTCCGGGCGCGGGTCGAGCGCGGCGGCGTGCTGCAGGCGCACGCGCAGCCGCGGCCACGCGCCCGCGCGCCCGCCGCTCACGCGCAGCGCGCGCAGCACGAACACCAGGCAACACACGTACGCAGACACCGGGTTGCCTACATGAACACAAACCAATATAACACCTCGACTCGCTACTATTGGGAAGACAATTCTCAGTAGTCCTTCTAGTAAGACTACTAGGAACGGCCAGATAAAACGATGAATTAAAAAAAAAACTTAATAAAAAAACAGGAAAATTTGCTTACAGTATTATGTTATGACCCAGTTATCGCATCTTATCTTACCTTCGAAACAACACGACGGCACAAAACGTGCTGGTTAGGTTTGGACCAAAAAAATACACATGTCTAGTTTGATAGATAGAACACTTTAATGTACACCACAAACATTATTGTACTGCTTGTTTGCGAAACTTACCAGGAAGAGCGAAGATGTATTTCTTCCTGCCTTCATATTCGCAAGTGGCGAACGTACTCGGCTTACCGGGTTTCATGCGCACGCGGCCGAAATGTAACGTCGCGCCGAAGTCCTGCACAAATTCAACCCAGTTATTTAATGGTGTTACCTAACCAATCCATCGAACATCGCTCTATGTAGAAACTGCCGATCGACATAGACCTCGACATAATCGAAAGGCTGTTCATCATCATCATTTCAGCCAAAAGACGTCCACCGTTGGACATAGACCTCCCCCAAGGTTTTCCACAACGACCGGTCCTGTGCCACTTGCATCCAGCGGTTTCCCGCGACCTTCACTAGGTCGTCGGTCCATATTGTGGGGGGCCTACCAACGCTGCGTCTTCCGGTACGTGGTCGCCACTCAAGAAACTTTTTGCCCCATCGGCCATCAATTCTTCGGGCTATGTGCCCCGCCCACTGCCACTTCAGCTCCGTGCTTCAGCCTACAAATTCGCAGGGCTATGTCGGTGGCTTTGGTTCGTCTACGTATCTCCTCATTTCTGAATCGATCTTGTAGAGAAACTCCGAGCATAGCCCTCTTCATAGCTCTCCGAGTGACCTTCAGCCTTGAAAACGACTTTCGGAGTTTTTCTCCGATGGAAATGGAACCTGCAACTCGCAGTCTACGTTCTAACCGCTAGACTCAACGGTATACCTTGAGCAGTACTGGCTTGAGCAGATCCTTCTCGCCCATGGAGACGCCGCCGGTGCAGACGAGCACGTCGGCGCCGCTGAGCGCCGCGCTGATGGCGGCCACCAGCGCGGCCGGCGTGTCGCGCGCGATGCCGCAGTCTATACTCTCGTACCCATGCTCCCTGACACACACATCAACGTCTTACACACATCCGCGTAGTTCCACCACCGCACCCTTTGACTTCGACCCTGGGCACCGAGTCGCTTAGCCATTGAACTGCCATTGTAGCGTTTTGCTATTGTAACCGACCCTCTTGATTGGTCGCTCAGAATCAATCGATCAATCAGAGGGTCGGTAACAATAGCAAAGTGCTACAGTGGCAGTTCACAGGCTAAGAGACTTGGGGGCCTAGTTGGTTGCCCTTCTAGCCAAGTGGATTGTCTACAAGTGTTTATATAAATAGTTACGCTTCAATGTATGGGGAAGACGTAAGTCACGTGACGTACTTATCGGCAACTAAAATGTTATTTCCAAACATTTAAGTGTAACGATTTGTAGAAACGCTTGTAGACATATCTACTTGGCCAGAATTATCCTATTAATGAACGTGCATCGCGAGACTTCTGCGCATGTGCAAGTTTTGGAATGATCGCCCTCCTGAAGTCTTTCCATTACAGCGGGGTTCTTTAAAGGGCATGTTTGCAGGTCCCTAAAAGGTCAGCACCGCGTCTGCTCCCCTTAAGTTGTAGATGTCCTGGGCGGCGGTTGCCACTTACCATCCCTGTTCATTCTCCCCAGCCTTTTTAGGTATATCCTATTGAGGCTGTTCATAGGTTAAGAGGAATGAGTGCGTACTTACCTCAGTAATGACCTCAGCATAGTTCTGTTCGAGTCTCTTATGTGGGCCGGTCGGAGCTTCGCTTCTGACGGCTCCTGCAGCTCGTTGCCTGTCGATAGTAGCGCCACCTACACCATAGAGAAATTTCGCATAGTAACTAGTAATTAATCCATCCATCAGTGGGAAAACGTCCACTGATAGGCCTTCCCGACATAGGCCTTCCCATTGACTTATGCCTGCTACACACGTAACGATATATCGTAGCGATTAATCTGTGGAAACCGATTTGCGCAAATTTATCGATCGTGTGTATGCCAAATTGATGCAGATTATCGTTCATCGGCGGCAGTTGCAATTTGTATTTGATAAATCGTTGTCGCTTGCGTTTGCATTATAATCTTCCATAGTGGAGACATGTTTCTTGCGCGAGATTCTACGGAGAACTGCCGATCGACGCCGATATCGTTTCGTGTGTAGCAGGCATTAGTCAGTAATTAAACACTTATCAAAGACAATACTTACAATGTAATCAAAGATATTACCTTGGGGTTAACTCGGACGGTAACATTTCTATATCCTGCGCCAGCCAATATACCAATTTTTGCTGGGTCTAACACGTGACCTAGGGACAATACATGACACACATCACATAACGGAAAACAATATCCGATCGATTGCCGATCAATGATTACAAATGGATATGAGCGCCTCTAAATATAATCACCTTAACTATGTGCCCTATAAGTAAACTCATCCATTTTTTGGGTTTAGGCCCGCCGCACACTCCCACCACTTTTCCTCCTGTAAGCCAGGATCGACAATGATGTCCAACGATGACGCCAAGGTTTGACCATCGACGAGTCCCGGGGAAAAGCTAAGTTGTCTTGGAACCCGCACGAATTTAATCAAAATAAATTATAGGGGGTTTTAAGGACATAATTCTCAGGCATCGTCGTCCTCATTGGCGATCGCAAGATCAAACGATGCGATTTCGTCGCGCGATGAAATTTAGTTCCTGTGCTCGCGCGACGACTGACAAGTTCAATTAGGACACTCTAAAGAAACGTATGTGTTTAATCTCGTCGTGCGACGAAATCGCATCATTTTATCGTGCGATCGTTTGCCAATTAGGACGACGCCTTAAACTCACCCTTATCGACTAGTACCGTTCCCATGGGTATGTCGAAGCCGACGCTCCTGACGTCCTGGTCGGGTTCCGGAGCTTTTAAGATTTCTACCTCCAACTCAGTCTGTCCGTCCTCTGACGCAGACACGAGCTTCGTATCCTCCACCTGGAGCACACATGAACATATACGCCCAAAGGAGAAGGCCCACGGTCCAAACAAAATTTACCCACGTCCAACAGCAAAGAGAAGTATTAAAAAAAATATATAAAAATTAGTATAAAAATATGGCATACTTCCATACTCCATCCTTACAGTCTAACATATTAAAAAATGCTATGAAATTACTTCCGCTGAACGAATTTCACAGCAATTTTTTTTCCAGCAAAATTAGGTCAGTATATTCTAGTCATATCAGCGCTTTAGGTACAAATGTACGGAAAGATACGGAATGTACCTAATTATTGTGCAACTATCAAGACCCCCTGCAGTACCTACAGATATGATTATTAATAATCTTATCGTGGTAAGCACTTGCGGGCTGATGGGATTACATAAATAAAAATTTTGATTTTCATATACCACAAACATCCTATACACCTATAGAATCATAAAATAATCTTATTCCACAAGTACTGATAGCTCCTGTAAGACAACAATAGCACTATTATCACATGCGGTGTGGGTCCGTGCGAGTTGGCCTGTGGTAGCTAAAGGTGTTTTAGTTTGATAATATTGAGTTACTGTATTTTGTTATTCACAATGTGTTAATGCCTGCCTGCTCACATAACGTTGCTGTTTGAAAATGTATACAATTATTCTTTTTCTTTTGAATAGAGTAACTATATTGAGTTTCTTTCCGGTTCTTCTCAATGGAAGCAACATTAAGAACCGGTGGTAACGCTAGAATATCGTTTTTAACGATTCATAAATGCTACCTTTTACTTACATGAATTAAAAAAAAATGACTTTTTGACTGACTTTAGTAGGAAGGAGGCAGGTGTACTGACCTGAACGACGCAGTCGGCGCCGGCGGGCAGTGCGGCGCCGGTGTTGACGCGCACGCACTCGCCCGTCGACAGCGGCGCCGTGGGCGCGTCGCCCGCTGTGATGGCCGCGCGTACTTTCCGCACGCCCGTGCCGTCCATACTCAAGCACGCGTACCCTAACACAACCATTATTTATTTATGGTACATTGCATTTACCCAAGACCCAGCCTCGGTATTCATCGAAACTGTTTTGCTGGTTTTACGTATACTCAGACTTAGAAACAAAAAACTGTCGAAAGCAATACGTACAAGACGCTTTTCAATTCTGATCCGTCATATCCTAGAGAGTGTACATAGGATATACACGAGTTAATTCCGCAATCCCCTTTTAACTATCGGATACCCAGGCGCGGGGAGATTTCATCCTTATATCGTCGATATTCCACCCTTTCCTCAAACGATTTGATTTGTCGTTCTAGATGCAACCGCTAAGGAGTGGAATTCGCTCCCACCCTCGATATTTCCAGAGGTATAACTTGGGTTTCTTCTTATAAATATCGCCAGTGTACAGGAGGCCTACCGTGAATGGAGCTACCGTTCAATGGACCAGGGCGATCCCAGTGAAATCTAAAGAAAGGCTGTTACTGAGTCAGCGAGCCATATTTTCGGAATCATCATCACTTTCTATTAGGTGAGATAGCTCGATCACACTGACAGTGCATAATAAGTAGATCTATACTACCTATATAGATAGTATAGATTTATTATCGATTATACGAGTAGTATAGAATTATTATCTATACTACTCGTATAATCATACTAATATTATAAATGCGAAATTAATTGTCTCTCTATTACGTTTTCACGACTCAACCGCTAAACCAATTTTTATGAATTATGGTCTAGAGACAGACAGGAACTTCGAGAAGAACATAGGCTAGTGTTTTTTGCGAAAATAAAAGTTGAAGGAGGTGACATAGGGGATGAAAGTCGAACAAGACGTTCTTAAATCAATGGGGGCCAAGTCGGGCAGAAGCTAGTATTTCATAAATAACAATAAGTACGATAATGAGTTGTTACGAGCGGCGTAATAAAACCGGCTCGGTGCTAACATGCCTATACATAATACCGGCATTTAACGCATGCACTGCAGTAGTGCAGTGTGTTGTGGAATGGAACATAAGCCGTGCGGGTTGTTTTTTACGAATTGCTTGAACACATTCAGTTATTTTTTATTGAAAAAAGTAGTGTTGCTTACTGCCGGTGACGCGATGGGTATGCCACGCTAGGCTGGAATGTTTTAGTTACGTATATACGTACGGTATATCAACCATATTAATCTACGGTAATAATATAAAGATATACAATTGCTTACATGTAGTTTGTTTGTAGGAGGTAATATCTGGAATCTGAGACTAGAGATCAGATTTTTTTCATGTTACTATTAAGGTGGCAAGCGTACGTACGTACGAGAACATAATTTATGTATTTTACCCTGACGGAATCGAACCCGAAACCACTGGGTGCAGTAAGCCGATACTAATACCACTTGACGATGTGGTCGTTCGGCGATATCCTATGTATTATTAAACCTATCTTATTACATAATTTTGTAAGAATATTGTTATCGAGCGGGTTGAGAAAATTACAATGTTTGCTCAGATGTCACCTCGCATCACGCGAGACGTAATTAAATTAACTGATAACAACTGAGCCAATGTACAACGAACTGTTAAAATGTTGCCGTCTCGATGGAAGTATTCTAGACACAAATAAATAAATAAATATCGCCAGACTTACACACCAACGGTATGGTCCCAAACTAAACAACGCTTGTACTATGGCTAGTGGCTACCATACAATGGACGGGGGGCGATTCCAGTGACACCCAGACCAAGGTAAATTACGAAAAGGCCGTTTCCAAAATTTGCCTCTGGCGGGAATCGAACCCGCAACCACCCGGTGCAGTGAGCCGAGCGGCCAATGCTCTAACCACTGCGCCAAGCGGTCGTCGAGCAGTATCTTTGCGATGAATTAGGCACTTGAATTTAATTTTTAAATAGTGTAGGTATGTATACACTGTTGTTATCGTAATTACATATTATGCACCTGTCCATATACATTGTAATATTACAGTGGAGTTATACAAAGCTGTGGCGGAACAAATAGCTATGTTATTATGAGAAAAATTAGCCGTCGATTCATTACGGCACAATATGGAAGTTTGTAAAATCAGTGTGGCCCAAATTAACCCCCTAAATAGAAAGTTACAATGGACTTCTACCGGCATTACAAATCACTTTTGTTCCTAGAAATGCTCCACTTAATGGACATCTAATATGATCCATCAGAAAATATCGACTAAATAAGATTCTCATTCGATTAGCGATGTAGTTCAATTCTCGCAGAAAATTGCCTTTTTATTGTACGGTATTCCATTGTACGGTACTCATAGTACAAGTTCTGCTTAGTTACACCATACATTTTGTGTATGTCTGGCGATAATCATGTTCTACAAAATCTTACCATCTTTAACAGACGCCGGGAACGGCGGCATTGGCTCCTGAGCACACAACGTTTGCGCAACAACTCGCCCCAAACCCTCTTCTAACGTCACTATCTCCAGCCGCTCAGTCCATTGCGCCATCACTTCGTCAACTATTTTCCATGCCTCCGACATCTCCAGCATTGGATACGGCGACTCGCGCGGCCTCAGCGCCACTTTCGATACATCCACCCTACTATAATGGGAGCAAGAATGGCTAAACTGCATAGAATCGTGGATAGTCCTCACTTCATTCAAATCGTTGTGAATCAAAGAGATTGCGTGTGGTAAAATTGGTTTAACGACTTCGAAGCATTCTGTGACTGCTTTCTTACTGCCCGGGAAGTTTATTATTAATGTCTTGTCTCTTATGCCAGCGACTGCACGTGACACCATTGCCATCGGTGTCTTCTTCAAGCTTGCCAATGTGATAGCCACAGGGATAGCGGGAACTTCTTTCTGTATGACTGATTTAGTAGCCTCCGGAGTAACATCCCTAGAACTTAACCCAGTTCCACCTGTTGTTAATACTAAATCTAAATTGGATTCACTGAAGTATTTCAGTTCCCGTTCAATGATTTCTTTCTCATCCGGGATTATGATTGTGTGTAGGTTCGCTTCAGGAAATAATTCTTTGACAAATCCAGCTAAAGCCGGCCCGGAGGTGTCTTTTGAGTTGTCTTTGAAGCATGTGTCACTGATGGTTATGACAGCTACTGCCTTCACCATCTTTATTAACTGAAAATAATATAATCATTATTTTAAAAATTCTATTTACAGATACATACTTATATCAAATTAGAAGTAAAATTTGTTTTTATCAAGCATGTTATGTAAGTACCAACAAAACAAAAGATTGTAAATAATAATAAAACAATACAATTAAATTAAAAATAAAATATCACCTACCTTCAATGAACTCTGACACCACAACAAAAAACAGTAGCACAAAAAACTAATTCTATAAATAACTTCACCAATTAACTCAACACCAATAGCTAGGGAAGATTTACATGTGAGTAAAGAAACTTTATTACATCACTCCGATAAAGTGATGAGTATAAAAATAACAATAACGATGATAAGAAATGTACGACCGGCGCGAGGTTTCCAATTGGAATGAGAATTAATTATCTGTCGTGTCATCTGTTTGACAGATCGGCAAGCAGGCAACCTAACGGAGCAATAAATGCGTTCATAGTTTAGAAATAACAAAAATAAATACAAAACAAAAATCAACTAATATTTAATCAAATGTACTTCTAAAACATGATTATTATCTAATAAAAAACATAATTTGAACACTCAATTCGTTACACTTAGGATACAAATGGTTTATGTTTACTGTATATACTAAGGACTGTACTTTTATCAATGGTAATTGATGAGCATGCTTCTATCAGGCGTTGGAGCGGTGTGTAGCGACGCAGAGCGATTGAATTCCCCACAACGAGGAACTTGTGTTTGGCACGAGTGACGCTCACGGCTAGACGACGTTGATCGTTCAATACTTCGCCTTCCTACAACGAAAAACTGAATATTAATCGTAAATTAGGATGTCATATTGGTTGCAAGGTGCCATATTGCAACAAAATAGACCGAGGCCAATAGAACCCTGTGAAAACTGGGATAAAGGATGTTATATAGCAAGACCGGCTGGGACTAGACAAAATGTGACAACTGTCAATTTTGTCTCACTCTCCCCTTTGAATTACGACATGAAACTTTGCACTTTATATAACACAGGCGAGTGGTAGGAAAGGATTTTTGAAAATAATACCAAATAGGGGATAAAAGTAGTAGAAATGTACTGGTAAAACAACAACATTGGTTTCTTCAAAGGGCATTTATAAAGGACTCAGGGTCGGCGCCGCATCTACTCCCCTTAAGTTGCTGATGTCCTGGACGACGGCTTTCACTATCAGATGGACCGTGTGCCAGTGTACTATATTAGGCAATAAAAAAGTAATAGTAACTTCGACTAACTTTAACTTTGTCGTGTTGCCTCTCATCCCACTTGGTGCACGAGTATACGATGACCGGCTTGTCTCTCCCCTGGAACTGGTCCACGGTGCTGACCTCCACCGCGCGGGAGGTCAGTGACCGCCGCAGGAGGGCCACTTGGTCCCTGTAGGGGGCTATGACGCCTATATCAGAGGACTTCACGTCGCCCTACGAACATCAGTGTCGGTTAGCACCTTTATATACGTTAATTGTAGACAAAGTATTGTAAGCATGTTTGAAACATTAGATAAAGGGCACGTACACAGACACTAGTACACAGAATGTCTCGGCGAGTCTCATGATACATGTAGGCCGTGACTTTGCCGATAGACGTCGCCGCATCATGCGGTTACTATTGGGCCACCGGGCTAACTGATAGGTATCCACATGTTAGTGTTGTCTTTTGTTCAGCTATGTAAGACTAGCATGTGGAGTCAAGTGATCAACATTCAAATAGTTCATTTCGTTTAGGCCTACGGAGGAACTCACTAATTGTCATTTTTATTTATCCGGAACGCTGACGCGCGCATAGATATGTTATTTACTATTAGTCGCGAGAGCCTCGAAGTGTGCGTGGATGGTGTTTTGTGCAATATTCTATGTTTTCATTCTATACTATTTGTGTGGTCAAAAATCATAATCTTTACCTGCATCATAGCCTCTATTATAGCGATTACTATACACGCTTCAACTGTATTTGTTAATTTCTTGCTATCATTTCTACCCTCAATCAAGTCGCTAACTGATCCGGTATCTAAGAACATCACTGCATGCTCGGATTCTGGGCTGCAGGCGGCTTTGAGCCAAGATTGCTCTTTGGTCAGGTGAGATATTTTCTGTAAAAGAACCTTCATTTATAAACAATCAATATAGTAGAATCAAACTACGATGACCGGTTTCACATATGGGGGGGGGGGGGGGGGAGAAAATGAACCTTATTATAACGGAAAAAGACTGGCCGTTTAAAAAAATAAGAATGTCTAAATATGAATGCGAAAATGAATCTTATTCCGTTATAATAAGGTTCATCCTCTCCCCCTCCCACATCGTAGCGTGCCGCTAATATAATGGCGATATTCCTGCCACAGATTAGCCAAATATGGTACCATATAACATCGCAATCACTAAACTTGTGCTCAGCGCCAAAATTAAAAACTAAACATTGGTGGTCGGGCCAAGCTGTAGCCAATAGACTGCAGCTCATATATGGGCTGGCTCGGCCGGGGCGGTACCACCCTCTCGCAGTAGATCGGCGTAAAGTAGCTGTTACAGCTGCGTTTCGTTCGATGAGTGACACAGCCGGAAGAACAACCCCTTCCCTTCCCCTCCCTCAGGCCCACTACTCTTCAGGTCGGCAATGTGCGAGCATCTATAGACTACGGTAACTGCTTAGCATCAGGCCGTACGCTTGCCTCCTTAGTATCATAAAAAAAACAAAAAAGGAATTCATATTTATTTACCTGTGTGTTAATATTCAATCTAGCGTCAGCCACTGTCTGATCAGCGCATTTCAGTCTAGCGTGGTAAGCGACGCGGTTGGCGACGTCGATCAGCGGTTGGTTCATGCGGTACTGTAGTTGTAGAGTCGATGTCGCGTCTTCGTGCATCAGACGGTGGAACAAACTCTCTTCCATGCCCATGCGTCTGTAAGAAATTGGCATAATTCAACGACCATGGCGCAGTGGTCGGGTGGTTTCGGGTTCGATTCCCGCCAGAGGAATATTTCGGAAATGGCCTCTTCGTAATTTGCCCTTGTCTGAGTGTTACTGAGATCGACCTCAGTCCTTTGTAAGGTACCCATAGTACAAGCTTTGCTTAGTTTGAGACCATACATTTACACCAGTTGTTTCTAGAAATGCTTTGTAATAACATCTTAAACTGGCTAAAGATCTCTACATATAAATATGACAAATAGTTTCGCTTGACGAAATAGCAGTATTGGGACGATGCGATCGATTTATCATCAGCTATAAAGCTCAATCAAATGCTCAGCATAGGTTATCAAATAAGCTATAAATGATGAACAAAAAGGTTCTGTGAGCATTTATCGAGTTAATACCTCGCGGCGCGGCTCCGAACGACCGGCGGCAGTTGCTCGGGATCCCCGACTAGAATGAATCGCCTCGCTGCGAACAGAGGCCGTAACACCGTGCACTGCAACACCTACCGGAGAACCGAAAATCACATTAAACAAAAGAACCCGGTCCAAGTTTTGGGTTTGTAGCTGTAACAAGATCTCCTGTCTCCTGGGCTATCCGATTGCCCTCAATAGCTAAGCATACATGCACGGATCTGTCCGACAGATCTGCATGACAGTCATACCTGTATGGTAAGCGGGCAGGCATCAGGTAGGAAAATTTGTGCCTGTTTTTACCATTAAACAGCAGTTTTGTCCGGCAGATCTGCCGGGCAGATCCGTGCGTGTTTGCTTAGCTATTGGGAAACTTCTACACACTGGATTTTATTGATCGTTTTCTTACCTGCGTAGCTTCATCTATGATGCATACGTCGAATGTCGTTTTAGCGAGCATGGCGTGCGCCGCTCCTAAGCACGTCACTCCGACCACCTCCTACAAATATTTATAATATATTATAAAAAGTATGCAAGCGTTTTTAGAACCAGAATGTTCACCGACTTGTGTTACTGACAAGGGGCGTAGCTACCGCCGTATCAGCCATATCAATGATACAGGGGCCCCGAATGTGAGTGAAAATTCTTTACCCTTCATTTGGGCCCTCCAACAAATTTTGATACAGGACCGTCTAAGGCAAGCTATGCCATTGTTGCTGACCTTACCATATCTGCTAAAACAATACAGGAATTCTCCCAATAACGTTATTGTTACCATGGAATCATACAGCTTCGCCAGCTGGTCAGTGGTGTGGCAGTCAGCCGTGAGCGTTAGTTCCGTGCGTGGCTGCAGGGCGGGCGCCACGCGCGCGGCTCCGCCCAGCCGCAGCACGGCGAGGGCGGGCGGCAGCCGGCTCAGTACTGTGTCCACGGCGGAGTGCGTGTGCGCACTCACCAGCACGCGTTGTTTCAAACCAACCAGCATTTGGATCAGCACGCTTATTGTCTGAGTTTTGCCTGAAATTTTTATTACACATCAGACTCAAGAAAGAAATAATCATGTAGCTTCGGCGTTAATATATTTATTTAGTGCATGGAAAACTTACAGCTAATTAGTAACGTAACATAGGACACTAATATACACTGGAAAGCCAATCACAAGTCTTCACTTATAGTGACTGAGTAGAACTTTGAAATGGGGGAAAGTAAAAAGTCGAGTAGAATGCATTCAAGAATTATAAATAAAATAAATGACAACTTATTAAATAAAAAAGTTACGGCTTAAGCACCTTATAGCGCTAGCCGATGACACACTGGTTATAAATGGCTAATATAACTAAGCTTCATATAAGAGTGACAAGGACGACAATCAACCCAATCCATTATGGCGTTCTAGTGCCACTATGAGACACCACTAGAGTCAATTAAGTTAGACTAGCTGGACACTCCCAATAGTTTAGCGTCTCTGACACTTTTAGTTGATGCTCGATAAAGTCGGAGCTAGCCGGTGATAGGGCGGGAGGGGGGTTGGGTTGGTCCAGCCCCCCTCCCTCTCTATATTCCACTTCCCTTCAGGTTGACAACGTGCGAGTGATTCCTTTGGTATTGCAAGCATCTATAGACCACTGTAACTGCTCAACATCAGGCAGGCCAATCAGATTTTGGTATTAAATAAATATATAATTGATAAATATCGCTGGACAAACACACCAACTGTTTTAAGTAAATAAATACCAGTGCCGGGCAATCCTTGCAGCAACGCATAGTCCTTGGCCGCGAGGGCCTTCAGCACCGCCCGCTGCTGCTGTATGTTCAAGCACTTCATCAGTTTAGCGCCGAGCCGACCCACGTCACGCGGCAATTTCTTCTCGAACTGCGGCGGCTCTTTGTCTATGATCAACCTGGAAGAAAACTTTTTAAATTGTTTAGGGGCTATGCACACGGGCAACTTCTGCGGCAACTGGCAACTCGCTGTTTTCATATAAAAGAATTGCGAAACAGTTGCGGCAATCGCGGCAACTGTTGCTGCAACTGGCAATTGTTTGCTGCAACTGCCAAAAAACTATTAAAAAGTTGATAGTTTCGGCAAACTAAAGTTGCTCCGTGTGCATAGCCTCTTAATGTTACTAAGGTGGCAAAATAAGGTACGGCCCGCCTGATGGTAAGCAGTTAATGTGGCCTTTAGATGCTTGCAATGCCAAAGGCATCGCTCGTATGTTGCCAGCCTGAAGGGGAGTAGGAAAGAGGGAGAGTAACAGGGGGTGGGCCTTCTGGCTCTACTATTACTGAACTAACTATTTTATAAGCGTAAAAAGCTTTAAAGAATGGAATGCTAGCCTTCCAAAATCAACCTTATTGCAATAATATTAAAGTTGAAAGTTGAATAAAAGGCTATCATTATAATTTCCACAGACTGCTCAATAAAAAATCGACTTCGTTTCCTTAAAGTTACAGTTCTAATTTAAGTAACAGGCCATAATTTGAATTTCCAAAGTACCTTTAAATATACTTTATTGATAGACAAATTGCGTTCACCATGTCGTTTTTTTTAAACTTACTTCCTCAGTCTTTCAGCTCGTTCGCTGTCCTCCATAAGCACCCCCAAGTTGGTCAAGTTCTGTACAGTGGTGGCGTAGGACTCATACGTGTCTATATGGTATGATGTGTCTGTGGTCAGTCGACGACTGAGGTCCCTGGAAATACACATAACAGATATAATACCTGCTTTACAAAAATGACATTGAATCACAGGATTAACATTTATAAACATACATAAATTTTTATTTACTGAAAAATACTTCCGATCGCATGTCACTCGCTGCGTCTACAAGAGGCGCATGCCGCTCCCGAGTACTGACTATTGAAGTCGGAACGCACAGACAAAATGTCATAACATGAGTGCTCGGGCGAGGTATGCGAGGCCCGTGTAATGTCACAGCAAAAATAACAATAGATCTTTTTATTTTATATATATTTTATACCCATGCGTAGGTGCCCGTGACACGCGATCGGCTAGTCACACCATGCGGTCCGCAAATAAAAACGAAAGACGATCTACTGATGTTTTTTGTGTCATACGAGGGGTCAAGAACAGTTTTCGAATAAATTATTAATACCTTTCTAGGAGAATGTGAATGACTTTATTGTTTGATATAGTAACGACTCCCGCCGCGATCCAAGGTCGTTTTTCTACGCTCACTATTGAAAATTCACCCTCTTGGGGACCCTTCGAATGTGCGCCATTGTTATACTCTGCAAACAAAATAGCTGTGTACTAATAACACATACCAATACCAATATTGTTAACACATACGTTTTGACAAACGCGTAGTGGTTCGAGCGTTCGTTGAATCAGGAAAAAAGCAATAAAATATTGGTTTCTTTCCCAAGTACAATGTGCTTTACCTGTGTTAGTATTTGATCGCGCGAACACATGCAGATATCTATCTCCCGATGATTCCACGGATTTCAGTTTCAAATTGGCTGCGCATGTCCCACGTTTTTCCCTGTAATAATATAGAGCTTAAAATACTATAACTAAAACATAATCAAGCTTGTGGCGAACCGTCTGAGCGTTATGAACTGTCGCTACAAACGAATTTATATAAACTAGCAATTGCACGCGACTTCGTACGGGTGGAATTTAACATAATTTTGTTTTGCTAAAATTAAAGTTACTCCTTATAGCATCTGCCAGTGAAAGTCTCGTCAAAATAGGTCAACCCGCTACGGAGATTAGACGGAACAAACAGACAGATATTGATTTTTTTATGCTTTTATATGCATTTAGTAAAACGCTGTTATTTTTACATTACAAACAGACAATTCAATTTGTATAGATTTGAACGAACTAATGTGTGTTATCGCTATATTGGAAAAATAATTCTATATAAAAAACATGACTTCATTCGCGTTCGGAAGAAGACAAGTTACTCCATAGGTTGCAATTCTTATACTTATAGCTGAACAGTGTAAATATCCTCACCTCTTTTCCACACTATCAGTCCACAGTGTGTGCAAGGGTGACGAAACCATCTGCCCTCGCTCCTCCATCCTGAGTAATGCGGTCCAGTGTAAGAAGTACTGTATATGCGCTTGCGTCAAGTGGCCGAGCGCGGTGTTGCGCAGTCTCGATAGCGGATGAGACTCGGAGACTGTAGGCCCGTCTGTATGCCTGTCATAAGGGATCATTTTGTTATTTTTTTAATAAGATCAGCCACATAGGAATGATAAAGAAGATTCTTATCAATATAGTTTTGAAATCATCGAAATCGGTCCATCCGTTGCGATTTTTAACACATTTTATATAATGAGCGTTTGAAGTCACACGCACCGTCGGATTGAAAGCGCACTGTACCCGCGCCGGCCCGCGCCGCCGTTCATTACAAAGCGCGCGTGATCCCGATCACGTCAGAACAACCGCGCGCGAACTTCGCTAGTAATTTGGACACAGCTTCGTCATTTTTTGTCGTAGACCAAAAATTCTTGCACTATGTGTTATGGATTTCTTAGCTCTATAAATCTGCAGTCTCAACTAAATTCGTTACGGATCTCCATTGTGCAAAAGAAATTGTTTTTTCTGTGTGTCATGAATGGCATAAAATATGTGCCCATATTACGGAAACTTTGCGGAATTCTCGAGTATTTTCCTAGAAATCAGAAAAATCAATTCATCATCATTTCAGCCAAAAGACATCCACTGATGGATAAGTCCAGTCGTTGTGGAAAAATCAATTGCTTTTGCAAAATTACTATGCGGCCTTTTGCAGAATTCCGATTCCATGATAGCAATATTCCGGGAGTGTGCGGTACTGCGTATATTTGAATACACCTTAGGGTCCTCAGGACAATAGGGTCGCAGTATCCGCAATCAAATCATTAGTTATTCAACACATCATTCACATAGTTCATTGATAGTTATTTTACTTAGGTAAAAAAGGATAATAATATGAAAAAATTAAATAGACAAAAAAAATATTAATAACACTGTTTTTTTCACATAATTTTCTTTTTCTAACTCTAACTTTATTTCTATATTACCTTGTAGTCAAGACGATTTATATAGAGTTAAGGCAATATTGTGGGTGATTCTTACCATAGATGTAGGGAGCAGAGAGTGAGGTAGGGGCATTTGGTGCATGCGTTCTCGTGGTCGATGGGCTCCGGTAATTTTTGCTGCAGCATTATTGACGCATCTTCAATGTCGGTTATCTGTTCTAAAGGTAACAAAGTTTCATGACAATCGGTGCAGTAGGAGTATTCGAAAAATCAATCGCAAGATTTGAAGCAAACAAACAAATATACGAAGTGCAGTTATCTAATCCGTTTAGGCAGGGGAGAGCATTTTAATTTTATCAATCGAATTTAAGACTTATCCAATCGAAATAAGGTAATTATTTCAACCCTCGGTGATCGACGTTGGAGCATCTCGGCGCAGTTTTCTCGGTGCACCGAACAGCACGCTGGAGCTCCAACCTTATTTCGATTGGACAAGTCTTAAATTCGATTGATAAAATTAAAATGCTCTCCCCTGCAGTCCGCCAGTGTGCGCAGGCCATTAATCGCCCCTCGCTTATTTTAATACAATGTGTTTTGTTGTTGTATACCGGGGTCGATGTCGGTTGGTGCGGCTGTCAGATGTCGTGCGAGCTGGTTGCGCAGCAGCAGCAGGTCGCGCCGCTCCGGGTACCTGCAGCTCACTTCGCGCAAGTCCACGCGCTCCCTACCGCACAACGACAACATACATTGATCTACGTTTCAGGGTTGCCAACTCCTAAAATAAAAGAGCCCTAAAATCAAGATGAAATACACCATCAAAAGCCTCAAAAAACCCTAAATTGTGTACCTATTCAAGGGTATTGTTTAAACGAGTTTCCTGTTTTATTAAGATAAATAACATATAACTTAGTTTTAATTACTTTCTATTATAACTAATTAAAGATCTACATAATCGATAATCGTTAGTAAATCGTTTAAGTCCCGACTTGCATTTGAGCATTTTGTTGCATTTGAGCTTTCGGAATTCTTATACAACTACAACATTTTAATAATACAACTGTACAAGGAGGACAACTCACATAGTACCATAGACGTTTTGCCTTTTTTACTTGTTTTGGTCAGTCAAATGAGTGGTGCAAGAAATATTATTTATGGCTCTAAAAATAGCCCATAAATTTTCTGGACCCTAAACAAAGCTCAATATGCATGTTTCCGCCCTAAATTTGGGGGCTAAAAGCCCTAAGTTGGTAATCCTGCTACGTGTTGCAACATTAGGACACCATGGCGGCGCCACCTTGCGCCACCGTGGTGTCTTGAGCTACCTAGCGAGAAACACCAGAGCAAACACCAGGATCGTCAATAAAAAAATGGAACACGTGCGAATCACACGACCAGAGTTGATTCGTGCGGGAGCGGTATCCCTGGTAGCGCAACTGGTGGTCGAGTGCGTGAGACGCCAATTAGCTCTATAGATACAATTGGTTGCGCCACCAGCGGGTGATTCGGTTGGCGACACCGATAGATAAATGTTTCACAATTTAATAATCCGCTCTCGCCTCCGTTACCTGCACTTTCACGGAGGTTAAGCTTAGGTTAGTGCACCTCTGCCCCCTAAGATAGCCTCCATTACTGGTATAAAGTGATGTGACATTGCGAGTGTACGTTTCGCGATCGTGACATTTTGCGGACGTAACATTATTCGCCGAGATATTATGTATTACTAGCTTTTGCCCGCGACTTCGTCCGCGCATAATTTGTCCCACGGGAACATACTATCGGGATAAAAAGTATCCTTGTTAATTCAGGTTATAAACTATCTGTGTTCCAAATTTTCATCCAAATCCGTTCAGTAGTTTTTTGCGTGAAAGAGTAACAAAGATTTATAATATTAGTGGGATTAAACCAGTTGCCTATAACCTTGCAACATAGGAAATATACAGGGTGATAACAAAAAATAGTGACCTGAGATACAGCAGCAGGCCCCTCTGCGCGGCCCTTGTGGGGTCCTCCCCGCGCTGCAGGCTCAGCATCATGCCGTACAGCACGAGTTGGCCGCGGTGCTCGGCCGACGCGGAAGCCTTGCCGCTCTTCAGCTCCAGCGGGACCACGCCGCGGTACCCGCCTGCACACACCGGGGACTGTACTACTGACATCAAGTATAGGTACCGACTACTGAGAATACGCATCGATTACTGAGAATACGTATCGACTACTGAGAATACGTATCGACTACTAAAAACGCGCAGCGACTACTGAGAATGCGCACCTACTATTGGGTATTCGTACAGACTACTAAGAACATGCACCGACTACTAATAATTCGTACAATATATTGAGAATTTGCAATGACTTGGGTATTACTACTGAGTATACGCACCGACTTATGAGAATGCGTGCCGACTTATGAGAATGCGCACCGACTTATGAGAATGCGCACCGACTTATGAGAATGCGCACCAACTACTGAGAATGCGTACCAACTAGGAACAATTAAATATTTAAGTCCTTCTTAAATGTCAAACTAGAGCAGCGTTAGAAATCCCTCACCACCGCCAAAACATGCACTTCTTAAAAATCAAGATCTAAGTTATTTCATGTGTTATGTGTATGAACAAACATCAATAACAATGATTGTTTTATATACCTTTCTTGTCATGAATGGTGACTTGAAGTGTAGCATCAATTTTCCCCTTTAACCCTAGTTGTGGACAGCACAGATTCTCCTCAATATCCAACACTTTATTGATATGCCCTGACCAGTTCTCTTTGTGTTTTTGCACCTTCTGAAAGAGCAACAAAAACAATAATATTAACCCTTGGGCCTCCCCTCAATGCGAGGGGGATTCAGGCCATAATCCACCATGCTGGCCCAGTGTGGGTTGGTGGATTTGATTTTCGAAAATTTGATAGATTTTCTAAGACATGCAGGTTTCCTCACGATGTTTTCCTACACCATAGGCAAGTGATAATATTACTAAAGTTATGATTCGCACATAGATTTCAAACATCTAGAGGTGCAAGCCAGGGTTTGCACTCTGGACTTTAAGCCCGCATGACGCGTGCTTAAGCAATCGGCTATCGCTGCAAAAAAAAAGTAATATGAACTTTAAATTACTGTACACTTCTATTTCCTTTATACATTGGAAATGTGCTCTGTGTGTGTCTTACCACAACAGTAGGCGGTTTCTCAGCTATATAAGTGTTCATAAACTCAGCAAGTGGTGGTATGTACGTTTGTATGTTAGTTCGCGTCTCCTCTTCAGTCAAGCCGGCGTCGTACATCATGTGTATTGACTCCTTCAGTATGGTATCCGCGGTGCTTCGTAACTGTTCTATAGACATTATTTTCTGAGTCAGCGCCTTTTGTACTAGCTCGTGGATTAGGATGCCTGTTGTCATCTAGAACAATATTTATACACACTCCTAATAGTTGCTCTGTGGCGATTCCCATAGAAACACGTTCCACCAATGTACGCACGAATCATCTGATATTCTGAGCAAAGGAAATTCGTCAAATCAACTCTGTGCCAAAGATGAAGATGCAACCGCGCTTATTTTGCCAACATGAATGCAAGGTAACTGCCCGACACCCACTTAGTCACGCACCACCTAGCGTCGCGGCTGCACGGCTGCACACGCGCGCGCGAGATATTTTTTTCCCGTTTGTTTTACGTCCTACACTCCACTCTCGTAAAATATCATAAGCCATATCTTTATGGCGTGAAGTCACGGGCAAAAACTAGTTTACCTTTGTGTAATATTGTATCCCTCTTGTGAAAGCAGATCCATGCCCAGCTGATTAAACACATGTTATACAACTTACAGCCGTATTAGCGGAGTCGATCCCGCGCCAGCGCTCCTGCAACAGCGCTTTCCGTTTACAGAACACGCCGGCGACGACGCTAGTGCTGGACAGCAGGTGGTCCGGCCGCAGCACCAGCAGCCCGGACGAGTTGTTCACGCTGTAGTGGCCGGAGCACTGTGATGCGAGCACGCTCACGATATCGCCTGGTATTAACGGTGTATCGAGCCTGCCAGCACGGAGGAAAATGTGTAAAGTAAATATATCCTCAAACTGACGCCAGTAGGGTCGAGATTAGTACGCGCCATAACGGCCGAATACTCAATGACTACTCAATTATTTTTTTGTGTTAATGGCCTCTTTCCATTGAGTCGGGCCCAAAATGTTAAGACCGGCAAAAAAAGCTCACGAGATGTCGCTTCACAGGACTAGCCTATCGTTATCTGTCACTTCACTATTGTCAATGTCACTACTATGCCCACGTCAATGTGGCGCCACCCCGCGGCATTTTTTGCTCTCATAATATACAGGTAACATGAGTAGGTTTCCACAAAAACACATGACTTCTGTTAGGATTTTGCACTATAGTAATATTGATAGTAGGTTGAAAATAAAACCTCATACCATATCCCTTCAATGAAACATGTAGCTCTATTATTGATGCAGTTCTTCAGTCTCAGTTCCAGTTTGTTTGGATGTTGAATTACAGATATTATTTCGCAGCGCTGCATCTCACTGAGATCCAAGTCTTCAATACCATCCTGAATAAAACATTATAAAGGACTTAAGTTTATACTTATTATATTAAGATTCCACATAAGAGGAATATAATGTGTTCCTACAGGCTTAGTATGGTCAGCAATGACAAGACAAAATGTAAAAATAATATGTTGTCTCATTCTCTCTTAATGAATAAAGAGAGAGGAGAGAGAGAGAGACTTGCTGCATAATTTATGATTTGTACTTTGATACAGTCAGAAAGCTTTAGGCACTTTATATTTTACATTAACTATTGTAACAAGACTTATTTTTCAAATTTTTCATAGTATTAGGATCTCATCACCTCATCCAAATCACCAACATCAAACTCATCACCAAACTCATCACAGAGTTGCTCATCAAAATCCAACACCTTCACTGTGGAGCCACTTTTTGAAGGGGACACCTCCTTTAACAACTGTTTCTCTGGTGTCCTCAGCATCTTGATAGGAGTGCAGAGAAATTCTGTAAAAATAAATATTTGCGTAATATTCATAAATTAAAGTTGGTTCTCTTTGGTAATTTTATAGGGACTAGGTCCGTCCTACCCTCTCACCACTGTTACTTGTAACCCAGGATCGACAATGGTGCCCAACGATGACAACAAGGTTTGATCCTTGACAGATCCTGGGGAAAATCTAAATAAATTGTCTTAGAATCTGCAGGAATTTTATCCTCACAAGCACTTCCTGAGCAACAGAGTGGTTAGAGCGTGGAATAAGCTCCCAGTAGACGTTGTATCAGCTCAAAATGTGACCCAGTTTAAGAACCGACTCGATAAACACCTGAAAGAGAAAAGCTAGAAGAGAACAACAGGATACAGGCACCTATCAGTTGAATCAACTGTCTGCCTGATAATAAATAATAATAATAATTTAAAGGAACTGGAAGATTTCCTGAAGTAAGTATGATTGGTACAGTCATAACATTCATTTTACTATAGCCAATATAAAAAGTGATGTTCAGTATTGTTAACTTGCCTTGCATAGGACTCTTCTTTGGTGTTCTGCTTTTCCTCAAAGGGCTGTGTTTAGCACCACTATCCCTATTTAATGACAATTTCACTGGAGTTTTCAGTTTCACTTCTTGATTATTTATATTATTACCATTTACATGTAAACATGATTTGTTATTTATTTCCGCACTATTACCATTACATGAAACATTATCTTTTATATTATCCACAGGAGAGAGTGGTGATCTGACTATTATCTCCTTATCTTTCGATGGTGAATTTGATAGTTTACATTTATTTCTGTCTTCAGAATCAGTTGAAAATTGTGTACTATCATTTTTCTTTGGAGACATTTTTAGTTTACAACTACTTGGTCCCTTCAAAGGCACACTTGTTGCATGAACTATGTTCTCAGAGGTAGATCGGTCAGTCTTGATTTTTTTAGGTGTATTACTGCTTGTGTAGCGGCCGTTTTCATGGTTATCTGATGGTGGTGAAGCTTTTCTCTTGCCTGACAAATTCTCTGAGCATAGGGCCTGTGAGCCTTTGTTGGACGCCTGACTCCCATGACTACCGGAATTTTTAAAGAATTGCGTGATTGATTTTTGATTCTTTGCTGGACTTTTTTGAGCCTGGAACGAGGATCATTAAAAAGTTATAAGCATAAGAAAGTTTTGTTTCAATAGTAAATATGAGGCTATTTATTAAGTTTTATGTGGTACCTTTTTCAGGCTTAAAGCTCTCGGCATATTGTTATATCAATCGAAACCTAATTTATCTAAAAACTATAGCGAATAATAAAATAAAATGCAAATAAAACAAACAAGCCTTCACTCCTCCCGCGCTCTTTTGACATTTTTTGTTTTTTTTTTATTCACCCATAGCCAATACACTGTTATTTCTTATCTTAAGCTATGCCATAGACAAATCAAACTTCACCTCCAAAAAAGGTGGAGCACACCACACTTTGTCAAAGATTTAGTCGATTATTTTCATTATCACGAACGCAGTCTTTGTAAAAAAAATAAACTACGCAGGCTGACCAATATTCAGAAAAAAATGACAACTCCTTTGTTGTTGTTTTGAGGTTATATCTCGTGCTTTGTTTATATTTTCGAAAAATTATAAGGATATCTATATTCAGCCAAAATAAAAATGTCAAAGAGGCCAGAACACCAGGCACCGCCTGAAGTTGTAAGAAATTTAATATTGTTTGGATAGCATTCGAATAATACAATAACCTAACCTCATTGATTCTATTGATAACATTTATTCCTTTTTAGTTTTACAATGAAGATGAAGCAAGAAAATATACTCAAAAGTAAGTTATCTGATCATCTCCTATACCGATTTTCTGAATAGTAACAAGAACTCATTATAATCAGTGTTTTTTTTCAATAACAGTTCTCGAATTATTGATATTCAAGCGCAGATGACAGAAAGATGCATAGAATTACTTATTTTACCTGAAGATACACCTTGCCTTCTACTGGATATAGGATGTGGATCAGGTCTATCCGGGACTGTGCTAGAAGAAAACGGACATATGTGGATTGGGATGGACATATCTCCTTCTATGCTGGGTAACTAATAACAATAATATTAGCCATTTGTGTCCCACTGTTGGACAAAGGCCTGCTTCCACTTCTTAAACTCCTCCCATTTGTGGGCTATACATGGCCAGTCCTTCACAAAGGTGACCAGTTCCTCACCCCGTATGCCCATCTTACATTTTGTGGGACCCATTCGGTAACTGGGTAACAAAGAAATATTATTCCTTTTAGTGTTTCATTATTGAACATGGACCTCGTCACCTTTGTGGAGGGAGGTCCACCACACTGTCTCAATGTTGGCTGGTGAGCTATATCATTTTAATTTTAAAACTTACAGAGGTAGCATTAGAAAGAGAAACAGAAGGTGATCTAGTGCTATCAGACATGGGTGAAGGTGTACCATTTAGAGCTGGGTGCTTTGATGGGGCGGTGTCAGTTTCAGCCCTACAATGGCTCTTCAATGCTGATAAAAAGTTCCACCATCCAGTCAAGAGGTTAAACAAGTTTTTTACCACACTGTATGCTGCACTGGTACGTATAATATCATCTGACCAAACATTAAAATTAAGGTAGGAGTTCGTTTCAAGCAGCAGACAGCAGATGTCAGTCGGTCTCATAGAAATTGAATGCTGTCTGCCATCGCGGCACATGTCAACGCCACAATTTTCTATGAGACTGACTGATGTCTGCTGTCTGCCGCTTGCAACGAACTCCTACCTTTAAAGTCTTGATATCCTTTATCTTTTTCGTTTTTTTCGGCCGTCAACTGTCAAACTGCGAACATCAAGTAGATCGCGAGTCCGGAATTTTATTCGAAGAAAAGTGCTAAAGCTGTTTATTACACTGCAAAACGCGTTCATCACAACAATAAGATAGTGCGGGACACTTTTAAATAACAAAACCAGTGCGCGAACAACTAGCAAGTGAAATAAACATTTATCAAAAACTGACATCACTTTTTGAGGTTATAAATATCACAGTCAAGATAGACCCGAAAAACTAGTAAAGGGCCCCATCCATGCCCATTTCCTGCTGTCTTGAATACTGAGTATTGCCTGTAAAAACAAAAACTACTACTTGGTAGAAAAATAACCCGACCAACCCAACAATAAAATGGATGAACAAATGAAACTACTATGGTCCAATATGAAGGAAGAGATAGAAAAACAAAACTATAAACAAACGCAAATCATAACCGAAACCATTAGTAAAACATTAGAGGAGCATCTGATACCCATTAAATTGGAAAATGAAGCCTTAAAGAGTGAAGTCGAGACTATGCGGTCTAAAGTTAAATTCTTAGATCTAGAAGCAAGGAAAAATAATATTATCTTGCATGGAGTAGAAGAAAATGAGGAAAACAACAAGATAGGACTCATGAATATAGTGCTACAATTACTGAACAAAACTAATGAGGGTAGAAACGAAACCCATGAATGGGACAAATGGGAAATAAATAAACTGTACAGGATTGGAAAAAGGACCGAAAATAAAAACAGACCTATAAAAATTAGTTTCACCCTTACATGGCGCAGAAACGAAATTCTCAAGAATAGTAAAAAACTTCCAGAAGGAATATACATAACGGAAGATCTACCAAAAGAAGAGCTAGAAATAAGGAAGGCATTGATACCTAAACTAATAGAAGCCAGAGAGTCTGGAAAATACGCAATTATAAGAAGCGGTAAACTTATAATTCGAGAGAAAGGGACAGAAAAGAGAAAAAGAACTCCATCCCTATCACCCTCGACACCCCCCAATAACTTCAGCAAAGCTCCCGAGAACCCAAGTTTAAAACAACCTAATAAAATATCCAAAATTAATCCATTTGAAGTAATGAGAAACAAAACAAATTCGCGAACAGAGGAGAAATCAAAAAACTAAGAAACGACAACAACCGAAAAACAAAAACAAATATTAAAACAACTAGCAATGATAAAACTAACCTAATATTCCCCAATCCGGCTGGTCCCCGTGGGGAATTAGACCAGAACCCTCCATCAAATAAAAATCAACAAAAACAACAGAATGATACAAATATAAACAACTATGATAATGAAAACAAGTGCAAGAGTATAAAACCAAGAACAGAACAAGGCCTAAAAATATGCACATTCAATGTGAGATCACTATCAACAAAAGTAAGAACTTTAGAACTAAATAACGCAATAGATAAGATAAATTGGGATATTATTGGACTCGCAGAAGTTAAAAAAAAAGGAAATACCATCGTAGAACACAAAGATTATATATTCTGCTATATAGGAGAAACGCAGGGACTTCATGGTGTAGGCTTCTTAATTAAGAAATCACTAAAAACAAACATAATAAGCTTTTTGGGTATATCGGAAAGAGTGGCTCTACTAAAACTGAAGTTCAAAGAAGGACCACTATCTGTTATTCAAGTATATTCTCCTACTGAGAGTTCAAGTGAGGAAGAAATTACAAAATTCTACACTGATTTAACGAGAGCACAAGAACTGGCTGATAAGAACAGGATAGTCATGGGAGACTTCAACGCTAAAATTGGACATCCCAAACCTCACGAAAACTTAATAATGGGCAAATATGGCTACGGAGTGCGGAACACCAGAGGTGAACGTCTAATACAATATGCATATGAGAACAAACTGTCAGTGATGAACACATATTATAAGAAAAAAGCTTCCAGAAAATGGACTTGGATATCACCAGACCATAACACGAAAAACGAAATCGACTTTATACTGAGCTCCACACCAAAATCTATATCAAATATAGAGGTTCTGAACAAAATAAGTTTCCCATCTGACCACAGGATAGTAAGATGCTCCATGAACATTCAAAAACATAAAACCAGTCGAGGAACATTCAAAACCCTACCTAATAAATTGAAGTCCATGGATGAGAAAAACAATTACATACAAAACCTGAAAAAGAACTTACCCACACTGCAAGAATTCCTAAAAGAAAATAAGACCATACAATCCCTTGGGGATAAACTAGAAGAAGTAATCATAAAAAGCCTTAAAATTAATGAAAAAGCAAACAACAAAAATAAAGAAAATATCATTAGCAAACATACACAAAATCTAATCTGCAGAAGAACTGAACTGATGTTTACGAAAAACAAGTCAAAAGAAATTAGAAAGGAACTAAAGGAATTGTTTAAACAAGCCAACAGATCAATCAGACGAGATTATGATAACCACAGAAGAAAAATCATAGTAAAAAATATGTCATCATTCCGAAGTTCAAAAAGAGCCTTTAAAGAACTATCTAATCACAAAAATTGGGTACAAGGTCTGAATTGTGGGAAGGGCGAAACCAAAGACAGAAAAGGTATAATAGAATGTGCAACAGCGTTCTATGCATCTCTATACAAAAAACCAGAACATAAAACGACACAAGAAGATGAAAATAGTAATATAACTAAGGAAGACATAGCTGAAACACCATTAGACTCAATAACGGAAAATGAAATAATGAGCCACATAAAACGATTGAAGTCCGAGAAGAGCCCTGGAGAAGACAACATCACTAACGAAGCCCTGAAAATCGGAGCGCCTATCCTAATTACATATCTAGCAAAGCTTTTCAACTTAATACTGGAAAAAGAGCAAGTACCTGCGCAATGGAGTAAATCAAACATAATACTACTGTATAAAAAAGGGAACCCGCTTGACATCAGCAACTACAGGCCTATTAGCTTATTATCCACAACATACAAACTCTTTTCATCAATAATTCTAAGTAGAATAGCACCGGAAATTGATAAAAATCAACCAATAGAACAAGCGGGATTCCGCCCATACTACTCAACAATAGACCACATCCATGCAATAGAACAAATTATAGAGAAATTTAAAGAATTCAATAAATCACTTTATATAGCATTCGTGGATTACTCTAAGGCATTCGACAGCATAGTACACCCATCTATATGGACTGCTCTAAGAAATAATAATATAAACAAAACATATGTGAATATCATAAAGAACATCTATTCTAAAAGTGTAAGTAGAGTGAAACTGGAAAGACAAGGGGAGGAGTTCATAATTGGAAGAGGCGTACGGCAGGGAGATCCACTGTCTCCAAAGCTATTCATAGCTGTACTGGAAGACATTTTCAAAAACATACACTGGAAAAATAAAGGTGGAATATGGATAAATGGTAATAAAATGACACATTTAAGGTTTGCCGATGACATAGTTCTTTTTAGTGAATCTGCCACAGACTTAGAAAAAATTTTACAAAGTTTAAACTATGAAAGCATGAAAATCGGATTACACATGAATGCATCCAAAACAAAAATTATGACAAACAGCCACAAGAAAACAATCAAAATAGAAGAAAACCCTATAGAATACACAAACGAATATGTGTATCTAGGAAAATTAGTGTCTTTTAACGCAAATAGCAATGAAAACGAATTGGACAGAAGAATAAGTATAACATGGAAAAAGTACTGGGCACAAAAAGAAATTTTAAAAGGGAACTATAACATAAACATAAAAAAGACTATCATGGATTCCTGCATTCTCCCAAGCCTAACTTACGCTAGCCAGACATGGGTCTTCACGGAAAAAGTAAAAAACAAAATTTCATCTTGTCAACATGCTATGGAAAGAAGTATCTTGAAACTGAGAAAAATACAAAAAACGCGAAACACAGACATCCGCATGAGAACCAAATTGACCGACGCACTCCATTTTAGTTTAAAACAGAAATGGAACTGGGCAGGGCACTTGGCAAGATACGAAGATAAAAGATGGACTTACCAAACAACTAAATGGCCGGGACCAAAAGGCAAACGAAGCGTAGGAAGACAGAAGAAAAGATGGGCTGATGACATAGTGAACAAGGCAGGAGACAATTGGATGTACACAGCTAAAGACAGGGAAAGGTGGAGAGAGATGGAGGAGGCTTTTACCCTCAGGGGCCACATAACAAAGAAACAAGGAAATAGTCAAGCGTGATATATAATGAAATATAAGAATTGTTAAGTGGAATAAAAAGCTAATCAATCAATCAATCAATCCTTTATCTTTGCCTTTTGTTTATAAAACTGCTTAATATTTATTATTGTTGATACTTATAGAAATAAATGCTACAAAAATAAGCATATATCTGTTCTAGTTTTTCTCTATTATAACTATGTATTTTATTTCAGTCAAGATCAGCCAGAGCAGTTTTTCAATTCTACCCAGAGAATGAAAGCCAAATGGAGTTAGTGACATCACAAGCCATGAAAGCTGGCTTCTACGGAGGTGTTGTTATAGACTACCCAAACTCGGCTAAAGCTAAGAAATTCTTCTTGGTCCTGATGACTGGAGGATCCGCCCCATTACCTCAAGCTTTAGGTAAATTATCCTTAACCAGAAAATCATCATTATATTCTTTTGTTTTCCCTTATGTAACATACATGTTATGCATTAGAAGTTGTTATAGGTTTACGATGTAATTTATTTTTAGGTACTGATGAAAGCGATAACCTTCAAATAAAGTATTCCAAGAGAGAAGCCACAAGAGGTGCTCGTGGCAAACCACTTAAGAACACCAGAGCCTGGATCATAGAGAAAAAAGAAAGGAGAAGAAAACAGGGCAAGGAAACTAAAGAGGACACGAAGTACACTGGGAGGAAGAGGAGTGGACGCTTCTAGAAATTCATAATAGTTGTCATAATTTATGTACAGTTTATATTTACTAATACTAAAAATATCTTTATATTTATCATCTTTTCATCACATATTTCCACACTGTATCTACGCCATGCCCAATGGTTTCCACAGGAACCATATTAGGCAAAGGAAACCTGCAAGCGACTATGACTGTATCATTATTTGTTTCTTCCAACAACTTCTTTTCGAACTCATTCATCATTTGCTCAACACCAAATATCACTATGTTGTTATACGGTTTCAAGTCGAATGACCATAGATTTCGTCTATAGAACTTGGTACTGCGATATTCTGAATTCAAAACTGCTGCAATTCGTGAATAGTAAACAAGCCAGGGATTCAGTTCAACTCCATCCGCCTTGAATCCCAGTTTGGCTGCAGTAAATACAATTCTTCCGTCCCCTGAGCCCACATCCAACAGTTTACCATTCCGGCCCGCTAAGGCTTTAGTAACTCCTATAAGTTGTTCAGTTGTAGCAGGTACGTAAGGTAAACAAACTTTTCTAAGGGCTGGTGATACGAATGGTATACAAATAATACTGACTCCAACTGCTAGGCCTCCTGTAGTGTATATTAATGCTTTTCCTATAGGTGACAGCTTCGAAGGACTTTTGGACTCCGAACTTTGGAGTAATTCTAACTCCATAGTGACAAAAAATTAAATAATGCCCATACAATCATGCTAAATTGAAAAAGTGAGGTTATTTCGCTTTCATAAAATTAGAATTGACATTTCAACTTTTTTTTATGCTGCGTTCCATTCACCGTAATTTATGCTATTTTCGTCCACAAAAACTGTTAAAAACGATAATAATGATAACTTTCAGTACAAGTTGGTGCGAGTGGAACGAGATTTGTGATCGAAAATTACAAAATATACATAAATAAACATAGACAAAAAATATATTTTTTCTTTCATTTATAGCCATCGCGTTTGATATGATTTCCATGGTATGATGGTACACCTCTAAACCAAAGACTAATTAGTTTATTTTTATGTGATTGACATATTGACATGTAGAAGTGGGTGCTTAAACGAAAAGCCGTTTGAAAAGTTAGCTTTTTTAAGTAAGCGCCTAAGCGCGCTTACAAATTTAAGCGTGTTGCTTTTAAGCAATGACGGCAAGAAAGAGAAAGAAATTCCAAAAAATTAAAAAAATAACCTTATTTGTATGACAATACAGTTCAAATCAATATTTAATTAAATTTAACCTTATTGCTTTACCCATAAAAAGCAATAATTTATAATACATTATATTAGATTAAAAACCATATTTCCATGCACATAAGACTCACTATCAATTTTTCAGCGCGTAAGTTTTTGGCTTTTTGCTTGAACTTATGTTTAGTAAGCATTTTGCTTTTGTTGTCCGTTTATTAACGGACGAATTTTAGTTTAATTAAAAAAAGCAAAATAGCAGAAAAGCAGAAAAGCACTTTTACAACGACTTTTAAAAACAAGCACAAGCGTAACAACGTGCTTTTAATATAAAGCCGTTTATCACATCTTTATTGACATGTCATTAACTGTCAAATGATTTGTCAATAATTGACAAATTGGCTGTTGACCCCGGCCGGTCGGTAGTTGTTTGTTGCTATTTTCTAGGTTTTCACTAAATAAATAATAGATTTATAGCTTAATAATCGTGCTCCGTAACAAATGACGGCGTTTGAAGAGTTCGGAGTCCTCCCCGAGTTGGGGAAGGCGATAGATGAGATGGATTGGACCTTACCAACAGATGTGCAAGCCGAAGCTATACCTCTCATCCTGGGCGGCGGAGATGTGCTAATGGCTGCAGAGACCGGTAGTGGTAAAACCGGCGCATTCTGCTTGCCTATCATGCAGATAGTTTGGGAGACTTTGAAGGATCTGCAAGAGGGGAAAGGAAGTAAGGTTATACAGCAGATATCGTCTGAATGGACGATGTCGTTTTTCGATCGGACGGATGCGCTGGCTGTTACGCCGGATGGTTTGAGGTGCCAGTCTCGCGACCAGAAGGGTTGGCATGGGTGCCGAGCCACGAAGGGAGTCCACACTAAGGGCTTGTATTATTACGAAGCTACTGTCACTGATGAAGGGCTGTGCCGTGTGGGATGGTCGACGCAGGCTGTAAGTTTTGTTTTATAACATGTTAGACAGATAAACACCATTAATCTAGGTTCATATTGCTGTGTTGGTGTGCGCCAAAATGCAATCGCATATACACAACCTACTAATGTGAATCAAGTCATAGTAAATGAATGTAACCGATTGCACCCTGACACACCCAGACAACAATATGAACCTAGCTTTAGAATGGATGCCAACTAATTTATGGGCAATGGACTGGGAGTATGCCAAATACTATTCAGATCATACAAAATTACGCAAAGATCATGATCAATTACCAAAAATTGGTTCACATGGGACTACCTCCAGTTAGCTGTGTCTGGCTAATATGTCTAATACATGAAAAAAAGTAATTTTAATTTTGTTTTAGGCAAGGCTGGATCTCGGTACAGATAGACTGGGCTTTGGTTTTGGTGGTACCGGCAAGAAGTCCACGGCTAAGCAATTTGATGATTATGGATCAGCTTATGGCATGAATGATGTAATAGGTATGTACAATTGGAACTTTATTTTAAGAAGTACTAGCTGATGCCCGCGATTTCGCCTGCGTGGATGTCGGTGTTGCTCTACTATATTATGCATGTATTATACATAATAAACCTTCCTCTTGAATCACTCTATCTATTAAAAAAACCGCATCAAAATCCATTGCATAGTTTTAACGATCTAAGCATACATAGGGACAGACAGACAGACAGCGGGAAACGACTTTGTTTTATACTATGTAGTGAAGAAGTTTTTATCAAATAAATTACTTTATGGTGATTTATTCGTGTGTGTTTTTAAATATTTACATTATGATTTCATTTTTAAAGTATTTTAACCATAATATTTTGATACTCTACCAAAGGTTGTCTACTGAATTTGAACAATGGAGAGATACGCTACTCAAAGAACGGTGAAGATTTAGGAGTTGCATTTAAGCTGGAACAAGCGCGCCGCTCCGACTGCTATTTCCCAGCTGTTGTACTAAAAAATGCAGAAATGAGCTTCAATTTTGGTGCAACACCATTTAAGGTGACTATTGAATCTTATATTATCATGAAAAAATAATACAGATTACATTTTCCATTATACGCAACAGAGCAATGCGTAATATACAGGCCAGTCAGTTTAGAGCCTTTATTGTGTATGTATTATAATGTGTGATTAATTTCATAGAAGTGTACCACTTTCAGTATCCACCAACAAATGATTACATAGCAGTCAGTCAGGCACCCAAAGAGAATGTGAAGCCAAATGTTGTGTCTGCTGGGATCGCAACTGATACAAAACCTGTTAACAATGCACCACAAGCTATTATCATTGAGGTAAGAATGAATATTAAGGTGATACAAATGTTCAACTGGGTGGGTCTAAGTAAATGGTTTGATGAAGCAGCTGGCTTATGTGCAATATAAAGTATACAACATTAAATCTCATATGGTCGGGAATAAAATGGCTTAGCCGATTTACTTTAAATGTTACCAAATTTTGTAGAAATCGATTTCAAAATATGAAATTGTCAACCTTAATCGTAAATGTTCTCCATAGCAACTGAACAGATTTACGTGAAACCTATACCAGAAAAATTGTCAAGACTTGTCTAAGAATCCGTGGATCCAAGATTTAATATTAGTCATTTTATTTAAAAAAATAATCAATAATAACCTTAAATATGCTACAAACGTCATGGGTCATCATGACTTGGACTGCAAAATGTTCGTCGCAGATCCGCGATGGCGGCCTCCAAAGCTGGACGTGCGCGCAATTTTTTGCGTGAAATTCGTAAAAAAATTACGTCTTCTTAGCATTTTATGAATTAAATCACGTTTTAAATAGTTTAAATATAATATTGAACATAATTTTTAGGATATTATATGATTACAAATATTTTTAAATTAATATTTATGTCAGTGACGCGTTTTGTTGTCATCATAGATTATGAATAATATAGAATGATGAATAGGTATTTGATTAAAAAGCATAATCGTCCTCTAAAAACCGCTTACCTACTTTCTAATCTTATTGTCTTGCCTAACAACAACAACAGGTTGGGCTAACAATCAGAAGGTCCCAGGTTCGATCCCCGGTGGGGCATGCACCAATGGATGAATTTTCATCTATGTGCATAATTTACAGTTCGCTGACGGTGAGGGAAAACATCGTGAGGAAACCTAGGTACCTATCCATCGGGATTAGGTAATAGTCAGTTCCTGTATACACGGCGACCATAGATTTATTATTAGCAGATACGAAGCTATTGTTTATGGTATACATATTTGATGCAAATATGGACCACATTAACGAAAACATATCTGTCTCATTCTTACTCGTGACAATTTAGCTATGTAAAACAGTACAGTATATGTCATATATTTCTTTTTTCTGGAAGTTTTTGGTTAGTTCCGTCAGTAAGCCGCCTCCCTGAGGGCCTTTTTGGACCGCCATATTGGGTTGTCGGCTATGGTCGGGTCACTATGGTTAGTAATTCATCTGTCATGTCAGCGTCTTATACAAATTATTTTAAATTTTACGCTGAACTGTGTGTATTTTGTGACTCTTTATTATATTATTTAGGATTATTAAGGAAAAATCAATATAGTTTAGTGTTGCGTTAGGGCATGCAGTTCTGATTCTCTAAAGAATTTCGAAGGATTGTCATTTTTCAGGTTAGTTGTGTTATTTTCATATTTAAGTGTATTTATAGTGTGTGAAAATACCTTTCGTGTACATTATATTAATTTTTAATTGAGTTCCCGTCTATAATCGTACTCTCGAATTCATATTTTCAAATAAAATAGAACTAGCAAATATTTGCTATGTTTACATAAAAACGTAGTGCTGTTCTTATAAGTTTTGTTTCAAAGTTATCGATACAAATTCTATTCACCTACACGTTGGGCCGCGCCGTCACCCCGGGGTGACCACAAAGAAATTATTTTTGTTTTGGAAGGTGCGTGACTGCGCCGCCGCCTTAAATTTGTTTTATAATATTTGTCATCACTACTCACGAACATAAAGATGCGCGACAGAGATAACAAGTTGATTTATGGATAGTGAACATTTTAAAATTAAATGTGTAATTTGCTAAAACGGCTTAAAGAAGTTAAAATAGAGTTTATTCAAAATCTCCCGATTTCGCAAGATTTTTAGCTGATAAATTTGACAATTTTTAATTTTACGCTTTTGCTACACTGGGCAGTGGTAGGTAGGGATGATGGCCGTGTATGCATGAGGCTCTCCACACGTGCATATTTTCGTGGTAAAGTTGAGGCGCCAACAAGGCAGAGACATTGAAATTCTGGTGGTCTCTAACGTTAAATTG
This sequence comes from Drymonia ruficornis, assembly GCA_947859195.1. Taxonomy (NCBI): domain Eukaryota; kingdom Metazoa; phylum Arthropoda; class Insecta; order Lepidoptera; family Notodontidae; genus Drymonia; species Drymonia ruficornis. Next base: position 4,641,387 of record OX401924.1, on the reverse strand, counting down.
CGAACCCCGAAGAGTTGCCATGTGAAAATGACTTTACTTGAGCAGCAGCGTCACTCTGCACAACCATTTTAGAGGGAAGAGGGTGACTCGCTCCACAGAGCCATAAAATAACATAATAGTCATAAATAAAAACATAATTTTGTACTGCCTACCCCCGATTAACGTGATATTTGTGCTGCGGTCTCTTTCCCCCCTTCATGACACTTGACTGACCGACTCGTTTGGTACACTCGTTGTCGCGGTGCCTCCTGTGTCTAAAAACCTTAATCGCACGAAATCTACTCAATCCTTTGTGTAATTGTGTTGTGTGAACTGGATAAACCCAAGTGAGTGCTCTAGTGATGTGCCTGCGCAGAAGAACCTGACGATCCAGCCATACCACCCTGGAAATGCACCCGCCTCCATCGTGTCGTTAATGTACACGCTTGACATTGACCTGAGCCTTACAGATTTGTCTCCCCCCTTTTTTTGCCTTATTTGATTTAGCCCAGCATAGCTGAACCCACAGATTAGAGAAGTTGACAGATGTAGTCTTGGCAACAAACGAAGTGAAGCCAGGTAGCATTATATGTGTGCGTGACAACTAGGAGCGGCACTAGGGAAACATACATTTGTGTGCGTGTAAAGTTGTGTAGTTATAGGGCGAGATTGTATTCGCTTTTTGTTTTGTATTTGCTTTGGTGGCTTCACTTTCGTGTTCTATGCGCTCCATCTATAGCTCCTAAATCTGTGGCTGAACCTACCTAATCAGGACCCAGCACTTTTCCCGCGACATGACCGTTAGGTATATCGATATGGATACTATCGACTAACTAAAAGTACAACACTTTTTGCTGTGCGCCATTTTAGACGGTCGTGTGCTCGTGTTTGGCTACAGATGACGTCACATAGGGCTCGTCCTTTCTCTCTTAGGTCATTGACGGCGACAAGGTTCACCACCTGTCACGTTGGGTTCTGACTATCTGGTGAAACGTGGGCTTTGAGTTGGTTAATCCCTCCACAATGTGGTGGTATATGGCCACTCACGCCTCTGACTACCCCCGAATGGGGATAAAAGTCGTGACGTTACATTTCATTTTTTCATATTTTTTGTCTTGCCTATGATATCTTTTTATACCACTGAGTTGCTAGACAAACTTATTTTTTTTTGGGCGGGAAGTGGCGAAGTGCAACATTGAAAATCTATATTATTATAGGTAGGTACTTGACACTGGCTATATGCGACAAGAAAAGCCAAGACAAAAAAACATGCGTACGGCCCGCCTGATGTTAAGCGTGTTTCAGTTGATGTTATTCATACTACTTAATATTAGTAATACGATATTATTTTTGTTTGCTTATTTTTAAGTTGGACTAACCACCGTTTGGTGGGGTAGTACCACCCTCTCATAGAAGATCGGCGTAAAGCAGCTATTACAGCTGCGTTTCGTACGATGAGTGAGAGAGCCGTAAGCCCAAACCCCCCCCCCCCTTCTCCCCTACCCCTTCCCTTCAGGTCGGCAATGTTTACTATATGTTTAGTTTTATTGAGCATCAGGATTAAGTTGGGAGACCGGAGTTCAATGCTCTACATTACTAAACCATACATCAAATAAACATCACAGCTTCTTAGGGATGGGTCCAAATTTAATAAGTCGCTAAATTTGCAGTGCTAAATTTATTTAGTGTCATCACCTGTTAAATATTTTTTTAGAAATGTAATGTCACCACTTTTATCCCCATTCGGGGGGAGTCAGAGGCTTGAGTGGATATACACCACCCCATTGTAGAGGTATTAACCAACTCAAAGCCCACGTTTATACAGGTGAATTTTTCAAGTGTGCGTGGATGGCCAAATCCGAAACTATAAGGAATATCGAAAGGTACTCAAAGAAGTCTCGGGGCCGATTTTGGTGAAAACTAAAACTGCATCATTGGATTTTTGAAAAAATCTAAATTCGTAGCCAGGAATCGAACTAGTTGAAAAACACCACTTACTGTATTATTACACCATTCGATAGTGTCGCTGATAAGGAACGAATTCTGGGAAGTAATGACATACAGCAAACTTAAAAAAAAACTGTGTTTTTTAATAAACTGCTGCATATTTTCAAGTTGACTGTAATAAGTCATACGTACATTACCTTTACCTTGTTCGAAATTATGCTCAATATTTTTATTTATTTACCTTCGCAGCGCAGTCATCTTCACAACATTATGTTCTAATTACAAATTTTAGATCATTTTTGAACAATTAATCAGTTTAGGTTAAGAGAAATAAAATACTATTTTGTTTAAAATTAGCTCTTTCCTTAAGTTTACCGTAAAAACAATATTCGTAGCCAGGAATCAAACTAGTTGATTTAGAATAAAAAACCAAATACTGTATTATATACACCATTCGATAGTGTCACTGAATAGAAACGAATTTTGAGAAGTAATTACAACTTCTCAAAATTCGCATGTGTGTGTGCATAATTTACAGTTCGCTGACGGCGAGAGAAAACATCGTGAGGGAACCTACCTATCCCTCGGGATTAGGTAATAGTCAGTTCCTGTATACACGGCGACAAGATTCACCACCTGTCACGTTGGGTTCTGACTATACAGGATGAATTTTTCAAGTGAGCGAGGATGGCCAAATCCGAAACTATGAGTGATATCGAAAAGTACTCAAAAAAATCTCGGGGCTGATTTTGATGAAAACTAAAACTGCATCATTGGATTTTTGAAAAAACAATAGTCGTAGCCAGGAATCGAACTAGTTGATTAAGAATAAAAAACCACATACTGTATTATTACAGCATTCGATAGTGTCGCTGATAAGAAACGAATTTTGAGAAGTAATTACAATTTTCATCAAAATCAGCCCCGAGATTCTTTTGAGTACTTTTTGATATCACTCATAGTTTCGGATTTGGCCATCCACGCACACTTGAAAAATTCACCTGTATAGTCAGAACCCAACGTGACAGGTGGTGAATCTTGTCGCCGTGTATACAGGAACTGACTATTACCTAATCCCGAGGGATAGGTAGGTTTCCTCATGATGTTTTCTCTCGCCGTCAGCGAACTGTAAATTATGCACATAGATGAAAATTCATCCATGAGTGCATGCCCCAACGGGGATCAAGCCTGGGACCTTTTGATTGTTAGCCCAACCTGTTCACCACAGTCGCTTGCAGTGCAGTTGTTATCCCCAGATTCGAGTCTTCATGATTTTCCCTGTTTTCGGAACAATACACACTTAGGTGTTGTAATTATTATGTATTGTTCCGAAAACTGGCAAAGTGGAAGCTCAAAGAACCCCAGCGAGACAGTGGAGCACATCTTGCTTCATTGCCCTGTATTTGCACGCCAAAGATATGATGCACACACAAACATAATAAAATTTGTACGGAACCCTCAGAGCACGAGTCCTACTTGCACTTGTCCGGTTTTAATTTATAATGAGTAGCCCAAATACAAATTTTCATGTCTCTAGCTTCAGAAAAATTGGGACGCCTATACAAACTTGCACCCCCTATTTTACACCGTTAGAGGTGAAATGATCAAAAACGCTGAAATTACTATTCTTAGTTAATAAGAAGCCTAAATACAAATTTGATTGTGCCTAGCTTTAGAAAAATTTGAACCCCCATATAAACGTCCACCCCTTATTTTACCCTCTTGGGGGTAGAATTTTCAAAAGCGCTGAAATTACTAATTTGGATTTTTATTAGTAGCCTAAATAGAAATTTTCATGTTTCTAACTTCAGAAATGAGGGAATTCCATACAAACTTCCACCCCTTATTTTACCCCCTTAGGGTAAGAATTTTCCAAAATCCTTCCTTTGCTCTTCTTTTACGCTATAAAAGGTACTTACTGTCCAAATTTCATGTTTGTATCACCAGCGGTTTGAGCTGTGCACGTTTTGACGGACGGACAGATAGACAGACGGACAAAAAGTGATTCTATAAGGGTTCCGTTTTTTCCTTCTGAGGTACGGAACCCAAAAAACTCACAAAACGAGGCGTTTTGTGGAGCCAGTATTTTATTTTTAATTATACCATATATTATTATTATCATGGAGCTGCTCCAGACCCATGGCTCTGGCTTGAAAATCTTGACATTACATGAAAATTAGTATTTCGGCTACTCAGCCTACAAATACAAATATTCACGTCTCTAGCTTCAGAAAAACTGGGACTATCCATATATACTTTCTCCCCTTAATTGTTGAATTCTCAAAAATCCTTCCTGTGGTCTTCTTCTACGCTATAAAAAGTTAAAATTTCATGTTTCTAACTCAAGCGGTTTAGGCTGTGCACGTTTTGACAGACGGACAGATAGACTGACGGGCAAAACAGTGATCCTATGAGGGTTGCATGCATGTCCGGCATGCGTTGCATTGCCACTCCATCCGTCCGTCATCCTCCATCAATCCATCAGTCAAATAAGGGGTAACCTTTTCCAAAAATGTGCGCGTACTAGGTCGCAGACACAGCTAGTAACTAATAAGGATTAGTACTATTTTTATTTCAGTTATTACCCGATGTTGTCAACAATTTTTCTTGTTTTCAGTTATTTAGAATTTTAAGTTGTTTTAATTTTACTTATTTTGTCCTATAATATTAAACATTTAAATTATGTACTAGTCTTTTTTAAGTAGTACTACCTATTACCCAGTGTTGGGCAAAATTAATATTCAGAACAATTAAAAATTAACAGTTAGTGAGCTTTTATTTACAATATCAACAAAATAACAATAAAAAAGATTACAAAGAAAAAATAACCTACCCACCTACCTATTAATAAAAATGTACTTAAGATTTAGTGAAAATTTTCCTTTACGAAGTTACCCTTATACGACTAAATAAAAGTAGGCAAGATACGAGTTTAGTATATGAGTCACTTCTGTTTTTGATTTATCATGTCGTCTTTTTGATGTGTCGTGGCGTATCGAAAATTCTAAATTCAAAAAATTCAACTCGCGGTCCTACGACTTTGTTTGAGCAAAAAGCGGTCAACCTCGAGCTGTCAGTTGCAATGGTTCCAGCCTTAATTACTTTCAATCACTTATTAGTCTAATGTCTAGTCTATATTATTATGGTTGCATCAAAAGCAAAAAAACCGGCCAAGTGCGTGACGGACTCGCACATAAAGGGTTCCGTACCACCATAGAATAAAAACGTCAAAAATATCTTGTATGAAGACCCGCTTTATTTTTCAATTTTATTTATATTTATATTTTATTTTTAGTATTTGTTGTAGCGGCACCAGAAATACACATTCTGTGAAAATTTCAAGTCTCTACCTAATTTCAAGTCTAAGTACGGTTCGTAAGATACAGCCCACTGACAGACAGACAGACGGACAACGTGGGCTTAGTAATAGGGTCCCATTGGCACCCTTTGGGTACGGAACCCTAGAAAGATGCATGCTATGCTTTTTATGAAACTAGCATATGGGGCAATGATTCGCGCATAATTATGGGAAGCACTTATGTATGAGGCGCACTTGTCAGCAACCGGTGTGCGCCTGCGCCGGGATCCATGCAATGTCTGATCTGAAGTCTGCCAGTATTGACGGGCCCTTTGGCGTGGTTGGTTGAGATTCCGCCTTTCTCGCTGCAGTTCGTAGGTTCGATTCCTACACCGGACATGCATTTATTTGTATGTCTACAGGTTCCGAGTCTGGGTGTAATTATGTATATTAAGTATGTATTTACAAACAAAAGGTAGTATATGTAGTAATATCAGTTATCTGGTTTCCATAGTACAAGCTCTACTTAGTTTGGGATCAGGTTGCCGTGTGTAGAAAATTTTCCAAGGATATGTATTTATTTATTTAATAAAGTTAATCATAACATTTCCTCGCTGCAGCCTTCTAGAGAGTTAGCAGAACAAACTTGCACGCAAATAACCAAGTTCAAGACGCACTTGGAGAACCCTCAAATCCGAGAATTGCTCGTAGTAGGAGGAGTCAATGTCAAAGACCAGATCAACCAACTCAACGCTGGTATTGACATTGTGGTGGGCACCCCCGGCAGATTAGAAGACCTCATTCAAGGAGGTAAGGTCTTTAATTATAATTATTTTTTTATAGGACTGGTGGCAAAAAAGCTTACGGCCCGCCTGATGTTAAGCAGTTAACGTAGCCTATAGATGCTTACAATACCAATTGCTCTGCCAATTGCATTGCTTCGCACATTGCCGTACTGAAGGGGGGTGGGCTTTCGGCTATCTTACTCATCATACGAAATGCAGCTGTAATGGCTGCTTTATGCCGATCTTCTGTGAGAGGGTGGTAGTACCCCGGTCGAGCCAGCCCGTTTATGAGCTACAGTCAATTGGCTACAGCTTGACTTTTTTAATGTGACAAACAAGCGTACGGCCCTCTTATAGATGCTTGCAATACCAAAGGGATCGCTCGCACGTTGCCCGCCTGAAGGGAAGTGGGACAGAGGGAGGGGAGGGGGTTGGGCGTCCAGCTTTCTCACTCACGCAGCTGTAATAGCTCCTTTACGCCGATCCTCGGTGAGAGGGTGGTACTACCCGGGTGGAGCCAGCCCATATATGAACTGTAGTCAATTTGCTACAGCTTGGCTCTACCACCAATAAACAATAAAATATATGGATGAAATTCCTGTAAAAGACATTTTATTACACAAGATTCTCGTTCTGACAATTAAAGCTTTATACGTTAAAAAGTGGTATTGTAATTGTTTTGTTGACTTTAATCTTTACCCTCTCTGTAGGTTACCTAGCCCTCACCCATTGCCGTTTCTTCGTGCTCGACGAAGCGGACGGTCTTCTGAAAGCCGGCTATGGAGAGCTCATTGAGCGTTTGCATCGCCAGATCCCGAAGATAACCTCGGACGGTCGACGGCTACAGATGGTAGTTTGTTCTGCGACACTCCATGCTTTCGAAGTGAAAAAAATGGCGGTAAGAAACACAAATAAGCCTTATAACTTGTCTTGCGCTCGACGTCAGACTTTCGATAAAATTTGGGCAGTCGTGAAGTCTATTTTGCTGTAACATATTATATACCGTAATGTCACGTTGGATCAACAAGTTTCCATATATGGAGCGTACGTGGACCTTAATATCTTATTAATATTAATAATTATATATTAATATTATTAATAAGAATAATATTAAGTCCCTTAAGGGAGGGATATATCCCTCCTGAAGTCTTTTCTTTACACTACAACATGGGGTCCTTTAAAGGGCATGGTTTTTTTTGGGACTAGGCCTGTCACACTCTCCCACCACTGTTATTCCAGGATCGACAATGGTGTCCAACGATGACGCCACGGCATGTTTACAGAACTGTAAAAGGTCGGCGCCGTGTCTGCTCCCCTTAGGTTGCAGATGTCCTGGGCGGCGGCTTCCACTTACCATCAGGTGGACCGAATGCCAGTGTGCCATCCTTGGCTATAAAAAAAAGCTTGTGTAAGTTTCAATATACACCTGCGCTCATAAATAATGTTGTTTTCATAACAGGAAAAGTTAATGCACTTCCCTACTTGGGTGGACTTGAAAGGCGAAGACGCGGTTCCAGAGACGGTCCACCACGTCGTCGTCAACGTGGACCCACAGAAGGACCGATCTTGGGAGACTTTACGCAAGTATGTGTGGTTATAAAATATTTGCTAAATTCCGATTTTTAATCAGGCGAAGTAAACTGAGTTCTTAATTTGAAATTTGTATTAGCATCCATCAATTCACTTCGTCTGATTGAAAATCACCCTATAGATCCAAACTCTTTTTTTTTTCCTATGGCTTCGGGCTAACATCAGGGTTTTAGATCGCGGCAGTCAATGAGAAAAGATCGCATTGTTACCTTGATGCCTTCGACTATCCAGGCAGAATGTATCGAATATTTACTAGGTAATCCTTTTTCTTCTGTTTTTTGTAGACACGTCCAAACGGATAGTGTGCACGCGAAAGACAACATTCGCAGCGGCAACACGACACCGGAGACGTTGTCCGAAGCCGTCAAAATACTCAAGGGAGAGTATTGCATCCGCGCCATCAGGGAACATAAAATGGACAGGTTCGATTTTCACTATAGCATAAGGTGGCAAACAAATAAGCGCACGGCCCGTATGCTAAGCAGTTACGATAGCCTACAGATGCTTGTAATACGAAAAGCATCTCGATTGAGACAGAGGGAGGGGTCTGTGCTTTCGGCTCTCTTGCTCATCGAACGAAACAGCTGTAATTTTACACCGATCTTCTATGAGAAGATGGGTACCCCGGTCAAGCCAGCGCGTATACCAGTATGCAGGGCTTATAGCGTATGCAGTCAATTGGCTACAGCCTGGCTTTACCACCAATAAAATGGATGGCGATGTTGTATGGTCAGCAACATAAGTCGCTCAACATTCTCAGTTTTCAAATTGCTTGTTTTGCATCAAATCTATTATATTTCTTCATCTAAACTAGAGATGTGCCGACTAGTCGGTAAAGCCGACTATCGTAGTCGGCGACTATTCGGCAAAGAGCGCCGACTATCCGGCTTCTTACTTTGTATGTATTTTTGGCATTGGTTACACTTGACTTTACGGGATCATTGTCCAATTGTTCAAAAAAATCCATACACGAGACTTTCTTTTTGACATGATTAAATGTTAATTGAGCTCTTTCACTTTAATGAACATTAACACTATTATCTTTATATCAAAATATTTTTTTACACAAAAACAGCGGTCTGACCCGTACAAAAGCAAAAATCAAGAAACAATGCGAAGTAAACAAAACAGGCGCGCGAATCAGCTGTAAACGAAGCATCATTGAAATCCCCGAAACTATGATTGGCTTGGCCGATTAGTCGGCTTCTTTACAACCGACTAATATCGGCTAGTCGGCCAAAGTCATAATCGGCACATCTCTAATCTAAACACGTTGCTAATGTTTTGCTAAGGTTTTGACAATATTAACCACAGAGTAAAGACTAAAGAAAGAGGTGCCCTTATTAGATATTTGTATGAAACAAAACGTGGTCATTGTTTTTTCTTTTTTATTCTACTATTTACCGGTAAATAGTTGAACTACTCGCTTCGTTTTATGTCGATGTTAGTACTAGGCCGACCACTCGGCCTACTTGCTTAGGGCCAGTCCCCTTAGTAACTGGTCCATGATATTAACCAACGTTTGTAAAATGAAGAGTATTACCGATTTGAAAAATTGAGAATGTTAAGTGACTTCAGTTGCTGACTGTACCTTATACCGTTGTATTGTAGGGCTATAATCTTCTGTCGCACGAAGCTGGACTGCGACAACCTGGAGCGCTACCTCAAGTCGTACGGCGGCGAGTTCTCGTGCGTGTGCCTGCACGGCGACCGCAAGCCGCCCGAGCGCAAGGCCAACCTCGAGAAGTTCAAGCAGTGCCAGGTCAAGTTCTTGGTCTGCACCGACGTCGCCGCCAGGGGGATTGATATTTCCGGACTGCCTTTCAGTAAGTACACTATAAACTTGAAATTAATAAAAAAATAATTAATTCGAAACCAAACCACGATTTTTTTTGAGCTGATAGCCTTTAGATATATGCAATACAAAGGCATCGCTCGCACGCTGCCGACCTGAAGGGAAGTGGGACATAGGGAGACGAGGTGGGGGGTTGGGATTCCGGCTCACTAATAAATATAGCCACGAAAAGCAGCTGTAATAGCGACTTTACGCCGATCGTCTGTGAGAGGGTGGTGCTACCCCGGTCGCGCCGGCCTATACATACATATATTATGTGAACTGCATTATGTCCCGGATTTTATGTAGCGTAGTGACAGCGAAAAGTTCTCGTTATTGTCAGTGATCAACGTGACATTGCCCGACGAGAAGTCTAACTACGTGCACCGCATCGGTCGCGTGGGCCGCGCCGAGCGCATGGGACTCGCCATCAGCCTCGTCTCCACAGTGCCGGAGAAGGTAATAACAACTTTGTTTTTAGATACACTATCACGCCTGGTTTCTTGAAGGGGTAGGCAGAGTTGGACTGCAATTTAACAATGGAGATCCGTAACGAATTTAGTTGAGACTGCAGATTTATAGAGCTAAGAAATCCATAACATACAGTGCAAATATTTTTGGTCTACGACAAAAAATTGACGAAGCTGTGACCAAATTACTAGCGAAGTTCGCGCGCGGATGTCGTGACGTCATCTGGATCACGCGCGCTTTGTAATGAACGGCGGCGCGGGCGGATACAGCTCTCCTTCAATCCGACGGCCCCGTGTGACGTCATACGCACATGCCGCACCACATTACATAAAATGTGTTATGAAATCGTAACGGATGGACCGCTTTAGATGATTTCAAAATTATATCGATAAGAAAGCTTAGTTATAACTATAGTGTTGATTTGTTGAACTATTATAGATTCTCATTTCAATTTAATTGTCAAATGTGTTATAACGATGATGCTTCCATTTCGATTGATAGCAACTCGGTAGTTTTGACAATTTCGAACAACGACGAACCAACTCTTTTTTTTATATAACTAAGGCCAGTCACGCACTAGGCAGCCCGACTGCGGCAGCCAATCTGATGTCTGATGGCTCATAGGAACCCGCGCACTAGGCGGCCAAGAATTTGCTCAATATTTCTTCTGCCGCAGCTGGGCTGCCTAGCGTGTGTCTAGCTTAAGGTGGCAAATAAGCGAACGATCCACCTGATATTAAGCAGTAACCGTAGCCTATAGATGTTACCAATTACAAAGGCATTGCTCGCATATTGCCGGGGGAGTGGGACAGGGGAGCATAAGGGCCCGCCACATACATACGGAATTCCGTTTCGAAATATCGAATCGGGGATTCCGAACGCAGTAAATCCAAATCAAATGTATGGACGTATCGATATTTCTAAACGGAATTCCGTATGTATGTGGCGGGCCTTGGAAGGGGCTTCCGGCTCTCAGCTGCTTATGTTGTTATAGCATGTATCCTATTACAATGTGTTGTGTGTAGGTGTGGTACCACGGCGAATGGTGCTCATCCCGCGGCCGAAACTGCTGGAACACAAATCTGATCGACGACCGGCCCAAGGGATGCTGTGTGTGGTACAACGAGCCTCAAGTAAGGACATCCTCATAGCAAAACTATTTCGTGATGGCAAGGCATTGGTGTCATACATTTGTTTGAATGTTCAATACACATCCGATTTCACAGCAGCACGGGTAGCGCAGACGGCCGTGACAACAAAACGGGAGATAAATCGATTTTGTCTCATTCTCTCCCATGCATTATGTAAGAGAGAACGACGCGGTGCGACATAAGGGGCCATCCATTAATTACGTCACACGAATTTCATGATTTTTAGACCCCTCCCCCCCTTGTCACAGCTGGTCACATTTTCGAGATCCCCCCTGTGTAACGTCACATATTTTTTATAATTTTCAGAAATTTTCAAAATTTTTCGTTAATAATTCAAATTTCGGTTTTAATACTTAGATATATTAGATTTTTAAATTTGACGTCAAACTTAGGACCCCTCCCACCCCCTTGTCACACAATGTCACATATCGTCGGCCCCCTCCCCCCCCCCCTCTTTACGTGTGACGTAATTAATGGATGGCCCCTAATGCGTGATAAACGTCTTGTCTTGGCGCGAGTGCTAGCCCTTCTGAGTCAGACGTCAGAGTCACGCGCAGGCAGAACAGCGTGGAAATGTTCACGATGTTATGACCGTCAAACAAACATGGTCATTATAGTCATGGTTATGGCCTTTTTTAAAACGTTCTGCCAACAAATCGGGATGTGTATGGAGCGATTTAGATTTCAGTTTGATCATAGTGGGATTATAATCGGACATCAATTGCCAACCGAAGGGTCAACTCATTCACTAACGAATTCTACTTATGATAACGGCCCCGATTTCGGTGCAGATTTTGTTTCGGCTTTCATCGATATGTAGGTGATGTTGGTGTGATTCCGTGCCGAGTTCTTACCTCGTCAGAGATTCCACTACAAGTTCGTAATGTTGACAGTACCTGGCCGACATCGAGGACCACCTCAACGTCACGATCCAGCAGGTCGAGTCCGACATAAAGGTGCCGTGCAACGAGTTCGACGGCAAGGTCGTGTACGGTCAGAAGAGGAAGCAAGCCGGCACTGGATACCAGGTACAGTTTGCCATACCTAGTTGGTACGGTGTTTGCCTAGTTAGGTGGCAAACACCGTACGGCCCGCCTGATGTTAAGCAGTTACTGTACCTATAGATGCTTGCAATACCAAAGGCATCGCTCGCACGTTGCAGGAAACGAAGTGGGACAGGGAGGGGAAGTTGGGCTTCCAGATCCTCTCGCATCATACGAAACGCAGCTGTAATAGTTACTTTACGCCGATCTTCTGTGAGAGGCATAATTTACAGTTCGCTGACGGTGAGGGAAAACATCGTGAGGAAACCTACCTATCCCTCGGGATTAGGTAATAGTCAGTTCCTGTATACACGGCGACAAGGTTCACCACCTGTCACGTTGGGTTCTGACTATCTGGTGAAACTTTGAGTTGACTTAATACCTCCACAATGTGGTGGTGTATGGCCACTCAAGCCTCTGACTATGTCCGAATGGGGACAAAAGTCGTGACGTTACACAGTAGTTAAGTCAGTTGTTTGTTTACAGGACCATGTAACCCAGATGGCACCAGTAGTGAAATCGCTTCAAGAGTTGGAGTCCCAGACTCAACTTTACTATCTCAAAATGCATCATAACGTCTCCATTGCATAGAAAAACTAATTTATTCTTTATCGAGTCAACGTGCACTAACAGACTGATATGTATCTTAAAATGAGTCAACATGTATTTTATTTATTTATGTGAATGCTTGGAGGTGCCTAATAAATAATAATAAAAAAACAGTTTTAAATTATTTTTTCTTATATTTCACTCAATTTCAATTCGCTACTGATTATTATTCAGGGCAGTGCGTGCCAGCCCGCGGTTTTTTTATTAAATAAATTATTAAGTCTCATAACACCGCTACACAGGAAAATAGCCGTTAACAATACTGTTATAATAATCATAGTTCCGATCGTCTGCAAATCCCATCGCTTCATATTTCACAATTCATTTGGTGTGATCTATAAAAACTGTTTTAATTAAAGTAACGCGGTTTTACAAAAATACATAACAATACTTGCCTTTAAAAACATAATTATTTATTTATTAGAGTAAAACTAAATATATCATCGTGCAATATGAAGGGACATAAATTTTACTTGAAAATTGACATTCCATTGTATAACTGCTACGTATATTCATATGAACAGTTTCTTTTGGCTACTTACAAAAATGTGCCTTATTCTAAAGTAGAAAGGGGATATACCAACCCATTCCTGCAAGTAACGAGTGAACATTGATTTACTAAACTAGTCAGCAGACACGTAAGCTGAAGAAACTGTATAACTTCATTGATATAGGTTACATATAATTATGTTTTCCAATTATATATAAATAATCGCTTATCGATCTAGAAATTATATTAAGTTATTCTTCAACAACACTAATAATAATAATTGTCCCATATTGTAAGCGTCAGCGCAGACCTGCACGATAGCATGTACTATGCGATTAAAATAAGAGTAGGACCGGCCTAGCGCCATATTGTGTCGTCACAACTGGAACTTGTACAGGCTCTCGGCTAATTTCACTCATAAGTACAGTATTTGGTACCGTACTTATATGAGTGAAGTTAGCCGAGAGCCCGTCCTATTCTTATTTTAATCGCATTGTAGCTATAGCGCAACCTGAGGTATTGATGCTCGTAACGGGTACTAGTTATTTCAATGAAGCTAACATCACGGGCGAGGATACGCGTACAAAATGGAACGAATAAAACATAATATCCCACTAAAATTTGCAGTTTATCATACAGATTTTATAAACGTCCGTCGCATCTATACTTGTAGTGATTGTTATTTCATTTTATGTGTCATTAACTGCCAATGTATGTAACAAGGAACGATTTAATATAATCTGTCTACATCAAAATCTGTAGAATAAACCGATTTATATTAATTAAAGTGCAATTCATTGATGACAATATAAAATGCATTCAAATACAAATATATTAATCTATGATTCTATTAACCTAGTATTTAAAAGGAGTTTAAACAGGGAAGGGACGCAACAAACAAAATATTGTATTGTTATCCTAATTTGAACAGCAATTAAAAATATAAGCCTTTGCAGCAGCGACATACATAACTGAAGTAGAAGATAGGTTAGGAAATCACACTAGCTCATTATATTAAAAGGTAGGAACAAAGCAATACTAAGTATAGCGTAGTAACGTTCCTGGATCTTCGTAATAATTGGATCATCCGAGATCCAGCCAATCCAACGTTAGTAGAAACGAATGAAGTGCACGATTGGTTTAATTAACTATTCTAATCCGAGTAAGCCAGTCCCTAAAACAATCGCCACACAAAAAAAATCGTGTGATTATTATACTAGCATAGTTAATTAGAGATTGGTGATTCGAACGTACCGTTATAGGAAGATAGAAAACTATTAACGACTGGCAAACATCATTCATAACTACATTACGATTTACAATTATTATAAATTAATAATTACTCTTTTGGTGATTACGGCTACCCTACCATAGCTGCTTACCTTATGGTGGTATGCCACTCGTCCAAACTTTTTGGCCAATAGACAATCAAACGAACTAGCAATCCTGTTTACTTGATCAGACTGAAATCACTCGTCAAAAGGCTGCTATTATGAACCTGAAGCAATGATCCGTTTTGTTCGGGCTTTGAATTGACACATTCCGTAGTAGTGTCAAATTCACGAACCCACTGAAGGTCCCTTGAAACGTGGCTTCAACTGACTCCTGCGTAAAATACGCGCGTGTATGCCGCATTTAGCTAGAGCCCTAAAGAGTTAGACAAGTGGCATACCGGCCTTATACTAGGAATACATATAAAAATTCTTAGTACTTATTAGAAAATTCCATCTACTTTGACATGTATCAAAAATGCGTTCCCGATATCAGGCGATAACCGTGACAGGGTCACGCGAGTGCCTGCCCCCTTCGATACGAGGAAACCCTTACACTATCGGGGATGCTCTATCACATACGCTTATAAAATCACTAATACAAGTCACTCCAATTAACTTATACGGTCTATATTTTACCGGATAAGGAATTTGCGAGATCTATATTCTGCGCTCTAATGATACACCGAAACAATGAAATTTACCGTGCGTTATTGGATAAGATTTTTCAAATATACTTCATAAACTTTACGCCCCCCTATAAAATGGTTGCCGAATCCTTTAATATTTATGCTGACGAATAACATTTGGTTACGGCATAAAATTTTGTTTTTTGGACTCCATATTATATTGGCAAAAGAAATAATTATCAAAAATAAATCAATGGAGCACAATATTGTAAATGAACTTACATAAGCGTGTGTTTTATAAAATGATAATAGGTATTCTGTGATGTAATTGATAGATAAGTCTAATTTTCATCTCGAATCGGTGGGCAACTCGTAGTTTCGTTTAATAATCAATACGGCACGAATTTCCAATAGTATGATCTTTATAATTAAAAATGTAAAATTCATAAATAAACTGATGAAACAATAGGTATTTAGACTTTGGAAAGTTTAGGACTCACAAATATTGAAATAAAATATCATTAACACACAGTAAGCAACTCTTACAACCTCACATTTTCCTGAAATAATAAAATCAAGTTTACCTACTTAAAATTATAAATTACATATAAACGTAGATACGAAAACTATTCGAGTTTGTGTCTTGGCCGAGTCAGTATATGTCGTGACTGAACTTTAGAATAAGCTACAATCATCGTCATAATTTTTGGTCATATTTGTACCTTATAGGCAACAAAGTTAAACGTTGACTTGACCAGATAGCGTCTATACAAATCCAAATATCCAAACCGACAGCGTCCATAGGCATAGGCCTGGATATTTTATAGGTTTTTTTTAAAGTGCACCTACTATTTTGTTTTTTTTTTCCCAAATGGCCTCTTTCCATTAAGCCAGGTCCAATGTGATTCTGCCAATGTCAACGTAGTGGCGAAGGCACTACTATTTTGTGGCACGGATAGAAAAGGTGGATTTTTGACGAATCAAAACGTATTTGTGTAGGCTAAGGGGACGTTTGGGCCCCAAAACACCCCAACGTCCCCGCTTAGGTATCACGCTCATATAACATTTTGTCCGCTATCCTTCAAGTCATTGTATATTAATATTAAATAGCAATAATAAATATTATTTATTACAGCTTTATACAATTCAGTAATCGTGTGTCAGTACGTTTATAACGCACACACAATCTTAACTTCTAAATTTAACTATCTACTTGGTATCTTTTAACATAGATTAATAAACTTATTACAATTTCCAAAAATATGTATATTTAATTGGAATATTGGCAATAATAATAATATCCCTGTTGCAAGATATCAAGTGTGATAGGTAAAATTCAGTACGTGAAAAGGAAGTTGAGATTTCGTTATGAATCTCTAGGTATTATCATCTCTTATAATATACTCTTTTGAACTAATGTTCATTGTATGGATGTATTCACTAATTTGATGTAATTTGCTAAATTATAATTTAAAAATGTTATTTTCATATTCATTAAAGGAACTATTTGACAAATCTATTCAAATTATGTTAATTGTGGTCTTTGAACTGTATTTATATTTTGAAAAGAGAATGCATTGCGCGGCCTACCCGTCAATACGTGACACAATTTATAGTTACTAGTGCTAATTCTGTTGGCTACAAATAAGGACTAAATATATAAATCAAAATATTGTCGTCTAGCTCTTTCTTTATGATCGTGAAAAGTACGGCAATACATTTGGTTTAGTTGAGTTTGTGTACCAACAGAATAAGCACCATTAAGGCTTCAACCGACATGACGAAAAATTCGTGCGAATCATCCGTACTCAACACATATAATGACAATATTCTCTGTTCTATGTAATATAAAGTTACTCCAGCAAAGAACTACGATTTTTCCGTAGCAGTGCGTTATACATTATTGTGTTATTTTTTAGAAAATATACCCAGTGCCAAAGTGAATAAATTATATTTACTTTGGCAAAAAGAACACTGCGGATAATTCGCACGAATTTACCGTTCGTATCGGTTGAAGCTGTCTCGCATAAAGCTTAGAGCAGTAGTGAGTAGTTTGATTCGGGAATATTGTGTTCCTCTGTCAATGGTATGGGTATATACGTGCAGAAGGTATGCTGATGCCCCCCCCCCCCCTTTTCTTCCAGTTAGTGGTAACTGACCAAGCCGCGGTATGCGGGCGGGAGAGGTTGTCAGCGAACCTTCTTGTTATATTTTCCTCTTTGCTTTGACTGCACTTTGTCTTTATTATCATTCTTCGTCATAATTTTTCCTTAGTGGCTTAAGGCAGTTTAAATTCTCCGCCTCACTCAGTCCGTGTATTCAAAAAGTAGTTAGCCCACTTGTCACACTTAACAGTACACAAATGTCCAATCCCAAACATAAATCATTCCATAACAAACAAATTTTATAATAATAAGACTAAATTAATAAATAATTCTTAGTCCAATGAGATTTCTGGAGACATACCTGTAATACAATCATATTTTATAACATTAGCTTTGCATATACAATAAACCTGTTTCTTCTGGCACTCTTTCTCTCTCTCTCATCGTACGAAACGCAACTGTAATAGCTACTTTACGCCGATATTCTGTGAGAGGCTACAGCTTGGCTTCACCACTTAGACGCGTGCAGTTTATTTATTTACTAAACAAAATCCACAAATTGGTGGTGAAGCCAATCTGTATCAGAGTTGCAAAAAAAACAGGAAATTTTAAATGAAAACTGTTTAAAACGTGTTTTAATCATTGTTTAAAACAGGAGTGAAAAAATCACTGTTTTTAAATGTTCAAAACGTGTTTTAAACACGGTGTTTAAAAAAGGAAGATTTTTTCGTAACAACCCTGATCTGTATCCATTGTATTGCACGCGTTTAGTGAGCTTGCCAAAAATATTGTAAACTAGCTTTTGCCCGCGACTTCGTCCGCGCATAATTTGTCCCACGGGAACATACTATCGAGATCAAAAGTATCCTATGTGTTAATCCAGGTTATAAACTATCTGTGTTCCAAATTTCAACCAAATCCATTCAGTAGTTTTTGCGTGAAAGAGTAACAAACATCCATACATAGTACCATACATAGTAGGAAGTAGGATTTTTAAGATTTCATTGTAGTAGATTACAATTAGTGATGGGATGTTCTCGAGAACATTCTCACCCTCGGAAACTTACTCGTGAGAATTTTCGAGAAATTTATCTTATGAAGCATGTTAAACTTGGCATAAACCTCATTAAACATGCAAGTATGGTACATGGTACATCCCATCACTAATTACAATAGTGTTATCAGACGAGGTGTTGAACTCACCCAGGTCAGAGCGCGAGCCAGGGGTGGTGCTGCAGCGACTCCTTGGAGCGGTCGCCGTAGTCGTAGGTGAGCTCGTCGCCGGCCGCGATGTCGTGCGCCGCGACCAGCACCAGCCGCGGCCCGTCCACCCACACCGCCTTCGTCAGCAGGTTGCCGTTGCGCGAGTGATTCACGAGCCGCCCGAGCCGCCCCGACTCCGCTGTCGCGTCGATACTGACGCACCACAACGTTGATGGTTAAGAGCATGATTCCTATTCGATTTTATTATTTCTAACAGTACTATCACTATTAAGGTGTTGTTAGCCAGCTGCAATCACTGATCAGTAAGCAGTCGGGCAGAGATGGGTGACCATTTAGTGGCATTTGAACTGAGCGTCTCCGTGCTTCGCAGGGCACATAAAAATTCGGTCCCGGTTGTTGTCATCTAGCAGGCGTGCCTTGTCAGAGGCCTTCGGGCGGCTTGAACAACTCTGACACCAGGTTGGTCACTAACCATACGATAAGAAGATCACTATTAAAACCGGCGCTCACTATGCGGAACGTTGCGGCACGACAATGCTATGATATTGAACCTTACTTTATTACATTTATTATCACTTAAATTCTTCACAAGGAGACTTGAACATACCGCGGGATGCTTTAGCATCCTTTGCTGTGGAGTAAGCGGCGCCTTTTATTATCACGATGTCACGGACTAACCCTAGTCCTTTGGAAGCTTGCATGGGAACATGGACCCAAAATCTATGGGCCTTTGGTGAGAATTTTCTTTCTTTACTTAATATTACAAAAGGGTCAAATTACCTGTTTTGATGCCTTATATATTTTTGTTTTCTACGACAAAAGGGACGAAAAGAGATAGAGAAGAGAGAAAATTCGACGCATGAGTCGCTATCAAATGTATAACTCACCAATACTGTTGGTCTCCGTGTCTGAAGTAGTACATGTAGCAGCCCGCCTCCGGGTCCTGCGCGTACTGGTACTCGCGCTCGCGCGCCTCCGCTACGCCGACCAGCTCGCCGGCGTACTCCACTACGAACTGGCCGCGCCCGAACGGACGGGTCGCGATGATGCCGCGCCCTTTGCCGTCGAAATACGCTACCTGGGTGATACGGAAGATTTATATGAGGATTCATTTACAATACGCCTACCTATACCCCAAAGAGGTTGTCAGAGATGAACTCCACGCGCTTAAGACATTCGTCTCAATGATGAGGGCAGGCCTAATGCCATTTTACTGGGCACACTCTCACATTCTGTATGACGGAACGTAGATCTACGCGAGACACAATTGATTTCCTATTGTGTCTGGAATTACAGCATACCATCAGTTAATGCGATAGATTAATAATCCCAACCACTAATCCATAATCCTAATCCCACCATTGTTACTCCTGTAAGTCAGGATCGAAAATGTGGCTGAGGTTCGACCCTCGACTTTATTCTCGTGAACTTTCACCATTCGTCTAAAGATAATCGTTATTTTTAATTAGATTTTCACATAAACCATCGAATCCCAGAAATACCAGCACCACTTGTTTCCACGTTGAGCGCCTTTGGCCATTTGTGCATGAGTAATTAAATACGCAAAGGTCATAATAGATGTATAGTAATCATTCAGTTTTACTTTGTGTACGGATAAAGAGAACGAACAAGAATATAAGCAGCTTTTACTGTGACTCCCCAAAATTCTCAATTTTTATTCTTGCCCATTAGGGCAGTCTAATGGCCCGGCCTGTGCGGCCACGACTTCGCGCTTCAGCGACGGGCGACAGCGTGGGGGCACCAAAATGTTGCATCACGCCACGAGCTGCCGCTCTCGGCGGCAACGCCGTAAGCCATTCACGTACGATATTTACAATCTAATACATTTATAATTACATAATTGGTATGTAACCGTCAAGGAATGTTGTCGCCTTGTAATAAAATTAACGGTAAGGTAATCTGTTACTCAACCGTGTTTTATTAACACCGCGACCTTGCTAGGTGCACTGACAGTGTCAGGCCTTATCAGCGACACTTGCGCTCGTCGCGAGGAATGCTTCACGTAATCTGTTATCAGCGTATAGGTGTCATCAATGATTCGCGTATAAGCAGATGCTACACAGAAGTTTAATTTTAAGATTCTGATTCGTAATAATTAACTGTTGGACAAGGGAGTCACCTTAATGCGGATAATAAGGGGGAGGCCTCAGTCTACACTAACCCAGTGGTTAACTTAACATCACAAAATTTTGGGAAACTGTATTCGTTCAGTACTGCAGGTTTCCTCAGTATTTATTGTCATAGATTAATAATAAACTTGACGATAATAAACTTGAAGAGTGATTAAATTGTTATTACAAAATTATTTACATAATACAAACTCCTTTTACAACTCAGTTGCGGCTGATGAACTGTGAATTTGTCAAACATAATAATGTCGGAACAAATTCAGTAAAAAACGTTCATTGTAGACTTGGCTAGTGGTAAAATATTCGAAACTAAATGATGATTATTTGTTACTGCATTTTATAGTGACATTTTGCAAAGTTACATGTAGTTCACGGATTATTGTATGAATCACTGTTTATTAGTGACGAGTTGTTAATTCCCATTATGTAGCAAATTCCATCACACACTAAGTTAGGTATTTTGTGGCATAAATACTAATATTATAAAGAGGTAAAGTTTGTATATAGGAGGTAATCTCTGGAACAACTGATCAGATTCTGAAAACTTTTTAACTTATAAAAAGCTCCACTATCCCTGCTGAGTGACATAGACTATATCTCAAAGCACCATGTGGGTGGAGCCGCAGGCTAGTTGAACATAATTATAAACTTTTTTGTGCTACATACCTTGAAAACTAGTTAATTCAATCATGTAGGAAAATCTTTTCATAGTCTCTCTACCAACTTAAACTGCGCGACAATTTAAATTTTGATAGGAAAGATATTTTTTTTACTATTTGAAGAACTATGTAATCACAACTCAAATGATGTAGTTAAGATAAAATAAGTTACAGTACACCTTGTAGAAAAATATTAATACACATTGTGCTCCAGAAAGAAACAATCGGTCTTAGCTGAAGAGAGAAGCCGAAGCTCTACTAAAAGAGCGTTATCTTTTTCACTCATACATGACGCTCTGAAGTTAAAGTTGATTATCTCTTTCTAGAGCTTGTGATGTGAAAGGCCTCGATATCTAGTCCTCCATCACTGACCTCAACCCCATACAATAATCTAATATTCATTGCCGCATATTCTACTTACTTGTAATCCATCTTCCCTTTGCTCCCTCACAGCCCTCTCCAGATCCCTCATCTTCTCTGCCATAACACATTTTGAAGTCTTTCTAACGCTACGTCTTACGGGGAAGTATTCTGTTAACTTGTGATTAGTGGTTCCATTGGGAACTTTAGATTCTATTTTGATAGTCTTTTCCATGGGTGGGGGTGATGGTGGAGGCTCCACTTTGGGGCTTTTCAGCTCCTCCTTGAAGTACTCGGTGAGTTTGTGGCTCTCGGCCGCGCGGGCGGCGGCGCGCGCCGCTCTAGACCTCAACGTGTGTCCGTTCGTCATATTTGTTAGTCCGTTGCTAGTCTTCAGTGGCTTAGAACTAAGTTCACTTTTCTTTAACGGCGGTTCAGACTTCAATTCTTCATTCTCAGTTTTTGGCTGTGTCGCGGCTATTATTCTACAAGTAGATAAATATTTTTAGTGACAGTGTGTTCTTGTTATCGCTCACCACAACCACAATAATAATAACAGTCCCCAATATAAAGCTTTATACAATGGTTGATATTATTATTTAATGAAGCAGATGTACTATAATAGACATGATTATGAGTTATTATTAAGAAATGTGGTATAAAATGTAAGCTAATATTCGGATATAAAAAGACGTATTACATTATACATAGAAGTGGGATTGCCTCAGTTACCTGCGCTTTCTATAGTTGCGCGTAGGTCTGACAGGCTTCTCGTCACATAGCTCTATACGGTGAGGAGTCTTCACACCCTCCTGGACCGCCATCAAGCTATGGGCTGCAAACCAGAGCTTTCACTTAAGGCCTGTTTCACAATCGTCAGATAACTTAAATCTACCAAATAAATTTGATCTTTTGACAGCCTTTCCATAGAATATCTGTGAAAACGCCATATTTATTTGGCAGATAAAAGTTATGTGATGATACTGAAACTGGCTCTTAGTCTAGTTAAAAAAATAAATATTTTTGTTGAGAACTCATATTACTAAAAAAATATTTAGTATAAAATAATCAAGAATGCGAAGCAAATTTATTTAAAGTAGTAAAGTTATTATAAGTATTAGTGCATTTTAATGTTTGGTAAGTGCAGAAACTCTTGATTTTAATCTTAACATTTTTTAAGTGCTTTCCATGGGCAACTATGATTTCAAATGTGAAAAATGAAATAATATTTAAATAAAATATTCGGTAAAATCCTATGTAGCTTACATAGGAGGACTGTGAAAATAGAGTGATATAATAATATTCTAATATTTTTTTATTTTTTTTATTTTAGTAACCACATGCCTTAGCCATAAGGTACATAAAAATAAAAATAGGAAACTGAATTTAACAAAAATAATGATAAATCATAATAATTAAATAAATTATCATTTACATATTTTGTAGATAGTTGATAGATACAGGTTGTTAGTAAAATGAATTAGGTTACAAATATCCAAAAGTTAATACCTACTATGAGCAGGTAGGTATCCTGGGTAAGTAGGTAGTGATCAAATACTAGAGCAATTGCAAAGCGGTATTTTTACAGCCATTTCATTACATCAAATACTTCCAAGATACTAAAATAATTAAAACACATGTTTTCATGCTAGGTCGTATTAGAATTTATATACAATGATAGAAGAGGGTACCGCGAACAAAGGAGGGATAACCGCGAGCATAGGTAATAACATGGACATCATGAAAATAAGTTATGTAAATCAAAATATAATAGATAATACTAACCTCGAACCATTTCCGTTTGAACTTGGTAATAGTGGCAATAAAATCACAGAACACCATAGAAAATGTGCTCTAATCAGACACAAACAAAACCAGACTGTCTCGAGTTACCAATATTTTGTAACAGGCCTTGTCATATTAGGATCGCAGATTATTATCATGTGATTTGTCCATCGGATGTCACGAAATTAACATTTTATGGGTTGCCGCTTGAACTACAAATATTAAGATATCACACACTTTTACACATATTTCAATAAAAATTACAAATTCATTCAATTTCTTCGAAAATGTCAAGATTGATTGATAAGATTTTTGTAGAAAATGGACGCCGCTTGTTTTTCCTATCGTCCTCTTGCCTGATTGGCTCTCCGGATTTCTTTCACCCAATGAATTTAAAAGTATTAATCATAGACTATCTCTCGCTTAGTCTATGTCTCACCCTGATTAAGGAGTCTATGGTAGCTTTACATCATGTGACCACACACGTACACGTGGTATATTCGCCAATGTATCATTAATAAACCTACCTCATTCAGAAGAAGAACGCAAGGGGCATCCTGCTTAGCATTGCGGGACGGCTTGCTGCTAGCAAGCTGCAACTACCTATTTTACTTGCACAATCAAACGTTGTGGTTATTATTCTCTTTGGGCTAGCTAGACGATTTGCAATTTGCATGCAAATGCATGGGACCCTTTTGAGTAGAGAGGCTCTACGATCCATAGACAAATTTCCCAACTGTCAATGGCGGGCTTCCACTTGCATGACATTCTCTTTGCAGTGTTGCCAACTTAAGGCTTTTAGTCCTAAATTGGGCCAAAACATGCATGTTGGACTTTTTTTAGGGCCCAAAAAAGTTTAGGGCTATTTTCAATATTTAATGCACGACTAATTTGACTGAACAAAACAAGTAAAAAAAGGGCAAAACGTCTATGGTACTATGCGAGTTGTCCTCTTAAGTCTGATTAATGATCATGTTGTTTTTATTCTTTAGTAAATAAAATTGAATTAATTGGAACCAGAATCATAAAAACAACATTATTAATGATGAACGGATCAAATTAATTTCATGTTTGACATAAAAAGCTGTCATTTTACTCCACTGAATTATTAATCAGACTTTAGTGCAACCGCGCGCACGCCATCCCGCGGCGGCAACCCACATGACCCACATCACATCCATTGTTTGTTTGTATTATCCATTTTTTTAGGGTTTAACCCCGCGGAAATAAAAAGTAATTACCACTAAGTTATCTTTTTATTTACCTTAATAAACTAGGAAACTCATTTAAACAATACTCTTGAATAGGTACACTATTTAGGGCTTTTTTTAGGGATTTGATTATTGCATTTAGGGCTTTTTATGGCTATTTCATCTTGATTTTAGGGCTCTTTTATTTTAGGAGTTGGCAAAACTGTCTTTTTGATTGGTTGGTTTATTTCGCTTTTATAAACCTAGGTATATATTTAGTTTGTGTTATAAACGAAATAAGAGACCATGAATGAAATCAGAGCATTTTACGTTTGGGATGAAAAATTGATAGAAGAATGCGATCGTTTGCCTGCTGTAAATGGCCGGGTATATCATCAAACTTGAGTTTTCATTCCTTGCGATAGTTCAAATCTGCACTAATCGGTATAAATCTTCATTTGTGTTTATCCCATAGGCTAGTATGGTCCATGGGTTAATTTCGGCTTATGGACTACTAGATAAACTTAGATCAAAAATAAAAGTGGTGAGGTCTTCGCCTGCGACATACGAAGACCTGAGAGAATTCCACTCTGAATTGTATTTAGATCATTTGAAAAGTTTCACCGATGTCTGTGATGAATACATGACTAATGCACAAGACGAGGAGTATGGCATCGGTAAGTGTTGTGAAGTCCTGACTGGCTTTACCAAATTAAAAACAAGCACGCTTACATTCTCAGCTGCACTAGGCACATGTCTAAATGTAAAAAAATGTAACGTCACGACTTTTATCCCCATTCGGGGGTAGTCAGAGGCTTGAGTGACCATACACCACCACACTGAGGAGGTATTAACCAACTCAAAGCCCACGTTTCACCAGATAGTCAGAACCCAACGTGACAAGTGGTGAACCTTGTCACCGTGTCTACTGGAACTGACTATTACCTAATCCCGAGGGATAGGAGGAGGAGGGGGAGGGATGTCTAAATAAATCCCAATAATGTCCAATGTGATGCTGTGGTAAAACCACCGTTTTTGCCAGAGCAAATCTTTATTTGGGCATAGTGCAAGTACAAGTGCAGATAATTTGTGTGAATTTTCCGCGGCAATCTGTTCAACCATTTTTCTTATAACACTAACAGTTACTTACATTTACTTTAGTATAGGAATTAATTCAATAAAATGTTGCAGGATATGATTGTCCTCCAGTGTCTGACATGTTTGGGCTAGTGTCGACTATAGCCGGAGGGTCTATCACAGCTGCCAGGTGTCTGCTGCTGGGAATTGCTGATGTGGCCATCAACTGGTGCGGAGGATGGCACCATGCGCACAGGTATCTGTGTCATTTCTATCAAGAAGTCTAAATTCTGCCTTAGGGCGAGGCCCCACTAGCGCGTTGCGCTGCGTCGTCGCAACGGATCAAAGGGTCGACGGGCGAGAGACGAAGCGGGGGAAGGTGATGCGCCAGAACAAAATCTTGCGACGACGCAACGCAACGCGCTAATGGGGCCCGGCCCTTACACTACCAAAATATTGAAATGCATGTGTAAGTGTGTTGAAAAAAATAAGATCAGCTTTACATGTAGATATAATTATGTATGCTAGTATTTTTTTTTTATTTCATTTTCTTTTTTGTTTCCACTTGTTTCCAGATTTGGAGCTGAAGGTTTTTGTTATGTAAATGATATTGTTATTGCTATTGAGAAGTTAAGAAAAAAGTTTCCAAAAGTACTCTACATTGACTTGGATGTTCATCATGGTATTTTAAAATTTAATTTGATACTATGGTAGTAGTATTTTGTGATGCCTATATCAGTTGGATATATTTTGGCACAGGTAATGGGGTCCAAGATGCATACAGCCTAAGCAAGTCAGTATTCACCCTGTCATTCCACAAATATGAAGCAGGGTTCTATCCAGGTACTGGTAACATTGATGATATTGGAATGCATAGTGGCAGGGGCTATACATGCAATTTTCCACTCCATGCTTCTTATTCTGATGATACAGTAGAGATTGCATTTGATAAGTAAGTAACAAAGGTTTTACATACTTATTTAATTACTAGCTTAGCTGTGCCCCGCGGCTTCGCCCGTGTGGAAATTGATGTGTAAGATTAGCCTATGTCTTATTCCAGAGCCTGTACTATCTACGTTTCAAATTTCATTAAAATCTGTTTAGTAGTTATGGAGATATGTGGTAACAAACATTCACACACATTTTCGAATTTATAATATTAGTAGGTTATTAGGAAGTAGGATTAGTATAAAGGATATTTAATTTTCTCACTGACTGATACATGACATATAATATCATGCATTGGATGGAATACATACATACATATAATCACGACTGTTTCCCGTAGGTGTAGGCAGAGACCACTTGGAATACGAATAAAAAAAAGAAATACTTTGCAAATAAAGGTCAACCAGTGTTTTTTATTCTAGAGTATTCAACGCAGTGTACAGTCATTTCGCGCCGGTCGCCATAGTTGTGCAGTGCGGCGCGGATGCGCTCGCGCACGACCCCAATGGTGGCGGCACTCTCAGCGCGCGCAGCTACTGCGCATGTGTGCGCATGGTGCTCGATAAACGGAAACCCACAATGTTATTGGGTGGCGGTACGTATGTCAAATTCACCAATGAGAAAAAATACTGTTCCTATCTCAACCTTAATAAAAGAACTAGATATTAGTACTGATTAGTGCTATAGGCATGGGGTATAACTTGAACGTAATGATGTAAAGTAATGATCCAATCATTGCATTGTACTCTATGATCCAATCATGAAATCGGAACAGCACACCCTACACTTGCCATCAAATGGTCTGATACGTTATTTACTGCGTCGAAAACGCTTCGCATGTCTCACCTGAGCACTTATGACATTATCTCTATGCGTTGCTATGTCAAAACTGTGTGCTCGGGCGCGACATGTGTCAGGGCCTGATCTAGACGCACCCATTTATTGGTTTTTATTTACAGGAGGATATAAACACGCAAACGCTGCGCGTCTCTGGGCATCGCTGACGGCCGCGGTTGCTGGAGTCACGCTGGACGAGCAGATTCCTGAACATAGCCATTGGCCTCAGTACGGGCCCGGGTACACGATTGATATAGAACCAATGCTTACCAAAGATACGAACAAACGTTCTTATATTGAGGACTGTGTTACTAAAATAAATGGTAATAATTTTACTTACATCACAAATCAATTTGAGGATATTTTAAAATGACAGTCATGTACTCGTAAAAATACATTTAAGAATTTCAGGAAACTTAGAGAAATATCTAGGAATTAGAATAGATGAGTTGGAGCCCGCTGTCAAAAGGCCAAAGACCGAATCAAACAACAAAAACAATATCCAACAGGATGCCGAGCTCGGAGAAGAGAGTATCAATATGAATAATGTACAAAGTGATATTACTAGCGAAAAGAGAATGGGACCAGTTGTTAAAGAAAACGATATGTTGGAGACTGCTGAAGATGTTTATGCATTCGTGGAATAAACTTTCTCAAAATTAAACAGTTTATTATAATGCTAATGACCAAGTGTATAAAGACTTCAAACGACAGAGGCGTATAATACGCGCGTATATTAATTTTCCCAAGTTCAAACAAAATATACTCTTCTGCACTTCTCCTTTATTAAAAAAAAATCACTCAATCGTATGACATTCTTGTGTATTTTTTTAGGAAATGTTCCTAGTGCAGAATTCAATAAAGTTTTAATTTTGGAAAAATAACGCCCGTATTGTACGTGGCTGTTGGTTGGTTGGAAAATATTCGGATAAAATAAAAACCAATATTAATTCGAAAAAAATATATTCTTAAAATTCGCACTGAACAGTTCAGCACACAGTAAGTTACCAAGTAACACAGACTTATGAGATGAAACATATAATATTACTTTCATTGTCTCGTATTCATAATGATTAATCTTATCATGATGCGACCCAATCACCAGTACATGTAGTATTATTCTCAGTGAAGGGAGAAGTATGTTTTAGAACCAAACCTTCCCTCTACTGAAAATATGTGTCGACTAACATAGCTAACCCCTGCTAGAGTTCCGTGATTTTGGACAGTGTCGACTAACGTAGCTAACCCCTGCTAGAGTTCCGTGATTTTGGACACTATTCAAGATCTTTAGGGACGTGAATGTCGAGGACATTTTCATAGAACACAAGTCTACTTTGCAACATGGCTATGCTTGCTATGTTTACCATAAAGTTATAAGCAGAGTTGGGCAAAATTTAATTGCAATTAATTAATTGCAAATTGCATGGGGTGTCAAAATTAACAATTAATTTTGATTTGTTTGTCAATCGCGAACAAATCACAATTAATTGTTAATTGTGACATCACCTGCTATTAGCAATTAATTAATTGCAATAAAATTTTGCCCAACTCTGGTAATAAGACAATTTGTTCAACACATTAACTTATAGCTCGAGTCCAACATGCTAGCTATCAACTATTTACATAGTATTAGTTTACATACATTTCAAAGACAAAAGCTAGCCTTCATGGACAACATATAAGCAGAAAGTAAATTCCATTGCAACATTTACATAGACCATAAGTTTAGTGATCTGAATAAAAGAAAATAAATAAAATATATAACCAAAGCAAAGTTCTAATGCATCAAAGCATTTCACAATTGGCAATGGATATTAATTTGTTTCGAGTGCTATCATTTTTGCAAGCAAGGTGATTGTAAGCTAGTACCAGTGTAAAAAAATCAAATGCAAAATTAGATTGAAGTTACAGCAACGGTTTGAATGAAATTTAATATCAGTAGAAGCATTACCCAATACAGCTCTTAAGTTAAATACACTGTTTGGGAAAATAAATGCATTTTTTAATAAATTACAGTAGTCATACATCGCGTATTTTAGGTCGCCAGGCCACTGCTGTAAGTCCAAGCTAAAGAACAACATTCCTCTCGATTGGCTAATCTAATCCGTGGGCCGCTTTTCACTGTGCTTTTTAGTGAACTCCTCTGCATTCTTTGAGAACTTCTTTCTGTCTTTGAGGAACTCCTCGGCGAGTTCTGCGCGCAGCGGGTGCTCCGGCTCGGGATCGTTGACAAGGGCCACTAGAGCTTGGATTACTGTAATTGGCAAATAAGAAATTATCAATCTTAAAAGCCTTCATACATTTCTTTCCTTCCTAAACCTTGACCCCGCTATGATGGTCAAGTGGGGTATTGGTATATATCAGAGATTAAGTAATGCTTAGCAAGGTCAGTCCGAGATGGGTGGCCATTTAGTGGCAAATCAAACTGAGCCTTGCTTAAAAGGGCCTGTAAAAAGTCTGTCCTGGTAGCTGTCATCAACCTTACAGCAGTCTTTAAGCCATGTTAGAAGCCTTCGGGCAACTTGAAAAACTGTCACCCTGACCATACAATAAGAAGAGAAGATGTGGCTTACCATTTGATTACAAGGTCACAAAATGTCAATTTATATCTGCAAATATGTTAGTGTATATGGTAATTATGATTAAAATCAAATTTAATATAATTACCTTGGTCAGTCTTGGTGGCAGGCTTCCAATTCTCAGCACTGATGATGGGCAGGCACACTTGACCCTTCTCATCAATATTTGGGTGGTAAATCTTTGTTTTGAAACTAATCTTAGGTGGCTTGAATGGATACTCCGCTGGGAAGTTGATCTCAATGCGGAATGCACCCTTGTTGTATGGAGGGTTGTCCTAAAATACGAAAACATGGTTACTGATACTCGCCACTAACCAAGAAAAATACATCTCGCATCTTATATTATATGAATGAATAAAGTAGGTAATACCTATAATAAAAATATTGGCAGACTTACCACCTGCATGGTCCCAAACTAAGCAACGCTTGTACTATGGCTACGATAAAATGGACTGGGGGCAATCCCAGGGACACCCAGACCAGGGTAAATTACAAGGACATTTCCGAAATTAGCCTCTGGCGGGAATCGAACCCGCAACCACCCGATGCAGTGAGCCGAGTGACCCATGCTCGAACCACTGCATCAAGCGGAAAATGTAATATTACCAATATTGTTAGGCATTGTCCTAAGCGCAAGATCAAACGATGAATTTCATTGCGCAATGAAAATTTGTTCCTGTGCAATGAATTGCAAGCACAATTAGAACACTCTAAAGAAATGTATGTGATTATCTCATTGTGCAACGAAATCGCATTGTTTCATTTTGCAATCTTCACCCATTAGGATGACACCTTAATACCTAAACTTATGAACACAATAATTTAATTACATACTTTCCTTATTTAAATATGTGAGTCATGTACGCATGGCACATCAGAATAGCTCTATGACTCATTAAAAAACCAAGATAATATTATCAGTTAGACTGCTATTAATTTGGAAATGACTGATTATAATACAATTTCAACTTACCGGTACAATTAAACCTTGCCATGTCAGTATATTGGACTCGTCTACTTGTATGTCTCTGAAAGACTTCAAACCGGATTGCCTGATGTCATTTAATTCCTTGAAAGAAAAGGTAATATTTTTATATTTTTTTTCAAAAAATCACTTCTTTTTTCACAGTTCAACAGTTCAGGTCTTGTTCACAATCAAGACTATTTAAACTCCTACAGATCACAACTAATAAGACTACCTATATTACAATCTATTGGTAACTCAATGATTGCCCTTATGTAAGACCTAAGTAGTGTTTTGGATAAAGATACTAACCAGCTGGTGAGATGGCCTGAGGCCTTGAAATTTCATAATTATTTTCTAAAAGTGAATGTAGATGTGATCCAGTTAAATCAATATGTATGTGTTGGCAATTTTTTATAAGAAAACAATAGAATAATGTTGTTGTAGGTAATTGCTGCATATTAAGTTGAAGATATACACTCCGAGACCACTCAAGCGTTTACTGTGTCTTGGATAGCGCATCAGTATCAAGATTTCTAGCGAAATGGGTTTGTGTGCATCTTGAAATATCGACAGGATCGGTATTTCGCCGAAAGTATGTCCCAAATCTAAAGCATACTTATGAGAATAGTGGCAATTATCGCGTATACGAAACGAAGAATGGTTTGGCAAAACATTTCTTTGACAAAAAAATGATGTCTCACCTTCTGTAGTCTCCTCGTTGCAGCCATTGTATTGGAATCTGTCAAACTTCCAACCTAAGATTTTTATCAAGTTCTTGAAAATCTACTATGTTTTTTATGTACAGGTCCTCACAAACACCATAATTATAATGTACAAATAGTTAATAGTAAGCTATATTCATCAAAAGCTCAAATATTAGTAGCTAAACCCGACGTCCGACGTCCACCAACAAAATTTCTCAACGTTATGTTATTGCTTCTGTAATGCAATGACAGCTACATGAACGAGAAATTATGGAATTGATGCTCATTGATTGCACTTTAAGATTTTGAGTAAGCTTAAGTTCTTGATAAAATTGTACAGTTACTTTACAATTATGAGACTGACAAATTTTTCCACATTACAAAAAATATTTTCACGATGCAACTAAACGTATCCATCACTTGTTAACACTGCCATCTAGCGGCGAGTAGCAGATCTATCGATCATCATTCATCATCATCTACCTTGTCATTCATCAAAAGAATTTTTGAACTTTACCTTCTAAAGAGCCAATAAAAAGCTCGATTTGAGTCCCCTAGTACAAAAGCTACCTATGCCCATGTTTCCGCCTGAACCTAAATCAACCATCAGATGGACGTTCGAAATCCTAGAGTGCCTTGTACTGGCTAAACACTTTGATATCCAACTGAAAATTTCAACCGTAAATTCCAGTAGTGCAAGGAATGTCCTATATTCTTAAATAGGAACTAGATATTATTCAGACCTAAATTATAGTAAATAATTAAATCCATAATTGTTTCATAAAATTTATTTAATTACTGCAAAGGAGACTACACAATTTCAATAATGTAGGTGCGGTGTAAGTGAAAATCTCTTGTTTATCGAACTGAGCTCAAATAGAGGACCACTTGTATAACTATTCTCCTGTATGTATACAAGCAACTGAAATAATATTCTGAATTATAAAGAACGAACTGTATACAGTTCCGGAATAAAAAAAATGGTTAAATTAGGTGACGGAAAAAAGACCAGAGACGATTGATTGATACAGTTCATAACAGATGGATGGATGATCTTGTATTTTCTTGACAACCCACTAATCTTCCTCGTTTATTATGGATCTTAATCATCTCCGCGCTCGTCGTCCCGGCGGCGGTTGCGCGTGCGCCGGTTCCAGCCCTCTCGCGGGCGCTCCCGCTGGCGGCCTTCACCGCGTCCCGCGCCGCCGCGCTGGAAGAACGAGCCTTGCTTCTCGAAGATCCGCTCGTTGGAATCCACTAGGTTGCCGACCTGCCCAGCAAATACAATGGAAAATGTTAGTATAGATAATAAGTATAGCAGACTCTTCATGTAACCTTACCAATAGGTAAGAAAGTGCTGTGCTGGAGTCACTGTATCAGAAACAACTCCAACTGCACTCCATAACCCGAATTACAGATTATTCCTACATAGCCGCTAAGCTAAAATGGGTCATGGCCGACCATATTTGCTGCATGTCAAACCCATTGAGCTAAAATTGTGACCCATTGAGTCCCATAACTAGCCATGTGGCATTGCGGCAGAACTGGGAGATGGTAGGATGATTTGATCTTCTACATAAAGGATTGGCGCGCTATAGCCATAATCATATGGAAAAATATAGTTTACCTTATCAGCGAGCTGTAAGGCCAACGCTTGCATTCTGGTAGGCTCCGAGCGATGGAGTATCGCGCACTCGCTGGGGTCGTCGAGCGACGCAAGCAACTCCTCGTTGATGATCATCTTGGAGACGAGCGAGTGGACGCGCTGGCGCGGCATCTCGAACATGTCCGCGAGCGAGCGCAGCGACAGCGACGCGTACACGTGGGAATATGTGAACAGGTAGGTCCGCAGAGACTCCTCGCGAATCAACCTGCCCAGCATCGCGCGCACGTTGTCAGCGCCCACCATTAGATCCCACACCTAAAATGTAAACGAAAATATGAGTAACTTTATTGAGATTTCTAAAGCTGAACTTCCATACAAATTTTCATCCCCTATTTAATCCCCTTATGGAACGAATTTTAAACAATCCCTTCTTTCACTTATGTTACATAAGATCTATTCTGTGACATAAGGGAATTCTGTGCAAAATTTCATATTCCTAGACCCACCCAATTGAGTTGAATTAGAGGATGATTATTATGTTTATGTTACCTTAGCGTTCATCTTTTCGTTGACGATGAAGTTGAGACAGGCGCGCCAGTCCCCGCGGCGCATGGCCCGCGCGGCCGCCACCGCGTGCTCGCGCATCGACTCCGGCGGTCCCACCAGCGACTGCCGCTCACTCGCGCGCAAGTTCTGATAGAACGTCTTACTGATCATACGACGACGCGCGTCGAACTCGTGAGCCGCCATGTACGGAATTTCAATCATCATAGCAGACACCAAGTACACACACTCCAGCAGTTCCAAATTAATGTGCATATGAAATGGCATTTGACGTTGTTTCTCGATCTTTTCCTGTTCTTTAGAGCGCTCGTGTTGGCGCTGCGGCAGCAAGCCTTGAGCGAGCAGTTCTTTAGGCTTGCCGGTCATCATCAGCTCGGCTAGGCAGCCGTGAGCCTCTTTTACGTTGCCGCGCCGGAAAGCGCACAGACCTAAGTTAGCCATCGTACGGTTGTACAGGATCTGAGTGCTCGGGTCCGAGTGCTGGACGGTCTCTTGCAGATGCGACATGAGCAGCAGGTCGCGCGCCTGGAACCAGTTGTCGTGCAGAGCGTGGTGGTAGATATGGGAGAGAATAGCGCGGGTTCTAAGACGGTCGGTCTCGTCGTGAGCATAGATGTACTTGCAGAGTCGCTCCATTTTCTTGATGGTGGTTTCCTCACCGGGAGGTAGATCCTTGCGCACAGCGCGGGTGTCGAACTTGTAGTACAGATGGTCAATCTTACGCAGATAAGCGCGGCAGATCTCCTGCGGAGTGCCATCGCGTTCCACTACTAGACAGACGCGGTCGATCAAAGCGGACACGCGGACCTCGTCCTTCAATCTCTCCACGTATTCATTGGAATGAGGGTCGCACTCCTTGAGCAATTTAGTGAACTCGTCGTCGAGACGCTCCAGGGCGGTCAGCACGCAGCCCCGAACACGGAACGGCGGCGTGACGAGCTCTTCGTTATCTTCAGTGATGGTTTCGCTGAGGAGCATTTCTTCGTGCGCTAACAGTAAAGTGACCATGTGGTCCACGTTCTCGACGAGCTTCGACCAGTATTCGGGCTTCATGGCGTCGGACACCTTGGGGTTGTAGTCGAAGAGCGAGGCGACGGTGGCGGCGCGCAGCTTGAGCTGCAGGGCGTCACCCAGGTTGTGCGCCTGCGCGACGGTTCGCAGCTCGTGGAGCAGCTCCAGCTGCGCGCGGCGGTCAGTGCGCTTGCGGCCGCGAGCCGCACTAATCTCACCCAGTTTCTTGACGACTAAAGCTGCATCGATGTCGCTGTCCTAGATAAAAAAATCATACATATTAAAATATTTAAAAACGTTTTTATTTAATTTATCCATGAAAGTTATAGGGAAATATGTGGTACTATTTGCTGACGCGGCTGAGTGCCACACTGCTATCTATTTAATTTATGTTAGCAAGTGGAATATAATATAGCAACCAAAATTAACTAATACACAGAGTTGGGCAAAATTTAATTGCAAATCGCAGGTGGTGTCAAAAATAACAATTAATTTTGATTTGTAAGCGATTGCAAACAAATCGCAATTAATTATTAATTGTTGCACTTAATTAATTGCAACAAAATTTTGCCCAACTCTGCTAATACACTGTAACAAGGCACCTGTTTATTAATTTCCCGTGCTCCCGGATTGACTACTTAAATACTAAATTAGCTACAAAGTATTATTCTTACCTTGGCAAACATTTTGGGTTTGTCGGAAGCGACGCCTCCCTTAATGACTGTCTCCCACTCGCCGCCGTCGTCCGCCTGGTCCTTCTTGCTGATCTTGCCGGACCGCTCGCGCCTCTCGTCACGCCGCTTCGCCTTGCGCACGAGCCTATTCTCATCCTCGTCCTTCTCGGTGGCTCGCTTGATGAATCGTTCCCTGATGGAGGTAGTGCCGCGCGCTTCGTCGTCGGAGCTGGAGCTGGAGTCGGACGAGCTGGAGCCCCAGTCCATGGAGTCGGACGACTCGTCGTCCTGCGGCGGCGGCCGGCGCGGCGGCTCGGGCGAGCGGCGCACACGCGGCTTCTCTTTCGGCTTTTCTTCAGAGTCTTCATCCGAAGATGATGAGTCTGTTTCATAATGTTTATTTATTAATTAATAAGAGAAAAACCGGCCAAGTGCGTGTCGGAGTCGCACATAGAGGGTTCCGTACCACTGTAGAATAAAACGTCAAAATATCACGTTTCTTGTATGGGGACCCCTTTTATTTTTAAATGTTTTTTTATTTTTAGTATTTGTTGTTGTAGCAGCAACAAAAATACACATTCTGTGAAAATTTCAAGTCTCTACCTATTACAGTTCGTAAGATACAGCCCGCTGACAGATGGACAGACAGACAGCATAGGCTTAGTAATAGGGTTCCATTGGGAGTGCGGAACCCTAAAAAGTGCACTAAGAATTTTCATGAGATGTGAACTTATACAATATAAAAGGAAATTAACATATTAATTTTTGAGTAATCATGATGAAATACATGCCAATTTGGAATTGAAATGATAACAATATTTATTATGTTAAATAGATAGTCATGCCAAACTTATTGCGACATTTACATAACTACGTATTTTAGATGATAAATATTATGAATCATGACAATGATGAAATCGATTGCACTGTTGCTTTCTATAAAACATAATCGGTATACATACCTTTACGCTCGTCATCATCGTCTGGCAGATCAGGATCCTCACGGAATTTTGAGATCTCAGCATCAAAATCTTTCGCATACTTCCTTGACTTCTGTCTCAATGATGTTAAGGCTTTGCTGTTGCCTTTCGACATTGATTTCCTGCTGTCGCGGTCAGACCATGCACCAGACACCCAGTCATCCAACTCAACCAACGCCCTGATGAAGAACCTCGGAGCGATGCCATTCTCTTCTTTTGCCACCACCGGAGCGGCCCGAGTGTAGGCTTTCTGAAGTTCTTCAAAGGAAGCCAAGGCTGACGAGAAGTCTTTGATCTTGCGGTGATTACGGATGGAATGGATGATGCCTTCCAACTCTTCATAACGCTTCTCTTTCATTGAGCGCACAACGCGCTTTGTTTCCTCTTCATCATCACTGAACTGTATGTGATAAAGCATTTAAAATTGAGACAGATGATTAAATTATATTATTTATTGGAAAACTTTGATTTGTAGAATATTGTTTATTTTGCTATGCTATGGAATCATACATTGTTATTCACAATAATAGACTCCCATTACATAACATTACATAGGCATTTAAGTTTATTTGTTTGGCATGACAATTATCCAATTTATGTAAAATTGTAAACCAATTTTAAAGTATACATTAAATAGAGACATCACATCATAAGCCAGTGTAAATGTTTTCTCAGTGCAAATGAGAGGTTTCAATAACTATCATTCAAATCATCACCTATTCATTTCACACAAGACTTTCCGGTGAAACATTAACTTCAAAAATATGTTTATAATGGCTAGATCTTTGGTGGTAAATGGTTATGGTGGTCATGTTGTTGTGAAGTACGTTAACTCACCGTGTAGACGGGCGCGGGGGCGCGTACGATCGGCTCGTCTTCGCTGGAGCTCTCCGACTCGGAGTCAGTACCAGTGGCGAAGAAACGACTCATGATTGCCTCGTTTTCTTAATTTATCTACAAATAAGTGTTAGAGTTAATTAACTTTATCTTTCAATACGTTGCTAGGTACTTTAATTCTTGTTAGACACAATGAATAATTGAAATATAGGTGTGTTGTCCGGGTCGTAGAGGTTAGAACTTTCATATAACAATTAAACACATTATAGAACACTGGACTTACCTTTTGTAAAAATTAACACACACGATAATCTTTTTGCCGTTGCAAATTACTGCTGAAGTCATGAAAATATCGTGTAATATTTATAAATCTGGAAATTATCCAGTGTGCCCACGACGCACTCCACACGTCAAAAAATAGTCGTCTATGGTTTGGTTTGGATGGGCGGGCAGAGGAAAAGTAGAAGTTTTCGTAGACAGAGAACGGCATAATGATAATTACGTGGGCAGAAAGGGAAGCTTATCGCACGCTAGGGCTATATCGCACGAGGACACCAGTAGTAGCGCAACCAGTCACTCCACCAACAAAATGTATAGACATGTATGGAGGATATCGCACCTGGTGTTCGTTTGGTAGCGCAACCAATTCGGTGTCGGGCGTCGGCTACCGAATCACCCACTGATGGCGCCACCATGGTTGCCTCGTGCGTTAGGTATCGCGCTAAATGTTCTGCTTATTCATTGCTGTTCGAGAAATCTTTATTTTGGGAATACTTATTACTTTTTAACCAAAATAGATGCGCCTCCGACTCCGATAGTGTGAATGCTACAGTTACAGTGCAAAACGTGGGTGGTTTTGGCACTCTTGGTTTGGTAGGACGACGTAGAGCAAGATGGACCGTGATTATGGGTCTTTACGTTACGTCTATGGTACTGACTG
Source organism: Drymonia ruficornis (assembly GCA_947859195.1). Taxonomy (NCBI): domain Eukaryota; kingdom Metazoa; phylum Arthropoda; class Insecta; order Lepidoptera; family Notodontidae; genus Drymonia; species Drymonia ruficornis. The sequence goes on along the minus strand of OX401924.1, from coordinate 4,603,093 downwards.
ACAGCCGGCATGATGGACTGATTTGAGAAAGTATTTTTGATCTATGGATTCATCAATGTCAATTGTCATCACGTCGCCACGTCTGTCAATGTCATAGATCTGTCAATGTTTATTTCCCCGACTGATTTCGATTTCCTTTTGCGTGCCGTGCCTGCCTTGAAAATTTGTTTTTACAGAAATGGTTTTATTGATGGTTTTGTTTTGAATTTGGTTTCTAATTTCGTCACGTTGTACAGTAAAAAAAAATACTGTGCCCGTAAATCACCCAGATACCTACCGACGACACGACGTAATGGTGCACACAGATGAATCAAACCTATTATAATAATTCAAGCAAACAATATACAAGCAATGGAGTTCACGAACCTAATTTTACCTATAACGAAGAATATTTGTCGCACATGCCTTATGGAGTCCGACAATGAGATGTTTATGAACATACAAGACTTGATAGAGCACGAAATTATTAAGGTTAAACTAATTGACATTTTGGTTTTCCTTAATTGTTTAGAGAACAACGATGAAGAGAATTGGCCTCAAGGTATATGTTCTTCGTGTGTTTCTACAGTTTTACTCGCGTACAACTTTAAATTGAATTGTTTGAAGGCAAACTCGACTCTGTCTCAAATTCTTATGATACAATCGCCCACCAATTTGCAAAGGTCGGATATAGATTCTATTGATATTAATGTTGTCTATCAGGACCATGAGTATGATGTTCCACTCTTTAGTAACCATCCATCACTAGATTTTGAAAGCACATTATCAAGTAACAAGGAATTGACTCCGTTACCCTCAGTCACTGAAATTACCTCTACAGAGCAACCCCCAAGAAAAGAGGGAGAAAAACGGTATGCATGTACTTTATGTACCAAATCCTTTACTAGAATTTATGGTCTGCGATACCACATGGCCAAGCATGTGGACGTTCGGCAATTCCTGTGTGCAAAATGTGGTAAAAACTTTCACACATCAAATGGCTTAAAACAGCATATGATATCACACAAAGAGGTTGCCCAATTCAAATGTGGCTTCTGCAACAAAACATATAAATCAAGGCAGTCACTGAAAGAACATTTTCGTGTAGCACATTCCAGTAACCGCAATTTATATGTGTGTGTTACATGTGGGAAATGTTTCACAGCAAAATCAACACTAATGATGCATATTAAAAGTCATAATGGGGAGAAGAAATTTGCTTGCCCCCACTGTCCTAAAACATACACTAGGGCTTCATATTTAAGAACACATAGTTCAGTACATACCGGGCAAGAGAGACCGAGACCATTCTTATGTATGCACAAGGGCTGTGAAAGGAGTTTCCAAACTAAACATTCCTTGTTGGTGCATATTGCACACACACATACATCTGAGCGACCCTACAAGTGCTCCATTTGTTTCAAGGGCTTCCCTACCCGATCAGGGTTGAATATACATAGGGAGTCTCATACCAATAAGGAGATAACTTGTAATACTTGTGGCAAGAAGTTGACAAACAAGAGAGTGTTACAGAAACACTTGAAGACTCACAATGTTGATGCAAGTGATATGATATTAGAAACTGCCCATGATGTTGATGCAAGTGATATGATATTAGAAACTGTTGTTGACAATGTTTTCTTTGATCAAGCTTATTGAGGCTGTACAGGCTCAAATACATAATTATTTGCTACTATTTGCCACCATTGATTCTGTAATGTTTGATTGTTTATCATGCTTTGTTATCTCCAGGTTTGTAGATTAGATATGAGTTTATTTATATATGTAGGTAGTGAAATTCCTGGATACCTACTTTTTTATGTATAATATGTTCTAATTTACTAAACAGTGAGTCCATCAACTGTATGCCTCCAGGGTTGTATCAGTCTAACCAACCAAGTCTGGGAAAACGGTGTGAAGGTAGAACAGAGCATGCACATTTGAGGTGTAAAGATGTAAACTATCGTGAATAAAATAACATGAATCATGAACCGTTTTTATTATTTAAAATATTATACCTACATGAAGATTCCATACATGCAATGCATATTTATCTAGTATGTATTGAATAAAAAACATCACAGGTTTCAAGTTACCAATTCTAGGTTCTACCTACCCAGTTGATAAGCATGGTAGCATGAATTAATTGGCTGATAAGACTTCAATAATACATATATTTAAAACCAACTGTACAAATTATTCTACTTAATTCCTATACGGTGAATTTTAATTTGACATTATTTTATGGTGCAAATCTATCTAATCTGTTTCAGTAGATCAATAAATAATGAATATTTAAACTCATTAATGCAATTTATAAAACTTTAATTTAATCATGTACCCAATAAAATTACAATAACAATAAATTTTCCTAAATAGGTATTATATGCATTTATAAAAGCAGGATAATTAAAGAATATAATATAATTTAAGAGCTTTGATCTATATCTAATCAACTGCTTACTTTGCTGCTTTCTACATACACCATCACTTACATATCTACAAAACCAATATTTAGAATATAGGAAAGATTCAATCGGAGTATAAAATGTTGGGGCTTTATAATTACACAGACACAAATGTGAATGATAGCTTGTTCCACTTATACAACTTATTTCACAAACAAGATATTTTAGTAATGTCCTTCAGTATAGTAACTGTTTCTGATAAAATCGAAAGTAATGACTCATTGACTATTTACCAAGAAGTTTGTTCATTTGTGTATTTTGCTTACCAATCTTGATGTCGGCAACTTCTACTTTATCTTGTATTGTGTCTATCAGTTCTGTTTGTGATTCTATCTCATCACCAAGTGCCATTCCCAGTCCTTTGAGTCTACCGATGACTTGTGCCATCTCATCTAAGTTCGCATCTAGGATAGCATTGACACGTTGGCTGTCTGTGACACTGCCAGCTGTTTCAGCTTCTAGCTGACGAAGACGAGTGGCGGGGTGCGACCGGAAGTTGTCGCTGGCTGATACTTTCTCTACTGGTTCTTCTAGTCTACTGCTGCTCGGACCTGCGCTGCGTGTACTTGGTGAAACTTGGCTTTTCGGTGGAGTTGGATCAGATTTACCGGAAATGTAGTTCTTTAGACCATAAAAAACTGATTTAATACCATTTAAATGCTTCTGACTGTAATTCAAGTTCGTGTTGATCCCGTCAAGTCTCGTGTTGGTGTTTTCGAGTGCCTCTCGCTGGCGGGCGAGCTCTTCAGCGGTGGCGATGCCGATGTCCTCGGATTCGCGCAGCAAGCCTATACTGCGCGAGGAAGAATCTAACGTTCTTTGTTCGATTTCTCTTTGTCTTTGCAACATGGCTTGTCGCTGCTGCTCTTGCGCTGCTATGTAGCTCCCCTGCGCCGTCATCGCGGGTCTGCTGGGCTGTGGCGGGGGTATTCTCGTTCTAAAGCTATTCACGAAAGTATCGTCGTCGACGTCGTCCTCTTCAAACAATTGATTAGGTGTAATATTGGTGTTTGGAAGATAGTTGTGTTTTTGTCCGTGTCTTGACATTTTGCACGATGTATCTGTATGTCGGTTCACTAATGAATAGAGATTTTAATTAAGTTAATGACTACCTCAATAACAACAAGATACGATTATTCACACGATGATATAAATATTACCAACGAAATGGAATTTCCAGACCAAAAAGGAAAACTGGGAAAACAGCGAAAGAATCCGATGACGCGATGACTGATGACCTCGATGACGGATAACGGATTGACAGATCAGTGCTGCCAGTGCCCGATAGTCAAAAGTAACCCAAGGCTGCTGAAAAAGTAACGCATTGAGCACGAAAGTAACGTATTCCGCTCTGAAGTGCTCTGATGATAATAAGCATTTAATTTTGTTTATGTACGTATATTTTTTACCTAAAGTCAAAGTATTTTTTTTTCGTGTAATTTGGGAATCGTGAAATACAATATTTTTGCGTTTAGCGTTGCGTTATAGTTCGCAAGTTAACAACATTCCGTCGCATGACTTCTTCTGTGAAACGGACTCCACCACTTAGCTTGGTTGCATTCCGTTTCAGTTTGTTTTGTTTACTAAGCTGCGTTAGGAAATTTTCTTTAATATTTAAAAAAAATTATATTCCATTTTGAAGTGTCACGCAAAAGTAACGCAATCATGTAACGCACAGGGCCAAAATAACGCTATGCGTTACTTTTGTAAGGCACTGGCAACGCTGTGACAGATATGCCTTGTGGTGCGTTCCACTCACTGTTAATTTTGTAATTTTCGTTATTTTCGATCACAAATCTCGTTCCACTCGCACCAAGTTGTACTGAAAGTGATCATTATTATCGTTTTTAACACTTTTTGTAGAAGAAAATAACAAAATTAACAGTGAATGGAACGCACCATTGGTTGACAGTCAGGATCTAGTGTTGCCAATAAACATTGACAAGGTTGTGAGAAAGTGTGTTCGTGAACAAGAACAGCAAACGCAACAAAAAATATTTTTTTAGTTCGATGTTACCAATTTAAAACTACTTAATGAAATGATAAAAACGTATGTCTTACCGCGCGTTTCCACTGCGCAATAACATGTTGTCACAACATATTGTTGTCTCTATTTAATGACAGCAAAAGAATAGAGACAGCAATATGTTGTGTCAACATGTTTTTGTGCAGTGGAAACGCACGGTTACAAACTTAGACCCACTGTCGCACTTTCAAGTGATTTTACCATAGAGATTTTACGCTCATGCATATTCTCTATAGTCCATCAGCACGTCAGTGACACATCATGTCATGTCAAGTTTTCCGTGCGTTTCCACTAAAACATGTTGACCAACATATTGTTGTCTTTATTAAATGACAGTAAAAAAACAGAGACAACAGTATGTTATGTCAACATGTTTTAGTGCAGTGGAAACGCACGGTTAGCTTGTCTATCACTGCTGTCAGTACTATCTTCAATACTTCACGTCTACAAAATATAGGGTAGCGATGATGACAGAGTCGGTTATTTTTGGTATTCGAGTATTCTGGTACTCGTTAAAAAAAGAATCGAGTCAGTACTCGAGTCAGAGGACTAGGACAGGTACTCGAATACTTGTATGAGTATTCGAATACTTATGCTGCGTTCCATTCACCGTAATTTTTGTTATTTTCGTCCACAAAAAGTGTTAAAAACGATAATTTTGATCACTTTCAGTACAAGTTGGTGCGAGTGGAACGAGATTTGTGGACGAAAATAACGAAATTTACAAAATTAACAGTGAATGGAACGCACCATTAATAGGACTCGAGTACTTTTGTATTATGTATTTTTTTAATTATGGCGTCGCTTACGCATATGCCAGTGTCAAGTAAAATATGTACCTATTTCAAGTTTTTGCCTGCGTCAAGCACAGGAAGACCTTTGGCTAGGCCTATAATATCAGTAAAGGGCCGATGGTATATTTCACTGACAAATTAACACACTTCCTCTTTCTTCATTCTTCTTAAAAATAGACTTTTAAGTCTGTATTCATAAGGTCGCCATTTGAGTACCCGACTTAGGATTCGAATACCATAAAGTACTCGGAACCCGTATTCGAGTACCGGGTATTCGAATCCTATGATCTGAGTACTCGAGTCGGTACTCGAGTCAGGCTGTACTCGGTACATCTCTAATATAGGGAGGATTATTAGCAAAGGAAAGAAAAATAAACCTTGTGAGTTGTTACTTGCACTGTTCTGCGAAAGAAATAAATAAACAAACAAAACAGCTTATTCAGTATTATATAGTGAACATAAAATATGCCATTAAAAGGAGACAATTTAATTACTTAGGTATAAGGAAATTGTATAAGTAGGTTCTTAGTTTGGGTAGAGTGTAGCGAAATTTCTTCCAAGTCTGTGTAAAATAGTGTAGTCTGTATGCAAGCAAGATGATGGCTGGAAAAGGTGATTTACCTTTTGATATAATTATGATATCTATACAATCTTTACCAACTTTATTATGTTATATTTGTAACCACACCAATATATTATTTATATTTTTTAGTAATGCCGGAGACAGAGGAGCAGAACAGAATAAGATTTCAAGTGGAATTAGAATTTGTACAATGTTTGGCTAATCCAAATTATATACACTGTAAGCATATTTCAATATTAAACCATTGCACAATAGTTTCCCTGTATTAATGACATGATACTGAACATTCAAGCCTTGGGGTGGCTTTGGGTGGAAGCTAGTTGGCTCTACTGTTTACTCTAAGGAGGTGCTGGCTCCTAGAATGATGGTTGCTTGGAGTTATTAAAACTTGTGGTTGGTTAAATAATAATCTAATAGGTATTATTACCCCAGGCTTAAGGTCAGTGGCGTAGCTTGCCTTATATGGACTGTGTATCAAAATTTGTTTGGGGTCCCAAAGGAAGGGTAAAGATTTTTCACAAATGAAGGCTGAAGAATTTTCACACATGTTTGGCGCCCATTGATATGGCTTATACGGTGGTAGCTACGCCCCTCATTAACACGTTACACATGTAATGCATTTTCAATCTAGCTGTGACGTCCGTGCATTATATGTAATACACAAGCCTAAGTAAACTGAATGGCGTTTTTTGGACTGGACGTACGAGAGTTTGCACCCAAAACAGGCTGGACAGTCAACGTGTTAAGGTGTATATTTTGTTAACAGTTTTAGCACAGCGCGGGTACTTGAAAGAGCAAACGTTTGTGAATTACATCCGCTACCTGCAGTACTGGCGCGAGCCGGAGTATGCTCGCTACCTGAAGTACCCAATGTGCTTACATTTCTTGGAGTTGCTGCAACACGAGGCATTTAGAAGAGAATGTGTTTCTGCACAGGTTTGTATTAGTACTACATTTTTATTATCTTTAACTGATGCTGTATTAAATTAAGTTTTAGTTACCTGTTATTATAATACCTTTTCAATGTTGGTTTTGATGATCTACTTTCAGATAAAATCATAACCTTCCTTCTGGGGAGTTTGGTAAAATGTACTGATATTTATCTCTAATAATGCTTTTGCATTAAAAATAAAAATAAATGTTAAAGAATCATTAATTAATATAAATTTGGGTTATATTTATATATTGTTTATAACAAAAAATATTGTTGACAACATTTTTGTGGTGGAAATATTAATTACCAGTTTCGTAGGAGTCAGTTCGAGCAACTCACCCCCTCGAGGGCACTCGAATCAGTCTAGTTTGCACCTTATTGCCACAGAGCTAGAGTAACTTTTATTTTTTTGTGTCTTTGATATGTGACACTTCTGTATCTGTATGTGTGATTGTTCTGTACTTATATGTATTATGAATTCTGTGATACCAACTACTACAAAAAATAATTTGTTCGTCAGGTGTGCAAGTTCATGGACGACCAGGCCATCCTGCTATGGCAGCACTACACGCGGCGGCGCACGCGCACGTTGCAGCCGCCCGACGCGCCCGCGCCGCCCGCCCCGCCGGTTCCCTCGCAGCAAGGCCCGCCCAGGCAACAGTCATAAATATTCACTAAAGGGGGCGTCCATAAATTACGTGAGGTGTGAATGCGAGTGAATTTTTGCGTGAGATGTCACGAGATTAGTCTTATGAGAGCTTTTTCAAAAGCCATATATTTGTGGAGGAAGAAATTTGACTTAGACCCCAGTTTCCTTGCAATTTTAGTCTATGACCGACTATGACCGAGACCCCCCCTCTCCCACGTGAGATTGGCTGAGATTCGGCTCGAATCCATGAAACACCTCACGTAATTTATGGACGTCCTCTTAAGGCTAATATCACATAGTTATTATAAAGATCATAAATCCATTTGTATGATAATCATATCCGGGTCTAAGGCCGGGGCCGCACCGGTAAGGCGATTGCGATCCGATAGCAATTGAAGAAAAACCCTTTACACATAAGGCAGTTGCCACATCACATAAGCGTTTGTTTATAAATCGCCGTCGCATCGCAATCGCGTTACAGGTGCAGCCTTGGCCTAAGAGGCGGATGAAATGGTGTGCTGAGGTTGAAAACAAAAAATGTACCTATTACTCCGATATTTAATTTCCCGGTACTCAACATATCATTATAAATAACTCTGGGCATAGTAATATCAATAAAGGCAGTCTGTAACCAATAATCTCCCTGACGGACTGAATAAGTGTATAATATAGTTAAGATTTTATTAAAAAATACCTAAAAATAACTACATTTTTCCTTTACACCAATAGTATCCCAATTCAGAATACTTACAAAGCACAAAAAAATTACATGAATTTATTTATACCTTTATTTAGGTTTCTAGGCAATCATAGAACAGGAAAATTCTGTGTGTATTGTGTGTGGGCCATAAAACAATAAATAACTAGCTTTTGCCCGCGACTCGTCAGCGCATAAATTATCCCACGGGAACATACTATCGGGATAAAAAGTATCCTATGTGTGAATCCAGGTTATAAACTACCTGTGTTCCAAATTTCATCCAAATCCGTTCAGTAGTTTTTGCGTGAAAGAGTAACAAACATCCATCCATCCATCCAAACTTTCACAATTATAATATTAGTGGGATAGAATACCTACCTACCAAACCTGCTACAATAGATATGGCGTTACTAGTAACTTACAAGATACGCTAAGATATAAGATCGAAGCTACTCCGATAACCAAGTGCAATGCGATAGCGATTTCTTTAAAACAACCGCAATTCGCCATTTTGTTGGGAAATGAATAATGAAGACCGTCGGGTTTGTGAATACATTTTATTTAGCAAAAGGTTGCATGGGCCGCCGCTGACGCGCCAGGCAGTACGCCCGCAGAGTGACATAGTACAGCAGCTCCACGGCGCTCATCACGCTGAACCCCATGCAGAGCCCGAGCAAGCCGCCAGTGTTGGCTGCAAATAGGAACAGCTATCTATACATAACAAGGCTTAGAGGATCTATGTCGTGTCTCAAACTCCAGATTTTTTTTATAAGACAGGTGTCATACTAGCGTGCGGCCCGCTTGATGTGAAGCAGTTACCGTAGCCTATAGATGCTTGCAATACCAAAGGTATTGCTCGGACTTTGCCCACCTGAAGGGGAGTGGAAGGAGGGAGGGGAAGGGGGGAGTGTTGGGCTTCCAGCTCTCACTCATCGTACGAAACGCACCTGTAATAGTAGCTGCTTTACGCCGATCTTCTGTGAGAGGGTGGTACTACCCCTGTCGAGCCTGTATATGAGCTGCAGTCAATTGGCTACAGCTTGGACGGATAGAGGGAGCTCAGCCTTATTTTGTTGGTTTCCTCAATTGGTATAGGTAACAATGGGTAGGTATAATCTGCACTGAATGCATGATTTGTACTTATCTGATCTAAAGTGATCTGAATATAATGTAATGTCTTTATAATGCTGTTTGAAGCATCATAAGCTTTCCATAAGTAATAGATAAGACTAGTTCGAAAAGGATTGGTAGGTACCATGGACCAGTTACTAAGGGGACTGGCCCTAAGCAAGTAGGCCGAGTGGTCCGCCTAGTACTAACATCGACATAAAACGAAGCGAGTAGTTCAACTATTTACCGGTAAATAGTAAAATGAAAATGAAAAAACGATGACCACGTTTTGTTTCATACAAATATCTAATAAGGGCACCTCTTTCTTTAGTCTTTACTCTGTGGTAGGTACTTACAAAGAAACTCTGTGAGACCGAATATCTCACCCTTAGTGAATCTGATGAATGTGTTGTCCTCAAAGTAATAGTGCATCAATATCATGTTTTCCCTGAAAATATTTCCACAGATAAAGTTAATTATATTGAAGTAAGTATAGGTAGAGAGAATTTTTTTCACTAAGCCTCGGTTCCCTATAAGTACGGTCAGCAACGTAGGTCGCTGAACATTCTCAGTTTTTCAAATAGCTTGCACACTTTTGTTTGGCATCAAATCCATAATATTTCTTTATCGAAACAAAATGTAGACATGATGCTAATGTTTGGTTCTATAAATGTTCACCAACGTTTGTAGAATAAAGAGTATAACTGATTTGAAAAATTAAGAATGTACAGCGACTTATGTTGCTGACTGTACCTAACTATAATGCAGAAAAATATGGAACCTTAACTAGATAGTTGATCCATTACGGGCCCGTTGGCGTGGTTGGCGTGATGGCGCCTTTCACGCTGCAGGTCGTAGGTTCGATTCCTACCCGGGACATGCATTTGTGTGCATGAACATGTCTGTATGTCCCGAGTCTGGGTGTATATGTATATTAAGTACGTATTTACAAAAAAAAAGTAGTATATGTACCATACTGTACTGTACGGTTTCCATAGTACAAGCTCTGCTTAGTTTGGGATCTGGTAGCCGTGTGTAGAAAATGTCCCAGGATATTAGTATTATTATTACTCTATCTACAGCATTCAGCATTACTATTGGCTACACACGTAACTGCAAGCTTGAACAGCCTGCATGCACCATATGCACAATTTGTGCAAGCATGCTTGAGCGTCTGTATAGCATGATATGATGCAAGCAACTTTCTTTGTATGCTTGCACAAAATGATTAATAATGCAGGCTTGTCAAGCGTGCAGTTAGATAGATAGATAACATACACCAGTCAAAAACATAAACAACAATGTCAAACAAAACAAGAATCAAAAACAGTGTACAGTGGACGGTGTTATCGCAAGCTGCGATCTCTTCCAGACAACCTTTGGATGGAGAGGATACCATGTTTCAAACACTGTGCGGTAGCGGTGTACCTGCTATAATAAAATAAAATGGGAAATATTACAGAATACCTTAAAGACTAAATAAAAATACTTAAATACGAACATATTTAAGAATAAAGAAAATAAAATAAAACCGTAGTTATCGTATCTTTACCCAAGTACTTACCTGCAGAAAACGAAGAATAACTATACCTACACGTATTTTTACCGAGCATGATAATGGGTATAAAATAAACCCAATATACCTGGTTATCAGGCATTTGTGAGGTGTAAAATAGGTGATTACGTAAGGTATTCCGGCGTTCTGTTGCCGAGGTTCCTGGCGAGATGGGTCACTAATGCTTTCTTGAGCGGCGCCGTGCTTAGCCTCTCGAAGTATGCGATCTCTGTGCACGCGGGCAGACAATCCGCACACGTCACATCGCGGCCTGTCCAAATTGGCAACATTTTATCTATTGTACCTACCTACCAAGCAGGCAAAGGGCCGCGTTCAGAGGCACCGGCTCGGCACGCACCGAGCAACTATGCACTCTGACGCCGCAGTTGAACACGTCCCTCGGCATTATGGATCTACGGGGTCAGGATAAATAGTTGCACTCGGTGCGTAGCCTCTGAACGCGGCCCCGAAGTGGACCCTGTAGGTAGGTGAAGTTCCAGTGGTAGGAAAGACGGAGAGGAAGGAAGGAGTATCTGGATGCGGAAAATACAAGACCGAAGAATTAGTTGATTATCATATCACGGAACACTATAGTACCTATGGACACTCAGCAATTTGGTCTTGAAAAAGAAATACGAATATTGTGGAGAAGAGGTTTTTACCCAACTGTGTGGCATGTACCTAAGAGAATAATAAGGGGCCATCCATAAATTACGTCTCACGTAAAGGGGGGAGGGGGTCGACGAAATGTGACATTGTGTGACAAGAGGGTGGGAAGGGTCCTATGTTTTGTGACGTCACTTTTAAAAATCTAATATATCTAAGTATTAAAACCGAAATTTGAATTTTTAACGAAATATTTTGAAAAATTCTTAACATTGTGAAAATATGTGACGTCACACAGGGAGGGGGGGAGTCTCGCAAGTGTGACCAGCTGTGACAAGGGGGTAGGGGTCTAAAAATCATGAAATTCGTGTGACGTAGTTTATGGATGGCCCCTAAGAAGATTTTATGTTACGTGTGGTATTGAAGCACCTGAGATCTTTAATAATTCACCCACCTCCTGGCATGATTTTGCTCAAATTCGAATAGCATTTGGCATCAACTTTCCCACAAATACGAGTTGTTTTATTTTCTGCAATTTCAAAACACAAGTTTAACAGTCAGTTGTTTAATAGTTATGTTTTCGCTATTTATATGCTTATGTACTTACTGGGCATGTAATAATAAACGCATTTGCACGCCTCCAACATCGCTCGGGCTTCACACTCCATTTCGCAGTTCTTTAAGGTGTAGGTTCTGAAGAAATGGTAACTGAGTAGGTATAACAGTATCGATATTAGCAAGCATCGTTGTTTAACGAGCCACGTTGATCGTTATTAAATATGTATATAAGGTAATAAATCACATGATACCTAGCCGGCACCTGTTACTCCTACCAAAATCAGTCCTTCTGCCATAGATATGATGAGGGTTTCGATTCATTTAAGGTCTGAACTGAGTTGCATTAGATATGATAGTAAGAGGGCTTTATCAGGGCGGCAAGTAATAGGTAACACTTACTACGTACCTATGTCCCAGTTCCGAAAGTGGCTGTAAGGTCAAGACTTTTTCTTTGCAACACAATATTGGTTGGATGTTCTTATTACATCCAGTAGTTCGCTCCTCGCTACAATTTCTAATCATTGGCAATATATAATATCATCTTTGTTACTAATATTTACACCCTAGACGCTCTGGCTTTGTCTACAGGCGTTTCTACAAATCGCTACGCTGGTAGACGAAGCCACTTGTCTAGAGGGGTGGGCGGCCAACTTATGCGCGGTGAGATCGCACCTGAAAAACACCAGTGTCTTCTCGCTGGAGAACAGGCAGAGTCTCTTCTTGAGGTTGATGGACCGGAGCGTGGGCTGCGCGTCCAGGATCCGCGGCCAGATGGACACCCTGGCCTCTATCCCCGGGCCGTAGATCTCGCCTAAGTTCCTTATCTTTGGGGTTTCCGTCGGATTGTGGAGAAGAATCTAGGAAAATCAATTATCGTAATGTCAAATTTTCTCCTGATGCATTTGCGTTTTATTATTATTATAAGCCTATAGAAGCTTTCAATACCAAAGGCGTTACTCGCACGTTGCCGACTTGAAGGGAAGTGGGATAGAGGGAGGGGAAGGGGGTAGAGCTTCCGGCTCTCTCCCTCATTGTACAAAATGCAGCTGTAATAGCTATTTTACACCGATATTCTGTGAGAAGGAGGTACTACCCCGGTCGAGCTACTACGGCTACAGTTTGGCTCTACGATCAATAAAAGAAGTAGAAAGAAGAAGTCCCGAACCTTGAATCCAGCGCTCTTCGTAGAAGCGCAGTAGTACTCTGCGATATTGGCGTCCAACACGATGCTGAGACCGTGCTGAGTACCGATACCTAAACACAGTAGGTAATCAATGAGTCATTACGTAATACCTAGTTATTATTAACTTATATGGTATTTATATTCCTCATGACGGGAAAGTGCTTGGGACTTCGGTATTTACCACAATGGTACCTATTAACTGATACGTTCGCGCAATCAACAATACCATTTAAGGATTTCACGTTTTTATCCTTGAATTAACTTTTAATTGTGTTGCTCCTATGGCTTTTCAGTAGGTACCTATTTTGAGCTCGTGCACGTACTACGAAATATACCAGAATGGTTAAAGCATATCAAGAACTAAACTTCTAATAGGGACCTACAAAATATAGTTATCCCCACCTTTGGGTCTCCAGGGAAACCCATCAGAAGGAGCATCCGCTGGATAACCGTTTTCAGGCGTCCAGTCCACCGCTGGCGAAGGAAACGTTATATTCAGGTCATTTAACGACTTCCTGAAACAAGGCAAACACAATCAGTCATATCGGTTGGTATCGTAATCGTGAGAGCAAATCTGGATGTACTCCTCCTATCCTTTCTTTTGATTAAATTCGCGCGGGTTCCAATACAACTTAGCTTTTCCCCGGGACTCGTCGAGGGTCAAACCTTGGCGTTATCGTTGGACACCATTGTCGATCCTGGCTTACAGGAGTAACAGTGGTGAGAGTGTGTGGCGGGCCTAGTACCATAAAAACTGGGTCTAAAAAAACTGGGTCTACACATATGTCTAATGTTGGAGCTTAGTCCAGCAGGAGACATCTTTGATGGACAGATAAATAGATGAAGAATAAGCTTACGGATCTCGGAACATTTTGATACGATGGACGACATTGAAGGTGCAGCAGAGTCCTTCGTCAGTGAGCTGGGCGTTGAACAGGTCTTCGCATTTCTTCTCTTCAGAGTCCCATTCGCACTTTAATATCATCTCGTTGCATGGTTGTGTGACCTAACGATTTTACTAAATAATAAATTATTGTATATCGAGATATTACTTTCAACCGTCACGATTTGGCTCACGATCTGAAGGTTCGATTGGGTGTCGGCGTGAGTCGGGGGGTACCTTGCCTGGATTGAGGGACCCTACCGATAATCTACCGATCTAGGGCCAAATCGTGCCCTTTGAAGACTATTTTATTATTTAATCTTAATTAGCTACGTATAATAGGTATGATGAGGAAAATAAAATTAGAGAGAGGAGGGAAGTCACTGTTATTATGATCTACTTTTTTATTCTTTCATGTTTTATCATCTATTCGTAATATATTTACTGGTGGTAGAGCCGAGAATTTGAAGGAAGGAAATACTAACGTTTATTAGAAAAGATCGCGTGTGATCCCAGTCAGCGCTGCCGGCTATATCATTTTCAAATATCTCCGTATCATCTTTCGTGCTGCATAGGCTTTGGAGCAACTTCTTGTCAACGGGGTCCCTGTAATTGACACTCTATAAAACACCATGTTAAATCCCTAATTTATTAATTTATAAGCATAATATCCCCCAAATTACAATTATGCAATTTTATTATGCATTACAAATTACTTTTGTTCCTACAAATGCTTTGTAAAAGCATTGTAAACTGATTAAAAATCGCTGTAAGTGTAGGTATCGACCGAAAAGCGACCCATATTATTTGCCTATTCATTAACATTATTATTAATATATATAAAACGGATTTCGGAGGAAACTGTAGTACCTAATCTGGCTGGTAGGTAGGAACTTTTATTTGCATTAATAAACAATGAGAACAAGTAAACAGGAAGAATTAAATTTGACCTAAGTATTTTCAGGTTAATATTTAGTAATCCTAGCTACGTCCAGAAGTGTCACATGCCGCGCGAGGAAAATTTTCCTCGCGGTGTTTGACTTGCCTCACGTGAGGCAAATGCGCGCCCTGCCTCACCTGAGCACTCACATTTGCGTCGCCTAGTTTGGCAGTCGTGAGACAGAACGATGTCAAACGTGTCAAACTGATTGATCGGGTATACCTTTCCCTGTCTAGAGTGTCAGTTGCCTCGCCATTTGCCTCGCGCTGCATGCGACTGAGGCAAACGTCGTGCTTCGCGAGGCATGTGGGTGAGCAGCCTCGCGCGGCATGTGACACTTCTGGACGTAGCTTTGACGCAAAGGGAATTTTATGCAATAATATTCATGCTATGATGCATAGTTATTGTTACGTGTAGTAGTTATATATAATATTGACTGTGACAAAACTGGGTTTACCTATGGGTATACTTACAACGAAGCGACATTATTTATCAAATATTGTAATAGCACATGGTAGTACTAGTAGTATAATACACTGGACCGCAAAGAAAACGGGTCGGTTAGAAAATATTCAATATCTTCAAAAGTACCTGACCTAGCTTTATGAAATAAAGACTAAATTAAAGAATATTTTACTGGCTTAAATGAAAATAAAATAACCGGCCAAGTGCGTGTCGGACTCGCACATAAAGGGTTCCGTACCACCGTAGAATAAAAACGTCAAAAATATAAAGTCTTTATTTTTAAATTTTATCTTATTTTTACTATTTGTTGTTGTAGCGGCAACAGAAATACACATTCTGTGAAAATTTGAACTCTCTACCTATTACGGGTCGTGAGATACAGCCCGCTGACAGACGGACGGACGAACGAACAGCGTAGGCTGAGTAATAGGGTCCCGTTGGCACCCTTTGGGTAACAAAGCCTAAAAAATGAATTGAAGCTTTTTATTTTTAATAAATGTAAAATAAATAAAATGTGATTGAGATATTATTGAAGATTTTCTAACCGACCCTTTTTCTTTGCGGTCCAGTGTATATACAGACGGAGTATTTTTATAGATAGGTAAGGGTTACCCGGACTCTATATACCGCTCCGCAACCGATTTCTTCGCCTGATTGACGTTGCATATAGTGAGGGCTGGGAACGGTAGGTTCTCGAGCGGCATATTCTCCGGGTTGATGCTCACTATCATCGGAGACGACTGCCATTTGTCGTATACATTCAAGATGAAGAACCCGGAACATATCATAGAACAACCGAACGCTGTGAGCCAAAAGAATCTGGAATTACAAAATGTTGTTGTTGATTAATAATAAAATATTAGCCCATTTAATATCCCACTTCTGGGCACGGGCCTCCCCTCAATGCGAAGGGGATATAGAGGGGGATCCACCACGCTAGATCGCTAGACCACTTAAGCGACTGAAGAACGATCGCTCGGCTGGTCATGTGGTTTTACAGAATCGGCCTACAGATCTTCTGAACACGTCTCTTCGTAATTATGCAATGGCAAATTCATAGTTTTTTTTTAAATATGTTAATTAGAGTTTTATAACATAATATTGGTAGCTTCACCTCTCAAACCAAGTCAGTTTTTTCTCCCCAATATACCGTAGCCCGTGTAACGTAGATGTCAGAAGATACGTCCGTAGATCATTGACGAATACGCTGGCGTCTTCTTGACTAGTCCGAGCATTTGTCAATTGAGGTTCCTGGATGAAATTGTTTTTATAAACTCTACCAAGCAGTCAAATACGATTTATCAAAATACCTAAAATTTAGAGTGAACTGCATGAGGACTACAAATTGACTGAAAAATTACAGTTTGAATGCCACTGCAAGTGCACTGCACGCCGACTGCATCCAGAGTCCGGATTGCCAGTCCACTAGCAGTCGGCGTGCAATCCGCTTACAATCTGCTTACACAATGCAGGTATCAATTAGAACACACCAACATCAGAACTGCAATATTACAGTCGGCTTGCAGTCAGAATGCAGCTCGTTTGAATAGACACTTAACGGATGCACTTACTTCACTACTCCTGATCGGTATTTTCGTGTCCCAGACATACCAGGGCGTTGGATCTTGGTTGCCTTGAGTCCAATAATTATGCTGTCAGATGAACATAATCTTTAGAAGGCATCACTATGTAACTTCCTCTTTCTTTGATACTTATCGTAGAAAAAAAAAAAACATTAAAGTAGTAATGTTTATTTATTTACCTTTCTAAACGTGTCCTTGGGTTTTCGTGGACGTATGCCATATTCCCGATTAGTACTGATCATCACTATACTTCTAAAGTTTAAAATGCCTATTGTGTGTGTGCTCTCTTGTAAATAAAGCTTCTTATACAGGTCTCTAGTGGTAGGTACTCGTAACCTAATTTCCTAAAGCTAATGTTTGCGGTCTAATCGCTTGATTGCGATCATTTGATAAATCGACCTTGCACCGCCTCCATCGCTACCTTTCGATGGCAAAATTATACATTTTCTAGTAATTTGCTGTCCTGTCTTATACGCGTAATTACGAGGTTTTTGTATCGTAAATCAGATACTAAACCACTGATTTGTGTCTCGTAATTTTATATAAGTTTTACGAGTAAATCTGTTAATGGAAACTTGATTTTCGATTAGGCGAGTTGGACCGTAATATTTGAAGGGTTTACGAAAGGCAATGGTCTAAACATTTAACAATTAGTTACTATATACACATATAACGGTGAACTGTTTGTTTTGCTCCGTTAATTAACATCGCGTTTTTATAATTTTAAATACATACAGAGAATTATTTCAACCATAGCCCTATCTATTTGGAGATCTATGCAGTTTCGTCATGGCGTGTCACGTTATGGTTACGTTGCCGGTAACCTTAGTTTGTAACTTTTATTGCAGTGTTTAAATTCAATATAATAACTATGTGTCATGCATGTGCTAGATGTTTGTAGACCAAATGTTACGCCTTTTAGCATCTATAGCTATGAAGTTGTTTCTAAATATTCTTAATATTGTATTTATTTTGCAAATTGAAATAAGTTTGGTCAAAAAAATATTGTAAATGGTTGTAGGTAGATTCAAACAACAAAGTATTTTCTTTTTATATAATTCGTTAATTACGCATACATACAAATTATTTATTATGTACAAAAAGTTCGTTCAATAGAAATTTCTTATAAAAGTAACAAAAAAGCCACAGGAAAGAACAGGCTGACGCACTTGCACTTTGAAGAATTCCTAAAAGAAGAAGAGATCGAAGAAGAAAGAGGACGCCTCGACGTAAACCTAGCGCGTGATGCGCACGCGGCGGCTATCGGTCACGAGCTAGCTCAGAGTCCAGGCAGCCGGGAGGAGGAGGAGGAGGAGGAGAGAGGAGAGAGGGTGTTCACCAGTGCTGTTGCTGCTGGGGGTGAGCGGGGGCGACGTGCGCGGCTTGCGCGTGGGCCGCTAAGTGGGCAGCGCGGGCGGCGGCGACCTCAGGGGTGTCCAGGATGCCGGAGCCGTCGTTGGCGAGCTTGATGTTAGCGGGCTGGTGAGCCTGGGGGGCCTGCCACGAGGGAGCACCGTTCCACTGGTTGTGAGCGGGGGCGGCGTTCCATTGGTTCTGAGCGGGGGCGGCGTTCCACTGGTTGTTGGCGGGAGCGTTCCACTGTTGAGCGGGCTTGGCGGCGCTCAGGGCGGCGAGGTGGGCAGCGCGGGCCTGAGCCACTTCAGGGGTCTCGGCGACGGGGGCGGGGCCATGGCCGGCGTTCCAGGCGGGGGCGGCGTTCCACGAGGGAGCGGCGTTCCAGTTCTGGGCGGCGGGGGCGTTCCACTGGTTGTGTTGGTTGTTCTGTTCACCGTGCTGCCAGTACTCCTCGTTGTCCCAACGGGGGTCGTAGGAGCCATCATCCTGGGGGTTGGGGTTGTTCTGGTTGGCCTGCTGCAGGGCAGACAGGTGGGCGGCGCGCGCTTGCGCTACCTCGGGGGTGTCCAGGATGTTGCGGCCATCCTGGGACAGGGCGATGTTGGCGGGGGGACCGGCCCATCCGGACGCGTGAGCGCCGCACGCCAACGCCAAGCAAGCTACTACGATCTGCGGACAAAGGAGTGAATTGGTTAAATCGATTGCTTAGTTTATCGCAGCGTCACTATATTGAACTCTACAAAAAATAAAAGTGGAATACACGCATAACAGCAGACAACTCAGCATGCATACAATCGAGCTGTATTTACAACGCTGCACGGATTGTTGGATCTAGCACATTTATTACTTCAATTTGTTTCGGTACAATCTTGCTCTATAACGGATCGTTATCGTATTGGCAACTCTATCTGATCTAAAGTTATTGCGAGCCGTACCTCGCCGTCCTTTATTAACGCGATTATATTCAGGCTTGGTGCTGCGATATATCTAATTGCGTGTCGGTGTTCGCTCCTTGCCCTTTCATTGCCGGTCGATACAATATTTATATAATTCTAGTTGTCGATGACAGTCGCCCTCGTTATGGTCAGGTGTCTGCGCAACGCTTACTTGACTATGACTGGTACAATCACAAGCAGGATATGCAAAGCATAGACCGTTCGAAGGACATAATGTCAGTGCGCAGGCGGGGCGGTTCAGATTTTTCGTAAATTTTCTGTCTATTAGGACTTGGCCAAGTACCTGTCGTGTTCTGTTTTCATAGGCATAAATAGGCTTACGCGGTTATTCAGACAAAGTTACGAGTTAAAACTTTGTTTTATGACAAAGAAAACAGCTGAATTAAAATTAAAATATAATATGCAGTTTTGTTTATAAACGCGTTATTTAAAAGGTCAAAAATTGACGGCTATGGCCACAAAGTTCAAAGAATGCCAGTGCATGCCAAATTCGATAAAGTTCCACGAAATACCTACGGAGTTCTTTACCGAGAGAGATTTTTCTACAGCAATACCTAGTCAATGGGTGCGTCTATTTGAGGTGTCGCGTCCAATCGAGAAAATAGAGTGGTTGTTAATGAATAAAAGGTTGCTGCAATAATGAAAACGATATACCTACCTAAGTATACCATTTTTGGTGCATACCTAATTTGGAGGTATGTCCTTTGTGACAATCCTAAGGAGTTATCCTTTTCAAGAATCATTAAAATTCGTAGATGGTATAAGATTAACCGCCAAATTACTTTTTAAATTAAAACAAAGGCTAGCTGCTATTTTGTATTCAATGTTAAGGCGCGATTAATGTCCACGTTCCATTCCATTTCAAGTTTACTCGCTTACGTTTGTAGGACACGGAGCACTAATTCAATTTGTTAAGTGCTCGGTGCCTGTAAGGTAGTGCTATTATACAGCTATCTAGATATCTGGTTTTGACTTGGATTGTAGTTTTATGTTCGGAGGCGTTTACAGTTTACAGTTTGACAGTTAAGTGGGAGTAGGCATGCACAGCTTTCTAGGCTAGTTTTTATTAATTTTTATTTAAATACCTTATTTTCTTTTTTTACTCACACTGTGTTAATGCATGCCTGCTCACATAGCGTTACTGTTTGAAAATGTATACAATTATTCTTTTGAAAAGAGTAACCATTGAGTTTCTTGCCGGCTCTTCTCAATGGAAGCAACATTTCGAACCGGTGGTAACGCTAAAATATTGTTTATATTGACTATTTATAAATGCTCTAATGAGCTTACATGAATAAAAACCTTTTGACTTTGACTTTGACTTTGACTTTGACTTTAAAATTGGATTTGGTTAAAGGTTGATATTAATCGCAACGTATTTCCGAAAGCACAAAAAACATTTATTTAGGGCCAAGTGCACCAACATATTAACGGACCGTTAGATCAGTAACCGAATGAACTCAGGTTAGAAAAGTTTATCAGTATCTTAATTGCATTGATGTGGCTTGGAAATTATACGTAGTTAGATAAAATTGAAACATCTATTGGTATTCCATTATACAACAATCCCTATGCAGATTTGATAAATTATAGTGCTCCAATTAATATACGGAGCGTATTAAAATTGATGTAAATTCAACGAGATGAGTGCATTGGTGTGGAATTTGCGGCATAAGTTCACGTAACGATGTCAGGGCTTGCGGTCGGATCGTGCGCCGGAGTGACCACGCCGCCGCGGGTCAGCCATAACGTCGGATTCCAGATGTAGAGCATACTTTATGATCGCTATTAATAATATGATGATTACTTTACAACTGTCTTCCATCAGTTGTAAGTCTTGTTTCCGTGGCAATCAGCCTATACTGTTATTTTTGTCTCCCACTTTGCAACGGAGGGAAGTGGATAATCTTCTTTCAACTCCCCCTATTCTTCAGTCCAACACAGGGACCCATATGGAGGCGCAATGGGGAGGCCTTTGTCCAGCATTAGGACACGGTAGGAAACGTTGACAAGACGACTTGTTCTGTGACGTGAGCTAAGAATGATTTTTTAATCCGGAGTATGATTTATTACTTTACCGTTATTGTTTATTGGTAATAAATACTGAGTACTTTTATAATGCATTTACAATAGACCTACCTAACTTAGGAACGATTACGAAATCCGTTTACAGTTTTGGTACATAAAGGTCAGTTAATTTGCAACGATAACTTTGTCTAGGAGAGATTAAAATCTCTCTTAGTAGGTAGCCATGTTTGGAGAAAATGTGAGTCCTTGAAAACTCACGGATTATAACGAAATGTATTATCTTGATGATTTCCTAACTTTAGGCCTCTACGACTGTGTTTAGGGTTGTTAATAGATTTAGCAAAAAAAACTTATTGTTCCGTGTCAACGACTCTACTATTACGATGTTGAAGGTTTATAAATAACCGGACACTTGCGGATAAAGAGATCACGTGTCGATATTTTTCGGTCTACTTCACTGAAGTATCTAACTATCTGAATTCAGCAGACGTTTTCTATAATATCATCTGCCACTGAATGAGGGACGAGTTATCAATGTATGTACCTACTGAGGTTTTGTACATCAATGGGGGTTCAAAAAAAGGGCGAAACGCTTCGAGAAAAATATCCTTGGCGCTTGAGCTTCAGCAGAGGCTCTACCGCATCTCTAGATAATTAAATGGGAATTATGAGGGACTTGTTCGATATTATCTGCCGTGTAAACAACTTCAACGCGCGGTAGGAAAGATTTTTGCAGCTAGATGTAATAAAACTCATACGTCCGTCACCGCCCACGCTTTCGCTCTTAATTCAATCCAAATAAAAGTAAGTTAGAGCAGCGAGTGAACGGCGCCAAGGTCTGAAGGCCAGCCGAAGGTCGCGGAGCAGGAAGCACGCCTTCCGGACCTGCCCAGCGCCGTCACATTCAGCAACTGGTTACCCTCGACTGTCAAGACTCTCGCATTTTTCCAACGCATGATTATCGTTTGCCCTTTTAAATGTTACTAGAACCATTATTTCTGATACGTCATCGGTTCTTTCGCTTTACTTACAATGTACCATTTAAAAGTAAATTCTTCTGAATTTTTATTTAGTTTTCAATATATCAGCGTTTGATCTAAGAACAGAATTGCATTCTATAATAGCCTGTATTGTTTCCTCGATAAGTCTTTGTGTATTTTTTCCAGCAACTCGAACGTTTGTGGGAAAACTTCACGTTTTCAATTATCTATAAATCACCGTGTCCGTTTCGCGAAAGCAATTTGAATGAAAGTCGTTCGTTTGAAGTCGTTTAGTTATAATTAAACATTTATTTGAGTGATAAATTATTTAAAATCATTGAGGTGTTAATTGGGCAGTTAATCAAGTATCTATTGCCACGTTCGCCGCCTATTTGTTATTCAATATTTCGTTTATAGAATTTAATTTTACATTTGGTGCGTGGATTTTTTCTCGTATTTTTTTCATTTTCTCTCAATACAGTATAAGATGTATTAAATAATTGTAAGTTGTCATTAACATCCCCAGTAAACGCACAGAATCCCTATCACAGAAGCGCGTTCATCGGTCGGAAAAGTTGTTTTCTTTATACCTACTAGGTACATGATGCAAGTTCCCACGCATTTAACATAATAGGGCCTTTCGGTAACAAACATAGGAATTGATGTATTTAAAAGAAAAATAGGAGAAATACAGATTTCTTAAATTACTCTAGCTGTTTTTCTGTTCGATATCGGTGGGCGTTTCTGTAATTAGGATACAGGCGCGGGACGGCGCGTGGGCACTGGGCATGCCCTTCTAAATTGGTGCGAGATGGAATGCTGACAAAAAGCCGTAGTGAGCGGCCGAGGCGAGCGACACTGCGCCCGCGCCGCGGTACGTGCGCCTGACAATTACACCCATTGAGATGCTAGGATGAGCCTGTCATTAACAGTTTTGACTCTAAACACTCTAGAAAACAATAGCCATGAGCAAACCACCGAAATCGATAGGCGTGTGGCTTCTGATTGTGAACGTAAGCAAGAACATATGAGACTGTGGGTGGTCTACTGGTTTTACTTGTTTCAATATTACTGTGAACATGCAACTTAATTAAATTAAAACAGAATAGTTCCAGTAGCTATATAGAAGAAAAAAAAAAGAAATTGGATAAGGGCAAGCTAAACTTACTAAGAAAGGGAAAATAAGCATTACCTACTGAATATAGGTAAGTGCTATGTAAGTCAACGGAAGTAACTTGTAATGAATTAAAACTCATGTGAATACTATCATTTTAAAGATATTATTTGCAGATTTGACATTTATGAACGTGTTATTAAGGATAATATTTGCAGCCAAAGTGTAATTGAAAAGCCAAGTGCGATATAACTGTTTGACAAGGTGAATGAGAAGGTGGCTAGAGATACCAGTCTGGTTGACATTGTGGGAATAAATGGAGCATAAATACAGAAGCATACACTTGCTTCGCTTTGTTCTGTGCGAGTACCACTTTGAAACCCTTTACGGGTCAACTCACATTAGGACTAGGCTTGGCAAGGGCGACTGAAATACGAGAATTCAGAATCAAAATCAAAACAAATCAAAGTTAGGCCAAAATTTATGTAGCTTAGGAAAATATAAAACATCATTTACAAGTTAACTGAGATGGAAGTCTAAGAACAAAGGTAAACATATTAAATACCAGTGGTAATTTAAGACTGTTTTTGTTAACTCGTACAAAAACTATATTTAGGAATGTCGCAGTGGCATTTGTTTTTTAACGTTGATATTTAAATTGATTAAACAATGAGTTAACTATACATATTTTAATTACTGGTTTTAATTGCGATTTACATCTTGGAACCTTTGAAGGTACAAATATTGATTTTAGTTATTTTGAACAGGACTGTAGGGACGGAATCGTATCGTTTTGAAAATGCAGCTCAAAAATATGGAAAAAGATATTGCATTTTTCAATTATAGCCAACTTTCAGTGACATTGACACGAACAGGGAGCCGCAGTTGTGTGCTATTTGTGCTCTGATTCACTCTGCGTGCCTCGAGCGGCGCCGAACCTTAACCGCATTGGTTTCTCATTCGTTGCAAAAATATATTATATTTCGTTCTACTACGCAAGTCCACAAATTTTACTATAACGCGTGGTGATGCTTGCGCAAACGCCACAGAACAGGCACGTAACGCACACAATTAGAGAAATTGACGCAATTCGCGTGATGAAAAACATCATAACAATGAATTTCAGCCCCCTTACCTCTATTGCGATTTGAAATTAATCGTTCCCCTAATAATATCTAGGCCAGCAATTCATTGTAGGTCTTCAATTGAGTCGCAATAAATAATAAGGTTTAATATGTTATTGGATTTAGAGACTGAAAAAGTATTAACATCGCATA
This sequence comes from Drymonia ruficornis, assembly GCA_947859195.1. Classification (NCBI taxonomy): domain Eukaryota; kingdom Metazoa; phylum Arthropoda; class Insecta; order Lepidoptera; family Notodontidae; genus Drymonia; species Drymonia ruficornis. The sequence goes on along the minus strand of OX401924.1, from coordinate 4,578,366 downwards.
TTGCTTGTCTTAATTAATATCTGTGATACGGTAATTACATTTCAAATATGTGTGCTAATGTGTCTAATGCCCAATTATGCAAAATAATTTTAATAAAATGTAATTACTCTAATGTTGCGATAGATATGACTAAACACGTGGTGTAAACGTTAAAATTATAATGATCATGTAGGTACTTGCGCAGGAATTTTGACATGTACTTTTAATAATGCCGATGGAATTTGTTAAATAGAGCGCAAAAAAGGAGTGATTACTGACAATGACCCGCGAATCGCGTGCGCGCTCTTGCGTTCTTTACGACATCGACATAGGCCTAGTTGCGCACAACTGCACTATTTAACTACGAGCACTTTGAAGTTCGCTAACGATTTGATAACTAGATGAAATTTAGAAATTAACAGCTCCACGGCTCGTTACTCTTGTAAATAAAAACGTTTCAAATTATTCCAAACGCATTGTCATTTATCAAGATTTACATTATGCTCTATGAATTTGCAAATTACAATAAACAAGAGTTAATGTATACTCGATTTAACTTTTAGACTTAAGTACACTTAAGACTGTAGGAACACAATTGTTAGATATTGCTATTGAATAAATGAATGTAAATATATCAGTTATGGAGGTCAAGTATCCTTCTATACCAGTTATAGAGTTGTCTGTTTGAAATGAAGTATAGTGCACTTTGGTTCAAAATATCGTATTCAGAATGATAAATTTGAGTTATCATAAGCCCGGCCGGTATATCGTTAATCAATCGAAAGGTACGTTTGCATAAGTGATCTGTGACATATAATTGGAGCGATTTAGATTTATCATTGTTGATGATTCTATCAAACGCTCTAAACAATCGGAGTGAGGAATAAAGTCGTTAGTGTCAAGATAAGGCTGTATGTTGATTGATTGTCAGTAGAAAGAGTGTACTCACCATGGATTTCATTTTGTTTTGTTGTTAGCACAGAAGTGAAAGAGAAAGAGTTAGAAATAGATTTCGATTATTTAGATCGATTAATAGCGCTGCTGGAAGACTAATATCTTCCAGGACTCGCTATGTTTGAGTGCAACTTGCGTCTGTGCTAAATGAGGGCGGGAGCGGGCTTTTATACTTGGGCGCGTGCGCAGAGGGGGTGCGCGCGCGCCGCCGCCTGAGTCGCGAGCCGCGTGAAAGTATTGGGACATGCCATTGATAATAGGCGCTATCACACATTTCAATGGCGACCGCCGGTGTACTCGGCTGCGTATGGCTTAGTGAGTGATCCGATACCATGAGAGTCCAAGTTCATAGTTTCAGTGGAATATATTGCATATGATGGTGTTTTGTAGAGTGCAGCAAGATTTTAAGTTCTTAGCAGCTGAATATGCGGTGTTTTAGTGTTCAAATCATATAGTTTACGTACCGACGTAAAACCTCTGTATGGGATAGTTTTGCACTTAAGTTATTGATTTTTAAGTTCTATCTATTCTACATCAACGCTACTATCTGATTATATCCCACTCATTGCGGATAGTTCCGTTTTACTTTGTGATAATGTAGTCACACGCCCAGTTTTAGGTCGGAAACATTATTTGATGTAGAGTAGCAGGTATTTTCTCGGTTTCTTTCAATGTTTGTTTTTCAGTGTTAAAACACTGAAATACACTCTACTACTACTCACTCACTCTACTCTGTACTCTACTTCATATTTTAGAGTCATTAAAATGACTCTAAAATATGAAGTAGAGTGAAAGACGGTATAGGCGAACAGTCCGTGATTAACGGCTATAACAAATAGGTACATGCAGAGGGGTAGAGTTTTATCAAAATTTTGTTCCTAGAATAGGGAATAATATCGTCTTATTACTGGTCTGTGATAATATCGGAGATGAATTATATGGTAAAAATGATGTCGATTTACCCTACCCAGTCATTTATTAAGTAAGTAAACTTAAGTAAGTTAACTTTAGCAATTCTGCTAAATTTTCGTAAAATGGTCACGAATGGCGTAAAATGTGTGTAAAATTACAGAGTACTCGACTGTCATTTTATTACTGTTGTGTCTATTTCATGACCGCTATCAGAGGCGCCGACTTTTAGACTATCTCGTGGGTGCTCATACCTATTTGATGACTCGTTTAATAGAACAGAAAAGCAGTAGGACAAAAAAGTATTTTTAATGTAGGAAAAAAAGGTAAATCAGGTATAGGTATGGAAAATCTTAAAGCACACCTCAAACGCTCATGTAATAATTGTAATAAACATTAAAAAAAAATATATCGATGTATGGTTGTAATTTTTGTAATTCTAACTTTGAATCCCAACAAACCTCGAAATTATACCCACTTACTTAAAATCAAGCCTTTTCATTGGAAGTTAGAAACAATAATCTAATTAAATCAATTGAAACGTGCGAGCGGGTGAGGTTGTAGAAATATTGCTCAAAACCGATTACTGATAAATTTTAGTGTCTGGGCTCATGGGTGCTGTGCACCCACTATTTGGTTCTCATGGGTGCTCGAGCCCCCGAGAACCCACGGAGTCGGCGCCCCTGACCGCTATATCAGTACAATATTTTAATGATACTTTAGGGATAATTAGTTTAGCAACAAATATGCCTAGCCTGGGCTGTTGTCTTACATCACATTAGATTTTCAGTTGATTAGGAATAACTGGTTACATTTTTTGCGCTAGTTTTTTAACTTATCAATAATTATGTTTTGCTAATTATAATTAGGTTTCCTTGCTAATGCGGGCTAGTATACGTCTGCTATTGATATCTTTGAATTGCTAATATACCTATGTGGGATTTCTTTTTGCGTATAATAACTAATGCGGCAAACAAGAGTTATGGCTCGCCTGATATTAACCATTTGTCGTAGTCTATAGATGCTTGCAATATCAAAGGCATCGCTCGCACGTTGCCGCCCTATATAGAGCAGTGGGATATAGGAAGGGAAGAAATGGATGGAGAAAAGGGAGAAGGTTGGGCTTCCGGTTATCTCACGTATCTTACGCTTTACGTCGATCTTCTGTGAGACGATGGAATGACCCTGGTCTCTGGCTCTTCCACCTTCGCTAAGAGTAGCTACAGCCTCTACGTAAAGTATTTGATGAGTAAATAGTCCCCGGCTGTACAATTTTCCATGCAAATATTTCTCGTAGAGCGTAAAATACGCGAAAAAATCATGGTAGAGAATCTGTGTAAGTTCAGATTTTCCTACTACTTTCTGAACACTATGACACAACACACTACACACTATGATGAGGGTGTGTGTACACAAGTTACTAATGTGAATCTAAAATGTAACATCACGACTTTTATCCCCATTCGGGGGTAGTCAGAGGCCTGAGTGGCCATACACCACCACATTGTGGAGGTATTAACCAATCAACGCCCACGTTTCACCAAATAGTCAGAACCCAACGAACCCAGGTAGTGATCCTTGTCGCCGTGTATACAGGAACTGACTATTACCTAATCCGGAGGGATGGGTGGGTTTCCTCACGATGTTTTCCCCCATCGTCAGCGAACTGTAAATTATGCACATAGATGAAAATTCATCCATTGGTGCATGCCCCACTGGGGATCGAACCTGGGACCTTCTGATAGCTAGCCCAACCAGTTCACCCCTAGGCTAAAGTGAATCTAGTCATAGTAAATGAACGTCACCGATTATGTTCTTGCGCGCCCCGACACATCCCGACACATCAATGTGAACCTAGCTTTAGGAAGACGTTTAAATTCCTACATGAAAGTCACTATAATGGTATTGTTATTTTTGGTTATACATCAGTAAGCAAATATGTTTTAAAAATTTGCTACACGTAGGTAATCAATTAAGTATTGTTTTAAGGCTTACAAATTACATGTTCAGGTAAATATACTTGTCAAAGTAATAACCGTACGTGAACACTAATTATATTAAAAATCACCAATTTACTTTTTTTTAATAACACAGGTATTAAAGGCTCAGTTACTGCTTTATTAAAAATAATACGTAGGTTTAAATCAAATTAAAAAACGCTGAAGAAATCGTGACGAGGAGAAAGAGTTGTAGAGCAAGAACAAGATGGAAATAAAGTCCTTACTTTCTAAGTTACGATCATGACTCTATTTTCCATAAGTAGAGTCAACTTGTACTTTGTACGAACCGAACTTTTCAGTAAAATACACGAATATGCAGCACGAAATACACATACATACCTACTATTTGATATAGTTGTAGTCTACATAGGTGCGTCCTACATAGATGTAGTCATGACCTGTAAAGTACTGTAACTAAAACACTGCGGTGACAACGGACGAGGTCAGAAGCTGCGTCATGGGTCGAATTTCGGTATCTACGCGTAGTGTTGCATCGTATTAATAGAGATCTCTTAATAATAATAATAATAACCATTTATTTTCAGGCTACTAGGCCCATAGATACATACCTTACAGACTAACAACTACTACTACTACTTAATGGTTTCTGATTCAAGGTAGGTATTGGCTCTTGGTCTTCCTTGTGTAGAATTGGTTGAATTGATTGATTGATTGATTGGTTGGTTGAATTGGTGGATTGGTTGGTTAACTTCAGACCATGCAGTTAATAGGTATTTGCAGGAGGTGACGTAAAGTAGTTATCGTACTGTTCTTCTTCTTTTCGTATGGTTAAAGCCGCCCGAAGGCCTCTGATAAGTCTTAACGACTGTTGGAAAGATGACAACCACCGGGACCGACTATTTACGTTCCCTCCGAAGCACGGAGACGCTTAATTCAAATGCCACAAATGGCCACCCATCTCTGACTGACCTTACCAAGCGGTGCTTAACCTTCGATTGTTTATCAATCAGTGATTGCAGCTGGCTATGATCAGCTGTCTGAATAAATGATATTTGGAAGGAGCGGTAGAGTTGTTGGTACATTTTTATAAGTTCAATTATTCTGATTTGAAAGGGTTTTGAAATGTTAATAAACTCTCTATAAATATTACGTAGAGCCAAATCAGTGACCCATCTATGGACCAGTGTTGCTGATTATATCTGAACTCTATTTGAGTGCAGATTGCATCGTAGGCGCGCGCGCAGCCCTCGCGCATGCGCCCCGCAGCGCTACGCGCCGCCCACCACTGTTCATTACTGCCAAATATCTCAAAATTATTTCATACAAACCTTTTGATGCTGGGGAGTTACATTAATTTCACGTAGGTATTTGGTAATCGGTCATTATGAACTTCAAATTATAGAAGGTTATGATGGATTAGGCATTACAAATAACTCTTGTGCCTAGAAATACTTTTTAAAATCATTGTAAACTGGCAAAAAATCTCCATTTTAGGGGTTAGTATAAGTAATAAATAAATAAATATCGCCAGACCTACACACCAAGTATGGTCCCAAACTGAGCAATGCTACTACGCAATGGACTGGGGGCGATCCCAGCGACACCCAGACCAAATTACGAAAAGGCCGATTCCGAAATTTGCTTTTGGCGGGAATCGAACCCGCAACTACCCGATGTAGTGAGCCGAGCGGCCAACGCTCAAACCACTACGCCAAGCGGTCGTCAAAGTATTATTTGATGTATCTTCATCCATCAGTGTAATTAGTGTGGTTCATATGACTTGTGTAGGTAGAGATGGAAGGCAACGAAATCACTATTATCACGAGTATTAAATAGCATGCTGTTAAATGCCTTATACGATATGTTTAATACAGCAAGTATGTAAACCAGACCTTTATTCATTGAGAAAACAGAATAAACAAAACATTGGTCCATCATGGTGGCCACTTCTTTTCATCGTGTCGCTGTCAGTAGACCTGTATTTAGCGTGATGTAATTTGTTCGCGGATTGAGTGCGCCAGAGGCCTTGTCAATTAATAAGAGGCTGCGTATGTTGCATTTTATGTTATTAAGGTGGGAAACAACGTACGGCCCGCTTAATGTTTAGCAGTTACCGTCATCATCATCATCGCTAAAAGACGTCCACAGTTGGACATAGGCCTCCCCAAGGTTTTCACAACAACAGTCATAGATGCTTGCAATACCAAAGGTACTTCTCGCACGTTGCTGACCTGGGCCCTAAGTCGCTTAGCCATTGCCATTGAGCTTCTATGGTGATCGACTCTCTGATTGCTCGGCCGACCGGCTGATCGTATTGGTCGGTCAGAATCATCCGACCAATCAAGGGTCGATTACTATAGCAAAACGCCACAGTAGCGCTACAATGGCTAAGCGACTTAGGGCCCTGAAAAGGAGTGGGACAGAGGGAGGGTAAGGGGGCTTTCAGCTCTCTCAGAATAGTCACCTTAATTAATTGTATTGAATAAATGCCTAGTAATAATTACAACCGGATTAAGCCTGTGACTATTTTGAGCGACATATCTTACGTATGCATACCATAGTTCGGGTAATAGTTGTCACGTGGCTGGCTTTTTTTTTTCAGCCACGCCTTGCTAGAATCGTGTTGTCCTTCTCATGTGTCAGTATATTGATAAAAATGTATTTTAAAAGGCACATGATTACTTACATAATATTTGCAAGTCTGTTATATAAATGAACTAGCAAAAGAAGCTAATTTTTGAATCAATCTCGTTGAACTCTTTAAGCCGATATGAATATTTATTACTAGCTAATGCCCGCGGCTTCGCCCGCGTGGTTGTCGGTTATCGCGACCAAATCAAAGGTAAACCTACACTACCTACACTACCTCCAACAAATATCCTTATATTTTAGCCAATGAATACAAAAACTCGACAAACTATATACTAAAACCTTCCTCGATAACCACTCTATCCATTGGTGAAAACAGCATTAAAATCGGTGCAGTAGTTTTTGAGTTTATTGCGAACAGACAGATAGACAGACGCGGCGGAGGACTTTGTTTTATAATATGTAGTGATAGTGATAGTGGTGATAATTCAATAGGTATACATCGCAGTTGTTGTAGCTGAAAAAAGGCTGCATGAGCCACAGCTAATCATCATATAAATAAATATTAAATGCTGTTAGTTGGTAAGTGCATTACTTGAGAACTACTGGAACGAGTAGGATAATCTTTTTTAAATAATCATAATAGTCTGAATAAGGTTTTTTATGGTTTTTAGGCACTGATGGCAAATCTACCTGGTTTTTTTCTACAATTAAGAGGAGGGTTCGAAATTTGGTTGATTTTCTATTCTACTTTTTCTTTAAGTAAGTATGTGGACTAGGAATCTTATATTTAGATGTATGATTTTTGACTATATTATCTTGAGTATCTTTAAATCCAAATCACGATTTGATGAAATTTTCTCGATAAAAAATTTTTATGAAATGAGCTCTAATTATTTACAATTTTCCTTGCTACCACGATGTTTTTACGATTTAGATCACGAAATTATTTCTAAAACATAGCAAATAATGATATCTAAACTACCCTTCAACCATATTTTAATTCATGAAGTAGTTTTTTTTTAATTCAAGTAAATGTGGTTTGGCGCTTACGTTGTTTATTTCCGAGCGCGCGCACAATATCGCCATCTCACATTTTAAGTACTTGAACTAACCATGTCTCTCTCTAACTTTGTATTGTCAGTGTCCGCTCGGACTTGTTCGACGTCGGACCTGTGAAGGATTTTTTAAAAAATATTACGAAAAAATATTACGGTCGTGCCACATTACAGGTACAGTACAGTATTTACAGTCCGCCGACGCCTATGATAAATAAATAAATATCCTTGGAAATTATTTTACACATGACTACCTGATCCCAAACTAAGCAGAGCTTGTACTATGGAAACCAGATAACTGATATTACTACATATACTACTTTTTGTTTGTAAATACAAACTAAATATACACTTAATTACACCTAGACTCGGGACATGCGGACATGTTCATGCACACAAATGCATGTCCTAGGCAGGAATCGAACCTACGACCTGCACTGCAGCGTGATTTTCGTTTGCTTTTCCTTGTCTTGTGTAATTTCTTTTCATCTCTTGTCATTTTGTGTCATCTCTTGTCATTTTGTGTCATCTCTTGTCATTTCATAGTTATTCGTGTCATTTCTGTAAAAACTCCCTATTTCGCTTACTGTTATATACTTGCAGCATGGTCTTGGGCCGACAGTGGGAATACATTGCTTGTCAAAACAATGGAGTCGCTTTATTGCGTTTGTTGTAGGTATGGATGGGCAAGTAATAAATATATCATACATCAATAAATTATCGTAAAAAATAACATTACAGATATGGATAGGAAAATGTTTGTCCGTCCTATTCAATCTATTATATTATAAACGAAAGTAACTCTGTCTGTTACCTTTTCACGGCTAAACCGCTGAACCAATGTTGATGAATTTTGGTATGGAGATAGACTGGGTCTTGGCGGAGAACATAGGCTACTTTTTAGGGTTCCAAAGGGTGCTAACGGGACCCTATTACTAGGCCTACGCTGTCCGTCTGTCTGTCTGTCCGTCTGTCAGCGCGGGCTGTATCTCACGAACCGTAACAGGTAGAGAGTTGAAATTTTCACTGAATGTGTATTTCTGTTGCCGGTGCAGAACAAATACTAAAAATATAATAACATTTAAAAATAAATATCAAGTCTAAAACTTGATATTTTTGATGTGTTTATTCTACGGTGTACGGAACCCTTTATGTGCGAGTCCGACGCCTTCAGATCTTATGAATGTTTTCTTGAAATAAATATAGTGTATTTTAAGTAATTAACTGGCCAACCCTCAGGTCCTACCTACCATGTTAGGATCTTTTTCGTTCTAGCGGGTGTAAACCGTGATTTAACGAGTTAATGTGATAATTTTTGTATTTAAATTATTCAATTCAATGTATTTGTTTCAGACATAGTCCAATATTGATTATTAAAATTATTATAATTTCACAATAAATATAAAACAATAAATAAAAGTAAAATTAAATTAAAAAAAATAAAAAAATATTTTTGATTTTTCATGTTTTATCATTAAAATACAATATAATATAACATAAATTAAAATAAAATACAATAAAATAAAAACCTACCCCTAATTAAACAAATACCGTCCGCGTGGGATACTGGCTGCATGTCCTCCCTGTATTCAAGCTGTTCCTGTTGTCAAGCGAATTTTTTGAGCAAGGAAAGAGCCAGCCCTCTTGTCACCTGTGGCGGTAACCAGTCTAAGGGTGATTTTGATAGATAAAAAAATAAAGATAAAAAGATAAACAAAAAATAAATGCATGGTTAAATCAATAAAATTAATAAAAACTGAAAATTAAATTAAAAAATAAATTAAATATGGTAAAAAAAAATATTATGACACCGCTGATGACTTCATGATCGGCATCGAAGTTAAGTACCAAAGCATTCCTTTGCCTACGAAACATGAAAAAGATACTCATATCCGGCAGTCAGTCACTGACACAGAGTATGTACATTTTTACCCGACTACGGTGGGCGGAGGGTTATGATTTTGACCGATATGTATGTATGTTCATCTGCTCCCGTATAACGTCCAAACTATTTTTATATCATAATAATTTGACTAATGAGATATCGTTGGACGCGTCTGGATCGTCCGCTGGTTATAGGCTATTATACGATCGAAATATTGTTATACGTATCTATCAGCATATTGTAGGTATCGTTTGTCTTCTTTTGACTTACTTTGTCTTCAGCAATAAAAACAACATAGAAATTAAATTATTTTTTTTCAAATACACTCGACATAAAAATCCCATATAAAACGAAAAAAATATATTTGAATATTTTCATCCATTTCATCTATTTTAAAAGGTGCACTGGGACATATTATTTTAATTGTACGAATTAAACAATATTGTTCCTTCAAAAAATAACTATACTATAGTCTACTCCATAGCTGTTCTGTCCTAGCTAAGCGAGAGGGATATATCCTTCGGCAGCTCACGCGACGCTAGCCACACCCCGAAACTAAAATTCATTTTTTTCTTGTATCGTCTTAACACGTAGGTACGAAGTCGCGAGCACAGCTGGTTATCCCTAAGTATAATAAAACGGATGTGATTTTAATTGTTTTACTTGCACTTAATATTGACAATGAACATTTTTGAAGTTCATTAAAGTTTTGATATTGATCGTTTGTAACCCTCTTCTTGAAGGAACAGCTGTCAAGTCTTGATAGTGACTGCCATGGTGAAAGCAGGTCAGAAGATGGGCGGAAAATGGTAGTACGGGCTTTGTTAGATCAAGAATCGCAAGTCCCGTTCATTGTGATTTTAAATTAAATTAAATTTAGAAGCTTTATTGTAGTTTTACAATAAAGCTTCTAAATTTCGGTCCTATCCCTGTAACCTCGATAAAAAAATGATCTTAATCATGTAAGTGTCCAGATCAGGTATCGTTTCCTCATTCCTGGGCGGAACGCTAAAAAGCGCAAAACTGCTCCGGTTACTAACCCAACAATCTACTGTGAAATTACTTTAAACATCGATTACAACTTCAATATCCAATCCATTGCCGGTCTAACACAGCTTTATTAAACGGTACTAGAATATGGTAAGTAATGTATACTGCACAGATCAAGATTTTCGTTTATAAGGTAGAGTGGCTCGCACGCGTCCTTGCCTGCATTTTCCACTTGCATAGTTCACGCTTCCGTTTAATCGTGACATATTTATATTATTTTTATTTCGATTCGTAATGGAATCTGGTACATACTTAGCCAAGTTTTTAACGATTGTTTCTTTTGACATAAGTGGGGTGGGTACAGTACTTACCTGTTCTTAATGTAAGGTCTTAGCGAGTACGTATTATAAAAATACAGTTCTTAATCAAGAACAGTGGTTAATCAAGTACTTAATTAAGAATCGATATTGAAATTGTCAAAAAATGCTTGTAATAAGTGCGCTACCTAATTAGTTGTAAGTCCCTGATTAGTAGGCAATTCATTGCCTATAATATAACTTGAAATACAGCAATTGAATATTACAGATCATTCGTTAGGTATGTCAATTTTATGGTTCCGTTTACGCTACAAAAACAAAATAAAGTAAAATAAAAAAATTATACCTATCCGACTATATAAAATATTTGACAATTGGTGACTAAGTCATGGTAGAGCTACATAATTGAATAGAAATAGCGATGAATCACTCGTAGAGCCGGTAAGGACGGTAAGGTTTGGTAGAGGAGAGAGAGGAGAGGAGTGAGATAAAAACAAATGATAGCAGTGATAGACTATAGTCATGTACTGTGCTTATAAAATCGTGGGATTATCGCTTGTCATCGTTTTACGTGATTCAAGTGCTGCTGATTGAGTTTGAGATGCTTAGCGTAGAGCACACGTTTAGACGTAGGTGGAAAGGAAAGATTATTGTGATTAAAATAAGCTTCCTATAGAGATTTTAGCCAGTACAATGGTTTTGGGTTTTCTAGGAACAAAAGTGATTTGTCATGTCAGTGCAAGTCGATCATAACTTTCTATTTTGAGGGTAGGACGACTTATGTCAAAATAGTGAGTATAAAAAAATATCGAGGTATATTTTCTTTTGTTTTTTTTCTATATGCACAAAGGCGGTGAATATGTCAAAACACTGTGTTACCATTTTAGGCATTTCGGAGGCAAGGACCACATCAGCACACAATTCTTAGAAGTAGAAACAATAAATCAGATGGCGAATATTGGTAAATGTCAGGGATAAGTGTCAAGTACATAACATATTGTACACAACTAGCGACTGTACGCTAGCGATTTTATTTCCCACTTACCAAACATTTGATATATTTGTTGCTCATCTGGAACGCAGAAGTACTTCCCATGGTCTGGAGTACTCAAAAAATGGAGTAGGTAGGTACTCTATCTGTGAATATCATGAGGCCAATAGCATTGCTGTATTTATTGAATTAACTACATTACAACTAAGGGCGTAAATGGCGACTGGAGGAAGAAAAAAGTACGAAAGTAACGATTCGACCGACTAGTCAGTATGCCAATTAGTCAATGAGAAAAAAATAACAATATTGCACATGTAACGGAAACAAGGCAAGAAAATTAAGGCACGTTTTAGGCAGTTCTCGAAAAAGTTTTGGTAGATTTTTTTTGGCCCTTTGGTCTGTACGTGGCGTAATGTGTACGAGTCGGGGAAGGCCTCCCGTGTGCACCGCGCGCGTGATCCATACCAAATCGCTGTTAACCTTACGCGTAGTACACACTGGCCGGTATTTTCTATTAGGTACGCACTTTTTGCGTAAGTCAAACATGCGTCTACTATAAGCGGTTTTTACATCACATACTATTATTGAATGAGCAAGATCTATTAATGAGGTTTTATTCAGGGAAATTATCTCATCATAAGGGTTATTTATGAGGGTTTTATTCAGTCGATATAACAAATTAAATAATAATTAAAGCCGCTGATATATCCGTTCAGTATTTAAACACTTATCAAATTTTACTTAAAAATAAGTTTAACAAGATTCTCGTGTGAAAACGACGGCTTTAATTATTTTCACGGTTATCAAAGTTGTTGCAATATTTTATTGTACATATAGTACATCTGTGAACTGTTGAAATATAAATTGGTATGTGTATGGGAAAATAATTTCGCGCGAATTAAAATTAACTCACCTGTTTTAACGAGTGTTAAAAAGTGACATTTAAACTACATTTAAATACAGTCTTTGTTGTTTAATAGCTTAAGATTGTTGCACTTTCGATTTCGTTGCAATTAAACTATTCAATGCAACGGACTCTTAAAAAAAAGGTTTTACATTTTAGTGTTTCTGTAAAAGCGTTAAATTACAGATTAGTTTGTTCCGTTTACATGACTGAAACTAAAGTCAAGAGTAGGAAGTTGTGACTTGTGATTTGACATGGAAACCTATTTTTCTTTTGTTTTGTGTGGAATTTGAGATGACGAAGCATTGTAGAGTTAAAGAATCGATATTCAAATTGAAAATGGTTCCATAATTTTCGATGCCTAATATTTTATAGAGTATACTCTCTAGCACAGCATAAATGTACTCTGAAGTGTGGCGGAGTGCCTCTGGTCTGTCCTCACCTTTACATCATGTCGAATTCAGTCTCCTGGCTCCTTTCCTAACGATAGCATTCTGAATGAGTGCCCTTCCTGAAAGTTCAGTAAGGTGTTGGATATGTTTGGTTCCACTTTTCGGAGATCATAGCCTAAATAGGGTTTTATATTACATAAAAACTCTTTCTACTTGGACTCTATGTCATGCCTTTACAAAGTTCAGTGAACAGCTCATGCGTCAACATCACTCTGTCTGACAGCTCGTATTATTACCGAAAGCCTTGCGCCGGCGGCTGCGCTGGTATGCACCAAGCGGGGAAATTTATGTTTATTATGTTGTATCTACATCGCACATTACTCTTGCGCGGGTTAGCTGGCCGGAGCGTGCCAATGGTGTTACTTCATGAATATTTATAGCCAACCGCAGCTTCAGATTTGCGTAGGTATATGTCATTTTTAAGTGACAGGGCTGCTATTACGAATCGGCACGAAAGCAATAATCCCTATCGTTCGGGCTTCGAATTTTGAATTTTGACACATTTCCGTAGTAATTTAGTACAAAAATAACGAACGAACGAATGAACAAAACAGATGGTCCGGATTCATAATAGGGCTTTGCTAATATTGAAATATTAAACTCTAACAATAAAGCTTAGGTTAGTATGAGTCCTTAGTTTGACTTGGTCCAGTATAATTTCAACAAAACTATTGTTCTGTTCTACAAAGTTATAATTTCGGAGAATATTTGTTAAATTAAATGGTTTTCGGTATCAATTCGACTCGGCATGTTTATGTTACTTCTCAGTAAGCACAAAGAAGTCATCAGTCGTTACATTCTAAGTAATAACAATAAAGTATTAGGCCATCTACGCCCACATCACCCTTTGCGCTTCAGACGAGAAGATTAAATGAGCATCTAATCATCCTGGTTCAGTCAGAGACCGTTAGTCCATCTGCGATTTAACCATGATTATCCCCTATCGATCCCTAGTATCCCACATTAGCCATACACAATAAATATTTGAAAGACAATTCGTCTATGAGGCGAACGAAGCGCCCGAGCAATCAGTTTTGACATCTGACCTCGTAGAAATAATGTCAAAAAATGCTTGCCCGAGCGAGCCGCTTGCCTCTTTTGGACATACCCAATTCATAGTGAGCTTTTATCTCACAAATAGTCGAGTGATTGCGAACTTTATGCAAAACGACATGACAACTAATAAAATAAAAGTAGTTAACCATGGTTTAAACACGTCTAGTCTTGTAGTCATGACCTAAGAGGTGAAGCTCGGCGGGAACTCTACACTGAAATATGTCCACGGTTCCTTCTCATTAAGAGATAAAGTGAGATAGGCCGTTAATAATGTACTTTATTCCTTATTTAGTAAAAGCCAATCTAATATAATCTCTCGTTGACCAGCCCGGTGCGTGACCGGCGCCAAGGGCGACAGGTCAACTGGCAGTAGGGTTGCCTAATTAATGCGATTGAAATTGTATTGCAGTAATCTTTCTTTTACTACTACTACTACTACTATAAAACTATTAAAACTATACTATAAAAGCTGCTGTAGGCGGCAGTTTTTACAAGGCAGTACACAGCGCATATGACCGGGAAAATTGGAAGGGCATCCGCAATAGTCGCGATCCTCAGAATTGAGGGAACGAGGAAGAAGAATCTTTCTTTTGAACCATATTGCTGGGTTAACAGAATTGCAAGGGCGGGTGGGAGTGAAAGTGAATTAATATAATGAATGAAAGTATTCATTAGGTAATTGTTTATTTCATGGTTCTTGGGTATGCCTGCTCATTTGTTTATTAATTCAGTTTTCTAAGAAAACCATATTACAAATTAGCCTTAAAGCGATGCTTGCAATTTATTGCATAAATAAATACCGACAGACTTACACATTAACTGTATGGTCCCAAACTAAGCAATGCTTGTACTATGGCAAATTACGAAAAGGCCGTTTCCGAAGGCGTCTAGTTTTTTAGTTTTTTTCTAGCCTCTTTAGAAATGACCTCCATCTGCGCGTCCAAATATTTATATCCAAGCACTTTCCACGCCTTCCTCACAATGTCGTGTCAATTCCCCACTATCTTCTCAGTGGACCTCTACCCGACAATTCTATGTTTCATTCCGTCTTCTCTTATTTTTAGGATTAGTGGCAGCCCTGACATACGGAAAGTTGTTGCGTGCTAATCGTTGCTACCCACTGACCACCAATACGCTGGAAGACAAACAAGCTGTCAATCTCCTGTTTCGTGTCGCCGCCGAGCCCGGATCACCGTCATACTCGCTCGCTTGCAAGGACGGACGCAAGTCATGGCTAGGCATACCAGGAGTCCTGATTGTAATGGGACCTTACGATAAAACACCTAAGCTTTTAAGACGTGGCTTAGAAAATGAAACAAATTACAAATACTTGGGGTGCAAGTCTCTGGATCTAATTATCGTCTCTCTTGAATTTTATTTTACCCACCACATTTTTTTATGTTACTATGGTTGCAAACAAGCGTACAGTCTGCTAGATGCTATGCAGTTACCGTAGCCTATAGATGCTTGCAATACCAAAAGCATCGCTTGCATGTTGCCGACCTGAAGAGGAGTGGAAAGGAAGCAAAGGGGGGTGGGTGGCGTTGGGCTTTCGACTCTCTTATTCATCGTACGAAACGCAGCTGGAATAACTACTTTACGCCGATCACTTGTGAAAGAGTGGTACTACCCCAAGCCAGCCTGTATATGAGATGCAGTCTATTGGCTATAGCTCGGCTCTACCACCTTTAATTTTTAATAGTAAATTTTTGCTTAGTGCAAACCTATGATGATATTTCGTTGTACCGTACCTAATGAATTTTGTATAGGTATC
This sequence comes from Drymonia ruficornis, assembly GCA_947859195.1. Lineage (NCBI taxonomy): Eukaryota > Metazoa > Arthropoda > Insecta > Lepidoptera > Notodontidae > Drymonia > Drymonia ruficornis. Next base: position 4,562,547 of record OX401924.1, on the reverse strand, counting down.
TATGTCCTATTCCGCCAAATAAGCCTGGCGACACTACCAGCAACCGTCATACCCGGCTACGCATATGATCGAATTCAATCGCAAGTAAAAACTAGCGGAACTAGCTCGAGCACCTTATGACATAAATATCATAATTAAGTGCTTGTATCTAATGCCACAATTGCTGTATAAATGCATTGGTATATATTGAATGTTGTTATCTGTTTATCTCTGACCTCGAGTGTACTAAATTCTTGTGTATAGTTTGCTTATGACGTAGCTCGTAGCGTTGTATGATATTTTAGGATGAATGTTGTGCAACTTTGACCAATAGAGATAAACGAACATGGTAGTCAACATAAATGACACGACATTTGTTAGAACCCAAAAACATTTGATAACTTTATGAAATTTCATTACAACATAATGAATATGTATATAATAATATTGCTGTATTCTTGTTTTGTGTAATTTTAAATTAGTCTCAATCTAAGAATAGTTCTGAAACTTGATGCAGTATTGTCAGTTCATTTGGTTATTCGCAAACTGTATTACGTATCTTAATCACAGAATAATATCTACCTAACCTACTAGTAGTACCTATTTTCTCGTTTATGTTGTTTTAAAAATACAACCAGATTTTTACAATACTAGAACAAAAAAAAAACAAGTGAAACATTCAAGTAAAAAATTATTGTGTAGTAAATTGACACAAATAAATTAGAAGTGATTTTATGAAAGCAATTCTGTGAAAGTTTCATGTTAAATTAATATCTGGAAACAAATTAGTTAATAAGACTCATTTATGTTAGACAAAGAAGTTGAGATTTCAAGAAGGTGTATAGTTGATTATTTGAGTAATCCGTTTCGCAAACTGTATTAAAACTGATTGTAAGTATTCTACAAAGCAACGGAGCCAGGACGTGAGCCGGCGCACCTATTGATTTTAATAATTAACGATTTCAGACATCTATTACGAATTTATTCAACTACACTACCTATACATTAAACCAAATAGGTATCGATATTTTGGTACGCGTAAAAATCACAATAATAAACCCACCGGTCTACAACTCTGCAGTGTTTCAGAATAAAACTACGTCAACTTAATGGTTACGTACCTATTCTTTAACAAGTAGAATTCCATAAATTAATAATTAGTCGCCTCACTCACCTCACCCACTCTTATATTTTTTTACTACAATACCAATATTATAATCATGTCTGCGGACAGTCCAATTTAGCTTCTAATAGACACCTTTCCTAAACCGTCCACTTCCCAAACTGTCCCCTTTCCTACGTTCACTTCCCAAATTGTTCACTTCCCTAAGCCGTTCACTTCCCAAATTGTTCACTTTCCTAAGTCATCCATTTCCCAAATTGTCCACTTTCCGAAGCCGTCCATTTCCCAATTCATCCACTTCCTATGTCATCCATTATCCTAAAGTCTACTATTTCTATTTCTCATTCCAAAAACATCATGATAGATTCATTGAAGTATAAAATCAAGATAATAGATCACGGCTAGATGTGTGATTATGAATAAACATTCACCCGTAGCAGCAGCTTTGAACTTGGAGAGCGAAACCTTCGCGCGGCGGCCGAGGAACTGCATTCCGAGAGATTGCTTTTCAGAAAAAAGAGTGCCATAAATGTATTTATATCAAGTGAGTGCGGAAACGGACGCACGTTATATTGTAGGTCCAATCCAACGTATAACTTCCTTGGGTCCAATAAACATTTCTTACTTATACCACAGAATAGATAAGGAGTACAGAAGTTGCACTCCTTTGATCTTGAAGAAAGCCGACATTTTAAATTATTATTATTACCTAAACTTGCCGCGCCCGACCGCGCGCAATCTAAATTGTGCCTTGACGCAACGCGTTAGCGTATGTAATTCGCCGTCCCGCTGCCGCACGCTGCTGCACGCTACTTAACCTTCAATCGGTAGGGTTGTCACAATTAATAAAAATAAAATAGTACCAACATTTTTGTATTTAAATGTTAATTAAAACTATACATTTTAAAAAATTACAGTTGTTGCACTTTAATGTAATGCCTTCGATATTTTTTGTCTTTAAAATAGCGGTTATTAAATTTAATGGCAGCATAAATGCGAAATCTAACAAATAATTTAAAAATGTAGTCTGAAGGGAAGCATGGACATGGAGTGGTGAAATTAATATGTTTTAGTAAATTAATTAGCGCATATAACAGCACGCAATAGCATGGGAACAATACGCAATAGCATAGCATGGATGCATAGTAGAATATCAAGCAACAGCAAGTGCAAGTCGCTCATTGAGTTATGACCGTTAACCTTGAATTTATAGTTCTCTCACTCGCTTTTTCCGCCGGTGGCCGAGTGCTCATAAAACGCTACGGCAACTAGTATCTACTTATATCGACTTAGGTAAGTGTCTAATACGAATATAGGTAAGTAGAAAAACTGGCAACACGATGGATCTCGTCAACTATGAAAGGAATTAAGGTAGGTAGGTATTCCGTAATCGATGCTAGTAGGTATAACGTGGTATAACCGTAAAAAACTGTCATTTCATTCTGTTCCAAATTACATATTTTCGCTTCAATTCCACTATTCGATCCTACCTCTTGTAATTAACGTCTACTGCACTGAACTATGAGCTTCTTTTTATATCTAAATAACAAAATAAAACTTCAATTAGCTTCAATTACCTTTCACAATCAGCTGGCAAAGAAAAAAAAGTCAATTTGCAGTTTCTATAACTATTTAGACAGCCATATACGCCACAGTTCGTCTTGCTCGTCATTTTTAATTTTAAAATAATAATTCCAACGCGAGCGACCAACCAAAAGCGCGCGAAACGTTATAGCGCGTGTTCACGCCAGGAGCGCGGCGGCCATATTGAATTGCGTACAGACTTTGTACGCGAACCGATCGGAGCTAGTTCGACCGAAACCACAGAGTGACTGAGGCCTGCTTATACAGATAATTAGCATTTCTCTTCGTCCGCTCTATCTTGAAGTCTATACCTACCATAGAGACTAAAAAAAGAATCCTACTGTCTATGCTACCTACACAAAAACGGGCAGCTATTAATTACACAGTTTGTTTCCATGGTTCTTGACGACCGTTTGGCGCAGTGGTTCGAGCGTAGGTCGCTCGCCTCGCTACACCGGGTGGGTGCAGCTTCGATTCCCGCCAGAGGCAAATTTTGGAAACGGCCTTTTAGTTATAGTCCATTGTACTGTATAGCCATAGTACAAGTGTTGCTTAGTTTGGGACCATACAGTTGGTGTGTTAGTCTGGCGTTATTTATGAGTACGCAGGGGAGTTGTATAGTGTTTTAATGGGTGTATGGATTACAGCTTTCTGTCGTTCACTGTCAAGGCCGGTCCCATTCATTATGGAACAATGGTATTGTTAACATGATACAATTTGCCTTTTATATTCCCAATACTGGCGACAGTAATTAAAGTCCAAAGGGAGTGGTCAATATAGATTATAGGTACACGGTAAACATTGACTTGCTTGGTAACGTCCAGCCTTCGGGCGGCTTGAACAACTCTTGACACTAGGTTGGCCACTAACAATACGTATATACCTACGACGTGTCTATCTTGTTTAGTAAAGGATTTATATGGCAATCTTCCGGCTCCAGCACCAGGTACCCTGGCCCCGCGATGGGGTTATGTTGTGTAGTTGAAGAGTTGGCTACCTCCCGTCTGTATCATTAGGCCAGCTCCATAGTACCATATTGCATTACCAATCGAATGCAGCAAGTGTTTGAAAAATGGATTAGAACAAAGACATTACCAAGAAAGAGGGAGACATTTGACTGTCCAAAATAGTTTGTCATACTAAATGGAGTCCATGGACATAGTACGACCCATTCGCTGGCCGAAAATATTGCTGAAAACATGTCGGTATTGCCAATACGGCTCATCTTCTGGTGAATATTAATAGTCGAATTACGAGTTCGATATCAGAAATATGAATTTCACCGCATGTATTGGTGCGCTGAGCACAAGTTTCGTGATTGCAATGTAAGAAGGTCCCTATCTTCCGAATTAATCCATCAATGATTTAGAAGCAAAATGGCATGGCGTACCTACGATAAAACGTAAATAAATTAATTCCAACAAATGGTCAATGTATCGATAATATAAAAATAATACATCAGGCACGGGAAACTAATTTGGCCCCACATATAAATTCAATGTCAACCTCCGTGCTTATAAAATACTTTAGTAATTGGTCCACTCGTTGCGTCTAGCGTTAAACAAGAGTGCTTGTATTTATTTATTTATTTGTTTTTAGGATAACAAACAGCTTGTACTTAATACGAATGAGTATAAAAACAAATAAAAACTAAGCCTACAGTTACCACATATAGGGTCCGTAATAGAAAACACATTAAAACTAATAATAATAAAAAATAAAACACTGAATACAAAAATACTAAAAACTGTGTCCCGTAGAAGACGAAGACGAAAGACGTGAAAGATCCGGTAAAGTATTACATACTAATAATGAGAACCAAAACTGTAACTAAGGAATGTCAAGATGAACCACAGATTGAAAGGCAAAGAAATCATTGTAAAGCAGAATTCGATTTTTTCCTGAGTCGTCATAAAACAGATCGATGTTATAATTATTTATCAGTTGGTTGAATTTTCTGCAGGTATTGTAGGTATTGTTGCGAAGTAAACCATGTCTGATTGGAGGTGTTGTGTACCGTGTAATTTAGATTTTAGGCCGATGATAGTGTTATACCTATCGTTACATAAATTATGTAACGTTTTGCGGAACAGATACGTTAACGATACCTTTCAATGCAAATGTTGTACCTACGCGTTGTGGCTGTTCGCAACACCATTTGAACTTGGCGCGGGAGTGGAATGTGAACCGCCTTCTAAAAGAGTCAGGTGTGAAAGGCGCCGGCTCTGCCTACTGACACAGCATAGAGATACTATAGGAATAGGTCCTTTGATTGTTAATAAAGTAGACCTTAGTCATGGACCAATTACTAAGGGGACTGGCCCTAAGCAACTCGGCCGAGTGGTCGGCCTAGTACTAACATCGACATAAAACGAAGCGACTAGTTCAACTATTTACCGGTAGATAGAACAATGAAAATGAAAAAACAATAACCACGTTTTTTTTCATACATATATCTAATAAGGGCACCTCTATCTTTAGTCTTTACTCTGTGACCTTAGTAAATTTTCCTTGCGATGCTAAAGCAGGAAGGAGGCAGGAAGTGTTGGCTTTCAGCTATCATTCGGAAACGATGTAGATGAACGATGTTCGTCTTCTTCTGTTTGTGTTTTGTTTTTTTTTCTACCTTTTTGTTGTTCTGTCTGTTTATTTATATTTTTTGTTTTATTTAAACTGTTTTGTGTGTCTTTTGTGCTGTGCCAAATAAATGTTTTCTTTCTTTCTTTTTTTCTTTCTTATGTGCCTCCGTCTTCCACAAGAGACTATTGTGTGATAGATGGGAGTGTCTGTAAGTGGAGCAATGGATAGGTGTTTATGCACCCGCTGTGAGATATCTTGTATTACAGCTTTGTGAAATTAGAAATTACTAACAATAGGTTAAGGCTCATTTCCACGCCACAACTGCGTCTGCTACCCTTAAGTTGCAGATGTCCTGGGCGATGGTTTTCACTTGCCATCAGGACCTCGAGTCGCTGAACAATTGTCACGTCAAAAGTCACTGGTCTCTAATATTATCTTCGTCAATTCCAGACCAGTGATGAAGACCCAGTACTTTCGAAATGGACAATGGTTAAGCGACTCGAGGCTCAGGTGGACCGTCTGTCCGTGTATCAATAGGCAAGCAATAATAAAATAAGTACTTATTTAATAAGTAATTATTTTATATAAGTAACCAAGTACTACACAAACAAACTTCAAACACACGACCACACAAACACACCCAACACACAAACTTCACTATTTTCTGAAGGCCTTTATTTGGCAGGTATCGTAAATATTTGCTGTTGCGTTTGGCTAATTATAAAGTAGGCACCGGAAGCAATGATTACATTTAAAAAACAAATTTATCATTAATATCCGAATAACATTATTGGCTTACAAGTTTACCGCACCTATAAACAAATAAGTACCTTAGATAACATATAGAGACATGCAAATTAATTTTAAAGGTCAATTTTGATTAACGAACATTTCTAACCACTTGGACATTGGCTGGCTAGTGGCTACTCAAGGAGTTCTGTCGAATTATTAGGTAATTTTCAGCCAGTCACATTTGTAAACGGGCTGAAGTTTGTGGTATTTTATAAAGCACATGGGCCAACGGATTCTTTAAAAAAAATGCGTTTTCAAGTCACCGTTTTGAGCCTTAGTAAGTGCTTAATGGAAAAGGACGTGTAATCAAGAGCTTATCACGTTTTTTAGGTATAAGTGAAAACCAGGTACCTACTAATTCGTAAAGACAAAGAATGTGGCACACTCGTCGGCTGCGTCTATAAGAGGTTAGCCGCTCTCATAATGTCATAACTGATGGCTCGGGCGCGGCAGCTCGGGGCATGTGTACGCACCCAGTGGCATTATTCAAAGCAGTTTTTGTGCGATGGTCGTGATCATTAGTTGCCACTATAGGTCATTCGCAGACTATTATAAAAATAACTTAAATGAGACACATAGTAAGTACCATAGAGATTTTAATTAGAAGAGCCGTTCTTAGTAGATATCTCTATGAAACAACGCGTGGTCATTTTCCCAGGATGCGTGGCATCTATCTACCGGTAAATAGCTGAACTACTCGCTTCGTTTTATGTCGATGTCAGTACTCGGCCGACCTCTCGGCCGAGTTGCTTAGACCCAGTCCAATTAATAATTGGTCCATGGTAAGTACCTATATATAATATACCCGGATCATTGTATGATTGTATGTACCGAGCAATACATTAAGAATGAAAAGAGAAATGACGAATTTGCAGTGCTAGCATGACATAGAGAGTACTCAACAGCTCTATAGTATAGTATAATATTAATTTATTTGATTAGTTTGAACGAGAGAATTAATGCCGCATTGGTGACTATTTAGTGCCATTTGAACTGAGGGTATCCGTGCTTTGAAGGGCACGTATAAAGTCGGTCCTGGTTGTTGTCATCTAGGCAGCAGTCGTAAAGCCTAACCCGAGGCCTTCAGGCGGCTTGAACAACTCTGATACCAGGTTGGCCACTAACCATACGATAAGAAGAATAATGCCGCATCTTTGCAACTCATAAAACTCACCATCTCTCATTGACAAGGTGGTAGAGCCAAGCTGTAGCCAATTGACTGCAGCTCATAAACGGGCTGGCTCGACCGGGGTAGTACCACCCTCTCACAGAAGATCGGCGTTAAGCATTACAGCTGCGTTTCGTACGATGAGTGAGAGAGCCGAAAGCCCAACCCCCTCTGCCCCCCTTTATCCCACTCCCCTTCAGGTCGGTAATGTGCGAGCAATGCTTTGGTATTGTAAGCATCTATAGGCTACGGTAACTGCTTAACATCAGCCGGGCCGTATAATTTTTTGGCACCGCAGTCCTATAAAAAAAAAGGTATATAATAGATTTTATATCGTTGATCACTGCAAGCAGTAGATTAGATATAGACGTATATAGGAGGCCTTATTTGGACCGATTTATGCATACCGATATGACGTGTCGCTTGATTGATAACTTGCTGCAAAACATTGAAAGTGAAATCCGAAATATTACAGATAGAGTCGTGGATATCGTATCTAACGGCGTGGTAGAGCTATTAAATAGAGCAAACAGACTAGCGCGGTCTTTGAAAAAAATAAATATCACTTTCGCTGTCATTCATCATGTTGTTACGTACGTACTAAACTAGTTTTTTAACTGGTAGAGAACCTTGATCCTTATCTAGCTCTTGAGGACTGCCGGTTATATAAACCGGGCCGTTAATAATCCGATTTTGCGATCCGATCCGATCATAAACCGATTTGACGGGCAAGAATAAGATACTTTGTTTACAGCCTTTTCAGTTCATGTTCTTGCATCTGTGGTTCTAAATTGTATGGTCCGTTGGATTCTTAAATGGCTCTATTTAAAAATAAGCATTATTTTAATTTTCTCAGCCATTTACATTTCACGGTAGTAAAGCCGAGCTTTAGCCATTACTGCAGCTCGTATACGGGCTGGCTTGGTCGGGGTAGTACCACCCGCTTACAGAAGATCGGCGTAAAGTAACTCTTTTAGTTGCGTTTCGTACGATGAGTGAGAGTCGGGAGCCCAACCTCCCCCTCCTCTCCCTTTCCCTCATTCTGTCTCAGTTCCCTTCCGGTCGGCAACGTGTAAGCGATACCTATCGTGTTGCAAGCATCTATGGGCTACGGCAACTGCATATTTAACATCAGCGAGCCGTACGTTTTTTCCACCTTAGTTATAGTAAAAAAAACTAATGATACCTTGTCATTGATAATTACCATAATTAAGTATTTTAAGTGTAAAAAATATAAGAATTAAAATGTTTGACGTAGCAAAACAATAGTTTGGGTGAATGAAATAAATAAAATATAGTTTACCATGAAACATACAATATTATGTGCAAATAAATTAGTTTGTCTTATGTCCGCGTTGCCAGACTACATTCATAAACTAGGTCCTTTATTCAAAAAGAAAGGACATTCTATCAATTGTAATAATTGTTACAAAACAGATACACATTGCATATGTTGACATGAGTACATGACACAACGTGCAATTGAACCGCAATAATGAACGCGTAATGATTTACCGAAACTAATTTATTTCCTCCTGATATCTCCTCTGAAATATATCGTGCTTCAACATCTACATACAAATAAATAAAATTGAAATGTCTGTTTGTAATGTCAAAATAAGAGCTTTTTACTAAATGCGTATGAAAGTATACTTATACGGTACTTATAAAACAGCAGTTTTTTAAACGTTTGTTTGTTTGTCTGTCTGTTTGTTCCGGTTAATCTCCGGAACGGCTAGACCGATTTTGACGAGACTTTCACTGACAGATAGCTGATGTTATAAGGACTAACTTAAGCTACTTTTATTTTAGAAATAAGAGTGCCGCGTAAAAAAATAAAATCCATTGAACTCCACGCGGGCTTAACGGCTGGTTTTATTTTAGCAAATATTAACAAATATTTTTTGTTAAATTTCACGCGCACGAAGTCGCGGGCGTAGCTAGTACGTAATAAATCTCCCAAATAATTACAGACAGCAGCAGAGACGTAATGACATAATGATCATTGAAATAATACAATTACGATGTTGTTTGTTTTCTAATAGACAGTGCTCAGTGATTTATGAAGGAGCGATGTACGGATACCATCTATTTCGATAGCTAGATTAGGATAATAACTGGAGTTTTCAATTGGAGGTGTCACAATAATTTTTCGAGACTGCGCAATGATTGAGAACGTCACACTGATTATGAAAATAAATAAATATCGCCAGACCACACCAACTGTATGGTCCCCAACTAAGTAGCACTGTGGGTACTGTACAATAGACTTAAGGCGATCTCAGTGACACCCGGTCCAGGGCAAATTAAGAAAAGGTCTTTGTCGTCTAGTGTATTTTAGCCGTCTTTGCCATTGCAGTTACATCGGCTCTACACGTTGGCCCCAACGTTGGCCCAAATGCCAGTCGTCCCACGTGTTGATCCAGAAAAGATTTATACGTTGGATGATTGGTGTTGGGGCCAAGTGGTGCGCGACGTTATAAATTATTTATTTGCACTAAAAACATATTTTAATTGAAATACCGATATTATAGATCATCATCATAGATATGATCATCCTGAAATCTCAGAAAATTGTGGTGACACGAACCGATTATCTGGATAATAGAATTCCAATTTCTATGCGTGTGCTCTGTGTGCGTGTATCTCTAGGCTTGCTGCGGCAAGGTTATTAGTTGATTTCTACAGGAGCATAGTGGAACGGATGATATATGGCTGCCCAATAAATAAGTACCCACCATTGATGCATTATTTTAGCAGATATGGTACCTCCTTACATTGCAATCACTACCCATGTGCTCAGCGCACCACTACATGCAGTGAAAGTTACTACTCTCATCTGTCATCGCACTTGCAATTTGACAACCAAATTAAAAGCATTATGATGTGTGTAATTCACCAGAAGAGGAGTCGCATTAGCAATTCCGACATGTTTTCAAAATTAATTACCGCGAACGACTGAGTCGTACTATGTCTATGGGTTCCGTATAGTAGGACATACTATTTTGGACATGTCTCCCTCTTTCTTGGTAATGTCTTTGGTAACCACGGATAATTACAGCTTTAGGGCAAGGCTGCTTTTTAATTAAACCATTAGGTATGTACAAATTATATCTTTGCTACTTGCTACTTGGCCTGCCCTGCGGCGGTACACGCATTTTGTCAAACAATACACTTATAAAGCAAACATGTATCGAATTAGTTTAATCAGTAGGTGGTTAAAGATTATAAACAGTACAGACATAGGCCCTTATGTCCAAAAGTATGTTTGTTAAATGTGACTTAGAGCCGGGCACCACCTACGCGCTGCGCTGCGTTGCGCTGCGTCGTCGCAAGATTTTGTACTGGCACATCACCCGCCCCCGCTTCGTCTCTCGTCCGCTGACACCTGCGACGACGCAGCGCAGCGCAGCGCGTAGGTGGGGCCCGACGTTAAGGTGGCAAACAAGTTTACGACCCGCCATGGCCCTAAGTCGCTTAGCCATTGCTATTGAGCTGCTATAGTGATCGAACCTCGGCTGATCTGCTGATCGGCCTCTGATTGGTCGATCAGAATCAACCGATCAATCTGATGGTCGATCACTACCTATAGCAAAACGCCGCAGTGGCGCCACAATGGCTAATCAACTTATGGCCATGACGTTAAGACGATACAAGAAAAAAATGAATTTTAGTTTCGGGGTGTGGCTAGCGTCGCGTGAGCTGCCGAAGGATATATCCCTCTCGCTTAGCTAGGACAGAACAGCTATGGAGTAGACTATAGTATAGTTATTTTTTGAAGGAACAATATTGTTTAATTCGTACAATTAAAATAATATGTCCCAGTGCACCTTTTAAAATAGATGAAATGGATGAAAATATTCAAATATATTTTTTTCGTTTTATATGGGATTTTTATGTCGAGTGTATTTGAAAAAAATAATTTAATTTCTATGTTGTTTTTATTGCTGAAGACAAAGTAAGTCAAAAGAAGACAAACGATACCTACAATATGCTGATAGATACGTATAACAATATTTCGATCGTATAATAGCCTATAACCAGCGGACGATCCAGACGCGTCCAACGATACCTCATTAGTCAAATTATTATGATAAAAATAGTTTGGACGTTATACGGGAGCAGATGAACATACATACATATCGGTCAAAATCATAACCCTCCGCCCACCGTAGTCGGGTAAAAATGTACATACTCTGTGTCAGTGACTGACTGCCGGATATGAGTATCTTTTTCATGTTTCGTAGGCAAAGGAATACTTTGGTACTTAACTTCGATGCCGATCATGAAGTCATCAGCGGTGTCATAATATTTTTTTTTACCATATTTAATTTATTTTTTAATTTAATTTTCAGTTTTTATAAATTTTATTGATTTAACCATGCATTTATTTTTTGTTTATCTTTTTATCTTTATTTTTTTATCTATCAAAATCACCCTTAGACTGGTTACCGCCACAGGTGACAAGAGGGCTGACTCTTTCCTTGCTCAAAAAATTCGCTTGACAACAGGAACAGCTTGAATACAGGGAGGACATGCAGCCAGTATCCCACGCGGACGGTATTTGTTTAATTAGGGGTAGGTTGTTATTTTATTGTATTTTATTTTAATTTATGTTATATTATATTGTATTTTAATGATAAAACATGAAAAATAAAAAATATTGTTTTTTTTTTTTAAATTTAATTTTACTTTTATTTATTGTTTTATATTTATTGTGAATTATAATAATTTTAATAATCAATATTGGACTATGTCTGAAACAAATACATTGAATTGAATAATTTAAATACAAAAATTATCACATTAACTCGTTAAATCACGGTTTACACCCGCTAGAACGAAAAAGATCCTAACATGGTAGGTAGGACCTGAGGGTTGGCCAGTAAATTACTTAAAATACACTATATTTATTTCAAGAAAACATTCATAAGATCTGAAGGCGTCGGACTCGCACATAAAGGGTTCCGTACCACCGTAGAATAAACACATCAAAAATATCAAGTTTGAGACTTGATATTTATTTTTAAATGTTATTATATTTTTAGTATTTGTTCTGCACCGGCAACAGAAATACACATTCAGTGAAAATTTCAACTCTCTACCTGTTACGGTTCGTGAGATACAGCCCGCGCTGACAGACGGACAGACAGACAGACGGACAGCGTAGGCCTAGTACCTAATAGGGTCCCGTTAGCACCCTTTGGAACCCTAAACAAATATTTTTATATAAAAAAAAACCGACTTCAAAAAAACCTGATGCACTAAAAAGCCTGAAATAATATTTCTATTACCACCTCTGCCTACCCCTTCGGGAAAACCAGACGTGATGGTGTGTTATCGAGTATTTGGGGTCGGTGCCAATCTATCTTCTTACTTTTATAGTAGGTAGACTTGGCATACCAAGATTGGCACCGACTTCAAATACTCGATAACACACCATCACGTCTGGTTTTCCTGAAGGGGTAGGCAGAGGTGGTAATAGAAATATTATTTCAGGCTTTTTAGTGCATCAGGTTTTTTGAAGTCGGTTTTTTTTTTTATAAAAATAATTTTATTTCACGATTTTTAGTGGCGCCATACCAATGAACATTTTGGCATATTGAACCGTATGAAGTAAGCCCAACAAAAGGTAACTGCTGTAAATCGTTGAAGAATTCCCTCGTCTGTGTATGGTCTCCATCATCAGACCTGTAATGGCACTTATAAACGATATGGATGCAAAGTTCCCATCAATAGAAATGAATTAAGCCCAAACACCAGGTAATTGCTGTAAATCGTTGAGGAGTTCCCTTGCCTGTCCTACGTCTTCATCATCAGACCCCTAATGACAGTCACAACCCATCTAGGTGTAAAGTTCTCACCAATACAAATTAATCAAGCCCAAACACAAGGTAGCTACTGTAAAACGTTGAGGAGTTCCCTTGACTGTCCTACGTCTTCAGCATCAGACCCCTAATGACAGTCACAACCCATCTAGGTGTAAAGTCCTCACCAATACAAATTAATCAAGCCCAAACACAAGGTAGCTACTGTAAAACGTCGAGGAGTTCCCTTGACTGTCCTACGTCTTCATCATCAGACCCCTAATGACAGTCACAACCCATCCAGGTGTAAAGTTCTCATCAATACAAATTAATCAAGCCCAAACACCAGGTAATTGCTGTAAATCGTTGAGGAGTTCCCTCGACTGTCTTTCGGCTCCATCATCAGATCGACTCCAGACCTTCATAAAATAGTAGTGCTTTAAAATAGTTTAAAATTACAAACGCACTAGTCGCCCCTACGATTTTCGAAGGTTCCCCTCGATTTCTCTGGGATGCCATCATCAGATCCTGGTTTCCTTATCATGGTACCACCGCTGGAATATCTCCTTTCCAACAAAAAAAGATTCATCAAAATCGGTTCATAAACGACGAAGTTATCCGCGAACACACATAAAATATATATACTATCTGTATCAAAAGTACGAAATAATACTCCGGGGTATGCATGGGTATTAAGCAAAGAACTACCCGGTAAATTGTTAAGTCCGAATTCATACACCTTATTTTGCATACAAATCTTAAAAATTACTTTTCAGATTTTTTTTAGGCCAGCCCTTCTACACGAATAAACTCCGGCTATTTACTTTAGGTCAACGACTCCTATGTTATCTTTCGTTGCGGCCTCCCTTTGTATTAGGCCCCGCCCCCGGTCGTCGTGCACACAAACACAAAGCGCGGCTACTTGTGTCGCTTGCGCAGCGCGGCGACCGCGCGCCTTCACACGCGTACGGTGCGGTGCCGACGGCAAGATATTATTATGTTTCATTTAGGCCTACTCATAAAAAAATCGATAGAAAGTTTTACCGTGTTATTTAAAAAATAAATAAACGTTAAATGAAGACGAGTTATGTCAAAATTAACAAGGAAAACTTGACTAGACACGCGTTCAAAACGAGTTTAACATTATTGTGATAACACGGTCGGTGTTTAAAATTCGGTGAGTAGGTATTCAGGTTTATCAACAGATTAAAAGTACCTACCTACATACAGTTTACCTACTAAATACCATTATCACGACTGTATTCCGCGTAGGGATAGGCAAAGGCGTACCTACTGCAGTAAACGACGCTTCGTCCGAACACAACACCCTCGCTGACAATTCAGGGTCTCCCTGAACGCTAGTCATGTACCTGCAAAAGTGAATTCTAGGCTGATAGTCAGCGGGTGTAAGTTCTTGTACACGTTGGAAGTGGTAAGGATGTTGGCCATCGTCTTTCAGTGTCCGTCACACGAAATGGTGATGTACCTACATTAAATACTGTAGCACTTCGTCGTGTACTAGTTCGCGGATTGTCGCGAAAATGATGGTACTTATCTGGTTTTCTTATTCCGTACCGGCGTGAGTAGGTATTATGTCGTCCTACTCAAGTGGACGACGAGTGAAAGCTACCAGTGCTTTGAGATCGAAGGCATAGGTTTCGAAAGCAGGTATAGCCTATAGGATGGCAACTGGCGTCGATCAGCGGGCGGCCGGCCTTGGATAAAACGCCGCCGGTACAGATCCCGAGCTTGTCGCACCTTCCCGTCAGCAGCACCAACACACATCATCATTTCATATAAAACAATTAGAATACACTCCACTATTACCACGATCGCGACCCGGCATTTTAACAAGCAACGAGATAACGTGACAGATCTTACGTAACTGAAAGACTTACTACGAACTTACAATTATTATTAGAAGTTTAGAAGGGTTCCGTAAAATAATAATAAAAAAACCAAAATGACAATGATCCATTACGGTTCTGTCAAAATAATAAATTTATTCGGAAAATAAAGATTACGTAACGATTCTGAAACAGGCCCAAAACCACGCAATTGATTAATTATGAAATTTACAATGCGCGCTATTTATTATGTTTTTCCACTAAGAAGAAGTTAAATTACTTTTTTCAATCACATTGCATGATGACGCAACTCATGCACGATGATGAATTTACACAATAAGTAAAGATTTATACCCTGAAATTCAGGGCTTGAACTAAAATAAAACAAAAATTGCATGCGGAACCACATGCATTTAAACTGCATTTTGTCAAAGGAAACCGCTTCATATTGAGCTCGACCAATCGCGGATTTTCCGCCATTTTCAAGATATTTGTCATTGGTCGATAATCTAATTAGATCCTCCCCAAAAATGGCCACCATGTATACATATTTACCGCCATGACAATGGAATTATCATAGAATAAAGATCAGAGGCTTTTTAGATGTGACTAAGAAATCTGTTCCTACCTACCTACTCAAAGATATTATTTTAAAATAGTGAAAATTATTGAATTGAGAAAATTAAATGTTGTTTAGCTTTTTTACTTTTAATTAACTAAGTTATTTTTTAAATGGTGGCATATTGTTTTATTATTAGCCCTTTGGTAATTGAATAGAAAATTACGAGTTAGTAATTTGAGCTAAGAAGATATTTTTTCATGCAAGATCAAGGAAAACAAACATTTTGGTGTCTAAGTTTTACTAAACTCGATGTATTATGTTAGGTACCTACTAGTTACCTACTCAACGTTATGATATAAAACATAGGTACCATAAATGTGTTTGATTTACCATATTTCAGTATTTATGTTAGTAGGTACAAAACATGTGTCCTATCTATCACTCCTTAATCACGTTGAAGTGTGCTTATTTACACAACCAGCTGATTTTTTAAGGGTCGCAATACAAAAGTTTTGGTAACAATTTTGAACTCCAATAGCTCAGAAACTAGAAGAGGTAGGTATAGTTTGCTAGAACATATCGGACTACATATCAACTGACCTATACGTACCTGTAGTATTATTTCGTACTTTTGAGACAGTATGTATATATATATATATATATATATATACGGTCGAATTGAGAAACCTCCTCCTTTCTTGAAGTCGGTTTAAAAAGTAGCCTATGTTCTCCGCCAAGACCCAGTCTATCTCCATACCAAAATTCATCAACATTGGTTCAGCGGTTTAGCCGTGAAAAGGTAACAGACAGAGTTACTTTCGTTTATAATATAATAGATTGAATAGGACGGACAAACATTTTCCTATCCATATCTGTAATGTTATTTTTTACGATAATTTATTGATGTATGATATATTTATTACTTGCCCATCCATACCTACAACAAACGCAATAAAGCGACTCCATTGTTTTGACAAGCAATGTATTCCCACTGTCGGCCCAAGACCATGCTGCAAGTATATAACAGTAAGCGAAATAGGGAGTTTTTACAGAAATGACACGAATAACTATGAAATGACAAGAGATGACACAAAATGACAAGAGATGACACAAAATGACAAGAGATGAAAAGAAATTACACAAGACAAGGAAAAGCAAACGAAAATCACGCTGCAGTGCAGGTCGTAGGTTCGATTCCTGCCCAGGACATGCATTTGTGTGCATGAACATGTCCGCATGTCCCGAGTCTAGGTGTAATTAAGTGTATATTTAGTTTGTATTTACAAACAAAAAGTAGTATATGTAGTAATATCAGTTATCTGGTTTCCATAGTACAAGCTCTGCTTAGTTTGGGATCAGGTAGTCATGTGTAAAAGAATTTCCAAGGATATTTATTTATTTATCATAGGCGTCGGCGGACTGTAAATACTGTACTGTACCTGTAATGTGGCACGACCGTAATATTTTTTCGTAATATTTTTAAAAAAATCCTTCACAGGTCCGACGTCGAACAAGTCCCAGCGGACACTGACAATACAAAGTTAGATAGAGACATGGTTAGTTCAAGTACTTAAAATGTGAGATGGCGATATTGTGCGCGCGCTCGGAAATAAACAACGTAAGCGCCAAACCACATTTTCTTGAATTAAAAAAAAACTACTTCATGAATTAAAATATGGTTGAAGGGTAGTTTAGATATCATTATTTGCTATGTTTTAGAAATAATTTCGTGATCTAAATCGTAAAAACATCGTGGTAGCAAGGAAAATTGTAAATAATTAGAGCTCATTTCATAATTTTTTTTTATCGAGAAAATTTCATCAAATCGTGATTTGGATTTAAGGATACTCAAGATAATATAGTCAAAAATCATAATCTAAATATAAGATTCCTAGTCCACATACTTACTTAAAGAAAAAGTAGAATAGAAAATCAACCAAATTTCGAACCCTCTTCTTAAGTAGTTACCGTAGCCTATAGATGCTTTTAATTGCCGACCTGAACGGGAGTGGGACAGAGGGAGGGGAAGGGGGGAGTGACGGGGTTGGTCCGGGTGTCAATTATATACTATGTTTTTTTAAATAATTAATATAAATGCTGATGTCAGATGGAAAACTTCTGAAATACAGTAAAAGTCTATGAAGATCGTAAAAGTTATATGATTCTAGCGAAGTATTTCCCATACTTTTATGTTCCAATCTGTAGAAATGAAGTCATCCAATCAAGGATTAATAAACGTGAAATGCCAATTAATGTGAACTTAATTATTATTTATTGTGTCCTCAAGTTTATGATTTTAATTTAATTCCCATCCATTAATATATTTCATTACGGATACGAAAGCTTGTCGTCGATAATATGATTTTATTGTTGTTTAAGACGATACAAGGAAAAAATGAATTTTAGTTTCGGGGTGTGGCTAGCGTCGCGTGAGCTGCCGAAGGATATATCCCTCTCGCTTAGCTAGGACAGAACAGCTATGGAGTAGACTATAGTATAGTTATTTTTTGAAGGAACAATATTGTTTAATTCGTACAATTAAAATAATATGACCCAGTGCACCTTTTAAAATAGATGAAATGGATGAAAATATTCAAATATATATTTTTCGTTTTATATGGGATTTTTATGTCGAGTGTATTTGAAAAAAAATAATTTAATTTCTATGTTGTTTTTATTGCTGAAGACAAAGTAAGTCAAAAGAAGACAAACGATACCTACAATATGCTGATAGATACGTATAACAATATTTCGATCGTATAATAGCCTATAACCAGCGGACGATCCAGACGCGTCCAACGATATCTCATTAGTCAAATTATTATGATATAAAAATAGTTTGGACGTTATACGGGAGCAGATGAACATACATACATATCGGTCAAAATCATAACCCTCCGCCCACCGTAGTCGGGTAAAAATGTACATACTCTGTGTCAGTGACTGACTGCCGGATATGAGTATCTTTTTCATGTTTCGTAGGCAAAGGAATACTTTGGTACTTAACTTCGATGCCGATCATGAAGTCATCAGCGGTGTCATAATATTTTTTTTTACCATATTTAATTTAATTTTTAATTTAATTTTCAGTTTTTATTAATTTTATTGATTTAACCATGCATTTATTTTTTGTTTATCTTTTTATCTTTATTTTTTTATCTATCAAAATCACCCTTAGACTGGTTACCGCCACAGGTGACAAGAGGGCTGGCTCTTTCCTTGCTCAAAAAATTCGCTTGACAACAGGAACAGCTTGAATACAGGGAGGACATGCAGCCAGTATCCCACGCGGACGGTATTTGTTTAATTAGGGGTAGGTTTTTATTTTATTTTAATTTATGTTATATTATATTGTATTTTAATGATAAAACATGAAAAATAAAAATAAATATATATATTTTTTTAAATTTAATTTTACTTTTATTTATTGTTTTATATTTATTGTGAAATTATAATAATTTTAATAATCAATATTGGACTATGTCTGAAACAAATACATTGAATTGAATAATTTAAATACAAAAATTATCACATTAACTCGTTAAATCACGGTTTACACCCGCTAGAACGAAAAAGATCCTAACATGGTAGGTAGGACCTGAGGGTTGGCCAATTAATTACTTAAAATACACTATATTTATTTCAAGAAAACATTCATAAGATCTGAAGGCGTCGGACTCGCACATAAA
The DNA here is from genome assembly GCA_947859195.1 of Drymonia ruficornis. Lineage (NCBI taxonomy): Eukaryota > Metazoa > Arthropoda > Insecta > Lepidoptera > Notodontidae > Drymonia > Drymonia ruficornis. The sequence continues at coordinate 4,543,416 of OX401924.1, read as the reverse complement.
GGGTTCCGTACCACCGTAGAATAAACACATCAAAAATATCAAGTTTGAGACTTGATATTTATTTTTAAATGTTATTATATTTTTAGTATTTGTTCTGCACCGGCAACAGAAATACACATTCAGTGAAAATTTCAACTCTCTACCTGTTACGGTTCGTGAGATACAGCCCGCGCTGACAGACGGACAGACAGACAGACGGACAGCGTAGGCCTAGTAATAGGGTCCCGTTAGCACCCTTTGGAACCCTAAAAAGTAGCCTATGTTCTCCGCCAAGACCCAGTCTATCTCCATACCAAAATTCATCAACATTGGTTCAGCGGTTAAGCCGTGAAAAGGTAACAGACAGAGTTACTTTCGTTTATAATATAATAGATTGAATAGGACGGACAAACATTTTCCTATCCATATCTGTAATGTTATTTTTTACGATAATTTATTGATGTATGATATATTTATTACTTGCCCATCCATACCTACAACAAACGCAATAAAGCGACTCCATTGTTTTGACAAGCAATGTATTCCCACTGTCGGCCCAAGACCATGCTGCAAGTATATAACAGTAAGCGAAATAGGGAGTTTTTACAGAAATGACACGAATAACTATGAAATGACAAGAGATGACACAAAATGACAAGAGATGAAAAGAAATTACACAAGACAAGGAAAAGCAAACGAAAATCACGCTGCAGTGCAGGTCATAGGTTCGATTCCTGCCCAGGACATGCAGTTGTGTGCATGAACATGTCCGCATGTCCCGAGTCTAGGTGTAATTAAGTGTATATTTCGTTTGTATTTACAAACAAAAAGTAGTATATGTAGTAATATCAGTTATCTGGTTTCCATAGTACAAGCTCTGCTTAGTTTGGGATCAGGTAGTCATGTGTAAAAGAATTTCCAAGGATATTTATTTATTTATCATAGGCGTCGGCGGACTGTAAATACTGTACTGTACCTGTAATGTGGCACGACCGTAATATTTTTTCGTAATATTTTTTAAAAAATCCTTCACAGGTCCGACGTCGAACAAGTCCGAGCGGACACTGACAATACAAAGTTAGAGAGAGACATGGTTAGTTCAAGTACTTAAAATGTGAGATGGCGATATTGTGCGCGCGCTCGGAAATAAACAACGTAAGCGCCAAACCACATTTTCTTGAATTAAAAAAAAACTACTTCATGAATTAAAATATGGTTGAAGGGTAGTTTAGATATCATTATTTGCTATGTTTTAGAAATAATTTCGTGATCTAAATCGTAAAAACATCGTGGTAGCAAGGAAAATTGTAAATAATTAGAGCTCATTTCATAATTTTTTTTTATCGAGAAAATTTCGTCAAATCGTGATTTGGATTTAAAGATACTCAAGATAATATAGTCAAAAATCATACATCTAAATATAAGATTCCTAGTCCACATACTTACTTAAAGAAAAAGTAGAATAGAAAATCAACCAAATTTCGAACCCTCATCTTAATACGGTTTCATTAATGTTATTATGTCAACGCGTACCTTTACGAAGGTCTTTCCGATGCTTGTAAATGAATTCAGGAACATTTATCTTAAACATTGAACATCATCAATTATGACGAACTCATATTTATAAAATAAAAGCCGTATTGAAGTCTGTCTGTAGATCAACTCCAAACAATTTTAATACATAAATCAATTAATGCCAAGAAAAGGTACGCGGGACCTACCTATAAATAAATAAATAACTTGGGACATTCTTTTACACACGGCTACCTGATCCGAAACTAAGCAGAGCTTGTACTATGGAAATCAGATAACTGATATTAGTACATATACTACTTTTTGTTTGTAAATACATACTTAATATACATAATTACACCCAGACTCGGGACATACAGACATGTTCACGCACACAAATGCATGTCCTGGGTAGGAATCGAACCTACGACCTGCAGCGTGAAAGGCTGAATCTAAAACAACCACGCCAACGTCCCGTCGTAGGTATTCTTGGATAATTTGTTAGTTATAACTCCATTTGTTATAGCATTAGACAGAAGTTAAAAAAGGTTATTTTTAGTGTCCACTTTGTAACAAAAGTACAAATAACATGTTACAGTTATGATTGACGTCGAATTTATTATAATCTATTTATATTCCAGCTTGTCACACCGAACTGTAATTATTTTAATTATTTATATTATAAAATAAATTGTCTTTCATTTAAATATTATCATTTCAGTCAAATTTAAAATTAAGTGTCAATGCTAAAAACCTAAAAGAAGCAGGGGTTAACAATACCGGGAATGTGTTTCGTTCCACTATAATCCTAACAAATCTAAAATGTTACCTAATCCGTTCAGAGGTTATGACAGCAGGGTATTTCTAATTTTGTCGGATTATGTTGTCTATGAAATTGACGTAAATAAATTTCTGTAAGTGTTTGTCATTGAGTCATTCACCATCATTTATTTTTTCATTAATTTTTTGGTGTCAGTTTAAAATGTGTGATACGATGTTATTATAAATAAAACATAGTATAAAAAGTACTTTTATTTTGGTTATCGAAGTATTTAGCATTGTTTTACGTGAAAACAATTTTAATGTAACCACTCTAAATAAAAGTTGTTTTGACTTTGAAATAAAATGTTTTGGATCCCTGCTTCTACGAGCCTCTAATTTCTAATGTTATAATAAATGGTTATAGGTGCGAAAGATTTGGATAAAAAAATGCTCATGTGCAGCAATTTTGCAATAGCAATTTATTTTTCCTGCCCTCCAGCAGAATCCACTAAATCTCGTAAAATGTGTGACTATTTCACAGAAATTTAGCGGAATTGCTTAAGATTCTGCTAGAAAATCAGAAAAATTAATTGCATTGCCAATGTAGCATAGTGGCGCCATTAGCCCTTCAGATCAGCATTGCATTTATAGGGAGCGTAGCCAGGAGCAAAAGCTGTAATTGAGTAAAACCCATTCGTAAAATATCGTTCAATATTTAAAAACCCCATGTTATCTTGTTTAATGGTTGCTGTAAGCGATGCTTAATCATTGGACCATAAATAACTATGTGAATCACATGCGTGCGCGTCGATAAGTTTTATTATTTACCTTGTAAGTGAAAATGATTGGGAATTCACTTGTGGGTTGTACGGAATATTGAATACGTGCGAGTTTCATTATTATATTTTTAAATGCAAGTTTATTTTATGATGTTGCACCACTTACACTTGTGGTTAAAGAAGATAACAATTCTTTTGAAAAAGCATTTAAAGCTCTTCTACACTGATGTATTATTTTAACAGATTTGACACCTACTAAAATTGCAATAACCAGAGGGCCTACTCTGTTTCAAACGAAAACGAAATTTCGGTAGAAATTCGCGGATTTCCTACTACGTTTCTCATTGATTCCGACATTTCTTACGAACGAAAATTGTTTGACGTCTTCCTTGTCGTCGAATCTAAACGTCAAACAATTTTCGTTCGTAAGAAATGTCGGAATCAATGAGAAACGTAGTAGGAAATACGCGAATTTCGTCCGAAATTTCGTTTTCGTTTGAAACAGAGTAGGGGGCCAGACTTGTGCTAAGCGAACCACTACATGCAGCGAAATTCACACCCCATCAACATTCAATTTAAGGGCATTTTGATGCGTATTATTTATCAAGTCAACTAAAACTATGTACCTATACACAAAAACTATGAGACAGATCACAAGATGTGCACAAACTCAAACTGCTTGGTACGTAATCAACAAATCTGATAATAGCCCAAGGGCTGATCGCTGATGGGACAAGAATTAATGACAATAAAGTAGTAGTTAAATCATATAATGTCTTATGTTCACAGTTTTAGTAGCTCGTGCACGTGAAAGGCCTCAAGTATGTCAGGTTCAGAGATCAGATAAGAATCGCTTGAGAATGACGGAGTGTATTCAATTTCTGTAAATTGCAAGTTTGGCAATGGATTCGGATAAAGCAGTCATTTTATTAGGATACCACAATGGCGCGAGGATCACGCCTCGCGAAGATATAATCGATACGGTAAATGGTGGTGTTAATGTGGAATTAAGAGACGTTTATCAAGCTTTATAAATCAACAGAGTGCTTGAATTAATATGATGACTGAGCTTGCAAATTGTATTTAACTGTGTTGAAAGAGAATTAGTCGGGTGATGTGCTGTTCTCAGGAATATTTTCTCAAGAGAGAAAATTGGGAATTTTGACTGAGGGGCTTGAGAATATTGGGAAAAATATTTTTCAAATAATTACCGGGTGTAGGTTATGATTTTCTTGCTACTACATAGGTAGTGAATGTTGAAGTTATTGTAGTTTATTTTTGAAAGATGTGTTGTAGGATTAGGTAGAAGAAGAATGCTGTTAAATTGTTTTAACTTACGTAGGTACCTATCTATATCTTTTACGATTAATTATACCTTTAACGATTTGTTTCTTGCTTCCATGAGATAACGACTTCCGAAATCTCTACTCCACTTAACATGAAAATAACGAAGGTAGAGTAAAAAAATAGCGTTAATTTATTCCTCCTACTCCTGCATAACTGTAAGTGATATATACAAAAAAATATAACTTACAACTGTCAGTATGGAACTAGGAAACACACGAGCCAATTTGAATACAATAGCCAAAGACAATCGTGCTGAGACACGGCTAGAAACATTCGGAGGTGTAGCGCGGTTGCAGGAAACTGGGCCGAAACGTTACTTAATATGTTAATTATTGTTTCACGCAACTAAATATAATAAAAAAACGGTTTAAATAATTGTAATAGCTCTTGGCGCGTCTATTACATTACGAAACGAACGTGATAGTTTTGAAAGAAGAACGAAAGAAAAAGGAAAATATATTTATTTGCTTCAAAAAACAGGTGGCAACAGAACGATATCTACGGATTTATCATTTCATTTTCCATTATAGCTATGTCCAAATAGTTCTAAGATATTGCTATTATAGGTGTCTTTGAGTCTCTTATACAATCTTTAATTAATAAATATATACCGCCAGAGTTACATACGACTGTATGGTCCCAAACTTAGCAAAGTTTGTGCTTTGGCTACCATACAATGGACTGGGGGCGATCCCAGTGACACCCAGACCAGCAGGGCTAATAGCGTCGCTAAGACGAATCATTTTATCATCATATAATGATTCACTTAAAATTTTAAGATGGTAATTTATAGTGGCAATTCATATTATGATTTGCAATTCATGTATTTAACAGTTTTCTATAGAAATTCGTAATAATATGGTCCACAAAAGAGGAATTGCAAATTGTCAATGTCAATGCTAATAACAAATACCAAAATGATTCTGCTAATGAATTGGAATAGCAATTCATTAGCAATATTGCATAGCGACCCTATTAGCCCTCCTGCAGTCTATTCCGAACCTGCAGTAAGCCAAGCAGCCTACGCTTGAACCACAGCGCCAAACGGTCGTCAAACAATGCAATTACTAATAGCTAGTCACTTTTATTTTTACCTCACCTTGGCATGGCATTGGCACTTGGCATCTTTGTCTTTGTGCATTTCCTCGAAAATGTACACCAATATTCTACTTTTACTTAAAGACCTATTTCAAACAAATTCGTAACTTTACAATTTGTAGTGACCTCATGGACCGATTAGGATTTATCGATAGGAAAGTACAAGTACATAGTCCTTAACATATTTTATGTTAATCTACAGCTTCCATTGTGCTAGCCCTATTGTGCCGGCTGGCCATTCACAAACACAATAATATGATAATTACAACGATTTATATCGTCTAATCCGATTTGGAGCTGCATTAGTGGGTTTAACTGTAAGTTAAGATCACGACCCGTGCTATAGAATACGAATTGGGAAAGAAATTGTGTAGTAACTTGATAGAGCTGAATTTGAATATATGTATTATTGCTATCAATGAGTAATTTCATTGCTTAATCTCTATTTTTCAGGTAAAATATATTAACGGTTAGTACACTTTCACAAAACTCACAAATAGAAACGGTATGTATTTGAGATAATTTTATCATTACAGACTTTTGTTATTTTTTAATTTTAATTGGTATTCATTTTCATTCAGTTTTTCGTGCTTTACCGAGTAGGGGGGCGGCCATCTTCTATAGGCCTAGGGCAGACAGCGTATCAAATCCGCCCCTGTAACTACCTCATTGTTCACAGGTATTCTCAGCTGTAAATAAGTGCGGCTTATCAGGCATTTGATTTGTTCAATGAAATTATAGATAGCATTGTGAACTGCGTTGGCGGCGCTCATTCTGTTTGGACACCTGCTAAGGACGCTCAACTATCTGAAATCTATCGCATGTTGAATGTCATGCTTTGAAAAATATCACGCTCGGTATTTGGGCGTGGTTGAGACATGAAATATTCGGAGCTACAAATAAGTAATTATACGAGATAGGTATATTTTGAATTAGAAGTTGGTCGATTGGTTTAAGCGCAGGACGCTAGTCGTTTAGCCATTGAACTGCCACTGTAGCATTTTGCTATTCTGACTAACTCCCTGATTGGTCGCTCAGAGTCAACCGATCAATCAGAGGGTCAGTCAGAATGGGAAAACGCTACAGTGGCAGTTCAATGGCTAGGCGACTCGGCGCACAGGCCACTCGGGTCTCTGTACCGGGTGCTTGCGGATTCCATTCCCGCTGGTGCAAATATTGGAAATTACCTTTTTGTAATTTTCCCTGGTCTGGGAATCACTGGGATTGCCTCATGGACTCTATATTCTCTATGGATTGCCCTTAGTCCATTGTACAAGCATTGCGATTGGCATACTTAGAGCCATGTGCATCATCTCATCACACTAACGACCTGTTTGCTGCTGCCTTAGACTGGGAGTAATTAAGTAATTTGTAAGAAAAACGACGAGTGATATCTTATCTATCATCATCCTATATTATGATGAATTAATTAATAGCTAGCTATTAATTTAATTATATCGTTAATTTACAAAAATATGACTTGCTAGATTTCCTTGTAACTAACAGTTTCTTCCGAATTTAATTCATAATAACCCTTCACACTTTTTATAACGTAATTTCGTATCCTTTTATATTGAACGAAATTCTCTGAAGTGTACGGCCGCGGCCATGACCCCTCACAATATCTGTATCACTCGGGTTTTTAACCCGGAACTTTATTGTAACTTTGATTCACTAACCGTAAATAATGCTTGAGAACCTACGAATTGCAAAAAGTCACTAGCTTTTATTTGGTTTCTTCTAACATTTATATTTCAATTGTCACCGTCACCGGCTTTCGGTCTCGGAAACTGCACTGTAGCAAAATATTAGTGGGGTTCCACGAGACAGGCTCGTCCTAGTGTGGAAGTACATCATTTCTTACTTAAAGCTGTCAAACCCTACTGTATTAATAGCGTTTAGAATTAATTATGTACCTATATATCTATTCATAAAATTAAGTGTGAAGGGAGATCACTTACACCAGTAAATTACACAAGTTTACCGTATGTCATTACTTCCCAGAATTCGTTCCTTATCAGCGACACTATCGAATTGTGTAATAATACAGTATGTGGTTTTTTGTCAAAATCAACTATGTAGTCCGATTCCTGGCTACGAATATTAATTTTTCAAAAACGTATAGTGCCTGTATAGTTTTTAGTTACCTATGTGTAAGCATGAATTATCATGGGCTTGGATACGTCCCGCGTCTAACCTGATACCCTGTATATCTATCTTTAGGTACCAAAGTACTTACTATAGAAATCGATTGCGCCAATTGACATTTAGATATCCTTAGGAACCAGTTATTTGTGTGTAACAACCGGAACTAGAAATAAAACCAAAAGTAAGTAGCCCAGGTGGGCAATTGGGCATTCGCGGAGAAACCTACCTGCGGTGGGCAACTGGGCAGTCGGAGTTACGCGGCAGTGACCTTGACATGGCGTAGGTGAGTTGCGCAAACACATTTTATTCTGATTACGTATGACGTTGTTTTATTTTAAACAACGGGGCTTGCAGTGTACTTAATTTATTTTGTAAAGTCAGCCGACAAGACACTTTATAATAGATCAATGTAGATAAGATAAGTTTTTTTACGAATAGGATTTCTGAAAATTACCTGGTACATACACCATCCTTTGATTTTGTTTTAGTAATAATGGAAGTTCTGTAAATTAACTAGTTAGTCTTAATTCCCTTTAAGCAAACCCTGAAGTTGTTATCTGAAGTCAATTGGCTACAGCTCAGCTCTACCACTAATAAATTCGATGGTTCCTTCACCGTCAAGTGATAATCATATTAAAGTTATGATGCACACTCGAAAAATCCAGGGGTGCGAGCCGTGGTTTGAACTCTGGACCTTAAGTCCGAAAACGCGTGCTTAACCAATCGGCTATTACTGCTACTACTACTGCTAAATATTTACCAACGGACTAAAAACAATATTAATACTTGTTTACTATTTTTGTGCCGCCTGTACCAACATGTGTCGAACAAAGCAAGTTTGGAATGAATTTCCGCATTTCCATACTCCGTGCTTGATTGGAGACATTATGAACTGTGTTCTCTAGATCGGTACCTACTTATGTTTAGGAATAGTGAACACTAAGCTCAGGAAATGAAAGCCCAAGTTTTTATTATAGTGTATTGTCATCTGTACAGAAATAACTACAAACTTATAAGCAATGGCAAGTAAATATCGAGTCACAGAACTTAGAACTAGCTTAGTGATCTAAGATTTACAGTTTTATTGATAGTTAACATGAATTAAGTATAATAAGTTTATAAACAATAAATAACTAACATTAACACTTTATTACGAGTAATTCATCAGAGTATTAACATTATCTTAGTTCTTTTAATAGCGTTTAATATATTCAGGTCATAGCCATATCAATAAGCTGCTTTCTCAATAAATTAAAAATGTTCAAAAATATCCTAAGTTAGTTACGTAGTAATGTACAAACCCTAATCATTTATTCGGTGGAAAGTCAAGCGTCGTATACGTGGGTCTAGTCCGGGGGACGGGCGGCCTTCTGGGCCGAGGATGGGTCTTCCCGCTTTCAGCCGTCGAACTCATTACTGGTTCTCCCTCTTCGGGGAGGTATGGCGCTCTGGGGCTTAGAACAAGAGCCTTGTACGATGAGTGAGAGTCAGCTATGCTCCTTCCGTCGCCTTCATCTCTCCGCGACAGTTCCGAGAACGGAGAAACAGACCTCTTCTCTATCCCACTCGGCCCCGGCGTCTCCTCCTTAGGTTTCAGCTCATAAACATTCTCCTCTTTCCTCTTTGGCTCGGCGTCCTTCTTAAACTTCGTTTGGCGTTCTATTATCTCCGCTGTCGTCAAATCTGATCCTTGGACATCGGTTTCCAGCGGCGGAGCTGACAACCACGGCCTCGAAGAGTTGTTACTGCACCACCTTTCGTTTTCGCTGGCATCACCCAAAAGGCCGAGTTTCTCAAGGTTTTGTAATAACAAGTTTTCACTGGAGCTGGCAGCCCTCATCTCTGTTTTGGATTCTTCGGCTAGAAGCAGTTCTGCTAGCGGTGGAGCGAGTCCGAGACCAATGTTCCTCTCGTGGTATACCTCAGATATTGTAGGTGTTAGCTCTCCGCTCATATGCCGTACTTGGGCCATCGGGTCGCGGCTGCTCGTGCCCATTTTGGGTCGCGGAGCGCGCTTGGAAGTCGAAGGCTGATTCACTGTTTGATCAGCCTTTTCCTCCTCGGATCTTCTCGGCTGTGCCGACGCGAGATCGTAGAAGGCGTCTAAGAATCTGGAATGAGCGTTTTCAGGCCGTCTTCTGAGCACTGTGTCATGTCCGGAGCTTTCCCAGTCAGAATCGTCGGATGGAGGTCTTCTTGTGTATAATGTTCTGATCTTGGTTTGGTGTGCTAGTGCTAGGGAGACGTCTCGTGGTGGTGCGGTTGTAGGCGGGGGCGGTGCGGCCGGCGGGGAGGGAGTGAAGGCGGCGTCGCTTTCTCCTCGGTATCTAGGTGGAGGGGGAGCAGGAGGGGGTGCGGTCCTGCCGTCGGGCTCCCCGCGACCGACTTCAGTTGAGGCTGTTGATCCGCGGACGTACATGGTGAAGGCACCTCCGCATGAGCCCAGCGGCAGCGGCGGCGGTGGTACTGATGATACACTTTCCTCTGTGGGATAAAATAACGTGAAATCAGACCAAAGGTTCCATTACATTTGTTTTGGAGGGATGGAAGTTACGTCTTCAAACTTACGTCTATGTTGCCTTGGTGGTGGCTCCCCGTCAGAATGTGGTTCAAGATCACCATCGTCGATGGAAGCTAGCGACTCGACACTCGAACTCGATTCCAAGCTGAGACTCCTTGGAGCTTCTTGGGTATCTGTGAAATACGAACATGCATTACAAAATAGATATGACATGTTCAAGAGATGAGACTCCAGGGCATAGTACTTACCAAATAGAGCCAGTAGAGCTTGAAGAACGAATTGTATGTGTCTTCTGTTCGCAGCTTTGCCAGTACGAAGGGTCACTTCATCCTGGCCTACCTCTGCCAAATCGAAGCCCAGAGACGCTAGGAGTTCATGGCAGCCGTTCACGCGCCATAACCTGCACAAGGGTAAGGTTATAGAAACTCCTACTCACTAAATAGAAGAGAGGTTAGTGTAGTCGTTTCTTATTGGTCATTGCTTATTGACAGCGCTGGTCAAGTTTGCGAAACCAGACTACTTCTGCTTACCTGACATTAACAGCAACTTCAATAGTATCCGTCTCAGAGTTCTTGACAGAAAACTGCGATATAACGGAACGGATCACGCCAATGATGTCGTCAGCCACATCTCCATTAGATATCAGCTTCGATAACGCTTGTAGAGTCGTTGATGTAAGGCCTGTATCGAGAATATATAAGTATTAAAAACGTCCTTCTTAATTGCCTAGCTGTGGGCAATGAGCTGTGGGTAACAAAGTGTCAAAAGTCTTTACCTAGCAATGCTTGTAAACTGGCTGAACATTGAGTCAATCTCTCTTCAGGATCACTTTGAGGGAAGAATACGCTTGATGGAATACCATTTGCTGCTGGTTCGAACCTATGAACAAAAAATAAATACAGAATTTGCTTTGGTCACTTCCAATAAAGGTAAATATTGTTTGGCTCCTACCTGAACCCTACGCTCATGAGCAGTTCCCGCCAACCACTGACGTTACCAGCTTTGTTCTCAATGCTCTTCTGTGTGGTGTACATCGCGTTCTTCTGTCCCCTCACTATCCTTTGTAGGGATTTCTCGACCAAGTGCAGGCAAACTCGCAGCGCATCCCTGAGAAGAGACAATAAAATCATTGTAAATAAAAAGATTAAAAGTAGGAGTGCTAGGACCATCATTTTAATATAACGGATAAATGGACAATAAAGTATCTTTGATATTATGGCGCGTTTATATTATGGCAGTAACAAGCCAGTCCAGCGACCCAGTCCAGCGCTGACCTGTAACTGGCACCGTGTAAACGCTATTTTCAACCCAGTCCAGCGCTGACTTCAATCGCAAGTCAGTCCAGTCAGACTAGCCGCCTGTCTGCATACGGGCAGCGATGTTTACACGGGGCCAGTGACAGGACAGTCCAGCAACCCAGTCCAGCGATCCGCGCGTGTAAACACTAATTCCAACCCAGTCCAGTGCTGACTTCAATCTCAAGTCAGTCCAGTCAGACTAGCCACCCGTTCTATTTTGGAACCCTGTAAGTAAGTGCGTAACTCAAAAATAGCTACTTTACATAATAGCAAAAAAACTAAATGAAGTTATTGTTACCCATGCCTTACATAGTGTTACAAATTTTCAAATAACGAATCATTATTGGTCTGTTGTCTGTTGTCTGATTCATTGAAATGGTCCGGGATATCCTACACTAAGCAATAACATTAAAATATCAAAACCGTAAAAAAATTACTTATGCACTGTTAGAACCTAACCGACAATTTGTTGTACGGTGTCCGCCATATTTTCGAATGTCAAACGTTTCCATGACAATAGACCATGGATGCAATAAGTTCAGACAGGATTGTGCATTTGGGACCAAAGAAGGTTTTAATACTTTTTAAATAAGTAATTTAAATATACATAAATAAAATTGTTAAATGAAATGGTTAATTATTACAGGATGTCAAGATTCGATTTCAGTTTAATAGTAATTGTAAATAACTTCAGCATATTGTCGTTAGACGGCATTATTACTATTGATGGCGTAATTAATCTTGAGGAGTCAACTTAGTTGTTCCTCTTATGACTCATATAATCACCACCTGTATAGAGAAAGGTGTCTTTCCTCACGTTTTCAAGGTGTCCATTGTTCATCCCATTTTCAAAAGTGGCAGCACGGAATTCATTAATAACTACCGTCCAATATCGGTACTGCCAGCGCTATGTAAAATCTTCGAAAAAATCTTGAATAAAAGACTATTATCCTACCTTGAAAACGAAAATATTTTATCTCCAAACCAATTTGGTTTTAGAGCAGGTAGATCAACTTCACAGGCAGTATCTGAGCTCACTGACTACGTTGCAACCCAAATAGATAGAAACAATAAGTGTGTTGGTGTATTTCTGGACATAGCTAAAGCTTTTGATTCTGTTAACATCCCGTGTCTTCTTGACAAGATGGAGCAAACGGGTATTAGAGGACTACCATTGGAACTTTTCAAAAATTACCTAACAAATCGTACCCAACGCGTTACTATCAACGGTCATGTAAGTAAAGATGCCACAATAACACATGGCGTACCACAAGGAAGCGTGCTTGGTCCTACAATGTTTTTGATATACATAAATAATTTATGCAATCTTCAACTTCAAAACTGCAAAATGTTTACCTTCGCCGACGACACTGCGCTTGTATTTCATGGGAGAACTTGGGACGAGGCAAAGATAAAAGCAGAATCTGGTTTACAAAAAGTAACAACTTGGCTCAACCAAAACTTACTGACACTTAATGTGTCTAAAAGCAATTACATACTCTTTGCCAATACTGCTCGAACATTGCCACCAGATCAACACTTTCGTATACAACTACATACTTGCACAAACAAGGCCCAACTTGCATGTAGCTGCAATCACATAAATAGGACGAAAACTATAAAATACCTCGGCATCACTTTAGACGAAACATTAACATGGTGTCCACATATCAACAAACTTGTAGATAGAACGAGAAGATTAATATACCTATTCAGGAAGCTACGGCATGTGGCCGACAGTAAATTACTAAAAACAGTTTACTATGCTCTCGCACAGTCTATCTTGTCTTACTGTATAACGTCATGGGGTGGAGCATGTAAGACTCACCTATTAAAGCTAGAACGAGCACAACGATCATTATTAAAAGTAATGACGTTTAAACCGTTGAGATACCCAACAACTAGTCTCTACTCAGAGTATGAAGTTCTATCTATCAGGCAACTATTTCTTAAAAACACCATAATATCCCATCACCAAAAGTTAACTTTTGACACTAACATTCAAAAATCTCGGCGAAAGGACAGGGTCTATCCAACCGTTTCTTACAAGAAAACTTTTATTAATAAATTTCAATGCTATCTCGGCCCTATGCTCTACAATAAATTAAATAAAATCCTTAAAATCTATTCACTTAATAAATCTCAATGCATAAAAACCTTAATTACCTGGTTAAAAACAAAAACTTATAAAGAAATTGAAGACCTATTTACGATTCTAAAATAATTTCAATACTTACACATACATAACTAATACGAAATATCCACATAATTATAATGCATTACAAGAATCTTACAAAAATACAGTTCACATACACAGTGGTCTAACCTTCTCCGTCATCCATCGCACTAGCTACATTAATTTAATAACTACCCTACATTTCCGCATGTTTTGTTTAATTTTTATGCTCAATATAATTACCTATGTCATCAGAAGAGACTAGTGTCCAAGATACAGGCTCGGCCTAGTTTGGATGCTAGTGCTACAATTCGGTATAATATTAACATTAATTATAGGAACTGATGTAAGTACATAGAATAAGAATATGTTAAAACCCAAATTGAAGTCAATAAATCTTTTTTATTATTTATTATTAAAAAACTTCAATATTTACGCCGTTACCATCAATCCATCATTGTATGTAGGGTGTGCAGTGAAATAAATGTATTTGTAGCACTTTAGTGCTTTAGTTAAAATACCCCACGAGCCGCCGTCCTAACAGAAATACGAAAACTAACGAAATGGGACGACATCGCCATTTGTAGGCGTTGGATCACTTTGGGACCAGGCTAAGTCCCATTAAACACCCACAATAATTAGAAATGGGTGCTTAAACGAAAAGCCGTTTGAAAAGTTCGTTTTTTTGAGTAAGCACATAAGCGCGCTTACAAACACAAGCGTGTGGCTTTTAAGCAATGACGGCAAGAAAGAGAAAGAAATTCCAAAAAATTACAAAGGTTACTACCTTATTGGTATGAAAATACAGCTCAAATCAATATTTAATTAAATTGAATCTTATTTCTTTACCTATAAAAAGCCATACTACTAAATTATATTAGATTAACAACCATATTTTTATGTACATAAGGCTCACTATAAATTTTTCAGCAGATAAGTTTTTGGCTTTTGCTTGAAGAGCTTGACTAATTTTGTATTTTTTTATTATTTATTTTAAGTTTATTATTATTATTATCTTTATTTGGGTTAGAGTTTAAATATTTTAACTCCATGTTAAAGCTTTATAAATTAACATTCCCGCTTGAACGTATGTTTCGTAGACTTCTTGATTTGGTTGGTAAAAGTTCAATGCACAAAAGCACTAAAAAAGTAGAAAGCAGAAAACTAAGTAAAAAAGTAAAAAGCAGAAAAGCACTTCCGCGCTTTTTACAGCTACTTTTAAAAACAAGCACAAGCGTTACAACGTGCTTTTAATATAAAGCCGTTTATCACATCTTTACCCACAATACGAAAAAAGAGACGGCCCAGCCTTTTTTCTCCGACATATACTAACATTCTGAATTTTCACCATTAGTTGCCTGTATTAATTTCGGCAGGCACCTCAGAATGTATCCTACCTTACCGTTAATTAAATTCATAATGGCAACTGTGCGAGCAAGACACACACTTCATCTAGTTTGTGGCTCTCACTAGGCACGTTTTCTCTACTCATTTACTTCAAAGAAATATAAGTTTTTCTGCAATGTGAGAGTTTATTTCCGCAAACCATATCTTGAGATCGCACGAACTGAGCATGGGGCTAGAGAAAGAAAGAAGAAAGATCACTTGAGATCGCACAATCCTTATTAACTTAGTACGTCCATGACAACAGCCAATGATAAAACCATAGACATAATTCTTTGGATAAAACTATTTTTGACATTGCCTATTGCCGCCATCTTGACCAAAATGTGAGCGTCAAGATGGCGGAACCAGACCTTATTGAGGAAAATAATAGTGGATAACTTTTTCTTCCCTCATTTCCAAACTGAAAATAATATATCTTAATGTACATAGCGCGTACTAAATCTAGGAGCTTTAAGGAAATATCTCACGTTTCATTTGTTACTTACTTAACCGAATCGTCAAGATAGCGGGACTGGTTGCAACATCATATTATTTTAATTCGGTTGATGCTATGTATTTAGTTAAGAAAAAAGAAAGAATGAAAAATATTTATTAAAAAATAAAAGAATATTAGGTACATAAAACATGTTATTCCCATACTAGACTGAGCCTGTCCTGTGGGAATCAAATTTGGTACAGACTAGTACAAATATAGTACTAAATTCCCAAGTCCGAATTATCCATCTGCGAGCAGCACTTCCTGGCCTGGTGGATTTTTTTAAAATCGAGGTACTGCTTTGGCCTTCGGAGGCAAAAATTCCAAGTTTAGGGTACAATCAGTACATATTTAGCACTAAATACTCGATGAGTTGTTTTTTTTTATTCTGAGGTCTGAAGCCCGCCACTTTGACGCTCACACAAATAAATATCAAACTGATTTATTGACTTACTGGCTTGTGAGTGGCGCCGAAATTTAGCATCGTGTAGACGCAATCGGACAGTCGGTACATGTTTGTTCAGTTTAAAAAATGGGCAGCTCACTGACCTACTGACTTACTGACTTCACCCGTTCACACGATTCCAGTATTTTCGGCGGCATTTCGGAATTTCGGCGCCAAACGCTGAACCCGTTTAAACGATCCATTAAGTCTGAAGGCTTGCAAGGAATGCAATAGCCAGAGTTATCAACGCATAAACAGAAGAACCATGTTAGAGCCAGTTGTATTTTTACAGGTAGGTACTTGGATACTTTTTAGTCTAGAAATCCGGTGTACTTTTGTAGGCAGAAAAAGAAGAGGAATGCTCAGGAAAAACTGTTTGCAGAGTGGTTTAGCAGGTTTAAAAGTATATTCGGACCTGCACTTATGAGGCGAGGCGAGCAGCTCGCAGAGCGCCTGCCCCATGAGCGCCACCTTGTTGCTGAGGCGCACGTTGGCGCCCACCAGCACCAGCCCCGCCCAGTGCGCCGGGTGCGCGAAGTGCTTCGTGTGCCGCACTGTCTGCGTCGCGTCGCCCAATGCTCTAATGAAAATAAACCATTTAGATTAGAAGAACAGTATACTTTCTGCACTTGCTGCGGTTGTAGTTGTGGGTCAGCTAGATGACCGCCTTACAATGTATCGCCTTCTATATCTGTTTAAGTTATAGTTGTTTGTTATTCTGGGTGAGTTTTTTATCAGGTCTTCGTGGTCAACAAAATCTAAACGAGTATGCGTCAAGGAGTTCTTTGGATTTAGGCGTAGATCATCTTTCATCCGGATCATTGCCTAGCATATTATAAACTTAGTAATCATCTGGTCGGCTCACAGGCAAATTACGAACCTATATTCTCACGTGATGATATTTAGGGGTGCATTGAGAAAAGAAGAATGTTAAGAGAGAAACGTCTGAAGGGCTTGACTGGAGTTAAAACGATGGCTTTACACAAAATTATTGATGAATATCTCTGAAATGGAATGAAACTTCAGATCGTCAACATGTATCCCCTTAACCGAACTTAACAGGAGACAATATATTTTCACTTACTTGGCAACCCTGCTGCCCTGCAGCAATGCTGAGTACAGCGATCTATACAGGATCTTAGTAGCTGTATCCTGCGGCGCAGGCCACAGAGTGAGCAGGACGGCATGAGCTCCAGCCGCCAGTAATGCTCGACAAAGACGAGACACGCCTTCCCCCGCCATTGATACGTCCTCTGTCTCTTCTGTCGATGACCCTTGGAGAGCACCGCTCGATGGAGCGCATGATATCACCACCTGATGATAATATGACATAGGATGAAGGATATGATATCAGGTTGTCCACTAACCATACTATAAGAAGAAGAAGATAGGATAAAGGATGGACCATTAAGTATGTAGAAACTTTTCAGGATGTGTTTATACTGAAAATACGGTCTAGGTAGATGCCCTTTGTACAGTAGGGACGTTTTAGAGCTCCAATAGAGCCATTGTCACATCTACGCATCATGTCAATCAATTAATTAATCTGAAGATGTTTGTGCACCGTTTATTTAACATGAAGCTGATGTGAAACTTGTTCTGATCCTAGCGTAACTTACCAGTCTTGCTGTTATCTTCAAAGTCATAATTTCTGATGCAGTAAGCATGAACTCCGAAGCAGGCGGTAGCTCTTCGTTACTTTGAGGCAGTTCCGGATCTGTAATAAGTTATTCATTAATCAAACATTATTTATGTGGATGATTTTGTTCGTATTAACGAAATGAATAATGAGCAACATACTTTCTTCTTCATTTTCCATAGAAGTATCTGCTGCGCCGACGCTTGAATTTAACAAACGTTTTGCTTGTGAATCAACCTGTAGGAAAAAAACGTTAATATTTTAGAATGGTTAAGATGTGGCTGTTACAGGTTTATCAGACAAGCTGAGTAAGTACTCTATGGCTATGGCCTAGGGGCGGTGTCATGCACTGAGCTCACGGGCTTCTGAGTATTGTCTAACCTCAAAGACAAGCGAGGATAAGGAGTCGGTTGGAATCGAGAAAGTTATCAAAATATATTATGGCATGTATGCACTTACCACTTCTCCAGGACTTAAAACGATAGCGGGAGTCTTCCAACAAATATGCGTGGCGAAATGAATGCATTCAGCTTGGGGCAGTTGAGCTAGCACTGCTTCCTTTGATGCCTGTAATTATAAACATGATATATACCCAAGAAGTAAGAAATCCATTGTAAAATGCTGAAGGGTAAATTAGAATTAAGTTTCTTGTGAGATTATCAAGCAATAGCTATATGTATGAAGGTGTACCTGATAGTCAGTGAGTGGTGTAACTCGCAGCATGTCGGCGACGAGTTCGGCCTCCTTCAGTTGCGCGTGCGCCGCCGTCCACCGCGAGCCACCCACTCTCGGCGCGCCCACCACCAAGCAACGCATCCCCGCATCCGCGTTGTTATTGTTGGCTGCTGTTGCACCTGTTAGTGATATTACCAATATATTATTGGGTCAAATATTGGGTCTATTTACTGCGACTGTGTGTCATGCCAGCGGTTCATTGGCATAGTTGTCAACTAGGCTTACTTGACCAGTGTGTGAACTGCGACATATAGGTATTTATATGCTGAATTATGTCTACCTGGCTTAATCTTAAATTAGGAAACAGTGGTCTTCGTAAGTCTCCTTACATGTGTATCTTTCTTTTTAACCATAGTATGTCTTCTGAATCGTCATCAATTCAGCCAAAAGATGTCCACTGTTGGACATAGGCCACCCTAAGGTTTTCCACAATGACTGGTCCTGTGCCACTTGCATCCAGCGGTTTCTGAATAACATGTGATATTTGGATACATACCGTGGTCTTGCTGCGGTCTCGCCCGCAGATGGCGGTGGTGTCGCAGTGGGCGCAGCGCGGGCGCAGCGAGCAGCGCGTACCGCTCGCACAGCGGCTCTGCGTCCATGTTGCCAACGCCCACGCCAGTGTTCGGAGCAGTCGTACTGCGCAGCGCGCCCCACGGACAGGCGTACAGGGCGCCCTCTACGACTACTATCAGCTCGCGACGACCGCCGCAGCCCCGACGACCATGAGTCGCTGTAAAAATATGGTATTTTTCAACAGCATATCGCAAAAACAACTTTAGAGCTTACACAACCCCTTTAAAATTCCTGAGCAATATTGTCTCATCCGTCACTCGAAAGTCGTTCACTTCTGCACAAATAGACCTTCTAAGGTCTTCCCAAGGTCTTCTACACGTACTTTGCTATTCGTACTACTTATATGGATTCCTGTGACACGCGTAACCCATTCCGAACAACATTTTTCGGATCGTAGTCACTGCTCCAGAAAACTTCCCTAACAGCGGTCAATAATGCTATGATCTTACCATGGTTATTATTACAAGACGCCGGCAGTAAGTCTTCAAATGGTGCCAGAAGCATCTGGTACAAAGCGTTGAGGCACGGTGGCCCCTGCCAGGACGGCTCCTTCCTGCGAGGTCCGTGCGCGCTCGACCTGGTAGATTTAAGACGTTCACTTTAATTCGGCATGATGGTACTGATATGTTTGAATACGGTAATGAACAAGGCTTACCTAGTAGAGCCTTGGAGGCTGGCTACGGAACCAGCGACAGAACCGCCGACTGAACCGACACTGAAGAGAGAACTTAGGGAGTAGTTGGAGGAGTTCAGTAAGTGATTGCGAGAGACCTGTGAAAAAACAACACGTGTTATACGGTAACCATGGTATACTTACAGGAATTCCTTGTGAATTAACAATAGGTACCATTCTCGCAAGTCCCGTATTCGGTCTTTCATCAGGATCCCACTGGTCTTCAGTCTCGTTGCCACGTTCAGCGTTAGATTTCAGCCACGAGGACCATTCGCCGATGCAGCGTTCCAATTTGCCTAGACCACCTGTAAGAAGTACATATTCTGAAGGTGGGTTTAGACCAAAAGAACAAAGAACTAGAGCTCGAACAAGAACTCTTCCCCTCTTTTCTTTTTACCTCCGTGAAAGATAGAACAACGAAAGAATGCTATTTCACCGTTAAGAAAATTATATAGTGTGGGTATAGAATGAGGATTAACTTATTTGGTTTCACAAATTCTGGAGAAATAAAGTAGTTTCAATGTAGCGGATGGATAAAGTTACGATATAAACTTATCATTACTCGGCTGCAGGTCATCAGGGCCGATGTCAGGGAGGCTATTGTCGCTATCCTCAGCTTCTTCAATAAGGGAAACTTGGTGGAATCTGAGTATGCCTATAAGAAAAAATCATAAAATGAAGTCCTAGGTAGTATGTTTATTCAATTCTATTGGATATTGCGGTTTTTACAAAGGTTACCTTTATGCGGCTGCATCAGCCATGCGTACAGCCTGCCAGCGGCGAGGCTGTAGTACAAAACTGGCGCTTTCTGTTTGTTCACCACCTCAAAGACCTGTTCTACTGTCGACGGGCTCCATGGCTCCGCTCGTTCCTTGCTCACTTCCTCTGTAGTCCTATGGAAGACGAAAACATAACTCCTGATTTGAAGGAATAAAACTACTTAAGTATATTGGCTATTTAAAATATCTGCCTTTGTTACCTTTGGGCCGTATGCAATTCTAGATTGGCCTGGTTTAAAGTTCCGGATGGTTTTTCAGGTATGGCGTCTAACGAGCGACAGCGTCCTCTTTCAGCTACTACTAGTGCCTCAGGATGACGACCCAGCTCTGTAACAAAGGTGCCTCTTATTGTATTTGCTACGGGATCTCACTAAATATTTCCCCTTGCTAGCTTGGAAGTGTTCTCCACTTACCAACAAGTACTCTCTGCAAAGCGTGCTGTGTCGAGGTGTATAGGACTGCGATCTTCCTGTCCCTGTGTTTGTCGCTACTGGATTCCAGTAGAGAGAGTGCAGCTTGAAGCTGTTCCTTCGCTTCTTCAAGTTCACCGGACGCCCATAGCGCGAAACCAAGACGATGACGAACACGTGCCTGAGGAATGAATAGTGTTTAGTAGCCCTTGGGAGTTAGACTTAGTTAGGTAGGTATTCATATAATTTCCTTCTATTTAGCATTCAAGGGTGAATATTACCTCCTCATCAGCATCAGCCAATCCTTCCGTTGCTGCGAGAGCTTGTCTCAAATATGAAACGGCGCTACCGCACGCTCCCATGGCTAAATGGGCTCTACCCAAGTCCGCAAGTGCTTGAGCACGACCACGAGTATCGCCTACGAAAAGGACACAAATTAAATCTCTCTTTCTCTGCCAGGCACATTATGTCCGAAGGGTATGATGCAAATGGTGTCCAAGTTGCAGTTACAAGGTACCTGCTGCGGTGGCATGTCTCAGGCGGGATTCGTGCCAGCGCGCCGCTTCAGCGTGCGCACCCATCGCCGCATGCGCTGCGCCGAGCCCGCCGCACGCACGACCCTGCATATTTAAAAATAGTTTCACATTTTTTATATATCCTATGTAGTTTTCCACTGCTGCTGCTAAGGCCTCCCCTTTTTCTTTGCATATAAAAATGGATGGATGGACCATAATCGACAGCTCTGGTCTAGTGTGAGTTGTTGGGTGGTTTGTTAGTCAGCACTGTGCACCTCGAGGAGGTGAAGTTGGCTTGGGGCATTTAGCTGTTAGTAAGACCGTTATAAAAACGACTTTATGTCTTTCAATACATATAAGAGTGTTATTGAAGGGCTCTCTGTAGGTAGAGTTAATGGTACCTGCAAGTGAGCGAGACCCAGTCTGTGGGCCAGCTCCAGTTCTGCTCGATGGTGTCGCACGGCGGCAGCGTGGTCACTAAGCGCGTGTTGCGCTACGCCCAAAGAGTGACAAGCCTCAGCCTCCATTATTTGGTTATTCAGCTCCCTAAAACAACGATTAATGTATTTAAGACACATGGACACCAATACTAAGTAAGGTACCTTCTTCTTGAAATATGAATTGCTTAGCTTACGCTTGCTTTGCTTAGTATACGTACTTGGCAATATTTTTCTGATGCTCCAAACATAGCACGGCCTGTTCCAAGTTGTTTAGCGCGATGTGTAAGGCACCAAGTTCTCCGTAGGCCTGTGCCTTCGCTTCTTGCACGCCGAGTTCGTGGGACACCACTAGGCGTTTCTCTAGACAAACCAATGCTTGTTGCAGGCTGCCTACAGATCTGGTGACAAAAATTTAGGTCTATGATGAATGGAATAGTTTATTCATAGTTTTCTTTTCTGTACATTATGTTCATATTTTTTGCCAAACTTGGCGAGCAATTTTCAGCGCCAAGTCCCAACGCACCGTTGGTTTCGGCTACCTACTTACTCACCACACCTTCTAATGTATTGGCCTGACATCACTTTTGCATAGGTTGGGCCAATATTTGGATGCAGCATTAACGCTTGTCATACGCCTGCAGTTGGTATTGCAACTTAGTTACGTACTTGTGACTGAGTCCAAGTCCGCGATACGCTCGTTCCTGTTCTCTCTTGTTGTCAAGCTTGAGCGCGGAGGCCAAGTGTTGCTCGTGATACTTGGCCGCCTCATCAGGGTCGCCGAGTGCGTCATAACAGTCGCCAAGTGAGCCAAGTGCTCTTGCTTTATCGAGCTGACACGTTGGAGTGTTCACTCGTTCTAGAATTGCTAGTTGCTGGAAAGAAGAATAAAATTACAACGATTAATAACGTTCTTTGGCTTTTTAATGATTCGAGGTTCTCTAGTCCTTGCGCATACCTGTTCTAAATACCCAATGGCGTCTTCATAATGTCCCATATTGAGCTTGGCAATACCTAAATTTCCGTAAGCTTGTGCTTCCAACGCACAGTCCTGTAGTTCCTGCGCCCTCTCCAATTGTTCCTGCAAACATTGTTTATTAGAAGATGTTCCAAGAACAATATGTTGAAGACGAAAGAAGAAATTTGTGGTACCCGATAGCATCTTGCTGCATGTGAATAATGGCCTAAAGCCATATGAACGGCTCCTAGATGGGAATGTGCCCTTGCTTCACCAGCCGCGTCTCCTGCTTCTTGACGTAAAGTCAGTTCCTGAAGAAATAACAAAAGATGCAGATAAGTATCTCCAGAAACCAGATCAATACAAGATTACTGAGGCTTAATAGTATCTTACTTGTGTATGATGTCCTAAAGCAGCGTCAAGTCTTCTTTGAAGTCTTCTAGCGAGCCCTAAAGCACCGCATGCGGCTGCTTCTAATGATCTGTCTCGAGCCTGTGTGCGAAAAATCCAGGGTCATAATCACCTACTACAGAATGATCGCTAATTAATATTAGACCTGACCAAACTGACGGGCCCGTTAGCGTGGTTGGCGCGGAGGCGCCTTTCACGCTGCAGGTCGTAGGTTCGATTCCTACCCGGGACATGTATTTGTGTGCATGAACATGTCTGTATGTCCGGAGTCAGGGTGTATATGTATATTAAGTATGTATTTACAAATAAAAAAGTAGTATATGTAGTAATATCAGTTATCTGGTTTCCATAGTACAAGCTCTGCTTAGTTTGGGATCAGGTAACCGTGTGTACAAAAATGTCCCAGGATAGTATATTATTATTATTATAAACACCGCACTTCATTGGGCAAACTTTTCAAGAGATATAAGTATTATAATCTTAATAGGTACTGTTACTGTCGTTATTGTCTTAATACTCTGGTTACCTGTCTAGCAAATCCAAGTTGTCTCTGATACATCTTCACCGCCTCTTCTACGTCTCCCATCTTGATGAGCACGTCACCAATATTCCCCAGTGCTCGGAACTTGCCTTGCAGATGCTGAGTCATGTGCGCAATCGCCAAGAAGTACTTCTGGCATTCTAGTGCAGTCTCGAGGTTCCCTAAGGCTAAGTGCGCAAGGCCTAAATTGCAGTAAGCGCGTCCCATGTTCATTTTGTCTTGGAGGTCTTTGGCGAGAGAGAGGTCTTGGTCGTAGTATCTGTAATATAACGCCAAAAGTCTATTCCAGATATGTTCTCCTTGTCCAGCTTACAAAAGTAACTACTGACATGTTTTGGGCCACTGATGTTTGACTGTGGTAGTGCCACGATATCAAGCGGTCGACGGCCATCAGCCCAGAGAAATTTGGGTTGTTAACCTAAAACCCTAATGTATTTACCTAATTCGCGTATGTATGTATTAATATACTTCGCATTGTAGTAAGTGTCCTTCGAAATCAAGATGATTATTATACTTATGAAACCCTTACCTTACAGCCTCTCGATAGTTCCCCAAACAATAATGCGCGTATCCCAGAAAATGGCAAGCCTTGGCTTCGGCAGTGACGTCACCCAACTCCTGGGACAGCATCAGATGCTGCTCGTAGTACGGTACAGCCTGCGCGAACTCCCCACGAGAGGACAAGCAGTTGCCCAGGTTGAGGAGGGCACACGCTTCTCCAGCCGCGTCTTTTAGTTCCCGAGCTATGCCTAGAATGATGGGAAAGAGTTATTGATACAATTGCAAAAACTACCAATAGTCAAGCGGTTAAAGGACCTCCTACTGCGGCAAGGTTTCAAATTAAATTCATCAGCATACCCACTTGGTATTGTGCACCTCAGTTGAAAGTGCTTGCACATGGCAAGGAATTAAGAACATTATGCGTATCTGACCTGGCGGTCAGATATGCATATCGCACGCAATCTTCAGTGGCGGAGAGATAGAAATTTAACTAATAGAACCACGATATTGGAGCATTACATTCATCAATGTTATATTAAAAAGACTGATAATGAATCCAGAGTCCTAAGGTCCGTATGTTCAGTTCAGCTTACCTAAATGAGCTCTATAATGGAAAAGCGCCATATCGTGGGCTCCCAACGCTTGGTATGCTACAGCCAAGTTCCCATGGGTCGATGCCTCAGAGCTCCGGTCGTGCACTTCTTTGGATATCGTCAGCTCCTGCTTATGATACTTGATGGCTTGCTCGTAGAAGCCAGCTGCCGAGTACGCGTTACCTATGTTCCCGTATGCTCGGCCCATGCCTGCTTTGTCCTGGAATTATAAGGATTTTAAAGTTACTTCGAGCTGATTCCAATGGTTTTTTTATAGGACTGTGGTGGCAAAAAAGCGTACGGCCCGCCTGATGTTAAGCAGTTACCGCAGCCTATAGATGCTTACAATACCAAAGGCATTGCTCGCACATTGCCGACCTGAAGGGGAGTGGGTTGGAGAGGGAGTGGGATGGTAACGAACGATGATATGATATGGTTAACGTGGTATTGATATGGTTGAGCTGCTTGGTATGACACCTTGGAACAGATGACGCGACGATCAGAGCGATCTCCTAGAGAGATTGACAAAATACTCGCTTTGCCCTGCAGTGGAACTAAATAAACTTTTATTCCAAAATGCAAATGAAATAACATACTTAGATATAATCATCATAATAATTTTCAATGAAAATGCTCTTGATGCAATTCAAAAATTCCTCGTACGTATAACGAAATACTTCTGTCCCTGAGATAACATCTCAAATAGGGTAGGCACTTACATTTACTGGCGATCAAGATAAAAAGCTCTGATTATCTACAAAACCTGTTCAGAATGACATTTTAATTGAAAGAAATAAAGTCTCACCTGCAATTGTCTTGCGATTGAGAGATGAGCTTGATGTAACTTCAGAGCTGCATCGTGTTCTCCTAGAAGTTGGTACACGATGCCCAAGTTTGAACAGGCACGTCCTTCACCAACCTAAAATAATAAATTACATGAATATTTCACCATCCCTCACAAATGTATCATGAAGATTGTGGCTGTTAATTTATACCTTGTCTCTAGCAGCTAAAGCCACATCTAATTGTCTTTCATGCCATTTTTTAGCTTGTGCGTAGTCGCCGCCGCATCTGCAAATTAGAAAAATCAAAACGTTGGAATTTCAGCGAGCTATCACCGCATAACTAAATGGATTTCGGAATAGGATAATAATGAAGATGCAATGTAAAAATGTATTATTACAATCAATAAGCACTATATCGCACTATATCATCGAATATTATTACGGCGAAATATTGATTGTACAAAATTTACCTCGCGGCGTGTCCTAAGCCAGCATACGCTCTGGCCTCGATGGCTCTGTCGCCTAGATTTTGTGCTATCCTTAGCACGTTTTCGTGGTAAGCTATAGCTTGCGAAAAGTTTCGTCTATAATGGTAAGAGGATCCCAAATTGGAGTAGGCTCTCGCTTCTTCAACCTGTTAAAAAGACAATTTTAAGGTAACTCACGTAATAAAATAACTGTTGTTAAAACTCCTCAAATACCTTTAATGGTGATTTCTCCTCAAATTCTTGGAGGTTTTTTCTTCCTCCGTCCAAGTTTTTAAGTACAACTTTCTAGCTATCGATCGATGGTTTAAGCAGCTACTTCGTAGACAAGTATAGTCGCCATAAGAGGTGGTAAAATTAAAAAGTAAGTTATCCATAAGTTCCGATTCAGATCTTACCTGATCCCCAAGTCTCCTAGCCAGCCTCAAATGCTGTGTATGGCAGTCCACAGCCGAGTCGAATTCCCCCATTGCCAGATACACCGCGCCCACGTTCCCTATCTCCCTAGCTTCTTGCAGCCGATCACCCATCTGCTTGACTAGCTGCACGCATTGCTTGTGACTCGCTAACGCGTTTGGGTAGTCACCGATGGCCGTGTACACGTGGCCTAAAGACGTGAGGGCGGCGGCTGCAGCTTGTGTGTCCTGATGACAATAATGTTATCGTTAGGAGTTGAAATAGTGATCTGTATTATCTCTTTCTCACTCACGAGAATATCAATGTCACTAAAAAGGACAGATAGATTTATAGGGATCCATAAGTGACGCAAGCACACAGTTCAGTTTGCTTTACATTTTTCTATTATTTAGCTGTGCGTCTTTGATCAAATCCTAATATGGTATTGTAAATTAGTGAAGTTCAGTGGCTGGATCATATATGGTCCTGCAATCAATCGCGGCACTTGTTCAATAGTTTTATTTAACCGACACGACTCTTTAAACCTCCAGCCAACACTTGGAAATGACTTGATCTTCATTTCAATACCTTCCCTGGCCTTTTATACAGGCACTTACAATAAGTTTTTATGGTCCCATACAGCGAATGTTCGCCACACGATATCGTAAATTTGTGTGGACGTTGAATGGCTCTGCGTCCGTCCGTGAGTCTGACTTTATTAGTTTAAAGGGCTAACAGATATTTGTGATAGTTCGAGTTCAATAGGTACAAATTTTATGGGTGAGTTTTATTTTTTTCACGTGCAGTGTCAAACTTCGTTCAATACCGAACGCCTGAGTGTCATTCTGCAGATTTTTATTACTTACACGACAATTAACCTTCCAACATCAATGCACCTTTATCTATATTTATCTCATACTCTATCAAAGAAGACACCTAATATAAGAATAAGGACCTTTAAGGCTTAACCACCAAATAAATAAGGCGCTTAAACAGATATTCTATGGAAAAACTGTCAAAACGTCATATTTATCTGGTGGATAAAAGTAATCTGACGAGTTTTAATCAGGCCCTAAAAATAAGATAGGTATTTATTTGGATGAAAAGTATATCCATTAGGTCATAAACTGAGTTATATGCTCCGCCTTTAGGAATGCCAACTTATACGAATATTGACGTAACTATCATAGTCGATTTTTGGGTACTGACTAATTTGAAGTAGGCAACCCGTGGTAACTTAACATTGTCATGTCTCAATTGAATGTAGTTGCTTACAAAATTCATCTTGAGTACCTGTAATGTAGAGTAGAGTATCTAATGCGGACTTAGCCCCCTAGCCAAGTGGCTTCGTCTACGAGCGTTTCTACAAATCGCTACGCTTAAATGTATGGAATTGACATTACAAGTCGATAAGTAGATCACGTGACTTATGCCATTTCCATACATGAAGCGTAGCGTTTTGTAGAAACGCTCGTATAGAAAGCCACTGGGCTAGGGCTGTAATGTGGAGCGGAGTTTCGTAAAAACGAAAAATAATCTGTCATGCAGATCTCATGATATCTCCTTGACTTAAAGCAAGCGCTAATTGAGTTAAATTATATTTAAAAAGCCAGAAAATAATTATAATGCAACTTTAAGATTGGTACAGCTGTTATCAGATCGTCGCAGGAGTTGAAAACGTAGTGTTTTGCGTTATATTTATTAGATGGTTTGCGGGTGTCATAATTTATGTAGCACTTTAGTTCGTGTACGTACGTAAATGTGAACATAATGAAGGTTATTAAATGTCTGTTTAAGTGTTATTAGAATAATTGATGTGGTGGTGGTATACTTGGTAATTGACGTCAGAATACAGTAATCATCGATGTCGATCTTTGCTTGCTTTGTAGGTACCACTACCTATTCTATAGAATTTGAATCGATACATTTTCACCTAGTATTACTTATACATCGATAGGAGGAATTTGATAATAGGATAAGTTAAATCTATTTAAGGTCTTTCAAACCAAATATTTACACTTACCTGTTTTAAAATCGTCAAAAAACTCTTATCAACCAAATAAAAACGGCGTTTTGATACATATTCTATGGAAAATCTGTCAAAACGCTATATTTATTTGGTGAATAAAAGTTATCCGATGATTCTGAAACAGGTCCTAAATAAAACTCAACTCTACAAAAAGTTTTAAAGTTTCGATATTATTCAGAATAGCACCAAGTTATTAATATTTTTATCACGTATCGATGACAGGAGTATTTGTAAAATTTAAAATAAAACGAAGCATGCTTTTATTAAAACAAATAAAGGGATTAAAAGCAAATAAAAGAGCTGTAGAATGCACCGCATCCTTTTCACTGAGGAAGTGAAAAAAAATAAAAACACATATCCCGACGACAGACACAGACCGCCAATAGGGTCTTTGTTTTTCGGTAGGGATGTACCTGTATGGTATCGATATTTTACGACTGGGAATTTCGATAAAAGCCTTGTAGGTTTTTATCTACATATTTTACCGGATTGAAGAAAATGTAGCAGTGTATTAATCAAAGTGGTCGGCTGAAATTGGGAACTATTTTGTGGCAAATATAAAAATCAATAAATTCTATAAATAATATCTATTATGTACCAATTTTTTTTAAAATAGTGAATAATTGACGAGTGAGAGGAAATACAAAACTTGGCGAAAAGTAAAATTTTGAATATTTGACAGCATGATAATAATAACGTGGTGCTCGACAACATTTGAAATGTATGTCACTAGCTTCTACTATCGATACCTACCATCGACATGACCCAACACTAGCGTATGAAGTCGGACGGCCCGCAACAATCTAGCTAATTAAGTATGTGCAACATGATACGATAACGCGGTGATTTACATACTGACTCCATCTCGTTGGACGTATTCCAACAGGCTGTACAGTGCACAGCCTCCACAACACATCTCTTGGTATGCTTTTCAAGTGTGTAAACACTACCGTCACTGTGTTGTCTGTGTCTTAAAAGTGAGTAGAGGCCCTTTATAAATAAACTAGCTGCGCCCGCGACTTCGTACGCGTGTAATTTAACAAAAAAGTATTGTTAATGTTTACTAAAATAAAATTAGCCTAAGTTACTCCTTAGAACATCAGATATCTTCCAGTAAACGTCCCGTCAAAACCGGTCCAGCCGTTTAAGAGATTAGCCGGAACAAACACACAGACTGACAGAGGGGCAGACAAAAAAAAATACAAAATGTTTTTTTTTGTTATAAGTACCGTAGCTGTTATTTTGATATTACAAACAGACATTGCAATTTTATTTATTAGTATACATGCTGAAATGAGATGTACGTTTATCAATGTTATTTTCTTTTGTGTGCCTTGTTCCTTGGGATTATTCGTACGTACAATGGGCGTGCGTGAACTATGATGTGTATAAATCAGCGGAGATAAGTATTTATGAGTTGTGGATGTCCCGCGGCTTCGTTCGCGTCTATGTTCTTTAATTGCGGGCCGGTTTCTGTTAAGAAATTCAAGTGACGCCTCTCACTCGTTGTACATTTCATATTTATTAGAATTGCACAGTATACAAAAGACAGAACCAGTCCATTACGAAGTTACGAACCCTAGAAGTCACTACATTATAGATAGCCCCTAAAGTCAACCCTAGGCCAATTAATGCGTCCTCTAATTACAAATCTGTAAGATCCGGAACATATCTACCTATTATGATGAAAGTGTTCGAATTTCAATTACAATTTCATACCATTTAATTCTATAACGAAATTCACCCAAACCCCCCAAGTCTTATTTTGCACTTTTGAAACATCCTGTATATTTGAGGGCAATCTGAGTTGTGATTTTAATTTAATCAAGGATACCTACTCTTATATCAAAAGACGTGTGTACACATAGTAGCTGTGTCAGTTCTATACTTAGCAGTTAGCTAGAAAAGAAAATAATTAATCGTCATTCCTATAAAGATGTATTTTGCATTTATTAGATAGGCTTCTATGTAGCAGGGACCGGTTTTCTGTGGTACGTATTAGTACTACTGCATTAGTTATTGCAAACATAGGTACTTATTGATAGGAAACGCAGATAATGTTATTCAAAATTAATTAATATGAATGTAGCCTTATTTGCAACGATGAAAAAAACATTAAAATGGAGTCAGTCAATTATTTGATCCGTTTGTGTGTTAAGGGCCTATTTCAGAACCGTCAGATAACTTTTATCCGACGATAACTTTTATATGAGATTTAAAAACTAGAGACGGATACATACTTAAATTAGAGCAAGAAACGCGTCAGTGTAAACAAGGGCCTATTAGCAGAGTTGCAAAAAAACAGGAAATTTAAAATGAAAACTGTTTAAAACGTGTTTAAATCATTGTTTAAAACATTGATTTAAATCAGAAGGAATAAATCACCGTGTTTAAAACATGTTTTAAATGATTAAAACATGTTTTAAACAAGGTGATTTTTTCGTAACAACCCAAAACGCTACAAAACGCTACTACTTAAAACGTTGTTAAACGTTGTTTAAAACGTTACTACGCTAGAAAATACGAAATTACTTCTTTGAACGACCAATATTTCATGGTCGTTCACAGAAGTAATTTCGTCACCGAAAAATAATGCACGAATCGGAATCTTTACTCATATAAAATCATACAAATACATAACAACCGGATCAATTCCGTTAGATATTAAAACAACCGTCAGTGGAATAATTGTATTATCAATTCAATAAAGACAATTTAAAAATTCGCATCAAACTCACGAAGCAGCCGGGAATTTCGGCCCCCATGAATATTCAGACATCCACGCATTTTAATAAATGTCCGCTCTTTGAAACGATGATTATTGCAAATGAAGTTTTTACTCATTATACTCAACTCGATACGTATTTAAGTATTTTTCGGATGTTTTTTTATGCGATCGCGGCGACTATAGTCGGCGTAGTAAGCTTTTATCTGTGCCTTTACTAATAAATAAGCCACAAATTCTGACGCGAATCATCTCATTTTTTATCCCGCAACGATTATAAATAGAATATGCAATAATTATTTAGTACACGGCGGTATGGGCAGAAAATATACCTAGGGTAATATAATTGGAAGACCCGAAGCAAAACACGAAGGTAGAGTTCAACTGGGAAACTGCAACCTGCCGATTACTAGGGTGACTTTTAAAAAGATCTGATATCATTTGATAAACGGTGAAGGAAAACATCGTGATGAAATCTGTGTGTCTAAAAACACCTTATAGTTTTCAAAAGTCGTGAAGTCCACACACTAGCAAACAAGGTGAACTAAGGCTTAATATCTCACATTGAGTAGAGACCTGCCCATCTAGCCAAGTGGCTTCGTCGACAAACGTTTCTATAAATCGCTACGATTCATGTAGGTCACGTGTCACGTGGTTTACTCATCGACTTGTAATGTTATATTTGGATATGACATTACAAGTCGACACTTAAGCGTAGCGATTTGTAGAAACGCTTGTAAACGAAGCCATTTAGCTAGGGGGGCTGGAGCTCAACGGTGGTAAATACAACGACTAATGATTATTATTTATTAGGTACGCTATACACGGTCTATCTAGCGGTCCGCAGACTATAATGAACGCACTAATAAGTTACAATCAGACCGATAGAGCAGAAAAGGAAATCTGAAACTCTATGCATGGTGCGCGTTGGAACAGCACCTGCGCGTGAGTGGCCGTGACGTCGATCCGCGGCATCCGCTAATGAACGCGGTTCGCATGTTACAGTCGAATTATTCGCGGTGTGTGTATTGCAACCCCGTGAATATGCCAGCTAGATCCGCTAGAGAATGCACTCAATTACGAGATTTATCCTCTCCGGTCGCATTAAGAATAGTGTTAATTCGATGCGAGTGCGCACTGAATCATTGCTGTTTTGAGAATGTACACCATTTTTCTTTTTATATTTAAAAGAGTAACCATTGAGTTTCTTGCAGACTCTTCTTAATGGAAGCAGCATTACAAACCGGTGGTAAATAACTAAAATATTTTATCTTGACTTGACTTTGGCTTTTGAATTAACTTGATCCACATTTTTATGGATGTATCTAACATAAACCACGAACTGATCCTCTGTTTCCTAATACAAGTGATATTTTAATACTCGTCCAGTTGAGCATACTTATAACGTTTCTATTCGTTTTAGTGTCGCCGGCATTCTTGACTAATAGGCACCTAACTCCCACTTTAGTTACGGCATGGTGGCAGGCCCAGAAGGAGATACGGGATGAGTTGAGGCGGCCCACACCATGGGTTTAAAGCATGAAGAGTGGAAGAAGGAAAGGCAGGTCGTTTCTCAGACGATACACGCTGAGACAAAAATCTAACTATACCACAGGCTACGTAAGCGATACGAAAATGATTAGATTATTTTATTAAATCAGGGGGCTTACCACAAGCTCTTATTGCGATTCAATTATAGGAACGTTTTAACGACGTTTTAATGACGTTTTACCTTATTGTCATGACAATAAGGTACGTCATTGCACAAAAAGTCGCTGAAACGTTAATACGTTCCTGTAATTGAATCGCAATAAGAGCTTGTGGTAAGCCCCCTGTTCTTTTAAACGTTTCGCCTTCATTTATCATTTCGATTTCAAATACCGAATGAACCACGAATTTATAAAATGGTATCGTCGTGTGAAAGAACCCGGTGGTGACCGCTCTTCGTAGGCCGTGGTATATCTGTCGTATCTTTTGTATACAGGCAGAGATATTTCCAGTAGGTATTACATTTGTCAATACCAAAAGCGATGAGTCGTAAAATGCAGTGAAATCGATTCGGCATTACAGTTAAACACAAGTATACCGCCGCAATCACGTAAAGGTATTCTCAGACGATAATTCTTTCGATTGTAATCGGCTTTCGCAGGGAGCTTCGCTGTCGCGTAATTATTCGCCCATTCTCGAATTACCATCGCGTAAATTCCAGTGTTGCCAGCATTTCGCGGTCATTTTAAATCGGCTGGCAACTTTTTGTTGTACGCCATCCGAGCAGAACGCGAAAAGTAAATATTTTTTTACGACTATTTGTTCGTCAGATTGTTTGACAAGCGGACGCAATGATTGCACGCGTTGTGTTGTAAATAAGAGAAAAAGTAAACGCGTTCATGGAATGCAAAAAGTAATTATTACTAATTACATAGTTCTATAGTTTTTTTTATTATATACCTATAGTTCTAGATTCTGACATTAAGAGTCCGAGTTATTCTTCTAAACTATGCAACGAATGTGCACTATCATTTAGATAATTGCATCCAGCAAGTTTATAGGTACATATACTTACTATGTACATTCTAATTATAGATAGCAGAGAAAAGTCGTGCGAATCCGGGACAGGACGTAGTTTTTCGGTTCAGTTTTCACACTAGAGCAACATCCTGTAGAATCTAATGGTGAATAGATTCTTTGCAACGTAGCTTTTTGAATTCCGAAGAGTTGAATCCAATCGGAATTTCCTCTTTTATTTACCGCACATCATATATTACATAGTACTTCAAAACTTGTTTTTTTTTTTCTCTTGGGATTAAAAAAACTCGAAGCAGTGTTTAACTAGAGCTGTGCTATTTTATCCCCCTATGCAAACACGTCAGTCAGAACTTTGCCATTTCTGTATGTAGATGAGACGCTGGTGAGTATTATCACAGGTACAAGATGTAGGTACTAACCCTGCCGAGACGCGACTTTAATACAAATGAAAAACCATTAATTTCAGACTTACCATCAGCGCCTGGGTCTTATTAATTTAGGATCAAGATTAAAGCCCACTGAAATTACGACTGTAGCCTAGGGGTGAACAGGTTGGGCTAGCAATCAGAAGGTCCCAGGTTCGATCCCCGGTGGGGCATGCACCAATGGATGAATTTTCATCTATGTGCATAATTTACAGTTCGCTGACGGTGAGGGAAAACATCGTGAGGAAACCTACCTATCCCTCGGGATAGGTAATAGTCAGTTCCTGTATACACGGCGACAAGGTTCACCACCTGTCACGTTGGGTTCTGACTATCTGGTGAAACGTGGGCTTTAAGTTGGTTAATACCTCCACAATGTGGTGGTGTATGGCCACTCAAGCCTCTGACTACCCCCGAATGGGGATAAAAGTCGTGACGTTACATTTAGTTACATTGAAATTACGAGAGCCCACGTTGAATTGGTCGCCTAAGCAGATAAGTGTTACTCTACACTTAAGTGTTACTCTACACTTAAGTGTTACTCCACACTTAAGCATTACGTTGTGTCGTCGTATTTACTGCAAATTAGCATCCAGAAGAGGCAACGTGTGCGGTGCGCGGTGCCGGCCGCGATCAAAGACGTCAATAAAAAGCGAACTTAACTATTTGTGGTGTACTTTTAATGTGGAATACGGCTGCCGGTTGGACGTGTTTTACACTTGAAATGAAAGTGATTTCTG
Organism: Drymonia ruficornis; assembly: GCA_947859195.1. Taxonomy (NCBI): domain Eukaryota; kingdom Metazoa; phylum Arthropoda; class Insecta; order Lepidoptera; family Notodontidae; genus Drymonia; species Drymonia ruficornis. The sequence continues at coordinate 4,508,590 of OX401924.1, read as the reverse complement.
CAGCGGTGTGCCGGCTTGTGTTGTCATTCATCTTGAAACATATTCAATATAGAGCTGTATGTGGGGTATTTATAGTGATGGATTGGTTTTATTTAACTCTGTTTGTGGTTACTTTCAAAGACGGTACTACAAAAACGGTACTACGGCAAAATCTTTGTCGCAAAACGTCGTATGATTTTTCGTGTTCTGTAAATAATACTTAAAATGTTCTGTGCGATATTTTTATTCTACAACAGCATATTATTATGTATAGCTTACACCTGCATTTATTTTATTTATTGCACGAGCTCTATATTTTGTTGTTATTTACCCATATCCTATATCTTTAGGCTACGGTATCTGAAGCTTATTAGTCAGGCCACACGGTTGTTTGCCGCCTTAATTGCATTAAAACATAAACACGAAGAAAGCAACAGAATAAATAACTCGCGGTCATCGGGCCAGCCGAGTGCCACACTAAAAATTAAATTAACTTTTTACAGCGGCCCGCGTAAACTTTGCGAGTTATTACTGCCGAGAAGCCGAGAACATTTGTTATTTCATTTGTAAGAGGAGAAATCAAATGGTTTACTCCCATTCTTTATGTAAATACGCCATTGTGTCCCGCCACTGCTGCCGTCGCTGACTCGCTGGGAATGGCCGACACCCTGGCCTGTATTGAGCGATTTGTTATACTACATTTGCGTAAGAACCCTTCAAAGTAAAGTTCGATGTTCACTTGCAAGCTCTTGGACAAAAGTTAGAGAATTTCCTGACGATTTAATTAGTGCCAGTTAAGTGTATGAAAATAACAATTTGATTGATACTCGTGCGTCTTTCCATATTGTAGTTGGGCTTTTAAAATTACTACTGATAGGGAAATCGACAGAATCAATTTAAAGTGTAACTATTTGCAATCCTTTGCTTTGATTAAATACTTGACTTGCAGCTAGATATATAAATTAACGAAAGCAACGAATCAAACACGAGTTAAGACTCACTTCGCCCATTTCTCTAAAAAGCTTGCATTTGTGGCTGTAAAGAATTTAAGAGTGTTAGCTGCAATCTTGTCGCTGGCAGTGTAGACTCAACAAAACACGGCTGCTGCAAGTAGGTAAGTTTACTTGCTGGTATACAGCCTTCTTATTCTAAAGCAGTAGGTAACTACCTGCGTTATTGTATATACATTGTCTCAGCAAGAGTCCATTCTTCTGTAATGACATTATTTGTACCCTACTCCTATACAAACGTAGTACAGGTATTAATATGCAAAATTTATTTGACGCGCACCACGATAACTGCAATATTTAATATCACTGTTTCTTGTACTTGATAGTGCATTCAACCAGATTTAGTTATCAATTCCGTACTGAATGGGGACACGGTTGGTGGTATATGTGGTGGAGGTAAGAGAAATTTATCGTTTACAAGTTTTATAAATGTAACGTAGGTAGAGTTCGCAGTCGTATCTTAGTAGTAAAAGTCAGACATAGAGTAAGGCCTCTATAACGGTATATTATTTTCTCTGAATCGTGTTTGTTATATTACCTATGCAATAAGTCAAAATAAAGTTCTATCGATAGAGTTTATTCTGTATGCTTGATTCTTGTGCTAAATTTTGGTAGAGAGCAATCTATTGCTCAAATTAATTAATCCAAGTTAGAAGATAGAAGTTGAATTCCCATGGCTAGCAAAGCCTGCATTATTATTAGAGGGCGCTCTACACTTGTCGATCTTCATTCAAGAACTCTTCTATTCTTGTAGCTGTCAATTCTTCGAGAAAACATGCTGAGCTACTCTCTCTATATCTCAATCTTAGGGCCTCCGCAGACTTGCTACTTTTAGCATTGGCGACCGGCGATTTTGTGACGTATCGGTGCTGCGTCGCGTTTCTTCGAGCGCGAACGAGCGAAACGCAGCATCAAAATCGCCGATCGCCGATGCTAAAAGTAGCAAGTCTGCGGTGGCCCTTAAAGGATTTATCTGGGTGAACCCTAATTTTAAAGATCGAAGATGAGGGGATATATATAAAGGTATCAACTCACTTTACACTTCATAGCCAACACCAATTGATACCGGTGCGCAGTCAAAGCGTCTTTATACGACCCTTGGCTGAAATAGGCGGCGCCGAGGTTCCCGTGGGCGCGGCACTCGCCGGCGGTGTCGCCGAGGGACTTGGCCACGGCCAGGTCTTGTTGCATGTAGTTGATTGCCGCGTCAAGCTGGCTGAGCGCCCAGTGAGCTGATGATAGCGCGCTGAATACTGAACCCCTGCGAAAAAAGAGGGGTTTTAAGACCTGATGCAAGCGCAACAAAAACAGTTTTACGTATCTCGATTACCAAACTTATTCTTCTTATCGTATTGTTAGGTTCGCTGAACTGCCACTGTAGCATTTTGCTATTGTGACCGTATAATTGGTCGGTTGGTGGCAATTCAATGGCTAAGTGACTTGGAGGCCTGGTGTCAGAGTTGTTCAAGCCACCCGAAGGCCTCTGCTGTCTAGATGTTAATAACTGGGGTCGACATTTTACGTGCCCTCTGAGGCACGGAGCCACACCGTTCGTATGCCATCATAACGATCACCCATCTCTTACAGACCTTGTTTACAGATCAGTGATTGCTGCTGGCTATGAGCGCCTCGATTACCTCTACATGCCGGAATGCAGATACACGCAACCCTACTTCATTGATTTTATAATATTGTCTGGAGTTGCAGCATACCAGTATTTACCCATTGTATGATAGCTATAGTGCAAGCGTTGCTTAGTTTGGGACTATGCCCCCATACTGTAACTGTTTGCAGTAAGTGTTAGTCCGGAGATATTGTAAATAAAATAAAGGATCAAATGATAGCAAAATGTTTGGAGCACTCTTTTTAAATAATGTTAATACTTGTATAGAGCACAAAGAAACAAAGAATAGTGTTAATAAGTCTGACGGCGTGTCTATCAGTTTCTCCGTAGCTCAGAAATACATTATCAAATAGTGAAAGTTCCATTAAAACTACCTATCAATAGTAACTCTAATTACCTTTTGTGTGAGGATCAAACAGATTTGCAGACTAATTTACGTACCTATATTTTTTCTTCGTATAGGAGCCTACAGAAACTTTGTTTGTAAGATAAATCTAAGTTTTTTTTACAAATTCTGATGGGTGCTTCCGTCTCTCTCAATCATCGTACGAAACGCATCTGTAACAGCTACTTTACGCCGATCTTCTGTGAGAGGGTGGTACTACGGTCGAACCAGCCTATATATGAGCTGCATCAACTGCCTACAGCTTAAATAATAGCTGTGTAATAGTAAGTACCTAGGTTGCATAGAGCATGTAGTCTGAACAGATTAACAATAAACCGATCCAGTAGAATCTACTAAAACAAATTGTAAACAAGCTTTTAGAACACCCCAGGTTAATGTGTAATTAAAATATACAGCTTTCTCATCAACACTACATACACGTAATTTTAACGAGTGACAACATTCATTAAAGTAAACTGTAAAGCTCTGTAGCTTATATCCTTCTCCATGGAGTTTGCCATAAACTCTGGATGGATATGACTTGAGGAACTGTGACGTTTAATTTTACAAAACATCGCCCCCCGTGTTTAGTCAATGTTAAGTATTTTTTATTACCTCCATAATACTAAGGTGCTAGATGAAACGTCAGTCAGACTCATGCGATGATACTGAGTATTATTATGATCATTGCAGTAAAAATTTATGTAGGTTAAATAATCTAGAATCACGGTGACTGTTGGTTTATTAAACACGAGTATTGTGGTAGTCAACCAAATGGTTTCACGAGAATATAAATATTTTGTGTTTTCAGAAGACTTCGGCCCATTTTTTTTGTATTGGGATCTGCCTCTCTATCCTGATTTGGATAGATGGGGAAGACTGGGAAAAATAGGAAGAAGAATTGTAGGGTTTTGATCGAAGTTCGTCAGAACATCTCCGGCGGCGCGCCCCCTCGAGGGCACTTGCATAAGTTGAGTGTGCTTATTACCGCATATCGAAAGTATTTTTTTTTAAGTGTCTTCTTCAGTATCGTAGTACGCGCGCCTTCCACACACTACGACGAAAACTTAAATTAATAATACGTGTACGACACATGTGAATACACACGTCCGGTTTTTCAAGAACTTTTAAATAGCTCGTGTGAAACCGATTAAAATAATCCGAGATAAATATTTTAATTCGTGGCACGGGTAATGAATCACACGGGACCACGGGACGATGTAATTTGACATAACACCTCCATCGACCATCGATCGCACACCGACGTATTCTGACTCGATTAGAACTCGACACTCGATTAGAACTCGACACTGGATGGGAACGAGTCGTGTTATCTAGTAACATGGGACGTCGATCATGGGAAGTCTAGCCGTGATAATTGTTACTGAGAATGGTGATTACTCGTGGATGTAACATGTTCTAATAGTAGTTAAAAGAGATTAGAAGATGTTACTGTTAACTCATTTATGTTTATTACCCATTATTACTTTGATTTTGTGAATGAGAATAATTTTGTGAGTACTATGTAGCGATATATGTATGGTTAGCGAATAAATCTTTATAGCTCGACCCTATGAATAAGAGTACCTACGCACTACTCAGTAGCTAAGTATTTAGGCTATACACGTTATTTTGTAATATTGTGTTCATCACATTGGTTATTCTTCATATTCAGGGTGTTCCATAATTTGCAAACGCCACAATTAAGTATAATTATGTAGTTAAAAAAACTGTGTCGATTCAACTTCGCCAGTGTCTAACCGTGCGTTTCCACTGCGCAATAACATGTTATCACAACATATTGTTGTCTCTATCTAATGACAGCGAAAAAAATAGAGACAGCAATATGTTGTGTCAACATGTTTTTGTGTAGTGGAAAGGCACGGTAAGTTATATTATAATGACGTCAATATAACGACATCATAATATCAGTCACAAACAATTTTCATTTATTCCGGACCATAGATTTATAAAAGTTTCGCGCGTGCGCTTTAACTAGATACCGACCTACTAAGAAAAATCATTTCCAGAAATGAGGCAACTTATTCTCGATGCGGCCTGTCAGTTTCATACAATGGTTGCTGTCAGATGTATTGAAGCACTCAAAAATTTGCGTAGTATCAGTTGCCGCATTTTGTTAGTGCGCATGCTCCATCTAGTTGGAGCCCCCTGGCGGAAACTAAAATTAATCTATGTTCCGGACGTTGCACTGGGGAGGTCGTCGAAAAAATATACGAAATATAAAAGACGTGTCCGTATTCATTATTCCTTTTCGAGTATTATCCCATTTTAATCTCATCATATGTCAACGGAGATGAGCACGATAAGGATCGCGTATAACAATCGTTATTTATATGACGGTCGGTTATCGCGCGGGCACAGAATAGTCCCGTATCGATCCGGCTTCGATCCATCAGGCTGGAGATAAGATCGATTTGAGGTGTGGGTTTCAACGCGTCCGCGCTGGGTGACACCCGCCGGCCGTGATCATTGGGACAGACCTTATAGGGTTTCCATTTTTTAATATTTGTCAGGTCATTCGTCCACGGCTCTACTCAAAAGAAACTGGTTAATAACTTAAATTACTAATGAGTTGCTATAATGTTATTACATGCTGTAAAAAGTATGAAATAAGAAAATATTCTCATCTAGAGGATAGAGGAGGATATTGCTTTTAGGTACTTTAGGGCAAAGTGGAATATAACCACGGACCACGGCTATCCTCTAGATGAGAATATTTTCCTTATTTCATACATTTTAGAACGTGATTTTTTGTTCAATGTATTATTTTTCTAAGAAGTCATAGAACAAAAGTTGATTTTATGATGTCAGTAATACAGTCCTGCAAGGTTGTTAGTGTTTTTCCAATAACCCTGTATATCCCGAAAAAAACCTCAAAACGTCTACCAACCCTAATAAATTAACGTCTCCCAAATGTATAAAGATGGGGCTTATTCAATCACTGTCTCCAACTCGGTGAACGTTTAAATATATTTAACTGAATCAGGTGCCCTTACGTGAGCTACACGTTACACCTAGTATCAGGAATCGGTGATATATAATTACGTATCATATCGTATCGTACCGTATCATATCATATCGTATGTATTTCAACTCGTTATAAAGGAATTTATAAGCACAATGCTTCAGTAGTCGTCGTGATCGTTAAATTTTATTTATTTATTATTGATGTGTCGTATAATATCCCAGACACTTTTCGAGGCACAGTTATTATAATGTAAAAATAATATACTAATTCATTATAATATATTTAAAGTATTTTGTCTATATGACACTAAATTATCCTTAATTGAAACGGTTTCTAGATTTTAGACTGTAACTTAATATTTGATATAGGTTACTTATTATATTGTCTTTGCATAGCTACGCAGCAAAGTTTTGTACCTATTCTTATTAGTTACATAAACAAATAAATATATAAATATGGCCAACTCTAAAATAGCAAAGGACAATAAACTGATTTTAGCGAATCTTGACAACTTATGCTACTTTTATCAATTTCTACTATCGTAGAGGTAAGGAATATAATTTACTGCATCTATATCACGCGCCTGCCGCGTCCTAGCACTCAGTTTTGATGTCAGGACGCATAGACATAATGTCATAACATGAGTGCTCGGTCGAGGCTGCGAGGCACCTATGGACGCACCAATTCAGCAGTATCCACTACAGTCGTTTGAAATACTAAGTCTGATCCATAGATCTATATAAGTATCATTTACGTTCGTGGTCTGATCATACCATACAGTAAACGGGAGCATAATCTAGCGTCATTAACGGCGGTTTGAATGGCGTCATAAACACGAGGCGGCCACACGACGCTCGCGCAGGGTGGATCCGCGGCGCTCCACCGCCATCGCCGCCGTGCATCGGCCGTTTGCTACTAACAACTTCTACCCAATTACACAAAAGTATTATCTGGATAATGAGGACCGTTTCCTATTTCTCATTAGAGATTTCACAGGTTTAATCCGGTCCTTTGAAGATTTGCGTGTGAGGGGCATAAAACGTGGAAAGAGCAAAGATATGGGAAAACAATTTGCTACGAAGAGAGAGCAGCGACTGTCTGAACTGTTAGATGTCACCCTACTTCAAAGTGGAACCACCCTGGTGCCAAATAAAAGTGATACGAGACGATGTGATATCAAACTTTTACGTGAACGTAGATTATATTATGTTGGACTGAAATCGTTAATTCTCTTGGCCGCGTGATGATTCGGTCCGGTAGGTATATTACAGAACTAGTCTGACATTGAGGGATTGTTTTCATTTAAAAATATACTCAATCAGAATCAGATAAGTCACATAAAGGATAAACACCTGCACCTTACATTGCAGTATTTTAAAAACCATTTATCATACAAAACACCACGATTTTTCTACCAAGTCTCTTATAAATATAAAACATCAGAGCAATTTATAAAACACGGAGATATCAGACCGTAAAAGTCCAATTAGTTCCAGGATAAAAATGAGAGTACATCGGACTAAGACAGATGCACTTATAAACACTATTGCGCCCCATTAATTAAACCCCGGTTATTAAAATAAAACCGTACTCCCGTACGAAATTTACGATGTCTTTATTTCCCGGCATTCGTACACAATAAATCAAAATGTCGAAATTCAACCAAGATAACAGTGCCTTTTAAGTACGTAGGTATATATAAATTATCCCACTGTCAACTCGTTACGTTGGCTGTGATTAAAAATAATAACATTTCGAGTAGAGTCCTTTAAACTGTGGAGCGAAAATGGTTCAAACAATAAGAAAAGTGGATAGAGCTGTATTTAGTTACTGGCTGAGTGAAATGTTGTTAACCTTCGTGACCCAGAAGAAAATAAGATCATATTCATTTGGAAATGCTTTGCAAAAGCTACTTTTTGGATAAAGAGAGAGAGGATTTTACTTCTTTATCTAAAATTCAAGTTTGAATAATGCAGGGTGGGTTGCTTTTGGGTGTGGGGTCGTAATTATTTTCTATTGCAGATAGATCAAGTCAAGATGGGTGCCATATTAAAGACATTCTTTAGCCCATGTTTTTGGATTGCATTAAGTTGATTTCATCGTTTATCTAAAGCAAACACAAGACAAGCACCCTATATCTGCGCCTGAGACTACTCCTATAAGGGTAGAGCAGGTATTTTAGGTAACATCTCTTCAAGTTTCATACTCTTTGTAGCAAGTGATTCGTGCTGCGGCGATAGTAGGTTTCGAGTCCCGAGTAATGAACGTCGAGATACTCGCAGTCATTTGTCTTCTTCTTATTAGCTCGAGCTGGGCCAGTAATGGTGCGAAATTGTTACCATGGGATAACGATCGAAGGTTTAATACGAAAATAAACGGACTAATTTCTTTTAGAGGCAGACGATTGCGTTGTGTGCTGGCGGTATTTTTACGTACCTACTGTATTTTTGCTTATTTTTATCAAGGACCTCTTATAATGACGACTCAATAACGAAATTATGTTACAGGTTTATTCTGCCTGTTTTATGGGCAGTGGCGGATTTACCAGCAGGCTGAGTAGGCTGGAGCCTAGGGCGGCAGATTTTAGGGGCGGCAAATTTGGTGCCATTTTTTTATTTAGAGGCATATGATACACCTTAACCTTATCTTATTTATATACCTAAATATTATTAAGTGCACACAAACAATTCAACATGTAATATGTTTCACGATTGTGGACGATAGTGTACAAAAAATACATTTTCATTGACAAAAAATAAATATATATCGAATTGTAGGTCGGATGGGGCGGCAAATTTTGAAAAGCCTACTGGCGGTAAATGTGTAAATCCGCCACTGTTTATGGGTGTTGGTTTATCCCACTACTCTCCCACTGTTAGGGCGGAGTTCACCAACAACACTAATATACTGTTAAAGCAGTAAATGTCTGCTAATAAATCAATCGCTTACTGCTCTTACGTTCCGTTGTCTCAATGAAAAGCTAAGTCTTGACCATTCCTCCACTGGGCATAAAAAAAGTAAATGAATTCAGTGTTGCTGCAATCAAAGTTATGCAAATCTGCGACCGAGTCACATACGCACATTCAAACAATTTATCTGAAGGTCTCGCAGGGATAGGTATTCGTAATCGTGAGGGCACATGCTATCTATATATATTAATCTAGAAAATTCTCCAGTGCACCGGTAAATTTTTGCAATGTTTTACTTTTAAGCGAATAAAATATTATTTTAGCAACTTAGGTAGGTAATGTCATACTGCAGCAACGATGCCAACGATTCATTCACGAATCTCTATCATTGTACCATGTACGGGCTGCATATAAGCAAAATCTACCGGCTGAATTTAAAAAAAATCTATAAACCACTATGGGAAGATTTTTTTTATTGCTTAGGATGCCACATTGGCAGACATTTCACCTGATGGGTAAGTGGAAACCGCCGCCCAGGACATTGCGATGCCTACCTTTAGGGACCTGTAAACATGACCTTTGAAGAACCCTATGCCACATTGCCTATATTTGAGGATTTTTAATTATGTTACCGACCAATCAGAGGCCGTATTCAAAATTCCGTTGCTGGATTTTGCTTATATGCGTGCGGGCCGTTAGACGTATCTCAGGGTTAACTGTTTCCATTACACGTCTGGAATCTAGCGCTTATCTGAGCCTGTAGGCCCGCCGTTGAAATCGAAAGTGGCGGCATGGTATGCATACTGGATGCGAACGGTGATGCTCGTTATACAGCGGTGAATGATTGGGACGATACAGTTAACGCGTGTAGTTTAGAAGCCATTTAATATTCTCGTGGGGTAATGGCTACTTTGGATTGGTGCAGAATTTTAATTACTTTTTCGTACCGAAGTGTAAAATAGATTTTGGTGAATGTACCTACCATTAATCTGAAATATACGATACCTGAGCAACGATCCGATGCATTTAAAAGTCCTATAATAAAAAATATAATAAAAAACGTTGTGTAAGTTTATAGAAACAAAGTATTTTCAGAAAATTATAGCAGGTTACGGAGGATATTACGGCACCTAAAATTATAATTGACATACGAAGTTTAAAATCTTAGGCTTACCTCAGTTTGAGCGAGCAGGAACCTATCCTAAGAGCCGCTTCCAAGACGGTGACGGCAGACTGGTACTGGCCAGCTGCAAGGAGCTCCTGCCCAACCACCTGCCGGTACAAAGAAAACTTTAATCATTCTCGAACTAATTACAACACTTTTGTTCAAATTCGGATGTAAAAATAAAATCAGCGCATAAGTTTATTGCTTGGATAGGGGTGACGACAAACAGAGATACGTGGATTATAATGGGGGAGACCTTTGCCTATACATACTAGGTATATAGCTTCTTCCCGCGACTTCGTCCGCGTTGACTTTTGAATGTCCTGTATTTAGTATTTTGATAATCCCTCAAGAACCTAACATTTTCCCGGGATAGAAAGTAGTCTATTACCCTTCTCCAAGGTTCTGTCTTTCTCTATACCTAAATTCATTCCTATTAGACTAGTCCTATTAGTCAGAGTAGGTAAGCAACAGTTTTGCAAAAATCATAAACAGAATTCTGCATTTGAAATAAACTAGACGCTTCTAATTAAAAAACCTGAAATTCCACTTTGCCATTTATATTTTTGGACAAGACAGCTAAGCTCTTGATTAATACGGCTTCTGTTTTGGCCATAGTTTTGGTCACAAACGGCCATATTGAGCTCCTGAATCATTCCATTGGTCGATATTATCTTAGCTCTTGATCTCGCATATTCCGTTGTCATTCACATTTGCCATAATAATAAACTAATGTACAAAAATGCGAATTTTAGTATCATGATCGGCGAGCATAAAAAGCGCAACGGATTCTTAAGAACCCATTAAGACGATACAAGAAAAAAATGAATTTTAGTTTCGGGGTGTGGCTAGCGTCGCGTGAGCTGCCGAAGGATATATCCCTCTCGCTTAGCTAGGACAGAACAGCTATGGAGTAGACTATAGTATAGTTATTTTTTGAAGGAACAATATTGTTTAATTCGTACAATTAAAATAATATGTCCCAGTGCACCTTTTAAAATAGATGAAATGGATGAAAATATTCAAATATTTTTTTTTCGTTTTATATGGGATTTCTATGTTGTTTTTATTGCTGAAGACAAATTAAGTCAAAAGAAGACAAACGATACCTACAATATGCTGATAGATACGTATAACAATATTTCGATCGTATAATAGCCTATAACCAGCGGACGATCCAGACGCGTCCAACGATATCTCATTAGTCAAATTATTATGATATAAAAATAGTTTGGACGTTATACGGGAGCAGATGAACATACATACATATCGGTCAAAATCATAACCCTCCGCCCACCGTAGTCGGGTAAAAATGTACATACTCTGTGTCAGTGACTGACTGCCGGATATGAGTATCTTTTTCATGTTTCGTAGGCAAAGGAATACTTTGGTACTTAACTTCGATGCCGATCATGGAGTCATCAGCGGTGTCATAATATTTTTTTTTACCATATTTAATTTATTTTTTAATTTAATTTTCAGTTTTTATTAATTTTATTGATTTAACCATGCATTTATTTTTTGTTTATCTTTTTATCTTTATTTTTTTATCTATCAAAATCACCCTTAGACTGGTTACCGCCACAGGTGACAAGAGGGCTGGGTCTTTCCTTGCTCAAAAAATTCGCTTGACAACAGGAACAGCTTGAATACAGGGAGGACATGCAGCCAGTATCCCACGCGGACGGTATTTGTTTAATTAGGGGTAGGTTTTTATTTTATTGTATTTTATTTTAATTTATGTTATTATTATATTGTATTTTAATGATAAAACATGAAAAATATTTTTTTTTTTTTTTTTTTTTTAAATTTAATTTTACTTTTATTTATTGTTTTATATTTATTGTGAAATTATAATAATTTTAATAATCAATATTGGACTATGTCTGAAACAAATACATTGAATTGAATAATTTAAATACAAAAATTATCACATTAACTCGTTAAATCACGGTTTACACCCGCTAGAACGAAAAAGATCCTAACATGGTAGGTAGGACCTGAGGGTTGGCCAGTTAATTACTTAAAATACACTATATTTATTTCAAGAAAACATTCATAAGATCTGAAGGCGTCGGACTCGCACATAAAGGGTTCCGTACCACCGTAGAATAAACACATCAAAAATATCAAGTTTGAGACTTGATATTTATTTTTAAATGTTATTATATTTTTAGTATTTGTTCTGCACCGGCAACAGAAATACACATTCAGTGAAAATTTCAACTCTCTACCTGTTACGGTTCGTGAGATACAGCCCGCGCTGACAGACAAACGGACAGCGTAGGCCTAGTAATAGGGTCCCGTTAGCACCCTTTGGAACCCTAAAAAGTAGCCTATGTTCTCCGCCAAGACCCAGTCTATCTCCATACCAAAATTCATTAACATTGGTTCAGCGGTTTAGCCGTGAAAAGGTAACAGACAGAGTTACTTTCGTTTATAATATAATAGATTGAATAGGACGGACAAACATTTTCCTATCCATATCTGTAATGTTATTTTTTACGATAATTTATTGATGTATGATATATTTATTACTTGCCCATCCATACCTACAACAAACGCAATAAAGCGACTCCATTGTTTTGACAAGCAATGTATTCCCACTGTCGGCCCAAGACCATGCTGCAAGTATATAACAGTAAGCGAAATAGGGAGTTTTTACAGAAATGACACGAATAACTACGAAATGACAAGAGATGACACAAAATGACAAGAGATGACACAAAATGACAAGAGATGAAAAGAAATTACACAAGACAAGGAAAAGCAAACGAAAATCACGCTGCAGTGCAGGTCGTAGGTTCGATTCCTGCCCAGGACATGCATTTGTGTGCATGAACATGTCCGCATGTCCCGAGTCTAGGTGTAATTAAGTGTATATTTAGTTTGTATTTACAAACAAAAAGTAGTATATGTAGTAATATCAGTTATCTGGTTTCCATAGTACAAGCTGTGCTTAGTTTGGGATCAGGTAGTCATATGTAAAAGAATTTCCAAGGATATTTATTTATTTATCATAGGCGTCGGCGGACTGTAAATACTGTACTGTACCTGTAATGTGGCACGACCGTAATATTTTTTCGTAATATTTTTTAAAAAATCCTTCACAGGTCCGACGTCGAACAAGTCCGGGCGGACACTGACAATACAAAGTTAGAGAGAGACATGGTTAGTTCAAGTACTTAAAATGTGAGATGGCGATATTGTGCGCGCGCTCGGAAATAAACAACGTAAGCGCCAAACCACATTTTCTTGAATTAAAAAAAAACTACTTCATGAATTAAAATATGGTTGAAGGGTAGTTTAGATATCATTATTTGCTATGTTTTAGAAATAATTTCGTGATCTAAATCGTAAAAACATCGTGGTAGCAAGGAAAATTGTAAATAATTAGAGCTCATTTCATAATTTTTTTTTATCGAGAAAATTTCATCAAATCGTGATTTGGATTTAAAGATACTCAAGATAATATAGTCAAAAATCATACATCTAAATATAAGATTCCTAGTCCACATACTTACTTAAAGAAAAAGTAGAATAGAAAATCAACCAAATTTCGAACCCTCGTCTTAACTGTGGCATTACGATGGTCGATGACCAGAGTACAACATTTAGCTGAACGATTTGAATTTGTATCTGTATAAAGTAATAATGCTGCAGGTATTTGGGAACACACAAGAAGTGTCTCAGTGTCCGTGGGATTATTAGGTATTTTGGGGTGATGACTAATGTCGTTTTTGTTAAAGAAATGCCAGTACCGACCAATAAATACCTAGGTACTGGAATAGTATAGGAAATTTTAAAAAAAGTCAAGTTCGATATCGACAACTCCCACTATGTGTTAACGCTAAGATTCTTAATTGTAACAGGGCATAGCATAATCTTGTTATTACTAAAGATGTATTTCTAGATGAGTTTGAATTCAGTCTGGCTTGCCAAAATCCTGGTAGGTAAATCTTGGATTTATATTAATTTTCTTTTTTAATTTAATCAAGATCTTATCACGAATTGTAGTTAATAATAATAATGTTAGTCAGTCGATCAGTAGTAATAATGGGAGACATTTTGCAAAGCCAGTTCAATTTTAAATATCGAACGGCGGCCATTTTGTGGTAGCACCGCCATTTCGGCCATTCGAGTCTGCGCTGCCGATCAACTGTCCCGCAGATTGTATGTAAATTCAAGGGGGTCGGTCGCGTATTTATGGCCCTTTGATCACTCAGCCCATTGTCTGCCGGTTTAAATGCGCCGAAAAATGTTCAGATGTCGCTGCAGTCTTGCATTGGAATGTATGCAAATGGTCCGCCCGCTTTGCGTACGGCGCTGAGTTGCCAACATCAACTTAAAACGTTTTATTTATTTAATGACATCTGCGCTTGTTTCCATAAACTACATGTTTTGGATCGAAGGAAATGAATGATCCTGTATTTTATAAAACAAAGTATGTTTTTCTTATTTTATGTTTTTCGTTAACATAAGCATTCGGTACTCTGGAGAAGTATACGGCGTGTTTCCATTACCAGAATTTGAACCTCTTTATGTCACAACATTTTATCGATTCGAAATTCTGCATGACAGTCTACACGAGGAAGGGTGCCTACAAATTTAATTCCGAACTCGACCGCATCCTTATAGGTCAGTGTCTTTATGTAAATGGCAATGCTGTCCGCTTGTCCCTGTCAACTCGAAGGGAATGGCTGACAATGCACATATTTTCGAAGGTACAGTAATGGGGCATTATTTTGGGATTGAGACCTGAACGGCCGCGTCTGTCGGGGTAACATTTACGAAGAGAAACGTGAGCCTGAGTGAAAATACTAGTTTCGGGATAATGAGGGCTGGTCAATTTACTGTGGCTAAGCTTTATTACTCTTTTGTGCACCTATAGCACAAATAGCGGCAAGCGCGGCAACCTAAAGGTAGGAGTTTGCTCAACGAGGTAGACAGCAGACGTCAGTCGGTCTCATACAAATTGTGGCGATGACATGTGCCGCGACGGCAGACGGCATTACAATTTCTATGACACCGACTGACGTCTGCTGTCTGCCGCGTTGAGCGAACTCCTACCTTAAGTCAGATGCTCGGGCGAGCCAAAAAGGTAACCGCTGGTCTAGACTATACTATAGGTACTTACAAGTGTATCTGTTACTTACCGATATAAGCACAAACGGCGATTGATCTAGCTTCATAGCCTCTAGTTGTCTGAAGGTCGGCTCCAGGGTTGTCCGGAGCGGGGACTTGAGGGATGCCTCCACTAGTGCGGCTAGCAGCTGCCTGGAGGCTGGTTCTACGCCCAGCCCTGAGCTGAACGCAGCCAGCGCCTCGCCATGGCGCCCGAGGCATTGGAGCGCTACCCCTAATATGAAAGTTGAGTTAGATGTCTTATAAAATAGAGTTTTATAGCTGTTAGAGACACCGCAGACTTGCTACTTTTTGCATCGGCGATCGGCGATTTAGTCGCTTTTAGCATAGGAGCAGTCGCTGCGCGTCCGCCGCAGAGAGTCGCCAAAACGCGATGCAGTCGTAAAATCGCCGATCGCCGATGCAAAAAGTAGCAAGTCTGCGGTGGCCCTTACTAGGAATAGTATTTCATGATGTGTGCATTATAGATAGACGTATATTTTAATTATAGAAGACGTATGATGCATATTTTAAGCATAATAATAATAATATTATTATGATGCTTAAAATATGCATCATTTTAATTATAGAAGACGTATGATGCATATTTTAAGCATGCCTATTCTAAAAGGCGCATCAAAGGAATCAAAGGATCATTGCTCATTGATAATTTAGGCATCCATAAAATCGATCGTAGTGATATAAGTTATGTAGAAATGTTCAATGAAAGTGATAGGTAGAGTTGCCGTAAAAACGCATAATGCCCGTACGCAATGTATGCGGTATCACGGAGTATGCAAAACGGTCGTTTAATATGCAACTGTCGTGGCCGGCGCATTGTTAGTATCGGAGTAGTTTCGTTTTATGCGATGACGATGCTATTAATTAAGTTCCGCAAATCGTTTTTCTTAGGGATGTTACTTTGATTTTCAAATTGCGTTAACATTTATTTGGATATGAAACCGAATAGTCAGAGACATGTTGTAATATTATAACAAAATACCTAACAACAGCAACAGAACAACTACAACAACCAACAACAACAACAATATAATACAACAGAAGATAATGCCAATGAATCACCAGTAATCAAAGCGACACCTTATTAAAGCCACTGAAGTAAAAGTATAAGTTAAGAGGGCCTACTCTTTTACAAATGAAAACGAAATTTCGAACGAAATTCGCGTATTTCCTACTACGTTTCTCATTGATTACGACATTTCTTACGAGCGAAAATTGTTTGACGTTTAGATTCGACGTCGACGAAGACGTCTAATAATTTTCGTTCGTAAGACATGTCGGAATCAATGAGAAACGTAGTAGGAAATACGCGAATTTCGTCCGAAATTTCGTTTTCGTTTGTAAAAGATAGGCCCTCTGGTATGAGTATAAGTTATCCTAATCAAAGTAGGTATTTTTTTTGTATTTTGTCAAGTTGTGTACTCTACGACCTGGCCCGGTGCGAGGCGCATATGCAACCGATTTCCATAATATATTCATTAAGTGTTGGTGCATCCAGTTGCCTCGTATTCCTCGCATGTGTCGCCCGAGTAGGTACTCACGTCAAAACTGAGTGCTTGGGCGTGACATGCGCCTGATGACACGCAGTCTATGCGTTCCGATGTCAAAACCGAGTGCTCGGGTGCGGTATGCACCTGATATAGATGCAGTCAATCATAACTCGGTACCTAAACTGTTTTAAATATGAAAGTTACGTTAGTAGGTACCTTGTCTATAGTACGCCTTGGGCCAGTTGGGGCAGAGTTCCCTCGCCCTTGTGGCATCCTGCAACGCCGCGGCGAACTGCCCCTGCTTCAGCCGCGCCGCCGACCTGCGCAAACACACGTCACTTGACATGATCGATCGTGTTTACCTTACATTAACTACCACGATTTTAAAGGTATTCAGAGCTGCTCTTGACGGGACAACTGCGCTGTGTATTGTTTAGATATATTTTTTCGTTTATTTGGTATTATGAACGCTATTTTCACGTTTATAAGCCGATGATGCCGCCGTCTTCTCGTGGAGAAAAAAAAACCAAAGTGTTTATTAAAACAGTACTATTGATGAAAAAATTATCTAAATTATTCGGTGAACCTCGCTAGCCCGACCGCATAATTTTGAGGGATGATTAAGACATTTTAAAATGTTACAAAACTGAGTTCTATCGAGGTTATCCACTGACTCGGCCCGCAGCTGTCGGCCCGCGTGGGCCCTGTTCGTGAAACTGTATCCATAACCTTAACTCTCACTGGAAAACTGGTCTATAAATGTATGTACTGTCTCTATTTTTTCACAGCTCAAAGTAGAGACATCGGTGTGAGATATTTCGTACGTATAGATCTAAGTGTACCACTCACCTATTACTATAAAGGATATGGTTGGCCGGATCCAGCGTCAAGGCATCGGTGTACAACGCGACGGCGGTGGCGAAGTCCCCAGCCTGGCAGGCCGCGTTGGAGGCGCGCACCTTCTCCACGAACAGCGCCCTGGACGCGGCGCCCAGAGACGCCGAGCCCGTCGGCTCCACCTGGTGGGGAAGAGAGGTATTTACAATAAGGATCCGTAACGAATTTAGTTGAGTAGGCAGATTAACTACGACAAAAGTTGACAAAGTTATGACCAAATAACTAGCGAAGTTAAAATAGTTAGCGTGGTTGCTGTGACGTCATAAGGCCACGGCCCAAGGCTCGCGCTTTGTAGCGAATGGCGGCGCGGGCCAAGTGCGTCTTCAAGCCGATCGGCCCGTGTGACGTCTCACGTGCCGGCCGTACATAATATAAAATGTGTTATAAAATCGCAACGGATGAACCGATTTCGATGGTATCAACATTCTAATGATGAGAAAGCTTAGCGTTGACTATAGTGTTGGTTTTGAGTTGATTTGTCGACCTCGAAATAATCTTCATTAGGTATGTCGGTTAAGGGCGCTCGAAATCTTTAAGTTTGTGCCCGAAGGTCAGCATTCCAAATGAAGTATCAACTACATAAGATATACCCGTGTAGACAGTTGCTGTAGAACTCTGTCGCACAGAAGTTCTACTACTTATACTTACCTACCTAAAATAATTTATTATGTAGGCCCGTCCATACAATTATCGCGTTATAATATTCTCACCTATTACCCTCTACATGTGCGAGAGAAGTTTGCGTGTGCACGCGCCAAATGTGTGCGCATCGCACGTGTGTCAGCTGCTCTGCATCAGGTGCATGCCGCATCCGAGTACTCAGTTTTGATGTTGGAACTCATATACATAATGTCATACCACTGGACGTACTAAGTCGGTTTCACTTCATCTATTTAAGACTATATAGGCACCTAACGAGGCATGTTTGAAGGCTATCTCCTCTTGGACGAGTGGAGTAAAAATTTAGAAAAAAATATCACCGTATTTACCTATTGAACCCTTGTTTTTAAAAAATAAGCAGGAAAAAAGTGCTACATGCTATTTTACTATGTGAAAAAAAAAAACAAAGTGAAGCTGTTTTCGTCTTAAAATTTCTCTTTCTAAACGGCTTAGAATTTTTAATTTTTTTTTTTCACCAAAAGATGGAGAAAGATAATACCTAAAAAAATAAGTTCGATTTTGGTGATGCAATTGTTTTTCACGTCACAATTAATGATTTTCGATATTTTCGCAACAAAAGTGGGCGGGGTTTGTGCGCTCTCGACCAATCCAGACGGCTAAAACGCTCGGCTGGGAAGCAGGGCCTTAAGTTGATACCTACATTGTATCATATTTGCACACTCGCTTAAAAATAGAAACGGTTATTACGTACTAAACCTCCTATAAATTGTGTAATAAGTGCACTAATTAAAATTAATTACCATAAAAGCTCCCATAAAAATATCATATTCAGATAGTTGCATGTGCTTATAATTTTATGGACTCCTTTCTGCCGCCGAACACCGCCTCTGCTGGAATAAGGACTTGTAATGAACGTTTCATATGCACGTATTTCGATGGGATTCGATATTAATCGATACCTACGTGACTTATATCGATATTAAATTTGATTCCTTCCCTGCGTCTACGCTGCGAGTTTACAATCGATGCGGGTTATAAAGTTCTCGATATTAATTGGTTTGGAACATAATTACTTGTTGTATTAATGTTTTATTGCCTATTTTGTGTGCCGGGCTCGCACGAATAAGGGCCTCCGCAGACTTGCTACTTTTAGCATCGTCGATCGGCGATTTTGCGACTGCATCGATGCAGCATCGCGATTTTGCGACTTCCTGCGATCTGACGCAGCGACTGCTCCGATGCTGATCCGGTAGCCTGTAGTCAACATGAAAAATCGCAGCGACCGGCATCCGCAAGTGTGCGGCGGGGTGTAGCGTTCAGTCGCTGCATCGAGCTTCCGAAAAGCGACTTAGTCGCTGGGCTCGGCGTTTTTAAGTGTGCGGGGTGTAGCGTTCAGTCGCTGCATCGAGCTTCTGAAAAGCAACTAAGTCGCCGATCGCCGATGCTAAAAGTAGCAAATCTGCGGTGGCCCTAATGTGATGGAAAGTCTAGCGGGGTGTCGGTTGTAATTTTATTGTAATATCTTGAGGATTTTATGTGCGGTGTAAGCGCCGTAGCGGTAATAACATGTTTTCAGTGATTGCGGGCTTAATAACTTTAATATGATTATCACTTGCTTACGATGAAGGAAAATATCGTAAGGAAACCTGTATGTCCTGAATCCCCCTCGCATTGAGGGGAGGCCCGTGTCCAGGAGTGGGGCGTTAAAAGTGCTTATACCTATTATTATGATTTTTATATATTTTTCAAAAGCAATCTTTGCTGGAATATGGTTTTAAGAATTTCCATGTGATATCTATTAATTTTATCTGTAATCTTATAACTAAAAGATGATAATAGGAATAGGAACAAGAATCACGCCAAGAAACTATGATAACGACTAATATTGGTACAGACTTAGTCACTCATTACATTTTCTGTAAATAATCCGTACTAAGGAGAGACTTGAGTAACCATTAACGTTTTTGAGTGCGGCAGTGAACTCTACATATTTTGGTGAACCGTCAGTTCGAAAGTTACAATTAAAATTCATGTAGAGTGCCCGTCAATAAGCTAAAACAAACACGTCTCTATTCTACGAGTTCGTTAGAAGTAGAACTATAAACAGTTTCATAAATATTTACCCGTCAAAATATTTGTTCGTAACAAAAGCACAAAGGGTTCGCTGCGCCCGCGCCGCCGCCGCGGCCGTCACAATAAAAAACGACAAATGACAACCTGCTACCGAATTCTTGAACCCTTGCCTCCTTGCCTCTATGACCGCAGATACTAGTTTGTGAAATGGATTCTGTATAATTATGAAGATTGGAAAACAGGTCGAATGCTAGAAGTGATTCTTTCATATTATTGTTGAACCCTGTTTCTTTTAATTAAAGTAACTTAAAAAAATATAACTATTTTTTAAGGCTCTAAAAGATTTAAATAGCCAAAGAGTCATTACCTTTCTCAGCCTGAAATAAGGCCCTAACAGACTTTGGTATTCTACTTAATTTATGATAGAGTTGCTCTATAACGTTTTCCAACAATGCAATTCCACATAGTTTTTTAAACAATAAAGACAGGAAATAAGTAGGTACATGGGTTCCACAATCCATCCGCAGGTCCCTAAAATATTTTAAATTTGAAACGGGCAAGGCGTGAGGCGTTCACCACCTGCGCTATCTATCCGACCGCATCGGAAGCGAGAGTATTTTTTTCTCACGAACCGCATTCTCTTGCCTCACTAAGAAACAACCGACCAATGATATTTCACTCTTACACCTTATACATTCCTGCATCACACGCACTCTTTGATACAGACGGTCAATTCACCGAGTAATGTATGTCGAATGCAATGAAAAGTGCAGCTCATGTGTGATGTTACATCGTTTATATTGAAGGTAGACTGAACGCGCCCTTTTACCTATGGCCCGGCGCAGACGCCGATTCTTTTCGTGAACGTGATCTCTGTGCACGTAACAATGACGGATTGACTTAAAAGGCCATTGTTTGATGGAGGCGATGTCAGTAAACACAACCATTTTTGGGTACCCCACCGTATGCAGCGGTGGGAAATTTGGTTAGTTATATCAAGAAGTTACTGATAAAAATACAGAAGGGAGTTATTGTTTAAAAGCTTATACAAATGGTTTCGTAATTAAAACTAAAGTTAAACTTAACTAACGTTGAAGTCAACTTAAGTTTACTGATCAGCGAAGGAACACTCAAGAGTTTTGAAGTTTTTAGCGCATTTTCAGCGTTCACATCAAAATGAGCGTCGTTTAATTTTCTTATAAACAACTCGATAAGTATTGCCTTATACGGCTGGTTAGAGCGGCATCATTACGCGGGTTATCAATGCGCCTGCACTGCGTGCGCGTACGCAAACCTCCACCAGTAATGATCGCCGATTGTTGCGGCCATCTTGAATTATGAGCGAAGTAATCGTCCCTTACTCGGTTTATTAAAATTTCGTTTAAAGAGGCGCCTGATAACCGACTCGCTCGACGGATTGGGTAATTATTTTCTCTGGAAACGACCTTTCATTTATGTCGAGTTTCTTTTTAAAACGAAAATCACCGGACCGCCCAGCGACGCTTAGCGGACGTTATATTGGAAGTATTTTAACATAGCCGTAGTTAATTAAAGTGTGTATAAAAATTATCCGTCGATTTATCAAAATATAATTGCGAGTAGAGAATGCGCGTGAGTACAAATACGTTCCATCAGTGCATAATCATTAATAATGGAAACTGTTATCCTTGAAATTTGCATTTTAACTTGTATTGTTGCGGTAGCCAATGATAATATTTTAAATTTACTTTTTAATCTGATGGCTCTGTCACACGGATGTGTAAGCAGTGTAGCCATATATCTATGTAGTTGTAGCAGATGATGTAGCCGTGAGAAGTATGTACGTAGCGGTAAATGAGAGGAAATGGACAATCAATTACCTATGTTGTGAATTTGAAATTGATATCCAACGAATGAAGCGTGGTGGCAGAAATCAGCAATTGTTACAGCAGGTATAAATATTTGGAGATACTTCTGGCGACATATAATGCTGCTTCCATTGAGAAGAGTGCAAGAAACTCAATGGTTACTCTTTACATGTCAGCAGTCAGCACCCTTGTCGATATTATTACAACTATTGTGTTATTATACTAACTATTAAACTGGTATTGGTGGTATTATAAGGTTCCATTAAAGACGTAAGTATACAAATTACCAGGTAGGTACAGTCCCCTGCACGTCTAAGCTAACATTCCAACTAAGCTAGGCTCTCTTTACTAATAACACCCGTAATTAAGAGGGCTCAGCTTATGTTGGGAATGTCACCATACACTTACAAGTATACTACGGTCAATACTTTCCCACTAATAGAATGGCATGTATCATGATCGGAACTTCCCGAGCAACATGTTTACCGAAGCACGAATAATGTTCATTGAACCCTTTTTTTATTACAACCACATTAATTTTCTTAGGTACCCATTAAGGCCGATATGATACAATGACTCTAATAAAAATACAAAGATAAGAAGCTTTTAAAAACATTTAGTATTAATTATTAATTAAGAACCGTTTCAACCAATCGTGGTTATTTACGCGCCTCCCCTTTTAGGGGGAAGCGGGGATACTATATCAGGGCTTGGCCCTTTTCCAAATGGTTCTTTTCGCTGCCCATTTATGTGGCCAGTATCCTTGGATACAGCAATGTGAACAGTTTCAGTATGTTTGTATACGATTTTATTTTTTTTACATAGAGCACTTTCCCCAGTTCACCTATTTCCCCCTTCCACCCTTATGCCTGGTTTCCGAACACAGAACGGTGTATTTTATTCTGTATTTTTTTTTGTTTTTTTAAACTAAGCCAGTATTCAATCCCACACTTTTTATGGCAACCTCTTCCCAATAAGGCATTAAAAAGTTCTGAACACGTAGAACTATCAATTCCCAGTAACTTTAAGGTAGAGAGCGTTTATCATATGACACGATGGTTCCGCGAAGTCATTTCAAATTCAACGTGCGCAATAACTTCCGATTTTATGGGTTGACTAGATGCGTGTTCATATTTCTGGTACAGCAGTCGTAGAGACATCGATAGAGAACACTCCACATGCTAGACGAAGTACCTGATTCCAAAAATATAGGGATTTTTTTTATAGTAGAGCTATTTGTAAAGCCTGCTGATGACTTGTTTAGAGCTCAAAAAGTCATCAGATGCTGTCAGATGTTCAAAAGTACACCGACTTCGTCGTAGTATCAGTTCCTGAATTTTATTAGTGCGCATGCTCCATATAGTTGGAGTACCCTTGGGGAAACCAAAATTAATCTATGCTTGTTGTATGAATTTGTATGGTAGGTAGAGTACCTGCTGGGAATTCAAAGAAATAAAAAGGTTTTTAATAAATTGTTACTCAAAGATAAGTGAGTGGATGTTTTTGTGAGCACGCCATGCTTGTCTCGTCACGTTTTTATGTTCTCTACGTGATAACTTTGCCATATCGTTGGGCACCGACAGTTTTTGTCATGAGAAAAAAACTATATACTTACATTAGCATAAGCAAGTATTATGGGAGATTAAAATATTAAAAATAACTACCCGATACTCGTTTATAAGTAATTGTAATTACGTGTTATTTCTTTGGTAGATTGATTGTCCTAATTAACCAAACTTGAATCACCGTGATATTAAGAGCAGTAAAAAGTTTAAAAGCTCTGTGTCGGGCTCGGCGCGAACCACAAGGTCAGTTGGTTCGACTCATCTGATCCAGTGCCCAGGTATAAGGGTTAAAAAAAGTAAAAAGAACCGTCGTCGGCCATCCTTTGTCTATTCCCTCCCAACCTGGACCCTCGGGATAATTACGATATTCTTACCTGTTCGAAATAAAACAATTAACGTGTGTAGCGCCGAGACAAATCACAATATAATTTGGGACCGGATTCGAGTAATTTTTTGATGGTTTAGCCGAAAGCTTTTTACACATGTTCGTAGATTTTATGGGAATCAATCTTCGAATGTTGGACGCGCGTTCCGCTCGTAAAGCATTCGTTGTGGACGATGCTTACATTAATTACAAATAATAATACCCGCACGGAACGACGCTGTTTGTTTTTAAAACTTAAACATTTTAATGAAATTTAATTTCGAGGCTTGAAGGGACAGTTGACTTTGAAGAGGAAAAAATCGCAGGCATTCAACTTCCGCGCATCTGTTCGGTGCAGCCCGCAGGCGTGGGTCCCATCACGACTTCATTCTTATTTGTGTTATCCTGCGAGGTGGGGGAGTCCCGCGTCTTATATGGTTGGGTGTGGTGCGATTGGATTCTCAACTTCATCGGGTTACAGTTGCGAAATCGCGTTCGCGAAATTCCTGGCGTTCTTACACAATTACCATTTCGTGAGTGACCCCACGTCCCGCTGAATGTCCCTGGAGTGGTCCCAACCTCTGACATTTTGAGAACAGGGATGTTAAGGAGCTATTACATGCCTTTATTATAGACAATTTTCAACAGTCGACGTATTTTGGTTGACATGATGTTGATGATGATTATACACTAGCGAACCGCCCCAGCTTAGCTCGGTTTTTGACTGGGCAGGTAGCGAACGAGGCATTTTTGGAGGCTATCTCCTCTTAGACGAGTGGAGTAAAAATTTTGAAAAAAATATCACCGTATTTATTATACCCTCTTCTTTAAAAAACAAGTTTGAAAAATGTGAAAAATGCTCTTTTACTATGTGAAAAAAATTACCAAAATGTAGAAATTTTCAAATTTAAATTTCTATCTTCTTCCAAACGGCTGGGAATTTTTAAATAGTTTTTCCACCAAAAGATGGAGAAAGATAATACCTAAAAAATGTAAGCTTGATTTTGCGATGCAATCGTTTTTCACGTCACAATTCATGATTTTCCAAATATTCGCCAACAAAGTGGGCGGATCCGGTGCGAGGGGCGACGGGCGGCAGTACCGCGATGACTGTTGGACGGGGAGGTTGTGTCACTTTTCTACGCTCCAGTCGCTTCAATTATCGTGTATCTCTTTTTTATAAATAAATACGTAAAAATATTGCAGTGGTTTAGAATATTTTGTAGATAGCTAGCATTTGTTAGATTTTATATTTGTGCGCATTTATACGCCTTTGTACCTAAGTAGTTGTGATAAAGAGTTGTAATTTAGAACATAAATTACAATTCTTTGTTATTATATAAAAAAATACAATTGGATACAAATACAATTGCCTAAAATAATAAAAAAATTGAATAACATGAAAAAAAAAAAACCAAAATATAAAACTAGGATTCGATCCTACATACTGTCGCGCGTACACATTGACTCACTGAGCTATTTACATATTACTTGAATCGGCGAAATTATGAACTATATACTTCGTCATGCATTGAAAAATTGACGCCTGCTTCGTAAAGTGGTTTGACGTAGGCTGTTCGGCTCACTGCTTGCGTGGTTGCGGGTTCGATTCCCGCCAAATGAAAATTTTAGACACTGACTTATGCGTTATTTTTCCTGATCCCAGGATTACGGGGATCGTCTCCAGGCCATTACGGTACCCATAGTACAAGCGTTGCTTAGTTTGGGACCATTCAGTTGGCGTATTAGTTTGTCAATCCAAATAATTTATAAAATGATTAAAATGTAATAAAACATGTAATAAATAGAAAAAAACAATATTATTACAAATAAGAACAATATTATCACCAAAAAATTATTACATAGAATTGCCGAAGGTGAGGTACGAACTCATGGAATAATTGCTAATGCTTTACCACTACGCTAATGAGACATTGCGAATGTGGATGAAATTATTCACTAGCCCTATGATATACATTTTGTGCTATAGTTCTATGAGGAATAAATACATAAATTATATGCATTAAAAAATAATAATTTTGTGTAAATATTCTGATAAATTCTGCACCATTGAAAAATACCATTACTATAATAAATCCAAATATATTTAAATAACTAAATATGGTTGGATTTGAACCCGCGTCGTATGTAATTCTCTCTGTTTTATCAAGATGTCTAACTTCAAAATAAAAAAAAGTATTTTCAAAATCTGTTCACCCAGTCGCAAGTTCTGAGGTAATAAACATAAAAAAAATACAGTCGAATTGAGAAACCGACTTCAAAAAAGTTTGAAGTCGGTTAAAAATATCACATTAGAAAACATTAAAAAATGCAATATTCCACTTTGATCACCCAGGTGGTCAGAGGTTGTGTTGCAGGTTGTGTTGCAAAAGACTCAACGAGTCTTTTAGGCTTATTATTAGGGCTCGAGCCTTTTTATGAAACCTCGGAGGCTAAAGAACTAATTAGCCCCGAGCCTTCGCGGCGAAGAGGAGGCTCTCGGAAATAAAGCCTTTATTTTGAAGCGCTTTCTAAAGAGGCTTTGAGCCCTTTTTGATTTTAGCCCTTTGTGACCATTCTTGACTATACTTGAATATGCATGACTATTCTCAACAATTGTTGACCAGTATTGACCATCCTTGACTATTTGACCATTATTTACTATTTAGTTATGAATCCAGCTTCGTCCAATCGTCAGATATTTCTCACGGCATAAGCATTTAATTGTTATTCATTCTGAGAAGTTATCTCGCGCTGGACTCTCGCCCACGCATGGCCCGCCTGGCGATTTGATGATGATGCATTGTCGGTCAGAGGACCACCATAGTTTTAAGCCCTAGACTTGTCAGTCAGTAATTAGCCGTCATAACGTTCAGACAAATAAAAGTTAATTCTAAATCAATTAATTGTCTTTTTAAAAACATCCTCGCGGGCTCCCAGAATTTGACTGGCGCAGCCGTTCGTGATATTCCGCGATTTCGGAAACCTTCGATCGCAAACCCCAAAATCGGTTTCGCGTGTGGTGATTCGTGCGCGGAAAGACTGAACCTAAATAAATACGTCTCCCCTGGGAAGCTGCGTGGCGTGGCGACTGATCTGGCTCAGGAGGACATGGGATCGAGCAGCTGGTGAGTAGACATTTTCACCTCCTGTGTTTCATATTCCCTGTTTTCTCCATTATTTTAATTTTCCGAACTAAAATCGTCGGGCTTATTAATTGCGTTTATCTGATTTTGTTTGCACTAAAATTGGCAAATTTATCATTCTCGTAATTAATTTGTGTAGTAATAAGTAAATAAGTTTAATTAAGATGGATAGCATTCAGCTAGTGCAAAAAGAAATTTTGTGTATTATCCCTAAATTTGATGGTGATGAAAAACTATTAAACCTATTTATTACAAAATGTGAATATGTACTTACCGGTGCTAGAGTAGCAGGAAATTTAGTACAGGAGTTGTATCTTTTCCATGCTTTAAGCGGTAAATTAACTGGTAGAGCTGCGTCTTTAATCAGTGCTAATCCCGATATAACAACATGGGATCGCTTAAAGGAAATTCTTACGCAGCATTTCGGCGACCCACGCTCGGAAGAGTGTATAGCAATTGAACTTGAGTCTATGAAACTAAATCAAGGTGAGTCATACGTCGAGTTTTGTCATAGAATTCAAAACGTACGAAGCTCGCTGATAGCGAAAGTAATTAGACTTGCCGATGAAGGAATAAAGGCAGCAAAGATGATTATCTATAACAACGCTTCTTTGAACGTGTTTTTATTTAACTTACCGGAAGATTTAATTCGTATAGTGCGATTGAAAGGTTGTTCTAATCTGGAAAATGCACTCAGCATTGTGACCGAGGAAATTAACTTTCAGTTTCAATATAACGCGAAAAATAAATTAACAAAACAGTGTATAGCGCAGCAATCGAATTCACATAGTGCATTGAGACCAGTGCCCATGGCTCAAGGGTTTAATAAACCTGCATTTAATTTAGCGCCGCCGAATAATAATTTCAGATTTGGCGCTCCACAAAATAATTTTAGATTTGGCGTTCCACAAAATAATTTTAAATTTGGCATTCCACAAGGTCAAGTGATTAGACCAAACTTTTCGCAACCAAATAGATTTACGCCTCCTCAAGGCAACCGATTTGGGACATACCCAAATCAAGGTCAACGCACTTTCGGACAGGCACCCTTCCAACAACAGCGCGCGCCTTTTAACCATGGTGGATATAAATTTGGCATCCCCCAACAGCAAGGCTTTAAGTTCGGTATTCCAAATCAATTTAATCAGTATAAATCAGGACCAAATCAACAACAGACGCAAAGACCTGTAGATACCGACGTGTCAATGCGCACAGCTCCTGTAAGACAAAACATGACTACAAATGAATTGTTCTATACTGAGGAACCAACCACTTGTCAGGAATACACCCCTGACCAGTATGACTTCAACTACGACTATAATACGACTGAAATGTGTGACGAATATATAGAGCAGCCCCCTATCGATTGTAATTATGCAGACAATTATAACGAGGATGACTACGCGCATCAGGACACTGAAAATTTTCAGGATACGGCCTCGAAGGAAATAGTGAAGTTATAAATTTAAATTATTGTGACAGCATCTTAAAATTACCACATATTGAAATTCCTGAAATCAATTCAAAGTTTCTCATCGATACCGGAAGCAGTCGTTCCTTTATTAGTCCTGCTAAAGCAAACGAATATTTTAGTGACCATAAATACTGTGAACCGTTCACAGTCATCAGCACACATGGCCAAAGCATGCATAATGAGATAATTCATATTCCATTATTAAAAACTTTTAAAAGTACACTTCCTCACACATTTTATATTTACGATGTCGACGGACGCTACGACGGACTGATCGGATCTGACCTTCTCAAAAAATTGGCAGCAAACATTGACATGAGTAATCAAATACTACAGACCCATAACGCCGCTATTCCAATAATTTATAATCCACCATATGAAATAAATGTGCCGCCCAGATCTGAAACACGAGTAAGAATACCAACTAACTTACAACATGGAGATGCTATCGTAGACTTTTATCAGTTTAAAGAAGGTGTACGCATGCCCACAGCTCTTATTAGGTGCAATAATTTCTTCGCGGACACAGTTATACAAAACATTTCTGATCAAAAGGCAACTATTACGTTCAAGGAACCTTTTGATGTTACGGTATTTGAAAATGAGGAATTAGAGCTTAATATTGTGAATGATGATTGCATGATTGATGAGGTACTGAAAGAAAACCTGAAAAAATTACGATTAGATCATACGAACTCAGAGGAACGTGACAGCGTAGCCAAACTGTGCTATGAATATCGCGATATATTTTATTGTGATAAAATACCGCTATCTTTTTCAAATCAAGTGAAACATAACATAAGAACGACTAACGAGGACCCGATTTATATTCGACCGTATAGACAACCGCCTTGCCAAAACGAAGAAATAAATAAACAGGTAGAGAAATTATTGCAAGATAACGTAATTCGAAATTCACACTCACCTTGGAGTGCACCGGTACATCTAGTCCCAAAAAAATTAGACGCGTCTGGAGAAAAGAAATTTAGGATGGTCATCGACTACCGTCGCTTGAACGAGATCACCGTAGATGATAAATATCCCCTGCCGAACATAAGTGATCTTTTTGATAAGTTAGGCAAATGCCAATATTTCAGTACACTTGACCTTGCGAGTGGATACCACCAAATAGAGGTTAATGACGCAGATAGAACCAAAACTGCATTTACCACACAGTCAGGGCACTATGAGTTCAAACGGATGCCGTTTGGTTTGAAGACGGCACCCGCAACGTTCCAAAGGGCGATGGACAATGTCTTGCGCGGCCTTCAGGGCATGCATTGTCTAGTATATCTCGATGACATCATTATATACTCCTCAAGCCTCCAGGAACACGTTGAAAAACTCCGAAAAGTCTTCAATAGACTTAGGGAAACCAATATGAAAGTTACACTTGATAAATGCGAATTTCTAAGAAAGGAAGTCTTATATCTAGGTCATACCATCACGAAAGACGGCCTTATGCCTAATAATGATAAGATACGAGCAGTGTTAAATTTTCCATTACCCCGTACATCTACTGAGATCAAGAGTTTTCTAGGGTTAGTCGGCTATTACCGCAAATTCATTAAAGATTTCGCCAAATTAACTCAGCCACTAACATCATGTCTGAAAAAGAAAAACAAGATAGACATAACCAAGCAGGATTACATAGATGCGTTCGAAAAATGCAAAGAACTCTTAACTAACGCTCCGCTTTTACAATTTCCCGATTTTTCCAAACCATTCGTCCTTACGACGGATGCATCCAATTATGCACTTGGCGCTGTCCTTTCGCAGGGCCCTATCGGTAGTGATAAGCCGATAGCGTATGCTAGTCGCACTCTGAATGACGCTGAAACTAGATATAGCACGATTGAAAAAGAGCTTTTAGCAATCGTGTGGGCCGCTAAGCATTTTCGACCCTATTTATATGGGAAGAAATTTACTATATACACGGATCATAGGCCTTTAGCCTGGTTAAACTCGATAAAGGAACCGAACAGTAAACTAACGAGGTGGAAACTGCGTCTTGAGGAATTCGACTATCATATTGTCTATAAAAGTGGAAAGCAAAATTGTAACGCTGACGCGTTATCGCGAATAAATATTAATGCTTTAGGTGAAAATGATGATATTTCTATGAAAGTCAATTTAGATAAAAAGGAACAAAAACTCCAACGTCATATAGATAACTTAGCTAAAGAAATAACGCGATTGTCTAAGAATCGAAATAACGTTCCCGGTACCTCTACTTCACGTGAACGAACTCCATCTCCAATAGTAATATCATCAGATTCAGAAAAAACCAGAAGTATACCATCCATATCAGGTGATGGCCGCCAATCTCCGTATCCGATTCCATCTTTGAGTAGTACTACACTAACTGCATCTGAAAAACCAAGTAATGATAGTATAGGCACAGTACATTCAGCCAACGACTTAGATACCGATGGCATACTTATTCTTCAGGAGGCTATAGATACTAAGCCAAACCAGGTACTTGTATACACCTGGAATAGAAACGAATTAACAGTCAAAGACTTATCTAGAGCTAAACAAAAGGTATTAGAAGTGCACTTACCTGTAGACAATCCGGACCTTGTAAAACGATTCCTGAAAGAATACATACGCCCTAAAATTAAATACTTCTTTTACTTTGAAGACAAACTGCACCGTAAACAGTTTTCAGAGGCTGCTATATCACTTTTTCAGAAGGGAACAGTAAAATTGTATGAATGTACTAAAAGAGTCATTTACGTGGAAGATGAGAATGAACAGCGGGATGTAGTTATTAAATATCACATAGGTAAAAATAGTCACCGGGGAATTAAGGAAACCCTAGTTCACCTCAGGCGAACCTTTTTCTGGAACAACATGGACCAAATGGTTGTCAGTGTAATAAATGCGTGCGAAATTTGTAAAAAGATGA
Organism: Drymonia ruficornis; assembly: GCA_947859195.1. Taxonomy (NCBI): domain Eukaryota; kingdom Metazoa; phylum Arthropoda; class Insecta; order Lepidoptera; family Notodontidae; genus Drymonia; species Drymonia ruficornis. The sequence continues at coordinate 4,476,996 of OX401924.1, read as the reverse complement.
AGTATGATCGGAAACCATTAAAACCTGAATTGCACTTATCCCAAACACAAACTAAACCCTTTCAGGAATTGTTTATTGATACCTTCTCAATGGAAGGAAAGCATTATCTTACGATTGTCGACGCTTTCAGCAAATTGGGTCAAGCGATCGAGATTAGCTCCAAATCTACTCCGGAAGCAGTTAGGGCTCTTATAAAATACTTTTCATTGTACGGTATCCCTAATCGAATCAGCTCAGACCCCGGTACCGAATTTAATAACACATTAATGAAGGAAATGCTGGCATTCTATAAGATCGATTTACATATCGGTACTCCGCACAATCCTAACTCTATGGGGATCGTAGAAAGGTTCCACTCGACTATAATAGAAATTTATCGAATAGCGAAATACGAACGTAAAATTACTGATGCTGCATCTGTCATGACTTATGCAGTAATGTCGTATAATCATACCATACACTCGACTACAGGCCTTACACCGTTCGAGGTCGTCTTCGGTCACACTGAATCAAATAGCTCGTTTTATGTAGATTTTAACAAACAATTTACTCAGCAATTGGTTAAAGAGCACGTGAGGAAGACAAAGTACTTGTATGAATACTTGACAGATAAAATGATAGATAAAAAGGTGAATATAATAGAAAAACGTGGTGGAGAGACAGAATTTGACATAGATTTAGGCGACACAGTATTTATAAAAGGAGTCAATACCAGACGCAGCAAGGACAAGCCCCGCTACCAAAAAGCTCAGGTCACTGGCGCTATTCAGAGGAACATCGCACCCGTTACAACACACAATAGGAAGACTAATGTTCCCATTAAAGATATCAGGCGTCCTCCGCAGGTTAGTACTCCTGGCGGTCCAAGTGATCCGCGGCCAGGCCCTTCATCTGCAGCCCATGGACAAGAATCCGGGACTGCTACCTATAAAGGAAGGTCAAGCCATTATCAGCCACGATAAATGGACTATTATTAAAATCCTAGATTTAAAGTTAATTTACGATCATTTAGATTTAAATATGAATAGTTTTCTTAATCTTAAAGAACAAGTTCGGAACTGTTTTGATATTAACATCTTTGATTCAGATTTTACTGAAGTCGAATCACAAACCGAATACGCCTTGAGTATTACTCTCGAAAAGTACAAACAATTGGTTCCCTCATTGGCAAGATCTAAACGCGGTTTACTGAATCCTCTAGGTTCATTAGTAAAGATGATTACAGGTAATCTGGATAATGATGATGCTGTAATGTATGAAAAGTTAATCCATGAATTAAAGACAAAACAAGACGGTATACAAAAGAAAATGACGATAATCGCTGAAATGGTGGGTACTTTCACAAGAATAGCAAACTCTACAGCAAGGAATTTCATTCAGATGGAGGAAAGCATACTAGATATTTTTCGTAGTTTAAACGAATCTAAATTATTCCAAACCAGTAATAAAATAGTTCACACCTATAACATTTTAACTAATAATTTTCAAATGCTCTACATCCGACTGAACGAAATTGAAACGGCCGTAGCTTTTTCTAAAATTAGATTGTTACATCAATCAATAATAGATACAGATGAATTAATAGAATTGTTAAAAGAAATTGAACAAACTGAAAAATTAGTGTTTCCAGTAAAGAGTGAAAATATTGTAAAAATAGAACAATTTATAGAGATTAAGGCGTATGTAAAACAAAATCAGATAAAATTTATTATGAGCATTCCATTAATTAGAAATGAAGTTTTTAACTATTTCAAGTTGATTCCCTTACCTATACATAATACCAGCAATGACCTCACTACCCTTATCCTTCCTAAACATCCTTATATCCTGGTGAAAGGGTCGAAAACTAAGCCACTCTCCCAGTCATGCAGTGAGATCGATGAAGCCCGCTTCTTATGCTTTGAGAATGATGTCTCACCGTTAATTGAAGATGAATGTGTTGCCGAACTTATGAAGTTTTCCGCAAACATTTCGAGTTGCCGCCCTGTTCCTGTGGTCATCGATGACGTGAAGGTTGACCTTATTCAGCCTAATCGCTGGATAATTTACGCGAAAGCTGAAACTCTACTCACCAAATACTGCGAAAATGAGATAAGTCAAGAAAGTATTTGTGGCACTTATCTGTTATCCATAGACGAGGACTGCCGTGTTAAGATACAGGAATTTACACTAACACGACATCAATATCAAGGGAAAGACGTAACTTATACACAGTTCCCAGTAGTTAATCTGCCTAAAATAAAGACCAGACCGTCAGATGTTCAGAAGAAACCTATTACCCTGAATGGGATCGATCTTGGCGACATCCAGTTCCTGAATTATTTGTTGCAGAAAAGCGGAAGTGAAATTATCAGTGAAAGTGAAAATTACGGAAGTGTTTTAGATCATAAAAGTGTTAGTATAGGAAATCTTGTATTCTGTGTAATCATAATTATAAGTTTGATGTTTTTAGCCTTTAAGCATAAAATTAAGGAATTTTGTAATTTGGGGAAACCTCGAGATAATCCTCATCCCTCGGATAATCTCGAACTTATGGAGGGAGGAGTTATGAATCCAGCTTCGTCCAATCGTCAGATATTTCTCACGGCATAAGCATTTAATTGTTATTCATTCTGAGAAGTTATCTCGCGCTGGACTCTCGCCCACGCATGGCCCGCCTGGCGATTTGATGATGATGCATTGTCGGTCAGAGGACCACCATAGTTTTAAGCCCTAGACTTGTCAGTCAGTAATTAGCCGTCATAACGTTCAGACAAATAAAAGTTAATTCTAAATCAATTAATTGTCTTTTTAAAAACATCCTCGCGGGCTCCCAGAATTTGACTATTTTGACCATTATTTACTATTTTGACCATTATTTACTATTTTTGACCATTCTCAACTATTATTGACTACTATTGATCATTTTTGACTATTTTTGACTATTTTTGACCATTGTTGAGTGTTTTTGACCATTGTTGACTATTTTTTACCATTGTTGACTATTCTCAACTATTGTTGACTACTATTGATCATTTTTGACTATTTTGACCATTATTGACTATTTTTTACCATTATTGACTATTTTTTACCATTCTTGACTATTTTGACTATCGTTGACTGTTTTTGGCCATTTGTGACCAATGTTGACAATTTTTAGCCATTGCTGACTATTCTCAACTATTGTTGACTACTATTGATCATTTTTTACTATTTTGACCATTATTGACTATTGTTGACTGTTTTAGGCCATTTTTGTCAATTTTTGACCAATGTTGACTATTTTTAGCCATTGTTGACCATTCTCAACTATTGTTGACTACTATTGCTCATTTTTGACTATTTTTTACCATTGTTGAGTGTTTTTGACCATTGTTGACTATTTTTTACCATTGTTGACTATTTTTAGCCATTGTTGACCATTCTCAACTATTGTTGACTACTATTGATCATTTTTGACTATTTTTGACCATTGTTGACTTTTTTTGCCATTGTTGACTAATTTTGACCATTTTTTACCATTCTTGACTATTTCGACCATTATTGACTATTTTTGGCCATTGTTGACAGTTTTTGACCATTGTTGACTATTTTGACCATGTTGACTAGTTTTGACTATTTTTGACTAATATTGACCATTGTTAACCATATTGACTTTTTTTTACCATTGGTGACTATTTTTGACTATTTTGACAATTGTTGACTATTATTGACTATTTTGACCAATATTGACCATTGTTAACCATATTGACTTTTTTTTACCATAGTTGACTATTTTTGGCCATCGTGACCATTCTTGATTATTTTGACTATTTTTGACCAATGTTGACAATTTTTGACTATATTTTACTATTTTTGACGATTGTTGACCATTTTTGGCAAATGTTTACTATTTTTGACCATTGTTGAGTATTTTCGACCATTGTTGAACATTGTTGACTATTTGGGACAATTTTTAACGATTTTTGTCAAGTTTTGTCAATTTTTGTCAATTTTTGAAAATTTTTGAAAATTTTTGATTTTTTTTTATTTTTTTTGAATTTTTTTGAATTTTTTTGACAATTTTTGACCATGGTTACCAATGTTGACCATTTTTGACCATTGTTGACAATTTTTGACCAATGTTGACTATTTTGACCATTTTTGGCCTATGTTGACTATTTTTGACCATTGTTGACTATTTTTGACCAATGTTGACTATTTTGACCATTTTTGCCCTATGTTGACTATTTTTGATCATTGTTGACTATTTTTTACTATTCTTAACTATTTTTGACTATTTTCGACTATTGTCATTTTTTGCCAATGTTGACTATTTTTGACTATTCTTGACTATTTTTAACTATTTTTTATTCTTTTTGACTATTTTTGACTCTTTTTGACTATTTAAGACTATTTTGGTTATTTTTTTGTCAATGTGGACTACTTTTGACCATTGTTGACTATTTTTTAACATTGTTGAATATTGTTGACCAATGTTGACTATTTTTTTACCATAGTTGACTATTTTTGGCCATTATTGACCATTCTTGACTATTATTGACCAATGTTGACTATTTTTGACAATTTTTGGCCAATGTTGACTATTTTTGACCATTGTTGACTATTTTTGACCAATGTTGACTATTTTTTGTCCATAGTTGACTATTTTTGGCCATTGTTGACTATTCTTGACTATTTGGACAATTTTTTACTATTTTTGACCAATGTTGACTATTTTTGACCAATGTTGGCAATTCTTGGCCAATTTTGACCATTTTTGCCCAATGTTGACCATTTTTGGCCAATGATGACAATTTTTATCCATTGTTGACTATTTTTGACCATTTTTGACCACAATTGACCATTCTTGTCTTTTTTTACCATTATTGGCCATTGAAATTTTTTGGCCAATGTTGACTATCTTTGACCATTGTTGACTATTTTTTACCAATGTTGACTATTTTTTGTCCATAGTTGACTATTTTTGGCCATTTTTGACTATTCTTGACTATTTGGACAATTTTTTACTATTTTTGACCAATGTTGACTATTTTTGACCAATGTTGGCAATTCTTGGGCAATTTTGACCATTTTTGGCCAATGTTGACCATTTTTGGCCAATGATGACAATTTTTATCCATTGTTGACTATTTTTGACCATTTTTGACCACAATTGACCATTCTTGTCTTTTTTTACCATTATTGGCCTGAAATGGTCAAAATTGGCCAAAATTTTTCAATATTGGTCAAAAATAGTCATGAATGGCCAAAATAGCCAACAATGGTCAAAAATAGACAACTATTGTAAGAAAAAATAGTCAACATTGGTCAAAAATAGGCAACAATGGTCAAAAATGGTCAACATTGGCCAAAAATAGTCAACTATGGTCAAAAATTTTCAACAATGTTCAAAAATAGTCAACAATGGTCAAAAATAGTCAACATTGGCAAAAAATTGCCAAAAACAGTTGAAAATAATCAAAAAGAGTCAAAGATAGTCAAAAATTGACAAAAATAGTCAAGAATAGTCAAGATTAGTCAAAAAGAGTCAAAAATAGTCAAAAAGATTAAAAAATAGTTAAAAATAGTCAAGAATAGTCAAAAATAGTCAACATTGGCAAAAAATGACAATAGTCGAAAATAGTCAAAAATATTCAAAAATATTCAGAAATAGTCAAAAATAGTCAAAAATAGTTAAGAATAGTCAAAAATAGACAACAATGGTCAAAAATAGTCAACAATGTTCAAAAATAGTCAACATAGGCCAAAAATGGTCAAAATAATCAACATTGGTCAAAAATAGTCAACAATGGTCAAAAATGGTCAACATTGGTCAACATTGGTCAACAATGGTCAAAAACAGTCAACAATGGTCAAAAATAGTCAATAATGGTTAAAATGGTCAAATACAATCCGGAAAGGTCAGGATAGTCAAAAATAGTCGAGCATGTCAAGAATAGTCAAGAATAGTCAAAAATAGTCAATAATAGTCAAGAATAGTCATGAATAATCAAGAATAGTCAAGAATAGTCAAAAACAGTCAAATACAGTCAAGAAAAGTCAGCATAGTCAAAAAGTCAAGAATAGTCAGAAATACAATAGGCTAGCCAGGAATAGTCAGCTATAAGGCGACTCCTTCTTATACTTGCGAAGACTTGGAAAGCTCACAACAACGGAGCTCCAAAAGAACTCCGAGCCCAAAAAGGGCTCGAGGTTTATTTAAAACTCGAGTCCTTTTTTAGCCTTGAAATATTCGGAGTCGTTTTTCTTCGACGAGCCCCATAGAAAAGCTCGAGCCTCTTTGAGAGGGCTAAAAGAACTCGAGTCTTTTGCAACACTATCTGTATATGCTGTGGGATTCGCTCGCACTCGTATCGTATCGTAGATAGCTCCCTCAGTTTTCTTTCCTGCGTTATTTGACCTATGTGATCGATTTGATAAAGAATAAGTTATTTGATTTAATAAAAAAAAAAAAGATCATGCCTACAATAATAAGAAATAATTTAGAAAAAAAAACTACGGGATTCGAACCTTCGTCATCGTCATCGTCTTTCGGAATAATATCCAAGACTTTTCTACTGAGCTATTTATGATTAGCAATTCAGGGCGAAATTATTAACTTATTTGCAGTCCTATTACGTTGTGATAATTTGCGGCTTGGCTTGCGTTGAAATAAGAATACAAGCGACGCAATAAACGCGCGCTGTCAGAGCTGGCGCGGGGAGCGCGGGGTGCGCGGGGCGCAATGCGTTAGCTCCGCCCATTCAGCCAAAATTTCCAGCTCATGTCCCCACCTTAATACGTATTATACATATAAACCTTGAAACCTCCGAAAGAAAGTTCTAAGGGTGCAGTTGACCATCATAGTAACGGCCCGTTAAGCAGTAAACGGACTGTCAGTACACCAAGCAAGCAGTTACTGCTCTAACGGACCGCTAGTGTCTAAGAGGAAAATAATGACAACCAGACGAGTTTACGCAAGCTGTTACAATAAAAAACGCGAAAGTAAAAGCAAAGTCGTGTAGTATAATATCCCAAAACGATAAACTATTATATAATTCCAATAAGCCATTGATGTATTATTTTAGCAGATATGGTACCATCTAGCAACGCGATCACAAAACTTGTGCTCCGTGCATAAAATTCACACTTATCGCACTCGCAATTCGACAATTCACATACATAAGAAGACATTATTCATCAGAATATGAGCCATGTTGGCAATACCGACATATTTTCTGCTTCTGCGAGCGACTAAGCCATACACGGACTGCTTATAGCTGTCGGAACGGTCAAGCAGTCCGTGAATGGTGAGGCTAATTCGTATTGTGTCCATGGACTTCGTTTAATAGGACAAACTATTTTGAAAAGTCACGCGTCTCCCTCTTCTTGGCAATGTCTTTGCGATAAACCGTAGCCACAATTCAATGGCAATTACTTTTAATAATTCTGGTTACCTAGCCTTAAGATTAAAATCAGGAAATTACTCAATAAAGTATTCAGCGCCATAATGAACGCGATTGTCGGCTATAACGACAATATCCATGCGTAGATTTCCCATTGTATTCTGTTTTAGGTAACATTTAAATATTTCCATATTGACTCAACGGGCTTTGAACAATGTAGTGCGTACTTGCGTAGGAACTGACGCCGGAAATCGTTGGCTTTATAATAGAATTTAAAATAGTCGCTTATTGAGTTGGCAATTTACAAATTCTTAGTTTGAGAATAGGAGCTTTTCAGGGTGACTTTGATGTCGTCGATTTATTTTAATCTATGACACAATACGTATCATTGTCATATAATATGACATAATGTAATAACGTGTGTAATAACATCATGAACCTTATAAATTCCTTATGTAAGTAGGTAAACCATTGTGTATGTGAAATATTCCGAAGAAAATTACTTTCATAGCAGTTTTTGTTCCGGCACGCGTACAGTGCAGCCGGAATGCGCTCGTGACGATCGATTTCGCGGGTAATCATCGTCCGCCATCTTGTTTTTGCTGTCAAAATAATGATTCGTTGCGTTACACTCTACTGTCTGAGCCTATTAAGTTAGTACGTTGTAACTCATTTTTTTATTATTTAGTATTACAAAAAAATCTTATGTTGAATAATATCGAAGGCCTGTATTCGCGTAAATTATTTGTTTTTTTCTTAAGTTTAATTATATTCAAGCTATTATTACAAGAAACATTATCTCGGATTAAGATAGTTCTTTTATTTTTTAAACCCTTTGCAAACCAACCAGTGTAGGCGTGGTAGACTTGTGTTTTATAGCTGGCCAGTATTCAGCCTCTGCGGTTTAAAATTGTTTGTGAGCTTGTAAGGATCTCCTTTCAGCGGTTGGGCATTGATCCGCGAAAGAAAAACAAAAGAAAAAATCTATGGAAATTACATTATTTCGGAGCGCGCAGATGACTGTAATCGGCCGTAGTTTATTATAATAATCGCTGTGCAATGATTATCCTCGACATTATCCAGGGCCACATTTGGAGGAAATATTTAGTTTTTCTTTTATTAATTGTTCATTCGATATCAATTTAGGCTATAATAATTAACAATAATAAACAATATAAACATTTATCAAATGATTTTACAACCCACGTATCTGTTGTTATTTTATGTTTGATCATAAAATTAATGGAAATCGGTTTTTTTATTACGTTGAACGACAAAAGTTTTGTCGTGTCGGTTATTCTTAAGGAGGACCACCAAAGTAATGGATGATTTTATTTATTTTTTAATGACAAGATACGCTTTTAATATGCGAACTGATGAGTGGATTTATTTACGATTATAAATGGGACCTTACATAGTCATGTAGATAAGAAAATAAAGCCATTTACTGAGGACTTATTAGTCTTATGGTGCTTGTTGGAAGTCATTACATGAATGATAATGCTATTTGTATTTTTTTTAATAAGTTTGTCCCTGTATTTATTTCCAACTAAATTCAACTTGGGCTATCACATCATCCGTCAACATTCACAGGTAACCAGTAAGAAACAAGAGATAAAAGTATCATACATTGGAAGCTGTCATCAATATGACATGGATAAAATGTTTTATGACAGAGCTTTCATTTGTCATTTAGTAATATTAATTTTGAAATCACAGCAAAATAAAATTTTAAGTTCAACCCTGTATACAGCTTCGGAAGGGTGTGCCTGCGCAAGGTAGACTTAATTAGTTATTAGACGCGCAAGAATGTGGCGCGTAGATGTGCGGGCGCATCTAGGCGGTACCGCTGCATGCGCGCGGCGCGGGCGATGTTATCCAGAAATTAGCTGGCGATCAAATTAGCCCCCACTGTAATGTACCAGTGGAATATATATTTAAAGCCTGTACATCGTATCTTAAATAGCTATAGTAAAGTCGCAATCTTGCCTTCTAAATTAGCTTTATAATTTAAAAAGATTAGCGGTCTCAGCTCTCAGAGACCCTTCTTTGTTTTTTTTTTGTTGAGGCGCTTTTATGTTATCAAGGTGCGTTGAATTCTTGATATTTTTTCCCAAATTAAATTCTCTCCCATTCTAGTTGAGTTGACACAGATATATCTTTACCTACACAAATATTATGGGCAGAGGATAAAACTGAGGTAACGGTACTTACCTAATATAGGTACTATAAGACATAAACTACGCACAATACGGCGAAGTGAAACGAATATGTGCTCTACATATCTACAAAAAGTCCATAGAGTTTTAAGGATAGATTAGCTTTTGAGGATTCTCGCTTTTGAGGCCCTCTTATTGTGTACCATCAAGAGTTTGTCTGTTTGTACAACCGCACACTCGAAAATTTCGATCCAATTTTGTTTGTGCCTGTCCATTGTCGGGGCGGGCATTGGTGGGTGAAATGAGCCGGGAATCGAACCGGCTCCCTTTGTCGGCTCGCTGTGACCACATTTACCGCAGTAATACTGCCGACCGCAGAAGGTTCTGTTATTAGAGGGGCGACGTGAATCCACCGAAGTAACTTGGCATTTTCAATGTTGCAAAAACAATTATGATTGTACCTACGTCCGTAATTTCAGTTTAAAATCAATTTTAGAATTATAATTAATTATTGGTGGTAGAGACAAGCTGTAGCCAATTGATTACAGCTCATATATGGGTTGGTTCCACCGGAATAGTAACACCCTGTCAGATATAAAATGTTGATGTTTAAATAATAATAATATCCTGGGACATTTTTTACACACGGCTACCTGATCCCAAACTAAGCAGAGCTTGTACTATGGAAACCAGATAACTGATATTACTACATATACTACTTTTTTATTTGTAAATACATACTTTTCAGCCTAAATTTTAAATTCTCTCCACAACGGCTCACAGGTAGACGTTCAAGGTTCTGTGTGTTGTAAGGGTTCCATGATTTGCTTTTGAGGTACGGAACCCTAAAAATATAAAGCACTTAAGAAAGTCCTCAAATTTGACCAGTCAGTCACGATGTTAAGACGAATAATACACGGTGTATTTATGAAAGAAAATAGGTAGTACCTAAGTGTGGATAACGGATGAGAGCCGTTATCGATTCGACTATCCACCGAGACGTGACCAAACACTATGCTTAGGTACATCGGCTAATTAATTTAGGGAACCGGTCAGGTGCTTAGCCCGAGGTCTGAGAAACAAGACAATTTGACCTCAACAATAATGAACAGAAGGTTCAACGATAAATAACAAGTTTATCTTTCATCGCTATGCCGGGTTTATAGAATTTACGAAATAGATATTCGCAAAATTGGTTTCGTGGGCAGAATTTAATTAGCAAAATGAAGGAACACCTCTATTTTATTATACTGTTATTATACACTAGTGACGAGCCCCGCTGTTCTCTACTTTGTATTAGTATACGTACGTGTAAAGCTACGTACGTGTTAAGAAATTATATTTAAAACCGCATCAAAATCCGTTGCGTTTTAAGAGGGAGAGGAAGAGTAGTGGGCTGGCTCTCTCACTCATCGAACGAAATGCAGCCGTAGTAGCTACTTTATGCCAATATTCTGCGAGAGGGTGGTACTACCGCGCTTGAGCCAGCCCGTATATTAGCTGTAGTCAAGTCAATTGGCTACAGCTTCGCTCTACCACCCCAGAAGTTTAGAACAAATAAGGGGGGGAACCACAGAGTAAAGGCTAAAGAAAGAGGTGCCCTTATTAGATATTTGTATGAAACAAAACGTGGTCAATGTTTTTTCATTTTCATTTTACTATTTACCGGTAAATAGTTGAACTACTCGCTTCGTTTTATGTCGATGTTAGTACTAGGCCGACCACTCGGTCGACTTGTTTAGGGCCAGTCCCCTTAGTAACTGGTCCATGGGGGGAACAGACAGACTTGGACAGAAGAAATTTACTGGGAATAGAAGTTAAGTTAACTTCATTCTGAGTGTTTCAAGTGAGCTATAGGTTAGTGGCCTTTTCAAACTAATAATACCACGGACTAAAAACTATTTGGATGCCGCGCTAGGAATAACTTGCATCAAAATAATTACGAGAAAAGTTCCCGGTCGGGATCGAGCGGTTTGTGATTGGTCGGGAGCGGAGGCAACGCATGATGATTGCTCTATCGAAAATAATAACGGATTATGATTGATCGACCGTATATCTTATATTATGCCTAATAAATTATTGTATGTTTTTCGTAACTTTCTCCTTGATCTAGAATCATTCACAATCATAGGCCTGTGCGTAAAATAACCCAAAAAAAACTTCGACAACTTCAACAAGCTTCTACATACCTACTTAACTAAAAATAGTGTTGAGACTAGTAGACCATAGAGTAGGAGTTTAGTCTTAAGACTTCAGCATCGAACCCAAAATCATGTGCTTATCAAATATGTTAATTTTAACAAACGGATGGAAAGCTATTAACTATTAATTTAAACGCGTTTCGCATCACGTTCACGACCCAAAGAGAATGCGGACGCTGTCAGATGTATTTCCGATAAAGAGCTATGTTTTATGACTCGCAGTGACAAATGATGTGGATTCAAAACGTTTTGGTGGTCCGATGTTCAGGAAACTGGACTATCTTATTTCGTCGTTCGCGGCTCATTACGGTAGTTAATTGGCCGATCGGGTTGATAATTGATTGCCTTGATTTGCATATGGCTATTGAGAATGTATAAGGATCTAGTAACGTCCTGTTTTGGAGTTTTATGATCTTCATGGCACTGGTTTACTTATTGATAATATACTCTCTGGTTTATGTTTTATGTGGGCTTCTCGGCTTAATGGTTTATGACTTGGTGTAAGGTTAACAGAAATTTGTGCCACCTTATCGAGCCACGATGAGAAGGATGTTGACAGCCAAATATAAAAATTGAAACACAACATTTTCAACTAATTTTTAACTTTCATAAGGCCCGTATTAATAAATCGATCTCAAGATTGAAATCGAACTTAAGATGCTGTTTTTGACAGATGTACCATACATTAAAACTGCGTCTTAAGATCGATCTCAACTTTGAGATCGATTTATTAATACGGGCTTAAGACATGTTAGAAGCCTTCGAGCGGCTTGAACAATTCTGACGTTTAACTTTTCCGTAGTAACACCGTGAGTCCACATCTCATCTCATTATGTTCTCCATTATGTGCAAAGGTAGTATAGTCACTACAGAAAGCGAACACCTCGTCAGGTGGTGATATACGACATATTGTTGCGAGAGTGGTCGCACAACAATCGCCACTAAAACTCGGGCATTGCGACTAAAAAGTCATGTGGAAACGTATACGACTAGTCCATAGCGTTGGAGTAGTGTTGATAGGGAGAAGTTTTATTTAATTTTATTATAGTGGAAGGCACACAGACATATGGTCCACGTAGACCCCGATTCCGTTAACAATTAACTATTAAGAAACCATCGGTGGCTAATTTATTCATTGTTAGTCGTAAATTGTTGGTGGCCGGCATGTTGTAATATTAAGGATCAGTGGTTTCGCAATGGTTAATTGTTAATAAACTCGGGGCCCTATTGGCAAGTGGCAACCGTTACCCCTGTACCTGTAAACATGCCCTTCGAAGAACCCTACGTTAATAACGTGTAATTGGAAAGACGACAAATTGGACAGACGATAGATCATTCCACAACTTAGTTGTCTTATCGTATAGTTAGTAGCCGACTATCTGAACTGTTCGAGCCCCCCGAAGGCCTCTGATATGGCTTAAAAGCTACCCTATAGATGACAACAGCCTAGACTGACTTTTACGTGCGCTCCGTGTCACTTACATGCTACACCTACGAACAAATTGTCAAATCAAAGACTGTCATTTGCTGCTAATGGCTTATAAAATAACTACACTTAGATCCCTCCAAGTCTTTAAAAGCTGGATCTAGTGAAAAAGCCTCACTGCCCGCTTCTGTACGCTTCAAGCAAGTGTCACTCTGCCGTGTGGCTTGTTATTACCGTGCACCACGACGATCAGCATCCGGCATCGTAAGGGGGTATTCACATGATGAAGATGACAAATTTTTTAAATACATTTTTGAAAGATTCGTGGCAGATTCGATTCGTAGCGTACACGTACCAGAACGGTCGTATTCTATAATGTACGGTAAAATGTATAGAAAAATTGTGGTCACGTTAACCGATTGTATACGGCCTAAGGAGTCGCGCGGACAGACTCGTTATTCTACCGCGGAGAAGCGCCCCCTATAATCCCTGTGATGAGATAATTAGGCGTCAGATTAGACGTAATAGGATACGGAAAATGGAAATTATGAATATGTGAACGGAAGCTCCATTCTGATGTAAGTGGAAGGAGTCATGTGAAACGGAAAAATCTTGACACAAATCCTGATTTCTCGAAGACGTCACATATTTGTAAGAGAGAGTAACAATCACATGATGATACCTCTGCTTTGTGCAGAGCGCCGATGCTATAACTCCACAGCCCACACCAGTGATATCGAGGGAGGATACTGGCGAAGTCTGAACAGGAGCTTCATCATAATTTCGTCTTCTTCATAGTGTTTATTGTTTTATAATACTACTTATTGTAATTCGCAATTACCAGGTCACTGAAATCCATGAACCATCATCCGAAATCCAATTTCTAAAATAATTGTTATGATTTTCATCACCGACTCCATCTTTTGTCTACTCTTTGGTAATACCAACGTTGGAAGTCATGAGAACGTAGTGTTATTAGTTGAATATGGTTTCAAGGAATACATAATGAATCCATGTTCGATTTGATGCGGGATTGCTTCGGAACTTTATATCGCTGCGTTTATGTTTTATATTGACGTAAAGTAGTTACAAACCCATTGGTGTATTGTTATAGCAGATATGATACCTTCTTACATCGCAATCAATAAACTTGTTTTCAGTGCACCATACTACTTGCAGAATATCACACATTTGCTCTCGCTCGCGCAATTCGATAATTAACTTATTAAATACCTACGGCGGCATTATTCACCAGGAAATAAGCCGTATTGGCAATACCGACATGTTTTCAACATTATTTTCCACGAGCGACTCACTCCGACTGTGTCCATTGTTCATCCATGTCCAGACTCCGTTTAGTAGGACAAACTATTTTGGACATCCACATGTCTCCTTCTTTCTTGATAATGTCTATGTTTAAACCCTAATAAATGAACGATTTGCGGATTTATTATGAAGTACTCGCAGTAGATTCAATTTATTGATGCGTCGTATGCACTCAGGTGTATATTATGGATCAATAGATTAATATGTTGGCACACAAACTCAACTGTATTGTCATCCCTCTCTTCGTCGTAATGTATGAGCAAGACAGACATATTTTAGTTCATCTTTTAGTCGCTTGTTAAATTAGATTAGTCTCATAGCGGTCTGGGTGTCACTGAGATCGCTCCCAGTCCATTGTACGGTAACCATAGTACAAGCGTTGCTTAAGGTAAGGATACACGAAAACACTAGACACTCAGTGTATAGGTACATCGAGTGTGTACGTGTGTGTCAGAATTGGGCAAAATTTTATTGCGATTAATTAATTGCAAATTGCAGGTGATGTCACAATTAACAAATTATTTGGATTTGTTTGTCAATCGCGAACAAATCACAATTAATTGTTAATTGTGACACCACATGCAATTAGTAATTAATTAATTGAAATTAAATGTTGCCCAACTTTGCCACCACCGCAACACCTTGTTGCAGTTGTAGTGGCGGTGAGACACTCGATGTACCTATAATATACTGAGTGTCTAGTGTCGTCGTATATGTAAGTTGTAACTGAAATTACTTTACGATTACGATTATTACTTGCTCCTATAATTTAAAAATAAAAAATAAGTTACCATGTAAATAATGAGGGCTCTAAAGAAGTCTATCAATTGAATATAAAACCGCCTACTTTGTTGTGTGCAATAAATGTTACAAAGTGTCGTGTAATCTGGTCTACCAAAGACATTACCAAGAAAAAGGTAGCGAATAAGGTCGGCGACGAAAAAAAGACGTCAATTTAGGGTCCGTAACGTAAATGTACGTCTTTATGACGAAGATTTTCTTCCCGAGAGGGAGACATGTGTGACATCAAAATAGTATTCCCTACTAAACGGAGTCCATGGACACAGTATGGCTCAGTCGTTAGCGGAAAATAATATCAAAAAAATAAGTTTAAAAACTAAAACCCGACTACTGAAAAATCGCGCTCTAAAAAGTATGAAACAAGAAAATATTCTCATCTAGAGGATAGCCGTGGTCCGTGTAGGTCCTTTAGGGCCAAATGGCATATGAACACGGACCACGGCTATCCTCTAGATGAGAATATTTTCTTGTTTCATACTTTTTAGAGCGCGATTTTTCAGTAGTCGGGTTTTAGTTTTTAAACTTATTTTTTTGATATTATTTTCCGCTAACGACATAAAATTGCATACGGCGCCCTCTAGAGGACATAATGTCACGAACTAAAAAAAAAACTATTTTTAATGAAACCGTGTGGGGTATCAAATGAAAGAGCTTGATGAGCACATTTCAAAAATATATATATTGTTACCTATAACTCCAAAATAATTAAATAAAAAATAAGTTTAAAAACTAAAACCCGACTACTGAAAAATCGCGCTCTAAAAAGTATGAAACAAGAAAATATTCTCATCTAGAGGATAGCCGTGGTCCGTGTAGGTCCTTTAGGGCCAAATGGCATATGAACACGGACCACGGCTATCCTCTAGATGAGAATATTTTCTTGTTTCATACTTTTTAGAGCGCGATTTTTCAGTAGTCGGGTTTTAGTTTTTAAACTTATTTTTTATTTAATTATTTTGGAGTTATAGGTAACAATATATATATTTTTGAAATGTGCTCATCAAGCTCTTTCATTTGATACCCCACACGGTTTCATTAAAAATAGTTTTTTTTTTAGTTCGTGACATTATGTCCTCTAGAGGGCGCCGTATGCAATTTTATGTGACGTCACATAGCCTATAACCAGCGCGCCATTAAGCCGCTTCTAACGATACCTCATTTGTCAAATTACGACAAGTCGTTTGGAAGTTATGTGGGAACAGATGCACATACATACATACATACATACATACATACATACATACATACATACATACATACATACATACCGGTCAAAATCATAACCCTCCGCCGTAGTCGGGTAAAAATATGTCTGTATTGCCAATACCGCTCATTTTCTGGCAAATAACACGCATCAAAATGCCTTTAAGTTCATTTTTGAATTGCGAGTGCGATTACAGATGTGTGAATTTCGCTGCATGTAGTGGTGCGCTGAGCACAAGTCTAGTGATTGCAATGTTAGGAGGTACCATATCCGCTAAAATAATACATCAATGTTTAATACAAATATTAGTTTATTGGATCAAACGAGGTACCTACGATACCTGTAGTGCGAGGCTAATTGGTCAGTGTTAATGCCGCTATAAATTAGTTTTATATTGGCTATAAGTACTTGATGGGTAAAGGTCCGATGCAACTGATAGCGAAAAACGACCCTATATAAACTAGAGTACATTTTATAAACTGAAATAGAGATATCACTCACGCATGCAACCGTACATCGCAGTTATGTACCTAAATGCATCAATTTAGGAAATAAGAAAGTTACCAAATGTGTGCAGCCGTGAGGATTCGAACTTAAGTGGACCGAATTCGACTAAACAAAACACCCGTTTCGACCACTGAGCTACGTGAAGGAGTTCGTTCATGTTCGTTTCGTTTCGCTGCGTACAAGTGAACGAGAACGTTAAAATTTGCTTCTCCAGCTGCTTGAGTGACGTAGGTACTGCCATCTATTGACATGTAAATTAAACTCGTAACTGAATTAATCAAATGTTCTAAGTTATAGGGCTATGACCGTACACAGGAGTGAACACGTCTAGATGTGAAGTCATAGCCGACACTTCATTTAATTTATATGCATGGGTATTGCCAGTGGATGATAGAACGCTCCACAATGTTGCATGTTTCAGGGTCGTGCCGTGGCCGTCTGACGCTCGTTTATTACGATCCCGACATCATTTATGTAACTTTACAAGTTAATAGGACTCGAGAGAATATTTATAAAATGCTGGACAATTTAAAATTAAATTAAATGTATGTTCTTACGCGGACCCTAACACTAAGGATCAGTTCAAACAGTGCGGAAAGATGCGCGAGCAATTTACTCCATTAAAAATAGGACCGTATAATATACTATAGCCTAAACTGGGCACGCGACGTCGTGTCTGAACTGACCCTAACCTTAACCCTTGCAAAGAAGTTAAATACGAGCTATGTCAAAATATACAAGGGAAATATGACTAGACACGCGTTCAAATCGAGATTAACTATTTTGTACACCGGATGGGTTTACCGGTCCTCAAAAGGTCGGTACCGCTTGAGTTGTAGATTTCCTGGGCAACGGTTGACACTTAGCATCAGGTAGACTTTTCATCCGTGTGCCTTCCCAGGCAATAATAATAATAAAATTTGTTTATACCTTTGATAATACCCTTGTAGTCTACAACGTTCGTTATTCTACAGACTTATAATTACAGGGGGCTTACCACCACCTCTTATAGCAGTTTTGTTTTAACGTTTCAGCTACTTTTTGTGCAATGACGTTTCTTATTGTCATAACAATAAGGTACGTCATTGCACAAAAAGTCGCTGAAACGTTAAAACGTTCCTGTGATTGAATCGCGATTAGAGTTCATGGTAAGGCCCCAGATCATCAATCCAGACTCCTTCTTAGTTGCCATTGGTAGAGTCCAAGAAATATACGTCACGACTTTTATCCCCATTCGGGGGTAGTCAGAGGCTTGAGTGGCCATACACCACCACATTGTGGAGGTATTAAGCCAACTCAAAGCCAGATTCACTTTTCACCAGATAGTCAGAACTCAACGTGACAGGTGGTGAACCTTGTTGTTGTTGATGTCGGATGTTGTTGTTGTGTGAGTCCAAGAAATATAGTAAAGTAAATATTTATAGGGTCCTGATGTGGCTAATGGAGAGGAAACCCGCTTAGCGGGTACTTAGATACAAGTGCAATTAGACTAGAAATGCCGGAAATAGCTCCGTTAATGTCCATTTGCTTCGCTTCCTACAGCGAACCATGCACTAGTAATAAGTCTCAAGCTGAATAGCGTTGACTTTAATTTTAATTGGAGTTTGATTTTACGCTACTCGCAGCGATTTACTACACGACAGGGCTATGCGAGGAAATGAGGGGCACCGTCTATAACTATGATAACTAAGGACCTCCGCAGACTTGCTACTTTTAGCATCGGCGATCGGCGATGCTAAAAGTAGCAAGTCTGCGGAGGTCCTTAGTTATCATAGTTATAGACGGTGCCCCTCATTTCCTCGCATAGCCCTGTCGTGTAGTAAATCGCGACGAGTAGCGTAAAATCAACATGAAGTATTCGTCATAATGAGGGCCCTGAGTGTAATTTTTCTGGTAAGCTAACTGTATACTCTGTAGTCTGCGTTTTCTCACTGCATCGTGTGGTTGCGGGTTCGATTCCCGCTAGAAGCAAATTTTGGAAACGCAAGGTGATTTTTCGTATATTGCTCTGGTCTGGGTGTCACTGAGATCGCCCCTAGTCCATTGTATGGTGGCCATAGTACATAGTGGACCATACAGTTGATGTGCAAGTCTGGCGAACAGCGCCCTTATCGGACGGTATTACGTTTTATAAGACTACGGGAAATATACACTATGGGCAAGGGGAGAATGGGACCGGGAATCCCTTTTTTGAAGAACAAACAAACAATTATAATTACAAAGTTTATAGATTGCGTTACCTTAATGTTTATTATCAGAAATTAGTAAATAAACTAGCAGCTTTTACTGACGGCTATCCAGTTTAATTATTACACACTATTCATAGTGCAATAAAATGTCGAATTAAACACTTGTTCGGAGGGGATTGCCGTAAAGCTGCCTTACACTGGCAGTAGCTTATTAACGTTTATACAGAGTGAAATCGAAATCGTGGGCAATATTTTAAAATATGACTCAACACATGATTCAGAATATTTTGGGAAAACAATAAAAAAATCTATTGCTAAAAAAATATTGCTCGGGTAAGCAAATAAGCAAGCCATTTAAGACGATACAAGAAAAAAATGAATTTTAGTTTCGGGGTGTGGCTAGCGTCGCGTGAGCTGCCGAAGGATATATCCCTCTCGCTTAGCTAGGACAGAACAGCTATGGAGTAGACTATAGTATAGTTATTTTTTGAAGGAACAATATTGTTTAATTCGTACAATTAAAATAATATGTCCCAGTGCACCTTTTAAAATAGATGAAATGGATGAAAATATTCAAATATATTTTTTTCGTTTTATATGGGATTTTTATGTCGAGTGTATTTGAAAAAAATAATTAATTTCTATGTTGTTTTTATTGCTGAAGACAAAGTAAGTCAAAAGAAGACAAACGATACCTACAATATGCTGATAGATACGTATAACAATATTTCGATCGTATAATAGCCTATAACCAGCGGACGATCCAGACGCGTCAAACGATATCTCATTAGTCAAATTATTATGATAAAAATAGTTTGGACGTTATACGGGAGCAGATGAACATACATACATATCGGTCAAAATCATAACCCTCCGCCCACCGTAGTCGGGTAAAAATGTACATACTCTGTGTCAGTGACTGACTGCCGGATATGAGTATCTTTTTCATGTTTCGTAGGCAAAGGAATACTTTGGTACTTAACTTCGATGCCGATCATGAAGTCATCAGCGGTGTCATAATATTTTTTTTTACCATATTTAATTTATTTTTTAATTTAATTTTCAGTTTTTATTAATTTTATTGATTTAACCATGCATTTATTTTTTGTTTATCTTTTTATCTTTATTTTTTTATCTATCCAAATCACCCTTAGACTGGTTACCGCCACAGGTGACAAGAGGGCTGGGTCTTTCCTTGCTCAAAAAATTCGCTTGACAACAGGAACAGCTTGAATACAGGGAGGACATGCAGCCAGTATCCCACGCGGACGGTATTTGTTTAATTAGGGGTAGGTTTTTATTTTATTGTATTTTATTTTAATTTATGTTATATTATATTGTATTTTAATGATAAAACATGAAAAATAAAAAATAAATATTTTTTTTTTTTTAAATTTAATTTTACTTTTATTTATTGTTTTATATTTATTGTGAAATTATAATAATTTTAATAATCAATATTGGACTATGTCTGAAACAAATACATTGAATTGAATAATTTAAATACAAAAATTATCACATTAACTCGTTAAATCACGGTTTACACCCGCTAGAACGAAAAAGATCCTAACATGGTAGGTAGGACCTGAGGGTTGGCCAGTTAATTACTTAAAATACACTATATTTATTTCAAGAAAACATTCATAAGATCTGAAGGCGTCGGACTCGCACATAAAGGGTTCCGTACCACCGTAGAATAAACACATCAAAAATATCAAGTTTGAGACTTGATATTTATTTTTAAATGTTATTATATTTTTAGTATTTGTTCTGCACCGGCAACAGAAATACACATTCAGTCAAAATTTCAACTCTCTACCTGTTACGGTTCGTGAGATACAGCCCGCGCTGACAGACGGACAGACAGACAGACGGACAGCGTAGGCCTAGTAATAGGGTCCCGTTAGCACCCTTTGGAACCCTAAAAAGTAGCCTATGTTCTCCGCCAAGACCCAGTCTATCTCCATACCAAAATTCATCAACATTGGTTCAGCGGTTTAGCCGTGAAAAGGTAACAGACAGAGTTACTTTCGTTTATAATATAATAGATTGAATAGGACGGACAAACATTTTCCTATCCATATCTGTAATGTTATTTTTTACGATAATTTATTGATGTATGATATATTTATTACTTGCCCATCCATACCTACAACAAACGCAATAAAGCGACTCCATTGTTTTGACAAGCAATGTATTCCCACTGTCGGCCCAAGACCATGCTGCAAGTATATAACAGTAAGCGAAATAGGGAGTTTTTACAGAAATGACACGAATAACTATGAAATGACAAGAGATGACACAAAATGACAAGAGATGACACAAAATGACAAGAGATGAAAAGAAATTACACAAGACAAGGAAAAGCAAACGAAAATCACGCTGCAGTGCAGGTCGTAGGTTCGATTCCTGCCCAGGACTAGCATTTGTGTGCATGAACATGTCCTCATGTCCCGAGTCTAGGTGTAATTAAGTGTATATTTAGTTTGTATTTACAAACAAAAAGTAGTATATGTAGTAATATCAGTTATCTGGTTTCCATAGTACAAGCTCTGCTTAGTTTGGGATCAGGTAGTCATGTGTAAAAGAATTTCCAAGGATATTTATTGATTTATCATAGGCGTCGGCGGACTGTAAATACTGTACTGTACCTGTAATGTGGCACGACCGTAATATTTTTTCGTAATATTTTTTAAAAAATCCTTCACAGGTCCGACGTCGAACAAGTCCGAGCGGACACTGACAATACAAAGTTAGAGAGAGACATGGTTAGTTCAAGTACTTAAAATGTGAGATGGCGATATTGTGCGCGCGCTCGGAAATAAACAACGTAAGCGCCAAACCACATTTTCTTGAATTAAAAAAAAACTACTTCATGAATTAAAATATGGTTGAAGGGTAGTTTAGATATCATTATTTGCTATGTTTTAGAAATAATTTCGTGATCTAAATCGTAAAAACATCGTGGTAGCAAGGAAAATTGTAAATAATTAGAGCTCATTTCATAAAAATTTTATATCGAGAAAATTTCTTCAAATCGTGATTTGGATTTAAAGATACTCAAGATAATATAGTCAAAAATCATACATCTAAATATAAGATTCCTAGTCCACATACTTACTTAAAGAAAAAGTAGAATAGAAAATCAACCAAATTTCGAACCCTCGTCTTAACTGTTATACCTTACCTGGGTAATAATTTTTTATCAATTGATTTGTTGATTAATATTCCCTAAATATTCTGAATCAACGTGGGCTTTGAGTTGGTTAATACCTCCCCAATGTGGTGGTGTATGGCCACTCAAGCCTCTGACTACCCCCGAACGGGGATAAAAGTCGTGACGTTACATTTTTTTTTTTTTTTTATTCTGAATCATGTGTCGAATCATCGTTTAAAATATTGCCCACGATTTCGATTTCACCCAGTATGAAGGGAGGCCTTTACGATGGGTCAGGTTATAATGGTAGAACACTCGTTTGGTACCTACACTTCCGGCTCTCTCACTCATAACACGAAACGTAGCTGTAATAGCTACTTTACGCCGATCTTCTGTGAGAGGTTGGTATCGAATTTATCCACCCTCATAATTTTACTAATTACGGGTACAATTATCTTCTCAGATCTTACTGGAAAGGTCCAAACGCTGCATAATATGGCGTCATATATGCGGCCGCTCTGTTTTCAGCTCATATACGGGTTGGCTCGACCGGAGTAGTACCACCTTTTCATAGAAAATCAGCGTAAAGTAGCTATTTTAGCTGCGTTTCGTATGATGAGTGAGAGCCTGAAGACCTACCCGCTCTCCCTTTCCCTCTGTCCGGCAAAGTGCGAGCGATGCCTTTTATGTTGCAATACAATGTCAAATGCAATGTCGACGGGTCCGTTGGCGCTGCAGGTCGTAGATTCGATTCCTACCCGGCACATGCATTTGTGTACATGAACATGTCTGTATGTTCTGAGTCTGGGTGTATATGTTTATTAAGTAAGTATTTACAAATAAAAAAGTAGTATAGGGGGCGTCCATAAATTACGTGAAGAGATTTTTGAGATTTTTCGACCCCCCCTCCCCCCTTGGTGAGATGTCGTGAGATTTAGCTCGACCCCCTCCCTCCCCCTCTAATCTCACGTGAGATTTTTCAAAAGCTTTATTCTAGAGGAGAAACATGTTTTACTTAATTTAACCCAGTTTTCTCGCAATTTTATACTGTTCCTTGCGGTAAAAAAAACGTGAGATTTGCCGAGATTTTGCTCGACCCCCTCCCCCCTTAATGCCTCACGTAATTTATGGACGCCCCCATATGTAGTAATATCAGTTATCTGGTTTCCATAATACAAGCTCTGCTTAGTTTGGGATCAGGTAGCCGTGTGGTAAAAAATGCTCCTGGATATTATTATTATTATTATTAATATAGCGTCATAGAGGCACTCTGTTTCTCGGCGATATGGATGGGCTGGTAATAGTAACGCCATTAAAGCAGTCTCTACCACGCCGCTCTACCGTCGCATCTACACCTCAGCGTTTGAATTACATTAATTTGTATCGGACCTTGTGTGTAACTCACCGCGTCATTGGTTTGCCGTGAGATATAGAAGTTTGGGCTGTTTAGCTCAATGACATTTTAAATTATAGATAGATAGATAACTCTTTATTAATCCACCACTAGAAAAAAAACATTTATAAATCCCACTAATATTATAAATGTGAAAGTTTGGATGGATGGATGTTTGTTACTCTTGCACGCAAAAACTACTGAACAGATTTGGTTGACATTTGGCACAGAGATAGATTATAGTCTGGAATAGCACATAGGCTACTTTTTATCCCGATAGTATGTTCCCGTGGGATAAATTATGCGCGGACGAAGTCGCGGGCAAAAGCTAGCAATTACATAATTTACACAAAAAGTGGAAAATGGGCGGCCTTATCACTAATAGTGATCTCTACCAGGCAACCTTTGGATGGAGAGGATCTAAAGAAAAATAATACGGGGTTGTACTAATATAAATGAACACTTATACACATAAATTACATTACATAAACAAGAAAATATTACATAGACTGATATACTGACTGGATTATAGACCTAACATACATGAATATTTGTTTTTTTTTTTTTTTAAATTTTACTAAGGTGTCAAACAAGCTTACGGCCCGCCTCATGTTAAGCAGTTACCGTCGTCTATAGATCCCAGCAATTCCTAAGGCATCGCCCGTATGTTGCCGACCTGAAGGGAAGTGGGATAGAGAAACACAATCATCGTACGGAACGGAGCTATAATAGCTACTGTACGCCGATCTTCTGTGAGAGGGTGGTATTACCCCGGTCGAGCCAGCCCATACACGAGCTGCAGTTAATTGGCTACAGCTTGGCTCTACCACCACTAAATTGGTATACTACAAGTATTGAGGACATTTATTGGGGATGTCTAAAGGGTGAAGATTGAATATTATTCCGCGAAGCTAAGCAAGCTTAGCAAGGCCAGTCAGAGATGGGTGACCATTAAGCGGCATTTGAACTGAGCGTCTCCTAGCTTCGGAGGGCACGTAAAAAGTCGGTCCCGGTTGTTGACATCTAGGCAGCAGTCGTTAAGCCTTGTTGGCCTTCGGGCGGCTTGAACTAGTCTGACACCAGGTTGGCCACTAACCATACGATAAGAAGAAGATTATTCCGCTTTGGTCTCATCACTTGTGACTTGCTCCAGAAACGATCGAGTCACGCACAGCGATGCGTTCACACGTGGAGAGGTGCGCTGCGCCCGCGCCCCCCGCGCCGCCGCGCGCCCGGACAACGGCGCACAATGTGATGACGAAATGGGATTAAAGGCTTCCACCGAGATGATGAAAGAATATGTATTACTACACATTATTAGTAGGTACGTTCAGAACATACTTACAAACGCCAATATCCAGGACTGCCAGATCGTATGGATACAAAATTTTATTGGTATGTGTAATGAGGTTGATTTTGCATATTTTAAGCAATTGGGTGTATAAAATAAGGTGGCTCTGCTGGCAGCCCTGAATATCAGATACTACTCCACCAAGCCAACTAGGCACTCGGGTATAAATATCAAACGATAATAAGTCAATGATTCCGCGGTCCGTCCACAACGTAGTTGCTCTGGGCCAATGCATGCGGGCAGCGGAATCGTTGACTTATTATTATTTGATATTTATAACCGAGTGCCTATTTGGCTTGGTGACGTACCTAGTATAGTCCGATTATCATCAACAAAAGTCATCTCACATCATAGCTCCGAGTCTCCGAGTATACGTTCGTGTCGAGTATACTAACCTCCGAAAAGTCCCTCTGCGACATTTCGGCGCCGTTATCTCCTTTTTCGAATCTGTCAAAGAAAAAAATACCAATAAACAACAAACAAATAACAAATGCATATCGCACACCTCACACGGCTCACGATCAGCATAAATTATTAGATTACAAAAAAGTTAAATTCGTTTTGAACGTTAGTTTAGTCAAATTAGTTGTAAATGTTGACATAACTCGTGTTTAACGTTTTTGTAATAATGCGGAAGATACTCTCATCTTATGTTAAAAAAAATGTGAAAAATGTTGGCTGGAAAAAATACACCATATGCCTGTATTTCTCAAGGGGATAGGCAGGGGTGCACCAAAGTGCACGCCCAAATTTCTTCCATTGTATTGTCTATTGCCATCATATTTTTTTTATTATTCCATTAACACTGCGACTGTAGCCTAGGGGTGAACACGTTGGGCTAGCAATCAGAAGGTCCCAGGTTCGATCCCCGGTGGGGGCATGCATCAATGGATGAATTTTCATCTATGTGCATTATTTACAGTTCGCTTACGGTGAGGGAAAACATGGTAAGGAAACCTACCTATCCCTCGGGATTAGGTAATAGTCAGTTCCTGTATACACGGCGACAAGGTTCACCACCTGTCACGTTGGGTTCTGACTATCTGGTGAAACGTGGGCTTTGAGTTGACTTAATACCTCCACAATGTGGTGGTGTATGGTCACTCAAGCCTCTGATTACCCCCGAATGGGGATAAAAGTCGTGACGTTATAATAATATTTAATTTTTTAATTTTTATTCCATTAACCACTTATTCCAATTAAATTATATCCACTTATTATGTACGTAGGTAACTTTCTAATAGAACTACTAAAACTTTTGCCATTCGCAATACTAATTATTAGGAATATCCGTTCTAAAACGTGACAGCTCTTAAAACATTTTAAGATTTTTAATTGCTAAATTAAAATAGCTTAATAGTTGGAAAGCTAATAAAATGACTGCTAATGAATTGAAGACTAATTATGCCGAGTATTTCAAAAGTGCGAAATAATAATTTTACTAAATATACGGTAGCTGATATGTAGATGCTTAGTGAATACAGACTATACGTACCTATAGTAGTTTCTGAGTTATGGGCCTTTGAATATTTGTGACAACTTCCCTGAGGGCCTACTCTGTTTCTTCTTACGAACGAAAATTGTTTGACGTATAGATTCGACGACGACGAAGACGTTAAACAATTTTCGTTCGTAAGAAATGTCGGAATCAATGAGAAACGTAGTAGGAAATACGCGAATTTCGTCCGAAATTTCGTTTTCGTTTGAAACAGAGTAGGCCCTCTGTTGCGGCCTTAGAACACTTCAAATGGCCTAGAAACCAGTGTAAACTGCATTTAAAAGTAACCACTAACAGTCAAGACTTGTAAAAATGTTTACAAGTTTTTCTTGAGTAGTTTTCGGAATTTTATACAAGTTTTAAAAATAGGTGCGATTTTTTTTTGTTTTATAAACTGTTCGAATTTCAATTAAAAAAAAATCCATTTAATTCTATTCCCCTAGTCTATTGTGCGGTAGTCATAAGTAGTAAAAGCTTTGCTTAGTTTAGGAACTGTAAGGACAGTTGGTGTGTAAGTCTGACTATATTTTTTTATTTGCTATGCCATAACAATGTAATTACTTATGTTTAAGTATCATTTGGAGAGGTTAACATAAAAATAACATAATATCTCTTACACGACTTTTAAATTATTATCTATAAAAGTTTAATACCCCTTACAAAGTTTTCAAAATCAAATACGACTTTTACCGTCTATAATTAGATGGCATCATTTCTCTCGGGGAAATAAAAGCTCACCCTCATTTCTGGCAACACTGTAGCATGTTCACATCCAAGCATGTTATTATAGACTATGATTGTTAGTACTAATAAAACTGACTCGTAAATATTGTCCTTTGGAAATACTCACACTTGGTTCGTAGTTAGAGATCTAACTTAAAAATAGTTTATGTGGATGACTTTATGCTAATATGTTAAGTCTAGTCGTATAATCATAATGAGGAAAATCGTCTCAGAATGGCTTAAAAAAAAGACCACCAAGAAAAAAATGAGAACGAAATAAATAGAGTCCATGAACAGACTACAGAGTACGACTCTATCGTCAGCGAAAAATAAAGATGAAAAGATGTCGGTATCGCCAATACGGCTCATCTGCTGGTAAATAACACGCATCAAAATGCCTTGAAGTTGATTATCCAATTTCGAGTGCGATAACGTGTAAATTTCGTTGCGTGTTATGATGCGCTATGCACAAGATTGCAATGTAAGGACCATATCTGCTTAAGACTATATAGGCACCTAACGAGGTAAGTTTGAAGGCTATGTCCTCTTAGACGAGTGGAGTAAAAATTTTGAAAAAAGTATCACCGTATTTATTAAACCCTCGTCTTTAAAAAATAAGCAGGAAAAAAGTGCTACATGCTCTTTGACTATGTGAAAAAAAATATCAAAGTGAAGCTGTTTTCGTCTTAAAATTTCTATCTCCTTCTAAACGGCTTAGAATTTTTAATTATTTTTTTCACTGAAAGATGGAGAAAGATAATACCTAAGAAAAATAAGTTCGATTTTGGTGATGCAATTGTTTTTCACGGCACAATTAATGATTTTCGATATTTTCGCAACAAAAGTGGGCGGGGTTTGTGCGCTGTCGACCAATCCAGACGGCCAATACGCTCGGCTGGGACGCATGGCCTTCAAAAGTACATCAATACAGACAAAGATTTCTACACAACATTAAGTAATGTTATAAACATAAGATCTCCTATGACCGCCGGGCACGCATTTACTTCAAAAACAGGTGCATATTACGTATAATTCAACATTTCTTGTTACAAACATCAAATTATTGTGTAAAGATGCCCACACAAAAACATCGGCTGATGCCTTCGAGCTATACCTTCGAATTTCAAACGGTAGCCAGATGGCTAAAAAAAATTAAATCCTAACTTGGCATCGATGCAACGCGGTATCATTACGCACACGAGATCTGGCGTGAGCAGAGTAATCAAACGTAATTTGTATGGAAGAGTAGTGTCACGACCTTATAATAAAGACTTAAGAGCCGGTTTTGAATGTCGTTGCTGGTTTATTTTAATGGGTATAGACAAAAGTTTGTTTTTATGTCAAATTCTTTGTATTACAAAAAAAGAGTGTTGGACTTTGAAATATGTGTTCACGTAAAGCTTGAAGCTTGAAGCATCCAGATGCTTCGACCGAGCACTCATGTTATGAGTGTCTTCAAAATTAGTGCTCGGGCGCGGCATTCGCCTGATGTAGACGCACCCCATATTTCCGCAGTGTTTTAATAGTCAAAAGCGGTGTGCCATCCAATTTGATACAGAGACCAGCTTACTTTACTTACCCACTTACCCTTCTTTAGGATAACGCAGACACTTGTCAATTACCTGTCAAATTTGAGATTGGCCAAAACCTAAAGTGGTCAATTACGGTCAATTACGGATGACTGGGGGCTTACCACCACCTCTTATAGCAGTTTTGTTTTAACGTTTCAGCGGCCATTTGTGCAATGACGTTTCTTATTGTCATGACAATAAGGTACGTCATTGCACAAAAAGACGCTGAATCGTTCAAACGTTCCTGTAATTGAATCGCAATAAGAGTTCGTGGTAAGCCCCCTGCTTGGCGCAGTGGTTCGAGCGTCGGCCGCTCGGCTCACTGCTTCGGGTGGTTGCGGGTTCGATTCCCCCCAGAGGGAAATTTCGGAAACGGCCTTTTCGTAATTTGCCCTGGTCTGATTGTCACTGGGATCGCCCCCAGTCTAATGTACGGTACCCGTAGTACTAGCTTTGCTTAGTTTGGTTAGTTGGTGTTGATTCGGCAAACTTGATTCAATGTTTTCATTAGTACCTACATTTTTATGACCATTTTTTTCTCAAATTAGTATAGTCCGCGACAGGTCAAGATGACTTTCGGGTTATGAGCTTTTTGCAGAATAAAATCCGAATTAAAATTAGCGGGACCCGCAACGCAACAGAATAAACTTAATTTAATAATTTTGTGGGCGATTTTAATTGTTTATTGGGTCCTGCTAATTTTATTCTGCAAAAAGCTCATAACCCGAATGTCATCTCGACCTGTCGCGGACTATACCTACCTATTACTCGCAAGCTCCACATAGTCAAAATGTGCTAAAAGAACTCCTTTAGGTACAGTTATCCCTATATCGTTATCAAGGCGTCGCGTGCGCAACGCTGCGCCCGCGCCGCGCCGCGGGCGACTGCCGTACGATTTGACAGCCACAATCGCCTTCACTCAACCACGAAATAAGAATATAAAAGCCAGCTACCTGTTACAATAACATGCATTTGTAAACGGAAAAATGACTGACTCGTTGAGCCTTTTTCAATCTTTGCTCAAAAAGTAGACGTTTTTTTTTTAAACTTAAATCTAAAGAGATTATTAGACCTGGGACATACACATAAAGGCCACCTGAAAGTTTCCGCACATAGTAAGAGACAAGTAGGTACTTAATTAAGAAAAAAAATAGAATATAGTAATCTATTTTGTCAATATGTCCCTGTAAATAAGTACCTACGTAGTTGAAGTTGATATCAGAAGTAAAATCTAAATGAAATTTTATAAATGTTGGATAAGCTACTTTATAATAGTGAATTCATATAAAAGGTAGAGCTAATAATAAAAGCTTGTATATAGGTATATGTACATAATACATAAGCTACAACCAACGACGATAATAATATTGATGATGTGGGCAGGGCTTACCGTAATATCACAAATAAATTACGCCGCCGTGATCTTTGTTCGACCGAGTTTAAGTATTATATAAATTGATATTTCCATATAAATGCGGAGTAATGCGGTTATTGAATTCAGTAGCCGTTTTGTAGGTAATGATGACGTGTTTATTTTTGAACTGGGTTTAATAAGGTTTAATATGGGTTTAATGGATTTTATATGTATAGTCTATTCTATGAGCTTATGATGAGATAATGGAGGCAGTGTTGCCAACTTAGCGACTTTTTGATCATCATCATAAACGGCATTACACACAGTCCAAGACAACACAAGACAAGACTTTTTTCACTCATTATGTCGCACCGAGTCGCTCTCTTTCTTAAATGCATAAGAGAGAATGAGACAAAATCGATTTATCTCGCGTTTTACTTTGTCATGGCCGTTTGTGCTATCAGTGCAGGCCTAATATAGTCGGATGACTGAGATATAGCTTTCGATCACTCTCTCCTATGAATAAGTGACTCGGTGCTACATATTCCGTGACAAATTCTTGACTTGGCCGAAGTGCTAGCACTGCAGTTCGCTAGGTAGGTAGGTAAGTACATTTACAAAATAACCTTAGAGGCATACAATCATTAAATAAATGTTTCGTTAGAAAAATAAAATAAATGTTTTGTTAGAAAAATAACAGAGTCGAAACTTACGATTTCAATACTTTCCTGTATAGCGACATCGCAGCTTAAGCTTCTAAAAAGCTAACAATATAATAAAGCGAGAAAGAATGTGAAGAATCTGAGCATGAAATCGTTTGGAACTCGTTCGTCATAGTCCGAGGAACACTACATTCCTGACAAACGACTAACGATTCGCTAAATCGACCATCCGTTAACCTGTTTTCTTATGGAATACGCCATTTGGCGATAGAGCATGCCGAATTCGTTAACTAGCGCTCTGGTTACAGTGCGTAGAGATAATTTAGGACGTAGAGTCGGGCAGAAAACTTGACATACTTAACTGAAAAATAACAAGTAATTAACTTTCACTCTTAAACTTTCTGACTAAGAGCCCATTTCAGAATCGTCAGATATTTTTTATCCACCGAATAAATATGGCATTTTTTTTTATTGGACTGCGGTGGCATAAAAGCGTACGGCCCGCCTGATGTTAAGCGCCTGATCTATGGAAAACTATCAAAACGTCCATAACTATTTCGTAGATAAAAGTTACCTGACGAGCCTGAAACAGGCCCTTGTAATTTCTAAATAGGAAATCCATACGTACTCTATATGACTCTACTTAATACCGCAGATTGGATTAAATGTGTGATGTACGGTACCTAATTATTGGGGGTACATATTTCACCGCAGGAGGGAAGAACAGGCATCGAAACACAATTATCTTGTTGCAAACAGGTTGGCTACAATTTATGTACCCAGTTAAACATTATCACACACTGATTGTATATTGTACGTTATTATTTATCATTTCACGTACTCGGTACCTATCAAACAGGTACCGTGGGTATAATTATCCATCATTCGTGACCTTCGGACGGTCACGGATGTGACTGGGTTTAACATCGACTGTTTGCGGTCAGAAATATCTTATTTTGTGTAGGCATACTCGTTACTTATGTATAATGTCGATATGAAACAATGGTTGTTAGATTACAATAAAATATTGCAGTTATGTGTATACATTTTACAACTACGGCGCGGCGTTTTCGTTATTCGCCATCGCTTGGGTGTACCTAACGCTATTCACACTATGAACACGACAACTTTTTTTTCTATAAATTTTTGACAGATAATGGGCGAAAAATTTATGGACCAAGGCCTTTTAATTTTCTTGTCTTAGCTATTAGACAGCCCCTCCATTGTAGGGTGCCCATAGTACTGGTGCTTAGCTAAAGGTGAACTAAATGATCAATCTAGTACGGTCCCCTATGTAATGTGTCTAACATAAGATGTGCTCTACTTATCATTGACACCCCTAATTAAGAGAGCTCAGATTATTTAGGAAATGTTACCATAATATGTAGCCGTAATGTCGGGGATACATAGGTGGAGACGGTAGAGTCAACTAGCTTACTACCCAGCACGCTACAAATGTTGGTAGTACTCTACCCTGCTAATGCTGCCTACATTGTTATAGTTCGTAGCATTATTAGTACTATACCATGCTCTATCTATTTACGTACTCGTCGCAAATATGAGGAAAATTTTGGATATTGAAAATCATCAGGCTTCTTAGTATCCTACCACATCCGTCCCCTAAGCCTTATACGGTTTTCCTCTTAAGGAATAATAGGTAGGTATGGCGGTGCACTTAATGATGGACTTGATGATGTTAATGAGATAAAAAATACTGGTTACCCAAATAACTCAGGCTTAATGACTTGCGTTAGCACCACTAACTGAGAGTTTAAGGAGCAGGTAGAGATGAGGTAGAGCTCAAAAATTACCTGTCAATGTCAGACTTCGGGTAAAGATAATTATTTGTGTACTAACATGTTTGTTTTTATAATGTACATGGTGATATTTTAGGTATATTGCCTTAATTTATTCATTGTTTATATTGTGGGTTATGATAGGACTACGTTAAGTTTTAAATTAAAATATCACTCAATAAACAACTAATAATAATACTCCCATAAAATTAAAAGAAAGATAACAAGTAAAAATTCTTAAGCAACCTGAAAAGGAATGCCCGTTGATGTCTTTTACTCTACAAATGCATAGCTGCGCGGGCGCAACACCGGACGCTCTCACAAAATATAACTATCGTTAGAAAACTAGAGATAAAGTGCTTACTTATGCTGCAGTAAGAGTTTAAACGATCAAACGGCTTTAGATAAAGCACTTGAAAGTACAGAACATAACCCATCAATACAACTTTCTATTCAACGACTCTACATAGAGGTAGAGCAGGTGTTTGCCTCCAATACACTCTGTAATATTTCTTGATAGTTGCTCGAATAGATAGTATGGTAAGTGTAAGTACGTTTATAAAACGTAATGTAAAAGACGAAAGCATTTCCCTCTACCAACATAAACGTATAACTTCACGCAAACATGCACAAATACATATTTTTTTGACTTAAACCACAAATAGGTATAACTCACCATCATGGCCATTGATTTAGACCAATTATAAACCCATTTCTTGGCTCAGAACACGGTTATTACCTACACACAGGCGGAAAAACAAAAAAATATCAATCGAGAACCACTCTACATGTTACACAGATACTAGTTTTTCACATCACACTGTACATAATAACACTGTAAAACACTTTTCAAGATCACTTTATTGCACTTCAGTGGTTATGAAGTTGGTTTAAGTGATGAATTCGGGTGTCAAGTGAAGTTTGGTGGTGGTTTTATCGTTTGGTGAAGGCGTGCGCGGGCGCAGCCTCGCAGCGACTGACTCTATCTAATCTGTGGACTGACTGCCGGCGCGCGGGGCTGCCAACAGGTTGGTGCGTTTACTACCTGGAGGCTTCGACGCGTGCACCACGATGTGGTGTCTCTTTCGTTTTTTGGTAGTTCACTACAAGGTAGGTTGAACATTTGGGAGATTTGGAAATGTGCTCGTACAGTAAAAAACCGGCCAAATGCGTGTCGGACTCGCACATAAAGGGTTCCGTACAACCTTAGAATAAAAAGTCAAAAATATAATGTTTCTTGAAGAAGAGCTTAGAACTCTACATTTCTATTCTATTCTATTATATGGGTCTAAATTGGCAACCAAGCTTACGGCACACCTGATGTTAAGCATTTACCGTAGTCTATAGATGCTCGCACGTTGCCGAGCTGAAGGGGAGTGGGACGGAGGGAGGGGAAGGGAGGGGGAGTTAGGCTTTTAGTTCTCTCAATCATCGTGCGAAACCTAGCTAAAATAGGTAGGTATTTTACGCTGATTTTCTGAGAGACAGTGGTACTACTCTGGCCTAACTAGCCCGTATATAATCTACAGTCAATTGGCTACAGCTTGGCTCTATCGCCTTATAAAAAATCTTCCAAACTCGTAAATATTTCAATACTCTAGCAACTCTACCACCATTGTACCTAGAAAGAGACCGCTGATGCTTCGATCTCGCTCAGCTGGCCGGAATGTGACCCGCTATCACCTTGAAGGCCGTAAGCTCTTCGACGGCTCAATGAAAATAAGAGCTTACTCACTTTATATAACACAGAGGTAATACTATCGACCTGAAATAGAATTAAGCCGAATTATGTAATGCGATATTAATATTGGCTTCATGAAAGTTTTATTTTTATTTTCATGCTTAGGTACCTACTTGCTTTGGCAATAAGAACTTACTTACCGATTTATGTAACATCAGGAACTTAATACTAGTGATCTGAAAACAAAAACAAATTGTTTTACACAATAAAAATATAAGTAGGCAATTTTAAACTCACTTTGCCATCGAAGTAGGTTAAGAAGGAGGCTTTTGTATAACAATCAGAACGGCCCCTTCGCCCCGCAACGAAACTACCTTGGATAGGCATGGAAATTATTGTTACTTCATTACAATTTCATTACGTGAAATTATTATTTTCTTTCACTGTTATTTCACCTGTTAAATTTTACAGTCAATAAGTTTAATTCAAAGTGAAAGAAATCTCACTGTAACATTCGATCATATGAAGCAGCGACTGATGATGTATAACGATGAAACTGGAGAGTACCGAACATTTTGTTAATATCACCCGTTTGCAGCTACGAAGCCCATCTGTATCCAGAAGTGTTCTGGCAACAAAATCAAAAAGAAAACTGATTAGCTTTGCTGTGACTTTCATTGAGGTGGAAATTAAGAGATCAAACAATAAAGCTTTATGGCAGATGGCACAAGAGATAATCAGTTTGATTATCAGAGAGATTATCAGATCGGATCGTAGTCTGATAAAATAATGCATTGTGTTGTCTACAACCATTCCAGCTATTCCATTACCTAATTATCTATCATTAGGTAATGGAATAGCTCGAACTTTACTGTAGACATAGCGACATTATTTTTACAGCTCCGATCGAGCCAAACAGCCAAAAGTAAAACGCCTATTAAAAAAATATAGCATATAATTAGCAGCGCACGAGTTAAATGTACAACTGTCTTTACTAAATATAGGCGCTTTTCTATTTACAGAGTACCTACGACGGATAAATCGTACAATGGAACGTAATTTTTGTTAGATTATTTTCATCACTTAAAATTTTAAAGATACACCTACTTACTTAAAGTTAAGATAAATTTAATATTTAATTTCATCCACAAACAAAATTATTTTATACAATGTTACCAAAATCAAATACTAGGTACTTACTGGTTGATGTTGATCTTTGCTTTTAGCACGAATCGGAACGTAATCGTTGCTAAGCAACTGTCAACTTGACGTCAGCTTGTTTACATTATTTTCTTTCAGTCTTGTCGTTTAATTTAAAATTGCGTGAATACTGGCAATGAAA
The DNA here is from genome assembly GCA_947859195.1 of Drymonia ruficornis. Taxonomy (NCBI): domain Eukaryota; kingdom Metazoa; phylum Arthropoda; class Insecta; order Lepidoptera; family Notodontidae; genus Drymonia; species Drymonia ruficornis. Next base: position 4,441,288 of record OX401924.1, on the reverse strand, counting down.
ATTAATTGCATAAGGAAGTGAATTGAATTGAACGTAATCCGTCTGACCTCATATGCTTCAATTACGGATCGTTTTAGCACCCACGCGAGCGTCGCGCAGTGTCGTTGAACATGCAAGTTGGGTGACTCCAGTCATTCCATTACGGCAAAGAGCATAGGAGGTCTCAACTGCGAGCAGTCATCCGAGAAGGTCTATATTGATCTCACAGTGTGACTCACATCAGTTTGTGTACTTATTTGGAAGTTTCCTTGCAAGTGTTCTTGTTAGGTAGGTGAGTAACGAGTGACAAAGCTTGATTGAACATTCTTTTAAATTTTATAGAGGTACCTTACCATTATTATATTCTACATATCCTTTCTACTTGCCTGTCTGGTAGCGAATATTTGTTTTATTCCTTTTATTTTTTACATTTAGGTATCTACTGATAGGAAAGTATTTTCATTGACCTTACACTTGTTGATCGTGACATTTTAATTTAAAAGATTATTGACCAGTTTAGTTGAGTTAGTTGGCAAATTTAAAAATACATCCCATAGGGAAGCATTACTACACTTACTGGCTTTAATAGACATTAATGTTGGTATTATTTCATACTTACTAATAATAATTTATATTTAATTATAATTAAAATAGTCAGAGTGGTCCACCTCTGCCCCCCCTTTAGGGAATACAGGTATTTTAGGATAGGATAGTATTCGAATGTAAGCTGCTTGGCTCATTGCTTTAATGGTTGTAGGTTCCATTCCCGCCAGAGGTAAATTTCATAAATGGCCTATTCGTAATTATCCCTGCTCTGGGTGTCACTGGGCTCACCCTCAGTCCATTGTATGGTATCAATATTACAAGCGTTACTGAGTTTGGTACTATACACGCAGGGCAGCACACTGGAGCTATTGTTTATAGTTATTATTTAAAAAAAGATAATGGCGATTTAAAAAATAAAATAAAAATAAAACAATGTAAAAAAGACAAGCCCGCTGACTTTCTTGCCGGATCTTCTCAGTCGAGGTCGCGTTTCCGATCCGGCAGTAGAATTTAAGAACAAATGTAAAATGACAATTTGTAAGTGCCCCATGGGCCTAAACAAAATAAACGTTTTGAATTTTTTGACAGTTGGTGTGTAAAACTGGTGATATTTATTATTTATATTATAATTTGTAGACAACATAATTAGCGACATGTCCCGCGCCCGGCCTCAATGGCAGCTTCAAGCGTTGTCGGCGCAGCGCCGTGACAACGAGCTCCGCAGAGCTGAAGAGCTCCAGAAGGTGGCTCACTACTTCGAGAGCAGCACCAACAAGTCCAGGCACCACGAGCAGTGGACCACGGAGGGGTACTATGAGAAAGCCAATAAGGAGGCAGAATTGCTGGGCCAGAGGAAGATAAGAGCAGCGTGAGTCTGATAGTGATGTAACAAAATGTATGTATGTATGTATGTATGTATGTCTGGTAGTGATGGTAGTGGTGTATATGTATATTAAGTATGTATTTACCAATAAAAAAAAAAGTAGTGTATGTAGTAATATCAGTTATCTGGTTTCCATAGTACAAGCTCTGCTTAGTTTGGGATCAGGTAACCGTGTGTACAAAAATGTCCCAGGATATTATTATTATTATTATTATTATTAAAAAGGGAGCCTCATATAGCCCTTTCCTATTAACTCAAGTCGCTGTAGGGCCTATAAAGGTCGGCACTCATTTATCAACTCAACACCCGACCAGCACTGCTTAGTCGGTCGGCGTCCACTAATTGAACCGGAAATAAGTGGACCACGCACTGACCACGCGGCGTTCACTCGTTGACCACACACGGTCCACTGGTTGATCACGTGACGTTTATGGTGTAAAAGCAGTGTCCGCCCGCGGAGCACCTGTCGACAAAGAGTGGACGCCGAGCGGCGAGGCGGTGCTGGTCGGGTGCCGAGTTGATAGGTGAGTGCTGACCTTTAGCCTGTAATTTTATTTTTTCTATTCAAAATGTAGGTTCTATTGTCCTAATCGTTTCATAATAACTCTTGCTACTTCACAAATTGCAGTCAGGTGCTAGAAACTCTAATTTACTTAATGGGATGGATACAAATTTATGTTTTATGGTTTTTCTATTATCATTAAGTTTTATGGTTTAGCATGTTCTAATGTCATACATTTTAAAACATAATATACTTTCAGACAACTTGAGGAGCGCCGTAAGAAATTGGAACTAATGCTGTTTCAAGAGAACATGCAGTACCAGCAAGAACTCAAGAGTCTGGCTTCACAGCCCAAGTTGTATAAAAATGGGTTAGTAAATAGTTATAACTAGCAAGGGCGGGTGTTGGTGGTGGTGGTGTTAGGAGCTCCTAAGTAGAAATTGTTTAGAACATTTTTTTTTGAAAAAATGTAAATCAAATCAAAGAGTTTATTTAGTTTAGGCCTACGGGGGCACTTACAAATTGTCATTTTACATATTTCCTTAAATTCTACTGCCGGATCGGAAACGCGACCTAGAATGAAAAGATCCGGCAAGAAACTCAGGGGCTTGTCTTTTTTACATTGTTTTTTTTTTTTATCGCCATTTACTTATTTTAATACAATGTATTTTGGTAATCAATAGCTCCAGTGTGCTGCCTTCCGAAATAAGCAAGGCAAGACACGCTACACTTTAACATGACACTGTTATTAACAAAGTGTATTTGAGCGATCAGTCCCAAGCTGATTTAACTTCCAAGTGATCCGAGATTTTGTAATAGGCCTTTTGACAGAGTTTAGTTTTAACTATAGTTTTAAACTTATTAACAGGCAAAATGTAACGTCACGACTTTTATCCCCATTCGGGGGTAGTCAGAGGCTTGAGTGGCCATATACCACCACATTGTGGAGGTATTAACCAACTCAAAGCCCACGTTTCACCAGATAGTCAGAACCCAATGTGACAGGTGGTGAACCTTATCGCCGTGTATACAGGAACTGACTATTACCTAATCCCGAGGGATAGGTAGGTTTCCTCGCGATGTTTTCCCTTACCGCCAGCGAAATGTAAATTATGCACATAGATGAAAATTCACCCATTGTTGCATGCCCCACAGGGGATCGAACTTGGGACCTTCTGATTGCTAGCCCAACCTATTCACACACAGTCGCCTACATTTTTGAAGGTAGTTCATTATGATTTTAATTACATTCCAAAAATTTACACCACAGTACCCTATATAAATTATTTCAGATCATATCTCAACAATGTTTCGACATCGACCCTCCAAGAGGTGAACCAGGGCATCATGGCCAAGGAGGAGCAGCTGCGGCGGCACGAGGCCGAGCTGCGGCTGCACCACGCGTGGCGGCTGCGCCAGCCCGAGCTGCGGGCCGCCGCCTCTTATATCGCTAATGGAAAACTCAAGTCCGCCTGGTGAGTTACAGCTGCCAGATCATTAAATGATAGAATTGCGCACCAACTCTATGGTTCCAAGTTCACAAACTAAGCGATGTTTGTACCATAGTTATCATGCAGTGGACTAGCTAGCCAGACCAGGGCAAATTACGAAAAGTATTTAGTTTTAACCACAGAGTAAAGACTTAAGAAAGAGGTGCCCTTATTAGATTTCTCTATTAAACAACGCGTGGTAATTTGCACGGGATGGCGCGGGTGGTGGGGGTTAAGAAATGCGTGGCATCTATCTACCGGGAAATAGCTGAACTACTCGCTTCGTTTTATGTCGATGTTAGTACGTAGTTTAATTATTTGCACTAGATGTCACTAAGTGTATGATCATAAAAAATTACGTACAAAGGGACGCCATCTAGTGTCGAATATCGTCGTTGGCAAGACGTCTGCACAGGACGAACGCCAACAGGACACTGACTTAAGCCACGCCTACTGTGATTACGTCACCGGCCTAGTTGTGCGATGTTTAAGCAACGCGGCTTAGCTGCTTAGACCCAGTCCTTTAGTATTAGGTTCATGGTTTTAACACACTAGCACCAAACATTCAATCACACACGCTACTATTTGTTGCAGTGATCCGAGTGTCCTACTTTCAAACCATTAGACCGTGCCAGAAAATCATTAATTTTCGTTCAATGTCACTTATTCTTTCTATCTTTAACCCCATACGAAAAACGAGGGGTTATAAGTTTTATTATTAACTTCAATCGGGTTCCACCACAATTTAACTTTTCCCGGGACTCGTATGGTCAAATTTCAGCGTTTTCGTTTGAAACCATTGTCGGTCCTGGCTTGACTAACTGGCGTGAGGTAGCCTGTCTATTCCCATAAATAAAGACCGTGCGAGGGTCTAATCTGACCCAAACTATAAGACATGGCGTCATGCCATCAAGTAATTAAATTTGCAGAAGAATCTTGATCATCTGCAGTTAACTTTCAGGATGGAACAAATAGTAGAGAAGGAAGTCCAGAAGAAGAAAGAGGATGAAGAGACGCGCAAGACGTTGCAAGAACGAGACGAGATGCTGCGCCGGCAGATCGAAATCGAAGAAGAGAGGCTTAAGGAAAAGGAGCAACAAGTTAGAGTGTGTATGAGGAGCTTTTTTATTCCATCCCATATTAATTAAATGAATAAATATTCAATAATATCGCCAGACTAATACACCAACTTTATGGTCCTAAACTAACCCACGATTGCACTATGGCTAAGTCGCTAAGTTCAACGGTTTTTGCACATGGAAACATGAGCCGTTCCGCAAATAATTACGTACAGTATCTGGCAGTAAATTTCACACATCGACCTTTAGAAGGAGATAATCGGCTTCGTAAAGCGTCGTCTCTGTCACTCATAATGTCGTTTCATTAGGCAGAAAGAAAGCAACCATTTTGTAGGCAAAACCTGCAAATAGGGTTGCCACCCCTACTTGTATTTGGGCATCGAATGCATTTTTCCGAGATAAAAAGTAGTCTTATGTCCTTCTTCAAAGTCTTGTCTATCTCTATACCAAAATTCATCAAAATTGGTTTAGCGGCTTAGCCGTGAAAAAGAACAGACAGAGTTACTTTCCCATTTATAATTATTATAAGTATAGATGTTAATGACCTATTTATTTTATAGGATCTCCGTGAAAGCCTAGAAGGCCAAATCGCCGAACTAAGTGAGAAAGAGACAGTGGTTAAACGCCTGCGGAAACAAGAAGAGAAAGAGAAAATGATACTCGATGACTTGCTATTCATATCGAGCGAGCGAGAGAGAGCACACGCGAAGCTCGTGGCGGAGAGGGACGCGAATATCGTGAACATGGGCTTGCATAAGTATAAACTGAAGAGGAAAGTGATAGCGGTGTTGAAAGAGATTGAGTTGGATTTGGAAATGCTGGAGAGACTGCGGGGGACTTTGCTTAAGGTATACCTTCCATTTTTGTTGAAAGGAGTCATGTATTAAATTAGTTACTGTTATTTAAGGTTCAGAAAGTGATTGTGATTGGTCGTGAGCAAAGGCTATACGCTGTGCTTGCTTTAGCGAAAATAATAATGGATTGGGATTGGTCTATTAAACTTGTCTTAGAGATAATTGATGGAATCAGGCGTAACTTTGCGGAAATCCATTGTTAAACAATTATAGAGAGGGACCCACCACTCACCCTCGGAATTGTCAACCTCCAAAATTATAAACCAAATGAATTGATCGATAATAGAAGAGGCCAACAAGACCGAACTCCCTGTCAGTCGAGAGTATGTCTGTCATGAGTCATGGACCCTAACAATTAGCAATTCTGCGCAGACAAAGCGAATCTAAAATAAATACGACACGTGTTTCGCTTCTAAACGAGGCATCCTCAGGACAGTTGGGCTGCGACTGAGCCTGATAGGATCCAGATCCAGGATCTTGTCCTAGAGTGCAAAGTGTGGTTGGTCCGTAAAATTAAATTTGTCGCCGTCCTTCTTATGATAGTAATGAATGAGCTAGACAGCGATATTATTGAATTAGCCGTCTCAAAATTAGTTCATCGTTATTCTTCTTCTTATTGTATGGCTAGTGGCCAACCTTATGTGAGAGTTGTTCAAGCCGCCTGAAGGCCTCTGACGGGGTTAAAGACTGCTCCCTAGGTGACAACACCGGGGACCGCCTTTTTAGGGTTCCGTATCCAAAGGGTGCCAACGGGACCCTATTACTAAGCCTACGTTGTCAATCTGTCTGTCGGTCCGTCTGTCAGCGGACTGTATCTCGCAAACCGTAATAGATAGAGTTGAATTTTTCACAGAATGTGTATTTCTGTTGCCGCTACAACAACAAATACTAAAAATAAAATAAAATTTAAAAATAAAGAGGGTTCCCATACAAGAAACTGGATATTTTTGACGTCTTTATTACGGAACCTATTTTGTGCAAGTCCGACACGCACTTGGCCGGTTTTTTTATATTTTTCCCTCAGTTGTTATTTACGGCGGGAGACGTTAGCATTGATTGTGAGAATGTTGTTGTAGGAACATGAATCCGAGCAAGATAAATGCGCGCAGTACAAGCGCGCACTGGACGTGGCGTGTGCGGAGCTGGGCGAGCATCGCGAGAGGGAGCGACAGAGGCAGAGGACTATAGAGGCCATGTACGACGGCGAGGCAAGGCAGATCAATGAAAAACAGGATAAGGTAACCTTGACTATGAAATATGCAATTTTGACTGCTCTCTTATCTGCTTAAAATACATATAATAAGAAAAAGCGCCGCTAACCTACTCTACCTCAAGGTGGTGTGGAAATTAGTTGTTTTGGCCAAAACGCATGTTGAAGTACACTTTGCGGCGCTCGTACGCTAAAACTATTGATTTTACAAAAAACATTGTTATTACATAAATTGTAGGAAACAATCTCTTGTTTAATTTTGTACTACATGTTTTTATCGTAAAATGAGTTGGAAAGGAGATATTGTCATAAAACTGCTTTTAGGCGCCATCTTTCCAAAATGTAGACGCAAATGGCAAAGCTACGAGGTGGCAAAGTTGAAATTCGGAAAGAGCACATCGAAATCGATAAGATTACCCATTTTCAAAACTCCCGGAAAACTGTCCAGTCAAATCTACCAAATGACTGGACTAATGCCCGATCCTCATACTTATCTCCACGTGCTTCAGTTATGGGCAAAAGAACGGGAAGCTCGCGCGATCCTCATGGAGGAAGTTATGTCAACGCTCAAGAGACAAGTGGAAGAGAAACTAGAAGCAAACAGACTGCAGCAAAGGGCGAATGTACTGGAAAGGGAGAAGATTTTAGAACAGATGGAGAGCTTCCATCATGAAGTGATGGCGAGGGAACGGGACACACAGGTTAGTATACTACTCTTCTAAAGGTGGCTTTAGTCATTTTCAAGTAGTCCATTTTGTTTTATGTTCTAGTACTAGTACTAGCTGTGGCCGCAACTTCGTACGCGCAAATTTTAGATAAAGATTACCCGCGACTACGTCCGCGTGGAATTTAACCTTTTTTTGCGGGGAACACAATTTTTTTTTTAAATAAAAGATCAAATATAGATCTGTTATTTATTGATTTTATTTTTAGTATTTATGTTGCTTGCCGTAATAAAGTTTTTCTTTCTTTCTTTTTTCTTTCTATAAAATATAAGATCAATAAAAGATGCAATCACTGATCGGTTAACGATCGGAGGTTAAGCAACGCTTGGCAAGGTCAGGCGGAGATGGGTGACCATTTAGTGGAATTTATACAGAGCGTTTCCGTGCTTCGGAGGGCACATAAAAAGTCGGTCCTGGCTGATATCATCTAGGCAGCAGTAGTTAGTCTTGTCAGACCTTCGGGCGGCTTGATCAAGTCTGACACCAGGTTGGCCATTAACCATACGATAAGATGTTTTTTTTACTGACCCATTGTTGGGCAAAGGTCTCTCCGTTTCTCTTTCACAACTCCCGATCCTGAGTCATTTGCTGCCAAGAAGATGATTACGGTATGTTAATTTTGCCTCTTCCTTCCTCTCCCCTAGCTGAAGAACTCGTCGTACTCCACGGTGACTGCGCTGCAGTCGCAGCTGAACGGTCTGCGGCTGCAACGCGAGCAGCTGGCGGCGGCGGGCGAGCGCGAGGCGGAGCTGCGCGCGGCCGCCGCGCACGAGCGCGACCTGCGTGCCGAGATCGCGCGCGCGCACCGCGACGGGGACACGCAGGCCTGGACATAGGACACCATGACACGCAGGCTTGGACCTAGGACACTATGACACGCAGGCTTGGACCTAGGACCTAGGACCTACATCCACAGACCAATAAGTAATAGACGACGTAAAGCCGGGCACCCCTGCTCGCCCAACATTATGACATTTTGTGGTCCGTTCAAGGCTTGACCAACTTATGACAATAGAGAATATGCATGGATCGGAAAATCGTTTGAAACTTTGTAACAATGTTTTTATTATGTTCATCTATTTTATCAATTTTTAAATTGCTTGCATAGGCGCAATACTGTCGAAAATTTTTGAAATTTCGAAAAAAAATATGTTTTTGTTGCGTTAGTGTTGGTGTTTATACACTTTAGCACAACACATTATTTTCTAGATTTATGTAAAATCTACGGGAAATATACGGGAGCGCGCATGGAGGACATATCCGACTTCGCCAAACTAATACCTATAACGTCATAATACTCAACTGACGGCGTCCTCATGTTAAAATAATTTAACACGAAAACTGTGTCCAACCAACAATAGTTTAATAATAAAAAAAAATTGTTACCTAAAAATAGGAAATCATGCATATTCCCTATTGCATGCTCATAGGTAAAATAGTCGACGTAAGTGGTGTCTTGTCTTATTGGTCCGTGTGGTATGAAAAGGAGATAATAGCTATTATTATGCCTAAGACTGATTTCTGCATTGTTTTTTATTACTTTTTCATAGTGTTAAGAGTGTTTAAAAAAATGGATTGCCTTGTGAGGTTGCTTTATTTATATCTTTGTGATAAGCAAATAGTTATATTAATAAAAAGTAAAGATAATATTTTTAGGTTAATGTTGCAGACTAAATACTCATTGTCGATCTGTAATTTGCCAAAATAGTAACAGGAATGACGAATAGAGAGAAAATGGGGTAAACGGAAAATGCTATTTGTTTCTTTGCATGCCTCTGTCATGCCCATCATTGTATTTCAAAGTGAGACTAGTTAGGATACATGACGTGATGATTTTCAATACTCCTAACAGAGGTCAAAGAGATGTATTTTTATAGATATATAGTTAAGAAATGTGTGGCCTATAGTGTGAAAATAAAAGATTTTTGTATAAAATGGTTTTTTTTTTTCAATGTACATTTTACATAAAGTAAAATCCTATGAGACTTATTAGCAAATACTCTATAATCCTTTCCATTTGATCAAAATTAATATCTCAATCCACTACGGGAAAGAAACCTGAAAAATAATCTTACTACTACATTACCTGACATTCTTTTTTTTTTTAGTTTCATTGAGAATAATGCTTGGTTTACACTGCCACCTTGTGTCACACTTATTAACAAATTAACACTACTGTACAATAAGAAGTATTTATTTCCGTAACAGATGGCGCTGATGTCATTTTATTTGTGTGAATTAATATCATTACCTTGTATGTAGATGTCACTACTACCGCTGCTCTTATTCGCTTGATATCGCATACACTAACATAGATGGCGCTAATTTAACAATCAGATAATACCGTAGTTTGGTTCGGTATTCGGCTCTTGAAAAAGTCAGTCTATCACGCCTGTATTCCACAAGAGGGCAGGTAGAGATCCCATAAAGCTAAGTTTAGACTAGAAACAAAACATAATATACCTATGCAGAAATTGACTTCTGCCATTGATATTGATGACTTTCGCAAGCAATTCCTCCTACTAAATGAGCTTAGCGTTGGCGCAATTTTTACACGGTCAAAATTGCTGAATTTGCTTGAAAAAGTCAACTTCTGAAAGTTTCGTGGCTAGTTAATAAACTTAGCTGAGTTTATTAGTTGCTGTGTTTTAGGGTTCCGTACCTACCCAAAGGGTGCCAATGGAACCCTATTACTAAGCCTCCGCTGTCCGCCTGTCCATCTGTCAGCGGGCTGTATGTCACGAACCGTTATAGGTAGAGGGTTGCAATTTTCACAGAATGTGTATTTCTGCTGTCGCTACAACAAATAAATAGGTACTTAAAATAAATTAAATTTAAAAATAAAGGGAGTCCCCATACAAAATAACATAATATTTCTTACTTATTGTCTTATGGTCGGTTTACATACAAAAGACTTCAACGTGTGACTCTAAATAGCACCATTTTTGGGGATGTTTCTTTATATTCTACGGTGGTACGGAATCTTTTATGTGCGAGTCCGACACGCACTTGGCCGGTTTTTTTTATTTCTATGAAGAAAATAATATTCACCTAACTATGACCTATAAATAAATAAATAAATGCCCGAGACGGTAACATACCTACGTAGGAAATTAAAATTAAAAAACATGACAATCCGAATTGAGAATCTCCTCCATTTTTGATGTCGATTCTTATGTACCTAGGCAGCTGTATATGCTTACCCATTTTCAAGTTAGGTACCAATTTTAAAATAAATTGCTTATTAATCACTTATTTAACATTCCATCACGCCTGTAGAAATCAATATCATCCCATTTCTGAAGAAAGAGAGGCGCAAATCTTCAGACTTGAGACTCACATTTCACCGACAGGGGCGGATTTGATACGCTAAAATTGCCGTCCCCCCTACTCCCTGTAAAGCACAAAACATTGAATGATAATGTATAAGAATTAAAATTAAATAATAACTAAGTCTATAATGTTAAAATTATACCAATCAGTGTCTTTAGATACCTACTGATGCATCAACATCATCATTTCAGCCAAAAACGGGCCTGTTAGCGTGGTTGGCGCGGAGGCGACTTTCACGCTGCAGGTCGTAGGTTCGATTCCTACCCGTGACATGCATTTGTGTGCATGAACATGTCTGTATGTCCGGAGTCTGGGTGTAATTATGTATTAAGTATGTATTTACAAATAAAAAAGTAGTATATGTAGTAATATCAGTTATCTGGTTTCCATAGTACAAGCTCTGCTTAGTTTGGGATCAGGTAGCCGTGTGTAAAAAATGTCCACTTTTGGACAAAGGCCTCCCAAAGGTCTTTGACAACGGCCGGTACTGGTGCAAACCGTCGCCAGGGATAGCGGAGCTGCCAGGGACTGCGGGGGCCTTTTCCGTTTGTATATTTTCATTGGGGGGATTTGCCAATACTCGCCGCGCTGGCAGACGGGTTGGCGAGCGCAGTAAATTTGTTGGTCAGGTTACAGAGAACGCTGCTGCCTATTCTCTGATTTAATTTCTTCAGTCGCCTCTTACGACACCCACGGAAAGAAATGGGGTGGTGACATTATATCCCGGCATCACATGGGTAGATACCGATACTAGGTAACTTTTTAAATTTTGCCGCCCTAGGCCCGGGCCTGCTCGGCCTATAGAGAATCCGCCCTGTTGGTACGCTGAACATCCCCAATTTTTGAAATCAGTAGGTAATAGGTAGGTAAGTAGACGTTATTTTACAAATTTACATGAAAATTCTCAAAATCTAAATATTAGCAGCATACCTAAGCCTTAAAATTTACCTATAAATAGAAAGTTATGATGAAAGTTAACACTGGCAATAGGTACCTAACAGTCACCTTTGTTTCCATAAATGCTTTGTAAAACCATTGTAAACTGGCATTGTTTATTAGGACAAGTCCAATTCAAAAAACAGCGTTTTGAAAAGCTGTAGGTATATTATGTTTTACCAAGGTATTTTGCATAGTTATTTGTTCCTAATTAAGTAAATACCTAGGTATACCTATGTACCTAATAGGTATTTAGTTATATCCTACCGGGCACAGCAGGAGTCCTTAGTCCACCACCGTAGCCTAGACGGTTGGCGAACTTCGCAAGTTTTTTAGGGTCCCGAGGAACCCTTAGGTATATTATTTTTACTTTTTGCAAATTTTCTATTAAGAGACTGTACGGGGCACTCAAAATTATTCTGTTTGCGTTTGGGAATTTCCCACGCGTAGGTAGGCGCAGGCCAGGAGGCTGCAGATGGCCGGCAATGTTCGACCGCCAAGAGTTTTCGATTTTTTTCTTTTTTTTTAAGGATTGCGGTGGCAAAAAAGCGTACGGCCCGCCTGCTGTTAAGCAGTTACTGTAGCTTATAGATGCCTACAATACCAAAGGCATTGCTCACACATTGCCGACCTGAAGGGGAGTGGGATGGAGGGAGGGAGAAGGGGGGTGGGCTTTCGGCTCTCACACTCATCGTACGAAACGCAGCTGTAATAGCTGCTTTGCGCCGATCTTCTGTGAGAGGGTGGTACTACCCCGGTCGAGCCAGCCCGTTTATGAGCTGCAGTCAATTGGCTACAGCTTGGCTCTACCACCTTAAAAATACGTTACCATTCGATATAATATGATGATGACATGATGATAATATTAGGTTTTGCAATAAACAATTGTTAAGAAACTCGAGATTGAGATTCGGCGCTACCCCTCCACCCCTAAACGCCCCTCTCGTAATTGATGGGCACAAATGGCAGTCTAAAAAATAATTTTCAATATCCCATGCGTACCTACGGTGGTAGAGCCAAGCTGTAGCCTATTGACTGCAGCTCATAGGTATACCTACGTGCTGGCTCGATCGTATTTGTACCACCCTCTCACAGGAGATCGGCGTAAAGTAGCTATTTTAGTTGCGTTTCGTAGGTATGATGAGTGAGAGAGCCAGAAGCCCAAACTCCAACTCTCTTTTCTTCCCTCTGTCCCACTTCCCTTCAGATCGGCTACGGTAACTGCTTAACATCAGGCGGGCCGAACGCTTGTTTGCCACATTAGATATACAGGGTGGATTTTTGAGACGAGGCAGTAAGAGCAGGTACCTCAACCGTTGTAGTTACAGGAAAACGTTCGTAAGAGACCATCCATAACTTTTTGAGATATTCTGAACTGCATTCACATATTTTGGAATGGTGTTTTAGCATTTTTTTCGCTGACAGAATCTCAAAAAGTTATGGATGGTCTCCTACGAACGTTTTCCTGTAACTATAACGGTTCAAGTAGCTGCCCGTACTGCCCCGTCTCAAAAATCCACTCTGTATAATAAATGGGTCCACAGTAAAGAAGTAACCTACAGGCGCATTACCATTCATTAATTTAACGGTAGCCAACATCGATATAAGTTTCAAATTCTCCATCGGGCTGCACCAGCCGCCTACCACATCGCAACCCGACATCGGAAACATAAAAATAAAGAAAACACTCGCTCGTCTAGAAGGCGGGCAACTGTCTACATAAACATAACCCGATCACGCCCACAGTCAAAACATTCTTCCAAAGCCGATACGCAAACCATAAAATAAGACACCCGACCGGCCTAGAGCCGTAACCGAAAAATCCAGGCTCTATAATTATGTTCAGCTACCACTCGATCTACCGGCGAGCCAATTTAAATTTACTGCGAACGCCGCACGTGTCCCACAAAATGAAATCCCACTACCGCACAGAAACACGCACGAAAAAAAACCATAGAGAAATACGCGAGGCGCCACCCCCTCGACGTTAGTGGCCGCTTACTTGAACCACGCCCGTTTCTAAGCGCTACTATTCGGCTCTCACTCGAGCTTGCGTTATCACTGTGATACCGTCTTTGTCTGGCACGCGCCGCCGCTCGAAAACTACAGCTTTTTAGTCAGTACGCGTTTGGTAGTCGCGCGTGTCGGTGCGTTGTCGTGACGCCGCGCAATTCGTCGCGGTGTGTCAAGTGCAGTGCCGTGTAGATAGAGGTGCCGAAGTGGCGGGTTTCCTTGCCGCAGGACGGGGGGCCCATGCCCCCTTCCACCAGCACCACATTGGTAAAAGTTAGTGTCCTGTGCCTGGTCGTAGAGAAAAACTATAGTTTTATTATCTGAACTGTGAATGTGATGACGATGCCGACGTATGGAGGTTGTTTATTAATGTTATGTTTTTTATACTATGTTGTAACATAGTTTTTTTTGTTATTAAGAACGATGATATGTTCATAGAATTATCCTCGATGTAGTAATAACAATGTTTCCCTAAGTAGGTATTAGACTAGAGCTTTCTAAGAATCGTTAATCCGCATGATTTACTTCTGGTCCATCTCTCGCATCTATGACAGTTTTATTATTGAAAACCTTTAAAACAAAACTATTTAACTCATAATTATCTTGTAGTTACTATTTTATTGATTTATTCTAATAATAAGGATAAAATTTGTGAGAACATGTTTTAAAACAAAATTTGAGCTCATGATACAAACTCTAAATGTAATTAAAAGGTTACAAAATTACTTGTTTTCAAACTGTAATCACATAAATCCCTGAATACGGCTCTTATATTAGGCCTAGGACATTGAGATAGGCCTAGAGTACTCGCAACAGATTTTGCAATATCATACGCTGAACACTGGATCTCCGGCAGCGAAAAACTTAACTTTTTATGTTAAACAACCATAACTAATTTTAACGCTCTGGTGAATAGCGAATAGGATTTCCTACCTTTTATCTCGCAAAATATAATAATTGATTAGAACCTATCAAAATCATCTAAAGATCAGGCTCCAACCCAAAGCTTAGAGATGTAACAACAGAACTTCTTACCTACGTTTTTATTTTTATTTTTCATAAAATAAACAACAAATAATCTTAAGAAGACGATAATAAAAAAAATATTTATTATATTGATCTGCGTTTCTATTATACATACCTACCTGACATCATATATATAATGATATATGAGTTAATATACGTAGGTTTAGGTCCATAATTTCCTAGGTAGACCCTTCCAAATACGAAAACCACAAAAAGAAAAAGAAAATAGGTAGGTACTTCTACAGGTTCAACAGTTTTACTACGAATGACTTAACGAAGGCTTACTAGCAGATTAGAATAACTATTCAAACCATATTAAAAATGTAACTAAGGGTTATATCTTCCAGTTACATTAATGAAAATAGATTTCCCGCAGGTTTATAAAATGCGCCCTTATAATAATAATTCACGAGAATACAATTTGGAAGAAGAATACATTTTTTTTGTGTTTTACGTATGTGGATGATCTGATATTAATTGAAATGTAACTAAAATATGGGTCTAGGATACCTAATGGGATTATTTCGAGGTTTATTTGGTTACCTTGGGTTTTAATGACTGTTGGTTACAATTAATATAAGGCTATAATCATGATAGATAAGTAATACAATCTTACGTTTATTCTGACTACGTGTACAAGTATAGTTATGATAAATGCGAAAGTTGTCGGTGTGAATGATTGAGCATCAAGCAAAACAGCCCAGAAAGGATTTGGTTTGGTAGGTATATTGCTGAAAAAGTGTAGCAACGTAGACACAGTTCAAACATAACATAGCATATCAGGGTAAATAAACGATAAATGATTTGAAAAAGTACGTTATCCATAAATTATTTAAGGTACTCGGTATATAATTTAAATAATATCAGCTATTACCTAGTAATTTTAATCTTGCTATTCTGGAATATAAATAATATAAATAATCATAAACCTTACCAGTAAAGAAATAGCTAACAAACTTTGTGAAGCTATGCATAAGCTTCTTAAGACACTTTTTAAACACTCCAATGTATTATGTATTATTCAATGGGACAACGGTACAATAGAAATTAAAAAACAAATTCAACTGTGAAACTCCTGATCCCTTTTGGAGATTTTATCTTGAAATTTTTAAGGAATTAAAAAGTATGTAAGGAGATTTATTTGTTGTAAAGTTACGTTAATGCAACTTAGACAGTGTCCTCCGTAGATGACAGGTAATTATGGCAAAAACCTTATTTCAACAGGTAAACTAAATAAGCTCCAACGTTTAAATCATTTCGCAAATAGGGTCAGGTTTAGGAAAGGCTTTTAACGGGAAAGCGGTTTTAGTAATAATAAGAATAGGTATCGGTCTGCGATTCCCAATTGAAATTTTCTGCCATTTTTGTTTTATATATTCTACAATGAAAGTTACAAATTAACACATTAGTATTTGTAAACATTGAAGTTTCATTTGTTTGGATTCTGTAACTTATGGAATAATACTAGTCACGAGAGCTAAAAAAACACAAAATGCATAAGAAAAATTCATTTATTTATCTATTTACGTATATACGTCTTCTAACTGGAGTAGAAACTTCTATAGGTTAATTCAAATTAATTTATATACAATTTATCCTCTTACTTCAAGTTTTGTAATAAGATTAAATACTAATAAGAAGCTAATAGTTCTATCCTTATTCATTACTGGTGCAAATGAACTTTAACACTACAAAATTGTAATTAAGACCATTTTCTTGATAATAATAGCTTATAAAGTTTGTGCAAAGATAATTATGATACATTTTATAAGGTATATTTTTTAGAGCAATTTGTTATAATCGGCTTAATGAAGAAATAGCAATGCATTATATTTACGCGTCATAACCATTTCTTTGGTATGGAAGAGAACATTTGTCACCATTTATTTCTGACCTTAAAAGGTATATAACTTAAAAATAGTTACAAAATACGACTTTTATAGGACCTGGGCATTTATAGTGATGAGAAAACCTAGGAAAATACGAGATATTATCAATAAATATAGAAAATTCATAATTGGTGTCATAATTATGTCCATTTCTCGATGACGCTGATAAAGCCAGGATTTTGACGCATTTCTAGTACACCTATTGCATCATCAACAATCAATATAGCAAAAAAAAAAAGATATCTGCAGCATATAATTATAATATTTTTATTAGCTTTTATATGTACTGCAATACAAAGAAGTAAAATGAGGCCTTGTCCCGTATTCACTCACTCCCGTCTGTTAGCTTTGTAGGACCTTCAATACATAGATACGCAACATTGTTTTTTAATAAACCATAGACACCTGTTGCGGTGAGATCATAAGTACAAGCTTATTGCGCGTTAGTTGGCCCGGATCCTTGGTGGTGCATGCAAATTAGTTCAGTGGTTTACAAGTAATTGGAAGACAAACAGATATCAGTTTTCACATTAAAATGTTGTTTTATTAACTTTTACACAGAGTATGTTGTTTATAAAGTAATACTAGCGAATGTGGCTACCACACATTGCAAATGTAGGTAGGTACCTATAGCTTTTTCGTTTTATTTTCTTCTGTGGGGGATTAGTAGCATTTTGTGTAAGTAGTTATATGTTAAAAATAATCCGGATTTGTTTATGATTTATCAACTCTTTTCTTTTCTATGAATATCTACGTTCATATAATAAAAACTAATAAAATCTGCGTTTAGTGGCTTGTGGATGCTTGGTATTTTATAATGTATTTTAAATTTTGGTTAAAACCGCTATGGAATCTATTTTATATGATAAGAACCGACTAGAAAGAAAGTTAGGTCTAATATTCGCGGAAAATAGCGATCCTAGTAGGTATGTTTCACTTTTCAAAATTTATTATGTACCAAGGTACCATAGACCTAGCTTACATTAATGGTAGGTACTGGGTACACATAAAATAGCAGGAGTAACGTATACGTGCAAATAGGTAAGTATATTAATGTCCTTTCGCGTGTAGGTATGTCAAGCAACAATGAACTTGGTATCACACAGTTAACACACAATGCCTTCATTTGCAATTAAATAGAATATTTAAACACAGTACGTTGATTTTGGGAAAATAAGTGGAAAATTATCACCAAGTCACCTACTTACTACTTTACTACTACGTAGGTACGTAATTTCAGTCTGTGGATTATGAAAAACCTATTTAAACTTTATAAGCTGTTTTTTTTTAAATATAATATGTTGCCCTATATGAAAATACTAACATAAAAAAACTATTTTCATAAGTTATGTGGGTTTTTTTCTTGGTGACGTGTGCTCTTTTTATGTGTCACACTTGTCTTCTTCACACACTTTTTATGTGGATTTCTGATTATGAAATTATATGTACCTAACTGGCTATTGTGATAACCTTAATAACGTTTTTCTAAATCTATGTGGTTTTCTTACTATTTATTTATTTTTACACATTCATTCGATTATCATGTAGCTTCAAATCGATTTTAATCCTATTTGTCACGTCTAAGAAACCACACGGTAAGTAAAAGAGATAACACTGTCAGATTATTATTTATATCAAAATCCACAGGCTAAATAGCGTGACAGCGGTAAATTTTAGCCGAGAAATCACACGCACCGCCGCATATCCATAACGGCTATTACAGCCGTCACAGAATTTTGAACGCAGCCGAAATGGCGCGCGACCAATCGGACGTTCAGATTTGAATATGGAATGTAAAACCGCGGCGACCTTCATAAATTTAGCCAATAAATGTCACGTGTGAAAAAATGGTGGATTCTTTTTTCAAAAAGGACACCCGCTACACTTGTCGTTTCGTATTTATAATGTGCAATAACAATGCGACGTGTCAAACTCGCATGCAGTGGTATTTGATAAACATATTTTATTTAGTTATAAATTGTTTGGACTTGACAATTTCTTTCTTGTGTATTGATAGGGCTCCATAAAAAAAAAAACTGAAGCAATCTAGCAGAATTAATTTCATTTCATCAGCATTCGCAAGCGACTTCCAATGTGTAAACACTCACGCAAGTGGACTTCTGCGACTTGCCGAACTTGCTGCAAGTCCCACATGTACACGGTTGTGTAAAATTGCAGTCAGTGGAAACACGTCGCGTCGGTCGGCAAGTGACTTTTGCATGAAATTGCGGAAGTTATTGCCAGTGGACACACGGCATTACCCCTATCTGAAACATATAGGTATTTTACCATAAAAATGAGTTTCTTTATGTCTCTAAAAGGTACCTGTAAAGGTAGAGTTTCAAGAAAATATAATTTTGAAATTAGAAATAGCTGTACAAGTCTTATAATTTTCCTTATAGAGTCACTATACGACTTCAAAGGCGCCGTTAACCAACCATTATAGGATTTACTGTCTTCAAACTCATCTAAATGAACCCTACATAGAGCCAACTCTACTACTGTTCGCAGGGACTTTAATACCACGTATACGTAGCTCTAACTTGCACCGGTAATAACATATGTTAATAAAACTTTATTCAGCCTAAGGTTTATCGATCGTAAAACTCAATTCCATTATGTTGGCTGTTTGGTGCTACCAACTTTATGATGGAATGAACTATTGAGTGTAGAGTCTTTAGCTTTAGGTCCTCGGAATTGGATAGAGATCGAGTCAGTGTTCTCTGGATGTCTTGTAGATACTTTAATTTGAATGGTTTAAGGAAAGTTTTCTTTTGCGATGTCGAAGTTTATTGGACATGCAGTGTTTGCGAGTGATTTACAATTAGTTTCTTGATTTGTAATATGAAAAGCATTTATTAATTTCCTATGCGGAGTAAAGTACCCTTTACCCAGGTTATAATAACGTCATATGATTTCCATTAAATTTCTTGTAGTTTTCGGGTAACTTCAGGGCCACATAAATAGTTATTATTATGATGCAGCTTTACATCGCTAATAACGTTACCGACCTCAAAGGGAGTGGATGGGACATAGGAAGGGGAGGCGGGGCTTGGGCTTCCAGCTTGCTCACTCATCGTGAAACGCAGCTTTAATAGGTATTTTACGCTGATTTTCTGTGAGAGCGTGGTACTATCGCGTTTCTTTATACTGAGGGTTCGTAAGAACTATATCTATATTTGCTGAAAGTGTTAGGGCAAGGCATTTCTTGATAATTGTGTGTGATCATCAGGCGTATGCCGCGCCCGAGCACTCAGTTTTGACGTCGGAACACATAGATACACGGCATACGAGCATACGAGGCAGCTGGACCCACCAATCTCGGAACGAAGCGAGGCACTTCTTGACAAGTGTGTATGATTTCGGAACGAGGCGAGGTATTTCTTGAAGTGTGTATGATCTCGGAACGAGGCGAGGCATTTTTTGACGTGTGTATGATCTCGGAACGAGGCGAGGCATTTTTTGAAGTGTGTATGATCTCGGAACGAGGCGAGGCATTTTTTGAAGTGTGTATGATCTCGGAACGAGGCGAGCCACTTCTTGACAAGTGTGTATGATCTCGGAACGAGGCGAGGCATTTCTTGACGTGTGTATGATCTTGGAACGAGGCGAGTCATTTGACCAGTGTGTGTGTTGGCAGGACGCGGCGAGGCAGGCGGCGCGATGGCGTGCGCCGGCTGCGACAAGCCGATCCTCGACAAGTTCCTGCTGCACGTGTTGGAGCGCACGTGGCACGCGGCGTGCGTGCGCTGCGCCGACTGCCGCGCGCCGCTCGCCGACAAGTGCTACTCCAGGGACAACAAGCTGTTCTGCAGGAACGATTTCTTCAGGTAAGCTGCGATACTCACTGAAAAACCTAGGCCCGTAAGTACCTATTAATAAATGCATCTCAATGTTGAGGTCAATCTTAAGATGCAGTTTTGACGTTTAATTTATGGAACATAGTCAAAAACAGCATCTAAAGTTCGATCTTAATCTTGAGATCGATTTATTAAAGCCCTAGTCTACCAAATAAGTTAAAAAACTAAAACCTGACTACTGAAAAATCACGTAAAAAGTATATCATCTAGAGGATAGCCGTGGTCCGTGGACATATGCCACTTGGCCCTAGAGGACCTAAACGGACCACGGCTATCCTCTAGATGAGGATATTTTCTTGTTTCACACTTTTTAGAGCGTAATTATTCAGTAGTCGGGTTTTAGTTTTTTTTTAATCAACATGAATAAAGATGTTTTCATGTCTGTACGATAACCATTTAATATTTAAGCTCCAACATACATACATTGTATGTAATAACATGACTAGGTACAGGGTATGAAACCGCAAGTCGGTGTCTGTCTTGTTTTACAACCCGCTATATAATAGGTATTTGTGAATAATTAAGCGTTAATGTCAAAACAATGTCAGAATCGTAAAGTCTTCACCTACACGGTAAATACCGTAAATACCTATTTTTAAATTGGGTCTAGCTAGTGATGATCCCGGCATTTGGTATTTGCAGCTTCTATGGTCGAGATAGCGACTGCTTAGTGCTAGCTTATGCTTAAAACCGTATTATATTATCCGATATTTAAGGGTCGGTATTTAAGGCCTGTTTCAGAATCGTCAGATAACTTTAATCCACCAAATAAATATGGCGTTTTGACAGTTTTTCCATAGAATATCTAAAACGGGCGCTGAGGGTCCCTAACTTGTTAACTAAATGAGTAAAAGTGTCTCTAATCTTCTTATGTACAACTCCCTGATTTAGGTTAAGAGTCATATCGGGTGGTGTAATATGGGTTTTAATTAAAGACTTTTTACCCGATTGGATTAACTGTGCAACAAAGAGGAAGAGCTAGATAAAGAAAGACCGTCCGTCTTTCTCTTGGGCGGTTGAACGGACGTGTAAAAGGTTTTTAAAAGCGGATTGACTGAGGTAGTCGAGGAAGATCTATTAAAAATAAGAAGGTAGTCCTAGTACACTGTACATAGTAACAAACTAAAATTCTAACCGCAACTAAAAAGCAACTGAAAACATATGCCTGCAATATTATTTGTTTGCATAAATGAAACTATGATGGAGCAGTGACTTGGATGCATTCCAAAAACATTGCCCAGTCTGTGGAGACTTTTGCCCATTGTCCGACTGCTATGGAGGAAGCTGGCAGAAACAAAAATTAGGAACTTTTATATTACGACACTAGAGATTTCTTTTATAATAATGTAGAGACCGCTGTACTGAACGATCTTCTTTTTAAAATTTATTTTGGGACCTATTTTGCACATAACTTACCACCAGGCGGACGGTATGCCCGTGTACCATACTAGGCTATTAAAAAAAATTAAAAGTCTATCAACTGTCTACTTACGCATCGTGCTGTGCGATGTGCAGTAATGGCGTCAGCAGTCAATTACACTCAATTTTCATTACCATTATAAAAGCTGAGGGAGCATAGCAGTTTTAATTTAACTTCAGTTTATTGTAAATTCCAAGAATAGTCTTTCAATGCATTTTGATACACCTGTACTTGTAAGGCCTAGATTTAACGTGGTTTAACCTTGATCGAATCTCAGAGTGGCCCCTTGATTTTCCTTGCAGAAAATCAAACTTATTGTATTTATCACTGTTGTTTTTTTTATTAAATAATTCCTTGATTATAGTTATCAACTGTCTATAAACTAAAAAGCCTCGATTTTCTCACTAGACCAACTGCTACACTTTAAAAGAAATTATAAAAAAAGTTTGATGCGTAATCGTTTAAAAAGTTTATAAAAATAACTCCACTTCCCTACACTTAACCTAAAATTGACCACAGACTATAAAATATAAATGGTTAAATTATATGGCGCCAAAAATTTGGAAAATTAATGTAAAAAAAAAGCAATTTTGTCGCTGAAGGTCAGGTAACAGCGGAAAACGGTTCACTTACGATTTCCGGTGCCTTGATGGTTTAATTCGGCTGGTATGCCCTTAGGGTTCCGTGAGATCCACGAATTATGATGGATGAACTTTTTGAAAAGAGAATATAGTTTACTGTTCTACCAACATGACTATCAAACTGTAATTTACAACACCTACCTACATTGGTGTTTATTATGTTGGCTACAAATTGCGACTAAACTAAATATGACACATTTAAAAGTGTTTCTGTCTTGCTCATATTTATTTTTTTCGACTTTGCTAGGCATGCAGAAAACACTTTTCAATATTCGGTGTTCTTATTTTGATTTGGTAACTGTCATCGCTATTAGATACATGCAAGATATAATGCCAACCTAGGTAGGTAGGTACCTACCTATGTATCGTCATTAAACATGACCTCAGCATGTTTTATTGATTACTGCCATCCTTAGACACAGATCCAGGTCGAGGTGACATTAAAAGCTTAAGAGTGCACTGTTAAGTTTAATGTTTACTGAGAAGTACTAGAAACAAATGATTGTAATTTATGGAGGCAAGCAATTTTTATGGAATAACCATGTAATTTACAAAGACATTACCAAGATAGAGGGAAACATGTGACGGTCCAAAATAGTACCTATGTCCTACTAAACGGAGTGCATTGACGAATTATGAGTGCGATTACAGATATGTGAATTTCGCTGCATGTAGTGGTACGCTGAGCACAAGTCTGGTGGTTGCAATGTTAGGAGGTACTATATCTGCTAAATTATACATCAATGGTAAGCTTTTGACAAGATATAAATTATTATAACTTAAAAAACTTTGTTCACAAAACAAATTCACCTACTGAATGCTTGTTTATTCATGTTTCTTTTATTTGATGACTTTATTTGACGACATTTTGACTTCCGAAACAAAAGTGATGTCATTTCCGTTGCTCGACGCGCCGCCATTATTGCTTTAGTTTTGAATTGGTGTTCCAAAGTTGAAAAATGGGCGGGTGAAAAATGGGGTGTACTTGCTGGAAGAACGCATTATTAAATTAATTCTAGGTATAGACACAGTGGAAGTAACATACTGTGGTATAGGATATAGAACGCTTTGTAATGTAGAAACTAAAGACATCAAAATAAGATTTCATAAAAAAGCCTCTAGTTTCTTAAAAGTGCACTCCTTAACGGTCCATTTTCATTGCAAACTGTCACATAAAACATCCTTGACCATGTATTGATTGTACCTTCAATACACCTGTCACACTCCAATTTGAATGTCATCAACCGATAATTTACGTCGTTTAGCTGGAATTGTATTTAAATTTGGAAGACCTAAAGGGTCTGCCTTCAGGCTATTGCGAAACTGAGGTACTGGAAAAAAGCTAAAAAGGGCCAAGCGGTTTTGAAGATAAATATTTTGAAGTGAGGCAATTTTAAGTTGAATTTAATTTATTTAGACAAAGTTATAGGTACATATTCATGAGAAGTTAGGTCAAATAGGGCATAACCTCTCTTGTAATAAGAATATAGTTTATGATAAATCTATGCTGGCTAACTGAGTTTGAATTCTCGTTGACGTCAGATCATAACTAAGCTATAGGTATTTGACACGTCTAAAAGTAATTCTATCTTGCTCATATGTTACAAGTATGAAAAGTGTGGCAATGTTAATGAAGGCGAGACAAAAGGTACCAAATCAGGCACCAGTGTTACATCGGGATTGCTCTATGTACCTACTATACCTATACTTATTTGTTAACAAATGCCGAATTAAAAAATGATGACAATGAATGGCAATAGCCCCATAGTCTGAGAAAGATGCCCGGTAATGATACAATCATTGGAAGATCTCATAGATATATTTTGTTTTTTTTTTGTAATCATTGCCAATATTTGTCTGGTGGAGTTGCCAGCTACGTACCAAGTTTATTTATTATTCATGCGGACTCCATCGTTTATGCAAATTGAACTGATAATAATTCAGTGTGATGATAAAATAATAAAAACACATATTCCGATAAATTTCTCGTTTGGACCGTTTCTCATTTGTTTAGGTAAACTTACGTAAAGGTATAGGTACGTAACATACCGATATACCGATATACGTAACATACGTAACAAACAGACAGTAGGATTTTTTGTCAGGAAATATTTTACCACATAATCTTACTTAGGTATATGACTTCTGAAAGTCCTATTCAAGTAAGTTAATTAATTAATATTTAAATAGCTTGAAAAAAGTGTCTGATTCCTGCGCTGCATATGGAAAAGAAATGTGATATCATTGAGATAATAGTGTACCATGTACTAGAGGCGTCACGCTAAACAAACGTCATGTTCACACGCAGGTTGAAAGAGCGCAGGCTGGTGAGAAAGAATAAGAAGAATGACCGAATGAAGTGCGGGTATATTGCCGCAATAAAATGGGAGATCATAGTGATGCGTCTATTCTAGTATGTAGTACACCTTGGCTTGATGTTTGACATCAACATTCTAAGGTACCTACTTGGTACGCTCGCTAATCGTTTCTTGACCTGCGATGTTCAGCAATAAACAGCATTAGCACATATTCATGAAGCGAACGCTTAATATTTATGAGTCGGCTTTTTTCATAGCTTAACCTAAATTAACGTGACCCTAGTCGGTGGATAATTTCGTAATATTATTGATAATCAATAATAATCGTAAATCAAATAAAACGAATAAAATATCGTATAAAAATATGTGGTTGGTTATGGTTTTGTTTCTACTATACCGCAAAGATATAAAATAATATTAAATTAAGTGTATGTAACTCATAAAAGAGTTAGCTAAAAGATTGGTCGAGTCCGCTAATACCTAATACCGCTAATAAATGACAGTTTATGTGTAGGTAGGTAGGTTCCTATATTGTATTTGTGTTATAGTTATCTTCATATACGTAGTCTCAAGGCACTAGCATAAAATAATAAATAATTTATGGCACTGGCTAGGTAAATATCGTCTCCGAGACTGGCCGTTTTAGGTAGGTATCATAAAAAAAGTTACGTTTCTATTATAAATTTAATAAAATAAAAACAAGAAGTTGGCTTTTTAAAAACTTTATGCAGTAGGCACCAAAGAGTAAAAAAAAACCCTGCTGTTACTTGTTGTGCTTCCAATTGTTTTCTTTTAATTCCACCTGGTGCTTGTCATTGCACACTGTGCAGTGCACAATGACCCACATACACGGACCAAAACAACATAAAATATGAATTAGCTTCGTTCGCAAACTTAAATCTATCAAAAACGGCCATTAACATTCATTAGTCCGCTGGTAGCGGCTCGCGTTTTTTTGTATAATCGTGAATCTGTTATAAACTATTTTTTAGGGATCCGTAACAACTAGAACCAATTCCAATAGGAGATGGATTAAATCTTAGATAATAAATTGGTAAGACTTACTTATTTGCCTACAT
This sequence comes from Drymonia ruficornis, assembly GCA_947859195.1. NCBI lineage: Eukaryota > Metazoa > Arthropoda > Insecta > Lepidoptera > Notodontidae > Drymonia > Drymonia ruficornis. The sequence goes on along the minus strand of OX401924.1, from coordinate 4,415,505 downwards.
ATTAACTTTACCGAGAACTACCTATGCCTCCACGTGAATAACTAAAAACGCTAAACATAAATAAATAATAGCTTACGGGGGCACCTTACTAATTGCCATTCTTTCATTTTTTTCTAACGAAAACGTGACCTCGAGTTTCTCCCTAATGCTTTGGTATTTGGTATTATTTGTATCTGACGAACCTCGGAAAAAGTAGAGAGAAAAGGTAAAGAAAACTTTAAAAGTTCATTACTTAATAAAAGTTTATGAACAGAACCCAAACACCGAACAGCAGTCACAATTGACCGGATTCAAAGAAGTATACATCAATTATGGTGATTTGCATAACATTCACATGTCATCAGATGCTTCTCTAAAACGTTAGGTGTCGATATAAGATGGGCACACATCGATGACTAACACACTCTCTGATTTTTTAAATTATTTATAATTTTTTACTCATTCTGCTTATCTATAGGGTTCATTCTGCCTACTCTATCATTGGTCTACTAGTGCCGCAGGTTGGAGGGTACAACTTCCTACCTAAAACTACCTATTCAGCCTCAGAAATATTATTAAGTATTTTTTATATAATTAAGGTGGTAAACAAGCGTCCCACCTGAAGTTAAGTAGTTATAGTAGCCTATAGATATTGCCAACTTGACGAATGGGGCAGAGGGAGGGGAAGGGGTGGGTTAGTGTTTGGCCTAGTGTAACTTTGTTTCATTTAATGGAACTGGCAACGCATAAAAGTTCTTTAAATCCATGAAATTCCAATTTTTATTGGTGTATGACTATCTTAAGATCATCAAGATCATCTTGAGATCAAGACCGATGATTAATTTGTTGATCCGTTATACCTAAAGCAACATCGGCCGCGACATCGTATCTGTTATTAATGCTAATTACTGCAGTGTCTTTGAATATTTTAACATAGTATTAGTTTGCTTTATTATTTTTAAACTCTATATTTATAAATACAACCTTTGGTTGTTGGACGTCAATTTTGTAATTTAAATTGAGGAGAATTCCAACTTAAATGAAAAACTGACCTGTGTTTTAAACATTGAGATACTATGTATTACGCGTACTAGAGCAGACGCAGCACATCACTACTCTGTCCCATTCAATTGCGACGCTCCGTCGCTATCACCGCACTTTACTCAGTCAATTTACTTATTTTCTATCTCCTGCGCTCTACCCACATGCGTGAGGTGCATGACGTATATTTAACTTCTATAGTACGTAGTACCTACATAGTAGGCAAGACCAGAGACGAGTAAAAAGCAAGTCGATACCAAACAAAAAAAAACCTAAGCGAATCATTTTGTTTCAGACGATACGGCACAAAATGCAGTGGCTGTGGTCATGGCATCTCACCCTCAGACCTGGTTCGCAAGGCTCGGGAGAAGGTGTTCCACCTGAACTGCTTCACGTGTCTCGTCTGTCGGAAACAGCTGTCCACCGGCGAGGAGCTCTACGTGCTCGACGATAACAAGTTTATATGCAAAGAGGATTATCTCGCCGGCAAGGCGCCGACGCAACACAGTGAGTTTTTTATTTCAAATTTATGGCTTGTAACCTCTTTACACGTTATTAGCTGTTCGACAGAAAGTATCGATATTTTTATTTCGGTGCGTTCAAGTTATCCGCGATGATCGATAGATTATTCCGGACGCGATCATTGATGAACGCAATTAAAATGTGAAAGTTGGTAGCACTTGTTCGAATTTCAAATAAGAGTAGAGGTGGAGCTTTACTTATATCGATAGCGGTTTGTGAAAGGAAATCGGTAGCGAACTAAACGTGTGGCGACATCGCGGGTCAATGTCGCAAAAATAAAATCAGCCGACAACTAGATTACTTTGAAATTGCGCTATTCTTGTCTGCAAACTAAACAATGTTTACGTAAGTCCAATCAAACATCGACATACGCTGTCGGTGCTGTCACGTTATCAATCGGTCCCGATTCTGCTATATGAAAAAATAAATGAGGTCTTTTATTGTCCTCGCTCGTTCTCGGAGCCGATCGTTGCAGAATAATTACTTTTCTAAAACACGACCACGTCTCCTTCAATTTCCGAACGTGACATGTGAGAATTGCATTCTCAATTTAAAATGCGTTTTTTATTGTTTAAGAACGTATCACGACAACAATAAAACTCTCGGAGCACCCATTTTGAAATCGGATTTTTCGATCAATACGAACCGTAACCGAATCCAAGTGAAAAAAAGAAACAAAAAGTCGAAGGCGTCGGACAAAAAGCCAACCGCATTACACATTAGCCACGTCTCCACGCGGTAGTGCTGTAGACAACTTTTTTTTACTTTTTTCTTACTGTTTTGTCGAAGGCAACACCTTGACGTGAGGATGAAAAACCTGACGGATTGTGGACTAGATCGTGATGTATAAGTATTCAAATATGTAGAGATAGTACAAATATTTTGATTCGGGGCTTGATATGGGGTGCTCGTTGAAAGAGGTATGCAAGAGATTATTACGTTCGTACCGATGACGGTTATGATATGAGTTGTACGTAAACAGGGTCGCGTACATCGTAGCGTTTCGTATGTATCCGGTATTTCTGGTTTTATTGACTCGTAGTACCGAATGTTAATGTATTCCGTTAGCGCTACTGTATCTGGGGGCTTCGAATGCCGAAGAGATTAACACTAGCTGTAAAAGGCTACGATACGAGTAATGATGCGAAACCTTCTTGGTTTTTACGATGCCCGATTTTCAATACTTAATTACAAATAATTATAATAAATAAGTACTTTACTAGTTACTAGTGCTATTCGATTTTTTTTATTTTTGACTTGACTTGCTCTCGATTTTCTTTAACGGTCTGTGCGGAAAATTCTGGATAAATATTTTATATATCGAATCCGAAACCCGTTGCTTGTGGGTAATTGTATAGATAATTCCGAAATCGAAACGATATTTATCATCTCTATTTTGCGTAATATAGAATCCATAGCAAATGGTCTGTGTATGTTTGCGCGTCGAGCCGCGACATGTGCTCGCCCGCGGCGCCACCCGTGTTTGCGCAGCGTAATTGTGTTTATACATTGTTAGACCGGAATAATGCCCGCAAATAAACCGGCTCTCGGTGAGCTCAACGGGTTAAGTTCATAAAATATGCCAGGATGTTACGTACTATAAGTTCGCTATTTAATAATATCGATATAAAGCGGTATAAATATCTTCTAAGGACCTGTTTCAGAATCGTCAAATAACTTTTATCCACCAAGTAAATATGGCGATATGACAGATATTCTGTGGAAAACTGTCAAAACGCCATATTTATTTGGTGGATAAAAGTTATGACGATTCTGAAACCGGCGCTAAACGTTGCTCAGACGTTTGTCATCTATACACGACAATAATTTATTTGACTGCACCACGAACCAATGAGCTACAGTCGTAGCATGCCACACTCGCCTAATACACATTACCACTACCTGATATTTTGATTAGTCTTTTCCAAACCGAAGAAACCAAAATCTTCTTCCCTGATAACCCGCAATTTTTTTAAGATTGCATTCTCATACAATAGTGGAAGAAAGTTGGGTCATGTCTTATTGGTGTTTGGACTGCAAAGTCCCTGACAAATCTATCGAGCTAACCTATTCTCTATCGTGTTTATTTCCAACGAAATAATATGGTACTACGTAGGTATCTAGTACCTACGAAGCAAACACTGCGCATCACTACGATGTCTCATTTTATTGCGGCACAACGGCCGCACTTCATTCAGTTATACTACTTAGGTACCTACTCTTTCTCACCCACCCGCGCTCTTTCTACTTGCGTGTGGCGCAAAACGTTTTTTGACGTGGCGCCTCTAGTACATATTATCTCGATGTTTATTGCCTATCTCCTGAGAGTTTACCGCCAAACGCCCGGTAGTATAGGTCAAAAGATGTGGATGTTTTCTTCAATTTATTATGTATGGTCACGCGTAGCGAATTCTTACTTTACACTCGTTTGAGACAGCTACCTTTGGTGTATTAATTTCCATATATCATTGGTTTCATACCATTTTATTAGTCGGCTCCCGACGGCGCGCACGTTTCTATATAATAATATGACAAATTTAAACCATTGTGCCGCTGTATTGTACAATTCTGTTAACAAAATGTTCTTGCGTTTGTTGTTTCTGTAAGTTTATTATCCGCTTTATCGTTTTACATAAAAAAGGTAGTTACCTACTTACCTACCGAAGAGCCATCTCAGGAAAATAAATAGGTACACTTTCCTGTGTAGGTATTACTGTTTATTTCATAAATTGGTACCTATTTACTTGTAGGGTAGGTAATGTAATGTAATGACAGTCTGAAAATAAGTTGAATTATTATTTTTATGGGTCTCTTTCGGTAGGTAATATACCAGTTCTTATAATTAGATGCGTTTCGTTAATTTTTTTTACTCCGTTTTCACCCATCGTGATAAATGTACTACATACTAGAGCAGACACCACGCAGCACTATGATGTCACATTTTATTGCGGCATTATTACCGCACTTCACTCAGTCATTCTACTTATTCTCTCTCACCCGACGCGCTCTCAAAGGGCATAATCACTACGTACGCGCTCTTTTAACTTGCGTGTGGCGCATGACGTGGCGCCTCTAGTACGTAATTGGTACATTATGTCGATGTTTTTAAGTAATATAAAAAATAGTCTTCCAACAGTCCTGATTAAAGGACAGTGCTATAAATAGGACAATCTAAATTCAAATAAGACTTGCAGCAAATATAAATAACTCCCACAACCCCTTAAATTCAGCGCAATGATACGATAAGGCAAACAAGGAATTGTTTCCACTAGCTGCGCAAAACCCCACGAGCGGTAGATTAGACCCCGCTCCCAGCATGCGAGGGTTAAGGAGCTTACGCGGTTATTGATACGGCTAATGCGGAATTGCGAAAGTTTTAATACGCTAAAGATTTTTTAGTGCAGTGGAGAAAAAAAAAAACAATTTATATTTTAATTTATGCTTGGCATCATAGACACAAAAACTTATATTTTATATTTTGCCCTAATTTATATTTTTAAGGGTTTACGTTTTTTTTCAGTAACCCAACATCTATTTTCATTTAACTGATTTTATAACACGGAGAGCAGAGGTACAGTTTATTTGTAGCCTAGACCAATAAGACAAGACGCCACTTATGTCCATTATTGTATGAGAATGCAATCGACAAAAGTTGGCTGGGTATCGGGTAAGTCGGCGAATTTCGATTGATCCGTTCAAGCTCGAGCCTCGAACGGACCAATAAAAATGTGTGGCGAATGCTAGGGGCGCCTGGGCCCTGGCTATGCGGTATCTATAGCTTATTGGTCTGCAATTTATAGCAATTTATGCGACTGTAGCCTAGGGGTGAACAGGTTGGGCTAGCAATCAGAAAGTCCCAGGTTCGATCCCCGGTGGGTCATGCACCAATGGATGAATTTTCATCTATGTGCATAATTTACAGTTCGCTGACGGTGAGGGAAAACATCGCGAGGAAACCTACCTATCCCTCGGGATTAGGTAATAGTCAGTTCCTGTATACACGGCGACAAGGTTCACCACCTGTCACGTTGGGTTCAGACTATTTGGTGAAACGTGGGCTTTGAGTTGGTTAATACCTCCACAATGTGGTGGTGTATGGCCACTCAAGCCTCTGACTACCCCCGAATGGGGATAAAAGTCGTGAAGTTACACTACATTTTTTTTTTTACAATTTGTACCTATTTCATCATCATCATCATCATCATGTCAGTCAAAAGACGTCCACGTTTGGACATAGGCCTCCCCAAGCTTTTCCACAACGACCGTTCCTGTTCTACTTGCTGACATTTAATTCACCCAACTCACGTAACATGACGTTTCTCGATAACGTCCCTTACTATTTCCTTCACACACTACAGCCTCTATCGGCAGGGGTCGGTTCTACCCCGGCCCCGGCCGTGCGCTGCGATAACGCTTATCAATCAAACGCACGCGCCACGCGCAGGGTTGAAACGCCTGTATAGATGACGATATGGTTTTCATATTGTGGGCAAAATGAGGGGTTTGACCACAGAGTAAAGACTAAAGAAAGAGGTGCCCTTATTAGATATATGTATGAAAAAAAAACGTGGTCATTGTTTTTTCATTTTCATTGTTCTATCTACCGGTAAATAGTTGAACTACTCGCTTCGGTTTATGTCGATGTTAGTACTAGGCTGACCACTCGGCCGAGTTGCTTAGGGCCAGTCCCCTTAGTAATTGGTCCATGGGTTTGACGACCGCTTGGTGTAGTGATTCGAGCATAGGCCACTTGGTTCGCTGCATCGGGTAGTTGCGGGTTGGATTCCCGCCAGAGGCACACGGAAACGGCCTTTTCGTAATTTGCCCTGGTCTGGGTGTCACTGGGATCGCCCCCAGTCCCATAGTACACGGTACCCATAGTACAAGCGTGGCTTTAGTTGGTATGCGTTGTTATCTGGCTATATTTATAAAACTCTTTGTAAAAAATATGTTAGTCTCCTTCTATGGATAAATTATCCACGTTTTTCTCAAGGTTATAGTTATATAAATAAATCATACTGTCAAATTATTTGAAGTGTATGATTTTGATAATCGATGCAATTTGAATAAGGATGAACATTTTTATAATCCGAAAGATTACACTCGCTGTAATCGACATGAAAATGTTTCGTTGATGTCATAAATTAAAACCTTTTCAATTATTTATTTAAAATTTGGAAATAGTTTCTAATTTAAAAGAGTATTCAATAATGTACCTACTTTTTACATAGCTGGCTAAATAATTTATTTTTTGAATTTGGAATTATGTTTAAAAGTAAACAGTTATAAAATCAGAAAAAAAAAAAACAAAACCCATATCGTACTGCTTACGTTGGCAGCTCCGTTCCCTCGGCTAGGGTTGCACCCTCGACGTACTCGCTCGCGGCTGTTTATCCTGCAACCGATAGCAGAGTTGTTTGTTGTGGCCACGCTCTAGCGCGCTCGCGGTCATCATGCTGTATAGAAAAACTTTTTAAATTTTATCCACAGATTAAATTAAAAAAAAGAAAAGAAAATTTGAAACGATTTTTTGCAGGTTATGGCGCGCCACATACATACGGAATTTTCCGTACGGAATTCCGTTTCGAAATATCGCATCGGGGATTCCGAACGCAGTAAATCCATCCAAATGTATGGACTTATCGCGTTCGGAAACCCCGATTGGATATTTTGAAACGGAATTCCGTGCGGAAATTCCGTATGTATGTGGCGGGCTTTACTGTGGTTGGTTCGTCTGTCAATGAGTTAGTAAGTACCTAGATTGATTTGTATATTTCCACCGAATTCCTGGATTTGTTTGCCCACACAACACATCAGTAGGTAAATCTCGGATTTATAAAAAACAACTAAAATTTTTCCGCCTTATTTTTACAACAAGAATATCACGGTTTCAGTAAAAGTATTCACGATCTCTGAATAACACGAATGTCAACCGAGCGCGGTAAAAAAGTAAAACGCGAAATTTCAGACGTAAACAAAACCTCTGAACCAGATCCAGTGCTTGTATTATCCACATTTTGACCCTTATTCCGGTGTGGTAAGTGTTGGTGTGATAGCATAGAGAAAGTTGCGCTTACCTAGCTATGTACAGTCACGTAGTACGCGAATGGCGTGGAATGGAGGAGACCGATAGAATCCCATTTCGTAACCCGCCCCCCTCCCCTCGCCCGCCGGCAGCCGAGGGGGTGAGTCAGCCATTACTCCTGATTCTGCATCCGACATCCCGATCGAGTTAATAAGACTGACAGGAGTGTATTATTTCAAAATCTTTTGTATATCACTCGTATTTGTCGTGGAAATTACATCATTATTTGCGATTCGACTACAAATAATATATGGTTAAAAATGAAAGAAGGTAGATATTTGCGTAGATTGAAAACTATCTTTGTGTTATATTTCTAGGGTAGCTATTCTGTAACTAGAAACTTATAATATCTCACGCAAGAATCTGCTGGTGTAATGTCAAAGAATATAAAATTTGACATTTCACCCGCGAGTCTTCTTCATCTTATCGTATGGAGTAGCCAACCTGGTGTTAGTTGTTCAAGCCGCTCGAAGACCACCGACAAGGCTTAAGAACTGCTGCCTAGATGACACCGGGGCTGACTTTTTACGTGTCCTCCGAAGCACGCTAGTCAGTTCAAATGCCACTAAATGGTCACCCATCTCTGACTGACCTCACTCGCGCGTGAGAAATGAGTTTGTTTTACAGAATAGCACTGCTGAAAAAACTTCAAGCACCTATTGAAGTCTATTTTCAACAGCTAGACAATATTGTGCAATCGATAAATGCTATGCCGATAATAAATTAGACATTTAACCCGTGAACTGCTGTATCACACGTCGGTCGCGAGCTACATCTATAATAGGTATTGCGTCTCGGCTCGCGGCCACTGCGATTCCATATGTCTGACCATTAATTTTTATTTATCGTTAAAACGATCGATAGGTAGCGTGCTCGTAAACTGGCCGCACTAAACGTTTATGTTTCGGTTTTATGATGTTTTAATGCAGCGTTTTTGAAAGCTCGCGAGGCCCGAGTTTCTATTTTATATGGACTCGTGGAATAGAATTATAGGTAGTAAAACATGTTGTGTGATAACCCTGGCTCAGGCTTCGTTCACGCGACAAAAGCCAAGTCGCGAAAACAAAGTTATTTTTTTTTTTAAATATTACTGCAATTAAAACATAAGTAATGCTGCTGACTGCGGTGGATTTTTTTATCGATTGAACGGTATTAGTAGAATCAATCACGTATCTACAGATAAAGACGGCAAAAAAACTAATCGGTCAGCGATTTACAGCATCAGGAGCGTATCCCGAGGGCAAATTATCGATAATCGACCGACTAACCAAATAGCCGGTGTCGATACAAGTTATCGACAGTAATCGTTATAATCGCTAGTGCCGCGCGATTGTTGCCGGCCGCCATTACGGAACGTGCGCGGTATTTTAATGCTTAACCAATTTTTTTGACCTCCATTCCGACGACGAATTAACCCCACACCGGCTCTATCTAAACTAGTGATATCGGCAACTTTTTGTACATGCTTATTATTGAAATTATTATTTATTAACTGTAATTGTCGGCGACGTATCGAGGGTTAAGTCCGACGTTTAGCGTAATTTGGTCGGTTTGGGTTTTTGAAGGGCTTATTAGTAATTATTAGTTGTCAAACCGCGGAGGTAATGGGTGCGCTTACGACTAACATCAAAAATAATGTTTCCTGTCGGCGTTCCGCACTCGAAACTTGAAAGTAATTGAGGTTATCAAACGGGGGAATAATCCATCCACGTTTTAGTTACTTACCAGGGATTGTTTAGTTTCTGTACCTATTACAAAATTACAATGAACGTAATTAGTGTACAATTTACATATTATTTACATTTAAATTTAAGAGGTCGGTCGTCGGTCGCTCTGTAGACATTTCCCGGGCTTTCAGTTCGTGACGTGTTGTCGTGAGCCAAAGCGCCCACGCGCGTTCTTTTTTCAAATTATAAATTTTTCTTTCTCGGGCGCGTATTGTGCGCGGGTAAATGGCGTGAAATTGACGGGTGGCCTGGCGTAAAACCTGACCATTTAAATAAGGAGCCTGGAGGTTCAATACACCGCCTCATTCTATTTTAATCTTGTTAACTAAAGGACGTTCTCTTTGATAACGTGACATTTGTGAATGTTTGGGGAATTCTGTTAACGAAATTAAATAAACACCCATTTAATAGTATAACAGAAAATGTATGTCCATGGTATAATTCCAAATATTCTCGGAAGAAGGTCTTTGGTATTAAGGCCCTCGGACAACTGTCACTTTCATCACTCGGCGAACAATTTCATTTTTTTAAATCAAAATCAATTTGATCAAGCTTTTTGATCTCGATTATTTTGTTTGTAAGTTCGACATAACGTTTCGCTTTGACGAACTATTGTCGTGCCAACCTTTAAAATTGAATTTCGAAAACGAACGGCCTTCGTTGTTTTAATTTATGTTCGATATTTGAATTCGTTTCGTTTGATTGAAAGGCTGGCTTTCATTAATTAATTTATTCGAAACAATCCTTGGAATTTATTTCCAAAATTGTTACTTTATCTACTCGTCTAGGCTTGTCTGGAATTTAATTAAAAGTTTTATGTTACTTACCCTTTTCCGAACGCTTTAAATAAATTTTGGATGTAATTATTTTAATATGATGTAAACAAAATCAACAAAACTAAACTGTACCTACCTACTATTCCTTTGAATAACAACTGTTACTTTGTTGTTTAAGTATGTTTGATACTTAGCGAGTAGATCGTTAGGTTGGTATCTTAAATGTTATTAACTTATGTGAAAGTTACAATAGGTACCAACCTATTGTTACTTTCACATAAGTTAATAAAATTTAAGATCCCACTTACTGAAATACCGAAACGTTGAAGCAAAATGTGTGAACAAATAAACAGCAAGGCTATCTAATCAGTTCGCACATTTATAACTTAGGTAAATAACACACTTTCACTGAAATAAGTAGGTAACAAACTGAAATTCAAATCACTACCTAACATAATATGTACCTATATCACTACTAGACTTTATTGTAGGTACCTTAGCTTGAATTAAAAGAAACGTTTTTAAAAATAAAACAAGAAAAGTCAGCTAATGAAAAAAACGGCCAAGTGCGTATCGAACATGCACATAAAGGGTTGCGTACCACCGTAGAATAATAACGTCAAAAAAATCAAGTATATTGTAAGCGGACATCCTTCATTTTTTAATTTAGTTTTATTTTAGTATTTGATGTTGTAGCGGCATCAAAAATACACATTCTGTGAAAATTTCTAGTCTCTACCTATAACGGCTCGTGAGATACAGCCCGCCTAGAGACTGACAGAGAGACGGACAGCGTAATATTAGGCTTAGTAATAGGGTCCCGTTGGCACCCTTTGGGTACGGAACCCTAAAATACAATAGATTTTTAAAATTTTGTATTTGGAACATGTGACGTCAAACACTTTTTAATGCCAACGCTGGTATAGTATACGCCTAATTATTAGCAGTTGCAGGGCTATTACTTAGGTAACTATTGCAATCTTTTTTTTTTAATTTTCTATCATTAGGTATGTGTTGACTATCATTAATTGAAATCGGAACTCGACTCTTCCCGGTTGCATATTCATTTCTGTTTCTAAAGGAGATGATTGAAGCAGGATCGCAACAGCTACGTAATAGTCCTAGTAATACGATTCTATAAATTAAAACTTGCATAAATAAAATATTTACCGAATGCTGGCTATATTTATATCTTACTGCAAGTAACCCTACATTTCTGCATTGCATACCTACACAAATATACTTAAGAGGGAGGAGGTGACTTAAGAAAATATTATTTCCTTATCTACCCCTCGGAGTTTCCCACTCCCCCCGCGCGCACCCCTGTCGCATCCGCTCCCTGGTACTATTTTATAATGGAATGATAGGTACAATTATTTTCAAGTGGGTAAGTTTTTTAAAGCTATTATATGTTTAGACTAGCAAGAAAAAGAATTGCTTGTTGTCATCGGTATTGATGGCGGAAGGCTGCTGCAAGTTTTGTTGCTAGTCGAAACTTAGCTTAATATCCGAACGCCTTTATCGCACGGCACATTTTCGTACATCATTACATTATTCGGCACTTGTCCTTAAAACATGCGATTTTATCGTGCAACTAAATGATAGGTTAAGGGTTATATCGCACGAGCACACCAGCGGTAGCGCAACCAGTCGCTCCACCAACAAAATGTATAGAGCTGTATGGAGGGTATCGCACCTGGTGTCCGCTTGGTAGCGCAAACAATTCGGTGTCGGCTACCGAATCACCCGCTGGTGGCGCAACCATGGTTGCCTCGTGCGATATCGTAGGTACCTACTAAAAGTTGAATTTCGAAGTACCTATTGGGTGATGCAAGTCTTCTGTACCTAGAATAAAAGTAACTATCTCCGTTTGTTTGTTAGGTTGTCTGTCCGCTTAGTCTTTCTAAAGTAATTATAGAATAATATAATAATTTAGAGAATTTCTTCCGTAAGTTTTATAATAGAATTAAATTTATAAATAGGAAGTAGAGCAAAGCCGTGCTAAGCCGGGGTCGACCTCTATATATAGTGTATGTATGTAGAGTCATATAGAATTTGCATAACCAGATAAAAAAACGAAAATCCTAATCCACCAGTATTATACAAGTAAAACTATAAAATATCCCAAAAAGGGCCATTAATCCAGTCCCTGATTAATACGGGCTCGGGCCAGGCCAGGCCGGTGCGCGCAAAGGCCTGGCCGCGGGGGGTCATCGTCTAATTGGACCCCCCGAGTCCCCCGCGTTAAAGCACCAATGCACTGTTATTTATTGGCATCGGCGTCATTATCGTTTGTACAAGGATTTTAAGCTGTTGTCCAGTTTTTTTATTCCCAAAAATGGTTAATATTCAACAACGATTGTCACTTGTTTATGATGAAAGAAAGTATTGAGAAAATAGAGAAGAGAACGTGTCAAGCAAACTCACACATGATCAATATGTAATGATAAAAAAATCTACTGTCTATGGTAAAGATACATGTTAGGCCCGCCACATACATACGGAATTTCCGTACGGAATTCCCTTTCGAAATATCGAATCGGGGATTCCGAACGCAGTAAATCCATCCAAATGTATGGACGTATTGCGTTCGGAAACCCCGATTCGATATTTCGAAAGGGAATTCCGTACGGAAATTCCGTATGTATGTGGCGGGACTTATTGGGTGCTTACATGCCCCGAGCTGCCGCGCCCGGACCATCAGTGTAAAGCATTTTCGATTTGGCTTTATAAGGCCTTGTCAGACAAGCTACCACAGAGTTATTATTTTATAAACTGAGATAGAGGTTTCACTCAAGCATGCAAGCGTACAGCGCACCCTGGTACCATGTCAATGCATCAATTAGGAAATAAGAAAGTTACAAAATGAGTGCATCCGTGAGGATTCGAATCGAAATTGACCGAATACAAATAGACGACGCTTCGACCACTGAGCTACGTAAACAAGTGATTAGGCTAGTGAAAATTTGCTTCAATAGCTGCTTGAGTGACGTAGTTACTACTGCCCTCTATTGACATGTAAATCAAACTCCTAACTGAATTAAGCAAATGTTCTAAGTTATGAGACTATGCAAGCTACCACAAGTGTCAACGACCTTAACAAACAAAATGTTCCAAGAACTAACACAATCGTGAATCGCCACCCGACACTCAATCCAACGCTTGTTCATGACCACATGCCAACAAACCGTCCGTGCCGATACCCAGCCTCAACTTTAATAGCCTGTATCGGGAATCGAAGCTGGGACGCCTCATTTCACTTCGCTTCCTCACAACAACAACCAACCAAAACACAACCTTACCAAACGATATTAAAGTTAAATTCACATCGATAGACGCGAATCTCTCTTAATTGGCTAACGCAAATTATAAAGATCTTACGTAATGTAAACAAACAATTGAATTTGAACTTAACATCGCGATTATAAAGTTAATTATTGTGCGATGGTGTTAAAAATGTAGTTTTCAGCAATCCGGATTAATTAGCAATCAAAATTAATGAGCGAAGCGGGTGTTGGATGGAAAAAATAATATTTGAGCTTTTTGACGTAATTAATAGTTGCTGTTAATTGATCTTTATCCACTTTTTAAAGGGTTTAATCAGGAAATTCGAGACTATTTTTTTGCTGCTAAAATCGTTTGCTTACACGCCAAAAGGTCTGCTAAACATTGGACATACATACCTGGACTTCGATATCATCAAGCATTGTACCTCGTCATAGAGATAGAAAGGTTCTAGATTCACCAATTTAGAATCTTTCTGTCTGACGTCATCAGTCCACCTGTCCATCAGTCTTTCGAGTCGTAGTGGTATCAGACGGAAGACTCTGTGTGGGATGGCCTCAGATGGAATGATGACTTCACGCGCGTTGCAGGAATCTGTTGGATGATGAAGGACTGTGATGTGTGGATGATTTTTGGGGAGGTCAATGTCCATTTGTAAACTTTATTGATAGACTTATAGTACTCTATCTCAATTGTCTAGATAAAAGATTTCGATTAATGAAAAAAGTAAGACTTCTCATTATGTTGTCACTGGGATTGCCCCCAGTCCATTATAGAGAACAAGCGTTGCTTAGTTTTCGGACCATGCAGTTGATACGGATTAATAAATCAATCTCAAGATTGAGATCGAACTTAAGTTGCCGTTTTTGCGGATGTTCCATACATTAAACGTCAAAACTGCATCTTAAGATCGATCTCAACTTTGTGTGTGTGTGTAACGTCACGACTTTTATCCCCATTCGGGGGTAGTCAGAGGCTTGAGTGGCCATACACCACCATGGTGGAGGCATTAACCAACTCAACCAGATCTCAACTTTGAGATGCTTTTATTAATACGGGCCTTAGTGTGTTAGTCTGGCGATATTTATAAACTCCAGAAATAAATAAGAATTTCCCAAGCACTGTTAATAAATTAAGCCATCAATCTACAGTTTTCAGCAAAAAAAGTGCATCCCTATAAAAACTGTGGTACTCTATGGTAGAGTTTTTCTGTCTCCGGTCAGACGACGGTTGGCAACGGAGCGTGCTTTCCGCATAGAAAGTGTACCCTCGCTCATGCGGTCAGCTGGAACTGGTACCGCAGAGGTTCTGTAAAAACGTAACCTGCCGCTCTACCATGTCGTATGCATGGTAGCGACCGATATTTAGTGATAATGACGCTAATTGTGACTTCTGTGTAAATATATCTAGTTTTTTTTTAGTTTTTATCGTGTGGTGGAATAATAAATAGCGAGCGTAAAACCTATGGTAGAGCTACTGTTTCTTAAGTAAAACTTAATTGGGTACATACCTACATGGATACGTTTGACTTCTGAAATTCATGATTTTCAAATAAAGACTCCCAACAAATATTCACTTGCTGTGAAATTTGGGAAGTGGAAGCTTTTTGTTTTCGATATTTTGACGGCTTGCACAATAAGGAAGAGTGAAAAATTGCTTGCCTTGTCACAAGTCATAACATCTTATTTCATAATAAATCTTTAAATCGGCAGAAAATTGACAGGCTCAACAGTATATTACGGCTGAAATAACCTCTAGGGAGGTCGTTCCGTTCCGAGTGCCGGCCGAGTTCTCAGGCTACCGATTCGGACCTCCTCATTTTATTGTTTTCAAAATTTTACTACCGCACTAAATCATTCTTTTCCGCGAAACGGCCAGCGTTAGGCGATTTAACTGCGAACGCCTTCGCTATCTTTTGATGAACTCCATTTATATTTAAATCACCGTTCCGAGAAAGATATAAAACCGCTTCATCACTGCCTTTCCCATAGAGATAGACAGCCTCCTTGTTTGAAACTTTTTAGTCGTATGTAAATAAAAACGCCGCGGCGATATTAATAATGCGGAATATAAAAAAAAACAGAATTAAAAATCGAACGCCGGGAACGAAACATCCATACAATAATGGGAAGGAACAAAGAGGTAAAAAAGCGGGAAGAAACCTGTCGACGCCATGTTGTGTGGCAGTCGGCCTTCACGCCTCGGCCGCTGAAGATTATCTTTCGAAAAAAGAACCGAACGGGAGGCTTTCGTTAACGACGAAGGCCTTATACCACGTTTATTTCATGGGATTATCACCTTAGAGTGCTACCGAATAAAGAATACGTTCGCGTGGACCGGTTTGGGGTTAATGTCTTTACTTATTGGTGGGAAGAAAGAGCGTCGTCACTGTGCGCCTGCGCTGATGACCTGTCAATTTCGTGGTGTACGGCGTAGAGAAAAAAAGTGACATCAGAGTGGCCATCTATTATTTTGACTTTATGTGGGGAGATGGAGCCGAGATTGATCGTGTTTGGCTCAGCCCTTTTAATTACACCGCATTCAATGGCTTTGTGCCGGTCTACTGTTCAGTAGATGTTTTATGTATTATTATTGTATATAATATAGCTGGTAACTTGCTTGATGGTCGGTATTTGAGTCTGCTCCTATTTGAAGAAAACAATTAAGTACCTAATCGATTTTCAGTAAACTATCTCATAACTGTTTTTTTTTCCAGCTAAATTGAATGTTGGAACTGTCTCTCTCTGTTTCTATTATTATGTATGTTTTTCATTTTAAAATTACACTACCATATATTTTTTATGTTAAGAAATCTAGAGCTAATGAATTTTCATTTCAATCTCTATTAGGTTTAATTTGAAAACTTATTTCTAGGACATAATTACCTGAAAGACAGTGTTTTCAGATTCTTCCATTTTTAGCCAGTTTAATCACGAATCACGATGACTGCTGTTGGTCTAACTAACGGGCAGACAATCATCTACGTACTAAATTCAGATAAACAAATTCCAAGAAAATTGTGGTATATTTTCCTCTGCGCACGCATCGTCGCGGGCGCATCCGTCACGGCGCGTGTCACGGGTGCGCGTGCGGCGTTCTTGCGTCCACTCATACCGTCAACTCGTACGCTTGCCATTATTTACTGTCAAGTTTGCTGTCATTTGTATTATGATGGATTGTCAAAGTTGTTAGATGGCATGGAAAATATTTTCACAGAAGACTACCTACTTATGGATCTATTATAATAGGTATGTGGTCCGTAATCCTGAAA
The DNA here is from genome assembly GCA_947859195.1 of Drymonia ruficornis. Lineage (NCBI taxonomy): Eukaryota > Metazoa > Arthropoda > Insecta > Lepidoptera > Notodontidae > Drymonia > Drymonia ruficornis. The sequence continues at coordinate 4,398,819 of OX401924.1, read as the reverse complement.
TTGATCACGTAGTAGGCTCTTCATAGAGTATCCATAATGTACCTTCAAACATTTAACTAAAGACATTTTATCAGCTTGCAGTGCAACTTCAACTTAGAGCGCGGCTCCACTAGTACGCTGCGCTGCGTCGTCGCAACGGATCAAAGGGTCGAAGGGCGAGAGACGAAGCGGGGGAAGGTGATGCGCCAGTACAAAATCTTGCGACGACGCAACGCAACGCGCTAATGGAGCCCGGTCCTTACCCGAATTTTGTACCATACCAACATTCATTTGGCATTTTAAGAACTTTTTCATACCTATACATCGCGACTGTACTTTTATATAAATATACTTTCACAGAAGTGCACTCGAGGTATAGTCGCGTACAGCCGACAGATGTAGAAATAAATAAAGCCACCGCGCACGCACGGCGCGGCGCGCAATCTCGCCGGGTCACGATCTGCGGTCACGTAGCTCCCACTCCATACTAATACGACGTATAGCTGTATAGTGGTTATATAAACGTTCTATGTGCCACTGATGTGAGTGTGGTTGCAGTTTTGCCTTAGAAAATGTCACAAATACCTATATTACCAAGTTTTTATAAATTTAGTAAGTATCGATCTATTGTAATTTGTTGTAACGTCACGACTTTTATCCCCATTCGGGGTTAGTCAGAGGCTTGAGTGGCTATACACCACCACATTGTGGATTGTAATTTGTTGATCGCAGAAATATTTGCCGTAAAAAACGTACCTATGAGATAAGAGAAAAAAATATGTGTGCAGGATTTATGACCGTTATTTTTCAGCATCAGGAAAAAGATCCGTAGATACTACATAATAAGTAATCACTATCAAACATTTAAAATTTCACAGAGAAAATAAACTGATATTAAAACTCATAAAAAGATAAAAGAAAATTACTATACCTACCTGTTAAAGAATTTACTCCGTTACACCATATAACTGTTACGTAAGGCAATTTATTTACTGTAACGAAAAAATTAATATTTTTTTTAACAACTAGAAAATTCACTGGATAAAACTATGGTCAAGGAATGTTAACGTAAAATGAAGAACTTACCCATAGTCATTCACTCTTCCCTGAACTAGTCTTCTTCAGTCCTAATGAGTCCTAGAGCATCACGAGGCTCATAAGCGCCCGTCACTATGTGGTCATACACCATGATTAATGGTCCTCATGGCCTAATGGTAATGGATACTCGTTACTCTCAACTTGACAGCCATTTCTGTAACATTGTAAGACCAAGAAAATTACTAAGCATCATAATTTTAAGAGACTATCTAATATTTCTTGATGCTGCATTGTTTTCGCTGGCGCAATCAATTCTGGGTCTAATGTTTTGCTGAATTAGCGTCGTAATCCTTTGAACATGAAGAATATATTGTCCATAGTTTTAGTTATACAATATTTTACTAATGTTTGGTCACAAATTTTAAATAATACTGTCGTATGTTGCGGAAAAGTTCATGTATTTGTTTTAAGTTAAGAGTTCTAGATGGCTTTCGATATTTGAATGATAGGTCAAAGAATTCACTTCGCCGCATAAAAAAATAATTTAACACCAATTTTTCACAGCTATCCGATGGATGGGCGACTAATTTGTCCAAATGCAGCGCCCAGACGTGCGTCCGCGCATCCCATTGTGTTAGATCAAACATGGCGTCGCTAATGGCGGCTGTAGACGCTGACATATTGCCTTTGCGTGTGTTGTAACTGTTATTTATCGGTCTACCACTGTGCTGAGGCCGTATGAAATTAAGGAGCTTTATGTTTGTTAGGTCGTCTTCTGACCTCTCTAAGTCATTTCTAGTTTCATTGAATGCGTTTGTGTTCTATGTGTTTAATTCGTTCGGTCATTTGTTCATGTCAGTTTTTGTATTACAGTAGGTAGGTAATAGAGACACTGACCTTACCGTTAGCTCATCTACCTGTGTAGTTTTTAATGTACTGTTCTATGGTGCAAAGATTCTTAATGAAGCTATTAAATGACAAAAAAAAATCGCGTAAAAGTGTCTGATTTTAATAATATTTATGGTTTAAAAACCTGTCAATATTTTTTGTAAGTATGCCCTAATCATTGTTTTACTTATTTAAGAGAATTATTTACGAGGCGGCCTACTTGTAATATAATTTACTTGACTATGTAAACCTAAACCACAAGAAAATATCAAAAGATTGTCTGAATCTAATTCAATCAGTTACCCTAACTCAAAGTTTACCTCAGAATTGGCTATACAATTTTATAAAAAGGTTCCACTGTAATCCGCTTCTTATACAGCTTTTTATACTGTTACGATGCTACTATACGACCGAGTTGAACTTCCTTTCTCTTTAGCAAAAGCCTGCGGTTGGATGGACATAGATTTATTCCAATCTCACTCAACCTACCTTAATAGCTATTTTCGATCTGTTTTTATTATTTTCCTTAAATAACTATGTGCACGGATAATTTCTAGCCATTGTTGTCTCCATGTACGAACGTCAAGTAAAAAGTACAGTCGAGTAAAAAAGCTAAAAAGCCATTAGTCACCGCGGCGTACGTCCGCCGCGGAGGCGCCGCGAATCACAACGCGCTAAAAACTCGACTCATGCTATCGTAAGCTCTTTAATTGTGTTCTACGACTACCCTCCCACCGCTACCTGGGGAAGTCACGCTCACGACTGCCTTTGTCGGGAGCCGGCGCTCGCCTGCTTTTGTCTGCTCACCTCATCGCGACTGCAAAACGACGTAACACACTTTTTGAGATTGTAGGTCGTCTAAACTTCAGACGCTAACTTTTTATTTGTACAATTCTCGGTGTAGTATAATTTTGACGTGAAATAATCTAATCAATCACTTTTGATTGTGATTGTACTTTTGTAACTGAAAACCTCAACTTGCTATGTGCAAAATTTCAGCCACAATTTCAGATAGATAAAATTGTTATTTTTTGGATTACGTTGCTAAATGTTTAACAAAAAAGCGCAAACTTAGAAAGCTGCTAATTTAATTTTAAATTGATTTGTAGCATTTGTAGTCTTTTCAGATCTTATTTCTTAGTAATTTTTTTTCAGAATCAAAAGGTAGTCCATGAACTCTAGTTCGAAAACTTTATCGTGTACGGAGACTTCCCTCTGCCATCAAACGAGGCGTCCAATGGAAATGACATTTTAAAAACCGCTCTCGAACCTATAGATTTTACATATACACGTTTTGCACGCACGCTCCGTGCGCAACGTCGATAAAAGAGGGCGTGGTCGTCGCCGCCGCGTCCACCAATCACTGCCCTCCGTTCCACGTGTGCGTACGCCGCACCCTTTCATGTGTGCCGCGTGACGCGCGTGTGTGGGTGCGACGCTACGTCTACGCCCGTGGTGTATATGGGCGTATAACTATATGCCGGCTACCGACGCCACAAAGGTTCCCATATCTTTTATGTTCTTAGATCCTTATCGTGGTTTCTTATTTTACATTTGAGATGGTCTCGAATTAACGGTCGCGCCCATAAACACGCCATAACCGACCTTAGCGTGCCCGTAATACAAAATAATCAGTTTTATTGCGTTCGCACCGTTAATAGGTTGTTACAGATTACAGATAGCAATAGTATTATTGTGGAAAAAAATATATTATATTCATGAATCGCGTTGATTGAATTGTTAATAGATGTTAATTGTGGATTATTGTGATGTAGATTATGCTTTGTAGTGCCAGTTTATGTAAAACGTGAATGAAAACTAATGTAAGAAATATTTTAGTTGCTTATATCACTGTGATAATTATGGCATTGAGCACAGTAATATTATCTACACGAATTCCAAATTGTGTGTGCATCTGAAGAGATATTACTCTTGAATGTTTTATTGCATCTCCATGTGTACAGTAACTCAGATGATTTTCTATGATAATTATTGATAGACACCTCTTACATTACAAACATTAAAACTCACTGATAAAGAAATAGTATAGAAGGGTCTTCGCTTATACTATTCGCCCCAAACTTAAACTCTAAATTTCTTCGTTTGACATACGCAATAGTTCAAGACAGTATCAGTTAACATTCAATAATAATTAACTCTGAATTACACACATTACAAAATAGTAATTCGTATGTTTGGACTGGTAACGATAGTGTTACGGACGGCTAATAACGAAAATTTAGTTTTCAAAAATTTCTAAAATCAATCAAACTAGCACAATACAGACGCAAAATAAAGAAGCCAAAAATTTTTTGAATTTCGATCATCAAAGCGTTCCATATTGAAATTAAACGACAATAAAAGGCTGTTTTCCCGCCAAAATTCGATTAGCGAGGGTACACCGGGACAAAGGAAGTCGTTTATTTGAGGGGGGGTTTTAAAATTGATATTGGAATTGGGGCGTGGTGCCTGGCTCCAGCCGCGTAGGTAAGTGACGCATCTGCTGGGGACATTCCTGTTATCATCTTTTATTTACCAAAAAATTCACTCTGCACAAACTATACCACAGCTATTTAACCTAAGGACCGTTAGAACAGTAATATATTGATTCATGTATCTACTGGTAAGGGACGTTTCACCTAACCTAATCTAACGGTCCGTTAATGTTCTTGGTGCATTCTGCCTATAGTAATCTTGACCTTTCACAACAGAACTTACTTAGCCACCGGTATTTTACATAGGCCCGTAAGGTCGAAGGTCTTATAGGCCTACTAAAACTTCCTCGCTCCAAATATAATGTAAAACATTTATAGGGGTACACTGAGAAAAAAACTAGGTTAAATGCAAAACCTAATGTGAGGTATTGCAAAAAAGTTAGTTAAATACTTCCTAGTTTAGGTTTTCTGTACCTATTGTAGGTAAAAACGATTTAATTTTTTTCTCAGTGTATCTACGTTTTGGACCCACTTCCCTATGAATACTTTCGGAAGGGTAGTACATCCAAGATAATCAAACCAGGATCTGAGAGGACGGAGACCTTATAATATTTTCAATAACATAAAATAAATATTTCCCTACAACAACTCTAGTTCACAAAAGTGTAGTGTTTGCAAGACGAGGGTTATCAAGGGCCCTCGAGATCCGGACGTTTTAACCCTCTAGTGCTTGTGCAAACTTCATACCACTTGATCGACGAACGGTTTGAGAACTAGGCTTGAGTTATTTACCTAATAAAGATATTAACTACAGTACAGGGATTAGAAGGGAGTATTCAATAAAGCATGATGTGTATACCCGACTACTGAAAAATCACGCTCTAAAAAGTATCAAACAAGAAAATATTCTCATCTAGAGAATAGCCGTGGTCCGTGGTCATATGCCATTTTGCCCTAAAGGACCTACACGAACCACGGCTATCCTCTAGATAAGAATATTTTCTTGTTTGATACTTTTTAGAGCGTGATTTTTCAGTAGTCGGGTTTATAAACTAACTTTTTTAGTTACAAGTATTTAATAAAATATGCACTTATAGCTAACGACCCATCGCCGCTTCGCATAGCTTTTCTTTACTATTCATAAAAAATTTAATGTACTATTCAAACCTTGCGGAAAAAAACTCTTAATGATGTGAAAACTACATCAAAATCTGTTGCGAACTTTTGAACAACTAAGCGGACAAAGAGACGCGGATAGTGACTTTGTTTCATAATATAAAGAGGGTAACCTAGTTATCTATAGTTAAGACATTTCCATGGTATTATCTATTCTGTGGTTCCAATAGGGCTGTGAAACACTAACTCGTATGGCACACATTTACGTAGGTAGGTACACCTTTCCTAACTATGCCGTGGCACCCTCGGATGACTTGCAAACGTTGAGGAAATGCAAGTCAGGGCTGCCGGGAAAACGTAGCCAAGATTAATATAAGTCAAGCAGCCCTGAACGCCAGATCATTGCCCTCATATCTACTTAATTAAGTTCCACCTTTGTAGGTCTACAACTGGGTTATTTTTTATAAATAGGGTCATAGAGGAAGAAAGTATTTTTTGGTATTATTATGTTTTATATCCAGCAGGTGAATTAATAAGTTACCTGGCAGTTTATTTTGAGACTGAGTTATTTAGCTCAACCCTAAGAGATTACCCGAGCGCACTCTTGAGAAAGGAACCCTAGATAATGTTAAAACAAGGTATAATTTACCTCCACGCTTAACTCTGGGCCATTTAAATCTGCTTAGCCGATTTACGGCAGTTTGAAAAAAACAATTGTCTTTTGCGGAATTTATCCAAATTACCCAATAAATTTTATTCCTGATGGTCTAAAGTCTAATATGGTACCTAAGTGTATTTTATAAAACACATAGGCCAATTCATCAACAATTTTGCGTAAAGTCACCATTTCGAGCCTTATAGTAAGCAGTGAAAATCGTGAAATTCCAACCCATGAATCTGCTGACAGTTAAATTAACGTTTTAAATTATACAGCTATATGTAGGTACATGTAGTGAGTTCGACGAGCTAATCTCGCAACATGACAGATGTTATAGTGTACCCCGCCCTAACATAGCTCCAGGCTAAACAGCCGGCGTTGTCTTACCATGGATTAAAAAAAACTTTAAAAAATATATATGTATTTTACTTTTATAACAATTACAATGTTATACGAAAAATATTGCGTAATTATTTTACAGGGAGCTAGTAAGTACTGTCTAGTTAGTAATAAGCGTAAAAAGTCTAGCAAAAAACACTGAGAGATATATTTTTTTAAGTCATTTAAAATATTATGCTACTTAATTTACAATTGTACAGGCAGGTGCAAAAAATATACGTGCGAATACGTGTTATTGAGTTGATTAGGTAAACTAGAAATATTGAAAGAAAGTTTAAATATAGAACTTAAAAAAAAGGTTCTCACTGGGAACGACGGGCCCGTTAGCGTGGTTGGCGCGGAGGCGACATTCACGCTGCAGGTCGTAGGTTCGATTCCTACCCGAGACATGCATTTGTGTGCATGAACATGTCTGTATGTCCGGAGTCTGGGTGTATATGTATATTAAGTATGTATTTACAAATAAAAAGTAGCATATGTAGTAGTATCAGTTATCTGGTTTCCATAGTACAAGCTCTGCTTAGTTTGGGATCAGGTAGCCGTGTGTAAAAAATGTCCCAGGATATTATATTATTATTATTATATTATATATTATATTATATATTATATTATTATATAACCCTCTTCTTTAAAGAAACCCGAATTTTATAGAAATTACTATAAATTTGGCGGGAAATGTTTTTTTTAATAAGTATCACCCTTACCAACAACAGTTTCGTTATCTAGTATCGTTTACGTGTTCAAGTGTTACCAACACTAAAACTACATTAGCCGAGCCCTATCTATTATTCTTTGTAATGAATACAAGTACAGAATGTAGTCGGGTCGAAGGGCGCTTCAGTGTCCCCGGTCACTTCACTCCCCCCGAACCATCCCTCGGTGTTTGCCGAGAATAAACGGTTTTTCCACCCCTAACGTTGTTCCGTTTTCGATTTTAATTTTCCATTTAGAGACGAATTAAGTTTTGTATGTGGAGAAAACATTATTGCTGACCTGTAGCGGAGTGGGACATCGGGAGGGAAAGAAAGAGTAGGGGGAGGTTGAGCTTCTGGCTACTTTACGCCGATCACCTGTGAGAGGGTGGTACTACCCCGGTCGAGCCAGCGCGTATATGAGCTGCAGTCAATTAGCCACAGCTTTTTCAATAGTCTTATTAAAATGTATTAATTGTCTTAAAAGTAAAGTCGTAGTTGACTTTGAACATTCTGATTACTTAGTACACGTGTGTGGTAACTGCAAAAAATCAAATTTTCATATTAGTTCCTCATAAATTCCGTAAAGTCGTCTAGTTGTAGAATTTAGTCCCTTGCTGGTATTATTTAATTATATGTTAGTGTACACACAATTATGTCCTATGTACTTTATGGATATAGGTACTCATTAAACTAAAATTTGAAATAGTTATTCAACAGCTATGTCTAAATGTTCTGGGTGGTCGATGAGAATTTTCGTACAAACTTAGATATTAAAATCTATAAGCTATAGTGATATTCGTTCGAGTTTCATTCGAGAGCGCGTGGTACGCACGACACACTCACCCTACGCCATAAGTAATTGTTTTTGCGGCTAATTCTTTCTGTTCCCGTTTCTTTGGGGAGAGTTCACTCGAAATTACATTTTTATTTGGTTAAACCGACGCGGGGTGCGCGATTGCTTTTTGATAAGTCAATTTTACTTTAACTTTAAAGGGTTATTGGTTTTTGATAGTTTCTTTTTGTCTTTTCGGAGACACAGTTGGGTCCCAACTGTACATCTATATAATTTTTGGCATCTCCGTTACAATTGTAATATCTGATGTGGAGGGAAATATTTGGTTCTTGTCACTCTCGCCGAGAACATAAAAAAAAGTTCAAAGGCAAGAGTGTGAAAGATCTTTATCAAAAAAGTTCTTGACTAGAGTGTTTACCTATACTCAAATTCTTGGCGCGAGTAAAGTTAGCCAGTCCCAATTGGTCATGTACCTATTTGAACCTATTCCTCTAGTCATCTAGTAACTCGGCGACACGGTTCACCACCTGTCACGTTGGGTTCTGACTATCTAGTGAAACGTGGGCTTTGAGTTGGTTAATACCTCCACAATGTGGTGGTGTATGGCCACTCAAGCCTCTGACTACCCCCGAACGGGGATAAAAGTCGTGACGTTACACACACATCTAGTAACTTGAATATCTAAACTTAACTTACTTTTCTCTTTTCTCCAGCGGATTCACTACTAGGCTCAGGGACAGATGAGGAAGAGGAGGATGAGTCGAGAGCAGCTAACAACTCGAGCAGTCCAGCGCACGCGCCACACCCGGCGCTACATTCCGAGCTCTCTCATAACGGTGACACGAAACCGCATGAAGACTCAGAAGATCAGGTTGGTTGTCCGCATTTTATGAGATTTTTATACGTTGCACATTACGAAGCTGCTTGTGCAGGTACTAATGAATAGTACTTACGCCGGTGTTTAAATATTACTTGAATGCTCGCACTTGTAATAAATTAAAGTTAAAGTTAGTATTCACAAAAGACAAGCTATTGCGAATTATCACTCTCAGACAAATCAATTTATTAATACGAGTCTTAGGACAACAATATTTTTACTAATTATTTAAGTTACTTTAGTAATAGAGTAACGGTCGAATACTGAAATGCCACTCAAATGTTAGGTCCCACTAGCCGTATAAAACTTCTTTGTTTTTTATTGTATGGCGCATCACATTAAGCAGCTCTCAAATTTAAGATGTGTTTGAGTATTCGGCGGGAAATCACCCTAAAACTCTATCCCTAACAATAAACCTCGACCATCCCTTCTGTTTGGTTCCGGGGCGTGACCACATTGTCGCATTCAGTTGTTTTTCTTCCCAACACAGGGTTCGTTGGACGGTGACGCCGAGACCAGGGATTCTCAAGCCGAGAACAAGTCCCCGGACGACGGCAACGGCGGGTCCAAGCGCCGGGGTCCAAGAACCACGATAAAGGCGAAACAGCTAGAGATATTGAAATCCGCGTTCTCGCAGACGCCGAAGCCGACGAGACATATACGAGAACAGCTGGCGAAGGAGACCGGATTGCCAATGAGGGTTATACAGGTCAGTGGGTCATTAAGTATAATAGTTTTAAAGACAGGTAGCCAGCATAAGCTGAGCTCTTTTTGTTATTAAGAGAATCTGGAAGCCATGGAAGTATGCATTCCCTCGAATACAACCTCGAGAGTAAATTTTTTATAAATTCGACAGTTGGCCAACTTTGCACATCGGTACCTACTTTTTGTAGGTAGAACTTTTTTATTTCCTATTTTCTGCGATTCCGTGTTTTTTTTTTTGAAAGATATGTAGCTTAAAATGAAATTGTATTTCTGTTTGTCGGAAATAAATCTATTTCAATTCTATATCGAGTTAGCCAAGCTCTTTATAAGTTTGAATATGTTATCTGTACATTTTAAATACACTAAACATATCCAATTGATTTAGGTATTTGCGACCTACTAAGATTTTTTGCCGAATTTGTATAGAATTTACTTTTAACTTATAACGAATTTGGAATTAGGTACGAAATGAATTATATTGTCAGATAAAAAGTAATAGTACAATTGAATAAGACGTACCTATCGTACAATTGTGAACCGTTTATTGGACTTACAGGCGAAATAAGTATAAGTAGTGCGAAGATGATGTAAAAATCTCATTTTACACGCTCTCTCTTCATAAAATAAAAGTATTATTTAAGTATAGGCAACTCCTAGCCTGTAAAAAATATAGTTAATGGCGGCGTCTTCATCAGGCGCATGCCTCGCCCGAGCAATCAGTTTTGACGTTGAACCGTATAGACACAATGTCATAATATGAGTGCTCGGGTGAGGCATGCACGCCATATGGACACATCTATTGCCTAGGCTAACGATAAATTTTAATTAAGCGGTAAAACTTAGTACCTAGTGTAAAAATTACATATGTAAAAATGTAAATGTAACGTCACGACTTTTATCCCCATTCGGGGGTAGTCAGAGGCTTGAGTGGCCATACACCACCACATTGTGGAGGTATTAACCAACTCAAAGCCCACGTTTCACCTGATAGTCAGAACCCAACGTGACAGGTGGTGAACCTTGTCGCCGTGTATACAGGAACTGACTATTACCTAATCCCGAGGGATAGGTAGGTTTCCTCACGATGTTTTCCCTCACCGTCAGCGAACTGTAAATTACATATGTATTTATAAAAAATATAATGAACGTTATACTCAAGCGTTCACCATAAATTGATTTAAGAACAAAACTTCTATTGATCACGCTCAGCCTTCGTTCAGTAACCGTTACAAATGGCTGCCGCGTCATGGCGGCGATGCCTTCGCAAAATCGCATCCGTTCAGTGGGGTCCGAAATACGAAACGAAACGTTTCGGTTGACAGATGGTACGTTTTCCTACATTTCGAAAGTGTTTCGGATTTGGAAGTTCGGATTCGATAGTCGTCATTTGACGTTTCCTCTTTCGTGGACCTTCTCCGAAAGAATCCGAAACACTTCCAAAACCCTTCGGTGTAGAAAAATGTACCATCCGCCATCCGAAACGTTTCGTTTTATTTTGGAGTAGTCCCACAGGAACGGTACCAACATAACAAAATATCCTAACTAAGAAAACGCATTTTTTTTTTAAATAATCTTTTGCCTTTTTTCGTCTAGTTTTCATTTGTAGGTTGAACTTTTAGTCGCAAGTAGTCTTTTTGTTGTTTAAATTGCGTTTAGTTGAACAAAAAAGTAATCGTACACGATAAATCTTCGCAGTTACATTAAATCAAGTTGTAAAAACATTTAGTTTTCATCAGACAGGTATAATTAATTAGTTACCTACTGTATATAATTATGCATTACTTAGATATTTAATAATTCGTTCAAGCTAATGAATGATTTGGATTAAGCAGAATTCATTTTCAAAGGCCGTATTAAAATATAAATATTAAATACGTAGTAAAATATATCCCCTTTAATCTTTCGATTAAAGGCTAACTTAATACGACTAAGAGCCGTGTTCACCAACACACTAATGGATCATTAGAGCAATAAGCGATTGTTAGCCGTATGGTATCAGTCCGTTTACAGCTCAAACGGTTCGTTAGTGTGTTGACGAACTCGGCTCTTAATTTCGCGGAATTCCGACTGATCTCACGCCAAACCCCTCGTCTAGTTCCAAAAAATCCTAACTTAATCTAACACATGGAATCAGGCGATTCTCCACACCGCGGGCAACAGATGTATACTAAAAGATCCGTCCGTCTGTCCGTCACGGTTTTTGTCCGCCTTCCTCTTTGTTTCAGTTTTTGCTGCACCCGGTTTCCGAAATAAAAAACTACGCTTTTTACAGCCGTCTAGCGGAGTGTTTGTAAACGTAGTGGGTACTGAACTATAGAGGTTTCGTCACCGCTGCGTCGATGCGATGAAGTAATTAATGAAATACAAAAAATATATCTGTCTTAACATCGCTCGGGTGGTTGCAAAAAATACGTTTGCAACTTTTTACCTCTAAAAAGGCAAATGCCAAAACGATAGGCGACTCTTTTTTAATTTGGCAACATTTCCGTTGGAGAATCTTTAAAAAGAAAAAAAACTTTCAAAAATCTTTACTTAGCAGGCGTAACATGTAAATACGTGTCAAGAATCTTGATACGATTTCTTGATAATGTTATTAGAAGAATGTATAGATTATCATGATTCTATCTTTTTTATTGTCGAAATACCCTGAATTAGAAAAGTACATCATCATAAAAGGATGTATACAAATATTTACAGCATCGAGAATGCAAGTAACAATATTTTCTCCCTTACAAAAACAATGTCAAGTATGTTAAGTGGGATCATAAACAACTTTTTTTGTCACCGCTCGTCAGTTGCCGCCAGATCGCGCGTGTCAAATGTTTGTGCCACCGCCGCCACATGTGCGCCGGCGCATAACTGTAAAATGACTTTTTGTAAACGGGATTTATACTAGTTAACACCGGTCTGTGTGAAATTCGCTGTTTTGATGTAACCGCGTTCAGAATACACGAAATTAAAAATCAATTTTCTACCGATTTATTAGTCATTGACATTTCATCAATTTTGATAGATTATGAAGATGGGCAATTTTGTATAAAAATTAATATTTAATGGGTTGTGCCTTTTTCCCCGAGGAAACGTGATTAGGTTGTTACTCGCTTTCTCAAGCTTAATTCTATATTTATTAACTAGATACATAATTTAAAATCAAACTTTTTTTATTATATTTTTATACTTTACTTAAATTATAAACATAAAAAACGTACTCAGAGGTTTGCACCTTTTTTTACTTAATCCGTAAAATTGTTAGTCACAAGCTGGATTAGTGGAAATTTACATCAATACTAGTGATGGGCCGAAATTCGTTTTACATTCGGTTTAACCGAATTTTGGCAGCTTGAGCCGAACTTCGGCATTCGGCCGAAGTTCGACCGAAATTCGGTTTAATGCCGTTTGCACTATCTTGACTCCTGACTGAAATTAATAAAAAAAATGTCTATAATAACAATGAAATAAAGTGTAAGGCTTTTATAAACATGGTACTTTATTTTAATTAGGAATATGTAATAAAACTTAACTGGTATGCGATAAAAACTAAGTACCGTCATTAAATTTGTTCTTCTTAATTTACCAGTCTTAAAATAAAAAGCTTTGCTTAATCAAATAAACATCAAAAGACATGTAACAAAAAAAAGTAATATTGCATTCCAGCAATAATTGAAGTAAGTAAACAAGTGACCACATGTCACTTTCGAGAAAGCGCGGCGAAATTGAACCGAAGTTCGGTCGAACTTCGGCCGATTTTTCTATTTTTACCGAATGTTCGGCCGAAGTTCGCATTCGGTTCAAACCACATTCGGCCCATCACTAATAAATACATAAAATACAAAAAAATAACATACCTACACAAAAATAATCTTGTAGATTTGTACACGCGTAAGATTGTAATCTTATCCATGTATTATTCTCGTCTTTTACTGATAATACCTAGTTACGCAGGAAAAGCCATACTCTACTTAAAATTCTAAAGCTTAATGTTTACCCACTATTCAATTAGACTCTACTTAATCATTTTTCTACAACGCCCAGGAATGCAGGAAATAATCAAAAATAACACGCAAGCAATCCCGACTTCACTCCACCTCAACGTCGGTGTCACCCGACCGCGAAACGAGAAAAAAAAGTGAAGAGATATTTTAATAAGTTCATATATCGTAATTTCTTTAGCGTGACGGCCCTGTCGCCGCGCGTCGCGCCCTTATTGGCTCATATTTTATTTTGACAGCTCACGATGTTAGTGCCTAACTAGGGATGTCAAAAAATACATTGACGATATCTTTGGATTAAGCAACAGGAGCTAAATCTAAGATAATTTTATACATAAAAAAATAAAAACCGACTTCAAAAAAACCTGGAGCACTAAAAAGCCTGAAATAATATTTCTATTACCACCACTGCCTACCCCTTCGGGAAAATCAGGCGTGATGATGTGTTATAGAGTATTTGGGGTCGGTGCCAATCTATCTTCTTACTTTTATAGTAGGTAGACTCGGCATACCAAGATTGGCTCCGACTCCAAATACTCTATAACACATCATCACGCCTGATTTTCCCGAAGGGGTAGGCAGTGGTGGTAATAGAAATATTATTTCAGGCTTTTTAGTGCTCCAGGTTTTTTTGAAGTCGGTTTTTATTTTTTTATAAAAATAATTTTATTTCATGATTTTTAGTGGCGCCATACAAACTTTATCACCCCAAATTACCCCTTTGGGGGGTGACTATTCCAAGATTCCAAAACAAAAGTTTCTTAGTTTATTATATGGAGTATACATACTAAGTTTCAAGTCAATCGGACACAAATATATTTTTCTACCGTACTTCTACCCCTAGTTTCCCCCTTTGGGGGTTGATTTCCGAAATGATTTTTTTATGGGACCAAAACAACTTAGTCACCTACCAAATAACAGTTTAAAAAAAAGAAAAATTGGATCATAAACGTTAGAGATAAACGGTAACTCTCCATACAAACTTCAACACCTCGTTTTACCCCTTTGGGGGGGGATTTTTCTAAAATCCTGAAACATGAGTTTCATTATTTCTTATGCAAAATATACATATTAAGTTTCAAGTCAATCGGACAAAAAAAAATTTTTGAGACGACCTCACCCCCCAAAATTACCCCCTTAGGGGTTGATTCTAGGAATTATTTTTTTATGGGACCAACTTGGAGCTACGATCTACCGAACAGCAAAATTATTTTTCAAATCGGTTCATAAATGACGGAGAAATCGATGAACATACATAAAAAAAAAAAAAAAAAAAAAAAACATACATACAGCCGAACATAGAACCTCCTCCTTTTTGAAGTCGGTTAAAAACTAGGTTTGCACAATGCAAATAAGTTCTTGTGCTCGGTGAGAATGCGAAGATAGGATTTTTTTCCTTACTGCTGGTTTTCTTAACTTTATTTTTAAATCATAAAGTTTTTTTAACAATAATCGATCAAACGTCAGACAATAATTTTTCATTTCGCGCCGAAATTTGTGCAATTCTGCCGCACAATTTATAAACGCAGTAAGTTCCAAAGCAATCAGTTGTACTTACTGCGTTTATAAATTGTGCGGCAGAATTGACGTTTCGCCTCATAAAGCCGACCACACACGTTACATCACGTGAAACATTATAGAGAAAAATGTTTATGAGTAAATTAATGCACCGATTATTTAACTAGGAACTTTATAATATGTCATCGGTATGTAGTTACACATTACAAATTATTAGTTTATTATTCAAGATTATTATGTTCACCGCGCGTCCGGAATTAGCATTTATAATTCCGTACTCGATCATTAATCATTATTAACTTACCTATTCATTGAGACAATTCCAGTAACATAATATTAATTGTAGGCGAGTGATACAAAATAGACGCATTTTGTTAATTAAACGAGACAGGCAGTTTCGGATTTTATTAATTTTGAGTAATTTAGTGATTCTGTCTGTAAGTAGCTAGGTAATAATCACGTGGACAAATTAATACAATGTTATTTCTATATAATGTTCAAGACTATTTTAATTAACGGACTATAATAAACGTATACATATTTTAATCCTGCCTAAAAGTAACAGCTGGCGCATTTAACTCTCGCCCAGTAAAGCTGTAAGGCCCATTTTGACTAGGCATTAAAATTATTAGTTTTAGCAACCTTTTACGAGGGGAAAAGTTTATCACTATTTCAATAAAATTCCATTCCTAGTAAGACTAGTAACAACCATTTATTGATAGACGAGCATCTAGAAAGTAATTTCTGACACGGAAGCCCACGTCACCGTTTGATTGATAGCTGCACGATAAAAACTGTTTGTCAGCGCGCTCGCGAACATGTTATTATGTCACCGCCGGCTACCGACGTGTCGCGGCCTGATTAATGTGTCTGTCGTGTGAGGCGAGCCTAATGCGCGCTCTTGTCTATGGTCATTAGTTGGCGCGCGTTGTCTGTGGTCAGGATCGAGCGAGCTGGTCAAGAATTCAAAATATGAGAAGCTATTCAAAATACTAAAAAAATATTTGCCATCGATTTGTTCTTGCGTATAAGTCGTAATAAGTCCTATGTAAAGTAGATACCTAGGTACTTACTATTTCTACTGAAAGTAGATACTAATCATGTCTTCCATCCAAGTCCTACGAGAAGGACTTATTTTTCACTGTGCTATGATCACTATGATGAGTCCCAAAGAAAAAAAAAATAGAGTAAATTATACATTCAGATTATAATTTTAAAACCAATTCCATGTTCAAAAAGAAAGACATTTTTTTATTAAAAACTCACGACGTCAAATTCTTCGTTCTTTTCTTTTTTCACATTATGGCTTTAGTCAATTAAGAAGAAGAAATCCAAGTAAACGTCAGTGTCGAAATCAGAGTTGAATGAGCCGTACATCGGCGGTCGCACGGCCATATCTCATGTTTTAATATCCGTCGGCCACTTTGAACTGGCCCAAATACTATAACTTGCGCGAGTTACGAGGCAAACGGGTAAAATGCCTGTGTGACCGCGGCTTTACAACCGAGCTGACCCGAACTCGGCCGATGTTTTACGACAGATTGTTCCGTCATTTAATTCATCGACGTTCTATAATTTATCTTTACAAAGCTCTGTGATGTACTAGTGATGTATTTGGTCACTTAACGTTATTGAAACGATAACTAGTTATTTAGTTAATAACTGTTACAAGATAATACGACGAACGTTTGGCACAGTGGTTCGATCTATGCCGCTCGGCTCACTGCATCTGATGGTTCTAGGTTCGAATCCCGCGAGAGGCAAATTTTGGAAACCGCCTTTTCATAATTTGCCCTAGTCTCGGTGTCATTGACATCGCCCCCAGTCCATTGTACGGTAGCCATAGTTCAAGATTTGCTTAGTTTTAGACCATACAGTAGGTGTTATAGTCTGACCGTTACTATAAGTAACGAGTACCGTAAATATTGAATAGGTTCGTAACTTAGAATTAACGACGGACTTTTTAAAGAAATCCCGCCACATTTGCTAATGTCCTTCGGTAAAATTGAATCGAGAGGCGATCGTGGACCGGCCGTCATATCCTCACTTCAACTAAAAACTGGGACGTTATTGCAATAAATTTGTAATTTTAATCGTTATTATTAAACAACGGCGTGGGATAAGCATGGAACAACAATAAACTATCTATTTTACAGCGTCATATCGCGTCAATTCTCGTAAAAATGTCGGTTGTACGGCGCATAGCGGGATTTGCATCAAGAGATGACGCTTAGTGTGCATAAACGCCATGACGCTCCGTGCCTCCATCTTGCGGCCGCGGTGTGATGGCCGATTGCGTCGAGAAACAACCCACAAATTGTTTTTACGGAATTAAACTCAGCTGCGGTGACTTTATTTATTGCTCTTACTATTCGCGTTATTGTTTTGGTTTCGTTAAAGAAAGGGTTCGATATTCGAATAACTTTCATAAGCAATATGACCCAACGGACTAACGGACCTATTCTAAACTAAAATACTGTACTTCTGTCCCAACACTTGACGCCTGATCAAGACGTATTGTAGTACTTAACAAAAAAGTTGTAAAAGTACCGATAATATGATTTATGGTCGACAAGACAGAAGCACCTTACATTGTGCCTTTGAAGCAGGTGCGGCGCAACAATACACTATGACGAAAGCAATAAATTATTAATTATGAAAAACTCTTTATAATAACATATACGCTTGCGAAATATTATAAAAAAATATGAAAAAAATTCAAGAGCGGCGCCAAAAATCTTTTGTCTAGGAAGACGTCCCGCGGGCACACTGTGCGGTGGTGGACAAAGGGAAGTGAAGTTGCCGACGCGGTGCGCACACTGGGACAAAGGGGCACCCCGTCAGGACAAAAAATGACATCATTTATTTTATTGCCCTGGGTGAGAATGTGGCACATTAATATTGCGTAGGCCTTAATGTCCCGATCGCCCTCGGCCGGTCATCACTCAATACGACTGTCTATAAAACTATGTTACCTGTTTTACAAGTTTTCGAATGTTCGCAGACACAAATCAAGCGTTAGGTATTTCACTAAATTGCGCATTTAGATAAAATTCCATCGGAAAATATCGCCTCAGATTAAAATGTTATTTTTAAACACTTACATATTTTATTAGGAAGAGTTGTTCATAAAACTGACAAAAGGGTATTAGTTTGTCATAAAATTGATTAAATAAAGGTCTAAGTTCTTGTGAGAGACTTGAATAAAAAACGATACTCCACCAAGTCGTAGGATGCGTTTATAATATTCATAGCGATCAACACAACTCTTAATTATATTGTTGGAATACAAACTAAGTAGAATAAACTTTAAATGTAATTCATACTTAGGTATATTAAATGCAATAAAATCCTAAAACTTCTCTTAAATTAAATTAATTATTGCATGTCTTCTTGACACTCTAGTATTCATTATACTTACCAAAATATTGCAGAATCAATGATTGAACATGATTCATTAGTGCGACTACGCCGCTCAAAATGATCATCTTGCCGTATCTCAATTCGCGCATATAGGTACCTATCTACCTACTTATCTGTCATTATAAATAGGGTTGTGCAATTTGATATTTAAGTATTTTTATGGTTACCTTTAATAAATAAATAAATATTTTGTAGATGTTACTTTTCAGTGAATTTGAACCTTATTTGTTCAACTTAGATTGTTTTAAGTTCCTTTATTTTATTTTCCGAAGTTTAGTTTAGTTTTGATTTGATCAAATTCTACCGTAGGTAGTCTGGCCCAAGTCTGAAAGTCATTTTAGAATAATTTAGTGTTTTAATTCATGTTTTGGCACCGCACTAATCTGACTTACTACACTTAAAAATGATTAATCCACATCCTTATTTATCATTCTGATCCACACCTACTTATTTTTTGAAACATTTCTAAAATTCTGAACTAACTAAACTAGGAAAAAAGTGTCTAAGTTGATCTAGTTTTTCACATTTTCACAGTTTTAACGTGAACTGTATTATCACTAAGCACAACCGGCAACCCTGTATAGGTACATTAGTATACACGAAATGCGCACACGCATCCATCCATCACAGCGGCCCACGGGCACATTGATTTATTACGACTAGCTGCCACCATATTCCCATACCTAGTAGCCGGTATTATAGCAAATTAATTATCATACTCCATACCATGCAAAAAAATTTGCAGTATTTTTTAAAAGCAACAGCAGTTTATTGAATCCTGTTTTGATAAGTGCTATATACAGGTTGCCTAAATTTTATATATGTATTTCTACACTACACGACACGACTCTACAAAAAAGCTATAATAATATCCTGATTAGAATAATAGACTAAAGAAATATTTTTGAAGGCCATACTTTGATTAAGTGATTTTTATAAAAATATTATGAGATCATGCAAAATGTTTACGTGTTTTCTTTATGACTTTATAGAGTTCGTCGACCTTTTTTTCTGAATCTTAACCTATTTTGTTCTCGCAGCTGATGCGCTTAGGCACGTAACCGACGGCTTTACGGTCCACGCTTCTAGTGACGTGACAATATCGATGTCGACACGGGTGACCTATCGCTGTACGTTTAGGTTTTTTTAAGAAATTACTTATGTCGGCAAATTCTACACGTTTTTTCACACGTCACGACACATGTTTTTTTTAATAATCTACAATTACTTGAAATGCAATGATTATAGGTGCTAAATGCTGGTCAAAATGACCCGTGCGAAAGTCAAAGTACCTACTATTTACAAATATGGGTAATAGCATCTGCATAAAATATTTAAAATTGCTTTAAAATGAACTTGATAGAATATAATTTTAGTTAACGTATACCTGGGAAAATACCTAAAAATCCTGCCACCGCAACTTGTCTTGTAGTTTCTCAATCGAAATCAATTTGCATGACGATAATGCCTAGCAACATTTCCCTCGGTTCACGCCTCAACAGCCGCAGAGGTCAGCTGTCGATTCCGCATTATGACGCGCGAATCCTCTCGACCGTTCGACCTCCCACTCCTCACTTCCTACAGCCGGCTACAAGCCACAATGGTATTCGTAATTGAAGGTAAAACCTAGTCAAAGGTTCTTGTAAAGAAATTTGAACATTATTTTGTTTTTGTTAATGTACTAACCATAAAATAAAAAAGGAGTTGAAAAAATTCGCGTGAACTTAATCTGCTTAAACGACAATAGTGATTAGGTATGCTGTGTTTGTCATGCATTATTAACGAATGACTTATTTTAGGCCTGGCGTGAGGCACATAAAAACACTTCAACCTACCGCTGAATACTCACGTACTCTTACGCAACTCAAATTTGAGAGTTGCTTAACTTTGACGCGCAATACAAAAAATGGCGAATACCAACATCTCAAACACCTTAGTGGGACTTAAACAATTGAGTAGCCTATAGGTAGAGTTTCTAGACAAACCAATATTAGAAATAATTATATTGATTTAGGCCGCTATATCGATGGTAACGAGTACATCACTATACATTTGATAATATTTTCGTGTGCAGATATGGTTTCAGTACCTATTTATTATTCCACGAATATATTATTGTAATACACTATAGTAAACATAGTATTGTATTAGATTGACAGCGATCACAAAGTAAAACATGGCTTATATTGTTTTGAACAAGTTTAACTTTTTCTTTATAAAGTTATAGTTACGTTAACATCGCATGTTTTCAATTATGTAACAACAGACCGATAACTTATCAGGAACCGTTAAAATAAAACCTAAAACGAACCGAGATAAAGAGCCGCCATTTTGAAAAGCGTGACCAATGGTACACTTGCGCGTTATCAGCGCTGAAACTGATAACGTTCGATTTATGAATCCTTAAACGTGATTGGTGGAACGGATACGTGTACGGAGGCACTGTTTATCGGAATTGAAAAATGGAATCTTGTTAGCAAGTGAAATAGGTCGTGGATTATGAGCAGAGGATATTAACCATTTATGTAACTGTCGAATTTCGGTTTATTAGTTGGGTTTTAAGAAAAGTTAGTTTGTTTATTTTTCCTGGGACAGGCTGAGAATCAAATCTGAATACATTTTTTTTAAATATCTATACATATAATAAGAATGTAAAATTGGTCGCGTCTGTACATTCGAAATATTTGGAAAAAAAATAGTGGGGGGGACTTAGATTGACCAGCAGAATTCATTTTTATCATTTTTAGAATTTTTGTCTGTGGGTATGTTTGTATGTTTGTATGTTTGCTCAGATTTTCGAAAGAGCACCACTTCGAATCCACCGGATGGATTTCAATGAAATTTAGCATGGATATGACTAATAGTCTAACTTAACATCTAGCATTTTTTTTTTGAAAATGTTTAGGGTTGCCACAGAAAATTCAAAAACTACCTAAATATTCGAACACGCACAACTTCGAATCCAGTGGATTGATTTCAATGAAATTTGGCATGGATATGACTAATAGTCCAACTTAACATCTAGGATATTTTTTTCTAAAATATTAGATTGTAAATTTTTATGACCACACGGAAATTCTAGCCAACAATAAGTTTTAGTTATTGAAATACGTCTATTTAGAGCGGAGCCTTACGGAGCCCTACGTTGTGTGTGATCCGACACTATTTGGAATACATAATCTTAATTTTAATAACAATAATAAATATTTTATTGCTGCGTTCTACCATCTTAAGTTTCGTTTTTCTTAACTAGATGTCGCTATACTTAAAATCAGACAATACCTGCCTTGCACCACATGTCAAAATTTAATATCTTCCTTGCTTCAAGAAATTTAGTTTTTTTATTCCTAATTACGTATAAAAAATATTAAGCGGGTCTTTGTATCACGCGGAATCTTAGACGTTAACTCTGGAATTCATCTCCACAGTACTAATGCCGTAGGGAAGCTACCTACCTAAGAAGTAAGTCTAGAGGACCTGCTGATTTTGAATTAAGTAGTAATAGAAACACAGACATTGAACTCTGAACTCCAACCCCTCAGGAATGATGCTGCTGGGTAACTGCCTGCTTAAACCATAAATCTGGAGGACCTGCTAACTTTGAATTAGCAATGTGGGTATCAAGTAGAAACTTCTCAGGCGAGGTCGCGTTTCCGATCCGGCGCTAGAATTTAAGGAAAACATGTAAAATGACTACTTGTAAGTGCCCTCCTAGGCCTAAACATAATAAACGCTTTGACTAATGACTTAGACGATAAACTCCGGACTCTAACTTTTTAAGCACGATGTTGCGCAGTGACTCTTACCTAAGCCGTGAGTCTGGAGCACTCACTCATTTTAAATAAGGAACATGGGTATCAAGTACAAACTTAAACATTGAGCTCTGGAGTCCAACCGCTCAGTCGTGATACTGTGAGTAACTACAGATATAGATAGACGGATACAGATAGACTGGTACAGACAGAGATACTCACCTACCGACAGATTACAGACAGACCGATTCAGACAGACAGATACTTACAGCTAAACTGATACACACAGACAAATAAAGTCAAACTTTTGTTATACAACTAAGGCGCCAGGCAAGCGTACGGCCCACCTGTTGTTAAGCAGTTACCGTTCCCAATAGATGCTTGCAACCAAAGGCATCGGTAGCACGTTTCCAACCTGAAGGGGAGTGGGGTTAGTGGGAGGGGACGGGGAGGTGGCTGGGTTGCGCTTCCGGCTCTCTCCCTCATCATACGAAACGAAGGTAAATTAGCTACTTGAATGCCGATCTCCACCTTACTGGTCAGACTCTACCACCTTAATGGTATAGACTGGTACAGATAGACAGCCACGGACGGACGAACTCAGACTGATGCAGACTGACGTAATACAGATAAGACGATAGACAAAATTATATTTAAGGGCTTTACCGACTGGACGCGGACGGAGTCGCGGGCACAGCTAGTACCTAATAAATCTAGGCTTAGCAGAGTAAGGAGAAGATAATTCTCCAATATTCAGTTAATTGAACACACATGATAATGTAAAGTTAGGTACATAATGAATACATCTGGCAACCCTGCAACAATGTTGCCAGTTGCCACAGTAAAAATAGACGCATCATGAAAATAATAAAGAACAAACAGCGAGTATTCGTGTCGTGAGGAGAGCATCTAATTAACTGAAATAAGACAAGTCACAAATTGGTGCCGGCCTGAAAGACGGCCGATGCGGTGAATTTAGCGCCGTGAACATCGAGAACATGCTTTTTAAGTTTTTAAAATTAAATAAATCTACCGAAGGCAACGGGTTGACGGGTGACTGGATTATTTTTGTTTCTGTGTTGTTTATGGGTGGTTCTGAATTTTTTTACTTATTTAAATAGGTATTTTCAGTTAAATTTTGGATGCCAGCCATACTATCATGATAAAGAAAGAGTTTATTTTTTGAAACACTTTTTTCTTGAATTCATTTGTATTAAAAAAACAATGGACGTTAAGGTTGCAATCGTGCAGATTTTTTTAAAAAGAAAGACTATTGAATTTTTAAAACCATAAACGTACTTTCTGTACTCTACAATTCGATCACGTTGACTCTACATTTGTTTTGTTTATAAATTAAGTAAGAGTTTCTCATGCTGTTCAATTTCTCGTGGAAACAATTTACTTTTACCTCTCCGAGCGCCACGCCAATTGGTTGTAGATGGTGCATGAGCTCGCGCGCGGTGTGGTCGCGTCTTCACAGACGCCATCTTTCTTCTTGTTCCTTTTTCGAAATATCAACGTCTGCGTTTGTTTTCGCCGAGTGGCACGCTTCCGATATTTTTATTGGCATACGTGACTCAAAAATTACTTATTGAATTACCGCTGCATAATATCCTCTTGTAAATACTAAAAAACCATAACAAAAATGATAATGAGCGGAGTAAATTGCGGGCGTCCGCATCAATATTCCGCGAGCACCGACGAGGGTGACCATGGTTCGCGTTCCCGTCCCACATGGCGCATGACACTATAAAGTTTATGGCGGAACGAAAAACGAAAACAAAAATACGGTCAGCACAACTGTTCGTGTATTGCCGGGTAGATTGTGTCGCTCCCTGCGGGGTGCCGGCCGCCCGCGGCGTCTCTCTCAACGCCGAGCTGAGCCCAAATTACTAGTTCACCTCAGTTGCTAGATTACACATCCAATTCTAGGTATTTCGTGGCGCCGTGTCGCAAGCTTAAGCCTAAATTGGCTTTGCTTTCATACATCTACGGTATCTGCCATTTGTGGCAATGATTGTACCTGTCTACAAGATTAATCTTGCTCACCTACTTTGCTGAATATTTTTAGAAATCTATACAGATCCGTGCGTTGAGAAAAAGACTAATTAACATATTATTTTGCAGTGCGTCTGCCAGTTGTATTAGCATTGTACAATTTAATCTGGGCTTGTTCAAACATAATACGATTTTACGATACGATGGACGGACACTGCTTGATTTGACGACATGAATTTACAGAGAAACGGCTGATTTAGCGACATATTGAAGAGACGCCTAAATCGTAAAAAAGACAGCCCGTCTACGTCTACGAAGGATCTGTTTTTATTTAACCTATTGTCATTCTATTTTATAAAAAACCTTACAATGAAAATCAACTTGTAGAGTATGACCACATGAATGGTTAAATGTTCATAAAAACAGGATAAGTATATTTTTAATTAAATTCAGATTTTCTCCAAAGAAAACTTTTGACTTACATTTTTTCACGCAAAATCTTACTTTTCTTAAAATTGCTAAATAACTTTGGTTGCGGTTTTACACACACGGGTTCCGTACCAACTCATTAGCGCTGGAGGGCGCCTGCGCAGGTAGGCTCCGTTATTTATACCGGGCACACAGAACAATGTTCTGCCGATCGCTTATTAATCATCTCTTTATATAGAGCCGGCTGGGCGATTCCGCCTCCAAGATACGTGCTATAGATGTGAGGAATGTTTCATGCGCTTTAGACAACGATCTTCCATATATACTCGTGCTGGTTACTTTAGCTGGAAAATTATTGTCATATGCCTACCTGCCGTAAAAACCTGGTTCAAAATATCTATTGAAACTGCCTCAGCTTTAAACCTAAACGTCAAAGATCAACGACATTTAATTTTAAAAATCTCAATTCGTTCAAAATATTATTGATGTTTCGTACGTGTATAAAAAATGCAATAAATTGAATGCGCGTCTGGAAGTAAGAATATTATACAATGGTTACCGTAGACATACTTCATTAAAAAATCCATAAAAATAGTTAAGAGCCCGGTCGGCTGTCATTAAACTCGATTAATTAAATTATAGTGTCTAACTCGTTACTGCGCGTTGTAAAACCAGATGGATTATGGGTGCTTATACCTCATGTGCTACGATGCGCCAACAATTTAAGTTGATGAGCTTTTAACGCTTTTATTAAACGCAACTAGAATTTATTAAGTCTCCTGTAAAATTGCAAATTAAACGTTGTTTTTGTTTGATGACCACACTTTTTTAAGTAGCCAGCAGCCCACTTTTCACTTACACTTCACTTTTTCTTTAGAGCCTAGTGCCCCATAACACGTTTTAAGTTTTTTGTACCTTAATCTGAAGTCTATTAAACATCGCGTTTTACTGCCTAACATAGTTTAAGTTCATTACACAACAAACCAGTTTCGTTCCCTCATATCGACCCCATATAAACATTATGATATTACAGTATATTACCGCAAAAACAAAATACTCGAAGGCGTCATGAACAGTTAAATGTTCATGTTTATACCTTAGTTGTTAATACACTAAGATTTTACGAGTGTGTTAGGCGTCGGTGTTAGTAAGAGAATGGCCCCTCGCAGCGGTGGACATATGAAATATGGTGTTTAACACCACGAGGCTTGTTCGGCGGGCGCCCCGCGGCGCGGACTGTCCCGCGAGCGGCCCACAACATCGTCACCCTACGTTTTAGACGTTCGGGAGGTAGACACGATGCTGCGTTTGGTTTGTGATTTTAATTACGCGACTATCCGTACTCGTGCGCAACCCAAATTTAAGTAATAAAGTAGGGTAAACAGGCATCTTCTGGGTGCGGTCGCTCCACCCTGCGGCAAGATTGAGGTCAAAAGCAAGACCATTTTAATAATAAAACAAAAATTGAGAGCTTCTTTACTTTGACTCGAGATACAAAAAATTGCAGAGAGCGAAGTCTCAAACATTTGACAATCATTGCAGTATTCAACCCTAAATTTGGTATAATCAACCCCTCCCCTTGTCCCGCTCCTCTTCAGATCGGCAACGTGCCAGCGATGCCTTTCGAATTGCAAGCATCTATAGGCTACGGTAACTACTTTACATCAGGCAGGCCTTACGCTTGTTTGACACCTTAGTCACACACAAAAGGGCCTGTCTCTGGACCGTGAGATAACTCTTATCCACCAAATAAATATGTCGGGTTGTAATATACGCACGCACTTATACGACGAACAATCACGATCTACCGTTATTCTTGCGATATCGTCAATATCGTTGTGGATATCGATACTTGCAATATTAGGTATACTGTCAACGGTGCGGCACCCTCCAATAGATGCCTATACGCAAGCGAAGGCTAATTTATTATACTTTATATTCATCTAACCCACAATATGCTACTATTAATGACGTGGTTATGTTATAACCCGTACTATAATAGTTCTAGTAGGTATAAGTTTATTTTTTAACTATAAAACATTTTTGTCGGTTATCGGAGCGATTAAGTAATAAAAGCAATAACTGTAGGCACATTAAATAACGGAACAGATCAATTTGGTTTAACTTTACCTGTTGGGTACAGTCGGCAAAAAATGCGGTAGCTAATAGCCACCGGTTGACGTACCTACAAGAAAGTATTATAATATTCCTATATTTTACCGAGAAGTGATTTAAGTAGAGGTGTCTTTGTAACATTTTGTTTATTCCTAATTAAAATATAAATTTAATTTAAATGGTAAAATTGTGACAGGTTACCTCAATTTTTGTCACGAAAATCACCATGTATTATATTGTGATGTTTTATTTAGCTATTTATGTTTTTCTATCGATATTTTGGTAGCGAACTGTACCATAAAAATTGGTGACTGTCCCAAGGCCTCCGCTATTTTGGCCAGTGCCTCAAATGTCGAAATATGATTTATTATTATTTGAATGTCACGTCACAATCGAAACGGTATTTTATTATGACAAAGTGGAATTTATCAAATATCGAATGTAAATTTCATCTATCCTGATGAAGTATAATGTTCGTATCTCTCTGTCTCTCGAAAAAAGGTTCTTTGCTGTAGAACGGTCAAAAGTTTATTTAAAAAAAAATAGCTCACCAGATGCATTGAGCTACTATGTACTAGGTCCAAGATGTACTAACTTCTAGAGGCGCTAAATAAAACAAACGTGTGCCACATGCGACGGGTGAGAGAGAATAAGTAGAATCTAATCTGTGAAGTAGAATGACTGAGTGTAGTGCGGCGATAGCGCTGCAATTGAATGGGACAGCGTAGTGATGCGCGGCTCAATGACGATGTCACTTGATTGGACTGGTGAGACGTCACTTCATGTCTGTCAGTGTCTTTACAAATAGGTACTAATTATCTCGATGTCGGAAAGAGAATGAGATGGATGAGGTGGCTAAACAAATCCTGGATGCTCCCATTTACATTTAATTTCCCATTTACTAATTAACAATTGATATCAATACCTACAATTACAAATACAAAATACCGAAGTCAGCACCGATATGATTGATTCATATACGTATTACTATTTAAACAATATACAAGATAAAATGTATTAACTTAAACAGTTATTCTCAATGTTAACAGACATTTTAATGATTACATTTTTATGACGATACGAACACGATGTTACGTTACCTATGTTTACGGTGTTACAATGAAATTTACGAGAGTATTTAGTTATTAACTGTTCATTGTAAATCTGTGACAAGAGAAAGCTAAAATGTTTAATATTCTGTGGGAAGCAATAACACAGATTGAATAGGATAATAATACGGCTACGGCTACAGCTACGGTAACTGCTTAACATCAGGTGGGCCGTACGCTTGTTTGGCACCCTAGTCTTAAAAAAAAACTTTGTTTATGGACAATAGAGAGGGATATTTGCATCGCTATTATTGATTTCAGTTCAAAAATCAAACTTAAATATTAGAAAAGTAAATAAATATGTTATCTTCTATGACCACATACCACAGTTAGGTATACGGATCTATTTTTTGACAGATTGATTTATACTGATTTACACCGTGATCTATATTTTATACATAATTTTATTTCGACCCAATTTCGAGCCGTCTTTATTAAGGAAATATTAATATGTCATAAACGATGACCTCATATAAATCACAGTTTTAACAGTATCAAATGACAGAAATAGAAAATCAGTGGTGATCTATTGGTGTACTTAATCAGTATTAATCAATATTCATTGGATCGACGCTATTAGGCTTGATTGAGATTTTTAGAGATGAGCCAAGAATTGCCATATAATATTGTATTTGTTATCAATAAAATTAGTAGGTAACTCTTTTTTTGAAATATTGCGAAATAATTTTATATAAATACCTACTAAATCATTATAAAGAAAAGTTTGGTAAAAGTACAAGTTATGACGTCATAAGCCGAGTTATAGCTAGTCCTGTTTTCAAAACTTTAAACGTGCTTATTTTTTTTATTTTTTATTTCACTGCATTTTAATAGGTAATACCACTAGAGTATATTATATTTACTGAGCGGATAGCAACCGTATTACCTAAAATGTACATATAGCATTGAAGTTATTAATAATTTAATATAAAATTAAGGATTTTATTAATGAATTCGCCTTAATACCCGTTTTAAAAAACTGGTATCTCCTTCCACCTTAATATCGGGGTAAAGTTACCCAATTTCACTTTCTGCGGATCCACAAATACCTGGCATCCCATCACTAGTTCGCGTCTAGCGTGCGTGTGCGCAGTTGCGGCGGATCAAAGCGCGCAGCGGGGTTAGACGCGGCCCGCCACAATAACCCCTTGTTCTTATTCTATAACATCGCTTCATCTACAAAAATATACTAGGTTACGTAAAAACAACGCTACATCGTGTTATTTGACAGCAAGTTTGTAAGCTTGACGTTCACGCAAACATAAAAGATAATACGTTATCATGAGTTTCACCTTTTGCTCAGTTAGGTGGATTACATAGAACCATTGAACAGCTATATTCCTAAAACACCTTTTGTTCTTCAAATAAGCCTCAAATATCTAAGTTACAAAAAATAGTAGAGTCCGTTCAGTCTAAAAATGCAACGAACAGGTTTATAGTGAGGGTACCTATAGGTATAGTGAAATATACCTATTCTATAAATTATGACTGTAGGTAATAGGTACACGCGATTTAAATTATTTTACGAAAATGTGTCAATGCGAAATCAGTCTATGGTTTTAAATAAACTACAAAATTCCTTCGACCGATGTTTTTAATCCCAGAAGAATTATTTATTTTAACACATTTAAGTAATGTAAAATTAGAATAATGTTTGCAAATATTACCAAAGATTTTAAAGTCACCCTGTATTACCATAGATAGATGATTTACGTTTTTCGTAAGGATGTGTCAATAATTTATTATGGTAATAAATTCACGCGACCAGTCGACTATATTCAATCGATGAACGTTTTATTTTTTTATAGTAGCAAAGAAACACATTTGACCTGACTGTTAAAATCGTAATTACTGTTCAAACAAACAGCAGTTTTAATTGCTTGTAAAATAGACCGAGAACGCGCCGATTAAGTTAACTTCTAGTTAACTATTGAACCTGTTAGTTGACGCGTGCGTGACCGACGACCCGTTGATTGAATTGAGAGGATGGTAATTAAAGACCTTCAAGACTTCTGCTTGCAGGCGACCTTGGTAAAAAAAAGTTTTATACTTAAACTAACTGTGCCCGCGACTTCGTACGCGTGGAATTTAATCTACAATGTTAATGTTTGCTAAAATACAAGTAACCTAAGTTACTCTTTATAACATCAGCTATGTGTCAGTGAAAGTTTGCCACCTTAGTTACATAAAAAAAAATCTGGAAAATATTTGATGAGAATTAAGTAGGTCAATTCTCATCAAACATATTCCAGATTTTTTTAGGTGAATACCTAATTCTCATCACACATTTTCTCCTTTTTTGCATAACACAGTGTCACTCTTCGGCCTTCATCCATCAAAACCGTGTCAATGCCGACCAAAGGCGCGGTACACACTAGAACGCGAAGCTAATATAATGGCGTGTTCACACGACACGAGCGTGGCCCGCCCGTTACACAAGTTACAGATTAGTGACGCGACGCGCACGCGACTGTAACGCGCCGTGAACGCCGAACAGTTTGAATTTAGAAGCTGAAAAAACTAAAATGTTAAGTGGCCAGCAATTAAGCGGATTAATTGCTCTATCTCGATTCAGTAGAAACAATTAGCTAAATAAGTAGGTAGCTGAGATTATTAGTCTATTAATTTTTTTTTTGTAAGTCTACTGTGATTAATTATACGATGATGTCACTGAATAGGTAATATGGCTATAATTAGTATACTTTGAAAATAACTACACTGTCAACTGCAGGAGTAAACTTTTAGACAAACGTTAGCGTCCTGTGGGCAGATGGACGACCTTCAGAAAATGGCTTGCAAAATATACAGAGCTGCAGACGATGTAACTAACTATAGGATAGATAGGATACGTTGGAAAGTTCCAAATGGATACAAGGAATACTTAACCGCGGATAATCAAACTCAAACTTGTAGTCGTCTCGAATAAAAAGTTTTGTTATAAGTACGATTTTATAAAACACCACAGATATCGTCTTTGTCATCGACCATAAACAAATACTTGGCGACCACAAGTGATTGCGGTCTGAACACAAAAGTTTTGTTTTGAGGCGATAGGTACCTACAATTCACAATTTTCTTTGTTTTTCTCCAATAAACTTTTATTGTCACTTTAAGACTTCTTCTTACATTTACTGTTGAAGACATAACAGTTTTGTGATGTGTGTATGTGTCACAAACAAAGTATCCATTTAGCTATTATCGTAAAAAATGCAAATATTGTAAAATGCTTAGGGCATGTGCACTGGAATAAACTTTCTGTCTTGCGCCTCCTTATTTAATATGTTTTGTTTGGGTTCGCGATTCACAACAAGACATATTCGATTTCATCTCTCGCTTTATTAATGAAAAAACCTTTCTCTTCCACCAGGTCTGGTTCCAAAACAAAAGATCAAAAGAGCGGCGTCTAAAACAGCTAACATCCATGGGCAGGGGCCCTTTCTTCGGGTCTTCACGCAAGATGCGAGGGTTCCCCATGAACCTCTCGCCGGGGGGGCTCGAGGAGGGTCCCCCGGGGTTTCCATACTTCGCGACGGCAGATGGCAAGTTCGAGTTTGGCTATGGCCCGCCGTTCCACCATGATGCGCCCTTCTTTCATCCGCCTCCGTCGATGCCGTTCAATCAGCCAGGTTGGTAGACTTTCTGAAACAATTAGGTCCGTATTAATAAATCGATCTTAAGATTGAGATCGAACTTGAGATGCTGTTTTTGACAGATGTCCCATACATTCAACGTCAAAACTACATCTTAACAACGATCTCAACTTTGAGATGCATTTATTAATACGAGCCTAAATATTTTAAGACTATAAAGTTCCTATATGCAAAATGAGGATAGCATACAGTCCAGCTATGTAGAATAATGAAAATGATAGCATATCACAAGAGCTGTTTGACTTTAGATTCTTGGATTCCTTTCGCCACCGCCTAGTAGGTCCCAGTTTACTTCAATACAATTTGAGCGTATATCGTAGTTCCAAAATTAAATACTCAAAGAAACTGTTCCAATGTCAGATTTCAAATTGTCATGCACGTTTCTCTGTTCGCGATTTAAAAATCAAGGCCGAGTGCAACGCTAATGGCCGGTTTAAACGTAACGATATTTTGACCGACATCACGAAAACTTGTGAGATAATCACCACAAGAATACTAAATACCTAAATAGTTTTGTATTTGCATTATCGCAAAACTGTTATAGACGACAACATATTGAACTGTTGATTTTTGCGTCCCCCTTCACTCCATTCTTTTAATTGAGGCCGTAGTTCTATAGAGCAAGTAGATAAACTACACTCTTAGACTGAGTCCAGTAAAACTGTGGAACATCTAGCAGTATATTCATACTTCCTTCGCTAAATTCTTCGCTTCCTCGACTAAATTCATTAAATGACCTGTAGATATAACTTCAGCAATGCACATCCAAATCTGAGTTCGCTAAATGCACAAGTATCGTTAGGCGTGTCTAAGCTATGCGAGCAGTCGCGCTCGAGCAATGAGTTTTACCTAACGCCATAACTGATTGCTCGGCCGGGCTGCAACGCTTTATTTAGTACGTACGTAAACGTAGACACGTACACGTATGTACACGTACGTACACGTACTTATATTGTGTGTATATTCTTCTTCAAAAATGTAATGTAAGTCATCGCAATGTACCAGGCGATTAGTAACGGGAGCAGGTCGTTTTGCAGGCGGGATGGAGGCGCTGTCTGGCGGCGAGTTCCCCGAGCAGTTCCCGCCGCCCGACCACCTCGTGCTGCCGCGGCCTTCCTCCCCGGAGTTCACGTTCGGGGACGGGCCTCCGCCCCTCCACCCCGAGGGCTTGGTGTGGTAGCTCAAGCCGGAGCCGCGGGACTACCACGACTGATGCGGCTCGACGGGCTATAAAGTGGACTTGTTTAACAGTGTTATTAACTGATGTTATTTAAACGCAAAGTGACGTTACAGAAGAACGCAGTGTTTATGTGATTTTTGAAATAGTATCTGTGCTAGTTCTTTTTCTGCTTCATATAGCCGTTGTTTGTAAATAATTATTTCAGTCCCGCAGTGATTTTGGTGCTATTTTTCCGCTGTTTCTTGAGAGAATGGCATTTTTCATTTTATTGGAATAAATTTTACAACTGGGCTTTTTTTGTAAAATTAAATAGAAGAATGTTATGTTACTGTATGTTTCTGCAAAACTCTTTAGATATGCTTTGCTCAGTTACATTTATGTAATTAGAATAATGTGTTAGTTTTGATCAATTTCATATACTTACATTATTTTAGTTCTGATAGGATAAAAGTTTTTTTCCTTAAAAATTGATATTTTGGCGAGTAAGCCGTGACACTGTGAATAATTAGAATATTATGTACAGATAGTTATTGTAATAGATAATTTATTAAGTTAAAAAAATAATTTATTTACACTGGGTCTAATAAACATAATTTATATAAGAGAATAATTTTGGTTCCTATATTAAGATAGACACAGTTTAAAGCATTTTTTGTATATTTATTACTAATTATCATCACACATTAATTAAGTAAATTCTGTTAGAATAACAAGCGTAGACGGACAGACATAACTGTAAATATTTGATTTGTATATAAAAATATATTAAAAGATAAGTAAATATGTACTTAATTATAAACGTCAGTGTAGTTTAAGCTAACCATTATAATTTTGTTACTCTTTGCACTCGTACACTTATGACAACAAAATATTAACTTTTTTTCAACTTGCTACATGTTTTTCCGAAGTGTATTGTCGTAGATATTTTTTTAAAAGGAGTAGAATGGAATTTCCCTGCGTCAGCTTATTTCCTGTCTACTATCACTGTCTGTACCTACCATATTTTTATACGTGAAATGTGAGATTGTCTTAACTTCCAAAATAGAATTTCGAAAATCTTAGGGCCACCGCAGACTTGCTACTTTTAGCATCGGCGATCGGCGATTTTGATGCTGCGTCTCGCTCGTTCGCGCTCGAAGAAACGCGACGCAGCATCGATACAGTCGCAAAATCGCCGGTCGCCGATGCTAAAAGTAGCAAGTCTGCGGTGGCCCTTAAAAAATATATGTACTTATGTTTTCAAAATAAACTGAAATACACTTTGTAAATACATAACTTTTGTCTTTTAAGACACTGTAAATAATTATTCACGTGGGTTTTCTAATGAATTTCCATAAAGTTAAGGGAACATCGTGTTGTAAGTAAAAATAATTTCCATTACGTTACGAGTCACGAAACGTTATCGTAAAGTAACCTTAACGTTATCGCGCAAAGCGTATGTGGGTTTGTAAAAAACACATTATCTTAAGTCACGCTAAAAATGTAAAAGTTAATTGAATATTTTGGATACAATGTAAACAGTTGCATTTTAAAAAAATACATAGTAAAATGAAAACCAATTTATTGAGTAATTATTATTCCTGTGTAGCCATGTACCAATTTTAAAAAAGTGTTAATTTTGTCATGGGCCACAAAAAAAGTAGAAGGATTTTTAGAAATTGAAAAAAATAAAACGTCAATTTTCTATGGTTTAAAATACTTCGTGATTCGAAACGTAACGAAATGTAACAAAACAGGATCAGTAATTGTAACAAAAATGAAAGTATGTACTTTATAATAAGTGTTAATATTTGGTACATACTGTTGTCTATCTGTATTTAGTACTTAAACAAAAATATAATGGAATTGTCTGTAAGAATAAAATCTATTCGAAAAAAATGTGGGCATTTTATTATTCCACTTAAGACCACCACTCAAGCGTCCGTGCGCCTAGGTACCTATAACTTGACTATTAATAGTTGACTATAACAATAAAGGCGGGAATATTTTCACACACCTACGATAAAATAACCATATGATTGTGGCATAACAAGTTATCTATCTCACTCTACCACATACAAACTAACACGGACGACCATACCGACGTTTGAGGTATCTAAGCACCAAACTAGGTGAATAAGTTATTTCCACAGAGTAAAGACTAAAGAAAGAGGTGCCCTTATTAGATATATGTATGAAAAAAAACGTGGATATTGTTTTTTCATTTTCATTGTTCTATCTACCGGTAAATAGTTGAATTACTCGCTTCGTTTTATGTCGATGTTAGTACTAGGCCGACCACTCGGCCGAGTTGCTTAGGGCCAGTCCCCTTAGTAATTGGTCCATTGTTATTTCAGTATAATCTATAGGATCCATATTCTATAGTATTAATATCACATACCTAATACACAACAAGGTATTCACCGTACAATGAAATAACATACCGACATATACCTACCTACAGCTAAGTAAATACAGAAAGTTAGCGATCACAAAATAATCGTCTCGTAGCACCACGCTATAACCACAGTTACCCTTAGACTAGTGACACCAAATATTCGGTTAAAATAGGACGACCCAATTTTCAATACGGTCTAGATTTCCACAAAAAGGCAGGACTTTTTAATTGGTGACAGTTCAGTGTACCTAGCTGATTTAGGTGAACTTATTGGTTAATTGAAAAAAAAATACATAAAATTCATTTAATCAAATCCGCATGTTGTTAGCATGGTGAAATTGAATTAGCACTTCTAAGAGGAGGATGTAGAAAAATAAGTATTATTATTTTCCTGGGATTTACAATAATATCGACACGAATATAATGAAAAGCCTCGGGACTTCTCTATATCTCTATTTTTGCTTAACTAATTGTCGTAACAATTGCAGGTAAGTATATCCGGTTTTTTTATTCATACGAGTGGTAACCCTATCAATGTTCCATCACTGCCATAAAGGAAAATTGGAATAGCGGGGTGGCGAGCGGGCGGGGGGCGGGGGGAGTAGACATGCGGCGGTTCGCACGCCCGAATTAACCGCGCGGTGTGAACGCGCCCAATTGTAATTGCTCTGTTGTTTGCTGTGATACGAGCTTATTATCTGACGAAATTGCTGGTGCCTGTGGGCCGGCGTCATAGGGGAATATTACTATTTGACAATTATGTAGGAATGTCAAATATCAATCTGGTCGGAAGCAAGCAATTTTTTTAAATGGGATTGAGGTGGCGAATAAGCGTAATAGATGATTGCAATGGAGTGGAACGAAAGGAGGGGTAGAAGGGGGGGCGGGAGTTGGGCTCCCGGCTCTCTCACTCATCGTCCGAAACGCTACTGTACTGTAATAGCTACGTTACGCCGATCTTCTGTGAGAGGGTGGTACTACCCCGGTCGAGCCAGCCCGTATATGAACTGCCGTCGATTGACTACAGCTTGGCTCTACCGCCGATAAAAAAATATGCGACCACTTGTGGAAGCACTTGTATGAGATTTCATAATTGTCGTGCTTTAGCGGCCAGCAAAAACTTTGCTGGCTGCTAGATCACGACAATTATGAAAACGATCACGACAATGAGGATCAGTAATAGGTCAACAAATCAACTCATAAACAAAACTAACAG
The DNA here is from genome assembly GCA_947859195.1 of Drymonia ruficornis. NCBI lineage: Eukaryota > Metazoa > Arthropoda > Insecta > Lepidoptera > Notodontidae > Drymonia > Drymonia ruficornis. The sequence goes on along the minus strand of OX401924.1, from coordinate 4,362,480 downwards.
TTAAAACTAAGCTTTCTTATCAATATAGTTTTTAAATCATCGAAATCGGTCCATCGGTTGCGATTTCCTAACACATTTTATGTATCCAACATTTATCGACGGGCGGTAAGTGCGGCCAGCGCGCGTGACGTCACCGAGCTCGCCTCGTTGATTTCGCGCTGTGCCCGGTTTCCCGCTTGCGCCGCCATTCACTATTTTAGGTGTTATTCATTTAAATTACATGCTGTAAAGGGCCATATTGATCTATATTAAATGCACAATGTAGTTAAGGTACTTAATTGGATAAGGATTAATGCTGTATTGCTTAAAATCGCTTCGTAAATAAGCCATTATTTCTCGTAAAAAGTAAAGGATAAAAAATGGTTATTGTGGGTTATCCCTAAGAGATAGACATAAATACCATCGCGGACTTTTTGTATACCTTTTTATGGTGTACAATACTGTAGTACATTATTTTGATCTATCTCGTAGGATTCAGCCAGCGTTTGCAATGTAAGCGCAAAAAAATGTATTTATTTACGACATCACATTAGAAACCTCTAAAATTATCAGTGTTTCTCTACTATACCTATTAAGCATGTATTAATTTAGTACATAATAAACCTTCCTCTTGAATCACTATCTATTAAAAAAAACCGCATCAAAATCCGCTGCGTAGTTTTAAAGATCTAAGCATACATAGAGACAGACAGCCAGAAAGCGGGAAGCGACTTTGTTTTATACTAGGTATGTAGTGATAGTGAATCCTTAGGTAGGGTGATGGGTAATATAATATTATGTTAATAATAGATTATAAAGGAATAATAAATATTATTATTTATTATTCCTTTATAATCTATTATTATTTATTATTAATAAATATCGCCAGACTTACACGCCTTCTGTATGGTCCCAAACTAAGGGGGCGTCCATAAATTACGTGAGGTGATTTTTGTGAATTTTTGCCTCCCCCATCCCCCTTAGTAAGATGTTGTGAGATTTTGCTCGACCCCCTCCCTCCCCCTCTAATCTTAGGTGAGATTTTTCAATTCAAAAGCCATATTCTAGTGGAGAAACATGTTTTACTTAATTTAACCCAGTTTTCTCGCAGTTTAAGGGTGCGTTTCCATTGAAGCGGAGCGGGGCGGAGAAGAGCAGTGAAAAGTGGCACCCCCCCCCTCTAAATGCCTCACGTAATTTATGGACGCCCCCTAAGCACCGCTGATACTTGGCTACCATACAATGGACTGGGGGCGATCTCAGTGACAACCAGACCAGAGTAGATTACGAAAAGGCCATTTCCGAAATTTTCCTCTGGCGGGAATCGAACCCACAACCACCCGATGCAGTGAGCCAAGCGGCCAACGCTCAAACTATAGCGCCAAGCGGTCGTCAAAAATAAACAGAAATAAAAATAGTACTCAATAGGATAAACACCTAATATACCTACTTATGACAGGATACTACCTACCTTCCTAGGTATCTTATATATCTTATAGTACTTTGGGTAGGTACACCGAACCTTTCCATGCTTAACCTAGTGGTAAAATAATAGGTTTCTTTGTATAAATAGTATTCATAACAGAAAAGGTAAGTGAAAAGGTACCTAAGTGTACCTTTTCCGTTTCCAACCACATGTCTCGGCGCTGGTGTATTTTAAAACTATTGTTTAAGTAGTCGAATACCATAAAAGTATCGACTTTTGGCAGGTTATCCGACTTAGCTTGTTGAAAACTTTCCTGTAAACTCATTTTGAGGCTTAAAACACGCTGCGCGCGAACAAGACAACCGAACCCTAGCGCTAGCCGAGCGCGTATCAGCCCGCGTGACGTCACAGCGAGTGCGGCGGCCGGCGCGGCCCGGTCAGGAAACTTCGTTAGGAAATTAGTCGTATCTTCGTTAATTTTTGTCGTAGACCAAAAATTATTGAGCTGTATGTTATAGAATCCTTAGCTCTATAAATCTGCAGTTTCAACTAAATTCGTTACGGTAATTCATTGTGCGCATCAGCGCTGGGACAGGCACAGCGAGGAGCTCCTCACTCTGCCCCCCGCGCTGGAGTGCCTCGCCCCGGCACAAACAGTCGTGTTTTAAAATTAAGATGAGATGTCATTTTTGAGTAAAGCACCATACAAGCCTTGGTCCGCAATTACTGTACTGCTGGCCTATGATGGCCTCAAGCACAGCTTAGCTACGCTCTCGGCCTTCGAGCTTGATCATCATTGCAGCCCCTGCTGGCCGCGCTATATTTCAGCTTGTCCATCAAGGGCTGCAATGCTGACCGCGCTGTGGATGCCTCGAGCTGCGCTGTGCTGCGCTCTCGGCCATCAACACCGCAGCCAGCAACACACTCATTACAGGCCGTGGCAGTAATGTACTATAAAACACTTTTATCCCAAATAAATGACCAAGAAAACGGAGACACGTTACCGTTCAAAGTTTGTTCTACTAAACGGAGTCCATAGACTCAGTATGACTCAGTCCCTCGCGGAAAATAACGTTTAACTCGTAAAATAACTCATAGCTAAATCCAGGTAAGTGCCTGCCTACTCAATGGAATGCAATTCAATTACAATTAAAATAAATGTTAATTATCATTCGGAGTAGTGTTAAGGGTCTGCCATTACTACGAACAGCACTATGACCAATGCTGATTTATTGGCTCGTCAGTACAAGCCCATTGGTACATATTGCTAATGTTAATTAAATCTATCTTAGGTTACTCACCTAACTAACAGATTAAAGTCCAGCTCACTAAAACACTAATGGAGCATTAGAGCATTACTTAAACGATTGTTACCAAGTAGGTATACCCATCAAATAGTCGGCTACTGCACTATAACGATACCTTGAGGTGTTAACTTATTGTATATTTCTGTAAAATCTTTTACGTAATTTGCTCTGGTCCGAATGTCAAATTGTCAGCTAACTCTTATCCACCAGATAAATAATGACAGCGTTTTGACAGTTTTTCCTTAGAATATCTGTCAAAACGCCATATTCATTTGGTGGATAAAAGTTATCCGACGATTCTGAAACATACCCTTATGGCCGGCGCAGATTGGGGACGACAGGGGAGGGCATTTAAATTTTTATCAATCGAATTTAATACTTATCCAATAGAAATAAGGTATATATTTCAACGCTCGGTGATCGACCCTGGAGCATCTCGGAGCAGTTTTATCGGTGCACCGGAGAGCACGCTGGAGCACCTTATTTCGATAGGATAAGTATTAAATTCGATGGATAAAAATTAAAATGCCCTCCCCTGCCGTCTCCAGTCTGTGCCGGTCATTAGTCGAATGTACAATACTCGTCAAAAATTCTAGAGTTGTAGAAAAGGTACGAGCCAGGTTTTGAACTTGCACATTTGTTTCCAAATCGTGCGTTCCCGGCCTATTTTATCCCAAACATGAACAAAAGAAAGTTCACACCCTATTAAGCAATCAATGAACTTCAAACAGTAATACACCTAAACCACCCCCAAATAACAAGTAAACACGAAAATTCAACACGTAACTATCCATTAATTAGTTCAATTGTTGTGGAGCCGGGCTGGACGGTGGTGATACTCATAGAGCACGCAATACCGCTGAATATTTTATGTGTGATCTGATAACGGGACATTTGACAGCTTATTATTGTGTACCTATTTATATTGGTCATAAAATTTAATTTCATATGGGAATTGTTTAATCAGAAGGTCCCAGGTTCGATCCCCGGTGGGGCATGCACCAATGGATGAATTTTCATCAATGTGCATAATTTACAGTTCGCTTACGGTGAGGGAAAACATCGTGAGGAAACCTACCTATCCCCGGGATAGGTAATAGTCAGTTCCTGTATACACGGCGACAAGGTTCACCACCTGTCACGTTGGGTTCTGACTATCTGGTGAAATGTGGGCGTTGAGTTGGCTTAATACCTCCACAATGTGGTGGTGTATGGCCACTCAAGCCTCTGACAACCCCCGAATGGGGATAAAAGTCGTGACGTTATATATATATATATATATATATATATATAATTGTTTAACTATCTATTTTATGTTGTTAGGGAAATGGTTACGAGGAAGAGGATTTGGATGAGGAAATACGTGGAATGGTGGTGGTAAGACATTTTATCGAACTGTTTTTGGGGGAAGAGAATATTTTAAACCTTATTTACCCTAGTTAAAAGCTATACGACCGTGTTCTTAGACCCACAATCGCGTGAGTAGACGCGTGTAGTAGGTAGGTATTTTATTTATGTAAGGAATTATGAGTGATGACATAACTGGCCATAGTGGAATAGACTTAAACAAATAATTAGTACCTACTGCTGACAGGTGCCTATTTTTTTAATAGCTTAAGCTTCTCCGTCACATTAATTTATACCATAATCAAATTACAAATATTCTATTTATGTTTTTTAAACTCGGAAATTTTACATACGTCGTGCGGGTACCTACTTTCTTCTACATCAATGAAGTGATGTACATACTAATATAGAAATGTTATTTATTATTCGCCCTTGTTTACTAAATAAAATCAGTAGTTATATACTTTTTTGTTTCTGGTATGAACAATAATTATGTAATGGTATTATCAGCTCGTTGCGAGTGCGTGTCGGCGCACACACGTGCGTACCGTGACATTTGCGTGCGCGCACCCCATCGGTCACTGCGTGTGATCTCGCCGACCCGCGCTGCATCCGTACCGATAGCAAAGAAAACCGTGAAAATCATATTGACTTAGGTACTACCTACAAAAAATCAACTCCACATCCAAAGAAGCTATTACCTGAACCTATTACCTCTATCTGTATTTCAGACGATGAGCGAGAGATCCGAAAGCCCACCCTCCCCCTACCTTCTCTCTCTCCCACCCCCTTTCACGACGGGAACGTGCGAGCGATGCCTTTAGTATTGCTAGCATCTATAGGCTACGGTAAATGCTTAACATCAGGCAAGCCGTACGCTGCCTAAGCCGTAGCCGTACGCATAACACAAAAACACACATATCTGGTTGATAGAGCTTTAAAAACTTGGGAAGGTAACTTTTGTAGCGGACCGTACAATATTCCCATCGATTTAGGGAATCGTCGGCTACTTTGTAATCGGAATATTTTATTGGTGTATCAATACTGAGTTTGTATCAGTAGGTACTCTACGTAAATTATTTAGAACATCAGAATTTAAAATTATTGGTTGTGAATAGGTATATAGTGTTGGTTCCCACATAAATACGATTCAAACCACCTTATATAGATTCGATTAGAGCAAGAAACATAAAAGTATCTTCACGGTATAAGGTACTGTGTACCAAATTTTTAATTCCTGTTTGTCCCCCTAGGGTGACAAAGCAGACGGGAATACTTCCAGCAAACAGTACCGCTAAACCATTTAGCTTAACTCTACGGCTCCCCAAAGTATTTTAATACTGCCATGTCTCCTATAACCTTCTATTATAACTCTAGGATGTCTACGTATAATAAATTAAATTGTTTTTTTTTTCTAACTTTGAGAAAGCTCAAAGCATATCAGTACTCTATCATCTATCAGTAAATATATTAACAAAAAAATAAGGATTATTGACATCGCATTGGGTTTAACAATACTCTTATTCTATATACTAACATGAGTTTATCATATCATAATTATTATTAATATTATAATGAACAATAGTATCTAATCTGAGCCGAGTCTGTTACGAGTCTTAGTTACTAGTAAATAAATAAATAAATTAGTAAATGTAGAGTAAGCGACTATCGACTCCTATCGAACGTAATAACGTATGCTAGAGTTAGTTCGGTATACTGAACCATTATGTGGTTGAACCCTAATAACCAGGTGTGCGCGTGTATCTAGTTGACATTTCCGTGCTTACAAGCTATAAAGGGTAGCTTCTCCAAATACCAACCAACACCCTATACTGACACTGTTAATAACAAACAGTACTTTCATTTCCTTTTATTTTCAGTTCTTAGTCCAACGTAATAAAGATGCTCGTAGTGTGGCAAGTGCAGGTGTTGTCATTAATGGTAATAGTAATAGTACCTGCATTAATGTGTGGTTTATTGTAGCGTTAATTAAACGATTTGTTAATTAAGTAGTTTGTGCTAGATGTCTATCATTAGACGCATCAATTAATTATGATACTACACCTACGTGGTGAGATATCAAAACTGATTCCTTGCGCACCGCTCGTTACATGAGGAGACGTCTAATGTCTGTGTTTATTGGTTATTTATTTTCCACAAAAAAAAATGTTCCATAAGTTCCTCAGTAAGTAATGGCTACCGCAAACACGCTACTTTTTGCATTGGCGATCGGCGATTTAGTCGCTTTTAACATCGGAGCAGTTGCTGCGTCCGAATGCAGAGAGTCGCCAAATCGCGATGCAGCATCGATACCGTCGCAAAATCGTCGATCGCCGATGCAAAAAGTAGCATGTCTGTGGTGTTCCTAAGTTATTCCTTTGGAAAAAATGCAGTTTTTTGACATTATTTCATGCAACGAAGTGATTCGATTATTGATTTTATTCAACAGGACTTTTACCGCACATAAAGCAATGCTTTTGAACTCTATGATCAGTAGTTGCTCTACCACAGTCTAAGGGCCTCCGCAGACTAGCTACTTTTAGCATCGGCGACCGGCGATTTTGTGACGTATCGATGCTGCGTCACGTTTCTTCGACCGCGAACGAGCGAGACGCAGCATCAAAATCGCCGATCGCCGCTGCTAAAAGTAGCTAGTCTGCGGAGGCCCTAAATCAACGAAATCATATTAGATCTAGCAGCATTTTTTTATCAAAATCAAGTTGCTCCTGTAACGAAAAAAAAAACACCAAAATTATGTGAGCAATATTTTATTCCACACATACCTCGTTTCACCTGTCTAAAACTATTCCCCAAGAATGCCATAGTGATATTAATTATTGTTTTTTTTGCCCACTAAAACATGCTGAGGTACGCCAGAAAAAAAAAAGAAAACTTTATGGCAGAAATTATTTGGTGTTTAGCCGCCAGAGGGCGTGGCTGTGCATGATTAATATATTTCTACGGAAAAACATTATTTATAATGAGTTGGTCATTTTGTTTTGGGTTGCAAGTTCCACGAGGCGAGGTTTAGATTATTATTTTTATGGGAAAGGGTTTGGTCGGGTGTATTAAAACGTTTCTAGATCTTGAATGCTAGAAAGTAATGTTTACTAGCTGTGCCCCGCGGCTTCGCCCGTCTTATCTACGTTAAAATCGGTTGTGTGGTCATGGAGATACGTGATATCAAACATTACACACACAAACTTTCGCATTTATAATATTAGTAGGATAGGATAGGAAGTAGGATATAAGTAGGGTTGTTCTCTGTACCAAATTTCATTAAAATTAGCACAGCTGTTTTTGCGTTATTCTCAGTCAAACTCATAAACACACATTCCAATTTTTTTAATGTCAGGATTACTTGTGGTATAGTGGCGTGATTATTTACATAACGTCAGTACGATCAAACCTTAGATCCTTGGTTACCTCCAGAAACCGAATTGTTACTTGGAGCTTTAAAAAACGATATTTTATAAGTTTTAGCGGTTCGGACATGGGATTCGGCGAGCCCCGCCCACGGTCGGTATTTGCATCCCGCTTAATCTGTCATTGTCTGGGACGCCTGCGCCCGCGCACAAAACAAAGAGTTCCCAATGTTGTTCGCGATGAACACAAAATAAAACTTTTATTAACTTCCTTGGGACCTCTTTGATATTTTAAATTCGTGGGATAAAATTGCAATTATGGGCGGTAAGATCAATTTTAGTTTTAACAACGGACCAGAGTTTAAACTCTCGTCTCCAATCAAGTATGGTCCCAAACTAAGCAACGCTTGTACCGTACAATGAACTGGGGGCGATCCCAGTGATACCCAAACAAGGGCAAATTACGAAAAGGTCGTTCCCGAAACTGGCCTCTGGCGGGAATTGAACCAGAAACCACCCAAAGCAGTGTGTCGAGCGGCCTACGCTCGAACCACTGCGCCAAAGGTTGTCAAAATGTATGTTAAGGATAATGAAGTGCCTGTTATTTTTTTGACTCCGGCGGAACGTTTTTTAAACTACTTGGGCCACCGCAGACATGCTACTTTTTGTATCAGCGATCGGCGATTTTGCGACTGCATCGCGTTTTGGCGACTCCGATGCTAAAAGCGACTAAATCGCCGATCGCCGATGCAAAAAGTAGCATGTCTGCGGTGTACCTTTTTTACTTTTAGCATCGGCGATCGGCGATTTTGTCTCGCTCGTTCTCGCTCGAAGAAACGCGACGCAGTATCGATACAGTCGCAAAATCGCCGGTAGCAGATGGTAAAAGTAGCATGTCTTCGGTGGCCCTAGATGTAAAATGTAATGTAATGTAACGTCACGACTTTTATCCCCGTTCGGGGGTAAAAGTAAAAAAAAAAAAAAATGGTAAAAGTGGGGGTAAAAGGGGGGGGGGGTAAAGGGGGGGGGTAGGGCATGGCCCTAGATGCTAGTTGATCAATCGTGGAGAATTTAAACTATCGATCCTATATGGAAGACGGAAGTTTAAATTCTCGCCCGTGCTTTGAGCTATAATTGACCCAGTTCAAATCTCTTCAAGTATCTTCATGAAAAGGCTATTATATTGTATAGCCATAAAACTACATAAGTAATAATTTTTAAACTTACTTTTGAATATTCTGTTCACGCTAAGCTATGATTTCGTCGTTGGGAATATCCTACGCGGCTAGTAGTTGACCCGCTATTATAAGCAAGTGTATGACTACAGTTAATTGTTTCACCAGCTTGGGGCCATCAATTTAAGTCATCCGTCACTCAAATAGGACCGTTAGTGTACGTGTCCATTACCCCGCGTTAACATCAAGGTATAAAACATGTATTGTGCCCGAAAACAAAATAATTTGGGAAATTGGTGATAGAGCCAAGCTAATTGACTGCAGCTCATATATGGATTGGTACAACCGGGGTAGTACCATTCTCTCACAGAAGATTGGCGTAAAGTAGCTATTACGGCTGCGTTTCGTAGGATGAGTGAGAAGGTAGAGAGAGAGGTCCAACGCTCTCTTCCCAGAATTCACGTGAACATCGAAAATTATAATGCGGAGACAGCCTTAAAATCGGCTCCTGTTCTGAAGCTACCCTATAGGTGACAAACAGAGAGACCAAGGACGTACTATGTTATTATAAACCAAACTTGAACTGAACGAGAACTTCATGTGTCTTTAGGAAACTCGTAAGATTTTCACGAACTTCCTTTAAAACGTTTTCTCCGCTGAAACCAAGCTGAAAGTTTTGACAGGGTGATTGAATTAGTTCACAAGACAAGCGTTCGATCGATGTTCCGTGTTTATGGAAACAAACCGTATTCGTGAAACAAAAAAAGCTTTTAATATTCATATTGCCGCTTCGCCCGCGGCGTCTTCGCGAAATTATAACAAAATAAAAACTAAACATGACTGCGATTTATATTGTAAAAGGGACAAAATGACTCACCAGTGCCTAAGAACCCCTGAGTTTGTTTAATTATAAACATACAGAGGTCTTTATAGAGTGGTTAGGTAAGAAAAACAATGGCTTGGAACGTGTTTAGGCATCTGAGATATATTTGTTCGTTCGCCATTAAGTTTTACAGACAGGCAACCCGTAAACAAGATATGTAAATGGTACAAGACGACTCGGTATGTCGTCTGGTAATGATCATTACGTCGGTAACTTTTTGTGAGCAATGTGAAGATGATGTTACATTGGCCATTATATTTTATAATGACGAAAGTGTTAATCGAAACGAATATTGGTAAAAGTTAAAAAATTCGTGAAACATAATGCCTTCATACATATTGAAATAAAGTTTTTCGACTGTGGGGTTTTTTATGTAACTATGGTGGCAAACAAGCGTACGGTCTGCCTGGTGTTAAGCAGTTACCGTAGCCTATAGATGCTGGCGATACCTCAAGGGGACATCAAGGGGAGTGGGACAGAGGGTGAGGAAGGGGAGGTTGTGTTTTCGGCTCTCTCAATCAACGTCTAAAACGCAGCCGTATACCTAGGTACTTTACGCTGATCTTTTGTGAGAGGGTAGTACTACCCCGAGCGAGCGAGCCCATATACGAGCTGAGCTTTACGCCGGACTTTACGCCGATCTTCTGTGAGAGGGTGGTACTACCCCGGTCGAGCGCGCCCATAATATAGAGTCAACTCTACCACCAGTAAAATACCATACTATAATGAGCATATTCTATCATTCGGCTGGAATACGGTGCAGGTGCGAAGGCGTGCGCGCCGCGAGCGGGGGCGGGCGACTCCCAGATAATAGCCTCTCTCGTGGAGCGCCCGCGGTCACTACCCGCCGACGCTACTGTGCCAAGCTTGGGCGGAATTATTGTTAAAGGAACTGCTAATTTACAGTGCTCAAAACAAAAGTAAAAAAATACATGTAGCTAGAGGTAGTATGAATCATTAACATCAATATTAACGTTTCTACCGGTTCTTAATGTTGCTTCACTCACTGCATCGGGTGGTTGCGGGTTCGATTCCCGCTAGAGACAAATTTCGGAAACGGCCTTTTCGTAATTTGCCCTAGTCTGGGTGTCATTGGGATCGCCCCCAGTCCATTGATTGGTAGCCATGGTACAAGCTTAGATTGGGACCATACAGTTATGGTGTATATGTCCGACTATATTTATTTATTTATTACTAGCAGTCCTGTTAAACCCTCCAAATAAGTTAAAAAAAAATAAGTTAAAATATAATACAACAATATGAGAAGTCTTTATTTATTTCAAAAATGTAGGTAGTACAAACCAACATCTTATCACGACTTAAGGACATACATTTTATATGTATTTCATATGTAGTAATATCAGTTAGGTATCTGGTTTCCACAGTACAAGCTCTGCTTAGTTTGGGATCCAGGTATAGCCGTGTGTTAAAGAATGTTCCATGATATTTATTTATTTTGTTAAAGAAGTAGGTAGGTACAGCTCATGTATTCTATAGAGAAGTCAATTTTTATGTTTTCGACAACCGTCTTTTTAATTTTCGAACATCCTCCCATAATTTTTAAATCTCAACGCAAACCTATTGATAAATTGGTTGAGCGCAGTCTCGCCCGCAGCGAGGGCGGCCCGCTACCCTATAAACACACGCTGTCGCTAGCCGCCGGCACTGGGACCACTCCCTATGCTACACTAATACAATTTCGCTTACAAATTGATTTTTAAAAACATTCATTACCGTCGCTTTACGTAGATAATAACAGTTCGCATAAGTTTGAAAATATTTGCGAGTGCGCTGTAATTTATGATTAAGCGCGTGTAAGCTTTCCTTCCTGCTGTAGAATTGTGTTAATTATAGAAAATGTTTTTTTTTATTAGTGGTTGCTACTCCTAAATGCAGTTTACCTGGATTCTAGGCCATTTGATATGTTCTAAGGCCGCAACATGAAAGTTGTCAGAAATATCCAAAGGCATTATAGTTACGTATACGTATAGTTACGTACGTAACTATAATAGCTTCAGAGTTACGGGCTTTTTGGTTCTTAGTTACATGCTTAATTAAGCATGTTCATCATAATCATCATCAGTATCAGCCAAAAGACGTCCACTGTTGGACATAGGCCTCCCCCAAGGTTTTCCACAACGACCGGTCCTGTGCTGCTTGCATCCAGCGGTTTCGCGCGACCTTCACTAGGTTGTCGGTCCACCTTGTGGGGGAACTACCCACGCTGCATCTTCCGGTACGTAGTCGCCACTCAAGAACCTATCTGCCCCATCGGCCATCAGTTCTTCGGGCTATGTTGTAAGCATGTCCATATCAGCTTTTAATCAGGGTTGCAAAAAAACAGGAAATTTATAATCAAAACTGTTTAAAACGTGTTTAAATCATTGTTTAAAACATTGATTTAAATCAGAATGAATAAATCACTGTGCTTAAAACATGTTTTAAATGATTAAAACATGTTTTAAACACGGTGTTTAAAACAAGGTGATTTTTTCGTAACAACCATGCTTTTAATTATTATTTCGTACTTTTTAAACACTCGGCATACATATTAAAATACAAACGTCTCATCCTAACATAAGTTTCCTCAATGTTTTTCACCAACGTAATCACGGTCGCGTTTCTCGGAAATCCAAAAGTCATTATCGAACAATCGAAGCCTTTCCTAGACAGACAACTCAAAAAATCTATCGACATCGTCTTAATAATTAACTCTATATGATGTGTTTAAATTAACCTCGGTGTACACTACAGTAGTCGGAACACTGTCTGAAGACTAATTTCAGACTATTTTTTAAAAGAAACAACTGCCTGAAACGAGATAACAGCTTTCTAGATTTAAAAAAACTATCTAGATTGTTATGTTTGGGTTCCGTCGCGATGATCGACTTTCATCAAATATTGAATTAAAATAATACCTTGTCAATATTATAACAGCATATGTTAATGCTTATAAAAGTCGTTGATAATTTGACGGGCCCGTTGGCGTGGTTGGCGTTATGGCGTCTTTCACGTTGCAGGTCGTAGGTTCGATTCCTATCCGGGGCATGCATTTGTGTGCATGAACATGTCTGTATGTCCCGAGTCTGGGCGTATATGTATAGTAACTATGTATTTACAAATAAAAAAGTAGTATATGTAGTAATATCAGTTATCTAGTTTCCATAGTACAAGCTCTGCTTCGTTTGGGATCAGGTAGCCGTGTAAAAATGTCTCATGTTATTATATTATTATTATTTTAACAGATATGTTACCTCCTAACATTGCAATGTCTTGTGCTCAGTTACCACTACATAGCTAAATTCACACATTTGTTATCGCACTCGCAATACGACAATCAACTTGAAGGCATTTGATGCGTATTTTTCACCTGAACATGAGCCGTATTGGAAATACCAACATGTTTTCAAGATTATTTTCCGTGAACGTCTCAGTGTTAGGCGTGAGCGTTATTTCACGTCACCGGTTACATTAACTGGTTACGAGCTAATTCACCGAATCACTGTTTACGCGACGAACGAGTAACTGGTTATTTTTGTAACAGGTTATTTAGCTGTAGCCCGAACTACATCATAGGTATTATGTCACCGGTCACCCATAGACATCTAAAAGTAACAAATCACAATGTTTGTATTTTTTTATACAAGAAGCTATTAGTGACGAAAACCATAGGGTTACAAAAATAACCAGTTACAAAAATCACCTATTAAATAACCGGTGACGCCTTTGACGTAACCGGCTACGTTACGTTTCGTGAAAATAATGTAACGACACACGTCTACTCAGTGTTAAGGCCATAACACACCGGGACGCCATGAAGACGTGGCCAGCCACCGTAGCCACTAATTCGTATTGAAATGTATGACAGGTAATACACCTGCCGACGGACTGGCAACGTCGCCATCAATACAAATTCTTTGGATACGTAGCCAGCGACGTCACCATGGTGTCCCGGTGTGTTATGGCCCTTACTGTGTCCATGGAGTCCGTTTAGGGACATACTATTTTGAACAGTCTCATATCTCCCTTTTTCTTGTTCTTGGTATAATTACTTTGATAAAAGCTTTCCTTGTGTCTCTTGGAGGAAAATCTATTCTGTTATGCCTGGTATGAATTACTATTAATCCTTAGGGCCACCGCAGACTTGCTACTTTTAGCATCGGCGTCCGGCGATTTTGTGACGTATCGATGCTGCGTCTCGTTTCCTCGACCGCGAACGAGCGAGACGCAGCATCAAAATCGCCGATCGCCGATGCTAAAAGTAGCAAGTTTGCGTTGGCCCTTAAAGCTTTGATAAAGAAAAAGAAGATTTACCGCTAAATTTATAGATATTTTTAACCAGTTTACAATGCCTTTACAAAGCATTTCTGGGAACAAAAGCTATTTGTAAAGCCAGTGTAAGTCCATCATAAATTTCTATGAATTTGAGGGTTAACTATAGCCTGAACCCTTAATGTAACATGCACAGAAGCTATCAGATATATGTATAGGGAACCCCAAAAGAGTACATGGCTCTAAAAATTACATAGCTACCTCTCAAACCGTCTCGTACGTACATGGAGTATTTTTTGTCCGTCCGTCGCCGCCCAGAAACCGCCGGTCATCGCTAGCTTTCATTTCTTTTTTAAATGTGTTGTAAAATAAAATTTAATCACGCTCTAATCTGCTGTTTAAATAGAAAGTTTTTTGTTATACATTTTTATTATTTATGGTTTGGTTCACTCCTGTGTGTACAACACTAGATGCTATTGCGCCTGCGACACTTCTCGACTCTATTCATCTATACCTACACACATAGATAGGTACATACAAATAAATAAAATTAAAGAGTCTGTTTGTAATGTCAAAATAACAGCGTTATGTGTGCATATGAAAGTAGGTATACATATAGAAATATAATATACAGTACTTATAAAGAAAAATAAACTTTTTTTTCAGTCTGTCTGTTTGTTCCGGCTAATCTCCGAAACGGCTGGACAATTTGTAAAAATAATCCATCAGTTGCTCGAACTCCTATACCAATATGCAAGACGCGACATATGTCCATTACTGTATGAGAATGCAACCAAAAAAGGGTTTAGCAGGGTATCGGAGAAAACGGCGAATTTACTTTGGTCATTAATTCATTCAAACAACAAAATTTTAAGTTGTATAATGTTAGGCGAGCGGGAGTGCCCGTCTATACTTATTTGGCCAGGGTCCAACCTATCCAAGGCCTTCAAATTTAACAGCAATAAGCTTTTAAAAACTTACTCAGGAAATAATAAAAATATATCATTGTCTTCAACTTCGTATTAACTCTCCGAGAAAGCGTGCTAATCGAGGGGCTAGATTATAATCCTAGATACCGGAAAATTGATAAAAAAAGATTATAGAGTCACCTAGTGAACTAAATCTCTTGCGAATAGAGTGACAAGCGTTTTAATTGATTTCTGTTCAATTTAATGACTTTCTGTCCATCCAAAACAGTGTAAATCAAAAATCCCGGTGATATTCTGTATTTGTTGAGCTATCATCATGCCCAGATTCATTAAATCCCATCCAGTAGTTTAGGCTTGATGCGTAGATAAAGACAAATGCTGCACGGAATAAAGAACGATACTGGAAAGAACATGTAACATAGAAGATCACCAGGGGGTCTTTATCGATACTATGCAACATTGCAGTAATTCTACAAAAGCAATTCATTTTTCCGACCCTCTAGCAGAATCCGCAAAATAGCCGTGAATCGGTCACGTATGTCGTAAAATGTGTGACTATTTTGCAGAAATTCAGCGGATTTGCTAAGGATTCTGCTAGAAAAAAAAAAAAAATTGCATTGGCAATGTTGCATAGCGTCGCTATTAGCCCCCCAGGGTGTAAGTCTCTAATTTTTACATCATAGTCACGGATGTTTCAACCTAGTCTTCACCTTTGATAACAACTAGAGCAAGATGTCTCAAGTCTCACGGCTGTATCAGCGTTCAACTCACGGTTGTAAGAATGTTTGGTGTTGGTGAATCACATAGCTGATTAAGGTATTCACTTTCAACCACAAATGGCTTCTATCTACCAAAAATTAAGACATATTTACTTTAAATTGCGCATAGAAATGAAGAAAGGAGTATACTCATAGCATTTAAAATCTTTTTTGGTTACTTCAGACAATAAATTAAAAAAGAAGGGACACCAGCTGAGGGGCTAATTACGCCACTATGCAACATTGCAGTTCTGCAAAAACAATTTTTATTTTCGATTTTCCAGCAGAATCCGCTAAAATTCCGTGAAATGATCGCGAATGGCGGAAATGCTAATGATTCTGCTAGAAAGTCAGAAAAATAAATTGCATAAGTAGGCAAAGTTGCATAGTGGCGCCATTAGAACCCCAGTTTAAAACTTAATGTCTACGAAGGCCATTCTATTTATTTGAATGTCCTATGGTTATAACTAAATACATAGGTACATTATATTGATCTGTGAGAACCCAACAGGTACGGAGCTGGTTCCACTGCATCCGAGGGCAGGAAGCGGCACCGCCCCGTAATTATAACCTGGAGGTAGCCGCCCACGAACCTGATGCATCACCAGATGCGAGCCGAGGGTTATTAAGAGCTGGTAGCTTTAACCGGTTTGATACCAATAAATGCATCCCAGTAGTATAGATATATAAACTTTGGAAGATCGATTAGTAATTTGATTTCTCAAACTTTCTCAGAGTACTCAAGAATACGGTCAAAATGCCAAACTCTAAAAATCAGAGGAATACTACGCAATTTGAACACTGTGAAAATTAGGGGATAGCGTTGCGCAATGTGAACACTAAGCAAATAAAAGGAACACTACGCAATATGACCACAGTGCAAATAAGGGGATTTCAATGCGCATTAGCACGCGTATTTCATGTGACACGGAATGATCCGTCAGCTGCCACCCGTCAAAATAACACAGCGTGTGCAAGTCTGACACAAAACTTACAATCAGATGCGCAAAGGAATCTCCACGTTTGCACACATTGTATATGCGTTACGTGTCCGTCACTTACCACAGCAACTTGTATGAAGATCTTGAAGACTTTTCATGCTATGTAATTATAAAGTCTAATTTAGAATCATAAATATTATAAGAACTTCATGTGTACAGTTCCTCAAACTTCCGTGAGTAATCAGAATAGAATATTCCGAGGGATATTTATATAATTGTTATAAACAGCCGCATTATGTAGCCGTGAATGATTCGTCCGCAGATTACTATAGTTTATCGTGAGATTTCACATTAAAGATAACGCCATAGGTTACTAAAATAACTCTAGACAACCAAAGGCGCGGATGGGGATACCAGCACTATTATAAAAATCTATAGTACTTACTAAAAATCTACCCACATATTGCTTGCTCTACAAATTAAACTATGAGCAAAATAATCCAATATACAAAAATTTGGTACCTAGGAGAAGAATTCGTTCTAACTAGATTTATCTCTAGCCTAGGCTAAATGCACCTACGCCAGATATACCTACGGAACTTCACTGCTTAGTAAAGTACCTACCTGAATTATATTAAATAGCTTGCTTGATTCTAGAAACATCACTATTTATTTAAAAACCTATGCAAACTTCATAACAACTTTTTACTATTTTGGTAGCTTTTTATACTGGTTTTAGAGCTAGCAACCCACCGAGCGTCGCTGCGTCGAGCCAAGAAGCCGAGCTACCCCGTAATTAAGGCTGCTGCGCGCGCGCCGCCCACTACGCTCCTTGCTTTTTTACTCTCACAAACATTACGTACTCATTTCACGTATTATGTACGTGTAGTTATATTATAAATCGGAATGATGACTATTGGATGGAAACTGGTTTGTGCTCAGATCGGACAGAGGACTATTGTTCATTGAATAGGTTTAAGTCTTTTACGGTTTGGCGTGCAAGCAGGAAGCTGTTCCCCGCCCCAGCGCAAGTTAAAATTCTTATCGAGCACCCAGAAAAAGGATCTACGTATGCCAAATTTGAAGACCGCAGGTCTGTATAATATAGGTATTCTGATTAATATCTTGGTGGATCACACTATTTCGGAAAATTTATTGGCTGTGGTGTGGATTACTGTAAAACATGTGTATTTAAATATAGTTTTTTTTTGTGGTATTAAAACATATATAACAAATAGATAAATCAAAAGAATGTAGTTAAATGTAAATAAATCTTCAGAAGTTTTAACGTTGAAAATATGTCATGAGTTTAGATAAACTTTTCTAGTAATCTTTTTACTTAGAACCTTCCAACTGACTTCCAAACAGAAGTTTTTGTGAGGGTGGGAAAATATTCCAGCCAACTTTCATTTGAACTTACTTTTTACCCCACAGACCCTTTCACACGACCTGTAAGATAATTAAAATAATAAAAAGGTGTTTCATGAATGGGTGCACCGATATAGTCTCATATCATGGATCTCTATACGTAACAGGATCGCGCACTTGATTTTTTGGTTTATATTTTACAGAATATTAAAATAGAATAAACACTTCTGTAGACAGAAAAGCGACCCGAGGTAGAACTCACTCTAGGTGCCATGTCTCAATACTTTATCGTCCCCGTCCCTATCCCCTGTAGACATATTTTGACCTGGCACGGCAACGTGACAAACTTTATCTCACGGATTTTATCACGCTGAGTTGCTATTTCTTATTTCACAAAAGAGAATGAGACCCCCAAATTCATAGATATTTTAGCCAGTTTACAATAGTTTTGAAAAGCATTTTTAGGAACAGATGTCAGTTGTAATTCCAGTGCAAGTCGATCATAACTTTCTATGAACTTGAGATAAATCTGCAATTCTAACATTTTGTCTTGTCATAGCCGGTTGTGCTAGACCTCCTAGCAAGGGACAGACTCTCACTGGGCTCGCTTTGTGTGCAACACTATGCCATCCTGTTAGCTGTGTAGTTCCATGGGTCATGTTTATTAAAATCTTAGGAAGGATCGTTCCTCCTGTCGGAATATGATTTATGTAGCAAGGAGCGGACTACCCTCGTCCATTCAGTTGTTTTTTAGCAGCGGCCGGCTTCGTTTTGTTCCTCTCGAGGCTTGATTAGTTTTAGGCTCGATTAATCGATATACGGTGTTTTGTTGTTCGTGCGATGATTAGTGCGTGTTCGTTAACCGGGGCTTATGATTTGTGACAGTGCGCCGGTTTGGCTGGAAATTGTGGAGTGATAATGGATATTTACATAACATGGGTTTATTATGTTTTAATGTCCATTCAGTCTGTTCCAGGTCCATGTCATGTTCTTTGTCTACCTTTTGCGATACCTAGTGCGCTCGTATGGGCATTACCGATTCTGCGCTGGTAACACAGCCGGCTGTGGCAAGACGAGACGCGAGATAAAACGATTTTGTCTCATCTCTATCTTATGCATTAAGTAAGTGAGAGAGCGACTAGGTGTGACAAAATACGTGACAAGTCTTTATCTCGACACGTGGGCTAGGCATGCTGATGTCGCGTCACCGTTTTGAGCCTAAAGCTATGGTTTCCTTCAATAGCGGCGCCGTCATATAACGGCCTCACTAGAAAATTGGCTACGTAAACAACGGTGTCCAATACCGCTCTCTAGGAAACCGCGCCATTTTGTTTACATAGCCAATGTTCTAGTGACGGTCGCTATATGACGGCACCGCTATCGGAGAAAACCATAGCTTATAGGTGATCCATTTGTGAACCGGCGAACCAACAACGGTTTAAATCGTTGGCTCGCCGGTTGGCTTTCGTTGGTGATCCATTGGCGAGCAAAACAGTCTACTGAAGGTTTTTTACGGACCCTTCACAACGTTTCTTAAAAACTCTGACGGTATCATAAAAGAACTGTTGCGGTTGCTATTCCACTGTCATCCCGAGGGTGTTATCCCCATATTTGCATCGCCGGTGTGAACAAAGCGCCTGCGGTCGGCGACCACATCATTCGCGCCGGACTTCGTACTCATACACCATAAAGTTATGCGGTGACGTAGATTTATCACTTTTTTTTTCATAAAAAATAAGTGCAAATGAGGTTTTCTTGAAATTGGAGATTGTACTTTGTAGCTTTATGTTGGTGGTGTGGATAGGCGGTATCCTTAAAGCCTGTTTTAGAAAAGTCAGATACCTTTTATGCAACAAATAAATATGGCGTTTTAAAAGGTATTCTCTGGGAAAACTCTCAAAACTGTATTTATTTGGTGGATAAAAGGTATCTGACTATATATGGGTACACACACCAATGATAAAGGAATAAACAAAAGACACTCATACATACATAGAATGTTTCATAAAAAATATATAATTTCAAACCATTATTGGCTCTATAATTTCAGTTTAAAACTTCCTTGATCGAAGGTTTAAAATAATCAATATGTCTAAAGCGGGTGTTGGTGTCATCTGACATCACAGCTGCGCGGGCGCCCGCCAGACGATCATCGCCAATTTCGAAATTGGAACGTTCACAGGCCATAGAGAAAATGACTCTACCGTTTTTGTTTTAAGACTGAAACTTATAATTTTATAAGCTATGCCATTTTTCAAATTTAGAACAGGAATGACGTAACCTATAAATTTGTTTTTATCGATAATGCTTCTTATTTTTATGGTTTTAAAAGTGAGTTTTCTGTGTGGAGTTTTTCCTATTGTTTCGGTCGGTAGAGTATAATGACATAATGGGTCGCGGGTTCGATCCGGCGCAATTACGCGGCACACGATCGATTATTGTGATCAATACAGGGGTTAGACGGCGGTCCGCTGCCAATTTTACATCTTTTTTTATATAATTTTGTTATAAACAATGCAGTTGTGCTGTTAAACATCGATAACGCTCATAAAATGTGTGTAATATTATATTTTGGTGAAAATATAAAAATCTAATTATTTTGTATACTTGCTTATGCAACAGGCCTACAACTTTCCGTATAAGTATACCAAAGTACTCTGGGTACTCTGTGACAACTTGGCTTTTGTTGGTGGTAGAGCCAAGCTTTAGCCAATTGAATGCAGTGGGGTGGTACCAACCGCACACAGAAGATCGGCGTAAAGTATTTATTCCAGCTGCGCTTCGTACGATGAGTGAGAGGGCCGGAAGAGGCCAAACCCTCCTCTTCCCCTCCCCTCCCTCTATCCCACTCCCCTTCAAGTCGGCAACGTGCTGGCGATGCCTCCTTTGATATCACCGGATCGGGTGGTCATGTGGTTCGTGGCTGGATGTCACTGGGATCGCCCCCAGTCCATTGTACGGCAGCAATAGTTTGGGACCATACCGTTTGTGTCTGGCGATATTTTTTAATAGTTTTAGCGGGAAAGGGAAGATATTCCGACCAGGGTGTTGTACCTGGCGGGGTCGGCCGCTACGCCGCAATGGTGGTCGGGGTCTCGTATATATACCGATGTGCCTCGCGAATCTTGATACCGCGATTCAGGATCGTATGTTGTATTGGAGCGTTGCACTCAACGCCATCTGCTGGTAGCGAGATGTCAGTGCGAACGAATCGTACCATCGATAGATGCCAGACCGATGCACATCACTATCCGATCAGCCGATCATCGACTCGGCTGCGGACACGGATCGTCGATTTTGTAAATTGTCCGGCGATTAGCGGCCGATTACGGCGATTACCGGCAGACACCCGAGCCCGGCCGATTAAAATAATCGGTAAACCGATAAAAATAGTCCCCGTGTTTTGTCTGTGCTTGATTTTTTATCGGTGCCGGTTTTTGAGTGACCTGTTCCGTCTAGCTTCTAGAGATTTGATTATCCAATCGATAGTTGTAGGTAATCGTTGATGTATTTCTTGAGTTTGTAATAATTTAAAAACCGTGCACGAATTTCGGAGATACACGTTTATACCTATAGGTAGTGTAAAAAAGTCCGTAGTTATTTTATATTATACTAGCTTATCCCCGCGACTTCGTCCGCGTAGAATTTAAATTTAAAAAATCGGATCTCTGATCCCGGATCCCGTATCTCGTTTTCCGTTTCCCGTTTTTACTGGATCCCAGATCCTATTTGCTGGATCCCGTAGCCCGGATATCTCGGGTCTCGTATCCTGGATCCCGTAACCCGGATTGCAAAAAATATAGCCTATGTTACTCAGGGATAATGTAGCATTCTAATGGTGAAACAATTTTGAAAATCGGTCCAGTAGTTTTTGTGTTTACTCATTACAAACATACAAATCTTATCTCTTTATAATATTAGTGTAGATTTATTAGGTGGATAAATGTTATCCAATGTTTGTGAAACAGGCCCTCAACCACTTAAAACGATAACGATAGATAGGTAAACCACGTAACGATAACCGTTGTAACGAGATTACAATCGTTATTTCGTGAACATAGAACACCAAGAGTAACGTGTAAGAGAACTTTATTCGGCAATATATTGTCCTTAGATTAATGATTGGTATCCGCGAGCGCGCGAATAAAACTTCATTAATCTATGTTTTCCAGTGCGCAAGCGGCTCACCGCGAATGCCTAGTTATCAAACGCCTAAGGTATATTATAGGTAGGGTCTCCGAAGACACGTCAAAGCCTATCCTAATTTAAACAGGGCTGTTTACGTCCCAAGGGCTCGGGTCACGAAGACACTGAGGTCGGGCGCCAGTGGCAGCGGGCGGGAGAAAATAAACCTTTAAAACAAATGTTTTCAACATTATAGAGTAGGTACAGATCACAGATTGGGCAGATGGTACCTTCTCATATTTGCAATCAGTAAACTTGTGGTCAGAGCATCACTAAACGCAAAATTCATACATTATCCCATCCCATCCCTCTAATATTATAAATGTGAAAGTTTGGATGGATGGATGGATGTATGGATGGATGTATGGATGGATGTTTGTTACTCTTTCACACAAAAACTACTGAACGGATTTGGATGAAATTTGGAACACAGATGGTTTATAACCTGGATTAACACATAGGATACTTGTTATTTCGATAGTATGTTCCCGTGGGATAAATTATGCGCGGACGAAGTCGCGGGCAGAAGTTATGAATTATAAAACGTCTATATGCCACACATAACACAAGAGGGCATTTGTATGTATGCTTTTTATTCACCACAAAGTGAAATTATTGACAATACAGACATGCGTTCAAGATTATGTTCCGTAGGTACTGTGTCCACGGACTCCAGTATAACCTTTTAACCACCAAATATCTTTTAGGCAGTTGTTCCATCCATGCAATATCTGTCAAAATGCAATATTTATTTGGTGGATAAAAGTTAACCGACAATTCTGAAACAGGCACTTCAAAATACACACACATTGACAGACTGTCCGAGGAATCAGAGGGTTGGTCAGAATAGCAAAACGCTACAGTGGCAGTTCAATGGCTAAGTGACTCGGCGCCTTGACGTTATTGATATACCTAAACGTGAAAATTATACTATTTTTATTTATTTCCCGCTAATACTAGGGCTGCGCCTCTCTCCGAACTCATTTCAGGGTTGAACGAGCACCCGACCCGCCCCGCGGACCGCGCCGCCCCTACTACTGTTATGTCGACCACATTTATAATGTACCTACTTTCACCTACAATCATGTAGATTTGAATTAAGTACCTAATAATGTAGGTAGGTATGTGAAGTTTGTAGAGGAAACGGCCTCTTTTTTCTTTTTTAATCCTTGCCGTTTTGGATCCCGTTCTTGATGTAGGACTTCAACTCCAAATTTGTTATATCCACAAGTTGCGAGCGACGCACCCGAGCACTCAGCCTAGACGTTGCTCCGCGTTTTATAACTGGGTGCGTCTAAAATAGGCCTGCATTACATTATGTATACGAGGTCAGTCATCAAAACGGATTGCTCAAACGTGCCGCTCGCCTCTTTTAGACGCACCCATTGATTGCTCAGGCGCGGTAAGTATAGTAAAATAAGGAAGTAAGTATAGTACATATATTATCGCAAATAAAACACATCCGTCTACTCTTTAGAACCTGTAGTACCGACCTATCAACCGTATAACAGAATAAGTCTTGTTTTAGGACTGACGCTGCGGTCGTGTCGCGGTCGCCGCCCCGCGAGCGGTTCACGAGTGCCCTGAATAAGGTACTCGTGTTATACATGTTGTAAGACATTATAACTAAAGTTTTGCGAGATTGCGGACTGAGAGATTATTGAGCTATTTATTTATTGAATAAAAATGGTTTGCCTACATTATCAGGCTAGTAGTTATGCGAGTGTTGCGATTTTTGCGTTTTCTTTGTCAAATAAGCTGGTTCATGCGATTTAACGCACGATTTGGTAAGCAAGGGTTGCAGCTTTTTCAGATTTTTCAGATTATCACTCGCGGAAAAATAAAAGAAAATAGTTGCTCATTCATCCTATGAAGTTGAGTCATCCGCATTCATATTCCCTACTGTGAAAGAAAACATCGTCAGGAAACCTGAAAAAAATGTAAAGTTTTCCAACCTACAATAGTCCAGCGTGGTAGAGTCAAGCCTGAATCCCCCCACATTGATGGGATGTGTGTCCGGTATAATGGTGACTTAAACCCACCGGTTAAATGAGAGTTCGCTGCAGTGATAGATTTCATCACGTAACTATAGTATTGTCACTTTGTGTTTGTGTGTGTGTTGAGAGAGTGATAGTGAATTATGGGTCACGGTGGTGTCATAATCACCAGTTAACCAAAGTAAATCATCGTGTATTAAAAACAAAAAGCATTCAGCAAACGTACCTATGTAAAGTTTTTGTTTAAATCTATTCAATAATTTACATCAAAAATCAACTTGACATCAGCCATCGCTTGCTTCGCGGGCACGCCTCCACCATCGTGTTGAAAGAGTACAATATTTTTCGCGAGGTAGAGCCGCGGGGTGCTATTAGCCGTCGCGCGCAGTGGTCTGCTGGGGATGAACACGCCACCCGCTGGCACGACGCTGTACGTGCATATGGCGTACGTACTCGAAAACTGTGTTTAAATTTTCGAAAATAGACTTCATGTGTTGACACATTTTTATACCTTGAAAGTACCTCTTCTCGATGATATTATTATGTAAAGATAGATATAGTATATAAGATAATAAAGAAGATAGATTAGATACTAAAATGTATTATTTATTTTATTAATTAAATGACAGACCTCGAGCGTCGGTAATCTCTACATTTCAACTTCGTTCAAGTATTATCGATTCTTAGCATTCATTAGCTGCATCCACATTCACTCAATTTTGACATTAGAACGCATATTGAACACAAATTTCAGGTATTTTGAGGTGAACTTTAGTAGATAGGCCCCTAAGTGATGGATGACTTAACTACATAAGGTGAAGTGCATTGTAAATTAAATGAACGATGAGCAGTTTTACATACAGTTGCTATAAATTGAAAAATATTTAAAAATAACATCAATACCACACATAATAAACATCCATAACAAAAACCCTAATATGTTTTTATAATAAACGCGTATAATGGTATCGATAGCAAAAAAGGCAATGAAGCCTGACCACGCAGGCGCAGGCTGTAATAACATAATGCGGCCAATTTGGGCGATTAACATCGGCCGGAAGTTATTCGCAGGAAGCGGCGTGGGCGGCGCCCGCGCATCCGACTCTACCAGGATCAACTGGTTTTTTTTAAATATTAGGACGTACTATTGAGGTTTTTAGACTACCTTTAATGTAGATATTTGACTTCTAACTTAAAGTTATCTTTTAAAGTAAAATTAATTGTTCTACAATGAGCGCAAAACACATTGTAATTAATATTGAAATATTAGAGCAATACAGTTGCAATATCAGGTTGCTTACCACAAGCTCTTATTGCGATTCAATTACAGGAACGTATTAACGTTTCAGCGACTTTTTGTGCAATGACGTACCTTATTGTCATGACAATAAGAAACGTCATTAAAACGTCGTCGTTAAAACGTTCCTATAATTGAATCGCAATAAGAGCTTGTGGTAAGCCCCCAGTAATTCGCATTATAAACTATTGCTCTACATTGCTACTTGCTATTGCTGTATTCGTCAATTGACCGGCAATATACCTATTTGCCCATGTGAACGCCTCCAAGCCGGATACCTATAAGCATTGATGTATTATTTTAGCAGATATGTTACCTCCTTACATCGCAATCAGTAGACTTGTGCTCAGCGGACTACTACATGCAGCAAAATTTACGCATCTATTATCGCACTCGCAATACGATAGACATTTTAATGTTTATTATTCACCAAAAGATGAGCCGTATTATTATTTTTATTGTTTTCCGCGAATGACTGAATCGTACTGTGTCCATGGACTCTGTTTAGTAGGACAAACTATTTCGGACAGTCACGTGACTTCTCTTTCTTGGTAATGTCTTTGCCTACAAGTGTTTCTTTTAGTACTGAGTATACTCGCAACTATTTAATTGCTGGCTCGTGTAATTCGCAGCGTGAAGATACAATCTTTATCACGTGCAAATAGGTAGGTGTTGGGCCAATTTGCGCTTAGTTTTAATGATAATTAAACTTCATGTTAAATTAACAAAGTTGCTGAAAACATACTTATTTCGCTCTACCTACTCTACTATTAGTTTTTGTATGAAACAAAATGTATAATATGCGTGTCTAAAGCACCGCATACACTGCATGCATAATCGCCGCACATCGCACGTGGTGTCACACTAGTGTCAATTTTACGACACATTAATTCATGTCGCGGTACACTGAACAAGTATATTGACATCTTTATATTGTCAGGATGTGTTGTGCATACACGTTTTTATAAATTTAAGGGTCTGTTCCAGAATCGTTGGATAACTTGTCACCAAATAAATTTGCTGTTTTGATAGTTTTCCTATAGAATCTGTCATCTGTCATCGGTCAATCTGTCAAAGCATCAGGCTATCTGGTGGATTCTAAAACAGGCCCTAAGAAAGTTTTTATAAAACAAACAAGTTTTTTTTTGTGATGCCAAATCTTCTTTTTATAGAACCAACTTTTTACGTGCCCTAAGTATGGAGACGCTCCGTTCAAAATGACAGTAACTGGGTCACCCATCTCTGACTGACATTGTCATGCGTTGCTTAATCAAAATAAAAGATGGCAAATATTAAAACATGATAACTATTCAAAGACTAGCTTTTGCCCGCGACATCGCCGCGCATAATTAAAAAAATTATGTGCTATTCCAGACTATAATCTATCTCTGTGCCAAATTTCATCCAGATTCGTTCAGCCGTTCTGGCGTGATTGCGTAATAAACATCCATCCATCCATCCATCTAAACTTTCACATTTATAATATTAGTGGGAAGTGGGATGAGTCAACTCAGTTTTAAGCTATTTTTTTATGTCTGGTTCTTTCACTGTACCTCGAGACAACCCTCAGCGTCCTCGTTGCATATCACTGAAAATCCTGAAAACAAAGCCAGATAGATCGAAAGAGATGTAGCCGGGATTGAACATGCGCTCCCTGTTTAACGTGCATTCAAATTGAATTCCATCTCGAAGCCATCGCAGCTTCCCACAGTTGCAGCAGCTGAGAAAATGCATTCATTTTGCGCTATTCGCATCCAATCTTATCCAATGTCTAATGGCTACCGCGCTCGAGCGGCCAATATCGCAAATTACAGCGTGAGCATTACGAGGGAGTTAGCTCCGTGATGGACTGGCGCTGGTGGACGATGGACGATCGAGATACGGATGGTCGCGAACCTTGAGATAGATTGTGCTGCAACTTTAATTCTCTTTATATAGTTAACATCAATGCAATGATGTGGCCATCGGACGACCACTTGGCGTAGTGGTTCGAGTGTAGGCCGTTCGGCCCACTACATCGGGTGGTTGCCAGGGGCAAATTTCGGAAACGGCCTTTTCTTTAATTTCGCCGGTCTGTATATCGCTGGGATCTCCCCCAGTCCATTGTATGGTATCAAGTACAAGTGTTGCTAAGTTTGGGACCATACAGTTGGTGTGTAAGCGATTTTTATTTTATCAATTAAACCTTTGCCAGATCTTGGCCATAGTAGGTGGACAACATAGGTGAGAAAAGATTACTGCGACACTTTTGAATGCCTATCCGAACATAAATAATACCTATCGGAAAGTAGAATTTCTGAATCCTGAACAACTGTTTTTAGTGGTTTTCTTTCTTGCTTTTGTAAAATGTTTCATATAAAGTACCTGAACACTGTCAGTTTAAAAAAAATCTAATAATGTTAATGCACCTAATTTTTACGATGCGCGGAAACAAAAAGAAAGATACGAAATACGGCGGTGCCGATAAACCAAATTAACGACAAAATAGATCCAGAGGCACTTTCATTCTCTGACTCCTATGATGAGAAATGCTTCCCTTCTCGATCCTTTAAGATAATATCCGTGAAAACAGTCGGAACACGTGTTGCGATGTGTATTACACGAGCCAACGGTTTGATTGCCCTCGTCTAACGCAGCGCACAGATTACAGCAAACCAGCATCCCTGCGGACAGAGTATGCCGAGTTACTTACTTTATTATAATGTTCGTGCGATGGAAACAAATTTCAAACATGATTTTCGATCGATTTTAATAGGTACTTACTAGCTTTAGTAACAAAAAAATCTAGTTGAATACCTCCTTAGGCTACATTCACATTACGAAGACGTCGACGTTTTTTCTGTACCTACATTTTTGACAGATTCCGCACCCATATATGTACCGTAAAATGTATGGAAAACGTGCTATTTCTTTAAAACGTGAATGGCCACTTAGGTATACCCACGAATGTATAAAGAAGGATCTATTACTTGAGCTTTTGGTTAAGAAGAAATTCATCTTTATTCTCCTGTTTTAAGGTCTATTATACCTTGACAATTTTGTAGACAGAAAAACGAGCCAAGCGAGAGGCCTCTGTTGGGACCGTGTCCCTCTCATTTCGAGTTGCCATGCCAAAATAATATTATCGTTGAGTTGTGATTAATAGTTTTTAAATCAAGCAAATAAATTAATTTCTTATTTATCGTGACTATTGTTTATATGATAAAACAATAGTCACGTTAAATAATAAATTAATTTATTTGCTTGATTTAAAAACTATCAACTACTCGTTTTTTTGTGCAGTAGTGAACAGTCCAGTATGTATTTACGTTCGTGGGTATACCTACTCCTACTTTCATTAGACTTTGAAAACTAGCCAAGCAGGTATCGTATGTGTAATTTATAGGCTCCATAGCCAAACTAAAAAAACAATAAAATAAAATATCTTGATATACCTAATATTCATTCTAACGTTTCTAATCCAATTAAATGTTCTAATCCAAAATTTTTTTTTTTGCAATCTAGGAATAAAAAATGACATTGGCATTTTGCAAAGACCTCTGACATTAAAACAAAAGATTGTTAAACCACGAATGACGTCCAGTTTAACATGGGTTGACATGCTCGGTCTGCGATCTTGAGTTAATGTTGATGTTATAATTACTGAGCTTCCAAATACGAGGAAACTGAAATATTTAGGATGCATTTAGATCTTTTCTTTGTTTGATTATTTTACAATGATTCCTTAAGTACTACTTACTTATCTATTAAGGAGCCGCCTGTTGGTGCTAGAGCCAAGCTTTAGCCAATTGACTGTAGCTCATATACGGGCTGGTCGGACAGCGGTAGTACCACCCTCCCTCAGAAGATCAGCGTAAAGCAGCTATTACAATGAGAAAGCCGGAAGCCCAACCCCCCCCCCCCTTCCTTTTCCCACTGGCCCACTCCCTTTCAGGTCGGCAACGTGCAAACGATTTCTTTGGTATTGCAAGTAGATATATACGCTAACGCTACGCTACGCTAACTGCTTAACATCAGGCCGTACGCTTTTTTGCCACATTACTAACATAAAAAAGTGTAAATAAAGTTGTTCTAAAAACGAGTAACTGTATTCACATACGTAGGTACGATATTTATTTTCTCACATTACCTAACATTGATATAGAGTCATTAATCGGGATTATAACTGACCCCACGATACTTAACGCGTAATCTGCTGTTGACAAACTGTAAATAAATATTAAATGAAGGGCCATTACTCAATATACGTGTTTACTTATAACCGGTCTCTAAAATTCACGACATGATACAAGCAAGAACTATTATAGGCAAAGAGATTATACATTTGTCTACTGTTTATAAGGCATAGATCTATATTATATTAGGTACCTAGGTAATTGTCTGCGTACACAGCTCATTACAATGCCCCGGCACCCGACCACCACCACCTCGTCGCTCGGGCGTCCACTCGTTGTTGACAGGTGGTCCACGGGTGGACGCCGCGCGGTCAACGAGTTGTCATCGCGCCGTCGGTCGGTGACCACCTACCTATGACCTTGCTACGGTAAAATGTATGGAAAATCGTAGTTGCGTAAACCATGTAAACTTGTAAAGGCCTGGAATGACTATGAGTAGGTATGCATAATTTTATTGGATAGATCTTAATATACTTAGAAGATCGACGCTGTCATTCAAAGACCTAGGACAGACGAAAAACTCAATTCGGGATGACGTAATAACCTCAATAGGGCCGCCAACTCACGCTTTCGCAGAGAAATCCGTAAGGGCTAGTTTAAGGGGTATTACGTCGCGGATTGATTGGTCGCGGCCGTTGCGCGACTCCCGCGCATGTCACGTGGCCAGCGCGTGGCGTAAATCCCTGCGCGCACGCCGACTGCGGCGATTTGGCTGATTGATCTGTGTGCCAGCATTATATAATGATTATTTCGTTATCTTATTTGTAGATCAACTAGGGTTTGTGTTGATTTAAAAATGTAAAATTTGATTAATGGCAATGCGATATTTTCCTTTTGTAGAGACGAAGTAGGTACGACTATTTTGCATCCAGCATACCTGCAAGACAATCGAAACTCCTGGTGTATTTATATGTATATATATTTGCCTGACTCTCAAGAGAACTCTCAAAAATCACTGGGTATGTAAATCTGAATCCTCTAAGTGCACAGTAGAGGCAGCTCCGAGCACTAAGAAATATAAATACACGAGAAAAATGAGTCCTATAGAACATAACGTCCTGTCATAATCACAGTCCATTAGGTGTTTAGGTCCATCCAAGCTGAAATACAATCAGTTGAAGCCCGTCAGGAATGTAGAGTATGCACTGGTTGCAGTTCGTCATGTACATGTAGAGTCAAAAGTGTTTGCAAAAAAAACTAATAAGTTACATTACTAATGAGACATTCCTTTTTTTTGGCAAACATTTTAATATTATATATCTACCTGTCACAAGACATCTTCAAAGATCATCTATATATAAA
This sequence comes from Drymonia ruficornis, assembly GCA_947859195.1. NCBI lineage: Eukaryota > Metazoa > Arthropoda > Insecta > Lepidoptera > Notodontidae > Drymonia > Drymonia ruficornis. The sequence continues at coordinate 4,331,774 of OX401924.1, read as the reverse complement.
ATGTTTAAATCTAGTACACAGTCATCAATTCCTTCTAAAGTATTTCTAAGAATACCTATAAAAATAGAATAGATACCTATTTAAGAAAACGTTGAAATAATCTATCATTATTTTAAATGCTCTACATTTTTCTATCTCTCTGTACCCGGTCCCCTCACAAGGGCCAACCCTACCGAAAGGCGCGAGCGTCAGAAAAACAGTTCGCAGCCCACAATGAATAGCAAAAATTTAAATTTCACGCAACTAAACAACCCTAGGGAGGGACAGCAAGTTTGGCGGAAGTTTAAAGCGATAAGCATTTGTTTTAGATGCTTCTCTACTTCTCGAATGAAATCGTTTTCATTTTATGACTTTCTGACGTCATATAAAGTTTTATCAAGTTGTTTTAGTAGTAGTAGCCCGTGTAATTGGCCTGTGGCCGTTCGGCCTACATAAATAAATAAATAAAAAGTATTTTTTTTATCGTTATCTTCGACCAAATTAATAAAAAGTAATTTTATTAATTTGGTCGTCACATTACAGATATACGTGGTTTCAGATCAGTCATCAAGTAAGATCAAAAACTGGATTGCATGGTTTAACGAATGTGAGATATTCTCCGGGAACCGGTAAAAAACAAGTGACAAACGTACGTAAGTGGATGAAGCGAATATTAGAACACTAATACACCGACCTAGCTTTTTAGCAGATATAGCCCCGCATTAGAACTGTGTAAAACTAACCTTATTTATAGGTATAGGTATTACAAACTATTTCACACTCCCGTTTCCATTTCACCATATAAAATCCATGAAACAAATTCAATAATTAAAAACCAGTTAGCCAAAATCCAATTCTCTCTTCTTCCCATAAAAATCGCCACGCGACCTATTTAGTGACGGATATTTGCGTGTATCAAATATGAAAATTGTGTATCAATAACATTCTGTGATGTGCGAAATTTAACCTTATAATTTTAGTATTAAAATTGGTATTTCATTGGCATTAGGCTGTTCCAGAGATGCATTTAGTAACCGTTAAATAGATAAATAAGATTGAGTTCGGAGTTTTATTTAAGGGGCGTGGAGCGCGTGGCAGTAGTTAGTCGATTCTTCCCGTGACTGTGGCAATTATAGAAATTGGATGTTGGATTCGGTACTGGCAGTAGCTAAATATGAAAACAAATGGATAAAGGTCATATAAAAACATATTTGTATAATACTTACATAAAAAAGTTATTAAAAGGTAGAGAGATAGCAACTGTATGGTTCCAAACTCAGTACAGCTTTTATTATGCGTGTCGTTCAATGGACTGGGGGTGATCCCAGTGGCACCCAGTTGAGTTATTTCCAAAATTGTCCTCGACAGGAATTGACCCCGGTATTTAATTATAAATAAAATTGGCACTGAAATTAAAATAAATATTTTACCTACACTAACCTACCTCTTATATTACGACGTACGATTTTAAAGGACATACACAAAAAATACTTCATGTATGCTGCATGAGCAAAGCAGCAGATCAAACTGCCCTATTTTATTATATACAGGGTTATTTGCAAAACACTAATAACCTTGCAGGGGCGTATTACTGACATCAAAAACAACAACTTTTGTTTTATGACTTTTTACAAAACAAAACAAAATTTAAAAAAATCACTTTCTATAATGTATGAAAATATATTTTTTTACTCATCTAGACGAAAGCCATGGTACGTGGTTGTATTCCACTTTGCCCTAAAGTACCTAAATGTACCACGGCTATTCTCTAGATGAGCATATTTTCTTGTTTCATACATTTTAGAGTGTGATTTTTTGTTTTTTTTTTTTGTTTTGCAAAAAGTCATAGAACAAAAGTTGTTATTTTTGATGTCAGTAATACGCCCTTGCAAGGTTGTTAGTGTTTTACCAATAACCCTGTATAAAATAATGTATGCCTACCTACTACGTGCGACAAATAATGTCAGAAAAGTTTCTAGTATTATAACACTTTGTGTTAAAAAATAACGCGGAAGAACTAGTCCCTAATAAATCAACAAGTCTAGAATTGAATTTTATAACAATACATGAAAAAAGCTTTTGTAGTCCGTAAGTACTCAGTCGCATATTTTATACTACTACCACAGAATAGATAAGGAGTACAGAAGTTGCACTCCTTTGATCTTGAAGAAAGCCGACATTTTAAATTATTATTATTACCTAAACTTGCCGCGCCCGACCGCGCGCAATCTAAATTGTGCCTTGACGCAACGCGTTAGCGTATGTAATTCGCCGTCCCGCTGCCGCACGCTGCTGCACGCTACTTAACCTTCAATCGGTAGGGTTGTCACAATTAATAAAAATAAAATAGTACCAACATTTTTGTATTTAAATGTTAATTAAAACTATACATTTTAAAAAATTACAGTTGTTGCACTTTAATGTAATGCCTTCGATATTTTTTGTCTTTAAAATAGCGGTTATTAAATTTAATGGCAGCATAAATGCGAAATCTAACAAATAATTTAAAAATGTATTTTGAAGGGAAGCATGGACATGGAGTGGTGAAATTAATATGTTTTAGTAAATTAATTAGCGCATATAACAGCACGCAATAGCATGGGAACAATACGCAATAGCATAGCATGGATGCATAGTAAAATATCAAGCAACAGCAAGTGCAAGTCGCTCATTGAGTTATGACCGTTAACCTTGAATTTATAGTTCTCTCACTCGCTTTTTCCGCCGGTGGCCGAGTGCTCATAAAACGCTACGGCAACTAGTATCTACTTATATCGACTTAGGTAAGTGTCTAATACGAATATAGGTAAGTAGAAAAACTGGCAACACGATGGATCTCGTCAACTATGAAAGGAATTAAGGTAGGTAGGTATTCCGTAATCGATGCTAGTAGGTATAACGTGGTATAACCGTAAAAAACTGTCATTTCATTCTGTTCCAAATTACATATTTTCGCTTTAATTCCACTATTCGATCCTACCTCTTGTAAATAACGTCTACTGCACTGAACTATGAGCTTCTTTTTATATCTAAATAACAAAATAAAACTTCAATTAGCTTCAATTACCTTTCACAATCAGCTGGCAAAGAAAAAAATGACAATTTGCAGTTTCTATAACTATTTAGACAGCCATATACGCCACAGTTCGTCTTGCTCGTCATTTTTAATTATAAAATATAATTCCAACGCGAGCGACCAACCAAAAGCGCGCGAAACGTTATAGCGCGTGTTCACGCCAGGAGCGCGGCGGCCATATTGAATTGCGTACAGACTTTGTACGCGAACCGATCGGAGCTAGTTCGACCGAAACCACAGAGTGACTGAGGCCTGCTACTACCTTTATAATAAAAACTTCCTTATTCAGTAACACCTGTACTACAAAAAATACACTAACTAAGCAGGCACCACAAAAAGTACTAAAAATACCTACTTCAATACATTTCTAAAACACTTTGCCTACACGTAACGACCGGCCCACGGTCCCTATCAAAGCGGCGCTTTACAAAATAATTATTAACAGAAAAACCACAAAAAACCTCACGAAATTAGTTCCCGATGACAGTTCAAAAATATATGTATATTTTTTAGGTTTTATATTTATAAAAAACGCTGGTCGTAGCGCCACGGCCGACGCGCGGGTCTTTTGCGCCCAGCGGGTGCCCTACCTTTGACTTTCGGTACTAAATTTCTGTGTGGCATATTTATTTTCTACTAGGGCTTTATGATAATCGGGGCGTAATGGCTAATGAATTAGGCGTAAAGTGCTCGTCGCTATACCGACCTCTTATACGTGACAAAGATTATGTTTGTAACGTGTTATCGATAAGGATCTACGTGCACCCCGTTAGAGCTATGATCGGTGATAAGAGGATCTCCGACGACCATTTTTTACAGTTTATTAATTGGCAATAAAAACATTCTAAAAACGTGTTTAAAGAACTTAATCGCTATAAAAAGTTATTTGTGAAAGGTAACTGTATTCACACGTGTAGTGACATGTACACCTTTGTCACCTCCTAGCACGCGCTCGACCAATAATATATTATGTTTCTAGTTCTTTAGATATACCTATCTATGCTTCCTAAATATATATTTCAGAATAATTAGTAAAATTATTATTGAGGATTATTTAATGTATCAATTCTTTGTGGGCAAATTTACTTTTGAATTTTAAATGAAGAGGCATGGGTGAGCTTTTGGCCTAGATAGGGGGATCGTAAATCAGAGCTTAGGTATGGCCAGGGAGGGGTTACATCTGGAATATTTTGGCGGTCAAGGACATGGTAAGTAGTCCTACTCATGTCATGGCAAGTAGTAATAGAGGTAGAGCCGTATGTACTATTTGTAGCACATAGCGACTGTACCAAATAGCGCTACAGATTTTTTTAAAAAGTAAAAAATCTTTGGATGTCACACCCAATGTAAGAAGAAAATCTATCGAAGGTTTTCAATATCATAACGCATCTATCTACTACCAGTTAGCAGTAATTATCTGTACACTAGGGCTCGTAAACATCCATCACGGAGGGATGATGGATGGTGGCACCGCGCCTTTTGACCTAGCGACCAGATAATTCTATACGTCTCTGTCTCATTTGTCGATAGTTTTAGAAAAAGTTAAGCGTCGAATAGGACCCTCCTCTTTTTTTAAAATCGGAACGTAAAAAAAAAACATTAAAAAAATACGGATCATGATAGGTATTCTGTGTACAAATTTAGCGACCCAGGACACTTCTGTGGGAAAAACGTGGCCGGTAATTGCCCTAGACATGGGTATGGAAGGGAGAGGGGAGGGCCTTAGCCTAGAAGTGGAAAACGGCGATTGGCCAGCATAATAAATAAAATAATTTTAAGGCAACAGAGTCTTAATAAAATAGTAGTAGTTAAAATTACTTTGTTAACAGACGTTACGCATAGTTAGACGTATTGCTACTTGGGCGTACCTATTGTATATGCGTATGGCGTGTATTTTAAATTGTTATTAACAATAGTTAATATAGTTTTTACGGTTACTGTACATCCACAGAAAGTAGGAATACAAGCGTAGTAGAACTTTTAATTAATAATTAAGTACCTACATGGTTAAATCTACTGTCTTAAACACTATAAATATTGACGCAACATTAAATTTCATAATATACTGTATAATCGTAAAATATTTCACTACTCGCGTCTTTAGCGCACTCTACTAAGTAATACCTATTAATACTAGTCTGAGTATTAAATACAATAGATAATTAGGTAATCTTACCCGGCAAATAGTCCGCGACAGGTCGAGATGACATTCGGGTTATGAGCTTTTTGCAGAATAAAATCCGAATCATAATTAGCAGGACCCAATAAACAATTAAAATCACCCACAAAATTATTAAATTAAATTATTCTGTTGCGTTGCGGGTCCCGGTAATTTTGATTCGGATTTTATTCTGCAAAAAGCTCATAACCCGAATGTCATCTACTGTTTGTATAGTAGAGAATGCCATAAAATTTCGATAAAATTTCGCAATATTTTATATATTGCCAAATTTTTTAATAATAGCGAAACTTACAAGGAACTTTGGACTTTCAAGTAAGTACAAGTAACAAGTAAGTACAAGTACAAGTAAGTTTAAGTATCCTCTTCAATTATGGGAAATCATAATAGGAGTAGTAACTCCGTAACGCGACACGTGTCTACATGTTGTGCCGGTTTCGAGCAATTAGATATGATGTTATGTCTTCGTGTTCGGAGACCAAAACTGTTTGGTCGGGCGCGCTGCTCGGCTCATGTAGATGCACCTATTCCTCTAATTACACTTTATCTATGATTTCATCGACTATTTATTTAACCTAAGCTAGTAAATAGGGTGCACTGTTTGACATAGATAATGCATAGATTCGAAATTGCATACCTGTGCCCGAAATTTTCAGTTTGAAACGGCTGTACTAATTCGCTTAGCGAACTTAAAAATTTCAAAGTTAAGAAACTATCTAAATACCTATAGTGTGAATTTAAAAATAGTTTTCGTAATCTCTCATTACTGATTCTCATGCCAATACTTCTTACCTCATAGGTAGGCATCTCCCTACCAGATATTACGTCAGTTATCTCCTAATTTAAATGAAATTCGATAACAACATATTCGTGAACTCTACTCGCCGGCTGCCCAAAGGTTGCTTAAAAAAAAAACTACCATAAATTATGTAATTTATTCCCAAACCCGACGGGTTAACGCGTCCCGGGCCCATAACATCCAATGGTTCTTTACCGAACGCCGCTTCCTAGCTATTAAAACAGTCTAGATAGTAAATGTCGTTGTAAACTAAACTAAATATGCTCATTTTGAATGCTTAATCGGTTTCCGAAGACTCGGGCGGTGTGGCCGGCTTTATGGGACGACGCCACGGATTTGCGTTCTCGCACCGTGGTTTTATGAGCCTCAAGCGATGTTTTGTATAAAGTTTAAACCGGTTTATAAAGTTTTGTTATAGGAGAAGTTAACTATCCGAATCTACTTGCCAAAATATATAAAAATAGCTGTGCCCCGCGGCTTCGTCCACGTGAATATTGGATTAGCCTGTCTTATTCCAGAGCCTACACTATATACGTTCTAAATTTCATTGAAATCGATTTAGTAGGGAGATAGTGGTAACGAAACATTCTCACACACAATTACTTTCGCATTTATAATATTAGTAGGAAGCAGGATAATTATCGCCAGACACACCAACTGTATGGTCCCAAACTCAACGCTTGTAGTATGGCTCTATACAATGGACTGGCGATCCCAATGACACCCAGATCGGGCCGTGTCCGAAATTTATTTCTGGCGGGGATCGAACCTGCTACCACTCGATGTAGTGTGCCGCGCAGTCTACGCTCGAACCACTGCGCCAACTTAGGCTCGTATTTATAAATGCATCTCAAAGTTGAGATCGATCTTAGGATGCAGTTTTGACGTTTAATGTATGGAACATCTGTCAAAAACAACTCAAGTTCGATCTCACTCTTGATATCGATTTATTAATACGGGCCTTGCACTTCTTTAGTTTGGGGCCATGCAGTTTTAGTCTGGTGATATTTATTTATTTAGTTACAGGTACGTATAATGAGCTATTTATAAGACTTAATACCCGCGAAACAGCGAGTTAGCTAATTAAACAGTAATTGCTAAGAATGCCCGGAGCGACCTCTGGCAACAATAGCATTAAATATGTATGCTCCTAATAGAGGAACGTTTGAACAAATTAATTGAATCAACTTGCGGGAATAAATTATATTGTTAGAAATAGAGTAAGTGTTAAAAGGTCTTTAGTATTTATGACTCTATCTAGATTAAGCTTTACAGAAATATAGCTACATCCCTATTAAAAATACTATAATATATTTTACCCATATATTAGGCGTCATGATGGCCTTTATTACATAGGATCCCAAGGTTTTTTGGCCTCGTCCCGATTTTTCTGTTTTGCCCTTTACCAATATTGATTTTTATAAATTCATAATACGTTTGTTTTTAATGTTTAAAACCTCACTTTGCTAGGGTTTGCTGTCTGTAGGGTAAAAATAAATGGATAGGTAGGTGTGATAAGTTTTATATTTTATAATACTGTTCAAATAGAATTCATACTCATGTGGACCATTCAATCTCATGTACCCCCAATTTTTTCATTGACAAGGAACCTTCGCTGGTCAAAAAACACCTCAGGAGATATAGACATTGTAAATGACTGGGCTATTGGTTCTTAAACCTATATTGTAATCTCTGTCGCAGCGCCGGCGGCATCCAGAACTGTAGATCGTTCATCTCTGGATAGGGCAACCACTCGTGACCCTGGTACAGGTATGAGCGGCCCCGTCTTCCCCGGTATTCGATCCTGGCCACAGCATCAGGTATGTCCTTTTGACGAGGTATGCGCTCAAATCTCGATAGGACGAAGACTGTGTTTGACTGGAATGGACGAAAATTGGATAAAGCCGGAAACCCACCGCGGCGCACGGAGAGGCCACGCACGTGGGTTAAGCTTCGCTTTGCAAGAAAATGTATGCAATCGTGACCACCGCGGCGTGCGGAGAGGCTACGCACGAAATGACGTCATGCATACATTTTCTTGCAAAGCGAGGCGTGGCCCGTGTGCGCCGTGTAGAGCCAAATTGTAGCCAATTGACTGCAGCTCATAATAATTTACTCTCTCAAAAGAGATTGGCGTTAAGTAGCTCTTTCATTTGCGTTGCCTCCTATTCCCTCCTTTTTGCCCTAATATCCAGGGGTAAACTGTGAGCAATGCTTTTCGTATTGCAAGCATCTATAGGCTTAAAATCAGGTGGGCCGTACGTTTGTTCTTATATCTTAGTGTACCTTAGTTATATATAAAGAAATAGGATCCTAAACCTTTCCCTAAGGCGCTGATGATAAGATACTTTACTCTTAATACATCGACTTGTAGGTGGCATAATTCTGACAGGCATGTCGGCTCACGGTCCGATACCTATAACTACATTGGAAACCCAATCAATGGATGGAATTACTTAGTTTCCAGGATTAGGTACTAGGCTCTCAGCAAACCTAGAAGATATCACAGTAGTGTCACTTGACTTACCTCACAATCCATGATTCCTATGAGTTCATTGTCACTGGTCTGTTTGAAACGAATGTCTAATGGAGCCAACTTCCCTATCGAAGATTTTTTTGGAGATTGCGAGACACCATGCTCTGGAGATCAGAAATACTATACTGGTTATAAAATACTTACAAGTATACTATGCAAATGTGGATGAGGCATCATATTTATTGTGTCAGTAAAGAGGTAGCCAGATCCCGAGTGCCATATATTGATAGCATTTGATTGAAATGTGGCTATAGTGGCGATGAGTGATAAAACATAATTCAATTTGTTAAGATCAATATTTAACATTAACAACGAGAGGAGTAAAGAGCTGTCTTGTCACTTATAGAGGTGTATACTTTTATCCCCATTCGGGGGTAGTCAGAGGCTTCAGTGGCCATACACAACCACATTGTGGAGGTATTAAGCCAACTCAAAGCACACGTCTCACCAGATAGTCAGAACCCAACGTGACAGGTGGTGAACCTTGCCGCCGTGAATACAGGAACTGACTCAGTATTACCTTATCCTGAGGGATAGGGTAGCTTTTCTTACGATGTTTTCCCTCAATAGTATGCGAACTGTAAATTATGCACATAGATGGAAATTCATCCATTGGTGCGTGCCCAACGGGGATCGGACCTGGGACCTAGAGGTGATCAGTCTGGGGGTAATTTTGTTTATGAGCTTTTCGCACTGTGATCCCATGGGCCAAGCGTCTATATCTATAAAATGGTAATACCTTTTGACAAGACGTAAAGCCAGAACTCGCCCCGGTCACTCCGCTCGACAAGCAGATTGGTGCCGTTGTGCCCATCCCTCATCAGTACATGCCGGGCAGTCCAGTTGATAGGCACCGTTACCTGGCCATCCAGAACTTCGTGTATATATTTCGCTTGCTGAAAACAAAAATGGGAACAGTGAACGCCTTCTGGCTGGGGGATGGATGGAGAAGTCAAATAAATTTGTATATGACGAAGTCAAGGTCGAGACAAAGTGCTATAGGAATGCTAATATTCACATTAATAATAGTACGCGCAAACACTAAGGGCCACCGCAGACTTGCTACTTTTAGCATCGGCGATCGGCGATTTTGATGCTGCGTCTCGCTCGTTCGCGCTCGAAGAAATGCGACGCAGCATCGATACGTCACAAAATCGCCGGTCGCCGATGCTAAAAGTAGCAAGTCTGCGGAGGCCCTAAATGAACTCTAATCCACTGAAATATAACCTACTGGGAAAGGTTAGTGAAACAGAAATAACAAGAGATATAGTTTTATATCAGTATGATAAAAAGTAATCAATACTTACAGCACTTGTGGGCTTATGGAAGTAGAACAACTCGGTTCCACTAATTGATGCCCAGTAGTAGAACACGAACCACCAGACTCCCACTACGGAGTAGGGGTTGAACCTGGCAGCTCGACTGAACTCCTCGCAAGTTGTCGAGTCCTCCATACCCATGCCTGCTGGCCTCATACTAGCTTCGGATGACTTTGTGGATAGTGTGACAAATATTAATGATGTCAATATATAAAGAAAACACATTCTTGTGTTAAAAATAAAATTTTCTGTAAGAAATTGGATGTGACTTGTTTATATCGAATTAGCAAGGCTTTAAGTATATTAGGATCACTTTAATAGACTGGATGTCTTAGGGCCTCCGCAGACTAGCTACTTTTAGCATCGGCGATCGGCGATTTTGATGCTGCGTCTCGCTCGTTCGCGCTCGAATAAACGCGACGCAGCATCGATACGTCACAAAATCGCCGGTCGCCGATGCTAAAAGTAGCTAGTCTGCGGAGGCCCTTACCAAAATTATCTTTCTAATGGATAGATTCTAGTACTAATTAATCTTGACTTGAAAGACTGAGGGAGTGGCATGATTGTGTTTGGTTTTATGCTCGCGCTATGTTGATGTTTTGTTTCCACTTGTTGAATTTTGTTTGTCAAGACTCAAGTTGCATCTGTACATGGACTTGTAAACAAATTCCGTCAACACAGGTAAATACTACATACATTTTGCTCATAGTCCGTGATTTGGATCGTGCAATGAACTTTGTCATCCTAACCATTTGAATGTTCTATTAGTCTAGCTAAGTAAAGCAAAGCTTTCGGCACAAGTATCTGAAACTGATACAAAATTTTATTCAACGCTCATAATCATACTATAATTATCTAGAAGGCAGAAAAGGGTAGGTATTAAAGATTTATTTGTCTAAAAAATCGGCGGAAAATCTTCACTAATCTTAATCATTTTATTTTCTTCGTCAATCAGTTCCTGTTTCCTCTCGCTTTCTTTTGTTTCCTTCTCAGCTCTCAGGTCTCTCCATACCGGCCTGCCAACCCCTTTGAACTCGGATGTAGCCGCCTCAGCAATCTTATCCTTGTAGTTAACTGGTTCGTTGCCAGAAACTGCCATGATTGCAGCATAATATTCATCACAGAACATCATTAGTAAGTATGGATCGTCGATTCTGATTCTTATGTTTACCGACGGTACAATTATTGGTAGTCCTGTAATTAGCGTTAGCGTGGTTGGTAAGATTCCGCCTATCACGCTGCAGGTCGTAAGTTCGATTCCTACCCGGGACATGCATTTGTGTGCATGAACATGTCTGTATTTCCGGAGTCTGGGTGTAATTATGTATATTAAATATGTATTTACAAACAAAAAGTAGTATATGTATTAATATCAGTTATCTGGTTTCCATAGTACAAGCTCTGCTTAGTTTGGGATCAGGTAGCCGTGTGTAAAAAGAATGTCCCAGGATATTATTATTATTATTATTGAAATAAATACGTTTTCCATCGACTTTGGGCTTTTACTGTAGAAATTGATTATTTTGAGTGCCACTGCCAATAGACACTTAAAACAATTTTAGTATGAACGTTAGTTAAGTTACCGTACCTTTTACTGAAGATGGCAAAACCTGTTTGTGTACTCCAACAAATGAGCCTCTCTTGTCCACTGCGATAAGGAGGACTTCGTTCATTTCTGTCATAAGTAGCTTTGGTTGCTGCCAATCTACAGTCTTGTTCAAATACAAGTGATAATCGTCGTAATATTGTTTTACTAACTACAAAAAGGAAAATTCATGAGATGTTTTATATCAACTTTTATCAATACCCTCTCAAACTACTTAAAAATCTCTAATAATCCACAGCACAGACATTAGACATCTTTAAGCACTTAGGGGGCGTCCATAAATTACGTGAGGTGATTTTTGTGATTTTTCGACCTCCCTCGCCCCCCTTGGTGAGATTTCGTGAGATTTTGCTCGACCCCCTCCCACCCCTTCTAATCTCACGTGAGATTTTTCAAACGCTATATTCTGGAGAAGAAACATATTTTACTTAATTTGACCCCGTTTTCTTGCAATTTTACACTGTTTCTTGCGGTAAAAAAAAATACGTAAGATTTGCCGAGACCCCCTCTCTCCCCCACGTGAGATTTGGTGAGATTTTGCTCGACCCCTCCCCCCTAAATGCCTCACGTAATTTATGGACACCCCGTTATTTGCGCTCACCTTTTTAGTAGGGTATGAAAATGTATGAACGATAGCGTTACGAATCGGTCTAATAGACCAAACATAGAATGGAACCCATTCGATATCCACAATATCTCGCGGATTCAAGAACACTTTACCACCAAACTTGTCGCACGTCGTCCAATTCACTTTTATCTCACCACGGTCTTGTGGCAGATCAAACTGGCCCGGCGCAAAGAACTGGCTCTTAGGTATATCTCCTCTTTCTGAAAACCTTCGAGTGTCATGTGCACTTACTGTTTTCTTTTTCCCTTTGCGAGTATTTCTAGGATGTGGTGTCCTAGCATTACTCATTTGTATCTCCGCCAGATTAGGCAACTTAGGCCAATCGTCTGTTCTATTTTTCATAAGACCCGGTCTACCCTCATTTTCGTCACCGTCGCCATTTAAAAGTGCATCACGCGTCAAACTAGCTACAGGTTTTTTGAAAAACTGAATCTTGTTTGGTTTCGTCTTCAGTAATAATATTCTTGCCTCTTCCTCGTTTCTTGGCATTCTCATATCTAATTCTAGAAGATCTAATGGCTGTTTCAGATCTGAGTATGGATTACCAAAACCTTCCTTGTAGATGTGTCCGAATGGCACTGGCAATAGGTATTCGTCCGTTCTCTTTTGGTTTACGAAATCGTACGGTCCTTCTGGAAGATCCTGAGCTTCTGTTAGAACAAAGACTAGTGATGCGTATATTGCGATCATTTTTACGTGTAATGACATGCTTGGTGTCATCGTCTTTATATAGGGTATTATAGTTGACAAGACTGCCTTCCTCAGGTAGGGTTTGTCAACCTTTGGGGCTAATACAAACTCCTACTATCTGTTTGATTCGTTCGCGATTTGACTCTAATTTACTACGGAGTGACAAAATTCTAAATACGACGCCAGAACGAAACGAGTTATTACTTGTACCTACTGGGTTTGTTATTTCCAATTAATTATCAAAATAGTTTATTGTTTGTAAGTTTAAGTAAGGCTGTTGTTTTATTGCAACGAATTTATAAGTTTAAAAATTAATAAGCAAGAAACGTTTGTAACTCCTGAGTTTACTAAACATGCAAGCAGTTTCCTTGTTCTCCACATCAACAGAGTCAATTACTTGATTACCAGCAACTACTTCTGGTACCTATCCTATAACCCACAGTGATACACCGGCTCCACACCTTGGCCCCAATGTTGGCCCCAACGACATTCGTCCAAATTGTGGACCTAGAAAATAACATTGGTCCCAACATTGGGTTGGCTATTAGATTCACACGTTGGACGAGTGGCGTTGGGGCCAACGTTGGTGCCAGTGTGTGGAGCCAGCGTTACTACATAGACACTGGCGATGACTGTTATAAAAAAAAAGTTAAACTGGTCCGCTTGAAAATGTCTACTAGACACAAGTTAAACACAAGTTTAACCTATCTCGTTAGTGTGTTCTATAATTTAAAATTGTAATATTACTTCATACGCACTCCACGAACATTACAAAAAGTTTCGTAAAAGGATTCGTGAAATTCAAGCAACAAAACACCGTTTCTTATTCCAAAAGTCTTTATTACTATGCCTTATTATGTTGATGTAACAAAAAAGTCATTAAACGCTTTTTTGAATTGATTCTTATCTAGGAGATTGCATTCTGTTTACATTTTACTATCACTGATTGATAGCGATGACTTGTCAAGGGAGCCAGTATTCAGATCATCGACCAATAGTGCTTCGACGAAACGAGATTCGATTCTTGAAATACATTTTTTTTTATCAATAAATATAAATTTCATTTATTGCAGAACACATGACCCAATAAGCCTTTTAACTATGACGCCCTCATAGATCTCCTATTTTAGGTGCCCTATATCCGGCACCGGCAATGACGTGACTGTCAGAACAGTGCCGAATATAAGGGCAATCTGACCACCGGCTATTATCGCCAGGACGGTGTTGCAGCTTGATGATGAACTAAGGGCCTCCGCAGACTTGCTACTTTTAGCATCGGCGATCGGTGATTTTGATGCTGCGTCTCGCTCGTTCGCGCTCGAAGAAACGCGACGCAGCATCGATACAGTCGCAAAATCGCCGGTCGCCGATGCTAAAAGTAGCAAGTCTGCGGTGGCCCTAATCCGGCCAATTTCGGCCCTGGCGGCTGCTTCAAGTCCCGTGTCACTCATGTGCTCTTGTAAATTGTAAATTGGATGTTGCGGCCAAAGGAAAGGTGGCTAAGAATTTTCGATTTACAAAGAACAATGTCGAAGATAATATTAGAAACCAGAGGGCCTACTCTTTTACAAACGAAAACGAAATTTCGGACGAAATTCGCGTATTTCCTACTACGTTTCTCATTGATTCCGACATTTCTCATGAACGAAAATTGTTTGACCTCTTCATTGTCGACGAATCTAAACCTCAAACTATTTTAGTTCGTAAGAAATGTCGGAATCAATGAGAAATGTAGCAGGAAATATGGGAATTTCGTTCGAAATTTCGTTTTCGTTTGTAATAGAGTAGGCCCTCAGTGGTTTTATGATAGACAATTGCAACGGGAAAGTACCAATTTCCATCTCTCACAGAAACTGTACACTTTCCGGGTCTTTTTCGATCTCGAAGTGTTCGTCCTCGTCATCATCGTCGTCGGGCTCCGCGCGCTCCGGCGCCGGGATGTTGGTGGGCGGCGGCGTCACCTCCAGGTACGACCGCGAGTACTCACCGCGGAAACCCAACTTCTTCGCTTCTTCAAGCAACTGTCGCAATATGGGAGATTGAATCACAAGGGATCACAAAGACATTACCAAAAAAGAGGGAGGCATGTGACTGTGTAAAATATTATATCTTACTAAACGGAGTTCTTGGATACAGGACGTAAAATAATGTTGAAAACATGTCGGCATTGCCAATATTGTTCTTATTTTGGTAAATAATACGCATCAAAATGCCTTTAAGTTGCTCGTCGAAATGCGAGTGCGATAACAGATGTGAGAATTTCGCTGCATGTAGTGGTGGGCAGAGCACGAGTCTGTTGATGGGAATATTTGGAGGTACCATATCTGCTAAAATACTACATAGGTAAATCGAGCGAAATTGTTTTGAAGGCACTACGCTCGGCCGAGGCATCTAGACGCACCAAACATAGCGCGCCGCGCCGCCCATGTTAGAGCGCGGCTCCACTAGTGCGCTGCACTGCGTCGTCGTAACGAATCAAAGGGTCGACGGGTGAGAGACGAAGCGGGGGAAGGTGATGCGCCAGTACAAAATCTTGCGACGACGCAACGCAACGCGCTAATGGAGCCCGGCCCTTACCCACTCGCTTAACTCGCCCAGGCACCAATGTTCTAACATTATATCTATGCTATCTGACGTCAAAACTGTCAAACCAAAAATATATCTCACTTGGTCAGGCTGCGGCATCTTGTCGACCGGCGCGAGCGCATAGCAGATCTGCTCCCTGCAGTTGACGATGCCGAGGTAGCCGGGCTCCACGTACTTCATACCGAACATGAATATCGGCACGTGGGGATCTAGGAACATATACATACATACATATACTCAGGCCTGTATCCCAAGGGGGTAGGCAGAGACTATTGATTGCCACGTGCTACGATTATGACACACCTCTTTTGCTTCATCCACATTCATACATCTTCTCATGCACTGCCGTCGGTTGAGGGTGCTACGGACTTGACCTTTCTGGAAGAGACCATTGATTTGGCCGTGAAAAGTTCTCCTTGGGCGCCCTCTTCCGACGCATCCACTTACTTTCGCTCCGTATATCTCTTTCGTCAATCAACAGGACACATATACTATTACAATAAAGACATTACTAAGAAAGAGGGAAATACGTGACTATCCAAAATAGTGTGTCCTACTAAAAAGAGCCTATGGACATAGTACGATTCAGACGCTCGCGGAAAATAGTGTTGAAAACATGTCGGTATTGCCAATACGGCTCGTCTCTCGGTGAATATGGCTTCTTAGGTATTTATAAGTTAATTTTCGAATAGCGACGCTATGCAACATTGCCAATGCAATTGATTTTTCTCATTTTCTGAGGAATCCCTAGCAATTTCGCTAAATTTCTGTAAAATAGTCACACATTTAACACCATTTGTGACTGTTTCACGGAAATTTCGCGGATTCAGCTGAAGGATCTGAAAAATGTATTGCTTTTGCATAACTGCTGCAATGCTATTAACCCCGTAGATGTGTGAATTTCGCTGCATGTAGTAGTGCACTGAGCACAGGTCAAGTGATTGCGATGTTAGGACGTACCATATCTGATAAAATAATACATCAATGGTATCATATAATAATATTAGAAGTGACGAGGACTCTGCTCACACTGAAACGCCAATGACGGGACCAGCTTATAGAGTCCAGAAGTGTTACTCCTGATGAAGAGTCCGCTGAAGTCCACCGATGTCTCCATGAATAAGGCCGCGTGTGTCCAGTTCACTGGCGGCGTGATGTCCTCATCCAGTTCTACTCTGAAGCGATCCACTAGCTGGGAATAAATTACACAATTTTCAGGTTTTATAAGGGGTTTTATAAAAACCCTTCTCGTTCAATGGGATGGATGGACCAAGCCAATATATTTATGAAGTTGTAGCCAATTGACTGCAGTGCTTATGCGGGCTGGCTCGACCTGGGTAGTAGTAATACCACCTTATCAAAGAAAATCGGCGTAAACTAGCCTTTATAGCTGCGGTACGATGAGTGAGAGAGCCCGAAGCGCAAGCCCTCTTCCTTTCCCTACTCTGTCCCACTCTTTGCACCTCTTAGGGAACATGTCCAGGATAATCCAGGATAAGCTGAGCTCACTTCATTACGGGTGTCAATAATAAAGGGAGCTCAGCTTATGACTTGTTCCCTGAGACCTTCATATCTGAGATAACATTTCCAACGTAAGCTGAGCTCCCTTTATCATAGACACTCATAATTGAGAGAACTCAACATAAATTTGTTGAATTCTAACCGTAGGGGTCGGCACACTGAACCTGATGATGTAACTCTCCTCCAAATGCAAGCTCCAGTAGTAGAAAATCTTCCAGTCTTTGTCCATCAGTGTCAAAAGGTCGAATGTTGTGTTCGCCAGGAACTGTTCACAAGTGGTCCAGTTCTCAAAGCTGTAGTTCGAGAACTCTGGGACGTCTTGGGCAATTACATTTACGGAGAAGAACATTGTTAAAAATGAGATGAGCATAGTTGTCACGACTGTTTTTATCTGTGGAATTTTAACTTTATTTGCGTTTTTTTTTAAGTTCAATTATTTGTAATTCGAAATTTGAAAATAAAAGTCTGCGTTTTATTTTTCAAATATTTTTTTAACCACAAAGCACTGGCTGGTATTAATTTTAATAATTACCTTTTATTATTTATTGTTTATGCGCCGCTTTGTCTCACTCACAAAATATTTTAATGGAAAGATATTATAGAGAAAGCCTTGAATAACTATGATTTATTAAGTCAAGTAATGTAGGTTTCGAAAATAGATTTTATATTAGCTTGCCAGTATTTTGTTGCGCACGCGATGTTAAAATGAGTGACTGCTGATGAGTACTGTCTGTTTATATCAAAATGTTGTTATTGTGAGAATGCATAACATTATTATTTTTGCTAACATAAATCTGTAATACAAATACACATACACATTGTTTATGTTTATTATTTTCGTAAAGGTTATATTATCGTATCCAATTACCTTTTTAATTTATTTGTGTTAATAAATAATAAGTCAACACAAATGAAACACAACTTTATTTAACATACAACTCCTCATCCTTATTTTTTCCACTGTAGCATGCTGGGAATCCGTCGCCGAGGGTCAAGGAGGCCGCTACAGAGGCGATCTCAGTGCGGTATGGCCTCGAGTCAGCGCGGGCGGAGAGCGTGCTCACGCCCATGTGGCAGTCCATCATGAGGAGGTACTTCCCGCCGTGCAGGAGCTTCATGTGGAACTTGAGCAGAGGCACGGCCTTGCGGGTCGGAGATATGTCTGGAATATGGCGACTTGTCAATACTGCCGCACAATTTATAAACGCAGTAAGTACAACTGATTGCTTTGGTACTTACTGCGTTTATAAATTGTGCGGCAGAATAGATACAGGAATAGAGAGAGACGTGGTGGCTGTTCATTAGGATTGTGGGTGTTTTAAAAGTGCGAAATAATATTTGGGGGTCTAGATAATGAAATTGAAATTCGGAAGCGTTTTTCAGATATTCTTTTTCCGGCAATTTAAAACAGACAGGTCTGTCTGTCTGTTTTAAATTGCCGGAAAAACAGACAGACGTACAACAAGTGACCCTAAAAGACTCCGCTGTTTTCCTTTTCAGGTACGGAATCCTATAATTAACCCGCAAGAAATATGCAATATTTATATTAAGGAGACTGAAGTGAATGGAAGTATGACAGCAAAGCGTGATGAATTAGACAAAGCGTCGACCCCAGACAATAAAAAAGTTAAGGCAGATGACGATGATGAGAAGCTAATGCAGAGCCACATAAACAGTTACTAACTTCCTTCCCTCAGCACATTAGGGACACCAACGAAGCTGCCAGCGGGTCCCTGGTCAGCGAACAGAAGCATCTCATGGGCCGCTCTGCCCATCGACACCAGCAGGGTAGCCGCGTCCCAGTACGGTTGCGTCTCCAAGTACTCATTCATATCATTCCAGATCCTACGGGTTATCTGCGGTTTGAGAGAGAAAGGGTCAACATCATCATTTCAGCCAAAAGACGTCCACTGTTGGACATAGGCCTCCCCCAAGGTTCCACAACGACTGGTCCTATGCCACTTGCATCCAGCTATAAACAAGCGTTCAGCGCCGTGTATACGGTGTCATTGATACGACAGTCCAGTAACCCAGTCCAGCGCTGACCTGTAACTGGTCTCGTGTGGACACTGGTTTCAACCCAGTCCAGTGATGACGTCACGTGCACAAGTCAGTCCAGCGGACTAGCCGCCTGTCTAGCGCGGTTTAAACGATGACAGTGACACGACAGACCAGTAACCCAGTCCAGTGGTCGGCGCGTGTGAACATTAATTTTAACCCAGTCTTACTTATAGTCCGGGTTCCCTAGTGCATTTTTTTTTTATTAGAGTCAAGCAAATTTTCCGTGAGTAGCTTAATTTTGATGAGTCGCCCAACAGTTTCTGTACGAAAAATCTTGATTGTGGTAGGTAAGAGGGGTAGCAGAAATAAAATATGTTGATTTGATGATTCTCAAAAAATTAATACTATCTGTTTTTTTTTTGTTAAATCTGATGATTATTATCTAAATTATTCGAAAAAATATTTGTCCTACAAAATGTATGGTTTGATTTAAGAGTCTACTCCTTCCAACATGTATCGATAACGAGGTCATCAAACATGATTACTAACCAGCTGATATGATATTATTTCCAATAATTTAGATAATTATCGTTAGATTTAACAAAAAAAAATACCCATTTAGTAATACATTTTTGAGAATCACCAAATCAACATATTTTATCTCTGCTACCCCTCTTACCTGGGTCGTTCCTGCAAAGCTCGATTTTAGCGGTCACACAGTCTTATTTCTGTTCATATCAGAGATACCGATTAAAAGTAGATTATTTTCGTTTCTTACTACATTTGTCTATTTGGAAAACATAATTTTTATTTCATAAATAAATAAATTATACATCCAAACTTCATTTGAAAACCAAAATCGGGGTCAAATTAGCCGTTCTCGCTGTGTCACACGCTTCACTTTCATGAAACAATAGCGTTTAACTTTTCGGTAAATGGTGTTGGGATCGTGTTATAGATATCAAAAATTTTGTAAAAATATACTCTTTTTATTGATTACAAATTTAATATATTTTATTGTTTAGTTTGAATATTAAACAGCTATTTGTGTTGGTCACACGTTTGTGCACATTTTTACGGCGCATTACTAAATTATGTATAAGTCTACGATGAAACGATGTATGGTCTTGTTTGATGTCACTACTGACAGCCAGTCATGTCGAGGCAGTCCAGCAGAAAGATGATCGAGGGTGTATCTCTCCGCGATGAGATATAGGGTATCAAAGTCCAAAAATCATGTTTTTTTGCCGATGTACCGGAGTTTTGTGGACAAAATGTATTGTTGTTTGCAGTCACTTTAGATACTGGGGTTTTTAATACGAATTACTTAGCTGTCGAAGTATGATTTAGTGTTATTTAATTTATACTACATTTTGAAGTGCAAGAATAATAGTGAAATATGTTTAATTTGACGAGTTTCGTGGCATGAGATTCGTGGCAATTTCTCCACGAATCTCATGAAATTACCACGAATCTCATTTTTCGTAGGATTTTTCATGTGATGAACACGTGTCAGTGCCATAATGTAGTACATATTGGCATCAGACACTGGTTGTATCCCTCACGCAGCGATCCTCATTGCTGACGCTCATGATTTGCCCGTCGCAGAATGATTTTTTTGTCTCATGATGCTTCGCCATTTATTTATGTCCATGGTATCGTGAAGCTCAGCGTTGATCGCATTTGCTCCATACTGTCATCTCATTGCATTATTAATTGATTATGGTTGTGTCCGTCTTTCCTAGTGATTTGTCCAGAAAACTCAAGAACAAAATTAAAAAATATTTTTTTATTTTATTAATATTAACTAAACCCGCACGTCGTACATGGCCTATCGACCACCGATCCGATGTTTGCTCTGAACACGATTGCTGATGAATATCACTCCAGAAACCGACCATTGTATGTTGCATTCTTGGACACGAAAAAGGCATTTGATGATAAGGTCCCAAAAGACACGATCTGGTGGAGCCTTCGGAAGAATAATATCCCCGAACAATACATCAACAACGTTGCCGAAATGTATAAGGGTGCAAGATCAATGGTTCGGACGGTGGTGGGTGAGACAAAACCAATAGCGGTCACAGAAGGCGTACATCAAGGCTCTGTCTGTACTGAGTCTCTTCCTATTGCCTCGTTTTGGATTCACTCACGGAGTTAGCGCAAAATTCGGCAGCGTGGACTTTTATATACGCTGACAATGTAGCCATCTGCACAGAGCGCCATGATGAGTTACAACAGGCACTTTAATCTTGGAAACACCAGTTGCAAGCCGTGACCTTGTGCTGAATGTAGCAAAGACCCAATTCATGTGCTTTAACGAACCAGGTTCAAGCGACAGCAGTTCCATTCCCATCGATGCACAATTGGTCACTTTGTGCGATCAATATAAGTACCTGGGGAGTATGATGCACAATTTCGGGAACGTAGATTGCAAAGTTCAGCACCGAATAGCTGCAGCGTGGCTAAAATGGCGAGAAGTAACTGGTGTTACATGCGATAAAAGAATTACTGTAAAACTAAAGGGCATGGTATATAAGACCAGTCCTTATGTATGGCAGCGAAACGTGGGCCATAACCCAAACGAACGTGCATACCATTCAAGTTGCTGAAATTAAAATATTGAGGTGGATGTGTGGCGTTACCAGGCTTGATAAAATTCGTAACGAGTACGTGCGAGGAAGCCTGGGCGTGCGCAATATCGCCGACAAGATGCAAAAGAGTAGGCTGCGATGGTATGGTCACGTGAAAAGGAGGCCATCTGAATACGTAGGGAACTTAGCACTACAACTTTCCATTCCCAGCCCAAGACCCAGAGGCAGGCCCAAAACAAGATGGAAATCTATAATGCTAATGGACATGAAAGAGTGTCAGGTATCCGAAGACGATGTCGAGAATAGAGTGAAGTGGAAGGGAAAGCCTAGGAAGGCTGACCCCACCACCATGTGGGATACATAGTCAGGAAGAGAGAGAGGATAAACTAAACCCGCAACGCAACAAAATAATTTAATTTAATATTTTTTTGGGCGATTTTATTTGTTTATCGGGTCTTCCTTATTTTAATTCGGATTTTATTCTGGACAAAGCTCATACCTAGGTATGTGCTTATGAATCGTTAATATAAACATTATAGCATATTGCTTTAATTGAGAAGAGCCGCAAGAACATTCATCTTGTCTATTTAATTTTAAGATACACCTGACTGGAAGCTCTATAGAGAAAGTAGAGCTGAGATCCTCCAGTCCAGACCAGGATATCATCAGCAAATTGAAAGTGCTAACAAGTACACCTATACTCGCCATTAGCATCGATGCTTTACCTTTTCCAGTGGGGAAGATAAAATACATCATTCATCATCATAATTTCGAAGATGGAACGTTTCCCTGTCTGACACCTTTGGCTATTGGATCGGTTTCGAGCTCTAGTTGGTCCTAAAGCTAGATTGATTGAGGCTCTACTATTTTTGCGAGAATGCTCCAAGGTGACCCAAAGAATCAGAGACGCGCGGTCATGTACTTTTCTCCTCTAGAAAACATGAACACAAAGTTCCTTAAAACGCGAGATCGCTTTAGAATTCTGTCGTTTACTAAGATGTCTGAACAAATGGCAGTCCAGATGGGATATAAGAACTAAGGGCCGCCACCTCCGTGAAATTATTTCAATGCGTTTGTGAGCATCTGAAGAGGACAAGGCTAGAAGTGGACCACAGTGTGGCTCAAATTTTCACGAGACATTACATCTTTTGGAGTACCTAAATTATTCTATTTCATATTAGTTTCTTCACCTCTATAACAATGTTCGACGCCGCATAACGATCACAAACAATTTGCATATCACATCTTTTGGGAGTGTGGTCTCTGGTAAAACGAACGGAACACTATGTTAAATAGCTTGCAAGTGACATCTGGAGTAGTATATCACACAGAACTTGTAGAAATCAGGGAAAATATCATTGGAATCAAGTATAATCAGCTCACAAGTTTATGTTTGATTTTTTCCCCATATTTTGTCTTTTATATTCATACAGAAACAGAAATTGTGCTTTTATATATTCTCTTGTTATTAAACACAAGTCCCAACAACCATAAAGAGAGCAAAACTTATAGTTAAGTACATAAATAATGCGTAAAAAATACCCGGAATTTACTGCGTGAGTTTCGTGTGGTACTGCATGAGTTTCGTGGCACCATTTTCTTCAATCTTGAATTCTGTCCAAAGTTATTATCAGATTTACCAAAGCGATAGAGATTTGAACTTGTATGAAAGGCTATATTATGTTATTAATATAAATTATACAAAATTCACAAAAACAAAAATTACCACGAAAATCACGGCGAGAATCTTGTTCGCAGGAATGACCCACCTACCACAATCAAGATTTTTCGTACAGAAATTGTTGGGCGTCTCATCAAAATGAAGCTACTCACGGAACATTTGCTTGACTCTAATAAAAAAAATGCACTAGGGAACCCGGACTATTAGTTTGGGAGGGTTTGCGAATTTATATTGTACTCACCATCGGCGTAGCATTCCTAAACTTCATATCCAGGCATCTATTATCAATCTGCATATTCCAAGTGTAGTATATCCTCCAAGGTTTTCCAATCACGACGTCCACGTCAAAATACGGGGCCGCACCGACATTATTGCACTTCTGCTGATTGAAAACGTAACTTTCAGGCTTTATCTCCAAACCCAAGACGAATCTGACTAGGATGGCGACGCAAATGGAGTGTGGGAGACCCATCTCGACGGACAAGACTAAGATTGGCGGCTGATCAGGTCGCGTTATAAAGACAATGTATGTTTGATTTGAAACCACTTTTCCCAGGGCATGATAACATCAACAGTCTATGAGACCAGTTGAATGTTTAATATTTACTAAAATGTATCCTTATTTAGTGTGAGAGCTGTGTTTTTGGTTCCGCTTCACCGAGAAGAATAGTGTCGAAGAGAAGGTAGATGGGGAGCCGTAGAAGGGGTTTCTGGATTTGCACGAGCGCGTTAGATTAAGATAAGGGAGATAGCTTACATATTGATAAGAACCTCAAAAAATTATGAGCCCTTAATATAGGTGGGTTTGCTCAGGGGAACTAAAAAAATATATAGACCATCTTAAAATACTCGAACTCATCAGATTAAGATAAGGGGGATTCATTACTAGCTAAGAAGTGTCAAAAGTGTCAATTTTGCTAATTTGATCGTCAGTCTAAGAAATGGGAGCATCTGGAAGTTTCACTTTTTCACCCCATCAGATTTTTATTTTTTTAATATAGTGATGTAATATAGTATCCAGTGATGACGGAAATCTGTCACTGGGATCGCCCCCAGTCCATTGTACGGTAGCCGTAGTACATACAAGCGCTGCTCTTTGGGACCATACAGTTGGTGTGTCAGGCGATATTTTTATTTTATAAACACACTAGCTTTTGCCCGCGACTTCGTCCGCGCATTTGTCCCACGGGGACATACTATGGGGATAAAAAGTAGCCTATGTGCTATTCAAGACCATAATGTATTTCTGTGTCCAAATTTCATCCAGATCCGTTCAGCCGTTTTGGCGTGAAAGAGTAACAAACATCCATCCATCCATCCAAACTTTCACATTTATAATATTAGTGGGATGGGATGGGACTAGCTGTGCCCCGCGGCTTCGCCCGCGTGGTAATTGATATGTAAGATTAGCCTATGTCTCATTCCAGAGCCTACACTACTACAAAAGTTATCGAGATACGTGGTAACCAACATTCACACACACTTACTTTCGCATTTAAATAATATTAGTAGGATAGTACACAAACTGGTTGCACCTACATACCCATGGACCAATAACTAAGGGGACTGGCCCTAAGCAACTCGGCCGAGTGGTCGGCCTAGTACTAACATCGACATAAAACGAAGCGAGTAGTTCAACTATTTACCGGTAGATAGAACAATGAAAATGAAAAAACAATGACCACGTTTTTTTTTCATACATATATCTAATAAGGGCACCTCTTTCTTTAGTCTTTACTCTGTGTACATACCCCACATCGCTCATTTGTTCCCGGTAGGCGTGCTCGAGCGATCCCTATCTCGGAATAGGTGGAATTGGTAGGCGGAATATTATTACCAGCCGTTGTTTAGTGACAGAAACCGAAAAATGACTGCACCGCCCTAATGTGGATGGAAAAAAATAATAGTATTCAACTGTTTTATAGCGATTAATCGTGTTTTGTTTTTTATTATTTTCTTTTTCCATTGTTTTTCATAGAGGCGTAATACCATGGACCAGTTACTAAGCGGACTGGCCCTAAGCAAGTCGGCCTAGTGGTCGGCCTAGTACTAACATCGACATAAAACGAAGCGAGTAGTTCAACTATTTACCGGTAAATAGTAAAATGAAAATGAAAAAACAATGACCACGTTTTGTTTCATACAAATATCTAATAAGGGCACCTCTTTTTTTAGTCTTTACTCTGTGCGTAATACACAGCGTAAAGGCACCTACTACCTACTACAGACTTTAAAATTAATAGGTAAGTACTTTTATTAATATGGCCGTCTACCAACACCTCCATTCTTATTTTTATCTCGTCGAGGGTCAAACCTCGGCGTCTTCGTTGGACACCGGGAGGTTGTGGCAGGGTCCCAAAGAAACGCCTTTAGACCAAAGACTAACCAAGAAAGAGGAACATATTATTTTCCAATGTTCACAGAATATTTTTATGATTTTCTTTATTTAATAAGGAGATGTTCACAGAAGATCTTTTTATACTGTGGTACCTATAGGTTTACGGTTCGCTGACGGTGAGGGAAAACATCGTGAGGAAACCTACCTATCCCTCGGGATTAGGTAATAGTCAGTTCCTGTATACACGGCGACAAGGTTCACCACCTTGGGTCACCTTGGTTCACGTTGGGTTCTGAATACCTATCCGGTGAAACGTGGGCTTTGAGTTGGCTTAATACCTCCAAAATGTGGTGGAGTGGAGCTTTTGTGGCCACTCAAGCCTCTGACTACCCCCCAAAGGGGATAACAGTCGTGACGTATATTTCATTTATTACGTATAGGCAAAAACAAAATGCCAGTTAAGTCACCCATACCATCAATAAAACATGACAGTGTACCTACCACCTAAATCATTCGTGTAAAGTTAAGAGCCAAAGATCAAAACCACGGTAATAATATCTACAGTATTCCATCTTCATAAAAACGGACGGAAATCGAGTCACACCTACGCGCCTCGATTTCAATACCCACTCAATACCCAACGTCGCGCGCAGTCACGAATGCGCCGCGGTGACGAACGAACGGTGGGATGGTTTTGTAAGCAGTAAGCGTGCGGTTTGTGAATATTTGATTGAAATAAGTACAAGTACTTACTTAATATGGCAAAGAGTAATTATAGACTATATTGTGCTGGTTTTGGTTGCTTGAATTCTTGAATAACGCACCCAGAAATAACAGTTATTAAAATACCTGGAAACTCCGAAAGTTAACCCTATAATATAATTTTTATATACCTACTAGTACGTAATTTGGTTATTTTTAATAGGTACGAAGTAGGTAGATGAAATTAATATACTGTAGGCGGGTAGTCCTACCGCGTGTTCACGTACCGAGCGGCGTGGCGCGGCTGTAGGTAGTTATTTCAAGGACAGGCCCCAGTTCCTCTACTGTATGATATTATTGCCGTGTCAAAACTATCATCCTATTAACGTTGGTTGGCAATCGCGATATGAAGCTACCAATGAGTATTGAAGATAAATAATTCTCATAACCAATGTCCTGCAATCAGAAGGCGGAACCTACATGCACGAGGAGGCACGGGATTTATTATTACTTACATTAATTTATTATTTTAGCAGATATAGTACCTCCTAACATTACAATAACCAGACCTATGCTCAACTCATCACTATATGCAGCGAAATCTACACATCTGTTATCGCATTCGCAATTCGACTGATGCGTATTATTCACCAGAAGATGAGCCGTATTGACAATACTGACATGTTTTCAACATTTTCAGCAAACTACTGAATCGTACTGTGTTCGTGGACTTGGTTTAGTAGGGAATACAATTTTGGACAGTTAAATGTCACCTCTTTGTTGGTAATGTCTTTGAGCTTTGAATATAATATAACTGTTGTAAGTTATTTGATGTTCCAATCGTTCTAATTTTGAATTCCTTGAAATTTCTGAGGTACCTACTTTAGATTAGTGCCTTTGACTGTACCAACCTAATAAATTAAAGCAACTGTATCAACTCATTTTTAAATGAGCAATAGCATCGCAATCGACGGAAAGAACATGAAATCCATGACGTCATCCATATAACTCGAATATACGGCCCCATATGAACACGATTGTACGTCGTTTTCTTTATGTTAATACAGAGTGGGACCGCGGGAATCGATTAGGCGTTCAGAAACAGCGCCTCGTATCAGGTGGGACGCGGGCTCGGGCCGGCTGTCATGAGCACGCGGACGCCGCGCCGCGGGCACAACACTATGCAGTACGTAGGGATGTGCTGAATCCGCTTTTTGTTTATGTCAGTAAAATAAAGTCATTTCAACTGCCTTCTTCTTCTTATCGTATAGGTAGTTTTGTTCAAGCCACCCGGAGGTCTCTGACAAGCCTTATCGACTGTTGCCTTGAAACCAACCGTGACCGCCTTTTAACGGAGACGCTTAGTTCAAATCATCCTGTATATCTCATTACTCTTGCCAAGCGTTGCTTAACCTCCGATCGTTTATCGATTAGTGATTTCAACAGGCTCTATGGCTTTAGCTCCCTTAATCGGTTTTTATCGGGGTAACAAGTTTGATTCCTTCCTTCACATGATTTTGACAAATTTTCCGTAGGCTTCAGAAGAAGGTGTTCCGAATAGTATTTGTATAATAGAAAATAAAGTACTTACATGCCTTTTAATTATTAAATTTATTGTAATAAACTTACATACAAAACAATATGCAGATACACTGAGTGAAAGGCCATTAATTAATCCATATTAAAAGTAAAGATATTTAAAAGTTTCCACAAGTAGCAGCCCTAAACCGGTTGAAGGCGGTTTCATCAAGCTATGTCGAGTGACGTAGACTTGAGGGCCCTGAGAGAATGGATATAAATTGGAGCCCTCTATATTAATGATTCGGAAGGAAACTTACCTACTGTTTTTCTTATTGGTCTTATTGATCGCTACTGGTTCTTACGATATCAGAATTATAGTACCTACCAACCTATTTATTCACGTAACTTCGTATTAGTTTTGTTGTCCGGAGATGACATCAAGGGAACTAAGACCGCCACAAAGCAATTCGGCAAAAGCAATTATTTTATCTGATTTGCTAGCAGTATGGCAAATGGCGTAAAATGTGTGTTTTTATTACGGAAACGCTAAGGATCCTGCTAGAAAATCTCTAGGTTCGCCCCAGTCCATTGATAGCCATAGTACTAGCGTTATTGCTTAGTTTGGGTCCATACAGTTGGTGTGTTAGTCACGTGATATTTATTTATTTAACTACAGTAGCGACATTTTACGATGGCCGGTTGTACATGTGGGGGGGGTAGAAAATGAACCTTATTCTAACGGAATAAGACTGGCCGTTTAAAAAAATATGAATGTCAAAAAATTAATGCGAAAATGAATTTTATTCCGTTATAATAAGGTTCATCCTTTCCCCCTCCCACATGTCAAACCGGCCATCATAACGTGCCGCAGGTATAAACAAAATCTCATAAAAATTCACGGTAAGTAAATTCCGGAACATTTTTTTTCTAGCAAGTCTAATGATCGACTCACCATCAGATATTAAATTAGTTTGCTCCACTTGTTCATTTTGATATGGAATCTTTAGTTTTTATAGAATCAAGTTGGGACAGGTTTGTTAAATCTTGATGTGCTAATTGAATGATGGTTAAACGTTAAACTCGGCAAAACTAACGTAATTCTATGCTAAATAGTTGGAAGTGACGTCTGGAGCAGTTTATTATGGACCTTGTGGAAACCAGGGAGAACTTCCGTGCGTTCAAGCGCTTTTGCCATACCCATTATTGGAATCAAGTATAACTAGCTCACGAGTTTAGGTCCAAATAGTCAAATTACTGTCCGTGGTGCGTTACAACTGGTCTTCCACTAGTTGTAACAGTCTTATTTCTGTAGCTACCAGCCTATACTGTTATTATTGTCTCCCGCTTTGTTATGGAGGGAAGTGGATAATCTTCTTCCAACTCCTCCCATCCTTTCTTCTGATTAAATTCGTGCGGATTCCAAGACAACATAGCTTTTCCCCGGGACTCGTCGAGGGTCAAACCTTGGCGTCATCGTTGGACACCATTGTCGATCCTGGCTTACAGGAGTAACAGTGGTGGTAATGTGTGGCGGGCTTAGTCCAAAAAAAAAAAAATTTTAAACTCATGTTTTCATTGATGTATTATTTAAACAGGTAAGATACTTTCTAACATCGCACTTACAAAACCTGTCTATGCCTTTTTAGGTGCAATATTGACCATAGAATTGGCGTCCATTTGTTGCGCTAAGGCCGCACAGAAGGGCTAGACAAGTGGCTGACGTCTACGAACGTTCGTTCAAATCGCTACGCTTCATGTATGGAAATGACATAAGTCACGTGATCTACATAGCAACTTGTTGTTGATCTACATAGCGACGTTTGACATTTCCATACATTGTGAAGTATATTCTATTCTATTAGATTAGCGTTCATGCCACTTGGCTAGCCCCTCTGGTAAGGCATTTGCGATACGTCGACGATCTATTATCATTTTTTTGCTGATGTGATGTATCACCACCATATGTTTATAGGGGCTTAATCGCCATACCGGTGCAGGCCGACCTTATAATACCTAACATTTTTGCAGGCAGAGCAAAAACAACCTTTTAATTAAGACTCTACCTAACCTTTTTTTTCTTACGCATCCCGTCTGGGCTCGGGGGAGCCCAAGAAGGTACGTGAGGCTTCCAGACGACAGAGTGTCGTCCAGCCTACCCACTAAAATACACCGACATTTTTTTTTTGAGACTATACCCGCCACACATTCCCACCACTGTTACTCCTGTAAGCCAGGATCGACAATGGTGTCCAACTATGACGCCAAGGTTTGACCCTCGACGAGTCCCGGGGAAAAGCTAAGTTGTCTTGGAACCCGTACGAATTTAATCAGAAGAAAGGATAGGAGTTGGAGAAAGATTATCCACTTCCCTCCATAACAACGCGAGACAATAATAACAGTATAGGCTGGTAGCTACAGATATAAGATTGTTACAACTAGTGGAACCAGACCACACCGGTATGCCATCACTGCCGCGGGTGTAGGGGACATAGGTACTATTCCACCAAGCCAACTAGACACTCGGGTATAAATATAAAATTCCGCGGTCCTTCTACCACGTAGTGGGAGCTCCTGCCACAGGAGTGCCCAGGCTCATTACATTGTGGACGGACCTCAGAATCATTGACTTATTATCATTTGATATTTATACCCGAGTGTCTAGTTGGCTTGGTGGAATAATAATACCTAATTTTTTTGCAAGCAGCGCAGAAACACAATTTTGAAGACTCTATTTTTCCTAACTTCGAAGGCCAAATGATATAACCTCACTAGTTATAACATCGAGCTGATATCACTTTCGCTACGACTTTTCCTTTCACTCCCGAATAAGTTGGGAAAACATTTTCGCTGGTGTAGTTCCGTACCCTCCTATAATCCTACCTGCAGAGATATACCGTACTTACCCCGAGCTCCACTATCATCCATACCTACTATTTATTTTAACCACCAAAAAGACACAAACTCCATAATACAACAAAGTAAACTAAACCTACAATTTTCTGGAGTAGGGTTGAATTTCAAACGCAACGGTCGTGTCGTTACGCTCCTGATTTACAATAGGCTCTCCCCCCACTACGCGCGTCTCTCGCCCTGCCTCATGCATTTAAATTGCTTCATTACAGAACTAGACGCCGAGGCGTAGGGTTGTCTGTTGGGAAAATGTTTTTGGACTTTCGTTTTTTGTAAATAATACATTTTGTTGTTTAGAGTATATTGGACGAGTTTGCGAAATTGAGAAGGTATTTTTTAAACAAACAAGATAGGTGGCGAGATGTCTAATTAAGATTAATATTGTATAGGATGTGTCTGTCAAGCGTGAAATTTGTCACTAACAAAGCATCAGAAATTTCAGGGGTCGCAATTGGTGCAGCAAAAGAAACACCCTATCTCTGAAAAACCTGCAACTCTACATTGTTAAAAATACGCGTTATTCTGTGTTTGCACTGGACGAAACAGTCGAACAAAACATATTGTTGTCTCTATTTTATGACAGCAAAAAATTGAGACATGTTTTGTTTGAATGTTTCGTCCAGTACAAAATAGGTACAAAACCGTGTTGAAATCGATCCGTAGATAATGATTTTTGGTTTCAAAACCTTATCTAAAGAAGTTAAAGTAGGTAGTAGTATAACGGTTTTGTTAAATATAGTGAGCAAGCAATACTTCAGGCTATTTATAAAGGTTAAATTATAGGTATTTATGGATAGTTAAGGCATCATTTGATTTCTAGCCATATTTTCAAGACACCACGCATCGGCGTAGATTTTTTCCATTTATTTTTCATTTTTTTTTGTAATGGACCAGAACAGGGTCAGCATCCTGGTGGCAGCCCTGACAGCTCGTCCCGTGGCTGTGCGGAGGGCGGGCCGGTATCTGCCGATCATTAGCCCCTAGTAGCCGGCGCGCCGTTTTGCATGCCACCGACATTCGGACGGCATTCGGCAAAACATTTCTGTTATTGAACGTCCCTGATAATAATATAATTACTAATTAGTTCTGGATGCTATTATTTTATTACTATGATAAAATGCTGATAATGGTACTATTTATGTTGTTTAGGAATTATCTAAACTTAATGTTACTACACAAGTAGATTTTTATTTTAGTCGAGTATAAGCAATAGCAACAGAATTAGCTCCATTATTAATGGCAGGTAGGTACTATGCCATTAGCTCTAATTGATGGTCTGAAGATAAACTATAGTCGCTTCATCTTCTTAAAAATATCAGGACTAAATAATAAAATGGGAGCTTAAAAAAATATTTTTATATTTATTTTATTTTTTAACTAAACATACAGTGGTGCTTATTTTGTTGCCTACAAACTACGACTAAACTAAATTTGACAGAACTAAAAATATTGCTGTTTTACTTACTCATGCATTACGATAGTTAAACATACAATACACTTCCCCCTTATTCATTGAGATTTTGGCCAGTTTGCAATGGTTTTGATAAGCATTTTAGGAACAAATGTGATTTGTAATTCCACTGCAGGTCGATTATAAATTTCTATGAATAAGGGGTTTAGTTTAGTGCATGTACCAACAAAATAACCACCATTATCAAACTATTTTATCAAGTATTTTCAAAAATAATAACACCTTTAACGATCGCATAAAACATCCATTAAACAGTGGTCGTAGGCGTCAGCCGTCGAATTGATACGAATTTTAATTACTATAATTAACTATTTTCCCATTAATTTATCGGTATAAACGTGCGAACTGGTGGTAAAACAGATGGCATTTGGTTTTAAACTGTGGCACCCACTTAAACAGGTCACCAATTAACGGCTGACCAAAATACGCCTTTGCCTCACTGATGTATTATTTTAGCAGATATGGTACCTCCCAACATTGCAATCACTAGATTTTGTGCTTAGCGCTCCACAACATGCAGCGAAATTCACACATCACACACATCTGTTATCGCACCCGCGATTCGACAATCAACTAAAATATATTTTGATGCGTATTATACACTAGAAGATGAGCGGTATAAGCAATATTTTCGATAGGTTTTTAACATTATTTTCTGCTAAATAAGTCGTACTATGTCCATGTACTCCGTTTAGTAGAACATAATATTTTGGACCGACACATGTCTACCTCTTTCTTGGTAATGTCTTTGGGTTGTCTTCAATGGCGGCGTCTTCATCAGGCGCATGCCTCGCGCGAGCACTCACTTTTGACGTCGGAACGCATAGACGTAATGTCATAATATGAGTGCTCGGGTGAGGCATGCGCGCCATATGGACGCATCTATTGCATCTTTATCAGTGGCTGAAGTGACATCGTTTCTAAGATATTTCCCAAGCCGACCACACACGTTGGTGCATTTCGTGTCGTTTCGTAACCGTATTGTTGTCTACTGAAGCGTGACCATCGTTTCTGCACAATAAGCTTTTGTCCGATATAACGCAACTCACTGCAAATAATATTTCTTACCTGTAATTGGACTAGAAAATAATTCGATATTTGAATCTTAATTAAACACGCCTCCTGCGGTTGGAAATCTAGCCCCCTTATTCATAGAAAGTTATTATCGACCTGCAGTGGAATTACAAATCACATTTGTTCCTAAAAATGCTTTTCAAAACCATTGCAAACTGGACAAAATCTCTATGAATAAGGGGGTTAATCTATAGATAGACATTACCTTCTTTTTATCGTATGGTTAGTGGCCAACCTGGTGTCAGAGTTGTTCAAGCCGCCCGAAGGTCTCTGACAAGGCTTAACTGCTGCCTAAGTGACAACAACCGGGACCAACGTTTTACGTGCCCTCCGAAGCAGGAGACGCTTAGTTCAAATGCCACTAAATGGTCACCCATCTCTGACTGACCTAACTGAGCGTTGCTTAGCCACCGATCGTTTACCGATCAGTGATTGCAGCTAGTTATGAGTACCTACCAAGAAAATAACAAGAAAGAGCTAGCTAGACATGTGATATATTTTACATCACATCCAGTTGCGAACGTATAACACACTGGGATCAGCTCAAGTTTCCTACAAATAATCTTATCTACTTAAACACATTCATGCGCACATCCGAATAGGAACATCTCTTCATACAAATAATCAAATTATTTCCACAACAATAAGAACCATTTCACGAACGCAGCTGTAACTATTTAAATAGCGAACGTCAACAATTTGCCTATTTTACCGCCAATCGGTATCCAGTGTTGCCACAATGCAAAATCAGATATCAATAACGCTACTTATAGGCCATCCAATCAAGAAAGGTGTCACATTACGGAGGGCTATTGTGTGTATCGTAACCGTGTTTACAAACACAACAGGGGCTTGTCATAATCTGTTTTTGAATGCGTCCTTTCTATTTTTCGGTCTGGCAACTTTTGTTTTTTTTTTCAGCGGCTTAACTAAAGGCTGGCAAAGGTATGGATTTCAACGCCTCATTGTTGGTTTATCCGTACATTGAATGGTTTCACGGAAAGCGAAGGTATCGTTGATCTGCTGATAAGTCTTTCGTTTGGTGGTCCTTTGAATGACAGTTGACAGTTTTCAAGGGGCTTCTAGAAATTTTACTTTCAATAGTAAGGTTTTTTAGGATAAGAGACCATGCCCACTAGCCCGTTCCGTTACCGACCAGCACCGTAGCGTGCCATGCACGGAGCGGCAAGGGTTGTCGGCGAGAATATTTTGCCGGTGGCGATACGCTCTGTGCATGACATTAAAGCCGATACATACGACTTTGATACGTAATTGATACGCTCTATTGGGCATAGTAGAGCGTATCGTGTTGCTTGTCATGTCTGATACGTTCATAGCACGGTCATGGTATGATACGTTGTAGTGGGTAGAGTCCTTAAGCCTTTTGATTTTTTTACCTAAGTTAGTCACTGCTTTTGTTATGTACAAACGTACCTTTTCGATGTCCTAGATGGGTAAGTACTGATGTGTGAATTTCGCTGCATGTATGGAGCTCTGAGCACAAGTCCAGTGATTGCAATGTTAAGAGGTACCATATCTGTCTAAATAATACATCAATGTAATTAATATTTTACAAAACTCGACTACTTTTTAACTAAAAACGCTGATGAGCAGTTACCATTTTTCTTTTTTCTTTAAAAAAATCATCAAGCAATATACGAGTAGTATGTAAGTGCAGTGGTTTTAAGGTGGTAGAGTCAAGCTGTAGCCAATTGACTGCAGCTCATATACGGGCTCGCACAGAAGATCGGCATAAAGTAGCTATACAGCTGCGTTTCGTACGATGAGTGAGAGAGCCGAAAGCCCAACCCCCCTCCCCCTCCCTCCATCCCTCCATCCCTCCTCCATCCCTCTCCCCTTCAGGTCGGCAATGTGCGAGCAATGCCTTTGGTATTGTAAGCATCTATAGGCTACGGTAACTGCTTAACATCAGGCGGGTCGTACGCTTTTTTGCCACCGCAGTCCTATAAAAAAAGTGCGATAGAACGGAATATATAACACTAGATACACAGTGTATCGACACCGCCACTACAACTATAACAAGGTGACACTCGATGTATACACTGAGTGTCAGTGTCTGCTGACCTACTCCGAAATACGAACCTAACGTTTCGGCTGACGGATTGTCGTGATTTGACATTTCTTCTTTCGTTTTTCTCTACGATTTGACATTGTTTTGATCGTAAATCGAATCCGTACTTCGGACGATCCGTCAGCGACGTATTTCGGAGTAACCCACCTGATGACGTCGTGTATCCTTAGCATAACACATAAAGTGCTAACCGTCGTTAATTCTTCAAAAAAGGAGTGATCTCAAATTT
Source organism: Drymonia ruficornis (assembly GCA_947859195.1). NCBI lineage: Eukaryota > Metazoa > Arthropoda > Insecta > Lepidoptera > Notodontidae > Drymonia > Drymonia ruficornis. Next base: position 4,296,242 of record OX401924.1, on the reverse strand, counting down.
TACACCTACCCGCGAGTCAGTCAAGCAAAAACTTCACAAAACAAACAATACGTTTATACAACAATTACATTACAACGCGAAACCTCAAGCGTCAAATACCGAACAACGTATTACCAGCAACCAAAAAACCGAACACTGCACTGTTCTACATGAAAATAAAGTTGAAATTCAATTTTAAGAGCCGCAAATGTAAGTTTGTGTATCGGCCCGTAAGCGGCGAAGCGTGAACGCTTGCGCAGGACAGAGGGGCCCGTCGGTTTATTTTTTCCTTAATCCTGACCGGGATTAGGTTAAAGCCCTTTTGATTGGCAGCCGCCGTCAGATGCACGACGGAGAGACGCCTGAGGTGCAGTGATGCTTTAGGATTTTGCCAGAGGTAAGAATAATACGACGACATAATCTAAACGTCCAATGCGAGCAAAATGACGAATGTCTGTTGAAAAACATCAAAGTCTGAAAATAATAAAATAATAAACTAATAATAAATAGTTAGGTATCTGAGGGCGGTATGCTACCCGCCAAATTCCCATCTGTCTGTCCCGATTGCCTCATGACATTTGTAAAATGTATTTTTTCCACGACTTTGATGATTGCCTCGTGGTAGGACTCATTTTTCATTGTATGCAACTTTCCACCATCTTTGAAGAAAATAAATATCCTGGGACATTTTTGTTCACACGGTTACCTGATCCCAAACTAAGCAGAGCTTGTACTATGGAAACCAGATAACTGATATTACTACATATACTACTTTTTTATTTGTAAATACATACTTAATATACATATACACCTTGACTGCGGACATACAGACATGTTCATGCACACAAATGCATGTCCCAGGTAGGAATCGAACCTACGACCTGCAGCGTGAAAGGCGTCTCCGCGCCAACCACGCTAACGGGCCCGTCACCTACCGTAATATACCTATATATTACATTGTTGTCATCCAATTTCTCCGTCTCCATGGTTCCAAACATTTAATCAAAGTCACATTCAACCACAGAGTAAAGACTAAAGAAAGAGGTGCCCTTATTAGATATTTGTATGAAAAAAAAAGTGGTCATTGTTTTTTCATTTTCATTTTACTATTTACCGGTAAATAGTTGAACTACTCGCTTCGTTTTATGTCGATGTTAGTACTAGGCCGACCACTCGGCCGACTTGATTAGGGCCAGTCCCCTTAGTAACTGGTCCATGCATTCAACATTCAGCAAAGATATTAGATCAGTGGTATACCTACTTACCAGTCTACTACCCTAACGTGCCCTCTTAGGCATTAATGAAGCCAGATCATAATAGGTATGATTTGGCTTGCCAGCTTAGCCTATATCGCTTTCAATTGCAATTTTTTGCTTATTAAAGACAACAATTCCAAAAACAGTTTCATTTCCTAACAACTAACGTTTTTGTTTTTCTGTTTTAATTTTTGTTTGCTTTGTTGTATTTTTTTTGTCTTACAGTAATATTTTGATTTATTTTTATAATGTTTAATTACACTTTTAGTTTTATTTCTTGTTTATTTAGCTTTAATAGCTTGTGGTGGTGTATGGCCACTCAAACCTCTGACTACCCCCGAATGGGAATAAAAGTCGTGACGTTACATTTACATTTTTTACATTTTATAATAGCACTTCTTGCTTTTCACTGCATGCTGTCTTATATTTATCTGTTTTTCACACTACTATTTTAATAATTTTAATTAATTGTACATGTTGTGTTTACCTTTAATTGCTTGTTACGTTTAGTTCATGTTTGTGGTTTGTAATTCTGTGAATGTTTTAATGTAAACTAGCGTTGGTAAGCCTATTAAATAAATAAATAAATAAATTTGATTCAGAGACATTCGACAGCCTATTTCAGTTACAGTTTTAAAAGTATGTGCCTATCTTCATTAGCCACGTCCAGATGTCTCAAATACCGCGCGAGGCAAATTGCCTCAGGAAGTATGACTGGTCTCGCGCGAGGCAAATGCCGTCCTGCCTCACCTGAGCGCTGTCATGTGCCTCGCCTAGTTTGTTATAGTCATGAGACAGAACGATGTCAAACGTGTCAAACTGATTGCTCGGGTATACCCTTCTCTGTCTAGAGTGTAGGTTGCCTCGACATTTGCCTCGCGCGGCATGCGACTGAGGCAAACGTCGTGCTTCCGGAGGCATGTGGGTGAGCAGCCTCGCGCGGCATGTGTATGTTGTAGACACGCCTATTGAAAACAAATGCAAGGCTAGTAAGCAGGCATCAAGCTTCTAGGTCGTGGAACCGCTAGCCTGACGATCACGACTTGATCAATTTTTACCCGACTACGGCGGAGGGTTATGATTTTGAGCGGTATGTATGTATGTATGTATGTATATATGTATGTATGTATGTATGTATGTGCATCTGTTCCCACCTAACTTCCAAACTACTTGTCATAATTTGACAAATGAGGTATCGTTAGAAGCGGCTCGGGTCGGGGCGGGTCGGGTTTTAGTTTTTAAACTTACTTATATTTAACTACGTTTTACTTTGCGGCCTCCTTCCTTTGAAACGAACTTCCACTCAAAGGTTTCAAACCTGCTACAATCAAGATAAGAGTATCTTGTACACATTAATGGTATTTACTGATAGAAGTCGACCTTGGTGAGCACTTAAGGCTTGTCAGGCGATGCGTGTGCGCGGGCGCACCGCGACATTGGTCACGGGCCCGTTCTCACGCGCTACCCGTGTTGCTTGCGCGACCAGTGATGGGGATTAACCGCCTGCGTCAGGGCTGCCAGCTGGTGAGATAAGATTGCTGTCATATTTCCTATTCTAAGGTGCATTCGGGTAATTCTGAATTTCGGGAAATTATATGAATTGCCCGATTTTCGGAGTTACCAACTAAACACTACAATATATTATGTATATTGCAGCGGTTGGTAGAAAAATAAAAATGGTGTACCTTAGTTAGTTCTTTTAACAGTTCTACCGCCGCATATTCAAACGGAACTATCCAAAAAATGACAGATAACGATGACTCAAATGTAGACTTGCAAAAAAAAAACAGGAAATTTAAAATAAAAACTGTTTAAATCATTGTTTAAAATATTGATTTAAATCAGAACGAATAAATCACCGTGTTTAAAACATGTATAAAATGTTAAAAAAACATGTTTTAAATGTTTAAAACGTGTTTTAAACACGGTGTTTAAAACAACATGATTTTTTCGTAACAACCCTGCTCAAATGTGGGACTGGGAATTAAACATTTGAATACGCTTAAGCGTCTGCGGGTTTCCTCTTGATTATGAGGTGTCACCCAGAACGCTGACCCAGACTTCAAGCACTGATATGTCTTCTATGTTCTACAGGTATCTTCGTGATGTACCTATTCACTTTTTCTCTAAATTGCTTTCAAATGACTACAGAAGGTATCTCTAGATATGTGATCTAATGGTTTTAACAACAACAGGTATTAAAATGTGTCATTTCCAAAACGAATTATTCTTCCTTCTTGCATTTAAAGGCACCTTCTTTTTAGAATTGGAAGTTTTTTCTAATACGACATTGTTATCAAGCATTTGAACATTTGCTATACATACATACCAGAATGAAGCCATTTGTGAGACCATACTTCCAATACGAATAGCCTAACTACATTCCGCTACCAATTCCATTCCAATCGAGAATTTGAAACTCAATGAGGCTCGCTCGCCGTTGTGTCTAATTTCTTGTAAATTGGAATTATTAATGGAATCCCCAAATATGGAAAGTTGGATAATCCTATTTATGATTAGCTAGCTGCTAAATTATGAGAACTATAGTAAATTAGAAAGAATATAAAATTAAAATAGAATAGACAAACTTACAATAACAACTTAAATCCCTAAAACATTGTAAAAGGGTTGTAAAAGGGTTTAAGACTGTTAATAAATGTTCCATGTTTGTTTGTTCTTCGCGAAATATAATAAAAAATCCTGGCAGTTTGAAACTCAAAATATTGCTCCTCCTGTCAATAATTTAAGCCAATTAAAATATAATATCAAATTACAGTAGCAGCCCTGCCCGAACTGTCAGCGTGTCTCGACAGTGACAATTCATTCAGCCTACCTGCGCGCGCGACTAATCCCAGTGACACACGAGACGGGGGACAAAGATTATGAATCGTCATCTGTAGTTGTGTATCTTGCCTAACTTCTTTTTGACTCTTAGAAGCTGAGTTATTTGTCTTTTTCAATTGTCCTTTGTTTACCTCCAGCGGACTCCAGGTTAGGTCTCAAACGAACGATCAAGGGTTAGGTACATTCAGAAATGCAATGCAATGAAAGGACATAGGTACATGTTTGATGCCTCAAGGGTTCAATGAATATCGTTAAAGGCAGAAGGATTTTATTTTTAGAACCAACATGTTCTCTGATCTCCTAAGACTATTATCTGAGAAAAGAATTTCCGATCTATTTAGAACCTCACTGACTAATCGGTCGTGATTTAATGTATGTAGGCACAATATACAATACGCATTTTTACGAAACCACCCATCTACTTACATCTTGTTCTATGACGCTTCACTGCTGATCCGTTCAGCTGACGATTTGAAGCATTTATAGCTGTATTGATCTCTGAGTGGATTTATTACCGCCCCCCGCTCCCCCCGGCCGTGCCAACCTTCCCACGGTGATAACATTTATTGTTATTGACATTTTGACTACTTTACATTACCACTTTACTGAGGCTATAGGTATACCACACTAGGTATATCTATACCTACCGTATAGGTGTTATGAATTTCTGGTAGAAAGAGTCAAGTCGTTGTCGATTTAGACATGATTCTTGGTCCTATATTGTTTGAAGGATTGTAGGGGCTGACATTGTCTTATCAGACTGATAGGATTTCTAACAAGACGCCAAAACCATGCAAAGAGCATAAAAGGGGCATGCATAGATTAATTATTAGTCTCCGCGCGCGCGTGAAACTTTCATAAATCGATGTGTAAGTATATGATTAAAATCGCAAAAAGATTTGGAATGGAAGAAGATAACCTCTTTATCTTTTAATGATTCTAGCAAACCTTACTTGTTAGTAAGCTAGCCATAATAAAAAATCATTTCCAATTAGATATAATCTTTCAATATTCCCATCTCCTTCCTGCCGAAGGAATGGAGACGGAGTCATCATGTACCGGAAACTGTAACAATGGTGTATCAACTGTATCACGTGAAATTAGTGCACTGATCAACATACAACGGACCATAGACAGGACAGATTACCGTGCTTTTCGGGCGAGGACAATCGACAGACTCATCGGGGTAGAACGATACGCACTAGGCAACGTAAACGCTACGTTTATATTTCATTGAATGGGCTTATCTATTTGAAATTCGAATGGGGTTTAATTTTCCATGTTCGTGACTTCTTTTGACCCTCAGCTTTTATGTTCATAATTCCTACCGAATGTAGTTGGTCAAGGTTCTAGTTTGAATTAGCTCTGAATCAAAAATATTACATCATTTAGACGTTGGCTAAAATCACTGGTCCTAGTGTCTAGCGTCTGTGTGAAATACGCAACAACACGTGTGGAATACTTGGCATATTACACTTATATTTGTAAAATCGTAAATAATTAGTTCCTTCACCTTTCGTGTCTAATTGGGTAATGGCGGCTGGCCCACGGTTGACAGCCGCCAAAAAGCTGCCTGCACTAGTTAGGTACGTGCAGGTTGCATGCAATCGACATTGTCGATTGCGCGTGAACAACACGCATTTAACGAAACAAAACAACTACAAAATTGTCATACAATTTGCCAAACACATACTTTTATAAATAAAACTGATGGTAGAGCCTTATGCAAAGTAATAATAATATAAATAGTAGTTGACCTGGCAGCAGTCGATAAAATTATTGCCAAAACGACCGATCAAACGCTACGTCAGCACGATCTAGTGCGTACACAAGAAGATGCCAATCGTACCGGACGCATCGACTTATATGCCACATCGTCACATAATCGCGTTTTTGTATTTAAATGCACGCGATTTGAATACAATGTACCTACCTACTGCTACTGAGATCGATCTTAATAATGGGATGGGCGAGACAGACTTAACCACAAATCAATTTCAACCCTAAAATGTACCTAACAAGGTGTTTTCTTAAGTGGTCGATTGAAGGGCGTTTAAGATGTTTTGTGTTGGCTAAGTTAAGGGTTTGAAGTGGACAAAAATTTTCACACCATTGAAGCAGTTGATTGTTCTGTTTAAGTCAATAAGTCTGTGAAATGATAAAGGAATGGGGATACGGAGTATTGTAAAGGTGATTCTGGAATTACACGCAAATCTAAAGTTTTTTGTGTTACCTATACTTTAGAGTTATTGTGCATAGCCTCTAAGGTGGCAAACAAGCGTACCTACGACCCGCCTGATGTTAAGCAGCTACCGTAGCCTATAGACGCTTGCAATACCTTAGGCATCACTCGCACGTTGCCGACCTGAAAGGTAGTGGGACAGAGAGAAAAAAGTATATATTTCACACTTCAGAATTAAAAAATAATCAAAGGTCTCGTATAGATTTCACCCCATAACAAGCTGTTTACTATAATTACATTATCATACCTACATCAAACAGTTCTAAACATTAGCTCTGACGTAAATATCACTGAACACGAGCCATATTTAAAAAAAAAAAACAAACCCGATATTATCTTTGACCCATGCATCGACCACAAACATGATGTATTAAAAAAATAACACCAAATGCACAAAAATCATCGACCCCACGCAAGTAGGGGTTGTTTCTCGAAAACCCACGGGGTTTCTTTAAAAAACCAAATTTGAATACAGTAGCCTGTAAACCAGGTGTCGTTGGCTGACATATTTTTTTTTTCAAAGTGTCACAGATCTTTATCAGAAGGATGGATTTAACAATCTCGTAAGCGCGGTCGCGTCAACTTTTTTATTTTTACTTTTTTTTGGACGCGTCAAGGCAGTCACGTCGAATTAGATAAATCCCTTTAGCTTAACATCGATCGCAGTTGGTGTGAACATTATTCTTTATAGTTTGGAATTAAAGTTTTGTTTAGTGTGTCTCTAAAGTTGATCTAATATTAATTAAATTGCTTCTATAGGTCGACTTTTATATGCTTTAATGTCCCATTCATACTTCCTGTAATAATGATAATGTAAATTTTGTAACACATAAAAAATAATTTTATACGTTCATATTTACATAACGTTATCGTATATTATAATCATGCTTAGACGGACTAAGAAAAAAAATATTGCCAGACAATCACGCCAACTGTATGGTCCCAAACTAAACAAATCTTGTACTATGGGTACCGTACAATGGACTGGGGGCGATCCCAGTGACACAGAGACCAGATCAAATTACGAAATGACCGTTTTCGGAATTTTACCCTGGCGGGAACCGAACCTGCAACCACCCGATGCAGTGAGCTGAGCGGCCTACGCTCAAACCACTGCGACAAGCGTTCGTTAAACGTACCGAGATCTATTTAGTCGGATCCACAAAGCTGTTGCGAACATTTGTCAATGTAAACATGCAATTAAATATTCGACGATGCGGCACAACAAACCCTTAGGGCTGTCATCCGACAAAGGGATCAATTAATTCGAGCCCCACAGTTTAAATTGACAAATTGTATCGGCCAACACACATTTCAGACTGGTTTTAGGGTTTGTGATAGTATACGGAGAAACTCTATCTAGCCAATAGAGATTTTAGCAAATTTACAATGGTCTTACAAAGCATTTCTGGAAGCCAAAGTGATTTGTAATGCCAATGTAAGTCCATCATGACTTTCTATAAATTTGGGGGTTACTCTGTCGCGGAAGAGTTACATGTTTTACCAATCTTAGTATGCCAAGTCTACCTACTAAAATTAAGAAGATAGATTGGCACAGACCCCAAATACTCTATAACAAATACCCATCACGCCTGATTTTCCCAAAGCGGTAGGCAGAGGTGGTATAGAATTTATTATTTCAGGCTTTTAGCGCTCCAAGATTTTTAAAGTCAGTTTTAATTATTTTTTTATGATCTATGAAAATAATTATTTTATATCATCCGGAAAAAATGCATGGTTTAGACGTAAACACCATCTACCTATAATAGTCTTGTACTACCGCTTCTCCAAAGCTTTTGTTAGTAAAATAAAAACAAATGCTACAATTCGTCACTATCCCCGGGTCATCAATAACTTTGCAACCAACTGTCCCCTAATTTATCGCGATATAATCGTACGTCATCCCGGCGCATCTGTGAACCCGGGACCGACGCTTAGCGAGCCGTCGGTGCACCACTGGTGCACTTGGTACCCTCGTGAAATTGGAATATACGGGAATATATTGTGTGCGTGTCCGCGACTGTTGCGATTTTTTGGATCGTTGTCATTTAAATACATAATTTACCACCTCTACGTAGGCAGGTACAATAGAATTGGATATAGATCCATTACAGTAATGACAAGCATTCGCTGATATTTTATGTACACTACCTAGGTAGGTACTTTGTAAAAGAATGTACCGAATAGAGGCAAGATATTTTCAGGATTAATTTTATTATGCTAAAATCATTATTATTTGGTATCAAATAGGCCATCATTATATTTCTGAGTATAGTATAGTTACTATAGACGACCTTACATATATAAACCTCAAATTGTAAGCAAATAGCTACGTCCAGAAGTGTCACATGCCGCGCGAGGAAAATTTTCCTCGCAGTGTTTGACTTGCCTCACGTGAGGCAAATGCGCGTCCTGCCTCACCTGAGCACTCACATTTGCGTCGCCTAGTTTGGCAGTCGTGAGACAGAACGATGTCAAACGTGTCAAACTGATTGATCGGGTATACCTTTCCCTGTCTAGAGTGTCAGTTGCCACGCCATTTGCCTCGCGCGGCATGCGACTGAGGCAAACGTCGTGCTTCGCGAGGCATGTGGGTGAGCAGCCTCGCGCGGCATTAGACACTTCTGGACGTAGCTAATAAAATATAAAAAAGTAAGTTTCGCGCACGCACCAAATTTTTTGACGTGTATTTTAATCTGTAGTCGCTCTCAAGAGAATTCGGGGAAATTAAATGACAATTCTAACAGCTTTGAACCTGTTAAATATTCATCAATGTTTGATAAATCTCATTTGAACACATATGGGGACGTTACATTTAGTTTAGGCAGATGCGTTTTTTCGTTAGGTACTTTTAGAAAGCATCCTTACCTAATTTTAACTACCTATTGACCATATAAAATACGTATTATAAGTTGGTACCTAATTGGTGTGTGAACTTAATGGAAGCTACTTATTAAAAAAGTGCGAAAGATAGCAAAGTATGCTTATTTATTTTCCGTAACCTCGTTCCTTGATTTTGTAAAAAAATGCGCACATTAAATTGTAAAAAGTTACATAAAACGAGGGTGCCAAGGCAACCCTTCGCTTGTAAGCCCAAAAGGACCGGCCCATCAAAATAGTCGGTGTTAAAAAGACACCCTATTGTGGTACAATGTACGGCTTCTTAACCCTAAACCAAATACACAATTTGGACGCCGAAATTGTATTCGTAATCGTTTTTTTGCTGTCAATTGTGTTTTTGTATGACACAATGATACAATTAAGTAGGGAAAAGTTTGATTCAACTTTGTAAAATGGAATAAAGTTGACAAATTATACAATTGGAAAAAATATAATGGATTGAAGACCTTGCAATGTCTACGGAAGTGGAGCGACAAAAGTGTGAGGCTTCAATAGTGTTGTGTTTTTCTTATTGAAGAAAAGGGATATGAAAATCTTGATCGAAAGTTAGAAGATATTAGGCAAGTATCTACCTGGGTATCATAGTATACCTATAGTACCTACCCTTAGCTTGGCACGTCGTATGCACATACCTAAAAACAATTAACGGTCTAGGTATTACTATTAGCGATTTTTTTTATAGCACTTCGAAGTGTTAGTGCTATAGGTATACCGCAAGCGCGGTACCGCGCCTTAGATACGCGAGCGGCGTGACGGGGGGCTTATCGCTCTCGCCATCCCACTCCCCCACCCGTCATCGCTCTCGCCGTCCCACCCTCCCACCTCCCCGCGCATACCTAAGGCGCGGTACCGCGCTTGCGGTATACCTATAGTGCTAGTGCATTAGTGGTAGATCCAAGCTGCAGCTAATTGCAGCTCTGCAGCTTACTCCCCTTTAGGTCGGTAACGTGCGAGAGATGCCTTTGGTATTGCAAGCTCCTATCCCACTAATATTATAAATGTGAAAGTTTAGATGGATGGATGGATGTTTGTTACTCAATCACGCCAGAACGGCTGTACGGATCTGGATGAAATTTGGCACAGAGATAGATTATAGTGACAGGCTACTTTTTTTAAAATAATATTTAAATAATACTATACTATTTTTAAATAATACTTTTAACCTATAAGTCACATACAAAAATGCACATAAGTAGTGTGTGGTATTAGGTAGGTTGTAGGTTCTTCCGAAGTTTTATTTTAGAAATGTTTTTTAAATGTCCTATGAGTACTGGAGAGTTAAATTGTCAGGAGCATGGACCAATTACTAAGGGGACTGGCCCTAAGCAACTCGGCCGAGTGGTCGGCCTAGTACTAACATCGACATAAAACGAAGCGAGTAGTTCAACTATTTACCGGTAGATAGAACAATGAAAATGAAAAAAACAATGACCACGTTTTTATTACATATATCTACATATATCAAATAAGGGCACCTCTTTCTTTAGTCTTTACTCTGTGGTCAGGAGCTAATAATTCGAGGAGCTAATTTTTTTTTACATTATTAAGTAAAATGAACGACTCTACTGCAATATATAAAAAAAACCTCTCCAAACGAATGAATTGAACCAAAAAATCGCAACAGCTCTTCGAACCTGCTACAATTACTAGACCATTACATGCACGAAGCGAGCATACACAAAGGGCCCAAAATGCAAGCATTTGTGTACAACACATCATAATCCTCGCACAATGGGCATCGGTAACGGAACAGTTGGGCACTGGATGCACTTGGCGGGGGCACAGCCGTGTGCTCGCGCGGAAGATGAGCGCGATTTTATTATAGCATGGATTTAGAGGATCATAGGCGTATTACCTATGACCCTCTTAATCCATGCTATCCCCCCACAATAAGGTATGGGGGGGGCATTCATATTAGGCTAGATCTATAGCTCTATTGGTGTCACAGAGTAGGTCTACTGTGGGGTTTTAGTAGGTAAGAGTCCGGTATAACTGGCATTATTTGGTAAAGCGAAGCTGTGGACTGGCTCGATCGGGGTAGTACGTAGTACCACCCTCTCACAGAAGATCGGCGTAATGTAGCTACTACAGCTGCGTTTCGTACGATGAGTGGGAACTGAAAGCCCAAGCCCTACCCCCTTCCCCTCCCTCTATCCTACTCCTCTGCAGGTCGGCAACGTGCGAGCAATAATGCCTTTGGTATTGCAAGCATCTATAGGCTACGGTTACGGTTTAACATCAGGTGGGCCGTACGCTGGTTTGCCACCTAGTCCCATAAAAAAATATAACTCTGAAGCCTCCCCGGGGTGTAAATCCATGAGGATTTCTCCACTTACAAAAGGTCTGTAGTTCTATCTTTTAGAGGGTAGGTAGTTTTGTGCGACAAAAATTGCGCCTGCACTTGTACAACAAAATAAAAATAAGGAAATATTTTCAAATTTAGAATGCAAAAATCCCCTCTCGATTGGTTGATAGATAAACCAATAGCAGGCCTCAGTCACTCTGTGGTTTCGGTCGAACTAGCTCCGATCGGTTCGCGTACAAAGTCTGTACGCAATTCAATATGGCCGCCGCGCTCCTGGCGTGAACACGCGCTATAACGTTTCGCGCGCTTTTGGTTGGTCGCTCGCGTTGGAATTATTATTTTAAAATTAAAAATGACGAGCAAGACGAACTGTGGCGTATATGGCTGTCTAAATAGTTATAGAAACTGCAAATTGACTTTTTTTTTCTTTGCCAGCTGATTGTGAATGGTAATTGAAGCTAATTGAAGTTTTATTTTGTTATTTAGATATAAAAAGAAGCTCATAGTTCAGTGCAGTAGACGTTATTTACAAGAGGTAGGATCGAATAGTGGAATTGAAGCGAAAATATGTAATTTGGAACAGAATGAAATGACAGTTTTTTACGGTTATACCACGTTATACCTACTAGCATCGATTACGGAATACCTACCTACCTTAATTCCTTTCATAGTTGACGAGATCCATCGTGTTGCCAGTTTTTCTACTTACCTATATTCGTATTAGACACTTACCTAAGTCGATATAAGTAGATACTAGTTGCCGTAGCGTTTTATGAGCACTCGGCCACCGGCGGAAAAAGCGAGTGAGAGAACTATAAATTCAAGGTTAACGGTCATAACTCAATGAGCGACTTGCACTTGCTGTTGCTTGATATTCTACTACGCATCCATGCTATGCTATTGCGTATTGTTCCCATGCTATTGCGTGCTGTTATATGCGCTAATTAATTTACTAAAACATATTAATTTCACCACTCCATGTCCATGCTTCCCTTCAGACTACATTTTTAAATTATTTATTAGATTTCGCATTTATGCTGCCATTAAATTTAATAACCGCTATTTTAAAGACAAAAAATATCGAAGGCATTACATTAAAGTGCAACAACTGTAATTTTTTAAAATGTATAGTTTTAATTAACATTTAAATACAAAAATGTTGGTACTATTTTATTTTTATTAATTGTGACAACCCTACCGATTGAAGGTTAAGTAGCGTGCAGCAGCGTGCGGCAGCGGGACGGCGAATTACATACGCTAACGCGTTGCGTCAAGGCACAATTTAGATTGCGCGCGGTCGGGCGCGGCAAGTTTAGGTAATAATAATAATTTAAAATGTCGGCTTTCTTCAAGATCAAAGGAGTGCAACTTCTGTACTCCTTATCTATTCTGTGCCAATAGGAGGGGGTTGTATTGTTCGTATATCTGGCAGTATCGCGATAACGGCGAAAGGGTGCGGACGTGCACAGATAAGGATTAATGCTACTCGCATAGTAGGGTGCTGTTGACTTTATGCCACACTAAATCGAGGCAAGGCATTTTAAATTTGAATAATGACTTCGTCACTTAATCTAAGTCAGAGTATGTTAAAGGATATTTAGAGATCCGTAGGTATTCAGAAAAAAAGTCTTAGTTAAAGTCAGGCAATCAACATATTAAACTAAGGATTAGTAGAGGACTTACTGAATATCCCTAAATGGTCATGATTTAAAATTATTTCAGCTTGTAGCAGGAATATTTTTTTTTAAACTGTTCACGCCAGGCACAATAAAACTGTCGTCCATAACGTTTTTACCGAGATCAGTCAAAATAGTTTGTCTTTAAAAATCATAATAATTACAATACCATCGAAATCACGACGCTTTTATCGTACATCTAGATGTGCACCGCGGCTTCGCCCGCATAGATATTAATAATATGTAAGATTAGCCTATGTCCTATCTACGTTTCAGATTTCATTAAAATTTGTTTCGTATTTATGGAGATACGTGGTAACAAACATTCACACACACACACACACACTTACTTTCGCATTTATAATATTAGTAGGATCGGATAAATACGATGTGCCTATAGGAGACAAGTTCTGCTATCAAACGTTTTAAAATTACCTAATTATGTACGGAATCCTACTCATATAACACACTCACTCATCTACCTTTTTCTAGTTACCGTTGTAACAGGCCCCTCTATTTCTACCTCATTTGCATACCACTGTCTATGCGTCAATCACTCATCGAATCGGTCATTGATTGATTAATGATCGGTCATTCGTTCATTCACTCGACCAAATGGTTCACTGGCGGTCTTGACCTTACCTGATGAAAGGGTGGAGATGAGTAAGAAATGATTTCCTGTGTTTTGTGAGTCGATCATACTTAATATTTAATGTACCTATACCAAGGGATCACTACATAGTATAAAACAAAGTCGCTTCCCGCTGTCTGTCTGTCTGTCTGTCCCTATGTATGCTTAGATCTTTAAAACTACGCAACGGATTTTGATGCGTTTTTTTTTAATAGATAGAGTGATTCAAGTGGAAGATATATAAATAACCGACATCCACGCGGGCGAAGCCGCGGGCATCAGCTAGTTAGTAATATTTAAGTATCTAATTTGGTTGTTATAATACAGTTTGTTTTGGAAAATATACCTAAAATAGCTCCAGTGTGCTGCCCTCGAAAATAACTAAAAATTAAATAAAGGTAAAAACACGCAAAGTATGCACTTTGACACTGTTATGTAAGGGCCTCCGCAGACTTGCTACTTTTAGCATCGGCGACCGACGATTTTGTGACGTATCGATGCTGCGTCGCGTTCCTTCGAGCGCGAACGAGCAGGACGCAGCATCAAAATCGCCGATCGCCGATGCTAAAAGTAGCAAGTCTGCGGAGGCCCTTAATTGAGTGATCAGAACATCCCAAGATTTATCTTCCAACTAAGTAATCCAAAATGCTGTAGTAAGCCTTTTGACAGAGTTTGGTTTTAACTATAGTTCTAAACGAATTAACAGGAAATTCTCGGATTTCTTTGGAAAGTTTTTAACAAAATAGAATTTATGAAGTCAAGACTCGAACGTGACACCCTTGACTATCTTTTGACGGCACTTCTTTTTTGTACCATACTTGGCGGGAGTGACGCCTGCCTATTTTATATTTTTTAAACGATTGTACCTACTACCATTAACTCAAACGGCATAAACAACGGTAACGTATACAAAGACAAGCAGAATAGCCCATCATATCCCGAACATTACAGGTAATTAACCGCTAACGACATTAAACCGAAACTAGGGATGCTACCCTCGCCATAAATCCATACAGAACATTAAAACACCACCCATTACGCGTAGGAATTGCCCCGAAATGCCTCAAACATGTGTCCAACTGCGACCTGTCATCGGGGTTGCCAGCACAATGGGAAATTATAATTTTTTGTTAGTTGTTGGCAACACTACGACAGACGCGCGCCGCGGGGCGCCGCCACGCCCTCCCTTGTTGCCGATTTGTTTAGTACGCTATTCATTTGTAGATGAATTAATGATGAGAGCAGATAGGGTCGATGGAGTTATTGAGGCTGGGTTTAATAGACATCTGTGAGGCAAGTCATCCTGGTAATAATTTAGTTTTTTTTTTCTGGTTAGTGATAGACCCTATCTCACCTGGCCCTGGAGTCTGCTAGCTAAACACCAATGAAAAACCATCGCAAATTCTTCCCGACTGCTCACAGATGCTGACAACATGACAACCGCCACGAATTCACGATTTACAATAAAGATTTCACGAAATGTTTAAGTCTCACTTAGCAGTTTGATACTTCGTTATCAGTCTGTATTTTTTGTATGGCGCGTCAAAGATAAGCAGCTCTTAAATTTGAGCTGCATACGAGTATTCATCACCAAACTTAACTTAACGTTACCCATGGATAGAATTGTCTTATCTACATTTTAAAATGCTCTATGATCCGCGTACTAACTAGGCGTAGGCTGCACACCGCACGCAGCCCGTGCAAGGGCTGTTCCTACTGTAATTAGCCCTCTACACGCTAATAGTTACTAATCCATCTTTGTGATTTAATAATAGTGGTTAAGGTATTGACTATGGAGGTCTTGTTACTCTACCATGAGCTTATACGGTCGGGTAGAGTCGATAGCGTCTCTATGTATAATATTTTGTATGGCAAATCGAGAGCATCGGGTGACGGGTAGTGTTGTATAAATTGCCATAGCACCTAGAGATATTTTACGTAAGGCCAAGAGACAAGCGAACGTAGAGTTCAGAGTAGAGTCACGGAAGACACAAATACAATCACCAGTACGAAAAGTCATCATCAGAAAAGTATTGTCTTCAATTTATTTTGAGAATACCTTAACAATAACACGAGAGATCAGAAGCGAAGTAAGTGACTTGCGAGGTGACTTGTAAGATGACTTATCTATCTATAGGCTACGGTAACTGCTTAACATTAGGCGGGCAGGACGCTTGTTTGCTGTCTTTATTATATTTAAAAAATACATATAAAATTCTATAAAATTTTGTTATAATCTGCTAAAATCTGTTGGGGAAATGGGATCACTTGAATCCCTCTTAATCAGCGTGTAGTGGGCACACCATAGGGCGCAACAGCTGGCGCTATGCCTGCCACGAGTACCACACCGCTGGTGGCAATATATCGACTCTATGGGCGGTAAGCTTCGTGGGTATTCGGGGTCGAAGGTTACCGCTACCATCGGTTACTATACCTGCATTCAAACACAGTATTCAATCTGTATCTTTGCCTATCTTGGATCGAATTTTATATCTAATCAAAGTCCTTTGCACTACAACATGGAGCTCTTCAAAAGGCATGTTTACAGGTCTCTAAAAGGTCAGCGCAGCATCTTCTCCCTTTAAATTACAGATATCCTGAGCGGCGGCTTCCGCTTGCCATCAGGTGGATTATGGCCGGTGACTTCGGCTGTCGTTCAAACTTAACATTGATGTCATCATATTATGCAAAAACGGATCGATTCCTTGCCGTGTAAAAAGGTCTTATAGGAAGACCTTTGGAACACGATTTAATATAAAAGCTATTTCACCTCTTCTATAAAGTACCCTAAAAAGATTTTTCTCGTTAAAATTTTCGTTACAACAGAGACAAAGGCTCGCCCAGTGGGTCGCGCACTCGACAAACGCGCAAAACGCTCAGCAAACTTTGCACAGTGGGGTGAAACATCGCTCCCGGCCAAAATATTGTTGAGAGCCCTTCAGGAGCTTCGCAACGTGTGGCCGATAATTTTTATAATGCTCTTCTCTCGAGTGGGCTTTAAATTCGTTCCAATTGAAATGTTGGGATAAGTTGCAGTGTGGATAGGATTTATAAATGATCGTTCCTTTGATTGCGCCGTATGTCGAATAACTCGGCAACGTGCGAGCGATGCCTTTGGTATTACAAGCATCTGTAGGCTACGGTACGTTTGTTTGCCACCTTAGCCCCATCCACCAATCTAAATTGGTGGTTACCCATTCGCAAAATAGTTAGGTTTCGAAGGGTAGAAATGTAATGTAGATATTTGACGACCACAGCAGTGCTTGGCACAGTGGTTCGAGCGTAGGCCGCTCGGCTCACAGCATCGGGTTGCGGGTTCGATTCCCACGAGAGAAATTTCGGAAACGGCCTTTTCCTAATTTGCCCTGGTCTGGGATCGCCCCCAGTCCATTGTATCATAGCCATAGTACAAGCCTTGCTTAGTTTGGGGCTATAAAGTTGGTGTGTAAGTCTAGCGATATTTTTTATTATTATTTATTTATACCTAGTTTTCTATCCCCACAAAGGGCCACCGCAGACTTGCTACTTTTAGCATCGGCGATCGGCGATTTTGATGCTGCGTCTCGCTCGTTAGCGCTCGAAGAAACGCGACGCAGCATCGATACAGTCGCAAAATCGCCGGTCGCCGATGCTAAAAGTAGCATGTCTGCGGTGGCCCAAAGGTCCCTTTTTCATATAACGCGACGCAGCATCGATACAGTCGCAAAATCGCCGGTCGCCGATGCTAAAAGTAGCATGTCTGCGGTGGCCCAAAGGTCCCTTTTTCATATAACGCGACGCAGCATCGATACAGTCGCAAAATCGCCGGTCGCCGATGCTAAAAGTAGCATGTCTGCGGTGGCCCAAAGGTCCCTTTTTCATATAACGCGACGCAGCATCGATACAGTCGCAAAATCGCCGGTCGCCGATGCTAAAAGTAGCATGTCTGCGGTGGCCCAAAGGTCCCTTTTTCATATAACGCGACGCAGCATCGATACAGTCGCAAAATCGCCGGTCGCCGATGCTAAAAGTAGCATGTCTGCGGTGGCCCAAAGGTCCCTTTTTCATATAACGCGACGCAGCATCGATACAGTCGCAAAATCGCCGGTCGCCGATGCTAAAAGTAGCATGTCTGCGGTGGCCCAAAGGTCCCTTTTTCATATAACGCGACGCAGCATCGATACAGTCGCAAAATCGCCGGTCGCCGATGCTAAAAGTAGCATGTCTGCGGTGGCCCAAAGGTCCCTTTTTCATATAACGCGACGCAGCATCGATACAGTCGCAAAATCGCCGGTCGCCGATGCTAAAAGTAGCATGTCTGCGGTGGCCCAAAGGTCCCTTTTTCATATAACGCGACGCAGCATCGATACAGTCGCAAAATCGCCGGTCGCCGATGCTAAAAGTAGCATGTCTGCGGTGGCCCAAAGGTCCCTTTTTCATATAATATCAATGTGCAAATAAAAGCATCGTGCTACAACACAGTAGAGTGTGCAAACACCGGCGGCATGGCACCCCGCGCCTACTCCAATCATACTTAGATTATCCTAATATCGTTTTCGACAAGTCCCGCGGCTGTGAGCTGCGAAAGAACAACTCTATGGACATGACGTCATCATTAAAAAAAGCAAGTTTAAAAACTAAAACCCGACTACCGAAAAATCACGCCTAAATAGTATTAAACAAAAAATATTCTCATATAGGGGATAGCCGTGGTCCGTAATCACGCTCTAAAAAGTATTAACCAAGAAAATATGCTCCCCTAGGTAGATGATAGCCGTGGTCCGTTTAGGGCCACCGCAGACTTACTACTTTTAGCATCGGTCTGCGGTCTGCGGAGGCCCTTAGGTCCTTTAGGGCAAAGTGCCATATGTCCACGGATCGCGGCTATCACACACATGGAGAGGCTAGACAACGCAAACTGTCCGACCAAGCGTGCAAAGAAGATTGCGCAAACTTGATGCGCTTATTACTTTTGTTTTCTCATTCTTCTGTCATCGATCGATTTTAAAATAGATTTAGTCGTAATTCTGTTAGCTCACTGACGCTTAGCGCATAACTTAAGCAAATCAGGTCATCGTAAGGTGGCACGCTCAGTTTCATACTATCTAATGAACTTGCGTTGTCTAGCCTCTCCATGTCTGTGGCGGCTATCCTCTACATGAGAATATTTTCTTGTTTCATACTTTTGAGAGCGTGATTTTTTAGTATCCAATTTTTTTTATCTATAGTAGGTATCATTTCAAAATTGCCTAATACCTAAAACCGACGCAGTTTAATTATTTCGAGTGAGTTGATTTTTTTTTTCCTAAAATCAGCATGACAAGTTGACTAAAATGGATACTGGCCGGGCTGGCCATACTGGCTGGTAGGTAATACGAATACAAAGTCGATATTATATCGTCTGGGATTTTACCTAGCCGAAAATAGGTACAGGCGTCTACACGATCGTCTCGTTGCTAATTAATAAAAAGAGAGCCGCCAACATCAATCACTCTTTACCAAAAACATTCTGATGATGTGCATCAATTTCTTAAATATTTATTATCTTTATTGCCGATTCTTATCGTTGGAATTGATGTTAACAGCCCAATTAGTACACGGATGGTTTTAAACCAGTTCTAGTAATCAAGAGTTCATTATTTTTACTGGCTAATTTTTGGTTATCAATTAATCAATATAATCACTTAAGCGATCGGTTACTTATAAAGAAATAAAGTTGACCTCGTCGTGAGTTCAATCAGTGGGTCAGTTTCATAGATTTAAGATATTTTTTTTACTTCATAAAATCCAGTTTAGACAAAACCAGTGCATTTTCTAAATTTGGATCAACCACCTTAATATTAATATTGTAATGTAATCAATTAATATGTCCTTAAAGTGCTATTATATTGTAGGTATTTTAATCTGCTTCCCCGAGCAGATTAAAATACCAGCTAATAGAATGTTGCCGCAGCAAAAATATTGCCGCGTTTGGTAGAAAATTGAAATTATTGGAAATCCCGATTCTCGGAATTAGCTGAGTTCCTAAACCTTATTGTGTTTTAGGGCGTTTCTTCAAATCATTCATTCTGAAAGTGTAACAAGATATTGTTTTCTTAGCTCGTTGTTATCCCCGTGGCGCGCTGATCACCCCCATGAATACGTGATCAGGTGGCGTCCCCGATGATCGCTGGCGCGGGAAATACCTCATTTATATGCAAGGGTCAAACTGTTATCATATTTGCGAAATTCGCGCCAGCCAGCAACTCAGCATTATTTTTTTAATTATTTTTTTGTGCGTTGAAAATGGCATCCAATTTTATGGCCTGTAATGTTAATAGGTATAGGTAGTAAGTCGGTTTTGAACCTACATACTATTTATAGGGTAACATTACTCCCTAAACAAATAAATTTTATTAGCAACACAATACTGTTAATCCAAAAATCTCTTAACCAAACTATCCCACTTCATTATAGCTACAATCGGACCTAGGGGCTTTGGCAACAAAGCTAATAATTAGATCCGACCGTTTTGCCGGATTTTGCCAAAAATTGTGTACGACTCAAAGGAAACCCGATATTGACGTCAAAAAATCACTGTAATTTCGCACCACGGCCCGCCCCACACCAGAAAACTTAATCAGGACGTAGGGGCTTGCATTTCTGTTTCCGATACGATATACTATAACGTTTGAGCACAGATTATCCAATCAGTTAAGATAAAGGACACGCTTTTTTACATGCCCGCCATTTTGATTCGATTTAAGCGCCAATTTTTGACAGTTGCGTTTTGTAATTTGCAGGGAAGACATAGAGTTGCGTTTTGATTTTATGGATGCGTTCGATGGTAACGTTTTTAAAGCTGGGTATTCAGCGGGTTGTCGTATGCAGGAGAGGCGCGCGTGGCGGTCACGTGATCGAGATTAGGCGGTGCATTCATGTCGCGCGCACAAAAGCGCGGGTCGCGGGCGAGACGTCAATGGTGTGCGGCTTGGGGGAGGCGACTCGCTAAGTTCGGTCGCATTTGAATTATAAATGCGAATCACTACACTATTTGCATATCCCACGGGTGTAGAACTTGTTTTTTTACGATTAAAATGACACCTTTTATGTCACATCAATGATTATGAATAGAATAACGCAATAAAATAAACTAGATACTTCCCTACATTTAAAACAGTAGAGGTAAGTATAACTATTGATGTGACATAAGAGGCGTCATTTTAAATGGACTATACTATAATTAATAGAATGATACTGATATTTTCTCATGTGCTGCTGATATTCAAATTAAAATCATGTATTTTTTTGGGTTCCGTACCTCAAAAGGAAAATAATGAACCTATAACATGTTTTTTTTTTTCATTTACTTGCAAGGCATATTGTATCACTTCGTCCCACTGTGCTATCCGGTTGTCAAATAAGTATGTAGTTAATTAGTCTCATCTTATTACGTTCATGGTCTCATCAAAACATGCATCAAACTCAGTTATTGGAAAAATGATCGACTACTACGCCACGATGAAGGCCAAAAATTTTAAAAAGTGAAGTGATTCCAATTTCAAATATAATTATGTTGACGCAATCAATAAGCGTCATTAAAACCACCTCCAATAACACTCAGTCCTGTAAACAGTTGACAACTCCAAATAGTCCTAAAAATAAATGAAGAGTAAACAGTAAAGACAGGGTTTAGTAAACAGTGGAGCCGGTGTCGCTGAGGGTAGCACAAATAAATCAGGGCTAGGGCACATGGGGCAGGCTCCCTGGAGACCTGGGCCGAGGTACCAGGACGAGGGAAAACGGATGCGGTAAAATAAGTCTGGAAATGTGGACGAAATATTTAAATGTCAATGGAATGGGTTGATGAAATGAAAGATAGATATTTCTTTTCGACATTTCAAACCATCATCAGATAGGTAGTGGGATGAATGACTAAATTTTTATTAAATACCACATCCAACCGCATTGTCTTTCCTGACGCGTTGTTCGTACGTTGGATGTGCGTCGCCTCCGGGGACAGAGACGCATATTGCACTCATTTCATTATGTACATACGATTACAACGATCCGGGGACACCCGCTATGTACACAGATGTCCGTTGATCGCCGCTTGATGTGGCGATAGATATTACTGTAATTTAGTTACCAGGAAAAGGGAAAACAGACGGGAGCGAAGACCTCACTAGCCACATTTTATAAGAACACTATGACGTAAAATTATTTAAATTTGAGAATCCGACACTGGCTGAAGGAAGCGGTCATTTAAAAAAAAAAGAGAGCGTCGCTAGTGTCGATGCAAGAATGTCAAAATGACAGTTCTCTAATTAAAACTTTAGAGTTTTCATTTTGCCCGGTGGCCAAAAGAGGAACTAATTCCTCTTTTGGCATGATTCTACCACCTTAACCAAGTGGTTGTATTCCTGTAAATACTCGTAAACTCCCTCACATTAATATCAACCACTTTAACCATGTCCTAATTAAACTAACAACTAATCTGACTACTAAATAAATTGTACCAAAATTAAACGTAGTCGCGTGGTCGCGCTCTGGGAATTCGACACCTACCTAGGGGTTGTTCATCATAACTAGTTTAGGGGTTGAGGGTGACCCCTGGTGACAGACGACGATTGATGCTACTACTGTATTGAACGATAGGTGTTTTAACAATTCTTATTAACTTTCACTATTTAGAAGTTATCGAGAGTTCTAAAGTTTTATTAATAAACTGGCTGTGCCCGCCGCGACTTCGTAGGTACGCGTACAATTAATTAAGAAATGTCTAGTTACTTCTTAACATCAGCTATCTGCCAGTGAAGCTCCCATCAAAATAGCTCGAGCCGTTTCGGAAATTAGCTGGAATAGACAGGCAAATAAAACTTTAAAAATTGTTTTTTTTTGTTATAAGTACCGTTTGAATACTTTCATATGCATTCAGTAAAAAGCCGGTATTTTGATATTATAAACGGACACTTAAATTTTATTTATTTTTATAAATTATCTAGACTCAAAGTTAAAAAAAAAAAATTCTCAAACTTTTCCTGGTCTCCATATTTACTTATCGCTGAGTACTCATAATAAGGGTTGTAATGTATTATTTACAGTGTGCCAGTGGTCGAGGGGTGTGGGGGGTGCCCGGGGGACCGGGGGGAGGGGGGGGGGGGTGCTTCGTTACCCGGTTCACTGGGCCATAATAACTTCAGGGAATACCCGGCTCGAAGCTACTAACACCCGTTCGGATGACGCACACGCATGTATGGGGTGCGTCTTTTGATTGCGTTAGTGTCTTGCGAAGTAGGTACCTAGGCTGTAATTACACGGTAACGTTTAACATCAGGCGTGTACGGTAACTGCTTAATATCAGGGGGGCCGTACGCTTGTTTGCCACCTGTCCTATAAAAAAGTACTACCTACTTATTAATGGTTTGGTAATTTCGTAACGTCACGACTTTTATCCCCATTCGGGGGTAGTCAGAGGCTTAAGTGGCCATACACCACCACATTGTGGAGGTATTAACCAACTCAAAGCCCACGTTTCACCAGATAGTCAGAACCCAACGTGACAGGTGGTGAACCTTGTCGCCGTGTATACAGGAACTGACTATTACCTAATCCCGAGGGATAGGTAGGTTTCCTCACGATGTTTTCCCTCACCGTCAGCGAACTGTAAATTATGCACATAGATGAAAATTCATCCATTGGTGCATGCCCCACCGGGGATCGAACCTGGGACATTCTGTTTGCTAGCCCAACCTGTTCACCCCTAGGCTACAGTCGCAGTTGGTAATTTCAAGATACCTATAACGTATAACGAACTGTATGTGTAACGAATTTCCCTGATTGTAGTTGAATAATCAATAAGCTCGATAATTAAGGCGATATACCTAGGTATTAAAGTACCTAAGTATTTAATAATGATAGTTAGGTACTAATTCCAGGGCTTTTTATACTAAGGTTAAAATATTTTAGGTATACTTTTCTAAATTAACATTATAAAATCGGTAAGAATCTACTTATGAAAATCTTACACATAAGGATTCATGTGCATACTGTTAGGTATGAATGATAAACAACCAATTAAAGCCCGCCACATACATACGGAATTTCCGTTTCGAATCGGGGATTCCAACCAAACGCACTAAATCCATCCAAATGTATGGACGTATCGCGTTCGGAAACCCCGATTCGATATTTCGAAAGGGAATTCCGTACGGAAATTCCGTATGTATGTGGCGGGCCTAAAGGCAATTCCTAAACATATTTTTTTAAATAAATTTTTAATTACGAAGACTTTGTGACAAGTCTTAACACAACCGAGAGAACGAAAACAAAAAAAAACTATTACTTAAAATCAAGTATCGCACCCTCGCTGGTAGAGTAGGCTGTAGTATGTTATAATTTTGTCGCCACATCTATCATAGCTGCTTACACGCGACACATGTGCCGATTACTGCGACTCACCTCCTATTCGACATGCTTTATCATATTTCATTTCCACCCACTAGCAACAACTCTTATTGTAAACTTTATTATGGGTTTGTGTTTGTTTGTGTGTTCTTTTGTTTTACTTTTGAAAAGACCGATAAGTAGTCGTTTAATAATTACCTATTTACCATAGATTAATGATTGGAGTACCGGGGTAGTACCACCCTCTCAAAGAAGATCTGCGTAAAGCAGGGTTGTTACGAAAGAATCACCTTGTTTTAAACACCGTGTTTAAAACATGTTTTAGTCATTTAAAACATGTTTTAAACACGGTGATTTATTCCTTCTGATTGAAATCAATGTTTTAAACAATGATTTAATCACGTTTTAATCAGTTTTCATTTTAAATTTCCTGTTTTTTTGCAACTCCTGCGTAAAGTAGTACTACACCACCAAGCCAACTAGGAACTCGGGTGGAATGCGGCTTCCCCGCCCGCATACAGCCCGCACACCGCCACCGCCTGCGGCTTCCCGCCCGCAACACCTCCCGCACACCGCTACTGCCTTTTTGTGTGGGTGACGTCACACTTAAAAAAGCGACTGTAGCCTAGGGGTGAACAGTTTGGGCTAGCAATCTGAAGGTCCCAGGTTCGATCCCCGGTGGGGCATGCACCAATGGATGAATTTTCATATATGTGCATAATTTACAGTTCGCTGACGGTGAGGGAAAACATCGTGAGGAAACCTACCTATCCCTCGGGATTAGGTAATAGTCAGTTCCTGTATACACGGCGACAAGGTTCACCACCTGTCACGTTGGGTTCTGACTATCTGGTGAAACGTGGGCTTTGAGTTGGTTAATACCTCCACAATGTGGTGGTGTATGGCCACTCAAGCCTCTGACTACCCCCGAATGGGAATAAAAGTCGTGACGTTACATTATTATTATGTTACACTTGACAATTTCCTAGTTGGCTTGGTGGAGTGATACAGCTTCGTTTCGCACGATTAGTGAAAGAGCCGGAAGCCCAAGACCCCCCACTTCCCCTCCCTGTGTCCCACTCCCCTTCAGGTCGGCAACGTTCCAGCGATGCCTTTGGTATTTCAAGCATCTATTAACTACGGTAACTGCTTAACATCAGGCGGGCCGTACGCTTGTTTGCCAACTGAGTCACTTAAAAAAGTCACTAACCTTTTATGTAACTATTCAATTAATTAATCAGTAGATATATAGTCAGATTTTTAGCATAAAATGTAGTAAGTGGATATTAATTTATTCAGATTAACGAGTGAATTTGGCTAGGTAACCGCAAGCTTTCCTAGAATTAGGCGTGTGCCAAGGGTGCGTGCGGAAGACGAGCGCGGTAGACACGTCGCGTGCACGCCACTCAGTGCAACCGCGGCCTTACGAGTAGCGTTAGCAAACAAAAATGAGATAGATAATAATCTTATGTTGTGGTGTCTTAATAAATTGCTGGATGAAATGCTGACTATTCAATTACTAATACTGGCCAAAATAATATGAACATTAAAGTTATGCAAACGATTTAAAAAATAATTTATATAGGTGCATGATTACATAAATACCTACTCATCATTTTACGGTACAGTCAACATCAAAAGCTCAAGCCACTTACTACAATTATCAATAGCTATAATTTAAAACCCTGTATAAAGATAAAATGTGATTCTAATGACTTTTATAATTATTTTAACTAACCGGCCGAAGCCGAATAGTAGGGAACTATCCGGCGACCGGCCGGATACCAAAAATAGTGGCCGGATAGGCCGGATACCGGATAATGGCCGGATATCCGTTGCATCTCTAATGTTGACTGTAAGTAGGTATCATACGATGGCAATGAGCATTACATCCATATCACACCAGCCCGCAGCTTACTTAACTATTATATCGTTGTTACTAATTTGCTGACGCTACCTAAACTCTGTCGTACACAGCTGGCAGACACACGTCAGTAGTGAGACGCGCGAATCAGCGGTTAGCATCGCGTGAGCGCGCGTTCGAGCGATCGATATCTACCCTCTATCAAGTAGCTTTGAAATCGTAATGCCTAGTTCAGTGTTGATAGTTATCTAGCTTGCCTGTAACTGAGCCTGTCTGTAAAATTCTTACCCCCAAATATAAATTTATGATGGACTTACACTAGCATTACAAATGGTTTTTAAAACCATTGTAAACTGGCTAAAATGTCTATAAAGGCGGTAATATGCAGCATGTCCTAGGTTCGATTCAAATTTCGGAAATGCACTTTTAGTATTTGTCAAGGGCCAAGGGCCTCGAGTCTTAATTGACCATTGCGAAACCACTGGGCCCTAAGTCGCTTAGCCATTGCTATTGATCTGCTATAGTTATCGACTCTCTGATTGGTCGGCCAGAGTCAACCGACCAATCAGATTGTGGATCCCTATCGCAAAACGCCACAGTGGCGCCACAATGGCTAAGCGACTTAGGGCCCTAATATTTTCGTGTCGGCATGTTGTCGCCGTCCGTCAAGATTTTGTGATTTACAATAAAGAATTCACAAAGACAATACTATTAGGGACCAGTAGTTTCGCAATGGACAATTGTTAAGAGACGCCCCGATAGCTAATTCACTCTATAATCTATAAATTCTATATCATTATTCCGTGCACTCTGAAATAATAAAAATGCAAATACTTAATCGAAGGTTAGAAGTCGGTCCCGACTCCCCGCGAACATAAAGCCAAACAAGTATGTAATTCTGTTTCTATTGCGGCCAATTGGTGTTAGGGGATATTCTAAATCACATCCCCATCTGTCGCTGTTGGGACGTCGCCGGAGGACGATCAAAGTGTTATTTGGACTGTGAAAACAGAGAAATAAATATGTATTTAATGTAAGTTGCTAACTTGATTCCCGTATGTTGTCCCGATTTTATTTTTTATGTTTTGAACCACGAATTTATAAAACTTACGCTCCAAATGAGGCCTTACAATTACAATTTACAAACAATACAATTTACAATTACATTATAATTATTTATTTATGTTACAATTTTACTAATTGTGACGCGGCGTACGCGTGACGCTGTAAGCGGCCGATGGCATTTAATAGGAGTCCACGGCCTAGCGAGCGTATAGCTAATTTATTACATACCTTACCTACTCGGTAACTTGCTTCGTATGCTTACACCTTAAGGGATATCACACGAGGCAACCATGGTGGCGCCAGCAGTGGGTGATTCGGTAGATACGACAACGAATTGGTTGCGCTACCAAGCGGACACCAAGTGCGATATTCTCCATACAGCTCTATACATTTTGTTGGTGGAGCGACTGGTTGCGCTACTACTGGTGTCCTCGTGGGATATAGCCCTTGCAGTTTTTTTTTTAAATATCCCATTTAAATATTTTTGTGTATTCTTATCTCGTGCCCTCAAGCGGAGTTTACACTTCAGCGTGAGTTCATTTGCAATTGAAGTCACAGCCTCTTGGTAAAAAAAACGTAAAATCCCGTACACCATATTTGGTAAATCCCCGTAGGGCGGATGCCCACGTAACAGCTCTCTCTATCTTTCATATGAATATCGCGGGATTTATCTCGCTCGCGCACTGATTGCGTCCTTTCTTGCCGGCTCCTCCCGTACCAACTCGCGTTTATTTTTCATTTCTTAGGGGAACGAAGAAAATAATTTTCCGTGAGCTTTGAACCCGCGGTGAGGGAAAAATGGGAAATTTGGAAAAAGTAATTGGATTCTCGACTAATCTCGACGCCTCTCGCATTTTGTAAGAGGGGAGGAGTGCGTTTTGACATAGAAATTGGTACCTATTTTATGTACCTACTGACATACCAACATAATGTTTTTATCTGTGTACCGTTTTTAATTAAAGCTTTACGCTTTATACATATTATTATGTGCTAAACAAAAAATCAGCATCCATGAATGAAGTAAGCAATAGTACTAAACCTTATAATCGATGACCAAACCATGATTCTAGGCACCTATCTTACAGTGCTTCAAAAGTGCGGAATAAGGGCCACCGCAGACATATTACCTATGATACTTTTTGCATCGGCGATCGGCGATTTAGTCGCTTTTAGCATCGGAGCAGTCGCTGCGTCCGAACGCAGAGTCGCCAAATCGCGATGCAGCATCGATAGTCGCAAAATCGCCGATAGCCGATGCAAAAAGTAGCATGTCTGCTGTGTCCCTAAGGGCCTCCTCAGACTAGCTACTTTTAGCATCGGCGACCGGCGATTTTGTGACGTATCGATGCTGCGTCGCGTTTATTCGAGCGCGAACGAGCGAGACGCAGCATCAAAATCGCCGATCGCCGATGCTAAAAGTAGCTAGTCTGCGGTGTCCCTAATAGGTACTTGGGGGTTTGAATTAAATTGTGAAATTAATAGACACTGGTAAGACCCAGAGTAGATGACCACGGACCGATTAACTCCGTAATATGGCCACATGACTAGCTCTCTGTGCAATCAGAATTGAAATCCATGATGGTGACCCTGCCAGACAAAGCCACCCTCGTGTAAGATAGATTTGAGATTATTGAATTTAGTTTCAGACTCTCGTATTAACGTTAGTGATTATGCTCTTTGCTTGTAAAGAGTGCTCTGTTCTACGACTGGTGTGTTTTTGAGTCGAGATTTTTAAAACTCATTTAAGTTTCTGGTGAAATCACCTTGTGAGAAGTGTTTAATTAATTACTCGTACATAAATAAAAACATGTAATTCACTTCATTGTAAATATTTATTTCCAATACTATTTTATTTACGCTTATGGTAACCAGTTATACAATGTTACTCCTCGTGCGTGTCGCATGTGTCGCACGCACGCCATTGGCCGAATATCGCCGCGAATGACGGGCCTACATGCGAGCCGTAAAAAATGCTATCGAGTACTCTCGCATAAAGGCAGCTTAGAAAACTAGATAATAATCTATCTTACACTACATCATGATAAAATCACTCACCATTTTTTTTCTAATTTAAAAAGGTAGTGTTTTAGGTGAACAATTTTTGTTATAAACGTTATATCGTCTATCGCTAATCGTCTATAACGGAGGCACACAATGCTTACAACTAGCTCGGTATCGTTGAGCTCGCGATTCCAAAATGTCACTCGATAACGAACTTACGCTACAAAAATGTGCAGTCCGCGACTAAGGGCCACCGCAGACATGCTACTTTTTGCATCGGCGATCGTCGATTTCGCGACTGTATCACGTGTTGACGATTCTCTGCGGTCGGACGCAGCGACTGCTCCGATGATAAAAGCGACTAAATCGCCCATCGCCGATACAAAAGTAGCAAGTCTGCAGAGTCCCTAATGTTTGCATACACTTGTCAAAGTTCTTAGTGATTGATTAACAAGTTAAATTATCACCATTTTAGACAAACACATGTTGATACAGGTGATGTTACGCCGACAGTGGTCCTAAAGGAATATTTTTGGTAGAACACGTGAGATCACTTATGATTTGACAAGTGAATACATCAATACACGTAATCCACTTGAATGTCATATTCTCCTAAACTAATACTATAGGCGGCCCTCCGACCTCGCTTGCTGTGACCAAAGTCGGTTTACTTACAACTAACAACGTAATATCTGCTTACAGCCTGTGGTATTATGATCCAATTTCCAACTTAATATTTCGGATAACATATTTATTTTCATCTTAACTTGTGTTCCCATTGAAATATTAAATGAAAAATTGAAATTCTTTGGAGTGATCGAGATTTTGTTCTAAAGATGGGGGCCGGTTGAGTTTACACAATTCACGATAAAAATCAAATAACAATTGCAACTCGAAATTTGTAATTACAGCGTAACAGTTCAGAGACGAATCGCGCAATACTAGCGATATTCAAACAATTAGAAAGTAACCAACTACACAATGTAGTTAAGTGATGTGGTCATCTACCACACAAGAATACGCGATTCATGCACAAAATAATACTTCTCAGAAATCGACCATTGTCACAAATACTTAGCCTAAAAACGGACTAGAACTAAAAAAAGTACAACCTAAGCAATTTTGAATTGTCATGAAACTAAAAAAATATTTCTTTTCAAATGTTATCTCGTAATAAATAAAATCAAATGCTATTTACAAGGAAAATATTGCAATTATTATTATTCATACATACATAAATATTTTATGTTTGTAATACCATCCATAACTTTACCGAATAAACACAATTGTAATGGATGGTATTACGAAGATAATTCTATTCATACAAATTAAATTCAACAACAATTTGTAATGGTTTTAGAATTTTCAGTCAATGTATTAAGAACGGGAGCCTCTCGTGGTCCGAATGGTCTTGAACTAAAAGACAACGTAAAACTAATAATAAAATATAATACCAATGCAACAGCATGCAATAAAATTAATATATATAACTTTATAATATATTCATTTGATTGTGCAGAGATAAATGTGCTTTCTCATATAGAAACTATATGTTGGCACGAGTCATTCAATTGCGAAATACAAATTATATAAAAATATCAAATAAACATAGATTTGTTTGGAAATTTCGATAATGATTTAGTTTCAGCCGTTTCCTAATATCTTTTTATTATAATTCTGTTATCGTATCACTTCAACAATAGTACCATGGTAGGCATCAAGTCTTTGCAATAATATCTACTAACATCTCAGAAACGGTGTGTTGATAGCATACAAATGATATGTTATGCGAGAGATCGGTAAAGCATTCGTTATAAAACAGTCATGCCGGCGCTCATATAACAGCCCGGCCACGATTTCTCGCGACGGCGACGGGCGACAGCGTTTTTTGCTGAAATGTTGCATCGCGCGCGTTGCCGTCGAGAGCGGCTCGTGGCGTCATGCAACATTTTAGCAAAAAAACATTGTCGCCCGTCGCCGTAGCGCGAAGGTGGCCGGGTCCTAACGTATTTGTATTTTGCGCAAATCGACAAAAAACAACCCTAACTTTATGCATGTTAAGGGTTATCTTAGTTCGGCATGATAACGCAAGACAAACACACCAATTTAGGTCCCAATCTAAGCAAAGCTTGTACTATGGGTACCGTACAATGGACTGGGGGCGATCCCAGTGACACCCAGACCAGGGCAAATCACGAAAACGCCGTTTTCGAAATTTGCCTCCGGTGGGATTCGAATCTGCAACCACCCTACCCACTGCGCCAAGCGGTCAGCGGTATGTTTGTACAAAATAGGTTATGTAAAGTGCCCGACTGCGGACCGGAATTAAGTACTCACAAGCTGTCACAAACTGATATAGGAAGCGTTTTATGTTTCTAAATCATAAAGAACTAGACTAGAATGCTATAAGGACACACCATGTAACCACACGCAACTGCGTCGGCGACTCAATGCTTTGCGTGACTGAAAAGCAGTCTACACATTCGCGCCGCGAAGGCCCGCGAAACCATTATTAACTCTGCGAAAACATTCGAATTAAGCTTTCGCCGCGCGAGTGTAAAGCTGACTAAACAAAAGTACTACCGCGTAGGATAACATTATCGGTAAGTGTCGTCGACGCGTGTTACCCTACGGATAAGGATCTATCACACTAGCGATTTGAGACGGGGTCTCAGCGGTAGTGATGGGATGTTCTCGAGAACATTCTCACCCTTGGAAACTTACTCGTGGGAATTTTTGAGAATCTTATATTTTGGGTGACGTTATCCTAACTTTAAATCTTAAAAACAATTAAAACCACCATACTTGCATGTTTAATGAGGTTTATGCCAAGTTTAACATGCTTCAGAAGATAAATTCTCGAAAATTCTCGAGTAAGTTTCCGAGGGCCAGAATGTTCTCGAGAACATCCCATCACTACTCAGCGGCGATAATCTTCGCCAGGAACCCGCTTGCTAGTGTGATAAGGGCCTTATGGCACATCATCGTCATTGTCGACAAAATCGTGGCCGAAAATGAGTCGCAAATATCAAACCCTACACTACGTGCGGTTGAATGGTGTGTTAACAAAAACAAAGCCCTGTGTCCATTGTCCGTAGAAGCAGCGTGCTCACATCGGGAACCGCAGTCTTATGCCACCAACACACTGTCACTCACTAACTCTATATCACTGTTCACGTGGCCTCGGCCGCGTCCTCTTCCGGCTCAGACTCCGAGTCCTCCGTAGATCAGGTCTTCCGTAGCTCGACCAACTTGACGTCCTTGACATGTAGGTTGTGCTTGGACTTCGCCGCGAATTTGATCACGGCTTGTGTTGATACGAGGGGCACGTGTCGGAGGTCCAACCTGTTGACAGACAATTCCGTTGAATTGTGATTTCATTGCGACGGTAAATAATATACAAGATGATTTTGAGAAGTGGGTTTGGATCTTAGATAAAGAATGTACCTGTAGATTTGACAAGCGCGTACACCCGTAAGGGACAAAAGATGTATAATCCTGCTAAATTACGCTTAACCCTAATGTCTATGGAACGTGATTTGACGTATACTACTTCTAAATTTGATTGGGTGATGCTTTGTTTGGCTCAAACTGGACCAAAGACCTAACCAAAAGTTTGTGCCCAACAAACTTAGGGTGATACGCATAAAGTGACAAAAGATAGTACGTCTATCTCTTTCACTCTTATGATATCGGGCGTAAGCATGTCTCGCTCAAGCACGGTATTATTATTACAGTGTCATCTCTGTTGATGCTTTCTCTATGGTTTGGATCGTCAAGCCCTCTAGGAATATCGATAATGTTCAACGGAAATGGGTGCCCGTTTTTGATGAAATTAAAATTGCATTCCGAGCATGGAGACGCCCAGTTTGAATGTCATTATCGCCAATCTCCGACTGTCAGTGATTGCAGTTGGTTATAAGCGTCATCCACTGATATTGAATATGTTGTCTATGTTGTTGATGTTGGTGGTGGTGGTGGTGGTGGTGTTGTTGGTGGTGGTGGTGGTGGTGTTGGTGGTGTTGTTGGTGGTGGTGTTGGTGGTGGTGTTGTTGGTGGTGTTGTTGGTGTTGGTGGTGGTGTTGGTGTTGGTGGTGGTATTGTTGGTGGTGGTGGTGGTGGTATTATTGGTGGTGGTGGTGTTGTTGGTGGCGTTGGTGGTGTTGGTGGTGGTGGTGGTGGTGGTGGTGGTGGTGTTGGTGGTGGTGTTGGTGGTGGTGTTGGTGGTGGTGTTGGTGGTGGTGTTGGTGTTGGTGGGGCTGTTACCTGACGAGGTTGGGGCAGCGCGCGAGGTGGTCGAGCGCGGCCTCGGTGAGCAGGCGGCAGCCGGCCAGCGACAGGCGCTGCAGCGCGTGGTGCGCCAGCTGCGCCGCGCCCGCGTCCGTCAGCCGCGCACATGATGACGCGTCCAGCTCCACCAGACGCGGCAACGCCTGACACACAACACAACGATTATATAGGGCAATTTTCAAATGTATAAATCCGAAAATAATATTAGCGAATAACGAAAAATGCTCAAAGGATACTCTGGGCTGATTTTGATGACTAAGGCATGTCCCTCACACGCCCAAAAATAGAGGCGGTGGCGTCGCAATGCGGGCACACAGGTCGCAACAATATTTTCTCGAAGAATAAATTGCAGTGTGCTCATCTAACAGAGTCGAGACAGGGGCGCGAGATGTTCCCGCACCTCGACAATAAGAAGCATAACAATAAGAAGCATAACCCGAGCTTTGACTCTATCGACTCCTCGACTGTGCCGCAACGCCGCCTCGACTTGTGAGCTTGTGACAAATAATGTCACCGCAATCCAGTAGAGCGACATTTAGTGAATTGAAAATTTCAGCCCCCATGGACTCACATGTTTTTCATATCGTTTACGGGACAGGGAATGGAGATCCGTAACGAATTTAGTTGAGAATGCAGATTTATAGAGCTAAGAAATCCATAACATACAGTGCAAAAAATTTTGGTGTACTATAAAAATTTACGAAGTTCTGACCAAATTACTAGCGAAGTTCGCGCGCGGTTGTGTGACGTCATTTGGGCCGCGCGCGCTTTGTAATGAACGACGGCGCGGGTACAGCTCGCCTTCATTGGCCTTCAATCCGACGGTCCCGTGTCACGTCACACGCACATGCCGCACATTATATAAAATGTGTTATGAAATCGAAACTGATGAACCGATTTCGATGATTTCAAAATTATATTGATAAGAAAGCTTAGTTTTAACTATAGTGTTGGTTAAGAGTTGATTTGTTGACCTAGTATTGATTATGCATGCAATGAATATTAGAGTGCGTACCTGTACAACGTATCTCATAGCGACATCGGTGATGTCGGTGCCGGGAAGGCGCAGCACGGCGAGCGCGGCGAGGCGGCTGGGCTCGGCGCCGGTGGTGTTGCCGCCGCCGGGCCGCGAGCTCTCGGGCGGCGCCAGCACGCCGCGCAGCTTGGCGTCGTCGAGCGCGCGCGCGAACGACAGGTCCAGCGCCGTCAGCGGCGGGCACGACGCCGAGCGCAGCGCCAGCGCCGCCTCCGCCGGCGAGCCCGCCAGCGACAGCGACCGCAGCGCCGGTAGACGAGCAAGCAACCTGCAATATAAACCGTGCGACTGTAGCCTAGGGGTGAACAGGTTGGGCTAGCAATCAGAAGGTCCCAGGTTCGATTCCCGGTGGGGCATGCACCAATGGATGAATTTTCATCTATGTGCATAATTTACAGTTCGTTGACGGTGAGGGAAAACATCGTGAGGAAACCTACCTATCCCTCGGGATTAGGTAATAGTCAGTTCCTGTATACACGGCGACAAGGTTCACCACCTGTCACGTTGGGTTCTGTCTATCTGGTGAAACGTGGGCTTTGAGTTGGTTAATACCTCCACAATGTTGTGGTGTATGGCCACTCAAGCCTCTGACTACCCCCGAATGGGGATAAAAGTCGTGACGTTACATATATACATAAACCGTGCTTTCAATATAAACAATGTTTTTAATATAAACCACTAGCTTCCGCCCGCAACTTCGTCCGCGCATAATTTATCCCACGGGAACATACTATCGGGATAAAAATTAATTATGTGTTTAATTAACTATGTGTTAATCCAGGTTATAAACTATCTCTGTGCCAAATTTTATCCAGATCCGTTCAGCCGTTCTGGCGTGATAGAGTAACAAACATCCATCCATACAAACTTTCACATTTATAATATTAGTGGGATGATTCACACCGTTAGCTCCTCACAATGAAGGCAATTTCGCATGAACATAAACCCTTTAAAACCGGCTCTACACTTGCACTTCGAAAGCCCGCGAGCTCATTGCTCTCGCTGTATCAACTTAGTACGACGTAGTACTGTTCTGTACTGTGTTCACTGTCCTTTTTAAGTAGTATCATAAAAAGGACAGCGGCAGGATCATCGATGAGGATAGGTTCACATCATTGAAGGCAGGATATTACCAAGAGGGAGACATGCGACTGTCTAACATAGGATGTCCTACTAACACAGTCAGTCAGTCGTTCGCGGAAAATAACGTTAAAAACATGTAAATATTGGACTCCTCTTCTGGTGACTAATATGCATCAAAAAGCTAAGTTCATTGTCGAATTGCGAGTGCTGAATTTGTCTTTATTGTTTTTTATAGCACTGCGGTGGCAAGGCGTACGGCGGCCGCCTGATGTTAAGCCGTTACCGTAGCCTATAGATGCTTGCAATACCAAAGGCATTGCTCGCACATTGCCGACCTGAAGGGGAGTGGGATGGACGGAGGGGAAGGGGGGGTAGGGTTTCCGGCTCTCTCACTCATCGTACGAAACGCGGCTGTAATAGCTGCTTTACGCCGATCTTCTGTGAGGGGGTGGTACTACCCCGGTCGAGCCAGCCTGTATATGAGCTGCAGTTAATTGGCTACAACTTGGCTCTACGACCTTAACTCTGCCTGTAGTGGTCCGCTGAGCACAAGTCTAGGGATAAATGAATGATTGAAGGTTTATGTTGTGTACCATGCGAGCTGCCTGCGCGCGAGGTGGCACCACTCGAGGCCGAGCGAGAGCGGCTGGCGGCGCGCGATGCCGGCCAGCTGCGCCGCCGACACGCGCACCTGCACGAACGACATGCTGCGCCACAGCGACGGGTCCATCTGCCAACAACAACAACACCAACTTCCTATTATACATTTTACCAATCACCAACCGGGAGTTCTTCTTCATCTTAATGCGCTCATAGCCAGCTGAAATCACTAATTGGCAAACGATCGGAGGCTAAGCAATGCTTGGCAAGGCCTTTTGAACTGAGCTTGAGCTTTTGAGCCGTGCTTCGGAGGGCACGTTAAAAGACGGTCCCGGTAGTAGACGTCGAGGCAGCAGTCGTTAAGCCCTGTATAAGGCCTCCAGGCGACTTTAACAACTCAGAAACCAGGTTGCCCACTAACCATATAGATAGAGGAACATGGTAAACACGCGTATATAGCCAAGCAAGGTGCCTTGCACAACGTGCGCGAACACTAATTTAATTTGTTTGCCCTATTATACTCGCTTGCTAAAGGCGTATTAAGTGCTACTATTTATTCCATAAACAGTAGGATGGTTTTCCTGGTTTATTCCGTGTTGGATGGTGGTGCAACTCACCGAGTACTCGGCCCAGGGCTTGCAGACGAGCGCGCAGGTGGCGAGCTCGTGCGGCGTGAGCTTGGCGAACACGCACAGCATGGCGGCGCGGTCCAGCCACGGCGAGCCCGCGTGCAGCAGCCCGCCCGCGCCCGCCCCCGCCCCCGCCGCCGGCGCCGGACGGATCGGGTACATTGGCTTCTTCATTATCTACCAACAGTAGTATAGCCGTTAGTTTCACTATTAGGATTTGAAATGCCTTCAGAAACTATTGATTAAAAAATCCCCATTCGGTGGTAGTCAGAGGCTTGAGTGGCCATACACCACCATATTGTGGAGGTATTAAGTCAACTCAAAGCCCACGATGCAAACTAACAAACTATTGATGTCCAAGATAAAAGCGATAAACTCGATATAAAGATAGATAATCCTCTGGCATTCTAAAACTGAAAATCTAAGCTGCTATTGGTGTTATTTACTAGATTTCTTTAAATTCATTATGGCGTAAATATTATGCTCGTATTCTGGATTTTTGGTTTTTCAACGGTCGGCTATGCACACGGAGCAACTTTAGTTGCCGAAACTATAAACTTTTTAATGGTTTTTGGCAGTTGCAGCCAACAATTGCCAGTTGCAGCTCCAGTTGCCGCGGTTGCCGCGATTGTTTTATATGAAAACAGCTAGTTGCGAGTTGCCAGTTGCCGCAAAAGTTGCCCGTGTGCATAGCCCTTAAAATAAAAATGCATTATTCATGTTGTTTTTTTTAGCTATTTTATTCTAGCACTATTGACAAAGCATATACCGCGATTGCCA
Source organism: Drymonia ruficornis (assembly GCA_947859195.1). NCBI lineage: Eukaryota > Metazoa > Arthropoda > Insecta > Lepidoptera > Notodontidae > Drymonia > Drymonia ruficornis. The sequence goes on along the minus strand of OX401924.1, from coordinate 4,258,695 downwards.
CGCGTGCACAGCTTCTGGTAAAGTTGGTAGGTGTAGTGTGAGTGGCGTACCTTGACGGAGTGGCGTGTTTTTTCGGAGTGGCGTGTTTTGACGGAGTGGCGTACCTTGACGGAGTGGTGCGTGAGCTGCAGCGCGAGGTGCGCCCGCAGCGCCTGCTTCTTGGGCTGGTCGTCGTCGTCGCTGCTGCGCCGCTTCTTGGGCGCCGGCTCCCAGCCCGCGCCCGCCCCGCCCTCCGCCGCCGCACCACTCTCCTCTTCCTTCAGCTCGCCTGAACAAACGCAACACGTGTAAAAAACACTATAATACGCTATAGGTCCACCGAAACTTTTCATGGGAATGCGGCACCGCTATAAAGCGACCTAAAGCTTTTTATGGCTTCGCTTTTCGGGAGCCATAGGTCAAGTAAAATATATCTTTCAAGTCTGCGGAGAATTGCTAATTGTTAGGGTCCATGACTCATGACAGACATACTCTCGACTGACAGGGAGCTAGGTCTTGTTGGCTTCTTCTATTATCGATCAATTCATTTGGTTTATAATATTGGAGGTTGACAATTCCGAGGGTGAGTGGTGGGTCCCTCTCTACAATTGTTTAACAATGGATTTCCGCAAAGTTACGCCTGATTCCATCAATTATATCTTTCAAGTCTTTTGCTGCATCAGGACCCAACTAATGAACTCTGTCCCGTTTAAACTTACCATCTTCAGACTTGATGTTTAGCACTTCACTTTTGCCTTCGTTGTCTGAACCCGCCTCCGATTTGATTGGCATTGGAGGCGGCGGTAGTGGTAACTTATTCTGAAGAAAACACAATTTCGTTCAATTTAAAATTATAAAGTGACTACATGTAACGCTTATAAATGTAATTCTGTTTGTGAGTTTGTACTGAGAAGCTACTTAAGTCTCCTAATTATTACCTGTAAACTGTTGTGGTGCTGACTGATTTGCCCAACATCTGATCCGACGCTCATTCGCCGCAGGTCCGACGACTTTTGCCGCGCACGGAAGTGACGGGGCTGTGGAGAAAATGCACCACTGTTTAATCAGAATATAACTGAGTAAAACGTTGATTCTTAAGATACGAATAGTCGTTATTCCGCTTGGTTGAGTATGGGCACTACACATGCATAACTGTGCATGCAAAAACTAATATGTATGGGCACCATTAGTCACCAAAAGAGTCTCGTTTGATGGGTAGTAGTGTACACCACCAAGCCAACTAGGCGCTCGGGTGGAATGTGGCTTCTCCGCTCGCACATCCGCCACCGCCTGAGTCTTCCCGCCCGCATACCGCCACGCCTTTGTGTGCGGGTTACGTCACATTTAACAGGCGCCTAATTGGCTTGGTGGTGTAGTAGTGTAGTGTAGTATGTGTGGTAGTGTACCTTGTAATCGTGGTTGAGTCCCATGGTGGTGCAGGTGGGGCACTCCCAGGAGTTGGGCAGGTCCTCGTTGAGCTGGCCGCCGGGCGGCACGCAGCCCGGGTGCACGATGCTGTAGCATACCGAGCACTCGCGCAGCGACGACGGACCGTTGCGACCTGCAACACACACCGCGCCGTTACATCACTATTTACCAACACTACAACTGTTCTTACGGCTGATACTCGAAGACCCATTCGGAAAATGTACAAAGCGTTGATTGCCAACATACGCGGCGCGCTATTTGACTATTATTTGTCCATAAAAACGTCATCGTGCTTTCTGTATGTAATTAGGTCTGTAGGTCCGCCCGCCATCCACTTAGGCCGGGCGGGCTGACTGGGCGAGTTGGCTGGGCGAACTGACTCGGTAGTTTCGACTAACATGATCGTTTCATTTTCTCAGCTCAAAACGATAATCGATCCTATATGTCAAAAGGACTGTGCCAGCCTGCCCGGCCGAGGTTGACGGCCGGCCCTAATGTCCGAAGCAATGTATATTACGAAATACAGTAAACTCTGGTAATACCCGCAAAGCTTCCAGAAATCCTGCCCAACAACCTACGTAGCTTGAAGTCAAGACTTTTTTAAACCCATCCAAAAAAATATTTTTACACACGGCTACCTGATCCCAAACTAAGCAGAGCTTGTACTATGGAAACCGGATAACTGATATTACTACATATACTGCTTTTTGTTTTTAAATACATACATACATAATGTACATAATTACACCCAGACTCGGGACATACAGACATGTTCATGCACACAAATGCATGTCCCGGGTAGGAATCGAACCTACGACCTGCAGCTTGATAGGCGGAATCTTACCAACCACGCCAACGGGCCCGTCGAGTCAGTTTCTTCGGGGTGCGAGAGTGTCGTGTTTCATTCAACCCCCCCGTGAATAGTACAAGAGTAGAGGGTGGCGTGTAGTGTAGTGGTGTGTTGTGCATAGTTACCGTTGTTACCCTTAGCCTGCGGCGCGACCGGCGTCTGCAGCCAGCCGTCCAGGTGGCAGACCGCGCACGACGCCGTCACCGGCAGCATCGGCTGCGGACAACATGGACACATGTTATCATACAAGACTATTAAACTCCTCCCTAGACCTGGACACCTAACTAAATTTGTATGGATGCTAATGAGAATCAATATTAGGTCAACAAATCAACTCATAACTAACACTGTAGTTAAAACTAAGCTTGCTTATGAATATAATTTTGAAATCATCGAAATCGGTCCATCCGTTGCGATTTCATAACACATTTTATATAATGTGCGGCATGTGCGTGTGACGTCACACGCTTCGTCGGATTGAAGGCGCGCTGTAACCGCGCCGCGCGCGCCGACCCGCGCTGCCGTTCATTACAAAGCGCGCGTGAGCCCGATGTCGTCACAACAACCGCGCGCGAACTTCGTTAGTAATTTGGCCCATGCTTCGTCAATTTTAGTCATAGACCAAAAATTTTTCACTGTTTGTTATGGATTTCTTAGCTGTATAAATCTGCGTTCTCAACTAAATTCGTTACGGATCTCCATAAGGAGGATGGCATAGGCCGCGATATTGTCGTGGTTCTTTTATGTACCTGTAAGCACTGTCGCATGACGCAGGTCTGCTTGGCGCGCCCGAGGCCACCGAACTTGACCATGTCGTGGCAGAACACGCACTCGCCGCAGTCCGTGCGCTGGCATGCCTCGCACTTCTTGCATCTACAAGCAGAAAAAGGGCTTAGTACACATAGATGAGATGTGTTTAGTTTTTTTGGTAAAACGTTTCGAATGTTACATCAAAGGCAGCCTCGGTAAAATTTTCCAATCACATTGCGCCAGAAACACTGTTGCGCTGATTCTTCGCAGAGATCGGTATTGAGTATCTTTCCGGCTCTTCTCAATGGAAGCAACATAACGAACCGGTAGTAACGATAAAATATTGATGTTAACGGCCCGGCCACGACTTCGCGCTTCAGCGACGGACGACAGCGTGCATCGCGCGCGTTGCCGCCGAAAGCGGCAGCTCGTGGCGTCATTAAATATTTTGGTGCCCCCGCGCTGTCGCCCGTCGCTGAAGCGCGAAATCGTGGCCGGGTCGTAACGCTTCATAAGTGCTTTCTCTAGCTTACATGAATAAAAAATTATGACTGATTTTAGATTTTAGCGTGCCAGTCGCCAGTTTGGTTTGTATTTGCAGCGCGATTTTGAAGAAGCTCATCCGCTATACGCTAAGTATGCGTGTAGTACTTACACCCTGGTACTGTGTATATTAATACAAATTCTAAACAGAGCGAGGTGAAGCGATTGTGTAGTGTGTAGTGTGCAGTGTAGTATGTATTGTGTGTGTACCTGGTGCGTCGGCGGCGCGGCGCGCTGTTGGCGTGTTCAGGTCGCGGGCGCGGCGCGGCGCCGCGCTGCCCGCCGCGCCCGCCGCGCCCGCTCGACTGCCGCCGCTCCATCGACACCACGTCGTCCGGACCTGACGCATTACACACATATTATCACTGTTCCTACAGCTGCGTTTCGTACGATGAGTGAGAGAGCCGTAAGTAAGATCCATCCCACTCCCCTTCAGGTCGGCAATGTACGAGCAATGCCTTTGGTATTGTAAGCAACTATAGGCTACGGTAACTGCTTAACATCAGGCGGGCCGAGCGCTTTTTTGCCACCGCAGTCCAATTAAAAAAATATATATATTACACCGCCAAACTCACACACCAACCGCATGATCTCAAAATAAGCAATGTACTATGGTTACCATACAATGGATAGGGGGCGATCCCAGCGCACCCAGACCAGGACAAATGACGAAGAGGTCGTTTCCGAAATTTGTGCGGTGCCCCATTCCATTTCCCTTTACTACCACACAATAGCAACGTAATGGCAAGACTATTAGCTATCAGACTACGGATCTTTGGCACGATGCTAATCGTATTTTCCTCATTTGTTTACAGATAGCATTGAAATGTCAGTTGTTAGGACCAGATATGACGACTTCCATTGGACATAAACTTCTTCACTAGCTTCTCGCGACGTGTGTGACGTCATCCATCTGGCAACCATCCTTGATTAATGTAATAGAAGGATAGAAATCCTAGAATGTTGTGTACCTTTGAGCACTGGTTGTCCGGTGACGGCGAGATGCTGTTTGTCGTGGCGGTGCTGCTCCACCAGCGTGCGCACGTCCTTGACGAGCGCGATGGGGTCCGACAGCAGCTCCGGCACCGACTTGCGCGCCGCCGGCAGCTGGTGCAGGTACATCACTATCGCCTGCACGTAACAATATCCATGCTCATCATACTCAACTCAACAATGTATAACCAACTACATTACTAGAGGCAAACTATGAATTACGTCACTCGAATTTCATGATTTTTTTGATAACTTCATGATTCAAACAGGGCTTCATTTGAATGGTTAGAATAGCTTGTCAGGTAAGTATTTAACAAATATTTTCAATAGCAATTTTACTGCTGCTTTTATGCTGAAATTTTAATGAACTCTTGAATTAGGTGCTGAATCAGCATCTGATCAAGAGTTCATTAACCTCTGGGCGCCGAGTCACTTAGCCATTGAACGGCGACTGTAGCGTTTTGATATTCTGACCGACCCTCTGATAGATCGGTCAGAATCCACCGACCAATCAGAGGGTCGGTCAGAATAACAAAACGCTATAGTGGCAGTTCAATGGCTAAGCGACTCGGCGCCATGGTATGCCTTGATTACAGACGGAATAGAAAATCAATTGGGTTTCGGGTAGATCCGTGTGGGTTAAGAGTGTACCTTGAGTCCGTGTAGTTCATTCTGCGTGAGGTGTATGTGTTCGTTGGGCGGCGCGAGCGGCGCGGCGAGCCCGTCGGCGGCCGCGGCCAGGTGCGAGCGACCCAGCAGCGCGCTCACGTACCGGTCCAGCACGTACCACAGCATCTCCGTGAAGAACGGGTACCGGAACTTTTGGGGCACCTGCCAGTAACAACAAACTACATGAATAATAGTAAGATCACCACTAACCCCCTTCGCACACGGCGTCGTAACGTAAGCGTATCGTAATACGCGCGTAGGACGAGAGCAATACGAGCACGTACATTTTCTAACAAGTCCGCACACGAAGCGTAGTCTCATACGCTTCGCTGGCACACCGCCCTTAGCACACGCCGTGTGCGAAAGACCTAAATCGGGCCATATTTCACATATATTACATTTTCACACACACACACACACACATACACACCCACACCCACACACACACACACACATACACACCCACACACACACACACACATACACACCCACACACACACACACACACACACACACACACACACACACATTAAATTCTCTATTGGATAGAGGAACTATTCAGATTCCTGCCAGCTCTTCTCAGTAGCCGCAGCATTCCGAACCGATGGTCTGACCAGGGGGTCTAATAGCGCCACTATACAACATTGGCCATGCAATTCATTTTTCAAATTATTATTTTTGCAGATTCCGCAAAATTTCCGTGAAATGATCAACGTAAAATGTGTGACTATTGCAGCGTTCAATGTTCAGCATGTTTGTTGAAATTTCAAATTATATTTGCAAATGAAATACGCAAATACTGGAACTTTTGACCCACTGACTACAACAAAATAGTATAGCAAAAACAATAAGCTCACCTTAGTAACATCTTCAACTTGTGCTATTTTCAGCTGCTTCTCAATTCCGAATTGATGGAGGAAGTTGCCGCCGAACACCAACGAGTCGCTCGGCGTGTACACAGCGTGGATCCAGCCGGTCGGGATGAAGAATGTGTGGCCCGCTTGAAGCTGAAATCAACCAAATATCTCATCACTAATAGTCAAAAGTTTAAACTCAATAAAACACATTAATTCATTGAAAGCATTCATCGTTTAATTCGAACTCAACTCCGATGGTGAACTTGAGTGTGCAGATACAGTATTCAAATAAAATAAAATCTCAAGAGATCACTCTCATACTTAGAAACCATTCTAATAGGTAGGGAGCGAAAACCTCCTTGACTCAAGCTATGGGTTCCTCCGATAGCGGTGCCGTCATATTACGGCCGCACTAGAACATTGGCTATGTAAACAACGGTGTCCAATACCGCTCTCTAGGAAACCGCGCCATTTAGTTTACATAGCCAACGTTCTAGTGACGTCCGTTATATGACGGCTATCGGAGGAACCCATAGCTTTAGCTTAACATCTTTTAAATTCAGCGTCTGTCACCTGGTTGTGTTGTTTTTGTTAATTGTCGGCCACCTGTTAGCAGTTATCTGGCCGACAACATGCCAACCGCCAATTACGATTTATAATGAAGTATTGACGAAGATAATTTTAGAGACCAGTGGTTTAGCAATGGACAATTGTTAAGAAACTGGAGGAGCTGGTGTGAATAGTGAAGTGAACTTGCAAAACATGATACTCACATGAACCCTAATGCACTTTTCCACAGTATCTCCGAAGAACACATCGGACTGTTTCCCAGACAGCACCCATTTTTCGTACAGTTGCAAATTCTTCTCAGTCGGCGGGATCAGCCAAAACACTTTAGCGCCTGAAATTTATGAGGGTATTTATAAGAGCGGATTTGGATTGAGTGACCATAGACACACATGAGCCGCGCTAATTTGCATTTGAGTGACACTGACAGAAGTCAAGTGACAGATCACGTCACCCAATCGGATCAAGCTACATCTGCACTTGTAGCACAGCCAGCCGTGACAAGACAAAAAGCAAGACAAATCGATTTTGTCTCATTCTCTTCAATGCATTTAGTAAGAGAGCGAGTGACATAGTCCGTGACAAAAGTCTTGTCTTGATGTGTATGCTAGCCCGTCTGGTGAGCTGAAAACTTTTCCCTTGGTATAAACACTATTTTATAATTAGTTTAATAATAACTGTTACGATAAAGGGATCTAATATATTAAAACTATTATAAATTTTTGAATAATTACCTCTCAATATATGGTACCACACTGAGGTACCTCCGAAGTCGATGTGGAAATCTGTGTAACATCCCTTCACTGACATGAGGCAATACTTCTGCACTTTCGGGTACATCATGTCATCCAGCGCGTTTGTGGATTCAGTCTGCGGAATAAAAATAACACCTATTTGAATATATTTACGATGAGACCAATGTAATTTGTCACCATGCGAAAGTGGGTCAATAACAAATCGAATCGGATTCGCGATACGTGTGCATTTTATTTACGCATTTGCGCTAATAACACACGACAAACCGCGTAAACATTACAACAATGGACATTTTGAAAAGATATATTCAAAGTTAATTAAACAAGGCAAACCTCCTGATGGTGAGGTGGTGAGTTATCATGAAAATACCATTTACTAATCTCACGTAATATTATACGGGATCCGGGATCCGATTTTTTTTAATTTATATATTGGGCGGACGAAATGGCGGGCAAAAGCTAGTAAGAAATATTTAAGAAGTTCCATGCAGTGATGGGCGCACTATTTGGATGTGCCATAGATAAAATATATCTCTAGCAGTAACAGGGCGCTAGGCCTTGGCGAAATCAGCGATCACCTACGGTCTTGGGCCTGGCGGTGCCTTTTCAAGAGTCAAGAATGTCAGTAAATGGAGGATCACTACATAATACGTAAGGCCTCGCACAGCTGATATCAGCACAGTTTGGAAAAATATATATTGGTTAAGCCGGCTCTCGCACGGCGACGGCCACAGTAGGAAAATCCAGATCTCATAGGCTCATGATCATTGCTTATAGGTAAACGATCGGAGGTTAAGCGATGCTTGGCAAGGCCAGTCAGAGATAGGTGACCATTTAGAGGCTTTTGAACTGCTTTGGACGGCACGTAAAATGTCGGTCGCGCTTGATGTCATCTAGGCGGAAATCGTTAAGCCTTTTTAGAGGCCTTCGGGCGGCTTGAACAACTCTGACAACCGGTTGGCCACTAACGATACGATAAGAAGTAGGAAATTTTTCTTGGTTTACCTGTTGGTCCTTCAGATGGCGCGGCCAGACGGTGTCGACCCAGTCGATGAGCCGCACGATGCGCGGCGCCTGCACGTAGTTCTCGAGCCGCGTGTGCGAGAACTCCAGCGAGATCACGTTCAAGAGGCGCTCCTTGTTCGGGTCGTCGTAGTACCGCTGCCAGTCCTGCGTGGAACAAGTGAACATGTAACCTCGTGGAACAAGTGAACATGTGACCTCGTGGAACAAGTGAACATGTAACCTCGTGGAACAAGTGAACATGTGACCTCGTGGAACAAGTGAACATGTAACTTCGTAAGCCCTTGAGTACAGGCTATTCCGTCGCGGTAGGAAAAGCAATAATCTATTTCGTTCGGACTTCGAATTTTTATTTATAACATATTTCCGTAATAAACACGTTACGTTAGGGCTGATTCACACAGAATGTACGTATTTACAGGATCCGTTTTTAACTAATCCGCTACCAACACATTTAATCAAATACCGGATTCGGAATATTGTCGCGTGTGTGAACTCGTTCGTACAACTACACGCCATCGCCAAAAAAAACGTACGCGATAAAACGAACCTGTAAAATGGATTGCTGTGTGAATAAGCCCTTAGCAGCTACTTTAGTTACTAATAGCTACTTTACGCCGATCTTCTGTGAGAGGGTGGTACTAGCCGAATACTACCCGAGGCAGCCCGTATATGAGCTGTAGTCAATTGACTACAGTTGTTCTCTACCGCCATCATCGAAAACGTCATCATCATGTCGTATACTTCCCTACTAGCGTGAGGCCGTGTAAAAAAAAGCGATTAAAACCGCGGCCGTAAAGATAATAATCGATGACCGATTCGTAGTGTACTTCACGTAAAGATTACACGCGATTATTTGAACAGTTTGCGTAACGCTATACGCATGAAGTAGACAAGTGTTAATGGAAATGATTTTGCTGTGAGAACCAGACTGATCTAGCATCTTTGATAGTATCTTTATGATACACGCGAATGCTTTTATTTGTTAACTAGCCGTGCCCGCGACTTCGAACGCGTGGTATTAAAAAATATATATTGGGACGGCACTTGTACCTACTTTTTACAGCGATACCCTTTTTGTCCACTTTCGCCGGGGTTTTAGAGCACTGTGGAAATTTATTAGTGTCATGTTTGCTGTTGTTATCTGCCAGTAAAGGTCCCTTCAAAATCGGTGAAGCCGTTTCGGAGATTAGTCGGAACAAACGGACAGACAGAAAAAATGCTTTTTTGTTATAAGTACTGTATATACTTTCATATGCATTTGGTAAAAATCCCTTAAAAATATATTTATATTACCCCTTCGAAACAAATAGGCGTGATGGTGTGTTATCGAGTATTTGGGGTCTATGTTAGGGTTCGCTTCAAGGAGGGTATTCAGCGCGCCTAAGGTGCGCCACTTATATCAGTGAATAACAATTACATCATAAGAACGCGCCTTTAGCATAATGAAATTCGCGCGAGATATCCCCCGCCCCCGCCCCCTCCCTCTGTCCCACTCCCCTCCAGTGCTAGTAGCACACCCGATCGTGACAAGACAAAACGCGAGATAAGTCGATTTCGTCTCATTCTCTTCTATGCATTAAGAAAAAGAGAAAGCGACTCCCTGCGACATAATTCGTGACAAAAGCAAGTCTTGTCTTGGCATGTGTGCTAGTCGGCAACGTGCGAGTGGGGTGGTTACGGTAACTGCTTTACATCAGGCGGGACGTACGCTTGTTTGTCACCTTAGTCACATAGGTACAAAAAATAAGACTACTAATTGAGACGTAATGATGATTCACTTTCGAGCGTTCAGGTTTTTTATATTGTTTACAATAAACCATAAGGACTGCGCAAAACCCGTGGCAGAATTTTATGCGCATAATATACATGTGTAAGGCGTAAGCTATGTCAACAACTGGACATTTTCCTCTGTACGCGCCAATGGGTGCTTCTACATGAGCCGAGCGGCGCGCGCGAGCAATCAGTTTTGACATCTCACCACATAAACATAACGTCAAATTACCTGATTGCTCGGAGCTTAAAGCCGGCCGCACATCATCAGAAACTTCATAGTTCTGACATAATTTTATGGACGACCTTTTGCAGTCCACGTAAAGCATACAATACGTTATATACAAAAAGCATACGTACAAAATGTATACACGGGGTGCCCTTCGGCGTACCTTGCGTACAGTAAGTTTCTTATAATGTGGCCGGCCTAAAGACGCGGGTATTGCGTAGAAAGTACACTACAAAAGGTTTGTCTTGTCAATAAATATTGAGCTTATTCTAGTAGTAGTAGTAGTAGTAGTAGTAGTCGACGACTTCCGGCTGATGGATATAATCACAGAGTAAAGACTAAAGAAAGAGGTGCCCTTATTAGATATATGTATGAAAAAAAACGTGGTCATTGTTTTTTCATTTTCATTGTTCTATCTACCGGTAAATAGTTGAACTACTCGCTTCGGTTTATGTCGATGTTAGTACTAGGCCGACCAATCGGCCGAGTTGCTTAGGGCCAGTCCCCTTAGTAATTGGTCCATGGATATAATCAACCAGTTAAAAGAAAAATTGGCAATTTAACCAACTTGAAGAACACTTCAGTACTTGTGCTAATTAAAATTGCCAGAGTTTCAGGACCAACTGAATGTTTTTCAAAACTTGGCACAACTCCAACCAATGACACAGAGCTTTGTTATTGAGATACGGGGATCCCAGAGACATTTAGTTATTTCTAGTGATTTTACATTCTAGCAACACAAAATTAAACATCGAATTGACAATCAATTTAACATTCTTTAAGTAGATGGTCATGCGCTCATAGTGAGGCGCTCATAGCCAGCTGCAATCACTGATCGGTAAACGATCGGAGATAAAGCAACGCTTGGCAAGGTCAGGCAGAGATGGGTGGCCATTTAGTGGCATTTGAACTGGGCGCCTCCGTGCTTCGCAGGGCACGTAAAAAGTCGGTCCCGGTTATCATCTAGGCAGCAGTCGTTAAGCCTTGTCAGAGGCCTTCGGGCGGCTTGAACAACTCTACCAGGTTGGCCACTAACCATACAATGATAAGATGTAGATGGTCACATTAGAATTCATATTAGTACAGTGGATGGCACGCGACACATACTTAAAACCACTTAATCGAAAATAAAAATAAGATAGAGTTCAATTAATTAATAATATATTTTTTACCCGACTACGGCGGACGGTTATTTAATTGTATTATCATAACTATTATTTTTATGAATTATTTTCGCTATTTACTGTGAAATTGTAAAGTAGAAGATCAAGTATTGTTAAGCTCTCTGCCCACTACACAGTATCATACTATGACCGTGCTAGTATGAGACCATGCCCACTAGCCCGTTCCGTTACCGACCAGCACCGTAGCGTGCCATGCACGGAGCGGCAAGGATTGTCGGCGAGAATATTTTGCCGGTGGCGATACGCTCTGTGCATGACAATAAAGCCGATACATACGACTTTGATACGTAAGTGATACGCTCTAGTGGGCATAGTAGAGCGTATCGTGTTGCTTGTCGTGTCTGATACGTTCATAGCACGGTCATGGTATGATACGTTGTAGTGGGTAGAGTCCTTTATTCGTACAATAAAAATAAACAAACCTCATTTATAATGCCAGAAAACGTAGCACAAACATAACTACATATTATATAAAAAAAACTTTTTTTTAAAGCTGGCAAGTATATAAATGTAAACAGTGCATACCTTCATGTTCATCTCGATGTTCTTCTGTGTGTTGACATCCATGACGTCGAGCAGCCGGCGGGAGCCGACGCACATGCGCACATCGTTCACTGTGAAGTTGCTCGTCGGCACCCTGGAACAACGGAGCTTGCTCAACCAAAGTTTACCTTCACGGGGTGGATGCGACCCTGGTACTTTTTGGGGCTGAACCACGCTGAACGATAATACGAATTAATTCTATCGTAAGTAGGTATATCAAGTTTATCTTCTTTATATCGGAGTAAGGACACCTCAGGTAGACCTACTAATAGTTTGCCACATTACACAAAAAAGACACATACAAACAGAAGTAACGAACCTACATTATTATGTAAAACATACAAATCGTGACTTAGAAAACTGTCAATAAATATTGTCATAGATGGAATAATTGTCAACTGAGATCGTCAGTTTCGCCTGTCTACAAAGCCTAGAAACAGACTAAACACAATAGAACAATGTGTTAACAACCCTACCATCTGAGGAAGTTTGAAGCCTCAATAACTCGGATCGTGGTCGCACGTCTCAACTCCAACTGTGTTGTTTTATTGAGCTACATTTACTGATAGCACGTGTAGTGCGTGGGAGTTTTGAAGCTGTCGTTTATTATTTAGTTTTATGGATTTTATAATCCTGAGATGTTGTCATAGAAACAGTAGTATTTACGTGGAGTAAATAACATCACAATAACACAAGATATGCACTTAATCAAAAAAAGTAAGTTTAAAAACTAAAACAAGTTAAACAAAATACAATTGGTTAACTTTAAAGTAAAATTAACAGTAATAGATAAGTAATTAAATAAAGGACTAATATTGTTTTTTATTTTATTTTCGTGCCACTTTAAGACATTAAAATGTAATATATGTACTTACTTTAAATTTATTTACTGAAAACTATGTCAAGGCAACGTGTTATTGACCGCCCATGAAAACTATCGATCAGGGAAAATTATACATATTCAAATATTAAATAAAATTAATAATATTATCGTAAGTATACATGGAACAACCAACGAGAAGATTTGCGAAAATGACGAACTTATTTTATAAAATAAGTTGTTTTATTTAAACGTTACTTTCTTTAAACGAAATTACACTTCAAAAAGATTTAGAAACGGTTTAACAACAACTTATTAATGAGATAACCTCGTCATTTTCGTATCCCTTTTCGTTGGCCCATGTATTTCTATTTTTTGCAGATAAAGCAGTGTCACACACTGCGACCGCAGTACCGTCGACTGCCGTCTAGGCCGCAGCCTACCGCAAATATGATAGCAATATTTCCCAGAGAATACACGTAACACTCATCATATTAGAAGGCTCTCTGTACATAATGAGCTTAATTGATTAATTTACAGCAACTGCCAGCTAAATTTTAATTGAAAATTTACATGCTTTTTTAATGATGTTTACTTTTACTTCGTCTTAACCACAGAGGAAAAACGAAGAAAGAGATGTTCTTATTAGATTTCCCTATGAAACGACGCTTGACAATTTGCGCGGGTGAAGGCACGGGTGAAGGGGTGTAGATAACGCCTAGATTGACATTTCAATCTACCGGTCAATAGCAAAACTTCTCGCTTCGTTCTATGTCGATGTTAGTACGTAGTTTAACTTTTTTACACTAGATGTCACTAAGTGTAGGGTGATAAAAAAAACGTACTAGGGTCGCCATCTAGTGTCGAACATAATTATATTTGGGATGCGAACGTTGGCAAGACGTCTGCACAGGACGAACGCCAACAGCACACTGACTTAAGCCACGTCAACGGCCTAGTTGAGCCACCACAGTGCCACTGCGGCCGAGTTGCTTAGACCCAGTCCCTTTAATATTTGGTCCATGGTCTCAACACACTACTAAGGACCGTAAGATCAATTTTAAACCACGGGCAAGCGGTAAATCTCCCATCTTCCAAATCGAATCGATAGTTGTAAATTCTCCACGATCGATCAATCACCATTGGTGTAACGGCTCTAAATATAATATCTTAGGTGGCAGACACATCGCAACATCACACATTTAAAAATATTACTATCTCTATCCATATAAATATTGATGTCTTGCTCGGTCATGAATTACAAAGATGAAAAAGGTGGCAAATTAGTGTAGCCTATATTTCGTTCTTACCACTAGGGCCCCAAGAGTACATATTTTTATTATGCATTGGAAAACCATGGTCTCCAATATTATCTTCGTGAATTAGGTAAATTTCTGGCGATCGACATTGATGTATTAATTAAGCGGATATGGTACCTCCTAACGTTGCAATCACTTGACTTCTGCTCAGCCCATCACTATATGCAGCGAAATTCACACATCTGTTATCGCACTTCCAATTCGACAATCAACTAATGCTATTTACCAGAAAATTAGTAGTATTGGCAATACCGACATAATTTCAACATTATTTTCTGCGAACGACTGAGTCGCACTATGTCCATGGACCCCGTTTAGTAGGACATTTTGGACAATCACTTATCCCTCTTAATTTCCCTGGTAATTTATTTGGCGATCAACATGTTGTCGGCCACCTGTTAGCAGTCCTGTCCAATTTACGATTTACAAAGACGAATTCATAAAATAATGATGAGATGATTTGAGATCAGTGGGTTTTTCCAATCGTAATAGGAGACATAAGACACAGTCAATTAAAAAGAAATTGTCAATTCCAAAATTGACTCCGATACATCAACCCATAACAATGGTATCGTACGTTTTCGGGAATATAACAACGAAGTTGCAGTCGCGTGCAAGTATGGCAGGAATAGATCTAGTCTATTTCGACGACGCGGATCAACGGACAGGGCAGAACTAGGTTATTCCAGATACGTGATACACCGCTATCAGTTATTACTATTTCCGTCTGACATACACACCATAACTATAAAGGTAATACGATAGTTGCGTTAGTCGATTACGCACTGTAGTGAGGTCCGTTTAATTGATTGAAAGTACAATTAGCTTAACAGTAACACACTGTTGCATGCTTGCCACACACGATGAGGGCGCAAACCCGGCGTGTAGCGAGAAATCCCGGATTGAAGGCCAGGCCATTGTATCAACCATCGTCTGCCGGCACCTCGCAGGGCGTATTGGCACGAATATTTGCGATATATAGCCAAAACAATACAGACCTACTTTCATGCATATTAAGGGTTATCTTGGTTTGCTATGGTAACGCAAATGTTTGTGCAAATACAACATGTCTAGTACCGGCATTATATGAACTGAGTGGACTACCGGACTGATGGCCGAATACCTACTCAACGGCTACTTAAATGTTTAAGTCCCACTTAGCAGTTTCAGACGTCGTTAACTGTCATTATTTGTATGGCGCGTCAAAGTTAAGCAGCTCTCAAATTTAAGTTACGTACGAGTATTCGGCCATGAGAGGCGCGACCTGAAGAGCCACACATGTCCGGCCGTATCCGGCCGGGCTTTCAGTCTAGATTCGTCCGGCCAGACCTCATCGTGTATACCTCGCATAAGGCCGGGGGCCGCACTGGTAAGGGAATAGGGTTGTAACAGCAATGAAACTCCTATAAATATAATGGTGGTGGACGCATCACAAAAGCGATTCGTTTATAAATCGCCATCACATCGCAATCGCCCTAACTGTGCGATCCCGGCTTAAGAACTAACTTAGAAATGTCATTCATTGTTATGCAATCCTAGTCAAAATGCATATGATTTTGGTTTAGTTAGTTGACACTACCTTTTAGTAATAGAAAACAACAATGATGTTTATTCCGTTGTCTAGAAATTGCGACTAACTTGACACAACTAAAATATTGCTGATAAAAGACAAGTTAAGTGTAGTACATGTGTAGTACCAACAAAATTAGGGCAGTCACTCGATAAAATTATTTGAGTGATCGAAGTTGCAAGTATTGAGATGTTAATGTCTTATCAATGCTTCATTAATAGCTTATTAGCGATTTAAAAAATAGCAATCACGTTTCAATTCAATACAAATGGAAGATGTTTGTTTTTTACCGGGTTTTTTTTCGTTTACTAAGGCTTATTGCAGAATGAACTTAGATGAATAAGGACCAAACCGCGCTCTTTCGCCTGGATGCATTATACGTAGACACAGTGTACGACATATTCTCTTCATTAAACTTCGAGTATTAAACAGAAAATCCTGAGTTAGAAGCAAGGTATGGGCAACCCTTTGGAACGAATGTTGCTACAATCCGCATGCGGATGCGTGCGTTTATAGTCTGATTTTTAATTAGACGAAGCAAACTGACAGCTAAAAATGTCACTGTTCTTTGAATTTGAACCTTATTTGTTCTATTTATATCGAAAAGTGACATTAGCACCTGTCAGTTTACTTCATCTAATTAAAAATCAGACTATAGGTGTGACTTAACCTTAAATAAAACTTAAGACAAAATGTTTATTTATACTGAATATTATTATTTTTTGGTTGGTCCCACTCCCACCTTAATACACCTGTGATTAAGGGTCTGTAATGGAGACGTTGAAATTTGACCCTTATAATGGAGAAGCCTGGGAAATATATTTAATAAAAAAGCCCTTACCTGAGACCTAATCCAATTTTGTCTTTAAACAGCAACGGAGTAGTGAATCCATTCTTCTGCATGTATGAGACTGTGAGGTCCGTGCCGTGCATCTCCAGCACTGCCCCGGAGTGCTCGAACCTCGGGCTCTCCAGCTTATCAGCCAGGGAGAAGCCCCGGCCACCTTCTGCTTCATCGTCTCCAAGGGCCCACTCATCTGAATATAGCTTGCGTTGTTTGCGTTCACGCTATGGACAATTAGATACTTTTTTGACAATGTATTGTGACCTTGTATTGTCTATGACATAATATCTATAAAAGTAATTAAGCCGTCTGTGACTTCATAGGGGATGTTTATATGATAAATAATAATATGTATCATTTGCAGCGGTTGACTCCAGCCTTATATTTTTTTTTACTAAAGGTTCTACATGTTGGACCCATGTCCCCATGGAAGCCTTACAAAGGACCTGGCTTAGCCTCTGATACCTTAAGAATGATAAACAATAATGTTTTTATACCCATGGTATTTTAGAACTCATGAAAATCTATGTACTATGTTGCAGTATGTATAATCTAATCTATAAAATTTAAACCGCAGTTTGAATGTACAGTAGTGTGATGTCCATTATCAGAGACCATAGTAGGCATCGGTTTGTGTTATCTGTGGTTAAAATTTGTCCCAATAGAAAAGTGGACACTGCCGAAAAGCCAGTGACTTTCACTTTTAACACTTTTTGTACAAGTTTTATTGATATTTTTGTGGAAGAATTTTCTTTATCTTTTACAAAAAGCGCATTAGTTAGTCTGCCGCGTCTCGCGTTACGAAGTAGGTTATTTTTTACATACCAAGGCCAATGAAATACGACCAACAGAATAAGTGTACCTAACTTGCTTGTAACAATAAAACTTTTGATGGAGTGCTGTTTGCCTGTTTGGCAATATAACAAAGAGCGGCTCGGCCGTGCGACGAAGGAGACGTGTTTAAATCAATATGCAAGTGTTTTAGTCGATCGCCTCTCGCCCAGCGTGTAATTGTTCGACGGAAGATTAGTCCGAGTAATAAAGTAGATTGCAAACTGGCGGCGAGCGGACTCGGGCTCGACGTGTGGCCGCGCGCACGCCCCTGGCCGCCTGCTCTCCGCCGTGCGCCGCCGGCCCGCGGGAGGGAAACGCCTTCGACAGCGACACTCGTCCCTACCAGATGCCCACAATGCCTCGTGCGCCATACACGTCTCTGGCGCGCGCAATTCTTGTCACGTCGTTCATTATCATCGCCGCTATAATCACAATGCTGCGATCTCCGGAACTATTATAGATTTTGACACCTTCTCGCATGCGCGAATGCATACGGCCGCCGCGTTTAAAACTCGGTCGCGGCGTGATCACAAAAAAATACCCCGAGTCCGATGACCCTCGATGACCATCATCACGAATGATGTCCATATTCATAGAAAGAATCCCATCACGCTCCCATAACATTCGTAAATCGATACACGATGCAGCGATGCACCATTTCATGTTTACGTGATCCCAGATAAAGCCACCATGGCGTCACCCGGGACTAAATACGTAAAAATCTAACAATAAACACTCACCAGCTGCCTTGGAACTTGTTTTTTCGTATTTGGCAGTGTTTCCGACATGTTTATGTTAGTCAGAAACACTGCACCACGAAATAATCACTATTTTACGTAAATATTTTACACGGAGCACGAGAAAAAGTAACGCAATCCACCATTTGCAATAGTCGACACTGCTGCCAACTGCACGGCGAGCAATCACTCCGGTAAATAACTGTAGGTTGGTACAATATGGAACGCCCTATTGGTTTATTTATGAAAACCAAAGGCGGGAATGTTCAAAACATCGCAAATCGTTACGCAACGCAATTAATAAAAATAAATTAATTATTGCTGACAGCGCTGTGAATCATTTAACTTATTTTCTGTATTATCTTATTTTTCTGAAAATTTGGGCGTCTAATAATATAGTAATTGAATACAGTTTCGGAAAATTAAATATAACTTAACTTGGATTATCTACGAAATTTTCGTGTTGCTATCGTAAAAAAATACGATTTTATTAACATATAGGACGGAAATGGTCCAAACTGGTTCAAAAGGTTTACTTAGAACTTAATTAAATGGAGTCTAAAGTTTTTGTCTTATTCACCGACGTATAAAAGCTATTATGATTGATTGGTGAGTGCCGTTCTCACGAATATTGTATGTAATATTCCTGAAACCATAATTTCACATTATGTTCGTTGACTGTTGGACTTTAATGTACCTACTTTACTCCAACCATTATTATTATTATATTTTACTCTGAAGATATTTATTATTTTCATTTGTCAGGGTAGCAGTTAATTTACTGATAGGTGCCTGATAGATAAATCTTCTAGAAATTTATTCCCTATAGTCCAGTCCAGTCCTATCTCTGTGCTTATTTCACGCTCTAAATATTCAAATTCAAACCCCCAAATTTTTAGTACCTATTTATGATGGACTTATACTGTCATCACAAATAACTTTGTTCCTAGAAATAAATGCTTTGAAAAATCATTGTTAACAGGCAATAATCTCTATTTTGGGGGAAATAGTTCATTTCGTTTAGGCCTACGGGACACTTATAAATAGTCATTTTTACTTCATTCTACCTCTGAATCGGAAACGCGACCTAGACTGAGGAGATTCGACAAGAAACTCAGAGGGGTGGTCTTTTTTACTTTGATTGTTATTTGTCAAAATTAATTGCTGAGGATTGTTGTTTGAGAAGCGGGAGCTTTTTAAGATAGTACCTAACCTCTTAGACGGTTATTGTTGTCCCGTTTTAATAGGCTTTGGACGTCCTGTAGGTGATAGTTTATGTATTAATAGTAATTATTATTATGAGATTCCTATACAGGGTTATTGGTAAAACACTAACAACCTTGCAGGGGCGTATTACTAACATCAAAAACAACAACTTTTGTCCTATGACTTTTTACAAAACAAATTTTTTTTTAGCATAAACTCTCTTTCTAAAATGTAGGAAAAACATTTTTTTCTCATCTAGAGGAATGCCATGGTACGTAGTTGTATTCCACTTTGCCCTAAAGTACCTAAACGGACTACGGCTATCGTCTAGATGAGCATATTTTCTTGTTTCATACATTTTAGAGTGTGATTTTTTGTTATATTTTTATTGGTTTTTGTTAAAAGTCATAGAACAAAAGTTGTTGTTTTTGATGTCAGTAATACGCCCCTGCAAGGTTTATTTTTATTTTATTTATTTATTGAACACAAAACAGATTACAATCATACAATGATCCAAATAATGGCGTCTGAAGGAGCTTATACTATAATCGTAATCCAAAAACTTGTGTTTTACAAAGCGTTATGATTATTTGTACGAGTAAGTAAGGTAGTTAACAAAGAGAAAAAATATAAAGTATTGTATAATATGACAGTGTACAGTGGCATTCTCAAGTCCAGCAGCAGTCCAAATAAGTAAATACAGAACCGTATGTTCATAGGAATAGAAAATGTGTTTAACATGATACTAGACTTGTGAACGCTAACTGTTTTTCCAATAACCAATACTAGCTTTTTCCAGCGATTCCCTTAGAGTATGTAGGTACTTTTTAATAGCGTCGATAGGTAAATAAAAACACTGGTCCTATAATTTCACATGATTTATTTAAAATAATTTACTAAGGTAGGCAGGTCTATGCAGTAATAAAATAAAGTCTATATAAATAGTTTAAATTATAGGTAGATGGTCTAGGGTTACCAGAGCAAAAGAAATAATTCCGTTGAATATGCCAGATATTCCACAAAAAATCCTGATTTATTTTATAAGACAAAGGCCTCCGGTTAGTACTAATTTATTTGATTTTAACTACCTACGTTGCCATATAAATTCTAAAAATTCCGGACGGCTCAGAATTCGCAAAGACCTAATATTATAGGTAGGACACGGCCGAAAAAATGGGTTGTAGGCAAGAATTACAACTCTATGTACTACCCACTCAAATAAGCAATGGTATCATAGACTTTTTAATACTAATCATTATCTCTTAGAGTTATTCTATAATACTTTAAAACCGGATCCACAACCATATTTTCACAGTCAACAACACCATTTTCTTCAAAAAATTCCGTGTGCACTCGCAGCCAGTCCAGATACAATTTCAGATACCTATCATTGGGGTCCAAATCCGTATGACCCAAACAGAAAATCCTGTAAGCGTCTTCGCCATACTTTCCGATACCACACAAGTCGCTCGCCCGCCTCCATTTCGACGACACAAACTGATAACTGAGCTTCCAAATCATGTGGCCCCGTTTCCTTAAACCCAAGTTCTCAAAAAATCTCTCTAACGACCCTGGAGTGTCATTTAAGACGTGATAAGGCGAAGGATATTCCTCAAAAAAGTTCTTCATATAAGGCCTGGCTGTTTTTGCAGACGTTTTCGTTAAGAATATCGTTGCTATTAGCATCGCCCAGGGGTTCGTTGAGAATTCCTCTTCGACGACATAGTGAGGAGACGGAGGCATAGATCTTGGTGTGATATTGAAATAAGGTTGGATAGGTAAAGGTTCTTGCTCTTCTATGGTCAGTTGCGAGAGACTGAGCGCGTCTTCGGAATCTACGGATGTTTGACTCAAATCTTGCGAAGAGTTTGTGTTAGGTTTTGTTGGCGACAATTTGTTTGGGCTCGAAGACCTCAGATTTTTGGTGCCTATGAAAAATCTGCTGATGCAGTCGATGTGATCCATGATCCTGAAAGAAAACAAAACGGTTGACGTTAAAGAAATACTATTAAGAATAGGTTCCTAATTATTTCTAATCTCATACCTAGTATGAAACAAGCGCTACCCGCGTTTGTCTGTCTGTTTGTTAGCCAAGTTCTTATAAACTGCGCAACGGATTTTGATGAGGTGTTAACTACCATTTGGAGAATTTCTTCCAGAAGGTTTGTTTATATAAAAAGAAGCCGAGGTGGTCGTTGGCATAATAATATTTAATAAAATTTGTCTCTGTAAGTATGGAAACAAACTCAATAAATAAAAATATCACTCTGCCGATAGTCTCTGCCTACACAAAGATGAAAATCTGAATGAGGAGGCCTCACAACTTTTCTAAAGGCAGTTTAGTTCGCCAATAGGTCAACGTAGCGTATAAAACGGATTCTTCAACTTATAAGCAAGTCGTGTGGCACGTATCTACCTAATAGCGGAACATTTGGGAATGCCACCACCTAGTAAAAGGACCATATTGATAATAAGGATGAATGAAAAAGCAAAGATGGCTTGGTAAGCAAAGATGGCGTCCAGCGGGGCGATTGCGTAACTTTTTGTCAATGTTTCAATTGGTTTCGTATATAATTGACACAGGATGAACGAAACCAATTGAAACATTGACAAAAAAGTTACGCAATCGCCCCGCTGGACGCCATCTTTGCTTACCAAATAGGACAAGTATAAAAAACGTACTATAGCAAAGTTACTCTTGCCTAATCAGTTACAGACAATATCAGAACCCAGAATACTACCTTTCATGGGTGTACCCAGCGTTTGGGCAAGGGGGAGGGTAATAGGACTGGAGTACAAGTGCAGAATGAAACAGGGTTAGCGGGGGGGGGGAGCTGGGCCGTGGACGCCTAACCCTGTTTGGATAGTTGAAACATTACGTCCGTACTATTTCATCGTTACCAAGTCAGCAAAAAGCTTTAAAATTACCTACTGGCTGAGAAAGAATTAAGCAAAAGAATAGCTGAAAAAAAAATACTACCTACAAAATCAAAATTGAAATTAACTTTATTAGTTGGCTGTACATTTTCATATTTTTTATCACATAAATGAGTCATGTTGCTTGTGATAGGTATTGCAAACAGTGTGTTTGTACATATTGTTCGGTCGTTAATCGAAATCAAGTGCGACGTGCTTCGGAACACACTACCCAACGAAATTTTATCAAATTATTATGTAAATCCGTGACTATCGAGCTGTATTGCAGACGTCGGTCAGTTTCATGTTGATATTTTTTTTTTTTTTTTTTTTTTTTTTTTTTTTGTCCGGGCGCTTTTTGGCCCGGCCCGCGATCTCCCTCTGGTGTGGGGGCCAGAGACTTTATTTACTTAATATTAGTGTGTAAAATAAGTTTTTCACAGTCTTTTTATTTAAAATAAAACAGAAAACACAGATTTTTAATAATTTACAAATAATAAAAGCAAATAAAATATACATTAAAAGAGAAGCTTGTCATAATAAAAACTTAAAAATAAAATAACAAATTAAAACAACTAGTGGACAAGGATAGGTGGAGTCATACATAAAAAATATGGTAAAGTTAAAACAAAAATTTCCCTACTATTCATTGCATAGATCAGTCAGCCAGTGTGATTAATAGCGCAGTGTGGTTAGGGTTGCTAGTCGGTGCTTACTACGACAGTAGTAAGCTGACAGCTAACCCCTATCTGCATCGGTCTTGTTTCTATTAATCACACTGGTCGCTACCTCCGTGCAATAACTTAGTAGGGCGTCACGCTTATCCTTGTCCATGACAAGCTTACACAAATTCCCTAAGTTAAAATCTGTGTCTAAAGACAATTCTATATCTAGTCTTTGGCGAGCGAACACAGGGCAATGAAGCAAGATGTGCTCCACTGTCTCGCTCACACCAGGCTCGCAGATACACGATGGGTCCTCTTTGCACTTGAAGCGGTTCAAGTACTCTGAGAACCCACCGTGCCCTGTTAGAACCTGTGTGAGCACGGCAGTGGGCACGATCTGTTTAATTGTCCTGTACGCTACCAGAAGGTCAGGGAAAAATATTTTCGTCGTAGATGCAGTGGTGCCAGTCTTGTACCTACGATTCCATTCGTCGAGCGACTCCAAACGGATTTGTCGCTTGACGAATGAAACCGGACATTTGTCGTACGTAGGTTTGGTCTTACTGTGCAGCGCTGCTTGTTTAGCCAGCTCGTCAGCTCTCTCATTACCCGCCAGGCCCGCATGTGCTTTTATCCAAAACAAGGAGACTTCCTTGTTTTGGAGTCTGCAGCGAGCGATGTTGCTCCTCGCCTCGGCGGCGAGCGGGTGATGGGAGAGCGCGTTGACCACTGTCTCGAGTGCCGAACGCGAGTCGCTGATGATAGCGAGACTGGTGCTCCCACACTCCAACGCATATTTAGTGGCTCTGCATATGGCCAAGAGTTCAGCCTGATAGACCGTGCAGTAGGACGACAGCTTGAGCTTGAGTGACTTGGTCTCGGTTTCACTATTCCATATGGATAGTGAAGCTCCGACCTTGCCCTCGATCTTACTGCCGTCCGTGTATATTCGAACTGCGCTGCATACGTTGGTGGTCACGTCTCGCTGGTCCATCAGGCTTACGAACTTGAGGTCCATATGTTTCGCCGGATGCGGAGTACTCGTGTACGCCAGTCTGCTTTCAACTTCGACGTCTTTCAGCTCTGGCCGAGGTACTCCCCTCTTGGCCTTGTAAAGGGAGGCCGCTTCGCGTATGCGAATGTCGAGGGGCAGTAGCCCGGTCAGGGCGAGAGATGCGTTCAGGGACACCGTTTTGTAGGCTTTGCACATCTTTTGTGCAAAGCCTCTCTGGACAGTGTTCAGCTGCTTCTGAGTAGTTATCTTGTTTGTCGACGGCGACCAGGCACTGGCGGCATACATGATGATGGGCTCGACAGTGGCGGTGTAAATCACCCGGATGACTTCCGGGTGGAGGCCCCAGCTGGTTTTGGCGGCCTTTGCCAACATTTTGTAGACATTCAACGCCTTTCTGCATATGTTTGCAGTATGGGCGTTGAATGTCAACTTATGGTCGATGGTGAGCCCCAAGATCTTAGTGTCATCGGTCATGCCAATATCAATCCCGCCCATGGTCAGCAGAGGGGTGTCATAAATAAGCTTCTTAGTCACAACCATCGCGCTCGTTTTGTGAGGTGCGAACTTCAGCTTATTCCTGACACCCCAATCCCGCACATAGGCGAGAGTGGGATTGGCTTGCCTCTGTATGTCCAGTGCCGTTTCGCCGTCGAAAACAAGCACTACGTCGTCTGCGAAAGCCTGTACGTATTGCCCTCGCGTTTCGAGTCCTTTCAGCAGCGGGTCAAGGAGGAGATTCCAGAGAATCGGTCCGCCGATAGACCCCTGTACGCACCCTTTTTGAGTGCCCTTTGTGTACTCCTCACCAGCGTACCTGACGCGGACCTTGCGGTCCTGCAGGTAGCTGTCGACGACTCGTCGGAGGTTGACCGGGCACTCTTCTTCGGCCAGTCTCACCCTTATGGCCGGCCACCAGGCGCTGTCGAAGGCTCCCTCTATGTCCAGCGATACCACGGTCACGATCTTTCGCTGAAGTAGTTTGCCGCGTATGTACTGTATCAGGTCATAGAGGGAGTCCTCGGTGCTCCGTTGGGGCATGAAGCCATACTGGCGTAGACTGAGCCTAGGAATCAGGTGCCACTTGAGCCTATTGACAACCATCTTCTCGAAAATCTTCCCCATGACCGGCAAGAGGCCGATGGGCCGATACGACTTCGGGCTGGTGTAGTCAGTTTTACCAGGCTTTCGCAGAGCGACCACCACTGCTTCCTTCCATTGTTCCGGGAAGAGACCCATGTTCATGTTGATATTACACCATATATTGGATACCTTTCAGTACTTAGTCATATTTTTTAGGGTTCCGGACCCAAAGGGTGCCAACGGGACCCTATTAAGAAGCCTACGCTGTCCGTCCGTCTGTCTGTCAGCGGGCTGTATCTCACGAACCGTAATAGGTAGAGTTAAAATTTTCACAGAATATGTATTTCTGTTGCCGCTACAACAACAAATACTAAAAATGTAATAAAATTTAAAAATAAGGGGGTCCCCATACATAAAACGTAATATTCTTAACTTATTTGTCTTATGGTCGTTTTCCATTCATTCCATACTTCAACGTGTGACTCTAAATATCACCATTTTGGGGATGTTTGTTTATATTCTACGGTGGTACGGAATCCTTTAAGTGCGAGTCCGACACGCACTTGGCCGGTTTTTTTTTATCCGACTACGGCGGAGGGTTATGATTTTGACCGGTATGTATGTATGTATGACGTATCGTTAGAAGCGGCTTAATGGCGCGCTGGTTATAGGCTATGTGACGTCACATAAAATTGCATATGGCGCCCTCTAGTGGACATAATGTCACGAACTAAAAAAAATACATTTTTTAATGAAACCGTGTCGGGTATCAAATGAAATAGCTAGATGAGCACATTTCAAAAATATATACCTATATTGTTACCTATAACTCCAAAATAATTAAATAAAAAGTAAGTTTAAAAACTAAAACCCGACTATTGAAAAATCGCGCTCTCAAAAGTATGAAACAAGAAAATATTCTCATCTAGGGGATAGTCGTGGTCCGTGGACATATGCCACTTTGACCTAAAGGGCCTAAACGGACCACGGCTATCCTCTAGATGCGAATATTTTCTTATTCGAGCGCGATTTTTCAGTAGTCGGGTTTTAGTTTTTTTATAACCAAGGATTGTGCACTGGCAGACGATCCACCTGATGGTAAGTGGAAGTCGCCGCCCAGGACATTTGCAACTAAAGGGGAGCAGACTTGGCGCCGACCTTTTAGGGACCTGTGCCTTTTGGAGAACCCCGCGTTGTAGTACAAAAGAAATTCTTCGGGACTAACTTATGTTTCGTGTCGATAGATAGAATGACTAATTTTGGTCTCATACTTTCTAGCGGTAGCTTGAGATATAAATTATATTAAATAATAACTGCTTAACATCAGGCGGGCCGTACGCTTTTTTGCCACCGCAGTCCTAAAAATAATAATAATAATACGCATCGGAACCGACTCACTCACTCATCGTACGAAACGTAGCTGTAACAGCTACTTTACGCCAATCTTCTGCGAGAGGATGGTAATACCCCGGTCGAGCCAGCCCAAATATGAGCTGCAGTCAATTGGCTACAGCCTGGCTCTACCACCAATAACTAGCAATTGGTAGAGGTCATTGAAATAAACACATGGCGTAACTATTATACACTTATATAATCATTACGAAGCGTTGATATGTCAACAAACAACAGTTGCACTTGTAGGGCGAAATAAAACAAATACTTACTTACCTATACTACCGAAAAACAAACTTTACTGGTAATAACTCTATGTAGAGTCTGTTAAAGTCAGTTTAGGTAACATAGATAAATGTTAGTGTCTTTTCATCGATTTTCAATGCCCTTTTAAAACTTATCACTGACAGTAAGGGTACCTACGAATTTGTGTAAGTAAAACATAGATGTGGAACCATTTTTTAATGTTTTTAAGTTTCAACTGCTCAAAGACTAATATTACCAGAGCCTCCAGTCTCTTATAACAATTGTAAAGACTCGAAAGTAGGTACCTCCAAATATATTAGTAGGCTAATCAGCTAAGTACTTATTCAGATTTAAATATCATAAAATCTCACGCCAACTTTGTGTAGGAATATTTACTTAATATAGTAACAGGTAGGTATTTATTACAATTATAATGGTCAATTATCTTAATTGGCAGAGGAATAAACGTGCAGGCAAGGACTTTGCTTTTATGTAAGGACGGTTTAAGGATACCTCTCGCTACCACACACGAGAAACAGGAAAGTAACTAGAAAAGATTAACATATTTATGTTTTATTCTACATATGTGTTACAATTACAATGCTTTTATGCTGTTATTGAATTTACCCACAAAACAATTGAGTACCTGAATACTTATAGTGTGAAGAACATCTGTTTTCCAAGGAACATTTGAGTAGTTGCGCTTCAAAACAATCCTTCAATTCCGAAAAAGATTGACAAACACCTGCGATGGATTGGAATACAATACACCTATGACTAATGAAACAACAAATTATTGTTCTATTGTTCAATGTCATTTTCCGCGTGGATAACGACGCCGCCTCAATAAATCGATATTAATCGCGTGAGAGTTCGCCTCCACATACTGAATACCCCTGCTTTTTCTTGGGCACTGCCGCCTCGGAGAATCCACTTAGCTTATTACGAGCGGCTGCATCGTCGCGGCAGCACGCACGTCGCCATCGCTTCCCGCGTTATCGAACGTCAAATACTTACCATAAACTCGAGAGGAAAAAAACAATAAAATATAGTCGATAGCTTCGATAACGAATACGATCGCACCAATCGGTTGACGACGGGCGAGTTTTGAAAAAGGAACACTGTTTACAAAACGCTTTCCTCGATTCGCGTTCGGTGCACGCGAGTGGATTAAAAATCGAGTTGGATTGATGCTATATTGAGTGTTTAGTTTTGTTTTGTATCGATGTTTCACGGAAGCATGAACGTCGCTAGTTGCTGAACTTGTGCCGTGGCTTCGGAAGGTCAAGGAACATAGGTGGCGGACAGATACGAGTTGATCGAAATGGTCGTATACGGTTGTTCATTGAATGGTAAGCTAATGACTCAATGTTCTGCATGTTTATTTTGTTAGGAAATACATCGGATCGAATTCGACTATAATAATGTAGCGTCATTCTACGAATACTTAACAAATGACACTGGAGTTGTAGGCCCCTAATGCGTAAACATTTTGAGGCCCTGTTTAATACCAGGCAATATAATAAATTAAAATATGACTTAGGTATATATTTTTACTTACCTATCCGATAAGTTATCAGTAGGTGGAATCTACTTAATTAAGATTCATAACATTACGAACGTCGTAAACGAAAATCTGTTAAGTAACTCATGCGTAGGTAAATAGTGAATGACCAAACATTGCTTAACATTAAAATCTTTTGAAATTACCTACAATATTTGAACTGGGCCTGGGCCTACTTTACAATCCTAACACTGCTTTGGATATAAGGATTTTTGCATAAAAATATAGAATAGGAGCCAAATAATCATGGACCGTAGAGGTAAGTACCAGTACAGTAACAATGCGACATCATGCAACGGCAAGGGCTCCTGTATGACATATAACTAGTCTAGCTACCTATTGTGTGGATAAAAATCCCATACATGTGGAGGACTGACAATAATATAAAAAAAAAATGATAGGTATTTAACGTGGGAAAAGATCACGTGAATGTAGATGAATAAAACAATAAAGAATTGGGTAGTTTTGTCTCATAACCAAGGACATTTCTACATTATTGCGATACTTAAGCGATTAAAATCGTGACGTTTCTATGAATTCTGTAATTCATTATGCTTACCTACGTAAAAACTTAGTCGGCTAAAGAGTTAGAATGCAAACGTATGTGGAACTATCTACACTATGACAACGTTGCCCCTGTGCCAAATTGCATGCACTGGTGTAGGTGTATTAAATTGAAGACCCTATTGTTTCCTATTTAATTATACAAGGTTGCAGTGCATATGCAGTAAATATCGCCAGACTTACACATCTTGCATGATCCCAAACTAAGCAATGCTTGTACTATGGCTACCCCAAAGAGTTAAAGTGTTTATAAAACCCATTTACAATGCGATTTAAATAAGAATAGGACGGGCTCTCGGCCAACTTCACTCATATAAAGTACTGTACTTCTGGGTGAAGTTAGCCTAGAGCCGTACCAGTTCCAGTTGTGACGTCACAACATGGCGTTACGCCGGTCCCATCCTGATTTTAATCGCGTAGTACAGCCTTCTAATACAGACTGAGGAATTCGCGATATATAACCATCTTTTAAACAGCCTGCTTGTGTTTTACTTGGGCAGTGACACCTGGCAAGGCAAATTACGAAAAGGCCGTTTCCGAAATTTGCCTCGGGCGGGAATCAAGCCCGCAACAACACGATGCAGTGAGCCCAGCGGCTCGCTAAAACTCAAACCACTGCGCCAAACGGTCGTCGAATCGTTGTGTATTTAGCAAGGATGTTATGCTGAACTGACAAGTCTAAGTGTCAAAAGTATTTCAACAGGTAGTCTTGGTGTAATTTTTATCGGACTATTGCGTTCATTAGAATCAGTGCCGAATTAGCCAATCAGTGAAGCAACTGCTTAAAGCATCACGCACGTCTCAGAGGGCTTACCTACAGCCTCAATTGCAGTTCTAAAATGAATCGCTACCAGATACCTTAGGGGGTTGCAATAGAGCTGATGGTAAGCGTGCCTAGAGCCAGCACCAACATCATGAGAACCTCTTTCTTTCTTGAAGTCAGATCAAAATAGAAGCACACGGGTGCACAAAAGGCTGGAACGGCTCTAGAGAGCGCACAGGCGCGGAATGTGTAGGGCAAGAAGTGGTCTTCAAAAAGATTCAATAAGATCTAAAAAAGTAGAGACAAGAAATAACAAATTGGTAAGTAAGGAACTATAACCGCAATTTCGTTAAAACGTTAATTGAAAATACACGAAGCGTAAAAACTTTGAAGGTAGAAAACTCACCGTAACGAACGTGTAGGATGTTAATGTTTTTTGCAAGCAAGGTTTTGACCGCTGCTAATGGTGTATAGCGCAAAAAAGGCCTTTGGAACAATATCGATGCGGTAAACCAAAAAAAACAAGTACATAAGCATCGAGTGGTCGAAATTCCCGACACCCAACAACAAAAAGTTCGAATTCATCAAGTCATACCACGCGTATAGTACTTTGTAATTGTACAACATCAGAATAATTGTACCTAAGACGGAGATGTTATTATTATAATCTTTTGCATGTTCACTCAATACCAAAAAAACAAATACTACTTACTTATCTATTAACTTATCCAATTCAGTTCTACTATTGAAAATATTTTGTCTGACGCACGCAGTGGTTTTCTATGAGCGATAAAGATTTTAATGATTTAAGAAATACAGAAAGCTGATTAAAATATAGATACATTATTAGTGAACTAAGGAACGTAAGATCAATACTAGTTGATCAATAGAAAAGTCAGTCAGTCAGTCAGTTTCGATCATGGAAAGTTTAAACTGTCGATTTGATATCGAAGCCAGTAAAAACCCTCTCCCGTGGTTTAAGCTACATTAACTTACGGCCCTAAGTAATTTTTAATTTGGTTCTATAGAATTAATATCGCCAGACTTACACAAAAACTTTGTGGTCCCAAACTAAGCACCGCTTGTACTATGGCTACCATACAATGGACTGGGAGCGAGCTCAGTGACACCCCGTAAAATTTGCCTCTGGTGGGAATCGAACCCGCAACCACCCGATGCAGTGAGCCGAGCGGCCAACGCTCAAACCACTGCGCCAAGCGTCCGTCGAGCGAAGATTCTTGTAAGAAAATGTATGTAGTATATAAAACTAATATTGTTTTAAATAAGGTAAGTATGTTGTATTCATAGAACCTTGTGTTCGAGTTTCATGGTTTATTGCTTTCACGCTTCCGTGGAATCCCGCGGTTTGCTGGTAATGCGAAAGGACGGACGCACTTCATGTTGCTAAGTACATAATTTAAATATCTAATGGCCGGTGCGATCAGGAAAAAGGAGAGCAGAGGTCTCTACCGGTAAAGTGGTAGAGCGGTAGAGCATATTTCAGAGCATTTATTGGTGGTAGACCCAAGTTGTATCACGAACGGGCTGGCTCGACCGGGGTAGTACCACCCTCTCACAGAAGATCGGCGTAAAGTAGCTATTACACCTGCGTTTCGGACGATGAGATGAGCCTGAAGCCCAATTCCCCCCCCACTCCTGGCAACGTGCGAGTAATGCCTTTGGTATTGCAAGCATCTATAGGTTAGGATATCAGGCGGGCTCAACCATTGTTTGCCAGCTCAGTTCCATTAAAAAAAACGAATTCGTCGCTAAAAACTAAGAGACTAATAGTTGAAAAAGAGGTAAGTAACACAGACACATAAATTCGCAAAATTATTGGTCAAACTGTAAATATAATAAGGTGTCAGGTTTGGTTTAGTTCGAGCATTGACATCGACATTTATGATCCTTCACTCTCATCAAAAATATCTCGAACCGGTTAATTGGATAATCGGTAAACAAAATAAAAATCGCCAGGGTTGCTATTACGAACCCGGTACGAAAGCAATAATCTGTTTCGTTCGGCCTTCAAATTTTGAAATTTGACACATTTCCATAGTACCAAATTAGTGTCAAAATCAGTAACAAATTAAAAACAGATGGTCCAGCCGATTAAGTACAGAGTTATATACAAGAAAAAATACGATTTAATGCAGATGTAATCGATTCTGAACACGGGTCGATTAGTCGCGGAGTCACGCACCACTACTTGTCTTATTTGAGTTTGAATCCAGTGTACAGTTCTAGAATAATAATAATGATGTCGAGTACACAGCTATCGACTAGGATGTTTTAGCTGATCGATTCGAATCTTACGTATATCTAACTTAGTACATATACCCCCAAATTTATACAAATCGTTGGTAATGGTTTGGTACAATGGTTTTACAAAGCATTTATACAAAAGATATGTGTAATGCCAATGTAAGTCCAACATAATTTTCTATCAATATGGTGGATAAAATATAAGAATTTACATTACACATACTTAATAAATGACCTAAACATCCTATTACCAATACACAACAAAAGTCTCAAAAACTACTTTTAAAGCGTATTAAGTCCCTGCTGTTACAAAACCTTATACGAATGCAATAATTCGTTTTGTTCGAAATTCGAATTTAGAATTTTTGACACATATGTCACATATCTATACTCTATACTAATATTATAAAGAGAAAAGATTTGTATGATTGGATGTTTGTAATGAGCAAACTCAAAAACTACTGGACCGATTTCAAAAATTCTTTCACTATTAAAATGCTACATGATCCCTGAGTAGCTATATTTTTTGAGATCCGGGATATCCGGGATACGGGATCCGGGATACGAGACCCGGGATATCCGGGCTACGGGATCCAGCAAACGGAATCCGGGATCCGGTATAAACGGAAATCGGGATCCGAGATACGGGATCCGGGATCAGAGATCCGATTTTTTTTTAATTTAAATTCTACGCGGACGAAGTCGCGGGGAAAAGCTAGTCCATTATAAATTAGTATCAACATCACGAACGAAAGAAGCAGTTGGTTAGGGTTCGTAATAGGCCCCTTGTAATTGGGTGATTTACGTTTTCCATTGGAGAAAACTACCGATTTTTATCTCTCCACCTAACGTTTGCAAATTGAGCCCGACAAATTGAGTCGTCTAATCAACCATGCGATGATGTTAGACCTCGCAAGTGACCTAGGCTAACCGCCTGGGATTGTGTAGGTAAACTACAATTACACTATGTAAAACACACATTATACTACCTAATTAAATATTTTTATTAGCAGAAGAACTCAGAAATGAATTTCAGCAGATATCTATGGATTTAATCCTGATTTCCTCATCAGGGTTATTTATTTAATTCTTGATGTAGCTACAAAAAATCATTCCGTTAAGAATACTAAAAGAATTTGGGGAATACCCGCCAACTTGTTCAAAAGGAAAGGATGCCGCATTGCAATTTGTAACGCATGCCGGGCAACAGCTAGTAAACTAATAAAAACCGGCCAAGTGCGTGTCGGACTCGCACATAAAGGGTTCCGTACCACCGTAGAATAAACCGTAGAATTTAAGGCTCCCGCAAACAGCCGCGTATATTGTTTATGCATATTACGTTATAGTATGAATCAAGTTTGTTTTAACTTTGGCAAAATAATGTACGTGTGGATTATACGCGACAGTCTGTGGGAGACTTTAATTTTATGTTTGTCTCGTTTGCATTGACGAAGTTTTACCCGCAAACTAGAAAGGTAAGGTAGACTTACAATGGCATTAAAACACTTTTGTTCCTAGAAACGCTTTGTAAAACTGTTAACTGGCTATAAAATCTGTATAAATTTGGGGGTTTTATTGACATGGTTGCCTCTATTGATAGTCAGCTTTACTTCTGACAAACTTCAAACAACTAAGCGGTAACAACATTAACAACCTTATATCTAAGCTAACAAATAACATTTTCTTTGTCAGTCAGGAATAAAACTACCTTACTGTTGCCTCTATTGATTGTCAGCTTTACTTCTGACAAACTTCAAACCAACTAGCTGACAGCGGTAACAACATTAACAACCTCATATCTATGCTAACAACTAACATTTCTCTTTGTCAGTCAGGAATAAAACTACCTTACTGTTGCCTCTATTGATTGTCAGCTTTACTTCTGACAAACTTCAAACCAACTAGGTGACAGCGGTAACAACATTAACAACCTTATATCTATGCTAACAACTAACATTTCTCTTTGTTAGTCAGGAATAAAACTATCTTACTGCATGCCATGCAGTGCATGGTCATAAACATCACCCACAGGAGTTTCAATTACCCGCCTACTTCCCTGATTTTTGCAAGTAGAGTCTATTAAAAGTGGGATCTAATTGCATTAGAGCATATTAAAGATGACCTTTATATTAGCAAAGGCGTCCACTTGAGTTATGTTGCGAATATGCACTTTATGTATAACTATTTAGTCTAGAAGCTATATTGATTCATGTTTTATGAATGTTTGATTCCGGTACATTGGGGCACCTAAATGAAAGATTCCTATCTATATCTTCTATACTTAATATTTATAATGGGGAAAATCCTGATTGATTGACTGACTCATCAACGCTGAGCTGAAACTACTGATGTTAGTGACATGAAATTTGGACAGTAGGTATATAGTAGATAGGTGTGACGTAAGCAACCAGATATGCAGTTAGGAGGTCAATGGTGCTATGCCCCGCCACCTCACCTTTAGAGCTTTTAATTTTAAATAAGTAAGTTTGTTTATCAACCAACCCGCACTGGGCCAGCGTGGTGGATTATGGCCTGAATCCCCCTCGCATTGAGGGGAGGCCCGTGCCCAGCAGTGGGACGTTAAAAGGGCTAAAATTATTATTAAATTATTATTATTAAGTCTGTTTATCTCTTAAAAATTGGCCCTAAAAATCATAATAATGGCCTGTGTCCCACAAATCTATCAAAGCGGAATAATGATCATCACAGCTATAGTTTTTGCCACAGTTATCCAATATCGCCTCATACATCCTAATAATAACGAGACACTACGGAAGATGTACGCTTGTCCTTGCATTCTCTTTTTAATATTAATATTTGTATCTATTTATTATAATACAACAGCTGTACGTCCCTCTATATTCGTTTTATATGTTCAAGGTAGAATTAAGCACATCGATTCTCTTTCCGCTTATAAAGTTCAGATTATTGACATTTCCGGGCGGTTAAATAAATTGTTACTTGCAATTACGCAACATTTACATCTACTCATATACCTAGCTGCTTTGACCGTGAATCCGTGTAGGATTACGAATTAATATCCTCACGAGCCTTTATTTGGTTCTAAGTTACTACTTGTTTTGATAGCTCTACAAAGAAAAACATATTCAATAGGTATCGAACCTTTTCAAAAAACTAATTTCACCGCACATTTTCGCAGAAGTGCTGAAGATAATCCCCCAAATTTAGAGAAAGTTATGATGAACTTGCACTGGCATTACAAATCACTTTTGCTCCTAGCAATGCTTTGTAAAATATGTATAAAAGGAGGGATTTGGAAAGATTGGAAATGATATCTCAGTGTTCGTAGTAGAGCATCTTCGGACACGTGAAATCTACACTTGCGCCTACGTTATTCAAAATCTAGGTAACGAATTAGAAATTAATATCTGAATACGTACGAGGTAAAGGCATAAACCACAGATAAGAAGTTGGTATAATAATTATAGAGGTTGAACGTACTACGTGCATGTTCTGAACACGAACCCACAACCGTCACATCGCAGACCAACCGCTCATTTACTCCATTCTGATTATACGTTCGCGAAATAATGAAATAATAACCATTTTGAACCATTAATTTTACATCTCAAAATAGATGCTAGTCACGAAATCTCTAGTAGGTACCTACCATAAATAAAGCCTACCTTATGTGATAAATAAATATGTAACTATAAGCAACGCTTGTGCTATGGCCCCCATACCATACATTGGACTGGGGGCGATCCCAGTGACACCCAGACCTTTCTCTAATCTGTGCCCAGACCAGATAGGGATGCAAATGCAGATTTTGATGATTGTGATAATTATCTGGATTTTTGATGATTGTGATAATGATCTGGATTGTGTACGGGTAACAGGGGGCTTACCACAAGCTCTTATTGCGATTCAATTATAGGAACGTTTTAACGACGTTTTAATGACGTTTCTTATTGTCATGACAATAAGGTACGTCATTGCACAAAAAGTCGCTGAAACGTTAATACGTTCCTGTAATTGAATCGCAATAAGAGCTTGTGGTAAGCCCCCAGTTAGTTCATTTAAAATTTCATAAATAATACTTACATTATAAACGGTGAAATATTGGTGATGATTGATGCTTACGATGACCTATAGCATAAAATGTTGTTTACAAATGCCTATTTAGCTGTTCAGAGTTACATCCTTGGCAACAGTTCTCTTAAACGTATACCCCAATTCGTAAAAAAGGCGTTCGCTTTAACATATTACATTTATATTAAACCCATATTGAATCAATATAATATCTCTCTCTAAATATTATCTGCATAATAATAACAAAAAAAATCACGTAAACTGTAAACAATTTCAAGGATTTCAATCCATTTCGAATGCCAGATGTGTGAATATTTTCTTTGTTGTTTGGCACTAAGAACTCCATTTCAGAAACAAACAATACCCACCTACAGGGGGATTACCGAGAATCGGCCAAACTGCTGCTTTATAAAAACACCTGAACGGTCACGGTATTTTCCTGCGGATATTCTGTAGTTCTAATTGAAAGAATACATTAATGGATGGATTATAATATTCGGTTCTCGGAAAGCGTATACTAACTAGCGGCTCTATGTTAATTATTATGCTTGAAGATGAATCTATAGTATAAAAAATCTTATTATTACGAACATGACGTCAGCCAAGTCGATGGCGTCACGCCATAAGAAATGTAGAGTCTTGAACATTGTGGATCTTTAATGAGAACCTTAAGTGTCGTCGTTTTTATCTAAACTATCATGTTATACGTCACTCTACATTGTATTTTTAATATGTTCGTTTTAAAAAACGTTTGTCTGTATCTCACCATAGAACAGAAATAATTCTTTGTATATTAATTGTATGTAGGATTAGGAAACATCGTGAGGAAACCTACCTATCCCTCGGGATTAGGTAATAGTCAGTTCCTGTATACACGGCGACACGGTTCACCACCTGTCACGTTGGGTTCTGACTATCTAGTGAAACGTGGGCTTTGAGTTGGTTAATACCTCCACAATGTGGTGGTGTATGGCCACTCAAGCCTCTGACTACCCCCGAACGGGGATAAAAGTCGTGACGTTACATGACATTACATGTAGGATTAATCTACTTATCTTAGGAGAGTCGGTTACCGACTGTCGTCTCGGGTCGGTGGTCGGTTATACAATTAAGTCTTCCTCCATTCATTGATGTTAGAATTCTAATGAATTCTAACATCAATGAATTCATATTATTCGTAAAAGAGACAAAAAAATAAATAAATATCCTGGGACATTCTTTTACACACGGTACCTGATCCCAAACTAAGCAGAGCTTGTACTATGGAAACCAGATAACTGATATTACTACATACTATACTACTTTTTTGTTTGTAAATACATACCTAAACATACATTTACACATTTTGTAAAGACATTTTAGAACTTGATTGCACATTTAGTGCTCTACTCAAAATTGGATGGAACTGATTTAGGGGTTATAGAAGCGACGCGTTTATCTGAAATGAAAATAGCATTGCTGTTTCCACACTTATGAAAAGTTTATAAAAGAGGTATAATAATAAAAAATCTTTGCAAAAATAATGCTGTTTTACAATTTCTTTATGTAAGTAGATTACTTATTAAACATTCCGTTAAATATATCAACATCAAAGGAAACTGAAGGTCTTTGTTAGCGCCATCATAGGATTATGAGAATTGTCAATATTAATGAATTATGAGACCGTTACCAGTTCATAACATTCCCACTGATGAGATCCAAATTAATGGAGCACTGTTGAATGAATTCAATCGTCGGATACGGGCGTGAGTGAGGAAACCGTTTTCATTTTAGGGGTACAATGGGCAAACTTGACGGTTGACCAAATTATGGTTGCATTTTGCGTGCAGTGAACAACTTGTGTATACACACGTGGAGCGTCCACGCGGAAACCAAAATTAATCTATGCTATTTTTATTTTATATTATATTTAATTGAATGACTATTCGTCCAAATCTATCAATACATGTTGTTATACTACCTACCTACTACCTTTATAGGTAAAGGTTTTTTTGGTATAGGCTTCACATAGTGAGCCGTTGTGGAGAGAATTTACAACTGTGGTTGAAAACAACATGTTTGGTAAAATTTAATAATAAATTAAACAACACGTTTTATTGATTTTATGATCTATGTAACTTTAAGTCTTTCACCGGTTTCATCTCAACTAGCAATTAGCATACATTAAAATAAATTATATGCCAGTCGCTAGTTGCTACACGGTACTCGAAACGGCTAATTGAAGGGTTAAGGAAATGATAGCTCACGCCAACAAGATGGGTCGATGACATCGGAAGGCTGCGGGAAATACTAAACAATGCTCTTCCTCATAACATTATTCTGTCAACGCACCGCGCATAAACCAACATTGGCAACAATCATGTGTTACAAGTACGTACAATGCTACCTGTTCCATATTCCGTGGCAAACTGCTACGCCAGCCCCAAAGGTCTGGTCCATATTCCGTGGCAATATTATTATCATAAGCGAATAACAGGGGGCTTACCACGAACTCTTATTGCGATTCAATTACAGGAACGTCTTAACGTTTCAGCGACTTTTTGTGCAATGACGTACCTTATTGTCATGACAATAAGAAACGTTATTAAAACGTCGTTAGAACGTTCCTATAATTGAATCGCGACAAGAGGTCGTGGTAAGGCCCCTGGTAGCATTGTATGTATCTACTTGTAACACCCCACCTCAGGGCAGTGATATATTTAATTCATAACCTAGTAAAAAGGTCGGACCCCCCAAACTTATAGATGTTATAATGGACTTACACTGGCATTACAAATCACTTTTGTTCCTAGAAATGCTTTATAAAACCATTGTAAACTAGCTTCGCTAAATCGCTATTTTGGCGGTACATGAAGGAACTGAAATTGGCCTATTAAGAACTATCTACCTATTTCGTTCATTCGCTCGTTCATGATTTTGACATTAGTGTCACTAAAAAAACGTCAAAATTCCAAATTCGAAGCTTGATCGAAACGGATTATTGCTTTCGTTCGTACTAAAATAGGTTTCTAATAGCAAGCAGTGGTTTTGTGATTTGTTAATCAATTTGTCAGCCAAGCAAACAATCTGTTTAAACCATATTTAGTGCCTCTAGGCTGTAGGCAGTTAGGAAAAGGTTTTAGGTAACCATCATGCGAATAGGGTCGATCGGCAGAGACGGCCACCGCACAAGTGACTAGTTTATCATTTCCTGCAATACGTGCGCTTTCCGTCATAGGATGATGAATTAAATTCCATGCTCTAATTTAGGGTTGTCGAACCGTATAAATTATAGCCTTACCGCCACACCATAGCCGGAACTAATCAAACAACGTACATATAATATTAAAATTCGTTACGCACCTATTTTAAAAAACTGTATGTTGAGATGTTTCTCACACAGGCTTACTGTAGGCATTATGAATTCGAATATTTAGCAATTAGACTTCTATTTGAAATCGATTTTCAACACACTGAGAATCAATTTGTGTTGTGCGTTAATCGATATTACACGGATCGGATTGATGTTCAATGAATATTTAATAATTAACGGAATGTTAAGATAAACTATTTTTAATTCGTACCCGTGACATCTAACAGTGAAAGATATTTATAACCAGCGGGAACCGTCCACAAAGACATTGTGGGATACGATGGGAGCCCAATAACGGATTGATTGCTCTCAGACATGAGGGAGAATTAGTATCGTTCGGTCCTCGTTTTGTGATTTCGAAACTGAGTTACTATGGAAATGTGTCAAAATCACGAATGCACATGAGATTGTCCGGGTTTGTAATAGGTCCCCAGATTATCATAGTGAAAAATGCCTTTCCATGCAGTAAAACAATGGACTGAATGGAATGGACATAATGCAATGTCAGTCTTAAAATTTGTTCAAGGATTCTTACTGCACGTGCTGTACCTATAGAGCCAAAGTATCGCCCGCGCTGCGTGTGCGCTTAGCAAATCGAGGTGCGAAGGTAACCACTTTTTTAGGGTTCCGTACCCAAAGGGTACCAACGGGACTCTATTGTCTGTCTGTCTGTCAGCGGGCTCTATCTCACGAACCGTAATAGCTAGAGACTTGAAATTTTCACAGAATGTGTATTTCTGATGCCGCTACAACAATACTAAAAATAAAAAAAAGTTTAAAAATAAAGGGGGTCCCCATACAATGAACTCGATATTTTTTACGTTTTTATTTATAACTCATAAATTAAACTATACAGGGTGTCCCATTAATCGTGGATAATCCTGAAACCTCTTGTAGACCACCTTAAGACCTAACACATATCCTAAGTTGAAGGTAGATCTACGATCCATTTCTAAGATACTGCAAATTTTCAGATTTTTATGATATTTCTGACCTAAAGACGAAAATGTACCATAATTTCCCGAAAACTCCAATAAATTACGATTTTTTCTTTGTATGTACCTCACAGATAACCATGTTACTGAAATGCGTAGAATGATCGCTACTAATTCCGCGACAACATTAAAAAAATATTATAAATAGTGAATTTTTTAAGTTTAGACTACTAAGTCATGTAATTTCAACACCCTGTACTAAAAAAATAAAGTACTATGAAGAAATTGAGCATGAGCCTAAAAACTTCCTCAACTAATACAGATTCTAAAATGGTATGATACTAGTCGATAAATTAAAAAAAAAGATATCTAAAATCAGTTATACTCAAGATAGGTCGTATTTTATATTTTTCCATTTTAAATACCATAGGGCCATCGGAGTACCAGCAACAGTAAAAACTAGACAGGACCGAGTAGGACTTGCGCTTTAAGGGTTCCGTATAAACTTATGAGGACTTTATTTTAATAACCGGCCAAGTGCGTGTCGGACTAGCACATAAAGGGTTCCGTACCACCATAGAATAAAAACGTCAAAAACGTCAATTCTTGTATGAGGACTCCCTTTATCCATCCTTTATCCCTTTAGCCATCTAGTCGCATATGTGTACTGTAACTATCATTTTCACAGAATGAATTTCAATTACTAAAAATTAAATTTAATTTATACGGTGGTTGGTACGGAACCCTCTATGTGCGAGTCCGACACGCACTTGGCCGGTTTCTGGTATCTAAAGGTCTTCTTTGATGCTTCAGTAAAAGTGTGTCATTGGTATGGTCGTAGTAACTATTATCTAATCTGCGGTATGGTACCTAACTAGAATAATGCAAATCGACTTAAAATCACAGTTTTCGTTCCCAACAACAATACCAATATTTAATTTAGGCAGTACTAAATAACACACTTTTTTTCCAATTTTAATCTTTAATGTCAGTTAGTGTTGCAAAAGACTCGAGTTCTTTTAGCCCTCTCAAAGAGGCTCGAGCTTTTCTATGGGGCTCGTCGAAGAAAAACGACTCCGAATATTTCAAGGCTAAAAAAGGACTCGAGTTTTAAATAAACCTCGAGCCCTTTTTGGGCTCGGAGTTCTTTTAGAGCTCCGTTGTTGTGAGCTTTCTAAGTCTTCGCAAGTATAAGAAGGAGTCGCCTTATAGCTGACTATTCCTGGCTAGTCTATTGTATTCCTGACTATTCTTGACTTTTTGACTATCCTGACTATTCTTGATTACTCTCGACTACTCTCGACTATTCTCGACTATTCTCGACTATTCTCGACTATTCTCGACTATTCTCGACTATTCTCGACTATTCTCGACTATTCTCGACTATTCTCGACTATTCTCGACTATTCTCGACTATTCTCGACTATTCTCGACTATTCTCGACTATTCTTGACTATTCTTGACTATTCTTGACTATTCTTGACTATTCTTGACTATTCTTGACTATTCTCGACTATTCTCGACTATTCTCGACTATTCTCGACTATTCTCGACTATTCGTGACTATTCGTGACTATTCTCGACTATTCTCGACTATTCGTGACTATTCGTGACTATTCTTGACTATTCTTGACTATTCTTGACTATTCTTGACTATTCTTGACCATTGTTGACTATTCTTGACTATTCTTGACCATTGTTGACTATTGTTGACTGTTTTGAATATTCATGCCTGTTTTGACAATTTTTGACAATTTTTTGACGATTTTTGACGATTTTTGACCATTGTTGACTATTTTTAGCTATTGTTGACTATTTTTGACCATTGTTGATTATTTTTGGCCATTGTTGACTATATTTGACGTATTTTGACTATTTTTGATAATGGTTGACTATTTCGTCTATTCCTGACTATTGATGACGATTTTTAAATATTTTTGGCGAATTTTGACTATTTTTGACTAAGTTTGCCTATTTTTGTCAATTTTTGACCATTGTTGAAAATTTTTAGCAATCGTTGACTATTTTTGACCATTGTTGACTATTTTGGACCATAGTTGACTATTCTTGACGTGTTTTGAAAATTTTTGACGTATTTTGACTATTTTTGACTAAGTTTGCCTATTTTTGCCTATTTTTGACTATTTTTGACTATGTTTGAATATTTTTGACTATTTTTGACTATTTTAAACTATTTTTGACTATTTTTGACCATTTTTGACTATTTTTGACCATTGTTGACTATTTCGACTATTCTTGACCATCGTTGACTATTGTTAATTGTTTTTGAATATTTTTAACCTTCTTTTGACTATTTTTGACCATTTTTGACTATTTTTGACTAGTTTTGACTATTTTTGACAATTTTTAACAATTTTTGAAAGGTTTTGACTATTATTGAACATTGTTGACTATTTTTACTATTGTTGACTGTTTTTGGCCAATGTTGACTATTTTTGACGAATTTTGACTATATTTGACCTTTGTTGACTATATTTGACCATTGTTGACTATTTTTACTATTTTTGACTGTTTTTGGCCAATGTTGACTATTTTTGACGTATTTTGACTATTTTTGACCATCGTTGACTATTGTTAATTGTTTTTGAATATTTTTAACCATCTTTTGACTATTTTTGACTATCACTATGTTTGACTATTTTTCACTAGTTTTGACTATTTTTGAACATTGTTGACTATTTTTACTATAGTTGACTCTTTTTGGCCAATGTTGCCTATTTTTGACGTATTTTGACTATTTCGACTATTCTTGACCATCGTTGACTATTGGTAATTGTTTTTGAATATTTTTGACCTTCTTTTGACTATTTTTGACCATTGTTGACTGTTTTTAGCTATTGTTGACTATTTTTGACTATTTTTGACTTTTTTTGTCAATTTTTAACAATTTTTGACAGGTTTTGACTATTATTGAACATTGTTGACTATTTTTACTATTGTTGACTGTTTTTGGCCAATGTTGACTATTTTTGACGAATTTTGACTATATTTGACCATTGTTGACTATATTTGACCATTGTTGACTATTTTTACTATTTTTGACTGTTTTTGGCCAATGTTGACTATTTTTGACGTATTTTGACTATTTTTGACTATTTTTGCCCATCGTTGACTATTGTTAATTGTTTTTGAATATTTTTAACCATCTTTTGACTATCACTATGTTTGACTATTTTTCACTAGTTTTGACTATTTTTGAACATTGTTGACGTATTTTGACTATTTTTGCCCA
Source organism: Drymonia ruficornis (assembly GCA_947859195.1). Lineage (NCBI taxonomy): Eukaryota > Metazoa > Arthropoda > Insecta > Lepidoptera > Notodontidae > Drymonia > Drymonia ruficornis. Next base: position 4,215,159 of record OX401924.1, on the reverse strand, counting down.
TCGTTGACTATTGGTAATTGTTTAGGAATATTTTTGACCTTCTTTTGACTATTTTTGACCATTGTTGACTGTTTTTAGCTATTGTTGACTATTTTTGACTTTTTTTTACTTTTTTGACTTTTTTTGACTATTTGTGACTATTTCTGACTATATTTGAATTTGTTTTTTTTTTTGATAATTGTTGTCCAATATTGTCAATTTTTGACTGTTTTGGACTATTTTGACTATATTTGACTATTTTTGATTATTTTTTACCATTGTTGACTATTTGGACTATTTTTGACTATATTTGTCTGTTTTTGACTATTTTTGACTATTTCTGACTATATTTGAATTTGTTTTTTTTTTTTGATAATTTTTGTCCAATAATGTCAATTTTTGACTGTTTTGGACTATTTTGACTATATTTGACTATTTTTGATTATTTTTTACCATTGTTGACTATTTGGATTATTTGGACTATTTTTGACTATATTTGTCTGTTTTTGACTATTTTTGACTATTTCTGACTAAGTATATTTGAATTTGTTTTTTTTTTATATGATTTTTGACCATTATTGTAAATTTTTGACTGTTTTGGACTATTTTGACTATATTTGACTTTTTTTGACTATTTTTGACTATTTCTGACTATTTGTGACTATATTTGAATAAATTTGTCTGTTTTTGACTATTTTTGACGTTTTTTGACTTTTTTTGACTTTTTTGACTTTTTTTGACTATTTTTGACTATTTCTGACTATTTCTGATTATTTCTGACTATTTCTGACTATTTCTGTCTATATTTGAATATATTTGACTGTTTTTGACTATTTTTGACTTTTTTGACTTTTTTTGACTATTTTTGACTATTTGTGACTATATTTGAATATATTTGTCTGTTTCTGATTATTTTTGACTATTTTTGACTATATTTGTCTGTTTTTGACTATTTGTGACTATTTCTGACTATATTTGAATTGGTTTTTTTTTTTGATAATTTTTGTCCAATATTGTCAATTTTTGACTGTTTTGGACTATTTTGACTATATTTGACTTTTTTTGACTATTTTTGACTATTTCTGACTATTTGTGACTATCTTTGAATTTTTTTTGTCTGTTTTTGACTATTTATGACTATTTTTGACTATTCTTGACTAGTTGTGACTATTTTTGAACATTATTGACTATTTTTACTATTGTTGACTGTTTTTGGCCAATGTTGACTATTTTTGACGAATTTTGACTATATTTGACCATTGTTGACTATTTTTACTATTTTTGACTGTTTTTGGCCAATGTTGACTATTTTTGACGTATTTTGACTATTTTTGACCAAAATTCGTCAAAATTCGGCAAAAATATTCAAAAACAGTCAACAATAGTCGAAATAGTCAACAATGGTAAAAAATAGACAACAATGGTCAAAAATAGTCAAAAAAGAGTCAAAAATTGTCAAAAACAGTCAACAATAGTCAAAAATAGTCAATAATCTTCAAAATTCGTCAAAATTCGCCAAAAATATTTAAAAACAGTTACCAACAGTCAACAATAGTCTAAATAGTCAACCATGGTCAAAAATAGTCAAAAATCGCCAAAAATCGTCAAAAATCGTCAAAAATCGTCAAAAATAGTCAAAATACGTCAAAAATAGTCAACATTGGCCAAAAACAGTCAACAATAGTAAAAATAGTCAACAATGGTCAAAAATAGTCAAAAACAATTAACAATAGTCAACGATGGTCAAAAATAGTCAAAATTCGTCAAAATACGTCAAAAATAGTCAACATTGGCCAATAACAGTCAACAATAGTAAAAATAGTCAATAATGTTCAAAAATAGTCACAACTAGTCAAGAATAGTCATAAATAGTCAAATATAGTCAAAATAGTCCAAAACAGTCAAAAAGTTACAATAATGGTCAAAAATTATAAAAAAAAAAAAACAAATTCAAATATAGTCAGAAATAGTCAAAAATAGTCAAAAACAGACAAATATAGTCAAAAATAGTCCAAATAATCCAAATAGTCAACAATGGTAAAAAATAATCAAAAATAGTCAAATATAGTCAAAATAGTCCAAAACAGTCAAAAATTGACAATATTGGACAAAAATTATAAAAAAAAAACAAATTCAAATATAGTCAGAAATAGTCACAAATAGTCAAAAACAGACAAATATAGTCAAAAATAGTCCAAATAGTCAACAATGGTAAAAAATAATCAAAAATAGTCAAATATAGTCAAAATAGTCCAAAACAGTCAAAAATTGACAATATTGGACAAAAATTATCAAAATAAAAAAACCAATTCAAATATAGTCAGAAATAGTCACAAATAGTCAAAAACAGACAAATATAGTCAAAAAAAGTCAAAAATAATCAGAAACAGACAAATATATTCAAATATAGTCACAAATAGTAAAAAATAGTCAAAAAAAGTCAAAAAAGTCAAAAATAGTCAAAAATAGTCAAAAATAGTCAAAAATAGTCAAAAATAGTCAAAAATAGTCAAAAATAGTCAAAAATAGTCAAAAACAGTCAAATATATTCAAATATAGTCAGAAATAGTCAAAAATAGTCAAAAAAAGTCAAAAAAGTCAAAAAAGTCAAAAAAGTCAAAAAAGTCAAAAAAGTCTAAAAAGTCAAAAAAGTCAAAAAAGTCAAAAAAGTCAAAAAAAGTCAAAAAAAGTCAAAAAAAGTCAAAAAACGTCAAAAATAGTCAAAAACAGACAAATTTATTCAAATATAGTTACAAATAGTCAGAAATAGTCAAAAATAGTAAAAAAAAAGTCAAATATAGTCAAAATAGTCCAAAACAGTCAAAAATTTACAATAATGGTCAAAAATTATAAAAAAAAAAAACAAATTCAAATATAGTCAGAAATAGTCAAAAAAAGTCAAAAAAGTCAAAAAAAGTCAATAAAAGTCAAAAAACGTCAAAAATAGTCAAAAACAGACAAATTTATTCAAATATAGTCACAAATAGTCAGAAATAGTCAAAAATAGTCAAAAATAGTCAAAAAAGTCAAATATAGTCAAAATAGTCCAAAACAGTCAAAAATTTACAATAATGGTCAAAAATTATAAAAAAAAAAACAAATTCAAATATAGTCAGAAATAGTCAAAAATAGTCAAAAACAGACAAATATAGTCAAAAATAGTCCAAATAGTCTAAATAGTCAACAATGGTAAAAAATAATCAAAAATAGTCAAATACAACATGTTAAAAAAACCCTGTCCGACCCGAAAACGTATTGTTGGGTATCGAGATTAGATTATATTTTTGTAAAAAAAATCTTTTTTTTTTCATTTTTTTTTTTTTTCTAAAAATTTTTTTTTCATTTTTTTTAGCATAGTTTGTGTCCCACTGCTGGCAAAGGCCTCCCATATTTTTTTGGAAAACAATTACCCCGTTTAGATAAAAAAAAAAACATAAAATGACGTCATCACATACTTTGTGGTCAGAGGTGCCGCCATACGATCTAACATAATTACTTCCGGTAACGGCGTTGTCATATTTTTAAAATTAGCTACATTAGGTGGGAAAAAGGCAAAAAAAATTGGCACCTTAAATGTTCATTAATATGTTTACTATCATGAATATATTTTTTTTTGTTTTTTATTTGGTCATGTGATTGGGGAACCTAATTACCGGTTTCGGCTCGGACAGGGTTTTCTTAACATGTTGTATAGTCAAAATAGTCCAAAACAGTCAAAAATTGACAATATTGGACAAAAATTATCAAAAAAAAAAACAAATTCAAATATAGTCAGAAATAGTCACAAATAGTCAAAAACAGACAAATATAGTCAAAAATAATCAGAAACAGACAAATATATTCAAATATAGTCACAAATAGTAAAAAAAAGTCAAAAAAAGTCAAAAAAGTCAAAAAAAGTCAAAAATTGTCAAAAATTGTCAAAAATATTCAAAAATAGTCAAAAACAGTCAAATAAATTCAAATATAGTCAGAATTAGTCAGAAATAGTCAGAAATAGTCAGAAATAGTCAAAAATAGTCAAAAAAAGTCAAAAAAAGTCAAAAAAAGTCAAAAAAGTCAAAAAAACGTCAAAAATAGTCAAAAACAGACAAATATATTCAAATATAGTCACAAATAGTCAGAAATAGTCAAAAAAGTAAAAAAAAAGTCAAAAAAGTAAAAAAAAAGTCAAAAATAGTCAAAAATAGTCAAAAATAGTCAAAAATAGTCAAAAATAATCAAAAATAGTCGAAATAGTCAAAAATAGTCAAAAGAAAGTCAAAAATAATCAAAAATAGACAAATATATTCGAAAATAGTCAAAAAAAGTAAAAAATAGTCAAATATATTCTAAATTGTCAACAACGGTCAAAAATAGAAAAAAAATAGTCAAGAATGGTCAATAGTGGTTAACAATAGTTGAGAATAGTCGTGCATAGTCAACTAAAGTCAAGAATGGTTACAAAGGGCTAAAATAAAAAAGGGCTCCAAGCCTTTTTAGAAAGAGCTTCAAAATAAAGGCTTTATTTCCGAGAGCCTCCTCTTCGCCTCGAAGACTCGGGGCTGATTTAGTTCTTTAGCCTTCGAGGTTTCTTAAAAAGGCTCGAGCCCTATAAATGAGGCTAAAGAACTCGAGTCTTTTGCAACACAAATGTCAGTAGTCTTCTTCTTATCGTATGGTTAGTGGCCAACCTGGAGTCAGAGTTGTTCAAGCCGCCCGAAGGCCTCTAATCAGTAAAAAAACAATGTCAATGTGTGTGTGTTTGGCAATCTATGTCAGTAGTTAAGTATTAACTTGTTTCCACGGCCGATTTTTACGTACTTATCTAGTAACTACGGTACGTCACCTAACAAACCGCTTATAAAAATAATTACCATAGGTACCTGCGCATACTTTACATCAAATTGGTGTTTATCTGGATCTGCACTATACCTTCTTTCTAGTCTCTTGAATCCAGCAAGAGCTATGTACACAACGACCAAGACAATGGCACTAACTAGACGTAACCCTACGACGGGTTAAGAAACTTATAAAACACTCTTGGGGGTCAAAAAATACACATTTATCTTGAACATAATAAAACTAATGACGTTACAAACGGTATGTAAAATCGTTACGCAAATACTTGCTGCATAATAACGGCTAAGTAGGTAAATATTATGTTTATTATAACAAAAAATACTACATAAAACTGAAAAGAAATAATACTTTGTTGTCGACGTGTGTCGCATAACCATACCTCTGTATCGATTGACGATGACGGATAATAATATATTCTCGTATAGCTTCTGCCCGCGACTTCGTCCGCGTTAACTTTAAAATCCCACAGGAACCTAACATTTTTCCGGGATAAAAAGTATCCTATGTTCTGTTCCAAGATCCTATTTATCTCTATACCAAAATTCATCAAGATTGGTTCAGCGGCTTACTCGTGAAAACGTAACAGAGTTACTTTCGCATTTATAATATGAATAGGACTATCGTATATTATAGTATACATAATTATTATGTTATTACGAAGAAGATTTGATAAGAAAAGCTTGTATTGACAGGTGGTAATGGTAATTGCATAGAAACAGATCCAACTGTGGTAACAGTCAGTTGACTTACGTAGGTGTATTCGCCTGCGCCTATTGTGGATATTTCCAGCATAACAAGAATCGTCAAGAATGTAGAGAATTAATCATAATTATATCTTAAGTATGTCTTGGCGACATATTTAATTATTTCATAAAACATACAATTATAATTATTATTAGTGTCCGACCGAAGATTCGGTTTCGGTTTCGGTTTCGGCCAGTTTCGGCTCAAAAATCTAGTTTCGGCATCAGTTTCGGTTTCGGCAGAAAACCCACCGAACCTTTCGGCCGCGCCGAAACTCTGCGTTCGTGAATTATCGCGCGCCACTCGGTTGATTTCGGGAGAGTTCGTGTCTCGCGTTGCATCCGCCATCGCGCATCGTCAGATCGCCGGCCGGTCCGGCGTGATTGTTTTGTGAGTTTAGTGTTATTTCTCGCTTTATTGGCCTTTATTAAGCACTGAAGTTCTTTCCGTTGAGTTATTCACTCGGACTTATGAATGATGTGAATTAAGTATGTAAAAGAAATAGGTTTTACTTATTATATTATATTTGATTCACACATTCATCATTTATTTATTACTTATGTTACGGCACATTGGTTTTAGGTTATTGTTGTTGGATGAGGTTTTAAATTACCCAAACAACTACCAGCTATGATTTAGCTGTGTGTGACCTTCAGATACATAATTTTTTATTGGTAAAATAATTTCCTGTTAGAGCAGTGGTAGCCGATCGGTTAAGCACGCGTCTTGCGGGCCTACGGTCCTGGGTTCAAACCCTGGCTCACACCTCTGGATTTTTCGAAATCTATGTGTGAATCATAACTTTAATATGATTATCACTTGCTTGCGGTGAAGGAAAACATCGTGAGGAAACCTGCATGTCTTAGACATGTGAAATCCACCAACCCGCACTGGGCCAGCGTGGTGGATTATGGCCCGAATCCCCCTCACATTGAGGGGAGGCCCGTGCCCTGCAGTGGGACGTTAAAAGGGCAAAATTATTTTTAAAAAAATCCTGTTGTCCGTATTTTTTTTTTGAGAATCGATCTGAACGTGACATATATATCTACTTAAGTAGAGGGGGTTTAATATATTACAATTACGATTGCCACCCTAAATTACCAGATGCAATTAAAATTTAAATTGATTTCAATTAATGTTAAATTTAGTCTTAAACATGTTGTGACTATAAACGCAATCGAAATACTCAATTAATGAGGTCCTTTTTATAATGTAAGTGTTCATTATTGAAAAAAAATTGTTTTAAGAAGTGTTAACATGATTGTTATTTTGTGTTTATTTTAATCAGAGCAGTAATATTAAAAATATAATATTATAATAATATTATTATTAATAATTATGTTTTCACATACTTTAATTATTGTTTTTTATTTCGTTTAACACATTCTAACATTTCTAACGGTCAATATAAGGGTATAAAATAAGCCAAATATCAGTAAAAAAATATTTTTAACTTGTCTGAAAAAGGTTCGGTTTCGGTTTCGGTTTCGGCCGAACCTAAAACAGATGCCGAAGATTCGGTTTCGGTTTCGGTTTCGGCAGAAAATCCTGTTTCGGTCGGACACTAATTATTATGTCTGGTTCAGCTGTCAGAGCATTCGGTAGCAAACAGCTTCACTCAGATAAGATATTCTACAACATGCATAGTAAGTATTACATGCATAGTACCTACCTAGACCTACCTGCATAAAAAATCCCTTAATGTGCCCTGAGCATGGGCCAGACCAGACCTAAATCAGAGGGGTTCAGACCATAATTCACCACCCTCGTAGACTTTCACGTAGGTACCTATTACGTAAATTAGTAAATTTCACGAAGACATGCAGCACTGGTGGTACAGACGTCCATGACAAAACAAAACGCGAGATAAACCGGTTAAGTCCCGTGCATTAAGTATGAGAGAGAGCAACTCGGTGCGACATAATGGATGACAAAAGTCCTGCTGGGTGCACGTTGCCACAATTAGTTCCTTCATACGTCAAGTGTAGACATCTCGAAATAAAGCAAACGCACGTACCTTACCTATACACAACTAGTAATCTTAGAATGGAAATAAAAGCAAATTCTCATATTATCGCACGAACAAGCATCATAAAACGGATCGAAGTACCGTAGGAAATCTCAGACATGTCTGTACTTAACTAATAGAGATATTTAACAGCCACAATATACATAAACCAGGAACATTATAGTCGCGACAACAACAAAATATTCACGTTGCGACCGCATAAAATCGCGACTTGTGCTCACGTGTGGCAACCCAACCACGCACGAGTGTTGCTATTAAAAATAAATACCCACATTCTGCATTTACTGATTACTTTACTGCGATACTAGTTTCTAGGCACTACGATGACACATCAAAATTCCAGACACAGGTTTTGTATACATATGTATATTAAGGTGGCAAACAAGCGTACGGCCCGCCTGATGTTAAGCAGTTACCGTAGCCTATAGATGCTTGTGATACCAAAGGCATCGGTCGCACGTTGCCGACCTGAAAGGGAGCGGGACAAGAGGTGAGGAAGGGGCGCGGGCGGTTAAATTTACAGCTCCCTCACTCATCATACAAAATGCAGTTGTAATAGCGTAAAGTATTACGCGCATTTTGTGAGAGTGTGGTACTACCTCGGTCGACCCAGCCCATATATGAGCTACAATCAATTGGATACAGCTTGACTCGACCAATAATAAATGTTAAGGATTTTTTTTCCCCTAAAGAGCATATTACACTTGGCTAAATTTAGAAGCCTAAATTAAGAAGCTTCTAAATATTTAAACCATTCTAGCTTCTGAATAGCTTGCTGAATGCGATCACACTTGCCTAAATTCAGTAACGACTAAATTAAGTTTCCTAAATTTTGCTAAGTGTAACAACCCCTTAAGCCAAACACCAATCGATAGGTAAACATGTCAGACATGAGAAACATGTCAAACAGGTCAGACATGAGATGAGACACATAGATTCATCGCAACATAAGGAAATACATAGTTATATTATCGTTCCACCGCTAATTGTGAAGGTTTGCACATAATAATGACATAGTTAGTCAACTTGTGGTTAAAACTGTTAAAAGTTAAATCCAGTTAAGGTTCTAAGTAAGGGAACAGCTGCCTTACCACCACCTCTTCCGGCGGGGTATGTGGGAGTCCCGTTAGTGCCGGTGTAGGTACCCAATAAAAACCAACGATGTACGGTCAGCATCATAAGTTGCTTGTATAATTTTGTATTGCGTATTGCATCAAATCAATTATTTATCTTCATCTAAACAAAATTAAAATATGTTGCTAATGTTTGGCTTTGACAATGTTCACCGTTTGTAGAATAAAGAGTATTACCGATTTGAAAAATTGATAATGTTCAGCGACTTATGTTGCTGACGCTACACGATCGCACTAGCATGCACCGCTGGCCTTCCTATTGAGTGATCTATTTGGCGTAAAACGAAGGCCCTTTCAGTCGGTGCAACATCGGGGCGACATCAACATGCGACGACACAAGCGGATCTGCAAAATTTTCTGCAGACATGTGCGAAAGTGGAGGGCTGTATCCTTGCGTGTTGATGTCGCACCGCTGCTGCTCAGACTAATCAGAAAAGGGCCTTAAGGCGACACGGTAGCGAAAAGCGGAACGGAGCGGGAACGAATATTTAAAACTAGACCTTTGAAAACGGTTAATTGACTGATTTTTTTTATGTGCTATAAATGTTCACAAAATACTTCATCCGAATGTGTTCACCGATACAAGATTAAATAAATTTGGCTCGATAGAAAAAAATCGTAGTTTCCTAAAAAAACACCCGTTTTGACGCTCCCGTCGATGGAATGAATCAACTTCATTCCGTTTCTATAGAAGATATTTTTACAAAAAACAAAAGTGTGTAATCTCAACAAACATACAAATACTTCTGTGAACTCAGTTTTTTGAAAAAGCGTAAGATTATTTCAAGAAACAAAAGTTAAATTAATATTCGCGCACGCTGAATATATGCAGTACATTACCGCTTTTCGCTACCTTGTCGTGTTTGACTGTTATTTTTAAGGCGACATGGAAGCGACTCGTCAAATTTGGAGCACATGTCGTCTTAAACAAAATGGAATGATGTAAGTAGGTGCCGCATCAGATTCCACTCGCGGTGACTAGAAAGTGGTCCACCACCGGTCCGCTTTCAACGGCGGCCCTTTGGCGACAATTAGGTATGCAGTCACAATAGTCTTAATTATAACGAGATAAAGACTGAGATCGAGTAATTGGGTAACGATCGGAGTTTGTAAATCGTGGAATTTATCGCAATCGGCCCTTCTCTTGATGATGTTATGCATACGATAGATTTCTTAAGCACAAATTATTTAATGTCTGTATCATTTGCAATGTTATTTTAGTTTCCTTAATTAAATTCCGGTGCGTGGTTTAAATACAGGTACTTACTCCAATGGGAGCGTCTATAAGAGGCGAGCGGCGCACCGCTTCAGTTTTGACGTCAAAACGCCTGTCATAACTGATGGCTCGGGCGCGGCAGCTCGGGACATGTGCACGCACACAGTGTCGTATATTTGTAATTATTATTATTACTACACATAAGCCACTCCAACTTAGCTAAGAGCTTGAGCTGTAGCTGGGACTGCTAGGTCCAGACAAATAGCCGGTCATTATAATATGGGGGTAACCAACCACCTGTCTCTGGCAACATCTGGCAGATGACCATGGGTCATAGACACCAATAAGTATTTATATTTAGACCTTGTTAAACCTAGCGTTTCATATGTCCAGAATTTTCTGGACATATCCGGCACACAATAGTTGTATATAGTACGTTTTTTTATACTTGTCCTATTTGGTAAGCAAAGATGGCGTCCAGCAGGGCGATTGCGTAACTTTTTGTCAATGTTTCAATTGGTTTCGTTTATAATTGACACAGGATGAACGAAACCAATTGAAACATTGACAAAAAAGTTATGCAATCGCCCGGCTGGACACCATCTTTGCTTACCAAATAGGACAAGTATAAAAAACTTACTATACCTACTTACAGGTTTTAGTCTGAAATGTGGGGGGAATTTTAAGCCATCCGCCATTTCTATAATTGCTAAGAAAAAAATAATAATATCAAATAAATGTTTTACAAGTTCAGAATTTACTTAGAATATCAGTTTTTTTTTTCTTAGATCTATTAAACCCTACTTACAACTACATATATTATATTTTCAATCATTTTATTTGTTACATACATTATTTAGTATAATGAGACTAAATTGGTATTTATTTAAGTAATTGCTTTGTCAACTGGCTCGAGTGTAGACCGCTCGGCTTACCTCACGGTGGTTGCAGGTTCCATTCCCGTAAGGGTAAATTTCAGAAATGGCTCTTTCGCAATTTGCCTTGGTCTGGGTGTCACTGGGGTTGCCCCCAGTCCATCATACAGTACCTATAACATGCATTGCTTAGTTTGCGACCATTCAGTCGGTGTGTCTGATATTAATTAATTTATTCACTTATTCATTTCATAAATATTTATTAAATGAATAACTTAATAAATGATGATGGTATATACCAATGATTATTCTAATTCAAGCTAATGTATAACAACAAAATATTCATAAATAAGTACTTACCTAATAGTAAAGTTGTAAGTCGGTACTATGGATACCTTGTGCCAGTCTATTATAGAGACTGTGTGATTAAACCACTATGATTATTCATCTTTACTGACATCTATATTACTCATTCAAATTATAGAAACTTCTTTTAAATAGCAAACTCAGATTAGTATACTTGATAAGTGACTTATTTGTACTAAAAATGTAGGTTTTCGAATACTTCCAGCCAGTTGTTTGTACGTAGAAGAAATCTCAAATGTAGGTAGTAATTCTTGCTGTTATAATTTTACGAAAAACAGTTATATACAAAAACTTCGCAAACCAAAACAAATATAAACAAACAACGAAGAGAGAAAATGGATGATACTAAACGTCACGTACGTCAGCTGGCCGTTGACTGACTGACAGATAGGGATGGGTTCAAATTTAATAAGCTGCAAAATAAGCTGTGCAAATTTTTTTAGTGTCATCGCTTGTTAAATTATTTCTAAGAACGGTGTTAAATATAGTAGTCACAAGTATAATATAGTATATTTACGTATTACGTTATCTAGGTAATAAGTGCTGTGAGTAAAATTGCAATTGTTTGTGTAGTGTTGTTTACATTTTAAAAAGAAAAACTCAAAAGTACTCTAAAATGGATATTAAACGGCAAAAAAAGTGAAATATAGAACATTTTTACAATAGCGATACCGTAAATAAAATTGGGATGAACTAATTATGTTAACAATCTGCATGTTTTTAAATTTGGCAGTTGCTAAAAAATAGTTGTTCATTTTAAGTGTTAATTATTTTTAGCATTAGTATTTAGCAGTGTTATTTTTTTAACGTTTGCCCATCCCTACTGGCAGACAGTTCCCACCATCGACGTAATACCATTGAACATGACTGTGGACTACAAACTTTATTTTCCATTCGTTTAATCAAAAATAATCCTTATGTGACGGACTTAACGCCCACGATGCACGCATTATAAAAACCGGTCCGAGCCAGATACCTATAACTGCGCCTTCTTTCCCTTTCTAACAGTACAACCTTTCATGCCTTGTGTTGCCAGTTAATATTTATTCGATCACCTTAAACTTGGTACATTTTCATGTTAAGAATAATAAACAATAAAGTCGATTAATGAAATACCTATGGTAAAGTATAAGAATATCCTAAGATTAAAATTTCAAATATAAATAAATATCTGAAAATAAGTACTTACCTTCTTTAATAATTCGCTTGTAATTGTCAGTTCCGTTATGTCACTTATGTCTATAGGAATCGTAGCAGAAATAAAATTAAACACTTGAAACACAGAACGTCAATTTGCGTGACACACGACATTTTCAGCGAATTTTAAATCTACAGGATTGTGCTGAATTTTCTTATAAAAATGGGTAGAATATGCGTAATGGAAGGGTGTAAAAGCGAATATTATCCGAATTAAGGATTATCTTAACATAGGTAAGTGGGTAACTATGTTTTCCACGTTAAGTACATTTAAGATGTTCGGGTGACATAAATTTCGTTAGTAAAAAGGACTATAATATCAATCTTATTATGTGTCTGTGTTAACTGAGGAATATCGTCGTTCACACGCTCAAGGAACGCGCACGTATAGGGCCAGATGAACCCTTTCAGGGCCCCTAGGCAATGTAATTCTCGGGGCCCCTTTCCTTTACCCTTTTGTTACTTTTTAATAGTACATTACTGCCACGGTCTGTAATGAGTGTGTTGCTGGGCGCGTTGTTGATGGCCGAAAGCACGGCGCAGCGCAGCTCCAGGGCTCCACAGCGCGGTCAGCATTGCAACCCTTGATGGACAATATAAAATAAAGGCCGAGACCGATGGTTTGTCGATTGAAATTGTTTGAAATCGGGACGACTTTTGACTTTACACTTCCCGATTACTCCTAAGCAATAAAAAACAAAAAAAACAATTTTGTCTTTTTCAGATTACCTAAAACTACAGATCCCAGGCGTGTAAATTGGTTACAACGAATACCTATTGGCTACAGAAAAATTACCCAAAATTCCGTCATATGCAGCAAGCATTTTAAGCCGACAGATTATGTCCCTAATTTAACACAACGAGTTTTAAAAGAAAATGCCCTGCCCTCACTGTTCCTTTTCGTTAGCACAAAGGACAATGGGCAAAAATGGTCCAAATGTCCAACACTTCCGAGACCTACGTCACTCGATAGACCACTACATACTGAGTAACTTTTGCAAAGACAGTTCAACAAAATAGGTTGTCAGTAAAAAATGAGTAGTTTCAAAGAATATTTTAATTTTTTTATTTCACACTTAGTGTGAAATAAAAATTATGTATGTCTTATACTTATGTCTTATACATTTTTTTCGAAAGGCAACAATATAAATTCAGTTTCTAACATTAAATAAAAATAAAAAAAGCTGTCAGAAAGCAAAAAATGCCGTGAAACATATTTTATTATTATTATTGTTACCTGATGATAAGTGAAAAAGTAAGGTAACGCATAGAAGGTACCTGCTTATTTATTTTATAGAAGCGCAACATCAGAAAATACGTAAGAATGCTGCTGTTGTTGTTGTTGTTCACTTTTCATCAGGTAACAAAAATAATAATAAAATATTTTTCACGGCATTTTTTGCTTTCTGACAGCTTATTTTATTTTTATTTAATGTTAGTAAGAGTAGTTGTATTGTTGCCTTTCGAAAAAAATGTATAAACATAATAATAAGGGTGAAATAAAAAAAAAATATGTTTTCTAAACTACCCATATTTTTTTACTGACAGCTTATTTTGTTGATCTGTCTTTGTAAAAGTTACTCAGTATTTAGTGGTCTATCGGGTTACGTAGGTCTCGTCAGTGGTGTATATTTGGACCAAGTCCCATACAATTTTGCCCATTGTCCTTTAATTTTGTCTTATGGTCTAATTAGTTGGATATTCTTAGGGTACCGTACCTAATAAGGAAAAAAAACTAAACCCTAATATGATCACTTTGTTGTCCTTCTGTCTGTCTCTATGTCCGTCTGTCACAACTTGCACAGCCCAAATCAAACATAACATGTTAACAGTAGTAGGTACCTTTTATAGCATAGAAAAAGAGTAAGTATAGGAAAGATAAGTATAGGAAAAACCATGGATATGGAGAGCCTAGACAACGTCCAAGCGTGTGAAGTGTCATGTTACTTTATATTACAAAGTGGCAAAATCTACGATCTTAAATACTATTTTGTAACTTCATTTAGGTTGCCAAGATACAGACAGGCACTCGTGTGGTTTGGCCACCGCAGACTAATTTATTGTACCTACTCATGTTCTTAAGAAAATAAACATCCCTTTCCTTATTTTATTATTTCCCTATCATAACAATCTCGGAACAAAAGCACGTTTTCACTAGATGTCCATGGGGACGTTCTCAAAATTTCAAAATATTATGGTCACTTTTGTTGGCAAAGGAAACAACGTTCAGTATGGTATCTCGCTGTCGGCTTCACTTTTGCTGCCAAGTCCGCATTCCAGGTGTTAGAGACTTAAAACTTCCTTGGTTCCCACCCATTTCGCACGCAACGCCAGTGTCAGTTTCTGTCAAATAGTTGACGTTTATTCGCGTTTACGCGGTACGTTTAAATATTCAGTATTTTATTTTGAAATAAATTTATTATTTTTATTTTTGCAGATAATATCACGATGCTTCTCAACTTCAGAAGAGGATTATGATACTAACAAGAAACATGTTAGAAGTATCAGATAATGTGAGTAATATGGATTTGTAGTCCCTGGCAATGGCCAGAATAAGATGCTTATTTATTTGGAAGTTCTTATGTTATTAAATAAATTGTGTATACGGAGCACCTGGAGTATACTTTGTGAACGGCCATCATAACCTTGCAAAACGATCTTCAAAAAATGATTTTATGTAAAACCATTATTTCATGGAAGGTTATATATTTCATAGATATATAGTAATAGATCGGAAGTTATTGTTTATGGTATACATATTTGATGCAAATATGGACCACATTAACGAAAACATATCTGTCTCATTCTTACACGTCACAATTTAGCTATGTAAAACAGTACAATATATGTCATATATTTCTTTTTTCTGGAAGTTTTTGGTTAGTTCCGTCAGTAAGCCGCCTCCCTGAGGGCCTTTTTGGGCCGCCATATTGGGTTTTCGGCTATGGTCGGGTCACTATGGTTAGTACTTCATCTGTCATGTCAGCGTCTTATACAAATTATTTTAAATTTTACGCTGAACTGTGTGTATTTTGTGACTCTTTATTAGATTATTTAGGATTATTAAGGAAAAAGCAATATAGTTTAGTGTTGCGTTAGGGCATGCAGTTCTGATTCTCGAAAGAATTTCGAAGGATTGTCATTTTTCAGATTAGTTGTGTTATTTTCATATTTAAGTGTATTTATAGTGTGTGAAAATACATTTCGTGTACATAATATTAATTTTTAATTGTGTTCTCGTCTATAATCTTACTCTCCAATTCATATTTTCAACTAAAATAGAAATAACAAATATTTGATATGTTTACATAAAAACGTAGTGTTGTTCTTACATGTTATGTTTCAAAGTTATCGATACAAATTCTATTCACCTACACGTTGGGCCGCGCCGTTACCCCGGGGTGACCGACCACAAATAGATTATTTTTGTTTTGGAAGGTGCGTGACTGCGTCGCCTTAAAATTGTATTTTAATTTTTTATCACTACTCAAGAACATAAAGATGCGCGAAAGAGAAAACAAGTTGATTTTTAGATACTTATTTTTGAATTGTAATGTAATTGTAATTGTTTGACAGCCAATCGATGATAACTTTGCCAATAGTTGTGAAGAGCTGTCAACTGAGATACATAATAGCCCCGCTGACCCTTACAGATTTGTCTCCCCCTTTTTGGCCTTATTTGATTTAGCCCAGCATAGCTGTACCTACCTAATCATGACCCAGCACTTTTCCCGCGACATGATCGTTAGGTATATCGATATGGATACTATCGACTATCTAAAAGTACAACACTTTTAGCTGTGGGCGGAGTCGCGCCATTTTGGACTGCCGTTTGCTCGTGTTTGGCTTCAGATGACGTCACATAGGGCCAGTCCTCTATCTTTCTTATGGTCAATGATATATTTACGTACCTACCAACACGCCTTGAAGAATGCTATCACTGTATGCGCGAGCATGGCGCGAGCATAAATATTGACATTACCGTTTACCGACCGTATCATCTATTTTTTTTACTCGTAACTACGCAGGGCTGCCTATCTAGGTTTGTGCTTGATACCTAGGTACCAACTTTACGCACTGTCTCCTAATAATAAGTGTATGGTTTAGTGCCAGCCATAAGATCAATTTTTAGCACCACGGGAGAGTTTAAGACCTTGCCCTTGCGCTGCCTTGCAGATTGGCTTTCTAGTTACTGTCACAGTCTATTCGTAGCTCTACCATAATATTTACGTTCGCTAGTCGCTAAATACCTTGTTTGTTTGGCAACGCGTCTCTATCGGCCATCAGAGAAACGGAAAAAAAATACTATCTACTATCTAGACATCTCAAACCTACGTTAATTATAAAATAACTTCCTACTTCAATCTTCCCAACCCTAAAAAATATTATCGTAGTCGTAGTTATTGCCGTACGCGGCGTTAGAACCGCTCGTTAAACCCATTAGTTTTGTAAATAAACCCACAGTCGAAGATCAACTTCCCGCGCCAAGCGCACGACACGCTTGGCGAATTAATTACTGTTGCATTCGCATACTGGCTAATTGAAAAACAGTTTTGCAAACTGCTGAAGTTCTATAAAAGTTATAGGTAGTTCTTTATTTAAAAGTGAACATTTGCGGAGTTTGAGACGGAAATAGTAAGTTACTTATTATTATTATTACATTACCTCTTTTAATGTTATTTTACCTTTCTACCTACCCTTTTTATGTAGGTATAAGTTTACAGATAGGTATCACAGGCCTTATAGTTTGGTATAGAATATGAAGGTAGATAACTATAATATAAGTGGGAATTATGAAAATACGTAGATTTAAGTGTGGTTGAGCGTTTTAAGTCATTGTGAAAATAATAGGTATTCCTCATTCGTAATAATTGCTAAATACCCTATGGATAAAATAAATCAGATAATTTTAAAATAAATAGAATAATACGATGCAACAAACAATCAGAAAATAATTATGGTACATAATAATATCCACCTCCTACGAGACTTTACATAAGCATCTACAGTAAATATGTAGATAAGTATATAGGTACCTAGGTAGTATATCAAAATGTCGTTACATTCATGATAGATTCACGGAATTGCCCGGAGATAGAACTATGATAGAACATCTTGACAATTTACATAGTCGAGTAAATAAACAAGCATTTAATCATTTTGAGTAAATATTAAATGAGCACATACCTAGGAGATAGGTAGACTAGACACGTCGAATATTTTACTGGAATTATTAGCATAGGTAGAACTAACATAGAGTAGGTAGTAACTTATAAGAAGTACTTACCTAGGATTGAAAAACTACTTTAATTTCCACATGCAATACAAAATATGACTAATAACGATACGTCTCAAACAGAAGTTGGACTTAAGTAAATAAATACATAGGTAGGTATTTGAATAGCGTACCTATTGCTTCAATTCAACCGACACAGCATAGAAAAGTATCCACTGATACTATACCTATATTGTTTTGCTGGTTAGGGTGCGTCCATAAATTACGGGAGGCGATTTTTGTGATTTTTTCGACCCCTAATCCCTCCTTGGTGAGATGTCGTGAGATTTGGCTCGACCCCCTCCATCCCCTCTAATCTCACGTGAGATTTTTCAAAAGCTATATTCTAGTTGAGAAACATGTTTTACCCCGTTTTCTCGCAATTTTACACTGTTTCTTGCGGCAAAAAAATACGTGAGATTTGCCGAGACCCCCCTCTCCCCCACGCGTGAGATTAGGTGAGATTTAGCTCCCCCTAAAAGCCTCACGTACTTTATGGACGTCCCCTTAAAACAAAACTTGATTTACTTGAGGATTACGTAGGTAATTTTTTTAATGCGCAGGCGGGATATTTATTTAATACAGGCAAATGGGCCAAACTAACCTTCTACTTGTTAATTTTAATTTCATAATTATTTTTTTCTATTGTATGATGTCGAATTCGGATGTAAAGTAAGAAACATTTTGAATTCATTTCACGTATGGTTCATACGTAGGTAATGACTCAACGGTTATTCGTTTTTTGGCACACATTTACAGTAGGTATTGTCAGTGGGGAATATTTATAACCCCACAAAATACATACAGGATAAATTTGAAATCATGGGCATCCTTAAACTATGACTCTGCACATGATTCAAAGTATTTTGGGAAAATAAAGAAAAAATCTGTTGATAAAAGAAATATTACTCAAGTAAGGGAGCGTCCATAAATTACGTGAGGCATTTAGGGGAGGGGGGGCGGGTTCCGGCAAAATCTCACCAAATCTCACGTGGGGGAGAGGGGGGTCACGGCAAACGGTTTAGTAGGACAAACTATTTTGGACAGTCACTTGTCTGCCTATTCTTGTTAAATAATTTGTTGTAACACATACCCTACCTAATTAGATTTCATGCTGGATCTAGCTTACATTTCTAACTCTCCCGAGATCCGGTTCTAAGGTGCTCCAACGCATTCATAACAGATTTAACTACAAGATCAATCAATCTCATTTGCTTTTCACTCAGCTTTCTCCGCTTTGCTCAGAGTAGGGTATAACCTTCTTACTCAGTCAATTCAATTCAAATAAAATCTGTTGATGTAATTAGTTGCTGCAGTTTCGGAATTGTTTTTTTTTTCTTGGGCTTTTGTTTCGTACCTACTTTTCTATATATAATATAATTTAACCCTTTTAACGTCCCACTCCTGGGCACGCGCCTTCTCTCAATGCGAGGGGATTCAGGCCATAATTCACCACGCTGGCCCAGTGCGAGTTGGTGGATTTCACATGACTTTAAAAAATGTGTTAGATTTTCTAAGACATGCAGGTTTCCTCACGATGTTTTCCTTCACCGTAGGCAAGTGATAATCATTACCTATTACAGTTATGATTCGCACATAGATTTCGAAAAATTCAGGGGTGCGAGCCGGGGTTTGAACCCTTTCTATACTATACAAATAAATAAAATGGAAGTGTTAGTTTGTAATATCAAAAAAAAAATGTTACGTCACGACTACCCCCATTCGGGGGAAGTCACAGGCTTGAGTGGCCATACACCACCACATTGTGGAGGTATTAAGTCAACTCAAAGCCCACGTTGCACCAGATAATCAGAACCCAACGTGACAGGTGGTGAACCTTGTCGCCGTGTATACAGGAACTGACTATTACCTAATCCCGAGGGATAGGTAGGTAGGTGGGTAGGTGTAATATCAAAATAACAGCTTATTACTAAATGCATATGAAAGTATATACGGTATTTATAAGGCACCGAGTACCTACCAAAAAAAACGGCACGTAAAAAATCGGTCCCGGTTGTCATTTAGATAGCAATCGTTAATCCATATCAGAGGCCTTTGAGGGGCTTGATCAACTCTGACACCGCAGTTGGACCACTAACCATACGATAAGAAGATAAAAAAAAAACATTGCACTTAGGCTATCCCACCTAGCTAACTGACACCTAGTCTGGGAAAGTTATTGGTCACACTTTCTATTATATTTCTATACGTCTGAGCTTGAAACTATTATATTTGCTCTATAAAAGGGTGACAACCATAGCTTGAGTTAGATGCTGGTATTCGAATGATCAAATCTTCCTGGTTTCGGAGTTTTTTTTTTTAATTATTTTTTTGAATTGACAATATGTTGTTGGCCAAAGTGGCCTCTACAACTTCACCCAGACTTTGGTGAGTGCAAAGTGCGCTCCAACCAGAAGGGTAGGGGGACAGCACGCTCAAGGGCGCCACATAGGGCTCGGCCTCGGTTTGGCTGCTGTCTCTAGAGAGAGAACGGAGGTAAAAACTACCACCGGATCGTAACGAGGTTTCGGAGTGCTCTGTGCTCGTTACTATGAAGAGAGAATGATCAATAATAATGTGAAATAGTCTTTACAGTTTTATTACGTTCTGAGGTTAATAACAATAGACAAAGGGCCATCAAATTGCTCGATTTTATGGTGATACAATAATTTATATGAGCACTTCTATGAAGATACTTATTATGTTATTTTGTAGTACCTATCTCTTCTCTAAGTAACTACCTAGATGTGTACATTGATGTAGGTATTAATTTAGCAGATATGGTACCTTTTTACATATAGTACCTACGGTAGCTGATATAATAGATGCTTAGTGAAGTCAGACAGACTATACGTAAATACATTAGTTTCTGAGTTACAGGCCTTCGAATATTTGTGAGAACTTCCATGTTTCGCCCTTAGAATACATCAAATTATGATGTAGGAAGGAACCAGTGTAACAGGCATTGAGGACTCATATACAAGAAATAGTTTGTGATTTTTTTTCAATATTGGTGGGAAAAAATATAAAAAATTGTTCGAATTTCAATAACATTTTTATACCATTCAATTCTATTCCATTTGATACTCATCCAAACCCCCAAGTATTATTTCATGCTTTGGGGGCGTCCATAAATTACGTGAGGCGATTTTTCAACCCCCCCTATTCGCACGTGAGATTTTACAAAAGCCATATTTTTATGGAGACACATGGTATACTTAATTTAATCCCAGTGTTCTCGCAATATTACACTAATTCTTGCTGAAAAAAATTACGTGATATTTGCCGAGACCCCCGCCTCCCCTCGTGAGATTTGGTGAGATTCGGCTATACCTCCATCCCCCTAAACGTCTCACGTAATTTATGGAGGCGCCCTTTTGAGACACCTGTATACACCGAAATTCACACATCCGTTAGTATTTGCTTCTTTTATTATAAGTACCCATATTTAAATGCACTGCTGATGACAATGGCGCTTACCCTACAGCCGATTCGAAGCGCGATTATTTAACGCCCATCAACTACCTTCACGGAGTCAGTCACCATTTCCCCTCGCGCGCGCAGACTCGCCACTCGAGATGTCAATTTTCCCGCCCTCTCGTGTGCGGCAAAGTGATGTCAATCAATCGACATTTTTTTATCAAATTTATATCGATTAATTTTCAAATTCGAATGATTTAGTGCTGTAAATTAGTATAATTATTTAAAATTTGCTGTGATTTTGCAGATAAATATTTTTTATTTAAATTTAATGGTGCAGTGTCGGATTTATGAAATGAATGAAAAGGTGATTAATTTTACTTACCTACCTTATTTTTATTGTTAGCCTAGACTAGTAGGTAGGTAATTAGAAATCTAATCTGTGGTAAATACTAACTAGTCTACCTCCCTAGCGGTCCCACATCATTTGTGCTTCATTAACACACTTATATTTATCTGTACCTTACTAATACTTACCTACAAACCCGATAACTAATTTACTATAATAGTCTCTCTGAGTTATGGACCTATGAATAAATTGTGACAACTTTCGTGTTGCGGCTTTAGAACACATCAAATGGCTTAGAATTCAGTGTAAACTGCATTAATGAGTAGCATACAATTACTAATTTAAAAACAGTTTGTGAAAATTTAACATTAGGTACTTATTGAGATACCTACTAGAATTTTTCAAAATTGGCGGGAAATGCTTTTGAAAGACTGTTCGAATTTCAATAAAAAAATTGAGTACCTTTCAATTATATTCCCAATAAATTTATCATTCGAACCCCATAGTATTATTTCGCAATTATGCAAATTTCTGTATTTCACGCGTGTATTCCCGGGTGCAATGACAAATTTGAATTCACGCGCCAAAAGTAGTGTTGATCTACTTAGTTGAATTAGGCATTGTAAATAACTAAGTTTTATTATTGTGTGGAATGACTAGATACGAGCTAATATTTACCGTCTGAACCGGAGCGTCGTCGTAAAATTTTCGGTAAACGGCGATAGTAGGCGAGGTAAATACAAATAAAATACAATTTACAACAGTAGGTACCTAACTAGTCATTCCACACGTCTCCGACTATACTTTAATCTTTGCCTTTTTTGATTTCTTCTTTTTTTTAATTGTATGGCTTCCATCGCTGTAGATCTTTAGCTGTAGAATCTACAGCTAAAGATCTACAGTGTAGATCGATTGATTTCGAAATCCGAACCAGACTGTCATCGAACTGCCAAAATAACAACAGTGTTTTTTTTTTAATTAGCTGGAGTGGTATACTGAAATTTTAAAACTCGTATCTCATCTCAACTCAACGTATGCCAAATACCTACGAAATGTTACTT
This sequence comes from Drymonia ruficornis, assembly GCA_947859195.1. Taxonomy (NCBI): domain Eukaryota; kingdom Metazoa; phylum Arthropoda; class Insecta; order Lepidoptera; family Notodontidae; genus Drymonia; species Drymonia ruficornis. Next base: position 4,192,673 of record OX401924.1, on the reverse strand, counting down.
TTCACCTGCAAGCGATTCACGCGTTGAAGAGTTAAGTGTAAGTATGTGGGTTAAATGTTTGTCGTTTTTTATAGCACCTGCTTTATTTTCTTTGGGGTATAACAAAATTAATTCAAAGTTTATACTACTAAGCGATTTATGAAAGAAACCTCTCGTGTCTCTGCAGCTGACGCCGTCATAATTACAGGAATTTAAACTATTGTATAGCGCAACCGTGTCTAACTACACTAGGTACGTTAATTATGGCCTATGGTGACATCGTGGCCCGTTGGTATATCAGCTGCTAGGAATTCCGAGTTATTCCACCTATGACCATTGAAACGTTTTAGGACCACCATTCCACCACGTACTTTATTTATAATCGACGATTTAGAGCCCAGAAAACTACAATCATAAGCTCAGTAGGTACAGCGCAGCGCACTATGATGATATGTAAATGCATAAAATCAGGAAATAATAAAATTACAAATGCATGTATTTGGATGTCACTTCACCTACTGAGCTAACAAGTGACATACTTATTCAACGAATATTTGCTTCTCTAGCTGCTTGAGCGACATACTGCCTTCTAGTGACATGTAAATCAAACTCTTAATATTATCGTAGCAAATGTTCTAAGTTAACCGAGCCAATTCAAACATATGATACCTTGTCCTGAGTTTGGTTCCACGTGTTATTTTCTCTACCATCTAGGTAGCTCTAAAGTGCTGATTATTGCTGATGCCATCATCAGTCATCGGAACCGCGCAAACGTCCAATGACAATGTGACTAGGTATAATCGCCGACTAAACAGCGAACAATCAGTGAAATTACACACTTCTATCTGTTCCCACAGTACGCTGTTGTCACGGCTCGTTTACCGTGGTTGGAGTTTATAATAAGTTTTGACGCAAAATTTACACGCCTATTTACGCTAAGCATTCAAAAAAATAAGTAATAATAAAGGGGGCGTCCATAAATTACGTGAGGCAAGTTTGGTGAGATGTCGTGAGATTTGGCTCGACCCATCACATTTATTTAGTCGCGTATTTATCAATGACGCAGGGACTGTAGGTATTATGATCAGCCACACCGCATACCTATTTCTTTTGTTCGCCATTCGTCTCAGCAATGCAATTAAGTAGACATCACAAAAAGGAAAATACGTGTGCAATTAAAATTGCATGTAACGATTTTTATTAATAAACCTGATTATCAACCTATACCTACTTTAATTATGTAATTAGAGCATATTTTATAACGTTAAGATTATCACATAGCTCTTAAAAAATCGATCAGGGTTAGTGGCTAACTTGGTGTCAGAGTTAAAGCCGCCCGAAAGCCTTTGACCGACCGAAGAACCGACTTTTCACGTGCCCTCCGAAGCACGGACACGCTCAGCTCAAATGCCACTTAAGTGGTCACCTATCTCTGCCTGATCTTGCCAAGCGTTGATTGCAGCTGGCTATGAGCGCTTCGGTCTTGGCATAGAATAGGAAATCGATCTTGGCTTAACAACTGTCATCTCACTCCAGGTATCCGAAGCGAGCTTCGTGACGAGCGTCGAGGAGGCAACCAATCGCGTGGACCAATGCACGCAGACCCCACCGAGCGGCAAGCCGCGCCCGCGCACGCTCCAAAGGTACCACACTACCGACCACATCTACGAGCGGTCGCCACACAGACCGTACCGACTGAAGCACGACCACCGCCCGAAGAGCTTGGCCCTCAATGACTCTTACCCATTTATTTCGAAGCCGCCGAGTTACGAGTATTCAAAGTAAGATTCAAATGGTATTAAGCTTCTGTGACTAACTCGCCGTTGAGGTATGTACGGCCATTGTTTTATGTGTTTGTATATTTGTATTCAAGTAGTTTATTTCTATGCTCTGGTTTTGTTGCCTGCTGATATCGACACCGTGCTTCTAATTTCGTAATTTTCATCTAAAGATGTATGTTTCGCAAATTCCCTCCCGCTGTTGGTACCATTATGACGGCATAGATATATTATTGGTCGCCAATATGATAGATAAGTCTATGTATGACGGTTTATTTAGGAAACTACGATCTAGTATTGTAACCGCCAAATTTGTAGTGATTTTAGCCAGTCTACAATGGTTTTACAAAGCATTTCTAGGAACAAAAGAGATTTGTAATGTCAGTGTAAGTCCATCATAACTTTCTATAAATTTGGAGGTAAGATTTTTTACAGATATTTTCTATTGCTGTAGGTATTAGTATAACAAGTCGATACCTTTGATGACTAATAGGGGTAGTACCATATTGGTAATAGGAGGGGGGAGTACCCGCAAAATGAAATTTACAATGAATTGCTAATTCAAAGTCATCAAAGTGGAGGTGTTTTGCGGAAATTGTTGTCATTATTTGGATTGAACAAAGAAACCGTTGTGTATCACAAAAACAAAATTTGTTATAGCAATTTACATAAGTTACGTCACAAATAGATCATTATAATAGTTATTTACCTGCAGAACCGTCGTAAATATTATTTAATTTACGTAACTCGTCATAAAAAATACTGAATCATTATGTACCTACACTTCCCTTAGGCATTTTGTGATCGGCTTGTTGTTATATTCTAACTTACTACTTAGTTAGCTAGTTCACACGCATAAAACTGATCTTCTCCTTCCGAAAAAATAACACGGGCCCATTTGTGTTCAGGTTTAAGGTAAGCCTGACCGACAGCCCCACGATCTCCGTGACCCCGCCCCACAGCCTGGAGTACGTGTGCTCCAAGGGAGGGACTAGCCCCAACGGCAGCGTCACACCTAGTGGCATGGCGTCCAACAAATCAGCCGCCACTGTGCTATTAAGCCCAGGGTACATGCAGAGCCCGTGTCAATGCAACCAGTCTATTAAGGTGAGTAGGCAGTGCAACATCCACTTCCACAAGATGGACCGACGAACTAGTGAACGCCGCGGGAACCGGGTGCGAGCAGCGCAGGACCGTCGTTGTGAAAACCCTTGGGGGAGGCCTATGTACAGTGGACGGAAGAATTTTAAATGTAGTTAGTGTTGAGATGGAGCTCATAGGATAGTTGAAACCAATGCAAATACCGCTGATGCCGCCTAAGTTGCTTAATTATTGCTCACTTATCAGTGTCTTAATAACTGAATAATTAAATGCGTAACGCCAACATAATATGGGTATTTAGTTGCTCTGCAGGGCTATTGCGTACATCTGTTGACAGCTCATAGTAAACATCACTTTCTTCATAATTGGTGCTAGTAAAACTGGTAACATTCCTTTTGATAAACTTCTTTAGCTTCTCACAGATCTGTTTGCGATTTCAGAGTGTAAGCGAAGTGGCGTTGGCGATGCCGGTGTCTCCCGGCTGGAACGAGGAGTACGCCGGGCGCCGCCAGGAGGAGCAGCAGCAGCAGGACTCAGAGGGGCTCTCGTGGCGGCGGCTCCACATGTCCCGGGCTAAGCTCAAAGCGACGGCCACCACTTCGGAGCTGCTGTCAGGTAATTAACTTCTTCTTATTGAATGGTATATCACAGTTGTTCAAGCTGCCCGAAGGGCTCCGACATAGCTTGACGACTAATGTGATAACAATGCGACACTCGACACTAGACCCTCGGTGTATCTCAGTGTAGCGACACCGCCACTACAACTGTAACAAGGTGTCGCGGTGGTGTAGAAACACAGACACGATGTATACACTTTATGTATTAGTGTCAAGTGTCGTCGTGTATCCCGAGCTTTAGTAACTGAAGATCACTTACGTTTCGGAGGGAGGAGGGGGAAGAGATCTTTGCTAAACGCCTTTAGAGGACATTGCAAGATACGTGCCCATCTAGTATGAAGTTATAAGTTTCCACTATATGCTCATTCCTAGATGCTCGGTCTTGAAAATAAAGTTTCACAAACTTTGTCACTCTTTACTTACTCCTGAAAGAAGTTTGTCCAACAGGATATTTAGCCATCATTTGATAACCATTGTATTATTCCAGGTTTCGCAATGGTAGCCATGGTGGAACTCCAAATAAACGAGCCAACTAACGTACCAGAATGGCTCTTCGTAATGTTCGCGGTGTGCACAACAGTCCTAGTCGCCGTCCACATATTCGCGCTGATGATATCCACGTACCTGTTGCCGAATATTGACGCTGTTAGCAAGATGGAGTCGCCAGGAGGACCGGCTAGGGCGTTGAGGGACTCGCCGCATGAAAGAATGAGAGGGTTCATTGAATTGGCGTGGGCGTTTAGTACTGTTTTAGGTAAGATCCAATGAAGAAACAAGTGTTTTATTAAACATTATTATCAAAAATCTCAGAATAGTTTCACAACAATAAGCTATAGATATATTATAAGTGCTTCTATGAAGTTGATATACCTAAACTGCATGTGTGCTTTGGGCTTATATTGGTTGCCTAGCCATGTTTGGTTGATAATTAATACTAGAAATAGCGTTAGCCTTACTTTTGGAACCAACATGCCCCTTGCCTCTTATTACGACTCAAATGCAGACCTAAAATGAATCGCTGCTGATTCGCAATAAAGGTGGTGGTAAGGGAGAAAGGTTTTCTGTGGCGCTTTTGCTACTAACTACTAACTAATATTTCTCTCATCTCTTGATATGCGTAAAGTCGCAACGTCTTTTTCCAAATAGTGTCTGTTTAATCTTGATAATATCTTCTCTCTTTGCAGGTCTATTCCTGTTCCTAGTGGAGATAGCGATCCTCTGTTGGGTGAAGTTCTGGGACTACTCGTTCGCTGCGGCCACCGCGGCGACTGTCATCGTTATACCAGGTATGGCTACAAATCTGTTCGGGCATCTTAGCCTTTTGCTTGTTTGTATTGGGTTGGCTTCCACTCTAGCCTGATTTATACAGACTAGACTCTAAAACCGATTGGACGAGATTTCACAAATTTCACGTCAAGATTCTGTCCATAAATTACGTGAGGTAGGGGAGAGTGGGTCGAGCCGAATCTCACCCAATCTCACTTGGGGAGAGGCAAATATCACGTAATTTTTGTCCGCAAGAAACAGTAAAATTGCGAGAAAACGTGATCAAGCACAGATAAGTGTATTTAATAATAAATTGCACGTGAGATTAAGGGGGAGGGGGATCAAAAATCGCCTCACGTAATTAATGGACGCCCCCTAAGGAGTGTCATCATACGTAAATTCATTTTTCTGATTTTCTAGCAGAATCCTTAGCAATTCCGCTATATTTCTGTAAAATAGTCACACATTTTACGCCATTCGTGACCGTTTCACGGAAATTTAGCGGATTCTGCTGGAGGGTTGGAAAAATTAATTGCTTTTGCAGAATTGCTGCAATGTTGCATGCTATATTAGACCCCCTGGCGAACCGCCCAACAGGGTCGATTACTTTGATCTCCCTTTGTAGGCGTTATAGGTACATCAATTGGCAAATTAAGTGATTCTTCCCAATTTAATTCCTAATTCTATTTTCATTCCAGTATTAATAGTGTTCGTGGCGTTCGCGATCCACTTCTACCATTCCTTGGTGGTCCAGAAGTGTGAGACCTCGAACCAGGACATAGAACAGTTGGAGAACATGAAGCGAGACCTCGACACCGCTACTGTTAAAGTGAACATGTTCTAGGACCCTATGTGAGCTTTCAGAGGACTTTATTGAAGAAACAGTTTCTAGACAATCTTCAAAAGAATATTCTCCTAGCTAGCCTTTCGTGGATCTTTACAATTGAAAGGTTTTGAGTAGGGAAACTCCTGAAGTGTATATGATATGATATTAGGGACAATACGAATGTGAAGAAAACTAATTGCAAGGGTGATAAAATGTCTTCCTATTAAGTTTTAAGTGAAGGACATTCCGTCAGTAAGCTTCTAAAATATTAAGACATGGGACTGGCAATTCTCACTGTGACGTATGTGATTTGGTGTATCCAGGGCCTTAAGTCAGCCATTGCCATTGAGCTGTCATAGTGATCGACCTTCTGATTGGTCAATTGGTGGAATCAACCGACCAATCAGAGGGTGGTAAAGGACCACAGTGGCCCCACAGTGGATATAAGGCCCAGTTATCTCGCATCGCCTCGCGCGAGCACTCATGTTATGACATTATATCTATACATTCCGACGTCAAAACCGAGTGCTCGGGCGCGGGGTGAGACGCAGCCATTGTGTATTATAAGTGATGTCGATTACAAACAACGAGATTTAACATTTAGTCTGCGTAGTAAACATTCTCTCTAGAAAGTCTTTTGTCGTAGGTACATATTTGTTTTAATTCGTACAAAAAAGCAACGAGATATAATGTTGTTATCACAGATATTACAAACTCTTAAAGTAAATAAAATGGACTAAATATGAAATAATATATGAATTATTTATAAGTAGAAATAATTAACTATGGAGTAAAGTTCAAAAGTACAAATCAATAGAATTTTCACTTTATGCAGCATACGCATAAGGTCAAAAATTGTGCTTTTGATGGTGCTGTATTTTAAATCCCCCAAAGAGTTCCTTTTTAAACAAAACTTAGCTCGTATTAATAAATGCATCTCAAAGTTGAGATCGATCTTAAGATGCCGTTCTGACGTTTAATGTATGGAACATCTGTCAAAAACAGCATCTTAAGTTCGATCTCAATCTTGAGATCGATTTATTAATACGGGCCTTATTCTGTTCTTAAGACTGTAAGCATCTGAATCTATAGGTAAATAATCTCTGAGGACCATGTATTATGAATTGTTAAATCAGTATTTAAAAATGTTAGTTAAATTGAAAAGATTGTTAATTACCGTCAAATGGGGTGAATGGGCACAGTTTTGAACTTTGCGTTCAAATATCACCAGTTATTCTTCATATAATTATACTGAATTTGGTATCAAAACTTGAGTCGCACCTCGTAGATTGCTATAAACTTGACACTAAACCTTAAAAACTATCCAGTTTTACGTAATTATCGAAAATATAGGTAGTTCCTATTTAAACACAAGTAGGGGTCATTAGGGACGTCGTTGTACTAATAGGGAAAAAGCGTTAGGGCTGTCAGATTTTTTTAAAGAATAACTGCAAAAAAGGTTTAGGAAAAAAGAACATTAACTAAACAAAAAGCAGTCTCACATATTAATTATTTTTTATCAGTAGGTTTTTATGTTTAAAGTATAAATTAACACTTATGTTTTAATTAAATTATAAAAAACAAAAAATATTAATAAAAAAATATGCACGAACATTAACAAAACAAAAAAAAATTGTCTTTCATATTAATATTAAGCCGTATGAACATTAAGGATACCAAAATCAGTCTTATATGAAATATTTTAAGACAGACAGACACATAAAAACATATGCCTAGGCGTCAAACACATAACATTTCTTTTCTGCGTCGGTGGTTAAAAATATGATATTCCATTAACAACAAGTGACAACCCTGTCCCTATAGTCCCTTTACTGTCTCTTGTTATACGTCGCCGTGCCTATTTATTAAAAACTACGTCCCTATTGCCCCCGTGTAGTGTTCCTAGAACCCCCCGACGTGTACCGAAAAACCTCGTTGTTTTGAAATAAATTCACAGTCACAGTAAAATCAAGTTTTATCATGTAATAAATGATTTAATTGTAATCACTCCTCGATTTACAGCTTCTAGAATAAATGCTAACTTCGCACACAGTCTTCAAAACTCAGATTTTTCCACAAAAACAAAGTAAATTGATAAGAAACTTTACCCTCTAAGTAGCACTATTTCAGATAATGATTTCAAACTGACTTTTGTGGTATCTATATGTAGTTGTACGTTTTTTATGTGTTTCCATTCGGGAAAATAAATATTCTACTATACATTCTTGCCATTTCATAAGCTGTGACTAGTAGGGTGTTAGAATTATTGTTGCAAATATTTCATTCCCGAAATTTTCCCTATTCCCCCCACGATTCCTATTGACCCCATTTGACGGTATGTAATTTGTAAAGAATAAAGGTAATTTTTTTGAAATATTTTTTTTTTATCCACTCCATAACTCTGAACGACCTTTTTGAAATCGATTTATGAGACGCTGACTAGAAAAAAAAACACTTGCACCCAATATTCTTAAATCCTAACATTTATTTTCTAAAATTATACAAAATCCACCTCATTTTCACATCATTCATTACACACATATTCTTAGTTTCAAGCTATTAGGGGCCATCCATAAATTACGTCACACGAATTTCACGATTTTTAGACCCCTCCCTCCCCCATGTCACAGCTGGTCACATTTGCGAGACTCCCCCCCCTCCCTGTGTGACGTCACATTTTTTTTTAATTTTCAGGCATTTTCATAATTTTTAGTTAACAATTCAAATTTCGGTTTTAATACTTAGATTTTTAAATGTGTCGTCACAACACTTAGGACCCCTCCCACCCCCTTGTCACACAATGTCACATTTCGTCGACCCCCTCCCCTTTACGTGTGACGTAATTTATGGATGGCCCCTTATACATAAAACAAAATAAAAAATAAGGCCCCATTCACAATGGAAGCGCGGGTGGGGGCAGCGATGATTCGAGCGGGTAGGAATTAATCACACCGCGCCTTCGTTCGGTTTCATTGTGGAGGACCTCGATACTTTAGACCGATATTAATAATCCGATCTATTTCTAAGGTCGAACTTGGAAATACCATTCTTATATTTTCTAGTTGACCGAGAAGAACTAGACAAACAAGAAGAGTTGTTGTTGTCTATGGTGAATTTATTCTGCCAATTTTTGAGGATGCACCTCAGGCCTACATAGGGTGTTACACTAATCGATCAATCGACGGTAGACTTATCGATCGAAGGTAGAATGAGAATTTTCGATGGATTGTTATGGTAACACCCTAAGGGCAAAGTTCACCAACATACTAAACGGACTGTTAGATCAGTGAACGCCTGTTACCAGCACATCAAACAATAACGGTAACTTCTCAAATTGACCGTAGGTTTCTTGACCAGGGGTACTTCTTAGAAGCAAAGTCCACTATTTATCAGAGTTATTGTACTAAATTACCTAGATCTCATAAGCGAGTTAGTTCTCAGAGTAAGATTGACTTGTTAATACCGGCCTTACAATAGTGAGGTTAACAGTGTTAATAAAATTAAACCACCGAATATGTTCGGAAGAATGTCAATATAATGACCCATGCAGAACAGCTATGACACATTTGTGACACAAATACGGTGATTGAATCGGACTATGACACTAATTGCCGAGTTCACCAACACACTAACGAACCATTACAGAGTAACCGCTTTTAACACATCCGGTTACTGCTCTAACGGTCTGTTAGTGTTGGAGAACTCGGTCCTAATTCTGTTGTCGTAAAATCACGGACAAACTTAATTTGGCAGATCAATATGTTAGCTCTATGAGAAGGATGACAATATGGTTAGTTTAGTCCAAGTTTAGTTCAACAGAATCAGCACCTATGCTACCATAATGTAGATGAAAATGTCACCAGAATTCAACCGCGACTTATCTCTCGTCTCATTATATCTTTATAATGAAGAAAGAGACTTCGTATGTAAAAATATCGTCTTATCGCTGTCGCCTGTCGGAATACAAGGATATAAGGTATAGAGAATATTTACATGTAATTAGTCATAAGCATTTTTAGTGCTCCAGTCCTTAGTACTAAGTAAAATTTTAGAAGTGTCAAAAAATAATTACGTTACATTTGCACATTATTTAAACGAGCTGCTTAATTATGTACTGATACTTAATACTAAAGGGGGCGTCCATAAATAATGTGATGCGTTTAGGGGGAGGGGGTAGAGCCAAATCTCACCCAATCTCACGTGGGGGTTTCGGCAAATATCACGTAATTAATTATTTTCCGCACGAAACAGGATGAACTTCAAAAAAAAAAGGGTTAAATTGAAAAAACATGTTTCTCCACTAAAATATGGCTTTTATAAAATCTCACGTGAGATTAGGGGGGTGGGGTAGGGAATCGAGCCTAATCTCACGACATCTCACCGAGAGGAGAGTGGGCGGGACCAAAACCGCTTCACGTAATTAATGGACGGCCCCAAACAAATATAGTTCATAATCATGATATTGAATAACATATGATGAAAGTTATTACACTGTGCACTTTTTATTGAGGAAAAGCCAGTGAGGAGTTAGTTGGAAATTCGTATACGCATTTTTGCTGGTAAACTTTCTTACCACATGTTTTCACTAACAAAACATTGATACTAATTTATGGTTTTAATCATAGACCAATTACTAAGGGGACTGGGTCTAAGCAACTCGGCCGAGTGGTCAGCCGAGTACTAACATCGACATAAAACGAAGCGAGTACTTCAGCTATTTACCGGTAGATAGATGCCACGCAACCCGAGAAAATGACCACGCGTTGTTTCATAGAGATACTAAGAACTAAGAACGTCTCTTCTAATTAAAATCTCTATGGTTTTGACTCTATTACATGCTGTCAAAAAAATAGGAGACAAAATCACTATAAATGTTTCGCATGTGAAATGGTTATACAGACCCATAGATATCAGCTATCGAAATAAAACTGTATTGAAATCAGTCCATCCATTTGGCAGCTATACTTACAGTGTCTTATTTTTGTATTGCTTCGTCCAGCAGCGGATTGATCCAGTACTGTCCTATTCGCAAATATCCTATTAGCAAAATGTCCCATTGGTGTAACATCCCAACAGGGATATTTTAGAGTGGGACCTTTTGGCAACAGAATCTTTTATCAAACACTATACACTTTTAACAAATAAATGTACTTTTAGAATTTTACACCCAATAAAATGCAAACAGTATAAAAACTCATAAAGGTACAAGGTGTCACAGTCTTTGATGATGTTTTAATATGATTGTCACATTTCTACGTCTTCCTCAATAGGATGTCGCGGTACTAGAACACCATTCCTTCGTGGAGAATCATTATCTTCTGAATTCTTTTCTTCTTTCAACTTCAGAATATGGTCTCTGGGTTTCCATATTACTAGTGACATGTGGGGTTTCTCCAATCTGAAAAGCAATAACAGTATGGATTGAGGAAAGGCTCCATGCAGGGAGGATTAGGGCCCGGCCCTGAAAATAGAGTAAAGATGAAGAATACAGTCCGATTATAATAGCCGGGACATAACTTGAGCCCTCTGTGGAAGTGTGGGGACCTAATAAACATACAAAATGGCACACCCTGCCGTTCTGCTTGCCCAACAGACCCAAAACTTCATAAGCTGATGCACAAGGCAATCCTCACACTATCAAAGAATGATCATGTTACATACCAGCCAAATCTATTTTGGAAATATCTTTTTCATAATTTGCCCAGCAGGCCGATTGTGTAACTTTTTCGTCAATGTTTCAATGGGGTTTTTACATCCCGTGTTGCTTTTTCAATTGAAATTGTTTGAAATTGGGAAGAGTGAAGTCCAGACTCATCCGGATTTCAAACAATTTCAATTGAAAAAGTAACACGGGATGAATGAAACCAATTGAAACATTGACGAAAAAGTTACACAATCGGCCTGCTGGTCTAGATATAACTAGGATTATCCCAGTCTATTGTACAGTACTCTAGACCAGCGTTTCCCACTTGGTAGGTCGCGAACCGGGGACCATCAAAATAAAATACCGGGTCGCAGCATTCCCTCCTTGTTTACAAATATTGCATAATAAATAGCCGATACCGAAATATAGTTCGAAAAGTTATAGTAAAAACATTTTTAAACTTTTGAGTGGGTCACGAAGGGGCAGTATGAAAATTACCAGGCCATGGCAGAACAATGTTTGGGAGACACTGCTCTAGAGTTTTGTGTGTTAGTCAAGTTATATTTATATCCTCACCTCTCAATAAGAGTGGCTGGTAACAAAGGCTCCTCTTGCAGCTTCTTCAGCTCATCGGAGAGCACTATCGTGTGTCCTTTCAATTTCTCGCAAACTGGCGATGCAGACTCCATGCCTACATCCATTACATCGTCATTCGCTAGGGTGTGAGACGTGTACTGGGACGATATATGAAGGCTGTTTAGATGGGCGGCCATCTTCTCTTCTGTTATTAGCTGTTTGGCTGGTCTAAAATAGAGTATATCTTTAGGTAACGAAATACCATTTATTAACAATGGTACTGCGCTCAGACATTAGCATCTATTGCAAAGCTTTGTTTGCTAAATGCAAATATGGGGGGGGTTGCTATAGATTGCATCTCAAACGGACTGTGTAATGGTAACACAGCAGCAAAATTGGCTTAGTAATCTGCACGTAATCACTGTACTCTACAATGGCTCACACCAAGCAGACCACTCATAAATCAAGAGAGGCCAAGGAAACAGGCTGACAACAAAGGCTTCACATAAGGCTGTGTTAACACATTGACTGTCCATGCATTACATGTAATGAATTTTCAGTCTAGCTGCGACGTCCGCGCATTATATGTAATACACAAGCCAATGTTTTCATTGAAGATGATAGATCTAGCTTACAAGTCCAGTCCAATAAACGCCATTCAGTAAACTGAATGGCCTGAATGGCGTTTTTTGGACTGGACTTGTAAGCTAGATCTTTGATTTTCAACAGACGTATGAACAAATCAGATTATTTAAAAAACATGTTGGACGTACGAGCTTGTGCACCCAAAATAGGCTGGACAGTCAACGTGTTAAGTATCCTCATTGCTACAGGCCCGGTGTGGTGGCTCTGTATGAGGTCCAGGCTTAGTAGTCGGAGTAGGTGTTAGGAGCGCTTTCCTACGCCTGTAGCCCGCTTCGTATTCGTTTGAGAACTGGTTTAAACTACTCACATGACAGGTTCTACGTCCAAGCTCTTTCTCTTGCAATGGATAACCGGTGACATCTTAGGCTCTATCGGGGGCTGTTGGCCAGTGAACTGGACCAGCTGTGGCGGCGACGTCAGGCCCCACGACATGCCCTGCACGTTCCACGGGGTTCCGGTGGGCGCTGGCATCACATGGGGCTCCGGTATACCACGATTGTAGGGCAATGCCAAAGCCTGCTGTGCCAACATTTGTTTCGCTAGCTCATCCGACTGATTATACGGAAAAGGATATCCATATACATCCATTTTCAGTTGATTTAAATCCCACTGCACCGAATTCAGGTTTTACGGACCAAATAAAACTCAGAACTGCAGCAGGTAAACTTATTTTGTGATTTTTATAAACGCGACAATAAAAATAACAATAAAATTATTGACAGCTGTGGTATTTTCATAAAGAAAGTAGAATGTTCGTGAAATTTCTATAACTTATGGTAAGTTTTTTTAAGGCTGGCCACATCCTTGTATTTAGTCGATTTTTATTCAATCTCTTTTAGAACTCTATGGTCTTAACCGTCTCCATGCCCAATCATTGCCCAAATTTAGGTAATCTTGCCCAATAATGTAACAGCCCAAACGTCAGTGATCAATCAAACTCAAATCAAACTGTCAAAAATAGTTGCGTTGTGTTGTGTGTGTTGTGCGATTGCGACTTGCAACTTGTGCCGCCTTTCACTTTCGTGTTTTATTGTAATTTATATTCATTTCAGAATTAAAACGTAACTTAGTTCGTCTTTGTGAGCATATTGTAACAATTGATCACGATAATGGTGTTACTGATTCAGTAGGCAGTGCCGTATACGCAAGTAAAATGGGCTTAGACTTTGACGTCTTCGAATTTTGCAAAAAACTGCGGCAAAACCGGCCTCCGCCGTATCAATGCCCTTTGGAAAAGTGTGACAAGGTGTACAAGAGCTTATGTGGACTGCAGTACCACCTAGTTCATTATGACCATGACAACCCCACGCCAGCGACGCCCGCGGTGGCTAGCAACCGCAAAAAAGGCAGGGCGAGAGCTGCGGTGCCGACCGGTGATATCGCCCTCCAGAGCCCTCCGAAAGAAGCTCTAACATTCGCAGAAGCACAGAAAGTTGTGCAGTTTGAAATTGATGGCAAGATTAGTAGAATCCCTATAGATCAGCCATTGCCAATAATGTCTTTGGAGGAATGGGAGAAAAAAAATGCTGAGTTGGAGAAGCCTCTGCCTGTGGTGGAGCCGCCAGCAGAGGCTCATGTTAAACTGCCTGAAGCTAGTTTCAAGGTAAGAATTTTTTTATCTGGCTTTTTAAAGCTTGCATCTATAAATTATCTATGTAGAATAAGTATGTAAATAATTCCATGATTTACATACTTATTGCTCAATCCCAAAAGCAAAAATATATTAATTAGAAGAAGTAAACTGACAGGTGATCATGTTAGTTCTTAAAGTAAAGAAATTAAGTTTTTTTGGCTAATCAAAAAATAACTTTTAGGCTTCATGAAATCAAATAACTAGTGTCCGACCGAAGATTCGGTTTCGGTTTCGGCCAGTTTCGGCTCAAAATTCTAGTTTCGGCACCAGTTTCGGTTTCGGCAGAAAACCCACCGAACCTTTCGGCCGCGCCGAAACTCTGCGATCGTGAATTATTGCGCGTCACTTAGTTGATTTCGGGAGAGTTCGTGTCCCGCGTTGCATCCGCCATCGTCAGCTTACAGATCGCCGGCCGGTCCGGCGTGATCGTTTTGTGAGTTTAGTGTTATTTCTCGCTTTATTGGCCTTTATAAAGCATTTAAGTTCTTTCCGTTGAGTTATTCACTCGGATTTATGAATGATGAGAATTAAGTATGTAAAAGAAAGAGGTTATATATTATATTTGATTCACACATTCATCATTTATTTATTACTTATGTTACGGTACATTTGTTTTAGGTTATTGTAGTTGGATGAGGTTTTAAATTACCCAAACAACTACCAGCTATGATTTAGCTGTGTGTGACCTTCAGATACATCATTTTTATTGGTAAAATAATTTGCTGTTGCCCCTATATTTTTGAGAATCGATCTGAACGTGAAATACCTATCTACTTAAGTGGAAAATGAAAACGGGGGTTAAATATATTACAATTACGATTGCCACCCTAAATTATAAAAAAATATGAAAATCCCACAAAAACCCTAAATTACCAACTGCAATTAAAATTTAAAATGATCTCAATTAATGTTAAATTTAGTCTTAAACATGTTGTGATTATAAACGCAATCGTAATAATCAAATAATGAGGTTCTTTTTTATAATGTAAGTGTTTATTATTGACAAATTTTTGTTCCAAGAAGTGTTAACATGATTGTTATTTTGTGTTTATATAAATCAGAGCAGTAATATTAAAAAAATATAAAATAATAATAATATATTAATATTATTATTAATAATTATATTTTCACATACTTCAATTATTGTTTTTTATTTCATTTAACACATTCTAACATTTCTAACTGTCAATATAAGGGTATAAAATAATCAAAATTTCAGTAAATAAAAGATTTTTAACTTGTCTGTAAAAGGTTCGGTTTCGGTTTCGGTTTCGGCCGAACCTAAAACAGATGCCGAAGATGCGGTTTCGGTTTCGGTTTCGGCAGAAAATCCTGTTTCGGTCGGACACTACAAATAACTTTAAGTAAAATTGATGAAAAGATAATTAATTTTAATGTCACATACCTCACCCTAAAATCAAAATCACTTCTCAGTTTAATGATATTGAACGTCATGTTACTTAATCTCATTTGTTGTTTTGCCCCAGCTCATCCCAGATTACAATGAACGAGTATGTGATGCGCCACCTCGGCCAAATGCCTACATTCGCTTCATTGAGAAGTCGGCCGAGGAACTAGACGGTGAGGTGGAGTATGATGTGGACGAGGAAGACACAGCGTGGCTAGCCATCATTAACAAGACGAGGGTGAAGCAGAACTTGCCACCGGTGTCCGTAGACTCCCTAGAGCTGCTCATGGATAGATTGGAGAAGGAGTCTTATTTTCAAGTTAGTAAAATAAGGAAACAAACCCATAGGTATAGTTCTTGCAATTCACGAAGGCGAGTGGCCCTTGGTTGTGTTCGACATGTACATACACATTGTGACAGTGTGCGGTGCGTCGCGGCGCCGTAAACGCACACTGTCACAATGTGTATGTACACATCGAACACAACCAAGGGCCACTCGCCTTTGTGAGTTGCAACAACTATAATATAACTACTATAACTATAATTCAGAGTGAATTTCTCAAAGGTGCAGAAATCTGAAACTATAGGAACTCCAAACAAAGCTCAAAGGAGTCTTAGGGTAGGTTTGAATGAAAACTATAACTGCATCTTCTTCATTTTGCTAATTTTATGGTGCAATGACAAGTCACCTTACCTTAAGGGACCAAGTCCAGTTTAAGTCCAAGAACTCCATCCATTAGATTTATTGGGTTGGATTTTAGTGGATTGGAAGAAAGTGGCTATGTAACGAGAACAATAGATAGTAGAGGGAGAAATCTTTGGCCAGTAGACAGACAAATTGGGTTATAAAAAAACCGGCCAAGTGCGAGTCGGACTCGCGCACGAAGGGTTCCGTACCATTCTATAAAAACGGCAATCATGTCTGTTGTATGGGAACCCCACTTAAATATGTGCCAGCATTCAAGTCAATATTGATAAACACATTATCTATTTGAGTATAACCCGTTGTGGTAACAACACGAGGAAGTTTTGAATTTAAACCAATATGGTCAAAATATTTTTTTAAAGATGCATTCTCATTAGATTCCAGTAAGTCTACATTAAAATCCCCGCACACTATCGTCGGAGGCAACGGGAGTATTCTGCCATCAAATATGACACTATGAAAGCAATACAACAATTTCCAATCGATCGAAACCTAGAGATAACGCAAAACTTGTCAATAGCAGGCGAATTTTGGTCGTGACTATATTGCGATCTGAAAAACGAAACCATAGCGCGATCTAGGAGCTCATCTAGCGTCATCTAGTGGTGCGTAGCGGTACTATTATTTTATATATTATGAGGTTCTTATTTAATATTATCTTTGTTATAGCAACAATTATTTACTCTTTGCCACCTCACTGCCATAAAAAAAAACTGCTCAACATCAGGCGGGCTGTACGCTTTTTCGCCACCTCAGTCCCATAATTGTTAGTACACACCTGCAATAATAGGTACATAAAGTACACAAATAAATAAATACACATTCTGTGAAAAACTATTACAACGCCATCTATAGTTCTAATACTCTGTGCTTGAAACTCCGAATGCATTTGAAACTTGATTTACAAATATGTTTACGTACGTAAACAATGTATTTGCACAAATCAGTTTAGTGTTAACATTATTTTAATTTAAGCTGTGGGCGACAAAAAAAATGCGAATTACTCAAAAAAAAAACAACTCATAGTAAGATTCAAACCTAATACCCACATACACGTGGACTAACGCCTTAACCATACGGCTAAGATGATCTCTAGTATTGCACTCGAATTATTATACTACTTATGACACTGTAATGCCAATGATATCATAACAATGTTAGATGGCGCTACTTTGACTGGTACTATTAATTTAAAACTTATTTATGGGTCAAAAATGTAGTTTTACATTTCTTTTTTTTGTCAACAATTTATCTAAAATATGTCATAATGATCACTCATGGTTAAAATGTTAGTTTTCTCTTTATATATTGTTTAATTTATGAGTTATCAATAAAAACGCCAAAAATATCGAGTTTATTGTATGGGGACCCCCTTTATTTTTAAGTTTTATTTTATTTTTAGTATTTGTTGTTGTAGCTGCAACAGAAATACACATTCTGTGAAAATTTCATGTCTCTAGCTATTACCGTTTGTTAGATACAGCCCGCTGACAGACAGACGGACAGACAGACAGACAGACAGACAGACAGACAGACAGACAGACAGACAGACAGACAGACAGACGGACAGCGTAGGCTTAGTAATAGGGTCCCGTTGGCACCCTTTGGGTACGGAACCCTAAAAAGCAGATTTGCAAAAAAACAGGAAATTTAAAATGAAAACTGATTAAAACGTGTTTAAATCATTGATTTTAATGAGAAGGAATAAATGACCGTGTTTAAAACATGTTTTAAATGATTAAAACATGTTTTAAACACGGTGATTTTTTTGTAACAACCCTGTAAAAAAGACCCTATGTTAAATCCTAGGAAGTCGTGTTAAATTGACTTTGAAAGGCTCATTACTACTCTATTACACATATGTATTACTTTTTAGTTCATAAACTTTTAGTTTTATTGGGTTAGTTCTTCGCAAGTTTCAATGACTCACCTGTAACAAGTGGCCATGATATAATATTCTTAATTCGAATGTTATCACCGCAGGCAACCCAGAACGGGCAACAGACAGCGGCGGCAGTGGACGAGGACGCCGTTTGTTGCATCTGCATGGACGGCGAGTGCCAGAACACCAACGTGATCTTGTTCTGTGACATGTGCAACTTGGCTGTGCATCAGGACTGCTATGGCGTAAGATATTTTATGCAATTTTTTTATATGTATAAGGCCCTTCGGACACGGGTCGTAAGCGTAGTCATCTCGTAAGCGTATCGTTAAGACACAACGAGTACGAGACGTGCCGAGTTCTACAAACGACTTGTAGCGTAGACATATTGTTTTGTAAGCAAATTCTAGAATCTTTCACTCGCTCACTGTCCAAAATTTATGAAGAGAACGTTCTCTTAATAATCCAATTTAGAATGTGTGAAAGGTATGGACAGTTCTAGAAATTGCTTACAAAACTATACGTCCATGCTACGAGTCGTTTGTAGAACGAACGTTTATGTGCGAGTCCAACACGCACTTGGCCGGTTTTTTTTATTGGTTCTAGATACACATATGTTGTGTTTTGTGCCAGCTTGTTCTAAATTCATGCGAATTCTTTTTAGGTACCTTACATACCCGAAGGACAGTGGCTATGCAGGAGATGTCTGCAATCACCGTCGCGTCTAGTGAACTGCGTACTCTGCCCCAACACTGGAGGTAACAATGATATGCTAAAAAAACTGACTCAATACGACAAGTGTACATTCACGCATTCATACTTAGTGCAAAAGCTTTGACGACCGCTTGTGGCAATGGTTTGGACCGCTTGTTGGCCTTTTAGTAGTTGGTCCTGGTCTGGTGTCACTGGGATCGACCCCAGTTCATTGTACAGTACCTATAGTGCAAGCTTTGTTTAGTTTGGGACCATACAGTTGGTGTCTTTGTCTGGCGATATTTATTATTTATTTTTAACTTACTTGTGCCTGTTAAAAACCTGAATTTAATTTTTATAACAGGCTGATCGTACTACGCGAGCGTATCGCTCAGTTTAAGGGTTGTGATGTGTATTTTGTGTGTATGAAAGAATGATTTTTATGTAAAGTTTCGTGTTTTTTAGGTGCATTCAAACAGACAGACCAAGGGACGTGGGCGCATGTCGTGTGCGCCCTCTGGATACCTGAAGTGCGTTTCGCTAATACTGTATTCTTGGAGCCGATCGGTGAGTATTCTCATTAAATTCTTAAAGTATGTAAAAATACACAGAATAGTTGGCTAAGAATAATGACTAAGAAACAGGCAGTATTTTTCCAAAATATATACCATGACTATGAAACAGGCAGTGTTTCTCCAAAATATGCTATGACTAAGAAACAGGCAATATTTCTCCAAAATATGCTATGACTAAGAAACAGGCAGTGTTTCTCCAAAATATGCTATGAATAAGAAACAGGCAATGTTTCTCCAAAATATGCTATGACTAAGAAACGGGCAATGTTTCTCCAAAATATACCATGACTATGAAACAGACAGTATTTCTCCAAAACAAACCATGACTAAGAAACAGGCAATATTTTCCCAAAATATTCTATGACTAAGAAACAGGCACTGTTTCACCAGAATATTCCATAACTAAAAATCAGGCAGTATTTCTCCAAAATATACCATAACTAACAAACAGGCAGTGCACCTTATATGCACGGCCCTTTGAATGTTTTCAAACACTCCTGCTAGTATGTTCCGAGTACTAGCATGTCCTATAATCTCGGTGCACAGACTCGATCGAGATGATCCCGGCGGCGCGGTGGAAGCTGCAGTGCATGGTGTGCAAGCAGCGCGGCGCGGGCGCCTGCATCCAGTGCCACAAGAGCAACTGCTACTCCGCCTTCCACGTCACCTGCGCGCAGCAGGCCGGGTCAGTCATCACATTCATATTGACCTTATTTTAAAAACCGGCCACGTGTGTCACGTGACACTCGCAATGTAGAATAACCCCCTATAGAGGGGGAGCCCAGAGTGCAAACTGTGGATTTACTCCGGCGTCGCCCAGACCTATTAGATTCGGTAGATGAGATGATAGGAAGACTACATTGGTCTAGATGTTTCCACTTTCAGCGGTGGGGGAAGCGTCTACATGATAATTAAAAAATTAAAAAAAAGAAGCAATGACATGAATGGTAAAAAAACCCTTCTACGGCTCCCCATCTACTATAATTTGAATATTGAATCATTGGCATCGTTTTAAACTATGACTTTACACATGATTCAGAATATTTTGGGACAATAAATAAAATCTATTGATAAAAAATATTGCTCGAGTAAGCAAATAAGAAGCAAACCAGTTCACTGTTATCCCTTACGTGGCCAATAAATTTGTATCAATTGATTTATTAATTAATATTCTGAATCATGTACACCGTTTAAAATGATGCCCATGATTCCCAATTCACACTGAATAAAAAGTTATGATGGACGGATGTCCATCATCCACTGGTATTAGATCATTGATTGCAGCTGGCTATGAGCGCCTCAATATTATTATAACAGCAATGCTCTGATTTTAGTTTGTACATGAAGATGGAGGCGGCGGGCGCGGGCCGCGACCCCAGCCAGCCGGTGCAGGTCGCCAAAATGGCGTATTGCGACGCGCACACTCCTGCGCACGTACTGCAGGTATATCACATGACATGGTCGTTATAACATCCACTTCATTTGATATTAATATTTTGCAGTGATTGAGCCGGAAGCCCAACCTCCTTCCGAACCTCTTCTTCTTTATTGTATACTTATGACTGAATGACGTGATTTTGGTGTGTAGCCTGTGCCGCCATCTGTCTCCACATCTCTCTGTTTTGCGCCATTGGTATAATTGACTGCAAGGTGGCTCCTGCTGCCTCTTGAGTGGTGTGTGTTCATCGCGTCGGTGAGCGCCCTTGCCTCTCTTTCCTTCCACACAGCCAGTGATAATCAGCCTCTCTAGACTGTCTGACTGTCAGGTCAAGCGAGACCCTTCCGACCTAAGAGCACATCAAGAGGCGTAGAAACAAGTGTAAACTGCACCTAGGAGTGGCAACCACTAATATCTAAAATATAGTTTGCGAAAATGTTACATAGTTAGTTACTTATTTGAGATATTACAATGTTTCAAAATTGGCGGGGACAAAGGTGTTCGAATTTCAATAAAAAAAATATATCATTTTATTCTATTCCCGATACTCGTCCAAACCCCCAAGTGTTATATCGCACTTATGATACACCTTGTATAAAGTCCCGGCGGTAATAAGGTGCAAGCCGTACTAATCCACCAAGCCAACTAGGCGCCTATCAAATGACGTCACCCGCACAAAAAAGGCGGGTAGCGGTGTGCGGGCGGGAAGCCGCATTCAACCCGAGCGCCTAGTTAGCTTGGTAGAGTAGTTATATCATTCTGATGTTTTATAGGAGAGGCGAGCGCAGGAGTCTGAGGGGGACACCAAGACTAATGATTTGACCGCAATTCGACAGAAAGGCAGGGATAAGATAAAACAGGTAATTATAATTTTTTTTTATTCCCAAGGTCTCTATCACGGTTGTTGCATCTTGTATTATATAATTCTTAAGCCCGCCTCATACATACGGAATTTCCGTTCGGAATTTCCTTTCGAAATATCGAATCGGGGATTCCGAACGCAGTAAATCCATCCAAATGTATGGACGTATCGCGTTCGGAAACCCCGATTCGATATTTCGAAATAACGGAAATTCCGTATGTATGCGGCGGGCCTTATACTGTATTTCCATATGTGTGTCAATCTGGGGGCAGCTAATTACTATTTTATTTTTACAAAAAATAATGGAAAGTCGAATATAGAATTTTCTGTGGGTTGAACTTTTACTGTTCCATATAAATGATACGCATAAAACAACTCTTTCAAACGCACTATGTGTCAACCCTGGGGGCAGACCTTTGCTTTTGGGCCAATTTGCTCATTCTCCTTTGCCAGACCGGTTGGGTGCTTTATGTAGACTGCATAAGGTCCATAAAATTTCTGTCATAAAGTTTCTGGTGATGTGCGGCCGGCCTAAGGGCCTCCGCAGACTTGCTACATTTAGCATCGGCGATTTTGCGACTGCATCGATGCTGCATCGTGTTTTGGCGACTCTCTGCGTTCGATCGCAGTATCAAAGTCGCGCGATTTTGCGACTTCCTGCGATCGGACGCAGCGTCTGCTCCGATACTGATCCGGTAGCCTGTGGTCAACATGAAAAATCGACAACATGAAAAACCGGCATCCGCAAGTGTGCGGGGTGTAGCGTTCAGTCGCTGCATCGAGCTTCTGAAAAGCGACTAAGTCGCCGATCGCCGATGCTAAAAGTAGCAAGTCTGCGGTGGCCCTAAAGGGTGTGTTGTTGTTGTGTAGGCGCGTCGCGCGCTGGCGCTTAAGCGCAGCTGGGCGCCGGTGGTGCTGGTGCCGACGCTGGCGGCCGCGCGCGTGGCCGAGCTTGCTGCGCGCGCGCCCGGCCCAGCACCCGCCCGCGCCGCGCTCATGAAGAGGCTGCTCGCCTACTGGACGCTCAAGCGACACAGCAGGAACGGCGTGCCGCTGCTGCGCCGCCTGCAGTCCCTCACCACACACCACGGTCAGTCAACAACACTACCACACTTCCACAAGGACAACACTATACAGGGAATCGAATAGTGTCACTATGCAACATTGCCAGTGCAATTAATTTTTCTAATCTTCTACCAGAATCCGCTAAATTTACGTGAACTGGTCACACATTTGTGTGACTATTTTTACAGAAATTTAGCGGTATTGCTAAGGATTCTGCTAGAAAATCAGAAAATAAATTGCATTGGCAATGTTTTATAGTGGAGCTATTAGACCTCCTGGTCTTTGTAATAAAACAGACAGCAGTGTTTCTGTGACAATCGGGCTATACTGTTATTTTTGTCTCCCGCGTTGCAACGGAGGGAAGTGGGTAATCTTCACATAATGACTTGCCCTCCTACGATATAAAATATTGAAGCCAGGTTTTCATTACAGGCAGCAGAGGCATACAGGATGGTACAGTCAACGTTCGAGAGCTGTGCAATCAACTGAAATACTGGCAAAGGATACGGCAAGACCTAGAACGAGCCAGGTAAATCTATTAAAAAAAAATCTTTCACTAAGGGTCAGTTTATTGGCTCGAGCCGACATTACGCTATGGCAGGGTTTCTCAAACTTTCGGCTCCACGAACCCCTGTTAAAGTTTCCAGGTGACAGCGAACCCCTTAACTAACTAATTAAATCCCCCTCCCCAAAAGAAAATAATAAAATTTACTCTTGAAGAAAATAAGGTTTTATTTCAATAAAAGGTAACAAATAAAGTACCAAAACAAATATGTTTTTAATGTTAATGTGATGGGTCTGCTTGTTTCTTGTCGCGAATGGAGTCAATTTTCAAAGCCACCATCACGTAAATCTTGTCGCGAACCCCCTGCCGTCGAATGGCGAACCCCCGGGGGTTCGCGTACCCCACTTTGAGAAACCCTGCGCTATGGTAATACGGTTCTTTTTTCAATGGAGCCAGTGCATTGCTCGCGCATTTTTCCGCTCTGTCTGAACTGACCCTTACGGTTCCCTTTTTTTACTCTCGTGGTATGGAACCTTAAATAGCTTGTTGTGTGTGTCAGGTTGTTGTGCGAGCTGGTGCGCAAGCGCGAGCGTCTGAAGGCGGAGTACACGCGCGTGTGGGAGCGCTGCGTGCTGCACGCGCTGCTGGCGGACCGCGCCGCGCTGCACAAGCTGCTGCAGCGCCTGCGCCAGCGCGACGCCAGCGACATCTTCACCGAACCCGTCGACTTGAACGAGGTGAGTGTGTACTATCGCTGTTATTACGCCTGCGCAGTTTAACATTTCTTTTCATGTGAACGAACATAATTTGGTATAAAAATAATAATCGAATCTTATAGTAGAGTTTCTTAGTAAGTTTATGGTTATTTTATGAATAAAAATACTTCCTGTGCGTTCTTGGAAAATTGCACGTACGTTCACGTTATTATTGCAGTTATATTTATAAACGACTGCGTAAATAATTAAAGTCAATGTGTAAAACCTATCACGTTGGGTTCTGACTATCTAGTGAAACGTGGGCTTTGAGTTGGTTAATACCTCCACAATGTGGTGGTGTATGGCCACTCAAGCCTCTGACTACCCCCGAATGAAGATAAAAGTCGTGACGTTACATTTCATTTCATTTCAATGTGTAAAATTCGTTAGGCGGTTGTAACAACTTTGCCATTCAAAGTTCGTTCGGAGTGCTCAGTTTGGTTGCAAATTTTTTATAGAAAACACTGACGTATGTACCTTTTTGTAGTGCATGTGAACTTTAATTGTAATAATGTTTACTCCTTAATCAATAATTTAATTCGATATCAACATGGTATAAGATGTTATTTGTATTTTTGAAAGACGTTCTGCCGGTGGAACTTTGTTCCCAATGTAAAGCCGAATCCTATTTATTTATGATCCTAGGTCCCGGACTACAGTACAATAGTGAAGCACCCGATGGATCTGAGCACGATGGGCAAGAAGCTGGACCGCGGCGCGTACAAGACCATAGACGATGTAGAGGCAGACTTCAACCTCATGATCGAGAACTGTCTTACTTACAACAACAAAGATACTGTGTTCTATAAGTGAGTATCGACTGCTTTTTTAATTAATTTATTTATTTATTTCAGTCAACGTAACATATAGTATAGTATATGCGAAAGCGTGTATAGACTCCTTTTAGATTTAAGACTATGTTATTATCATTGTATGTGTTCCGAATTAAATACAGAATAAATTATGTTGCTCTACCGTTCTACCGGTACAGACTTCTGCTTTGCCTCGTGCTCTCGTTACATGGGCCATTAGATATTTAAATCATGTACATAGCAACATAAAGTGCGTCCGTCCTTTCGCATTACCAGCAAACCGCGGGATTCCACGGAAGCGTAAAAGCAATATATTTTTTAAAAATTTGTCGATTAAGGTACTTATTTTAAAAAAGTGTTCGAATTTAAATATTTTGTATACCATTTAATTTTATTTCCGACACGCTTCCAAACCCTGAAGCATTATTTCGTACTTTCAAAACATCTATAAATTCTATCTCTGTCTGTCTGTCTGCTACGTTTTTACGACTAAAGAATTTTGGTATGGAGATAGGACCTTGAAGCAAAACATAGGCTACTTTTTATCCTGGAAAAATGTTGATTCTAAAGTCGTTGCGCGCAGAAACTAGTCCTGTATAAAAATTTTTTTTTCCTTAGGGCCGGGATAAAGATGCGCGAGCAATGTCTCCCGATATTCCGTGTTGCTCGTCGCGACGTGCGGGCTGCTGGGCTGGCGGCGCTGGCGGGCGCGGGCGCGGCCGCCGCCAGCCCCGAGCCAGCCGCGGCAGCCGCGCCCGCCGCGCCTGCCGCGGGGCTCGCCGGCCGCCGCGCGAGCCGCCGCAGCACCGACACCGCCCGCCACGCCCGGCACACCAGCAGCGACAGCGACCGGACGCTCGGTATGTATGACACTAACGGTCGAACACTCAAAGGCTCCTCAAATGTTTAAAGCTCGTATTAATCAATGCATCTCAAAGTTGAAATCCATCTTAAGATGCAGTTTTGACGTTTAATGTATGGAACATCTGTCAAAAACAGCATCTCAAGTTCGATCTCAATCTTGAGATCGATTTATTAATACGGGCCTAAGTCTCACTTAGCAGTTTGAGACATCGTTATCTGTCATTTTTCGTTCGGTGAGTTTGTCGGAGCTCTCAAATTTGAGATGCGTACGAGTATTCGGCCTTAAGCCACGTGTTCACTAGGGGACAAAATCGAGAGGCATATTGCGACCAGTCGCGGGACACACGTGCGACTGTCCGGCGACAATGTCGAGGATAGTCGCGGAACACAGAGGGACACGCGTAGAGGGACACGATTTGAGACGAAGTCGCGCAAGGTCGACGCTCGACAAACGACATGTCCCGCGACACGTAGATGTCGCAGCAGGCGATGTCCCCCGACACGTTTCTACGTGTCGTAATTTGCCCGGATTTGGGTGTCACTGGGATCGCCCCCAGTCTATTGTACTGTAGCCATAGTGTAAGCGTTGCTTAGTTTGGGACCATACAGTTGGTGTGTAAGTCTGGCGATATAAAACATAGTTTTTAGTATTGTTTACTTTTAATAAGATTCGTATAACATTGATGTTTATATTAATTATCTGTAGATACACGCAGCGAGCGCGGCGTGTCCGTGGCGCGCAGTGAGAGGCGCCAGCCCAGTCTACATGGAGACTCCGACGACGATAATAATACGGTAGGCACCGACATACCATACAATATCAATTAATTATTAAGGCTCGCGCACATTTACAGCCAAAAAATACGGCCAGTCGGCGAGGGAGACCGCGTGCCAACTTTAAAATACAGCCATATTAATACTAATACTCTATAATACTCATATTAATACTCTTTGAGGCCAACTGAACTTTGAGTAGAGAAACATGTCACAAGACCGGGTTTACACGCATGCACCTTATGCAGCGGGCATAACTTAACCGTATAATTTACCGTAGTTTCTGTACTCAAACTTCAGTTGGCCTCAAAGAGACTTTTGATCACAGTAAGTAATAGGATCGTTTGACAACAAAAAATATTTCGAGTTAACTAATCGTTTTTCAGTACAAAATGTATGGGAAAAGTTTTCGGCGATTTCTGTCATTTCTAGTACTCAAACCTTGAATGGTCCGATAGATCTTTTGATCCCTACGTGAAATAGGATCGATGGGAATAAAAAAGAATATTTTGGTATTTTAGCATTTTCTCGCTGGCTTTCCATTTATTCCAAAATCTGTGAATGCAGTTCAGAATATCTCAAAAAGTTAGGGAAGGTCTCCTAAGAACGTTTTCGTGTAACTATAACGGTTCAAGTAGCTGCCCTTACTGCCCCGTCTCAAAAATCCACCCTGTATATTGACGTAGATTGTGTATTTTGCTTTTTGGTATTTTGACATTCTGTAACCTTGTTTTTTTAAAGGCCAGAACTTTTTGCTAATAAAAGAAGTACCTCCTCAAACTGAAACTCAAAAATCTAAATGAATTACGGTCGAATTTCTACCACTCGGCGACCACTAGTTAGTTTTAATGATTGTATAAATCTAGTGTGAAATGATGATTCCGTTGTTACATGCAGCGGTCCGTGTCCCCGGCGGGTGCGCAAGTGGAGGCGGTGGAGGGTGTCGAGGCGGGCGGCAAGCGCGGGTGGTGGCGGCGCGGGCGCGGGCGCGCGCGAGGCCGCGCCGGCCGCCCGCGCGGCCGCGGCAGGCCCGCCACCGTACACCTGCCCAGGAACAACGGTACCACATCACCTCATACGAACCCTTTCTTTAGTTTGCCGTTTGCCACGACTAACCACAATTTGGATCTTGGTATCTAGGGCAATATAAATGTGTTTTATTTTTGAAATCCTCTAGATTCTAGATCGATTCCCGGCTAGGGAAATTTAATTGTCGAATCGAATGATGAGGTTTTGGTTTTAATCAAAATTTATCCTGAGGTTCCTGTGAGCATCTTTCGCTATTCCCTATACGGTGGCAGATTTGGGCATCACGCTCACTTAAAAAAATAATCAAGTATACGTCCGCGAGACTAGATATTTACACGTAGAGTGTTATAATCGATTAACAGTGAAATTACAAACAAAGTACGATATCCGACCATGTCGAAAATTATCGAAATTATTGCCTCAGTTCAAGTGCAGCTTTTGCCTGACCGAAATAACGAGATCTTACTATCCAATTCGCTAGATATGTTTTTAACACCTTCCGGATTTCATGTAATCCCGGTTTTTTACAATTTTCCTCCATTATGTTGTCAGAAACCCCAACATCAGAGTCGGAGACAGCGGCACCGCCGCCGAGCGCCAACACGAGCGTGGAACGTTCGCGCAAGCTCGCCACGCCCGACACGTCGCCATCAAAACAACCGGACACCAACACACCGAGTAAATACCAATACAGTTCTTATAAAGTTAAAAAATATTTTATACAATTTCTAGTTCGTACGAAAGATGCCAATTAGGACGAAGCCTTAAAAGTAAAAAAAAAACAGTATGTTTTTGTTATAGGGCTGCGGTGGCAAAAAAGCGTAAGGCCCGCCTGATGTTAAGCAGTTACCGTAGCCTATAGATGCTTGCAATACCAAAGGCATTGCTCGCACATTGCCGACCTAAAGGGGACAGGAATGGAGGGAGGGGCAGGGGGGTTGGGCTTTGGGCTCTCACCCTCATCTTACGAAACGCAGCTGTAATAGCTGCTTTACGCCGGTCTTCTCTGTGAGGGTGGTACTACCCCGGTCGAGCCAGCCCGTATATGAGCTGCAGTCAATTGGCTACAGCTTGGCTCTGCCACCTTTTTATTAGCATAAAAGTGCTGTTGTTCAGTTTCAGGCCTCGGCATGATGGGTGCTCTAAGAAAGCCGACGTTACTGGTGTCGTCGCCTTCGACGCTCGCTGCGCCGCCCAAAAGCTTCGGTTCTGATGGTTTGTGAATATATAAAATTATTTACATTTTATGGCATTACTGTCCCACGATGCGTGCGATGTGTGCGGTGTGTGGCGATTTTACTATTTTTATGTCTCTATCAGTTGTGTCAGTCATATGTGTCATCGTAACAGCATCTCAAATTCGATCTCAATCTTGAGATTGATTTATTAATACGGGCCTAGAAGAAATGAGCCAATGTCAACTGTTACTCGTCTTTTCGTTAAATATAGAGTCGGTTAGATTGTATCTAGCTATGTTTGGTGGAAATCGGTTTAGCCATTTTCAAGTTACTTTTTGTGGGACTAGGCCCGCTATTGTTACTCCTGTAAGCCAGGTTCGACATTGGTATCCAACGAAGACGCTGAGGTTTGACTCTCGACGAGTCCTGGGGAAAAGTTATATTGCCTTGGGACCCGCCATGGACCAATTACTAAGGGGACTCGCCCTAAGCAACTCAGCCGAGTGGTCGGCCTAGTACTAACATCGACATAAAACGAAGCGAGTAGTTCAACTATTTACCGGTAGATAGAACAATGAAAATGAAAAAACAATGACCACTTTTTTTTCATACATATATCTAATAAGGGCACCTCTTTCTTTAGTCTTTACTCTGTGGGACCCGCACGAATTTAATCAAAAGAGAGAGTGGATAATATCCAAGATATTTGTATAGAAGGGTATTGTATTAGATTTATAGATTTTTAGCCAGTGGACAATGGTCTTACAAAGCACTTCTAGGAACAAAATTGATTTGTAATGCCAGTGTAAGTCCATTTTAACTTTCTGTAAATTCAGAGGTATATTTTATGTATATTTTTTAATCCAGCTTCACTACCGACGTTGTCAGCGAGTCTGGGGCGCGGCTTGGAGGCGTCGCCCAAGAAGAAAGGCCGCGGCAGGCCCCGGAAACAGGACAAGGACAAATCCGCATCCTCACCCGATCTATTTGGGTATTTACACAGTAGCTTAGCTTGCATTAGACAGGCCATGTATAAACATTTGTTGGGGGGCCCAAATGAAGGGTAAAGAATTTTCTCACACGTTCGGGGCCCCTGTAGCCCGGGGGCCCCGTATCATTGATACGGCTGATACGACGGTAGCTACGCCCCTGTATTTACACAAGGATTCATATTGACATACGTATATAATAATATGCTTAATGGTGGAAGAGCCAAGCTGTAGTCAATCGATTGTAGTTCATAATATACGGGCTGGCTCGACCGGGGTAGTGCCACCCTCTCACTAAAGATCTGTGTAAAGTAGCTATTACAGCTTTGCCACCTTAGTAAAACTAAGGCATCGCTCGTACGTTGCTGACCTGAAGGGAAGTGGGACAGGGTGAGGGGGGAGGGGGGGTCGGGCTGTTTGTTTGTCGACTGGTTGCGTTCCTTTTGAGTTGCGCCGTGGATGACGGTGCTAAGGCCTGTATTAATAAATCTATCTCAAAACTGAGATCGATTTAAGATGCAGTTTTGACGTTTAATGTATGGAATTTCAAAATCAGCATCTCAAGTTCGATTTTAATCTTGAGATCGATCTATTAATACGGGCTTAAGTGTAATGTGTATTGTTAAGCAGGTGCGGCGCGGGCGCGCGCGCGCCGGCCGGGGTGCCGGCCGCGGCCTTCCTGCAGTACCGCGGGCCGCCCGGCGAGGTCGGCTCCGACACCGACCTGGCGCTCTCCAGGTACTACACACACACACAGGGCCGTCACTTCAATTGTAGTTTGTAGTTTAAACTAAGGGGAGCTTAATGTCCCGTCTTTCATATAAAATTGACAGACAAATATAAAATTGACGGACAAATATAAAATTGACAGACAAATATAAAATTGACAGACAAATATAAAATTGACAGACATGAGACTCACTCTCCACAATATTTGCGTGTCTCATAATACGATAGTGCGATAATACTATAAAATATCCAAAGTAAGGAGCACATTTCAGAAGCGGGACATATCGCGGAGGGAACATTTCGCGAATGGTACATTTTGCGAATGGGATATTTTGCAACTGGGACATTTTGCGAACAGGGGGCTTACCACCACCTCTTATAGCAGTTTTGTTTTAACGTCTCAGCGGCCATTTGTGCAATGACGTTTCTTATTGTCATGACAATAAGGTACGTCATTGCACAAAAAGTCGCTGAAACGTTAAAACGTTCCTATAATTGAATCGCGATAAGAGGTCATGGTAAGCCCCCAGGGCAACATTTTAGGAGCGGGACGCTATGTAAAAGTCACTATTCGGAATAACAAAAATGCTGTTTCCGAACCCCACAGCGTACATTCAACTAGAACACGCATTTGCACCTAATATAATTGACTAGACCAAAAAAACCTCATGTTGACATTAATGACCTATGGAAAACATGTCGGTCGCAGGTCGTCGAGCAGCAGCTCGGCGTGGTCGCAGTCGTGCTCGTCGTGCACGCACTACGACGACGACGCGTCCGATCATTCTTGCACCATGAGCACCAGCGACGGGTGAGCTGCACTACTAACTACTTATAGCATCGTTTCTTTGCTTGTCGTTTGTCCACTTTTCAGTCGGAACTAATATTCCAAACCTACTGATTATTCATAAATTGTTTTTGTTGGACTATACATACAATTTCTGTAGGCATATTACGTAAGTTTTTCGACCGTCTTTTAATGGTTGCGTTCATCAATTGGGACTATTCTGGACTACACTCTTCCTGATTTCAATCGATAAAGTTGCGTGGATGCCCAAATCCGATTCTAAAACTTATCAAAGGACCTTCGTGACCCATAAGTTATGATAAAACAAATAACGGCATTAGATTTTTGAAAAAAAATATTACCTTAGGCGGAAACTTAATATGTTAGAAGGATATTTTTACGGCTTTATAACTAGCTTTTGCCGGCGACTTCGCGCAGAATTTAAAATAAAAATATACATACACATACATACATATAATCACGCCTGTTTCCCGTAGGGGTAGGCAGAGACCACTTCTTTCCACTTGCTACGATCCTTACATACTTGTTTCGCTTCGTCCACTTTCATTATTCCCTTCATACATGCTCTTCGACAAGGTTCACCACCTGTCACGTTGGGTTCTGACTATCTGGTGAAACGTGGGCTTTGATTTGGCTTAATACCTCCACAATGTGGTGGTGTATGGCCACTCAAGCCTCTGACTACCCCCCGAATGGGGGTAAAAGTCGTGACGTTATATCGTTATCGTTACATGCTCTTCGGTAATAAAAATATAGGACGTTTCAAAATGCTCAAGGGATGCAACTTAATCTGTAGAAGGCACCCTTCTGCCTCTGGTGTTCTTCCCCGTGAATAATGTGTTTGTGTGTTTAGTTCGAGCGACAACGAGCCGCTGGAGCCGTCGGCGGAGGGCGGGGCGGCGCCGCGCCGCTCGCGCCGCGCCGCGCACACGCCGCCCGAGCCCGCCCACAGGGTATAAACCTAAAGCCGAGTCCAAATATGTATCATATGCCCGATCCGATCACCGTATCCGTATCGCCGACGCGTATCATGATACGCCGTTATGATACGACTCGAACCATGTCGTGTCGGTTTTTGTCCGATCATCAAAGGTGATACAGATACTATTGTGAAGATACGGATACGGAGCAAATCGAGGCGTCCACAACTTGATACGGAGCTTTATACGTGATACGCTGATACGGATACAGTGACCGGATCGGGCAAATGATACATATTTGGACCCGGCTTAAGGGGCTATGCACACGGGCAACTTTTGCGGCAGCTGGCAACTCGCACCTAGCTGTTTTCATATAAGGGCGGAAACCCACCGCGGCGCACGGTATACAAGAAATGACGTAGCTTCCACTAACTGCGTGGGTTCATGACGTCAATTACGTCATTTCGTGCGTAACGTGCACAGCGTGCGCCGCGGTGGGTTTCCAGCTTAAAACAATTGCGGCAACCGCGGCAACTGTTGCTGCAACTGGCAAAAAAACATTAAAAAGTTGATAGTTTCAGCAACTAAAGTTGCTCCGTGTGCATAGCCTCTAATACATATTGACGCGACCTGACGCGACTTAGCAAACCACTATGCATTACTTATTTCATTAATGTGATTGGCTGTGTCTTCATCAGGCGCATGACTAGCCCGAGCACTCAGTTTGGACGTTCAAATGCATAGACATTATGTCACAATATCAGTGCTCGGGCGAGGCCTGCGCGGCATATGGACAAGCCAATTAAGATATCAAACTAGCGTATGGCCCCGCCTGATGTTAAGCAGTTACCGTAGCCTATAGGCCTATAGGTCTGCAATACCAAAGGCATCCTTCGGACGTTGCCGACTTGAAGGGGAGTGGGACAGAAGGAGAGCAAGGGGGTGTTAACTGTTAGGCTTCCGGCTCTCTCACTCTTCGTAAAAACACAGCTGTAATAGCTACTTTACGCCGATCTTCTGTGAGAGGGTGGTAGTATCCCAGTCGAGCCAGCCCATATATGAGCTGCAGTCATTTGACTGCAGCTTGACTGACGGGCGCTCATTATCTGCTATTTTCTTAAGTGCTAAGGGTGCGTTTCCACTCACGCGAAGCGGAGCGGACCGTGAATTGAAATTTCCACTCCGCTCTTGGCCCATCACAGTTGGCCAATCACAGTCCGCCGCTCCGCCCAGCTCCGCATCAAAGGAAACGCACCCTTAGTGGAAGCATTGAGTCTTATGTATATTATGTACCTGCTGTGTGTATCTTATGTAAGATACACACAGTATACACATAAGATTAGGATTGTGCGTTGCTTAACACAGGGCCGTGGCACGAGGTCGTCGACGTCGAAGACACCAGTGAAGGCGTCACAGATTAATGTTTTGGAGTTGGAACCGTTGCAGCTTGTTTGGGCTAAATGCAGGTAAGCACAAGAAAACGAGCAAAGAAGCAATTTTTATTTTTTTTTTGTCTGTTTTTTGTTCCGGCTAATCTCGGAAATGGCTGTACCGATGTTGACGAGACGTTCACTGGCAGATAGCTGATGTTATAAGGAGTAACTTAGGCTACTTTTATTTTAGCAAACAATTACAAACATTTTTTTGTTAAATTCCACGCGTACGAAGTCGCGGGAACAGCTATAGTCTGATTTTAAATTAGACGAAGTAAACTGACAGATGCTAATGTCACTTTTCGATATAAATAGAACAAATAAGGTTCAAATCCATAGAACAGTGACATTTTCAGCCGTTGATTTACTTTGTCTAATTAAAAATGAGAATAAAGTAATATACACTGGACCGCAAGGAAAAAGGGTCGGTTAGAAAATCTTCAATATCTTCAAAAGTACCGCACCTAGCTTTAAGAAATAAAGACTAATTTAAGAATATTTTTAAACCGACTTCAAAAAAGGAGCAGGTTTCTCAATTCGACCGTATATATTTTTTTAATTTTTTTTTAATGTGTGTTCGCGGATAACCTCGTCGTTTATGAACCGATTTTGATGATTCTTTTTTTGTTGGAAAGGAGATTTTCCGGGGTTGGTACCATGATAAGGAAACCAGGATCTGATGATGGCATCCCAGAGAAATCGAGGGGAATCTTCGAAAATCGTAGGGGCGACTAGTGCGTTTGTAATTTTTTCATTAAGTATTTTAAAGCACTACTATTTTATGAAGGTCTGGAGTCGATCTGATGATGGAGCCGAAAGACAGTCGAGGGAACTCCTCAACGTTTTACAGTACTTACCTTGTGTTTGGGCTTGATTAATTAGTATTGATGAGAACTTTACACCTAGATGGGTTGTGACTGTCATTAGGGGACCGATGATGAAGACGAGGGACAGTCAAGGGAACTCCTCAACGTTTTACAGTAGCTACCTTGTGTTTGGGCTTGATTAATTAGTATTGATGAGAACTTTACACCTAGATGGGTTGTGACTGTCATTAGGGGTCTGATGATGGAGTCAAAAGACAGTCGAGAGAACTCCTCAACGATTTACAGCAATTACCTGGTGTTTGGGCTTGATTAATTTGTATTGGAGAGAACTTTGCACCCATATGGGTTATAAGTGCCATTACAGGTCTAATGATGGAGACCATAGACAGTCGAGGGAATTCCTCAAAGATTTACAGCAATTACCTTTTGTTGGGCTTACTTCATACGGTTCAATATGCCAAAATGTTCATTGGTATGGCGCCACTAAAAATCGTGAAATAAAATTATTTTTATATGTTTTTTTTTTGTTTTAATGTGTTTAAATGAAAATTTAAAAAAATCAATTCAAGCTTTTTATTTTTAATAAATGTAAAATAAATAAAAATGCGATTGAAGATATTGAAGATTTTCTAACCGACTCTTTTTCTTTGCGGTCCAGTGTATATTATAAGTATTATGAAACTGTTTGTATTCCTACAGAGGCTACCCCTGGTACCCGGCGTTGATCATCGATCCGAAAATACCGAAAGGCTTCATATACAACGGCGTGCCGCTCCCCGTCCCGCCTCAAGACGTGTTAAACCTCAAGAAAAACCACTCTCACGAGCCCATCCTCTACCTAGTCCTATTCTTCGACGTCAAACGCACCTGGCAATGGCTCCCACCGAACAAACTGGAACCTTTGGGCATCGAAAAAAGCGTTGATCAAGCGAAACTAGTGGAATCCCGGAAGCCTACCGATAGGAAAGCGGTGAAGAAGGCGTACGGTGACGCGATGCAGTTCAGGAAGCAAGTGCATGGGGACGACAAATGACAAAGGTTTAGGTACAGGTCGCGGCGGCCACCGAGAAACAGAAATTTCAGTTTTGGCAGCTTCTCCATGATGTACATTAGGACCCCTGATGAGACCACCGATTCTAGTGACTGAAGGGTGTTTATTTAAGGGTCTTATCCTCAGACCGAAATATTAAGGTTAGCAAGAGCGTGTAGGGCTAGTGAGAGACGCCAAAAAAGCAATCTTTATGTACTATTGTTTTAATATTATAAATGCGAAAGTAACTCTGTTACGTTTTCACGACTAAATCACCAAACTAATTCTGATGAATGTTGGTATAGAGATAGAAAGGACCTTGGAGAAGGGCTACTTTTTATCTCGGAAAAAAATTAGAATTCTGTGGAATTCTAAAGTCGCGGGCGGAAGCTAGTACCAAATATATCAAACCAGTACCATATTTTAAATTCGTTGATGGGTTTCTGTTACGACGCAATATGGCATAAATGCGATTATTGTTTTTCATGTGATTAGATCTACGCACCCGATTGCGGATCGTGAACAGAAATCAGAAAATCTAAAAAGGATACTGCATTAATGATAATATTTTGTATTAGGTATTAGTTTTTTGGTTCGACTCACTAGTTCTACGCGTTCCATCTAACCTTGCCTTATCGTACTGGTTTGCGGGTTTGCCAACGCGCAGGGTGCGAGTGCGCGGGAAGATCGTCTCGTCTCACTCGCACTCATACTGCCGCAATTACAAAAAGCCAGTGGGATAACACTATTGTTATATTGATTTGAAAAGCATTTTTGTATTAGCACTTAGTTCTCAAATACCTTTGGTACAGTTGCCTCTAAATCTTGGAACCCTAAACCTGAAGGTAGATTGGTTGTACTGGATAATACACACTTCTCAAAAAGTTCGAGAAAGAAGTTCATTCTTTGAATAATTTGGTGTTAAAATAAATTCGTGATCTCAAACTTTTTGGGATTTGTGTTTTGTGATGCGACAAGCATTTTGTCAAGAGAAAATGAAGAAATGGAATTTGATAATAAACTGATAGGTAGGTAAGTATTGTTGATTGGTAGGATTGTTAATAAATCGGATTTTAGATGGATTCGTTTTGTATTAATCATCTAAATAACTTAACATTGTCAATAAGTGGATTCTAAAAATGCTAATTTGTAAGATACATAAATTTTTGATAAATTCAACTGCGAAAATCATGAAAATGAAAACATAATACTAGTAATATTACTGTTTTCTAAAAGAGCTAATTTTCATTGATAAAATGATAAATGTTATATTATAAATGTAATGAAATTAACAAATTATGACGGTAGTGTAATAAAACTAAGCAGATATAAATTAATGTTTTAGAAGTTGGTAGAATGTACATAATAATTATTATGTAATTTGGATGAATTTTGTGTCATACATATTATGACCTATTTCCCTTGTGCTACTGTGTAATCTGTTATGAAAATTGGTAGGACAAGAATTGTTTTCCGAATGAGTCAAGATCTGTTTTTGGGTATTGGATGTAATGTAAGAATATAGTAGAAAGTTGGGTTCCATTATTAAAACTCGGGGGTTAGGACCTTTTGAAATTTTGTTAAATAATGAATTCACCATATTTACCAAAAAAATTGATGTCTGGTAAATTCAAAAGCACTGTTCTTATTTGTGATGCTGACTGTACACCTTAAGTCTTAACTTTCATATTATGTAAATTATACACTTTGTTATTGTTTTATGCATGGATTGCTTTTTGAAAATACATGAAAACATATTTAATTTGGTTGTTTTATTATGTACATTAAACCTGGGAACGAAGGGAGAGTTAAAACTATACTACTTACATGGATTTTATTTAAATTAAATGTACACTGTTATTCAATTGTCTAGTAATGTTTATCCCATGGGTAAACTTGGCCGGGGGTCGGTAAAACACTGGCAGGCTTCTTCGGAGCACTGAAAATTAAAATAAACATGATTATGAACGAATTATTGATCACAAAAATGTTTACCAAGTAAGTGAAGTAAGTACTTCACTTTTACTTCATGGATGGATTTATAAAAAAATATGTACAAATTTCTAATTGCACATACCTAATGATATCTATTGGTACTGATTTGCTGACCACTTGGCGCAGTGGTTTGAGTGTAGGCTGCTCGGCTCACTACTTCGGGAGGTTGCGGGTTTGATTCCCGCCAGAAGCAAATTTCGGAAATGGCCTTTTGATAATTTGCCCTGGTTTGGGTGTCACTGAGGTCATCTTCAGTCCATTGTATGGTAGCCATAGTACAAGCATTGCTTAGTTTGGGACCATACAATTGCTGTGTATGTCTGACGATAATTATTTATATTTACGTAGACTTTAGCAAGGTGAAGTGTCTTGCTAAAATTACCAATAAATTAGTGTTATTGGACTCCACCACCGCTCCACTCCAATTATTGAAGTTTATCCGAGATTAGTTAGAATGTTACTTTACCCTTTGTCAGAGCTGGCTTCTAGAAGGCTCTTGGTGAGGTCTATAGGCGGTGCTACCTCGCGCCGGGCGTCACGTGTGTAATAGTAGTTGGCGGCATGCCTGAGCAAATGTAAATTCTATGAATAAAATTGAGGTTTTTGGGACTAATATATACATTCTATTAGATACATTCAAAAAAGTTGATGTAGTTTATGGAAAGCGATTGATTCCTGAAGTTGAATACTATTAAAAAATAGAAGTAATAAGAAATAAATTGTTTTGAAATAGTTATTGTATTAGGTTATGTTTAGATTTGTCTTACTTGTGTGATACGCCGTCGGGAATCTGAGGTGGTGGCTGGGTCCTCGCAGCCACTAGTGGCTCAAAACGCAGTGCGTTCGTATGTTTCCTCTAAAATACATCAGATATTTCATAAGATATTTATAAAATAGTTGTAAGTTATATAATGCACCTAAACAATTGGAAACACTCACGCCAAGGAGGAAGTCTCGGAATTTCTGCAACACGGGTGATATATCACGTAATGGCACTTTACTCATCTTTACGAAATTCTATTTAGATATCTGTAAAAGGAAATATTATTGAAAATTCGAATTCAATCGATCACAGAACGAAAACATCTGATTTTGACAATGTTTTGACAGGACCGATGTCTATTGGTGCGTTCCACTCACTGTTAATTTTGTAATTTTCGTTATTTTTGTCCACAAATCACGTTCCACTCGCACCAACTTGTACTGAAAATGATCATTATTATCGTTTTTAACACTTTTTGTGGACGAAAATAACAAAAATTACGGTGAATGGAACGCAGCATATGGGATAATCATTGGGTGACAGAAGCGTTTTGTTATTTTTGATTTTCGTTTCCAAACTTATTTTCAATTGCGTTTTGTTGATTTTTTTTTAAACGTAATACACCATCACGCCACACACCCCTGAAGGTGTAGGCAGCACTGCAATGAAGGCTCCTCTTATTTTGCCAATTCAGAAGAGCGTGAGCTTATTGAAATTATACTAGAAACGTTTATCTGTTATTGAAAATGAGGCTTAACCAACCAGTAGTGGCGGATGACTTAGCCCCTGAGGGTTGAGGGGCGAAGAGTTCAGGGGTCCTATACATGAGTTCACTAGATACTGCCAAAGGTTGTAGCCGAAGCAGACCTTTCTTAGTGGCAGAGCCAAGCTGTAGCCAATTGACTGCAGCTCATATACAGGCTGGCTCGACCGGAGTAGTACCACCTTCTCACAGAAGATCGGCGTAAAGCATCTATTACAGCTACGTTTCGTACGATGAGTGAGAGAGCCGGAAGTCAAAACTGGAGAAGTGTGTTCGTCCCACTCCCCTTCAGGTCGGCAATGTGCGAGCAATGACTTTGGCATTACAAGCATTTATAGTCTACGGTATTTCTTAACATCAGGCAGGCCGTACGCTTATTGGCCATCTCAGTCCTATTAAAAAAAGTCCTTGAGGCTCATCTATCTTTGCCGGCCTCCGATGATGGGTAGTCCACCACTGGAATGAACTAAATAATAATAATAGGTATCTGCTTCAAAAAGATAATTTAACTCTATGTAATACTTACCTTTTCCAATTCTAGAAAATTTTTTAGCAGAAGAATTTGATTGTCATTTTTATATTTTTTTCAGTCAAATCCAAGTCAAATAATTTTATGTCCTGAAAATTATTATACCTAAAATTGGAGTTTGAAATGGCGAAATTATTATGCACGTATCGGGGCATTCATCTTGTAAAAGTATAAAAGCTAAATAGTTACATATGCCGCGTAATTTTTTCCAAGTGTATCTTGGCCTTTAGAATGTGAAAATACAAATAATTAGCACTTATTTCCCTTTCAGCTTACGCGGTACCAATTATGCGTTTCAAGGAATATTGCCCTGCCTAATATACCACGTAGTATGCCCCATAAGTATGCGTTCTACGGCACGTCACTGGGCGCGTAAAAGCGCGCCTTTTGCCACACGCGACTCGTACGAGCGTTGAAGCGATTATAAGCGCGAGCCGCGGGAGACGCCTCCACCCATGAATCTAATAAGGCCTCCACCGGTTTGTACACGTCGGAATAAGCCCGTGTACGCGTTTTCGGCTTTTTGAAGCGTGAAATGAAGCACGCGTGAAAGCGCGAATGCGGAAACGACGGTATATGCGCAAAAATACGCTAGTTTGAAAGCGCCCTTAAACTCTCCACACGCTAATTTGAAAGCGCCCTTAAACTCTCCATGATCTATCAACTACCATTCTCACGGCCCTTAGGGTGTTACCACATCAACCGGTCCTGTCGGTCGAACATCGATCAATCTTGCGCTATGTAGGAATTGTCGATATCGATCGTTAGTGTAACCTTTTAGTATTGTTGATTGCAGAAATTCGGAGTACGACGAATTGCGGCCCCTGCGGCGAGATGTGAGGGGCCCTCCAGACCCTGATAGCTTTCTGGCAGGGGGCCCGCACAGGTCCTCGGCACTCCCCCAAGAAATACGGTAGGTACTAATCGGTTTCGGACTAGTATTTGCCACGCGGAGATATAGCCTGTCACTCAGGAATACTGTAGCTTTCTATCAGTAAAAGTATTTTCAAAATCGGATCGGTAGTTTCTGCCCTTATAGGTGGTAGCGGTTTGTAGGTACAAACACGATTTTACCTCTTCATTTATCACATTCCTTGGCAATCTTCTTACAAGAAGGGGGTCTAATAGACCCACTGAAATCGTTACTTGATCCATAAATTGTTTCAGAGAGGAAGTGCTTAGTAAGTGGAATCAAAGACCCTCGCCCGATTTTCAAAAGGAATGGATGAAATATGCAATTTATTATTAAATATAATCCATTGAGTACCTACTGTACAATAATATGTCTACGTCATACATTTTTCAAGTATAAATTGTCAAGTGAAGTCAAATAAAAGGTGAAAAGTTGGTCAAAATCATTTATATTTTAATAATGATTAAGCTAAGTTTACACTAGCAATAAAACTTGCAGAATTTTACTTCCACCTTCGATATCGATGATTTCCGCAAGCATTTCCTCTTACTAAAGTGAGATTGCCGAAGTCAACTCCTGAAAGTTTTGTTGCTAGTCTAAGCTCCTCTTTAGAAGTAATCACTTACTCGCTACTTATGTACAAATGTCAAGTAAAATATACATCTATATAAACTACACTACAATAGGTAACATTGTTATACAAAATGCGAATTAGTACTCTATCGTAACACATTTGGTCTTGAGATATTCGTTGAGGGCTTCTTGACCTGAAATGAAACAGGAAGGTATTTAAAATTTTATTATCACTGCAAAATAATACAACTTAGGGCCTGTTTCAGAATAGTCAGATAACTTTTATCTACCAAATACATATGGCGTTTTGACTCATGACACCGACAGAAAAAAAAACGAACTATCAGGCTCTATAAGTCGCTTAGACATTGTTGCGCCACTGTGGCGTTTTGCTATAGTGATCAACCGGTTGATTCTGACCGACATATCAGAGGCCGATCACTGTAGCAACTCAATGACAACGCCTCCTTAAGGGCTTATTTCACTTGGCTGAATTTAGTCGTCTAAATTCAGAAGCTACTAAATGTCTAAACCATTCTAGCTTCTGAATAGCTTGCTGAATGCGATTATACTTGACTAAATTCAGAAACGACTAAATTAAGATGACTAAATTCAGCCAAGTGAAATAAGCCCTTTAGGCGATCCTTTCCTAGAACCCTTCCCCCGTCCTTCCTAGGCCCTTTCTACGATCAGCCCTGCACCTAAACCTTATTGTCATGACAATAAGGGACGTCAAATTACAAAAAGTCGCTGTTAGGTTAAAATAATAATGCTATAAGAGGTGGTCCCGTATAACATACCCAAGTCCTTCCCGAAGCCGGACTGCTTGAACCCGCCGAAGGGCGCGGCGACGTCGGTCTTGTTGTACGTGTTGACGAACACGGTGCCCGCGTCGATGCGCTCCGCGAACTGCAGCGCGCGCGACACGTCCCGCGTGAACACGCCGCTCGCCAGACCGTACTCCGTGTTGTTCGCGCGGCGGATCACATCGTCCATGTTTCTGGGGAATTGACATTTTATTAGGGTCTAGTAAGATTTCAGATGGCCGATGGGCACAGATGGCCGATAGGGCCGAAGGGTTCTCGAGTGGCGGCCGCGCACTGGAAAG
Source organism: Drymonia ruficornis (assembly GCA_947859195.1). NCBI lineage: Eukaryota > Metazoa > Arthropoda > Insecta > Lepidoptera > Notodontidae > Drymonia > Drymonia ruficornis. The sequence continues at coordinate 4,150,682 of OX401924.1, read as the reverse complement.
CGTAACGTGGGTAGTCCACAAGGTGGACCGACGACCTGGTGAAGGTCGCGGGAATCCGCTGTATGCGGGCAGCGCAAGACCGGTCATTGAGGCGAACCTTGGGGGAGGCCTATGTCCAGCAGTGGACATATTTCAGCTGAGATGATGATGATGAAGATTTCAGAGGACCATGCATGGATAATCTTATGTATGTGGATAATCTTCTTCCAAATCCTATGATTTCTTTTGATTGAATTCGTGCGGGTTACAAGACACCTTAGCTTTTTCCCGGGACTCGTTGGGGGTAAAAAATTGGCGTCATTGTTGGATTCTGGTTTAGAGGAGTAACAGTGGGAGTGTATGACGGACCTAGTTCCATTGAAACAAAAACAGGATCTGTATCCGAACTACAAAATTGGAGTTTGGCTGCGGTTGTTCTGCCCGGATAGGTTTTTTATGTTATTAAGGAGGCACACAAGCGTAGGGTTTGCCTGATGTTAACCAGTTACCGTAGCCAACCTGTTGTCAGAGTTGTTCAAGCCACCCGAAGACCTCTGATAAAGCTAAACGACTGCTGCTAGATGTCAACAATCGGGACCGATATTTTACGTGCCCTCCGAAGCCCGGGGACGCTTAGTTCAAATGTCACTAAATATTCACTCATCTCTGACTGACCTTGTCGAGCTATGCTTAACCTCCAAAAATTTACCGATCAGTGATTGCAGCACACCGGTGCGCTAGGCGTGGGTAGGCCTCCCACAAGGTGGACCGACGACTTGGTGAAGGTCGCGGGAATCCGCTGGATGCGGGCAGCGCAAGACCGGTCATTGTGGCGGACCTTGGGGGAGGCCTATGTCCAGCTGTGGACGTCTTTCGGCCGAGATGATGATGATGATGATGATGATGATGATGATTGCAGCTGGCTTTGATCGCGTTGTTTTGGATGTAGGGAGTACTCACTTGCTGCTGAACTTGCTGATGATCATGATGGGGCCGAAGGACTCCTCCTTGGCCAGGAACATGTCGTCGGTGACGTCGGTGAAGATGGTCGGCTCGAAGAAGAAGCCGGCGCGCGCCACGCGCTTGCCTCCCACCACTAATGTAGCGCCCTCTTTCACGCCTTGCTCGCAGAACTGGAGAAACAAATATTTTTCTCATTACTCCTTATGGGCATTTTTTTTATGGCACTGAGTTGGCAAACAAGCGTGCGGCCCGCCTGATGTTAAGCAGTTGCCGTACCCTATAAATGTTTGCAATACCAAAGGCATCGCTCGCACGTGGCCGACCTAAAGGGGAGTAGGATGGAGGAAGGGGAAGAGGGTGGGGGTGGGCTTCCGGGTCTCTCACGTATCGTACGAAACGCAGCTGTAATAGCTGCTTTACGCAGATCTTCTATAAGAGGGTGGTACTAACCCGGTCGAGCCAGCCCGTATATGAGCTGAAGTCAATTGTCTACAGCTTGGCTCCACCACCAATAACGTGGCAATACCATACAGCCATACAGGTCATACAGTTGGGGGGCGTGCATAAATTACGTGAGGTGATTTTTGAGATTTTTCGCCCCCCCCCCCCTCCCCCTTTGGTGAGATGTCGTGAGATTTTGCTTGACCCCCTCCCTCCCCATCTAATTACACGTGAGATTTTTCAAAAGCCATATTCTAGAGGAGAAACATATTTCACTTAATTTAACCCAGTTTTCTTGCAATTTTAAAGTGTTTCTTGCAGTAAAAAAATTACGTGAGATTTGCCCAGACCCCCCTCTCCCCCACGAGAGATTTGGCTCGACCCCCTCCCGCCCTAAATGCCTCACGTAATTTATGGACGTCCCCTCCCGTCCCGTCCCGTCCCGTCCCGTCCCGTCCCGTCCCGTCCCGTCCCGTCCCGTCCCGTCCCGTCCCGTCCGTGGTGTGTAAGTCTGGCGGTATAAAGGTACCTCAATGAGTTTGTCCATGTGTGCCTTGTGGTTCTGAGGGCCGTGTGAAGTGCCGCGGTGCAGCGGGTCGCCAATCACTATCTTGCGCGTCTCGGCGACCACCCGCCGCAGGAACTCATCATGGATGGTCTCTTCTATGAACAGCCGGCCGGCCGCGATGCAGTTCTCGCCCTTGTTGAAGAACACTGACGCCATGCCCTAGGGGATCATACATACATTATTTACAACTGTTAGCCGTAGCTTCGCTAACGAAAGTTTTACCTCCTTATTCATAGAGATCTTGGCCAGTTTGCAATGGTTTTGAAAAGCATTTTTAGGAACAAATGTGATTTGTAATTCCACTGCCTGTCGATTATAACTTTCTATGAATAAGGGGGTTAGATTTTAGTCTGCACCTCGCTCCCAATAACTATAGCGTGATGATATGTACTATATGTTTTAAGTCTAAACATAGCCTGTCTCAGTGGAATCATTTTGGTGTAACCTCTCAAGTATCATCAAATATAGTGGAATCTACCAATGAGGATCCGTAACGAATATAGTTGAGAATGCAGATTTATAGAGCTAAGAAGTCCATAACATACAGTGCAAAAAATTTCGTTCTACGACAAAAAGTGACGAAGTTATGACCAAATTACCAGCGAAGTTCACTGACCGGGCCAGGCGCGGTTGCTGTGACGTCACAAGGACGGGTGAATGGCGGCGCGGGCACAGGGCGACTTCAATCCAATCGGACCGTTTAACGTCCCACATGCCAGCCGCACATAATATAAAATGTGTAATAAAATCGCAACGGATGGACCGATTTCGATGATTTCAAAATTATTTTGGTAAGAAAGCTTATTATAACACTAATAGTTGAGTTGATTTGTCGACCTCGAAGTGATCCTCATTATCTATGGTTACAGTAGGTACTCACGTTTCTGACAGCCTTGTCGAGGTCACAGTCCTCGAAGACGACGAGAGGGGACTTCCCGCCCAGCTCTAAAGACACCTTCTTCATGTTTGACGCGGCGCACGACTTCATGATGGTCTGACCTGAATTATGAAATATTCACTTCATTTTTCACAGGTGAAATAACAGCAAAAGAAAAATAAATCACTTAATTATAACAATTATAATTTAAATTATAATTATTTGACGACCGCTTGGCGCAGTGGTATGAGCGTTGGCCGCTCGGCTCACTGCATCGGGTGTTTGCGGGTTCGATTCCCGCTATTGGCAAATTTCGGAAACGGCCTTTTCGTAATTTGCCCTGGTCTGGGTGTCACTGGGATCGCTCCCAGTTCATTGTATGGTAGTCATAGTACAAGTGTTGCTTAGTTTAGTTCCATGCAGTTGGTGTGTCAGTCTGGCGTTAAAAAAAAAACATTGAAAAAAAACAGTTAAATTCATCTGAAGTAAAAATCATTTCTACGGCGAGCTACCAGTGCAGTACATACCGATCTCAGTGGAACCGGTGAATCCAAGTTTCCTGACGAGTGGATGGTCGGCGAGCGCCTGCCCGCAGATCGTACCGCTGCCCGGCAGGATGTTGATGACGCCGGCCGGGATGCCAGCTTTAGCAGATAGCTCGGCGAACTTGAGGGCCGTTAGCGGACACACCTGGGAACAAATTACATAGTATATAGTCATCACATACCTTCAAGACGCCCCTTACCCCCTTACGGGACGCCCTTAGGGTGTAGGCATGCCATAGACGAAATATTAAAGGACTGGGTCTAAGCTACTCGGCCGCGTTGCTATTACATCGCACAGCTCGGCCGGTGACGTCATCGCAGTAGGCGTGGCTTAAGTCAGTGTGCTGTTGGCGTTCGTCCTGTGCAGACGTCTTGCCAACGTTCGCATCCCAAATATAATTCTATTCGACACTAGATGGCGACCCTCGGTACGTTATATGAACCTACACTTAGTGGCATCTAGTGTGAAAAAGTTACTAACATCGACATAAAACGAACCCAGTAGTTCTGCTATTTACCGGTAGATCGGGGGGCGGTATCTTGTAAATTGCCTCCCATTTTTTAACCATTTTCACTGGCCCTAAGCAACTCGGCCGAGTGTTCGGCCTAGTACTAACATCGACATAAAACGAAGCGAGTAGTTCAACTATTTACCGGTAGATAGAACAATGAAAATGAATAAATAATGACCACGTTTTTTTCATACATATATCTAATAAGGGCACCTCTTTCTTTAGTCTTTACTCTGTGGTACTAACCATGCCGAAACGATCGTGCGTTTTATGCAAAACATTACTTTTGTTAGCAATTTTAAGGTGCGGTGTATAAAATAAAAATAAAATACTATCCGTGCACATTCTTTTACACACGGTTACCTGATCCCAAACTAAGCAGAGCTTGTACTATGGAAACCAGATAACTGATATTACTACATATAGGTACTACTTTTTGTTTGTAAATACATACTTAATATGCATAATTATACCCAGACTCGGGACATACAGACATGTTCATGCACAGAAATGCATGTCCCGGGTCCGAATCGAATCTACGACCTGCAGCGTGATAGGCGGAATCTTACCAACCACGCTAACGGGCCCGACATCATCATTAATCGTATTATTATTGAGACTTTGGTTTTCTTACTTGGGATACGTTTATACGCCAATAGCAGATATCCACAGAGTAAAGACTAAAGAAAGAGGTGCCCTTATTAGATATATGTATGAAAAAAAACGTGGTCATTGTTTTATCATTTTCATTGTTCTATCTACCGGTAAATTGTTGAACTACTCGCTTCGTTTTATGTCGATGTTAGTACTAGGTCGACCACTCGGCCGAGTTGCTTAGGGCCAGTCCCCTTAGTAATTGGTTCATGCAGATATCTATCAAAAGTTTTGGAGAAGCAAGTCAAGCAAATCTTCTAAAAACAGGTAGCAATTGGATAATGAATGTGTGTGTACCGCGGCTGGCTTCATGACGACGGTGTTGCCGGCGGCGAGGCAGGCGGCCATCTTCCAGGACAGCATCATGAGCGGGTAGTTCCACGGCGTGATCAAGGCGCACACGCCGATCGGCTCCTTCTTCGTGATCGTCAGGTTCCTGACAACAACAATACGTATTCTTCGTGTCCCTCGACAGTCGCCCGACTGCATTTGAGTAGAGAGGACTATTGAAATTCAAAATGTCTACAGAGTTGAGTTTGTTAAGGCCTACGGAGGCACCTACGAATTGTCATTTTTACATTTTTTACTTAAATTTTACCGCCGGACCGAAAACGCGACCTCGACTGAGATGATCCGGCAAGAAGAGCGGGCTTGCCTTTTTAACATTGTTTTTTTTATCGCAATTTATCTAATTTAATACAACGTATTTTGGTAAACAATAGTATCCTCCATATATCTTCGACATTGTCGCTGGAAAGTCGCACGTAAATGTCCCGCGACTGCTGGCGACATGTGTCTCGACTTTGTTCCCTAGTGAACAATTTCCTCCGACATGTAGATATCGGGCGATGTCCCCGCGACGTCGCCCGACACATACATTTCGTGTCGGGCGACAGGGTCGCGGGACTTGATATTTTACCAGATATTTAATGTAATATTTTTTTCAGAATATTTTATAAACGTTTTGACTTGATATTTTACCAGATTTTAATGTGATTTTAGTTGAATCGTCACCTGTTGGGCCTGGCGTGGTTGATGGGCACGGTAGCGCCGTGTATCTTGTCGCACCAGCCCGCGAAGTACCGCCACGTGTCTATGGACATGCCCACGTGCGTCTTCAGCGCCAGCGTGTACACCGCGCCCGAATCTATGCTCTCTATGGTCGCCAGCTCCTCCTTGTGCTGCTCCATCAGGTCGGCCAGTCTATGGACGAAACGATTTATGTTACACGCTCAGATTAAAGAATAAGGTAAACTTGGCAGAGTTAGGCAATAATTAATTGCAATCGATTTTAATTGCATGTGGAAGACACAATTAAAAATCACACACAAATCACAATTGATTGTTGCTCCACAATTGTAATTAAATTGCATTAAATAATGCATGCATGCATGCATGCATTATTTAATTGCAATTATTATTAGCTTTTCCCCGGGACTCGTCGGGGGTCAAACCTTGGCGTCATCTTTGGACACCATTGTCGATCCTGGCTTACAGGAGTAACAGTGGTGGGAATGTGTGGCGGGCTTAGTCCCAATAATAAAAAAAAAATAACAACAAAATTGCAATTAAATTCAATTTCAAATAATTATTGCCCAACTCTGGACGGAGCGCGTAGAGTGAGTGAAACTAAAAAAATAATACCAATAAGCATCAAAGGCTTAAGTTTCTTACCCAAGATCCAAACCAAAGAATGCATAGAAAGAAAAATAGTCTCATTAAATGGCGTCCACATAAACAGGCTTGTCTTGAGACGCTCAGTTCAAATGCCACTAAATGGTCATCCATCTCTGCCTGACTTTGCCAAGCGCTGCTTAATTTCAGATCGCTATCGATCAGTGATTGCAGCTGGCTATGAGCGATTAAATACCAGGGGGGCTAACAGCGACGCTATGCAACATTGCTAATGCAATGATTTTTTCTGAGGAATCCTAAGCAATTCCGCTACATTTCTGTAAAATAGTCACACATTGTACATGCTTGTTATACATTCTTGACCGTATCACGGAAATTTAGCGGATTCTGCTAGAGGGTCGGAAAAATTAATTGCTTTTGCAGAATTGCTGCAATGTTGCATAGTGTCGCTACTAGACCCGCAGATAAAGAACCAACTTACTTGAACAACAGCGCGCCCCTCTCCCTCGCACTGATCTTCGACCATTCACCCTCTTCAAAGGCCTTCTTCGCGGCTTTTACTGCCTTATCAACGTCGTTAACGGACGCGCTCTGCACTTTACATATCACACTCTCGTCCGTCGGGTTGACGATTGTCAACAGCTTGCCGCTGTCAGAGTCAACGAATTGACCGTTGATAAACAGCTGTGTGGGGAATTTGATCTTCATCTTGTTGACGTCCATTTCAACGCCGTCGTAGACTATTTCCTTGTTGCCTGTGCCGCCTGGAATGACAATCTGAAGTTAGATCGGAAATATTTGCTACCTTATTAATATCACTAGGTGGCAGAGTTGGGCAAAATTTAATTGCGATTAATTAATTGCAAATTGCAGGTGATGTCACAATTAACAATTAATTGTGTTTTGTTCGGGATAGACAAACAAATCAAAATTAATTGTTAATTGTGACACCACATGCAACTTGCAATTAATTAATTGCAATATAATTTTGCCCAACTCTGCTAGGTGGTACCCGCGACTTTGTCTGCGTAGAAGTTGCAGCTTTATCTATCGGCGATAAAAAAAACAAATAAAAGACAAACCCGCTGAGTTTCTTGCCGGATCTTCTCAGTCGAGATCTCGTTTCCGATCCGGCGGTAGAATTAAGTACAAAAATTAAAATGATAATTTGTAAGTGCCCCGTAGGCCTAAGCAAAATAAACTGAATAGCTACGTCCAGAAGTGTCACATGCCGCGCGAGGCTGCTCACCCACATGCCTCGCGAAGCACGATGTTTGCCTCAGTCGCATGCCGCGCGAGGCAAATGGCGAGGCAACTGACACTCTAGACAGGGAAAGGTATACCCGATCAATCAGTTTGACACGTTTGACATCGTTCTGTCTCACGACTGCCAAACTAGGCGACGCAAATGTGAGTGCTCAGGTGAGGCAGGGCGCGCATTTGCCTCACGTGAGGCAAGTCAAACACCGCGAGGAAAATTTTCCTCGCGCGGCATGTGACACTTCTGGACGTAGCTATTGAATTTTGAATCTCCATACTAATTAAATAAATAAAAAAACTTGAGAAATGATTGGTATCAACATACATACAAACTTTCATCCCCCTATTGCACCCCCTTCAAGTTTTATTTTCGGAACAAAAAGTAGCTTATGTCCTTCTCCAAGGTCCTGCCTATCTCTATACGAAAACGTAACAGACAGTTACTTTCGCATTTATAATATTAGTATACTAGAAGTATAGATATCTCATCTGCAGTTAGGCGAGTTTCATCCGAAATTCTATCAGGATTATTATTAATATTATACCGAATAATATATTTTTTTACCTCGTGACTTCAATATAGCAATAGTATAGAACTCCTGGAACGTAGTATTCATGTATATATCCTCATTTTGCAATTCCAAGTTAGCCAAGTCCTTCACTTCCTCCACCAGTCGGACCACATCCATAGATCCGGCTCCGGACGTAAAGAAATCCGTGTCGTCGTCGATGTCGATCCGGAGGATGGCCTTCCACACCTCCCGGACGTTATCCACGAACTGCCTCTCTTCGTCTGTTAGTTCTAGAGTGACTCTGTCCTCGCTGGCTTTGAAGAAGTTCTGCGCGTTTATCATTTTGCCGTTCACTTTTAGGCGTTGGATGTTTACCTAGAAATAAGTAGATAGGAATATAATCGATTGCCAGAGTTGGGCAAAAATTTGCAATTGAATTTAATTGCATGTGGAAGTCACAATTAACAATCACAAACAACAACATAACATAACTGATACGTCGTTACTTTTCTCCCTATTCGGGGGTACTCAGAGGCTTGAGTGGCCATACACCACCACATTGTGGAGGTATTAAGCCAACTCAAAGCCCACGTTTCACCAGATAGTCAGCAGAACCCAACGTGACAGGTGGTGAACTTTGTCGCCGTGTAAACAAATCACAATATATTGTTAATTGTGACTCCACAATTGCCATTAATTATATAATTGCCCAACTCTATCTACTGCTAGGACTAGAAAAAATAAACTTAACTTCACTCTCGGCTTCAAAGTCAGTCAGATAACTTGCAAGCTGTACTATGGGCCAAGTAGTTCTACATTTCCAGTATACCATAGTACCTACATTGCGAGTAGGTACAGACAACCAAATTGTATCATGAGCAGGCATAACGCAAATTTTGCGTATCATTTCTGAATATCTCATAAATTACTTTAGTGCTACACGGTTCACCACCTGTCACGTTGGGTTCTGACTATCTAGTGAAACGTGGGCTTTATACCTCCACAATGTGGTGGTGTATGGCCACTCAAGCCTCTGACTACCCCCGAACGGGGATAAAAGTCGTGACGTTACATTACATTACATTTTTTTACTTTAGTGCGACCATTTCAAATGTATTATCGTGTAATGGCATCCAGGATTTTTTTTAGTTAGGTCGGCGCCGTTGTTTTTGTTGATAATGACACATCAGACAATGTCTTGCTCTATCCGACACCGCGATAATTAGCCTAGATAGACTTAAAATGTTTACTAACTTTATAATCATTAGTATTTGCAGTGACACAGATACCGTGACCCGAGTCCAATCAAAATGGAGAGTTGAAATTTACCCCAATTGGGTCATGATTCACTTTTGTCGATCGTACCTATTTTTTTTAATGGGACTAGGCCAGCCACACTCTCCCACCACTGTTACTCCTGTAAGCCAGGATCGACAATGGTGTCCAACGATGACGCCAAGGTTTGACTCTCGACGAGTCTTGCGAAAAGCGAAGGTGTCTTGGAACCCGCACAAATTTAATCAAAATAAGAAGAGTTGGAGCTGTAGCCAATTGACGGCAGCTCATATACGGGCTCGCTCGACCGAGATAGTACCACCCTCTCAGAGAAGAGCGGCGTAAAGCAGCTATTACAGCGGCGATTCCTACGACAAGTGAGAGAACCGAAAGCCCAACCCCCCCCTTCACCTCCCTCCATTCCATTCCCCTTCAGGTCGGCAATGTGCGAGAGTAATGCCTTTGGTATTGCAAGCATCTATAGGCCACGGTAACTGCCTAACATCAGGCGGGCCGTACGCTTTTTGCCACCTACCTTAACTCCATCATTCGCAGTAATCAGTAACCCAGCGTCGTGCACCACCGCGGGTTTCTTAAGCCCTGGTACCACCAACACGTCGCCTTCTGTCTCGTATTCCGCCTCCCACAGCGAAGAACCGAAGAACTTCACCTCTACGCTCGCTTCACTGCCGTCCACCACACCTTCCTTGGTCTGTGGTTGGATGTAGGCAGTCGCGCCGGGCGATGAGTCGAGCCCTCGGATGAAGTTGTGGAGGGCTACACCCCCTTTGGACCAGTCGATCTGGAAGGAAAAGGTTACTCTCAAGTCAGGGGTGCCCGTAATACAATATTCATAACTAGCCCTTTTAACGCGCACAACATTTCAGGCCATTATCCACCACGCTGGCGTAGTGCGGGTTGACATATTTATCATGTCTTCCAAAAATTGGTTAGATTTTCTAAGATGTTTCTAAGTTTCCCCACGATGTTTTCCTTCGCCGTAAATAAAACAGGATAATAATAAAATAAAAAAACGGTCAAGTGCGTGTCGGATCTAACGTAAGGTTCCGTAGCAATTTCAATAACGAAAAGCGGAGACAGCTCTCGTCAGTTTAAGAAACGTTATGTTATTTTCTCTCCCCAAGTAGATATTTAATTCTTAATTTTATGAAAAGTTGCTGACGAAATAAAATCTTTATGCTATAAAGATTTTAATTTAGGAAATGTTACTAAAATTAAGAAAACTGTAGTGTCGTTTCTAGTAGTAATTAATTCTACGGTTGGATGTTGTTATGCGCGAGATACAAGTAAGGCCAATTAAATGTAATGGTGTCATCAATCTGTTAAATTGTTTCTTGCAACACTGTTGGCAAAGTAACTGAAGATCATTTAAACACGCAACCGACACGCGACATAATCTGGGTAATATCAAGCGTGTGTGAACCCTAAAAGTTCATAAGCCACGCTCACCGGTTTAAGTCCAGTGTTAACTAGCTGTTAATTAGTGTTTACGATACATTGCAATCGTCATTATTATTGTAACACTTCAATCTAAACTTTAGTCGTGAAGTAATAAAGTTTATTTTTGAACTGTACGTAAGTACCTGATGTGTCTCCGGTTTGAAGAGTGCGGGGTCGTATGTGGCTCCGTCTTCGGTCTGCGTGATCTTGGGCGCTGTTCCGTTGGCCACCATGTTCACTGACTCCGCTAATGCCTTGATACCTGAAAAAGAATAAGTTACAATGGGTTTACAATACAGTTTTGTTCAGAAAAACGCTTCGTGAAGTTTTTTTAATACATAAGATATCTATTAAAGTAAGATATTGTACTAAAAATTAAATTAAGATATGCCTGAAGTATTTAAAGAATAACTGCCAAATTTATAGAGATTTGGCCAGTTTAAAATGGTTTTAATAAGCATTTCTAGGAACAAAAGTGATTTGTAATGCCAGTGCAAGTGGATCTTAACTTTCTATTTTGAGGGTTATACTTTTCTTAAAAACGTTTCCCGATTAAAAAATAGAAATATAAAAAAAAACACAAAAATATTTTTAAATGGAGAATAGCATGTTTATGAAGGTTATCGAGTTCTAGACGTTGAAAAAATATATTCGTAAGGACCTTGTGTTTACCAATCGAGGATGTTAGCGCCGCTTGATTAGTTCTTTTCACCTTTAACTAAGTTGATTTATTATTGCTTAAACACGTCCACCGAAATTAGCACAAACTCGAGCCAATATGAACATACGCCATAAGAAGTTTGAGGAATTTACCGCCCCCATCGATTAAAAAAAACAATATTCCCTGTTGTACTCGGGATGATGTAAGAATCCTAACGATACCCCATACATCCAAATCTGTTTAGGCATTTAAAAGTTATAGCGGAATAAAGGATCTCACATATATATACCCTATATAGAAATATTTTCTCACCCTCGGGGTACAAGTATTTGTTGTAAATAGAGTCGACGGTGTCGTCGATGGTGGCTGGGAAGGTCTTCTGCAGCAGGATAGGGCCGGTGTCGAGCCCATCGTCCGCCCAGAAGATCGAGAGGCCGCAGGTGGTGTCACCCTCGATCAGGGTCCTGGGAACAATGAGGATATCCAGGAATTTTTGTTGCTATTAGGGGCGCCCCGCCCTAATGGCAATATGTTGGATTAGGCTGACATTGGCACTTAACAGTTCTGACAAGTATGTTTCCGTGGTGCTTTACAACTGCTAATAGCGACACTATGCAACATTACAGCAATTCTTCAAAAGCAATTCATTTTTCCGACCTTCCAGCAGAATCCGCAAAATTTCCGTGAAACGGTCGCGAATGGTGTAAAATTTGTGACTATTTTACAGAAATTTTACGGAATTGCTAAGGATTCCACAGAAAATCAGAAAATTTATTGCATTGGCAATGTTGCATAGCGTCGCTATTAGCCACCCTGGACGTCCATCAGTTATAACAGTCTTATTTCTGTGGCAATCAGCTTACACTGTTATTTTTGTCTCTCGCTTTGCAACTCCTCCTATATTTTCTTTTGATTAAATTCGGGCTGGCTGGTTGGTCGAAAATTTGTTACGATTTTTTAATACAAGCAGGTTTCCTCACGATGTTTTCCTTCGCCGTAAGCAAGTGATATCATATTACAGTTATGATTCGCACATATATGTCACTAATCCACAGGGCCTACTCTTTTACAAACGAAAACGAAATTTTGAATGAAAGTTACCGTATTTCCTACTACGTTTCTCATTCATTCCGTCACTTCTCACGAACGAAAATTGTTTGACGTCTTCGTCGTCGTCTAATCTAAACGTCAAACAATTTTCGTTCCTAAGAAATGTCGGAATGAATGTGAAACGCAGTAGGAAATACGCCGAAATTTCGTTTCGTAAGGGTAGCCCTCAGAGGAGGCAAACCGCGGTTTAAATCCTGGACCTTAAGCCCGCAAAACGCGTGGTTAACCAATCGAGATTAGTGCAAATTTGTGTGGAAGCCGAATTAGTACAATTCTAAATTTACAAAAGTTTTCTAAAATGATTTATGTAAATAAAATAACGTTTACATAACGCTGTTAACCTTGGTTCGCGGAAAATCCTAACAATTGAATACTTTAAACGGTAATTTGTATCGTCAATATTGGCATGCAGAGGCGGGACGGCGATAGTTATTGTTTTCCTGTCTGCACTTGAACTTGACCAGCTATGGAGTATGAAACGTTGCTGTCATTTAGGCAGCAGTCGTTAAGCCTTGTCAGAGGCCTTCGGACGGCTTGAACAACTCTGACACCAGGTTGGCCACTAACCATACGATAAGAAGAGTATTTAATTGGTGGCAGAGCTGAAGTGTAGCCGATTGACTGCAGCTCCGTATATGAGCTAGCGCGACCGGGGTAGTACCACCCGAAAAGCGGCGTAAATTAGCAATTACAGCTGCGTTTCGTACGATGAGTGAGCCAGAAGTCCAACATAACATGTTATGTAATACGTAATACGACGTCATTATAAAGCAATACATACAATATTATCTCATTTTACAATGTACCTACACACGTAGTTAAATTCAAGAGATAAATAGGTAGGTACATACCTACCTACCTATTTATACGACATAAAACTACTTAGTGGTAGTTATTATGTTGGCTACAAATTATTTATTTATTTATTATGACTAAACTTTAGATATATAAAAGTATTTCTGTCTTGATCATACATTACAATCATGAGAAGGATGGCAATGCATTTAGTTTAGTTGTGTACCAACATAAGCAGCACCAGTGACTTCCTTCTTCTTCTTATCGTATGGTTAGTGGCCAACCTGGTGTCAGAGTTGTTCAAGCCGCCCGAAGGCCTCTGACAAGGCTTAACGACTACTGCCTAGATGACAACAATCGTCACGGACTTTTTAGTGCCCTCCGAAGCACGGAGACGCTCAGCTCAAATGCCACTAAATGGTCACCAATCTTTGGCTGACCTTGTCAAGCGTTGCTTAACCTCCGATCGTTTACCGATCAGTAATATCGTTAATTACCTCTACAGCCGGGAACAGGCACGGACGGAACGAGTAAACGATTGACGCACATTCTATGCAATCATGCAACATTAGCTTGGTGGCCGTGGTCCGTGGTCATATGCCACTTTGCCCTAAAGCACCTAAACGAACCCTGGCTATCTTCTAGATGAGAATCTTTTCTTGTTTTGTACTTTTTGAGGCGTGATTTTTTGCTAAATTTATTAGTTTTGTAAAAAGTCAGAGAACAAAAGTTGTTATTTATGATGTTAGTAATATAGTCTTGCAAGGTTGTTCACGTTTTTTCAATAACCCTGGGGGCCTACTCGCTTACAAACGAAAACGAAATTTCGGACGAAATTCGCGTTCATTTCTCATTGATTCCGACATTTCTTACGAACTAAAATTGTTTGACGTCTTCATAGTCGTCGAATCTAAACGTCAAACAATTTTAGTTCGTAAGAAATGTCGGAATCAATGAGAAATGTAGTAGGAAATACGTGAATTTCGTCCGAAATTTCGTTTTCGTTTGAAAGCGAGTAGGCCTACTGTATACTAATATCATATACGGGAAGTAACCCTGTCTGTCTGTTACGTTTACACGACTAAACCGCTGGACCAATGTTGAAGAATTTTGGTATAGAGATAGACAGGACCTTGGAGCAGAACATATACTACTTTTTATCCCGGAAAATGTTAGGTTCCTGTGGGATTATCAAAAAACTAACTACAGGACGTTCTAAAATCAACGCGGTCGAAGTCGCGAGCAGAAGCTAGTTACGTAAATATACACAACAAAATAACTACATCAAATTTTGTAGCGTCTAGTCCTGTCTAGTCTGTCATTATGATGACTAACATTGTGTAATATTAATAGGTAACAGACAGTTTTATTTCTTTATAGATATTAAATTATTAAATTAAAATTGCTAACTGCAGTTGTATGCAACGGACGTAATTACGTTATTACGGAACGTGCTGACTACGATAGCACAGTTCATTTCGACATTAAATTGGAAGTATTGATTGAGGAACTATTATTTAATTATTCCTTATAAATGTTACATAACTGATAACTGTACGGCTTGTTTTGTTAACGTCTTGAAATATAAACTTTTAAACAAGTTATAATGTTCACATTAGCCCAATTCGCCATTCGCCCAAGATACAGGCTTTTGCCTAGTTTGGGTCTTTTTATATGGGACTGTGGTGGCAAACAAGCGTACGGCCCGCCTGACGTTAAGTAGTTACCGTAGCCTATAGATGCTTGCAATACCAGAGGCATTGCTCGCAAGTTGCCGGCCTGAACGGGGGTGGAACGAACGGAGGGGAAGAAGGGTGGAGTTGGGCTTCCGGCTGTCGGCTCTCTTACCTACTCATCATACGAAACTCAGCTGTAATAGCTACTTAACGCCGATCTTCTGTGAGAGGGTGGTACTGCCAGATCGAGCCAATATATGAGCAGCAGTCAATTGGCTGCAGCTTGGCTCTACCACCAATGAAACCACACCTTTAATAGTTCTAATGGAGATCCGTAACGAATTTAGTTGAGAATGCAGATTTATAGAGCTAAGAAATTCATAACATACAGTGCAAAAAACTTTGGTCTACGACAAAAAATTACGAAGTTCTGATCAAATTACTAGCGAAGTTCGCGCGCGGTTGTTGTGACGTCATTTGGGCCACGCGCGCTTTGTTAACGGCGGCGCGGGCCGGCGCGGGTACAGCGCGCCTTCAATCCGACGGCCCTGTGTGACGTCACACGCACATGCCGCACATTATATTAAATGTGTTAAAAAATCGCAACGGATGGACCGATTTCGATGATTTCAAAATTATATTGATAAACAAGCTTAGTTTTAACTATAGCGTTGGTTATGAGTTGATTTGTTGACGTAGTATTGATTCTTTGAAGAGGGGACTTACCAGTTGATGGAGGAAGCGCCCCTATGCCGCGGCAGTATGCTGGGGTGGTAGCATATGCTCTGGTACTTGGGGTGCGTGATCACCTCCATCGGAATGAACTGAGTGCAGAACGGCAGCACGTTGATGTCTGCGTTCACCTGTTCATACAAATATTCCATTATAAGGCCCGCCACATACATATGGAATTCCGTATTACGGAATTCCGTTTCGAAATATCGAATTGGGGTTTCCGAACGCGATATGTCCATACATTTGGGTGGATTTACTGCGTTCGGAATCTCCGATTCGATATTTCGAAACGGAATTCCGTATGTGTGTGCCGGGCCTAATTGCTTCCAGTTTCGAAGGAACTTGACCGCTTGGCGCAGTGGTTTGAGCGTCGGCCGCTGGTGGTTGGCATCGAGTGATCGCAGGTTTGATTCCCACTAGAGGCAATTTTCGGAAACGGCCTCTCCGTAAATGCCTTGGTCTGGGTGTCATTGAGATTGCCCTCGGTCCATTCCAGTCCATACCAATCTGTATGATAGTCATAGTACAAACTTTGCTTAGTTTGGGACCATACAGTTGGTGTGTAAGTCTGGCGATATTTATGCCTGCCATTCTATTTAACCAATGTCATGGACATCCGTACTTGTTTAAAAACATTTTGTTGTTTCGTATGAATTCTCTGGTAGAATAGGTAAAATCATACACACAAATATTATTGCACCTTTGCAAGTGCACAATCATAATATTACGACCGTAGGTAATACACATAGAGATTTTAAAGAGTCTATGGCAATACACATCTAATAGGTAGTTTCAGAGATTAAAACAATTGAACTTATACTATTTACGTATATACAGTGTGTTAAGAAAACCCTGTCCGACCCGAAAACGTATTGTTGGGTATCGAGATTAGATTCTATTTTTGTAAAAAAAATCAATTTTTATTTCATTATTTTTTTGCATAGTAAGTGTCCCACTGCTGGGCAAAGGCCACCTCTTTTTTTGGAAAACAATTACCCTGGTTACATTTTTTTTTCATAAAATGTCGTCATTACGTACTTTGTGGTCAGAGGTGCCGCCACACGATCTAACATAATTACTGCCGGTAACAGTATTGTCATAATTTTTAAAATTTGCTACATTATGGGGGAAAAGGGCAAATAATTTGCATTTTTGTTCATTAATATGTTTACTATCATGAATATTAAAAAAAATATTTTAATTGGTCATGTGATTGGGAAAGCTAAATACCAGTTTCGGCTCGGACAGGGTTTTCTTAACATATTGTATATACCTACATACTTACTAATCCTAATAATAATAAAACATACTTATCAACTAACTCGTTTATAGTAGAAAGAATTGCATAGGTAATGCCCACTGCCGACGATATTTAGTAGATTGCGCAATTTCTGCTGCACATTACATAGTGTGCATGATCAAATACATTTGAACGCTGGCGAAAGCACTAATGATTAGTACTTGCGTCAGCTACTGCACATCGCAACTAAACTACGCTAATCAATCTGCATTGGACAAGACATGTGGTAAGAGGATCATCGCTAAAGTCACGCAGTGAAGGGGTATAGCACTAATTAGGTCCGAATATCCGTTTAGTGCAAGTAATATTAGACCTCATGACGTAGTAAAGATAAACTCGTGGTTACCATAAGGTCATTCTCATATATACTTCTGATATCATCAAGTAAGTACTGAATTATCGCTATATTTTTTAAACAGCGCAGATTTTGTTTGGTGTAACTGTGTTAAATACTAGGTTATCGATTTGACGATTAATTTAATCGGATGTCATGTATGTTATGTTGTTATGTAGGTATAAGTGCAGAAATTTTAATTTTATTTATATAAAGTAAATAGAAAGACGAAGACTTATGCTGGGAAAGATAAATTAAATTGGAGGTCACGACATAACTAAAACAATAATGTGTATTTTTTTCAGTATGTCGGCATCGACGTCGGTGATACCTAGATTTTATTAATATCAATAGATTCAAAGATTCAAAACGTTTATTTTGTTTAGGCCTACGGGGGCACTTACAAATTGTCATTTTACATTTTTTCTTAAATTCTACCGCCGGATCGGAAACGCGACCTCGACTGAGAAGATCCGGCAAGAAACTCAGCGGGCTTGTCTTTTTTACATTGTTTTACATCATACCGATATCAGGTATAGGTACCTATTAACTTTTCTATTATTTATAGCCATTATAACGGTGACCATAGACAAAAGGGTTTCTTTGCGAAGAGAGACAAAATTCTAAATACGAATATTCGGAAATATTTCCTGATTTTCAGATTTTTTTAATGATAATAATATTAAAGTCTGCCATCGCCATTAAATTATCTATATCGCGTGTCCCATTTCTCGGCTATATGGCCAGTGTTGGTATGGGTATATGGTTAACTGTTTGATATAGAGGTCACAGTGCAGTAGGAAGCTTTGCTCCAAACGGCCATTCAGTAGACATGACGGTAACGCGTGTAATAGGGATGCGGCCTAATATTTTTTGATTGCATAGCACAATAAAGGTTAACGCTTATCTAACGACTAGGCACCCGACCAGCACCGTCTCGTCAGTCGGCGTCCACTGACGTCGACAGGTGGTCCGCCCGCGGACCACCTGTTGACCACGAGTGGACGCCGAGCGTTAAGCGTTAACCTTTATTGTGCTATGCAATAAAAAAATAATATTAGACCTTAAATCTGTAGGTACCACGGTTCTCAAAGTATTGGACAGAATAGTTGGACCACAACGCTAAGAACGTAAAGTTGGTAGGTACTTATGAGTTACTATAAATATATGCTTAATTCAGTATTAAGCTGCATGGCTGTTATTAATTAAATAAATAACATCTTGAGGCAACTAAACCCGTTATATGGCCCCAGTATAAACTGACCACACGATCTAAGTACACATACGAAATAAGCCGGGCGTAGCGGCGTACTCTCAGATCACTACACGCGGTCGTAATCTCGTAATTGATGGAAATGAGAGTACATACAAAGTATTGTTTTATGTATGTTGATTGAACTAAATTGCATAGAAGAGATTTGTGTAGACATGCAACATGTAATATTAAATAAATGTATGGCACCAAACCTAAACTAAGCAACGCTTGGGTAAAAGTCATTGGCTACTGTACAATGAACTGGGGACGATCCCAGTGACTCCCAGACCAGGGCAATTTACGAAAAGGCTGTTTCCGAAATTTACCTCTGGCGTGAATCTGTCCACCGACCACCCGATGCAGTGAACCGAGCGGCCTATGTTCGAATTGCTGCGCTAAACGGCCATATAATACTCATAATAAAGTGGCCTAATGTCTGGCTTTATCCGCCGAATAGGTACTCAAACTCTTATTTTTGAGAGCTTTGTGGAATACACAAAAAAAATTATTTTACTCACAGATTTGTATTCCTCAAGCACTTCAGGTATCACCTTCCCTTTGACGCGCCATGTTTTATATTTGTACACTGGTTTGCCATTCTGTGCGGCGATTGTTGCTAACAAAAAAATCTTAAGTATTAATTTTAAAATAATATAATTCTAAATTCTAAACAATTTCTCACACATGTTAGTGACATTTATTTGAATAGATTAACCCAAGGTCAGCGAGTCTTAATCCCACAAAGATATCTGAAAACTTGAATAAAACCAGTCCAATCTTTGAGAAAATAAAATTTATTTATATGCTGATATTTTCTTAGGTTGTATTAATTTGTTACAATAATTCATCAGGAAGGACCAAAATCCATAGAGGCTTTAAGCATATGCTCTGTGGCCCGATTCACGTAACCAAAACCGTAACGATGTCTCAGCGATATAGTCGTTGATAGCCTTTTCGTATTATGAAAAGGCTATCAACGACTATATCGCTGAGACATCGTTACGGTTTTGGTTACGTGAATCGGGCTACAGGAGTCGGATACATTAATTTAATACTTACAAAACAAAAAAAACAAAAAAGCCACCCAAGTTAATGCATAAAAAACTATTTATGAATTAGGAACAGGCATCAAATTCTAAATTTAAGTTAGACACCAAACTTTTTAATTTTTAAAGGCAGGTATGTACACTTACCAAGTGGATCCTCCCGGTTCCCCTTGTCCAGGACTGTGAACACTCCCACCACTTCATGTCCATCCCTTTGCAGAAGCTTAAACACTTCAGCTGCAAAGGTGCTCTGCCCTATAATAGCCACACGCAGCTTTTTTTTGGGGGCCTACAAATAAATACAATATTATAGCAGCGTTCAAAATTGAATCACAAAAATTAAAACTAGGTACGTTTCATTTATTTACGTAGGCCGAACGGCCACAGGCCAATTACACGGACTACTAACAATTATAACATTACCCTCCTTGCGGGGCAGTTGGATGAAAATAATAATCAAATAATAACCAGTTCTCGCAAAACTTTAAATACATTATCAAAATTCATCCGCAAACAAATCTATCCTTATTTTAAATGTTTGCTACTATTTATTTATACTATTGAATGAACAACAGATGATAGTAATAATATTTTTAGTGTATGAATTTAATATTTTTGTTATGAATACTTAACTATTTAGCTGTGGGAAATTAATTATTCATAAATTTAATAATTTTAATTTATTAAACATGTACTTACATCATCTGATAAGGATACAGGTGGCATTTTCGTTTAGTAAACGAATCGTGTAAATAATTTTACCACCACTGGTCGGAGTGGTCTGTGTGTGGATCGCGAACGGACTAGCACGAACTTATCACTACGCTCTTATTTAGCTAGTCCGTCGCCACCTCAACCTTGACACCGCTATCGCAACCTAACGATAACGAGAGAATCTTTCGTTTTGGAAGACGAGACGAGGTAAAAAAAAATACCGGCATTGCCGCCTAAATTAGTTTTTTTTTCTTCGTTATGGCGTCTCTTTTCGCATATGCCAGTGTCAAGTAATATTTTTTTTGCTGCGTAATGGCCCTTGGCTATGCCTAAAATGCCCCCCCAAACCCTATCAGTAAAGTGGCGGATACTTTACTGACAAATTACCAGACTTCTTGGGAGAAGCCGAAAATCATGTTTCACCACTTTTGTTCCAATTGCCCATACTCAAGCACATTTATGACCATATAATGGTTAATATTCCACCAATATTACACATTATAATACACGAAAACACAAGTTTTGGAAATTAAAACAAAAATGACAACATCACTTTTCCACTTCCCGCCAAAAAGTAAAACTTGTTCATTGACTGATTAGTAGTTTTTAGATGCCTGTCCGTCACATAATCGTCATAATGAGAATGACAGCTGACAGTGACATGGTTAAAAATGTAAAAAAAAATATTTATTTATTATTTTGCATTATTTATTCACCATCCAAGATGAAAAAGATTACTTCAATTAATGTATAGGTAATAATAGTTTAAGCCTAATAATAATTCATGATTCAAATAAATTTTATTACAAAACGGCAAGGAGCCCGAATAATTTCCGTTTATCATCGTTACTTCCGAAACCTTCACAACCAATCAAAGTTAGGGGCGGGAAATATCTATAATATGCCAAGTGCCAAACTTAAAAGTGTGCGGGAACATCTGGGAACATAATGTGGCCAAAAATAAAGTACGGTGTACCCACGAAACAACAGCCGATAGTCGTGGTGTCGAAAGGTCAACTAGCCAGCAATAATTCAGTCATTATCGCGGGTCAACTTAACTGGCGCAGCGCGTCGTCAATACCGAGCCGGTTTAAACCGGTTCGTTACATATTGCGATAAATTATTGCATCGAGTGTGGAGATAGTTCGATAGATAGATAGATAACACTTTATTGTACACCAATGGAACAAATACATAAACAACAATGACAAACAAAACAAGAAACAAATACAGTGTACAGTGGGCGGTCTTATCGCAAGCTGCGATCTCTTCCAGACAACCTTTGGATGGAGAGGATTCCATGTTTCAAACAGCTTAGTAGTTAGCGGTGTACCTACTAAGTATAATAAAATAAAATGGGAAACATATTACATACCTATACCTAATAAAAACTAAAACCCGACTACTGAAAAATCGCGCTCTAAAAAGTATGAAACAAGAAAATATTCTCATCTAGAGGATAGCCGTGGTCCGTGTAGGTCCTTTAGGGCCAAATGGCATAAACACGGACCACGGCTATCCTCTAGATGAGAATATTTTCTTGTTTCATACTTTTTAGAGCGCGATTTTTCAGTAGTCGGGTTTTAGTTTTTAAACTTACTTTTTATTTAATTATTTTGGAGTTATAGGTAACAATATATATATTTTTGAAATGTGCTCATCAAGCTCTTTCATTTGATACCCCACACGGTTTTATTAAAAAATGTTTTTTTTTTTAGTTCATGACATTATGTCCTCTAGAGGGCGCCATATGCAATTTCATGTGACGTCACATAGCCTATAACCAGCGCGCCATTAAGCCGCTTCTAACGATACCTCATTTGTCAAATTACGACAAGTAGTTTGGAAGTTAGGTGGGAACAGATGCACATACATACATACATACATACATACATACATACATACATACTTACATACATACATACATACATACCGGTCAAAATCATAACCCTCCGCCGTAGTCGGGTAAAAACTTAATAAAAATACTTAAATACGAACATACATAAGAATAAAGATAATAAAAAATAAATAAACTAAAATAAAAATAATACAAATATGCCTATCAAAAAGAATATTAGTTCAAATTATCGGAGGTCATTCACATTATGAAAACGACAACGCGTTTTCGAGTATACGAGTGCCGAATACGGCGATTCCGTCTCAAATGTAACTTATTTTTTTTTGGGACTAAGCTTGCCACACATGCTTTCTTTAGTAGCAACAAGAAACCGTCATACAAAGATGCAATACGCAGTTTCAAAAGTTGCAAATCTCTTGGTTGAACTCAGATACCCTTGAACGGTTAGAAGACTAGGCTAAGCACCAATGTAAGGAATCATTATTACCTACCTTCCGACTGTAAAATGCAGTCCGTGTGCAGTCGCGTGCCGTCGACTGCAACCAACTGCAATAGAGCTGTCACTTCCGACTGCAAAATGCAGTCCGTGTGCAGTCGCGTGCCGTCGACTGCAACCAACTGCAATAGAGCTGTCACTTCCGACTGCAAAATGCAGTCCGTGTGCAGTCGCGTGCCGTCGACTGCAACCAACTGCAATAGAGCTGTCACTTCCGACTGCAAAATGCAGTCCGTGTGCAGTCGCGTGCCCTCGACTGCAACCAAACTGCAAAATGCAGTCCGTGTATGTTAGCGCTTAGAAGAGCATGTGGCAGGGATCGGGAGAGATTAGGGATAAAGATGGCTGGCGAACGAAGGCAGGGTTTCTTAGTTGAGCCGGAGAAATAATAGGTTTTTTGTACGTTTTGCAATAGGTACTGGGTATTCCAAATTCAACACCAGTTTAAAGCTAAAGTTTAGACCAGCAACAAAACTTTCAGAAGTCTACTGCCGAAAGCTATTCCTACCGTGTAAACAATCGTAATAAGCTCACTTTAGTAGGACGTTTCCACGTTAAAACTTAATGCCGTATGCGCCTGATGTAGGACGCAACCAATAAGTAAGTAATTGTAATTGCGTAGGAGTCCGCGGATAGATACATAGGAAAGACCCAAAAAGATGATTGAATGAAATGAGCTACGTCTACATCAGGCGCATGCCGCGCCAGCACTCAGTTTCTAGGTCGGAACGCTTAGAGATAATGTCATAACTTGAGTGCTCGAGTAATGTATGTGCCTGATGCAGTCGCGGCCAATAAGAAAGAGAGGGTGTGGATGGTGGACGGATGAGTACCTAACTCATAAATTCCTTGGGATGACGTGCTTCTGACATGAAACTGGGATGAACTGTTACTAAATAACAAGACATAGCGCATGCGCAGAACTTGTATAATGGGAAAAACGACGGCAAACGATGAGTCTATCCAGGGATTGCTCTAACTAATTTAGTAGGAGGCATTATCGGCTTCACAACTTTCAAAATGACCCTATCCCTGATAAAAACAAATTTATAAGACGTTGGGTCACGGAGAGTCACAAATGTCAAAGTTTTTTGAGTAAAGTGTCTTGTAATAAAGTGTCTCCAATTAGAACGATTGTTTTGTTAACCCGATGGGTAATTAGGTATGTGTTGTTGTTCCGAAACCAGTTACAACCAGATATTATCACTATCGACGCTATTGTTTTTACGTAATAATCATGTGTGTAAGTTTATTAATAATTGTGAAACTGGTCACTCACTGACACTTTTATTTACGTAGTAGAGAGAAATGTCGAAATTTATTAGGGGCTGGGTACGGATATTCTTGGAAACCAACTCCTAAAGAGTTTACCCCTAAACAAAATTCCAAATACTTCTAAAATCCCCAAAATTAATTGTTAAAAAATGGGACCTGTCAAAATCACAAAACCCTTGAAGAAGAAGCCCTTGAAACAGTTAAAGAACTGACAGACAAGTACGCTAGGTATCAATTAGGTATCATAAAGTAGTGTTTGAATAAGAAGAAAACAAATTTACAAGATCCCCGGGGCTAAGTGACACTATGCAACATTGCAGAAATTCTGCAAAAACCATTAATTTTTCCGACCCTCCAGCAGAATCCGCAAAATTTTGGGTGAAATGGTCATGAATGGCGTAAAATGTGTATTACAGACATTTTGATAAATTGCTAAGGTTTCTTTAAAAAATCAGAAAAATGAATTGCAATGGCAATGTTGCGTGCGTAGCGTCGCTATTAGCCCCCCTGAAATGAACAATTTAACATATAACATAAATCTTGCTCAAGAAAAACATATTTAATAAATCGAGAATTCAATTCGTCTTGGATATACTTGGGGTTATAATGCCGTCAGCAATAGAAAGAAATGATCACATATTCAATTGTTTCTAACTATTACAATGTGCATGTTTGCATTGCATTGCACCTTCTCGGAAGCAGCACAATGTCGCCACGATTTAATAACACCATTGTTTAGTCCGCAATGACAACTGGGCCATATCAGAGGAATCCTGTCTAGCGTATGGAACACTCGTGTACTCGCAAATATTTGATCAAATGTCCCGTGAACTGTGTTGGTGATGGCTGGACATTGGAAAGTGTTGGTCGTGGTATTGGCACTCCTAGAGGTATCTGCGACGTACAACTTTAGTTTCCCGCTCTGGTGCACCCTAACCCGTAGCAATATGTGCAAGTTTACTGTCAATTTAAATTTCGCTATGTTCAAGTAAATCGATAACACGTGTTGTTTTGTTCTAGTGTTCTGTAAGTACCTATTTGTTATGTAGACTAGTCGTAGACCTACTTTAGTGTACTTTCTTACCTACATACATGTGGCTTGTTCACATGGCAAAGCATTACGTTTTTGTCATATAACCGCATTTCCGTTATACACTTGGGTAGGTTTCCTTCTAAAACGTGCTTCTCCATGTGAATGAGGTCTAATTTATCTATGTTTGTCCCACAGACAAATAAGACTAATAAACACCAAAATGTTCTAAGTTAGTCACGATTGCATTCTCATACAATAGTGGACGAAGCGGCGGCGTCTTGACTTATTGGTCTGTGGTTTGTCCAAAAAGCTACGTATTGAAAGACCCTTCTGGAATGGATTGGTTGAATTTTATTGTTAAAGGTGGTTAGGCAGCAATTTTCCCGAGTACCTTCTTGAACGCAACATCGTTCGGCTCACGGTGGAAAACAAGCGTACGACCCGCTTATGTTAAGCAGTTATCATAGCCTATAGATGCTTGCAATACCAAAGGCATTGCTCGCACGTTGCGACCTGAAGCAAAGTGGGACAAAGGGACGATAAAGGCAGAAGTTGGGCTTCCGGCTCTCTCACTCATCGTACGAAACGCAGCTGTAAGCTATTATAAGGAGCTATCCTTTACGCTGATCTTCTGTGAGAGGGTGGTACTGCTCCGGTTGAGCTAGCCCATGAGCTTGGCTCTACCACCAATTATACAGGGTTATTGGTAAAACACTTACAACCTTGCAGGGGCGTATTACTGACATCAAAAACAACATGTTTAGTTCTATGACTTAATAAAAAACAAAAAAAAATAACAAAAAATCACATACTAAAATGTATGAAACAAGAAAATATGCTCATCTAGAGGATAGCCGTGGTTCGTTTAGGTACTTTAGGGCAAAGTGGAATACAACCACGTACAACAGCTTTCCTCTAGATGAGAAAAAAAATAACATACGTATTAGAAATTGTTTTTTTTTTTTTTTTTTTTTTTTAAAAGTCATAGAACAAAAATTGTTGATTTTGATGTCTTTAATACGCCCCTGCAAGGTTGTTAGTGTTTTACCAATAATCCTGTATACAATAATGTCAGTGGCCCAACTATAATCATGACAATGTCCGCTTCTCTGTAGAGCGTCTCAAACGAAGAGAATTCGCATGAAAATTTGGAGCTTAAAGAAGTCCCATTAACAAAGTCCCTGGGGTATGCTATAAGGAAGAACTTCGGGAAGACGTTGGAGGACGCTCGTCTGAATCAGGAGTACATGTACCAGTACCAGGAGGTGATGAAGGCGAGCCAGGAGCTGTCGTTCGAGAGCTACGAGGACCAGCCGGCCAGGAAGCTGCGGGGTCTTAAGAAGGGTATGTGAAAGAAGGTTGCTTGACCTGTGACCTGTATAATAATAATAAATAAACCTTACGATCACTTGAGCTTTTGTCTCTGTGATAGCATTTCATTTCGTTTGGATGGAAATAGCGGCCAGTAACTTGATTCATGATTTTCGTTTGATCTCTTTGCTCGTGGAACATTTTTTTTTATAGGACTGCAGTGGAAAAAAAGCGTACGGCCCGCCTGATGTTAAGCAGTTACCGTAGCAGGTACCGTAGTGGTAACGCTTGCAATACCAAAGGCATTCCTCGCACATTGCCGACCTGAAAGAGAGTGGGATGGAGGGAGGGGAAGGGAAGGTTGGGCTTCCGTTTCTCTCACTCATCGTACGAAACGTAGCTACAACAACATTAATCTATGCTTACGAGCCGAGCACGAGCCGAACACAAATTCGTGTACCTGTGGACCGACTTACGAGCCTCGAACGAGCGCGCTTCGAGCATTTGGTTCGTGCTCGACTGTGCTCCGCCAATTGTCGGTTTATTGACGAACACATAGGGATTGGCAAATGTTCGAAGTGCTGTGATGTTTTATTTCTATTATAAATCACCAGGTACCTCAGACCGGCGGCGTCATTCCGAAAGGCTACAGTCCGCGGCGGGTGTACGAAGGTCCCGGTCCCAGGCCCTGAGGAGACTGAAACTCAACAGCCAGAGCCTGAAGAGCCATCAGAAACATACGAAACAACATAAAAATTACAATTAATGTTATAGTCTGTAGAATCCGCATGGTTTTATTTCTTTCTAGAACTGCAACAGAGGTGTCGCTTGAAATTCCGTGTTATTTTATGTTACTAGAATGGCAAACAAGCGTACGGCCCATCTGATATGTTAAGCAGTTACTAGATTAGCTAGTGGTAGCACAGAATAGATAAGGCTTGTGGTAGCTGGATTATTAGCCTATAGATTCTTATACAATACCTAAGGCATTGCTTGCATGTTGCCGACTTGAAGCGGAGTGGGATGGAGGAAAAGGGGGGGTTGGGCTTCCGGCTCCCTAACTCGTCGTACGAAACGCAGCTGTAATAGCTAATTACGCCGATCTACTGTGAGAGGGTGGTATTACCCCGGTCGAGCCAGCCCGTAAATTGTCCATTTCAAAGCCACTATGGTCTTTAACATTAGCTTCGTGAATTCTTCATAGTAAATCGTCAATACTTGGCGGCCGTCTGTTGGCACTCTTCTCGCGAATTTACAATGAAAATTTCACGATCATAATTTTAGATACCTACCAGTAGTTTCGCAATAAACACATATTAAATGTCTGGGGGCATGGAGCCCAGACATTTAATATTGATTAGTATTCGGGTTTCAGTTTCCAGGCCTGGGGGCTTACCACCACATCTTATAGCAGTTTTGTTTTAACGTTTCAGCGACTTTTTGTGCAATGACGTTTCTTATTGTCATGACAATAAGGTACGTCATTGCACAAAAAGTCGCTGAATCGTTAAAACGTTCCTGTAATTGAATAGCAATAAGAGTTCGTGGTAAGCCCCCTGTGCCCAGTAGTGGGACGTTAATAGGGCTAATATTATTTTATAATCGGTTTTGAGTTTATTCCAATTTCTTTGGTTTTGAGCATATCTACAACCTCACCCACTCGCAGCCTCGCACGTTTCAGTCAGTCGATTGTTGATTGATTGAGATTAAACAATATCTGTAACTTCAAATTAAAAAGCTGGATTTTATGTTAATTATATTTTAGAGGTTCTTTGGGATTCAATATTAGAGTTAGAAAAATTACAGCAATTACAATTTTATACCTATATTTCCTACATAAAAAAAGGCATCAACTTTTTGTCCTACTGCTTGTCTATTCTTTTAAATGAGTCAGCAGATAGGCATGAGCACCCACGAGATTGTCTAAAAGCCCCTGGTTAAGAGATTGGAAGCCCGGTTAGTTAAGTATGAAAAGTCTTAACTATAAATCTCATATATGGTCTCAAATAACTGCTCTGTTTTATCGATCAGGCGCTTTTGCCAAATACTTTTACCGTCATAGAAATGATTGGTACTACAAAAATCTCACTATCTATCTATCTACCGTCATGTCACAAAAGTATTTTATCCAACGTACTTATCTAAATCCAAACTCTAGATTTTTCATTTGTTCATCTGCTTTTTATGAAAACTACTGATCCAATTTCAATGGAGTTTTGGATAGCCTATCGTAAGATTACAAAGTTAGGGTACAATATTATCACGCTATGACTATTAGGGGTCGAGCTGGGAGCAAAACCGAGGTTTGTGCGGACGGAGCCGCCAGCAAAAGTTAGTACACAATTTCTTATGCACAAAATTTCACAGCAAAGCTTGAACAACTCTGACAACAGGTTGGCTACTAACCATACGATAAGAAGACGCAGAAGATGAGCCGTATTGCCAATACCGATATGATTTCAGCATTATTTTCCGCCAACGACTGAGTCGTACTGTGCCCACGGACTCCATTTAGTAGGACCTACTATATTGAACAGTACATTTCTCCTTCTTTCTTCGTAATATCTTTGTTGAGAAACCTAATTACATAAGGACCTATAAATTCAAGTTTGTTATTAGCAAATTGTCTGCGTTTCATAGGTAGGTAGTTACTTCATATAAATCCTGTTATAGAATAGATTGATAAGATAACAATAATACGTAGGTAAGTATTTACTGCTGACGTCACAATTATAATTGTTTAATGTGTAACCTTGTTGGTACGATCATGTGAGAATTTTGCTGAAAACCTTATCCATATAATTATTACAACACCTTGATCTTAAATTTCGGAGATTTTTAAACAAAACGCGAGGAACAAGGGGATTAAAACTATTACTTGACATCACTTCCGATAACCGATAAACACTATTTGCATTACCTTATCAAGTTCGAGATATTTTATCTAAGCAATAAATATTACCTACTGGCTATAACAATATCGCTTCGTCAGAGATATGTGTAAGAAAGTAAAAGACGTTTAATACATTTTAAATTACAGTAGGATGAGAAGTTTTATCAAAATCTTATCGGCGATGAAAGCACTTTGATTGGTTACCTAATTCTCAAGATATATGGGATGATGTGCAGGAACAAAATACGGGATTAACAGATTGAAAGATAAAATCTAGATAAAGTTTAACAACGCTATCGTTAATAGCTGTGATAATCACCGATAGTTGTTGACGGCTGATACGTAGAAGTGTTGAATGCAATGCACAGCACAGAAAAAGGACCAGCAAATACATAAGCAGAAGTTATATACATAATAAATACCCCCAAATTCATAGAGATTTTAGCCAGTTTACAATGGTTTTGAAAAGCATTTTTAGGAACAAATGTGATTTGTAATTCCACTGCAAGTCGATCATAACTTTCTATGAATTTGTACATTGATCAACATTACTTTCAGCGTGAGCTGTGCCAAAGGGATTTTTATCAGCATGAGTCTACTCCAGCGCAGATTTTTTTATCCAAAGCCTGCTCGTACTCTGTTTATATGAACTGTTGGAAGTAGGTAACTTTCTTCGGTTATAAAAAGCTGACATACGGGAATAATCTAGACTCCAAACATATAGGTACTTAAATTGTATATTGAAGTCAAAGAACCATGATTGTGTGGGGACCTCCCCGAGTCCCGCTTATGTGTAATTGGTTCGTATCCATTGGCTACAGATATTGGCTAAGGCATGGAAAATATTTATTTTGTAACAACGTCTAACATAATAAAATCCTTGTAATTTACGCCCCATATTTTATTCCTGTTTCGCCCCGATTCTATTTTAATGCTTTCTTTATTTTTCATTTCACCCATGTTCAAATCTAGACAACACATGAAATGATCGACTTGCAGTGGAATTACTAATCACATTTGTTCCTAAAATGCTTTTCAAAACCATTGTAAAGTGGGTAAAATATCTATGAATTTGGGGAAAAAATGTGAATGTTTAAATAAGTCCCAAAGACATAATATTCTCATGCATGTACCTATCTCATGATGGAAGGGCCTGATTGCCACATGCTACGATTTTTTCTGATCCACCTCTTTCGACCTATCCACACTTTTCATGCACTTTCTCGTTAATTAAGAGTGCTATAGACCGCCTTCATGTGTCTAAAGATGTGTGTTTGTAAGTAGTGATTTTTTAGGGTTCCGTACCCAAAGGGTGCCAACGGGACCCTATTACTAAGCCTACGCTGTCCGTCCGTCTGTCTGTCTGTCCGTCCGTCTGTCTGTCTGTCAGCGGGCAGTATCTCACGTACCGTAATAGGTAAAGACTTGACATTTTCACAGAAAGTGTATTTCTGTTGCCGCTACAACATAAAATAAAACTTAAAAATAAAGGGGGTCCCCATACAAAAAACTTAATATTTTTATCTTATTTGTCTTATGGTCGGTTTCCATACAAAAGACTTCAACGTGTGACTCTAAATATCACAATTTTGGGGATGTTTGTTTATATTCTACGTTGGTACGGAACCCTTTAAGTGCGAGTCCGACACGCTCTTGGCCGGTTTTTCTAATTAAATTCGTGCTGTATAAGGATACTCCAACTGGATATCTACAATAGGTAGTTAAAAGATACTGTATACCTACTTATTGATAAAATCGTATCGTACGAGACAACGTAACCTCAGACGTAACCGTCATGTCTGAGTACCTACATTTATATATTCTGCATATAAGAGTCAACAGAATGAAGTCGGCCAGCGTCGATAGTGCACGCCTAAAAATAGCTTGTTTATTAAATTGTTCAATATTGCAGTGTATTCAGTGAAGCTATGAAGTTACTTTGTTTAGTAATATTTTCCTGCTTGGGGACGTCACTACAAGTGAGTGTAGACTTTGTACCCATGATTGAATCGCTTAAATTCGCTTGTCATGAATTTTCTTTTATTTATCATATTAGTTTACAAATATTTGCTTACTGGCAGTAAACTTACTAAATTATAGATGTACCTAATTATGCATTTTAATATCTAGTACCAACTTATTTGTCTTTATTCGCGAGTTGATCGGTGCGCTTAACCTTGTTGTTTTTATTGACAAAAACATAACCTCAAACTGTCATATGATTCTGGCGGCAAATATAAGCGGGAATGAATCCTAGAATTATTAAAGTACCTACCATCAATATACCTATATAGAACCTATATAGGGTGGACTGAATCGACTTGTGTTAACTTCACACATCGCACGGGTAGACAAAGACTTTTGACAAAGTACCTACAAATTTAAGGCCAGGGGCCCTACCACCACCTCTTATAGCAGTTTTGTTTTAACGTTTCAGCTACTTTTTGTGCAATGACGTTTTTATTGTCATGAAAATAAGGAACGTCGTTGCACAAAAAGTCGCTGAAACGTTAAAACAAAACTGCTATAAAAGGTGGTGGTAAGCCCCCTGGCCTTAAATTTGTAGGTACTTTGTCAAAAGTCTTTGTCATGACAATAAGAAACGTCATTAAAACGTCGTTAAAACGTTCCTATAATTGAATCGCAATAAGAGCTTGTGGTAAGCCCCCTGTTTTGTACAAAGTCCGTGTTCCTTAACGCCGCCACACACGGACTGCATGTTGCTGTCGGAAGCGACAGCTCTATTGCAGTTGGTTGCAGTCTATTATATATTTAAAAAACCGAGCTGTCCTGGCGAAATACGGTACATTACGAATATTCGCGTAAATAAAATGCGTACTTATGCGTGTGAAAATAGAGCACTAACATGAGTGTGTAGTCAATGGACGAGTGTAGGAATGCCTAAAGTAGTACCTACTAACTTCAAGACTTCCTTTAACTCTGTGGTCTTAACCATATAATTAGAACTTTTTACACGACTGCCCAAAAAAAAAGAGTGTATATGTGTTTAGGGTTCATGTATGTATGTATGTTTGTATGTGAGATTCTTTATTCCACCATAACTTATAAATGCCTGAACGGATTTCGATGTATGGGGTATCGTTAGAATCCTTATATCATTCCGGGTAACACTGGGTTTTTGAAAAAAAACATTATTACAATATGGGTATCAAATTGAAGGCCTTGATGAGCACATTCCAAAACTGTAGAATTTATAGGCATAATTTAACATAGGTAGGGTGTACATGCAAAACAAATATATTGTATTGGCTGCTGTCACTAAAATGCATAAAATAAAAATAAATAATTTAAAAAATTAAAAACACGACTGCCCTGCCAAAAACGAACTAAAAAGTATAAAACAAGTGCAGTGTCATTGCAGTCGGGGGACCGTTCTGTGGAACATATTTAATCTATGAGGGCCCGTCGTGTTTTTAATTTTTTAAATTATTTATTTTTTGGTGTCATCCAGAGATCAACCGCTGAAGATGACCACTACATAGCGGCGGTGGTGGAGTACATCGTGGACAGGAATGTGCAGGACAACAGGGAGAACTATGTGCGACTCATACACGAAGCTGCTCAGCAGGTGATACTTCTACTACAACTCCTGATTCTGTTGGTACTCAAACTGAACTAACGACAATTCTCAGCTCATTAGATATCTTCTTTTTAGGGTTCCGTAACTTAAAAGGAAAAACGGAACCCTTATAGGATCACTTTGTTGTCCGTCTGTCCGTCTGTCCGTCTGTCAAGACGTGCACAGCCCAAACCGCTGGTGTTACAAACAGGAAATTTAAACATTAGGTACCTTTTAGAGCGTAGAAGAAGAGCATAGGAAGGATTTTGGAAAATTCCACCCTTAGGGGGTAAAATAAGGGGTGGAAGTTTGTAAGAAAGTCCCTCATTTCTGAAGTTAGTAACATGAAAATTTGTATTTAAGCTATTAATTACAAATAAGAAATAGTAATTTCAGTGATTTCGAAAATCCACCCCTAAGGGGGTAAAATTAGGGGTGGAAGTTTGTATGGAAGTTAAATTTTTTTTTAAGCTATAGACCTGAAAAATTGTATTTAAGCTACTAATTACAAATAAAAAATAAAAAATAAAAAGCTCAGCGTTTTCGAAATTTCCAACCCTAAGGGGGTAAAATAAGGGGTGGACGTTTGTATAGGGGGTCCTAATTTGTACGGAACCCTCAGGGCGCGAGTCCTACTCGCACTTGTCTTGCTTTTTTTTCTTAAAAAATGACCTCACCCAGTTTAATAGTATTTCGCCCCTGTCAAACGTATGTTTGACACTGCTGGTTATGATTTAACGTGCCTGAAACATTTCCAGAGTGCAGATATCGTGGTGTTCCCGGAGCTGACCCTCACCAACAGCACCACCAGCTTGCCAGTGCCATTCCACAGTCTACTGAAAGAGTACCCCGTCCCGGCACTGAACCCGGACCTGTACGATGAGGTAGGTATATTATGATGCCTATACTATTTCCATTTCAGT
Source organism: Drymonia ruficornis (assembly GCA_947859195.1). NCBI lineage: Eukaryota > Metazoa > Arthropoda > Insecta > Lepidoptera > Notodontidae > Drymonia > Drymonia ruficornis. The sequence continues at coordinate 4,117,005 of OX401924.1, read as the reverse complement.
ATGTTCATAATGACAATGCGCTGAAAGTAGCGTAACATCCTCCATCGACCACATAACTAGACGCCTAAGGCCGCAAACCCACAGTTTGTAGCTGTTTGACAGTAGCTGTCGACATGTCGACGGCTAGCACCAACCAGAGGGCCTCCTCTTCTACAAACGAAAACGAAATTTCGGACGAAATTTCGCGTATTTTCTACTACGTTTCTCATTTATTCCGACATTTCTTATGAACGAAAATAGTTTGACGTTTAGATTCGACGACGACGACGACGTCAAACAATTTTCGTTCGTAAGAAATGTCGGAATAAATGAGTAACGTAGTAGGAAATACGGGACATTTCGTTTTCGTTTCTAAAAGAGTAGGCCCTCAGTGCCGGCAGCTGCAGTTGTACGGGTTGATCGGTGCTCCGTGTCGTCGACATATTGAGAGTTGGCTCTGTCGACGGCAAAGTGCCGCTCGTTTGCGGCCTCATACCTTTTAATTCCTATTAATGCTTGGTATTTTACATTATCTTTGGGTAACGTAGGTAGATATAATTAGACCCTATTAAATCACAATGATACATTGTTTACCAGTTTTACAATAAATTAAACCAGTTTAATAATAGAAAAAATATTATAGATCCGTTATTCGGAAAATAATAAAATAGAAGAGTGTAACGCTCGCTTATCTATGTCTGGCTGAGGATGTGTGAAACAAAGACACGATCACCTGAAGTTATCAGCATTTATTAGCGTCACATATATAAATAAACTTGACCTCACCAAACCTTTCATCGATTTATGTTGTCTTTTTGTTTTGTTATAAGTAGAGACAAAATTTAAATCGGTGGTCAGCACGCACATTTGTCGTACGAAACGTAGCTGTCCTAGCTACTTTACGCCGATCATCTGTGAGAGGGTGGTACTACTGAAATGTATGGACATAATAACACACCGTTTAGCTCGAACACAAGTTTATTACTAACTTATTAGAAACGTACAAAAAGGGATAAATATAAACTCATACAGTTAAGTTGACCGCTACAGACGTAGGTATATGTAGGCGCTTATACAGGCTGACTGGTTATACACTTTACATATTGAAGGACATGATAATTTATGGTAACATGAAACGTTTACAAAAATAAAATTAAGAAAATACCAATGAACTACAGAGAAAACCTTCATTAAATTAATGTGCTAAAGCTCGTAAATTGTGGACACCGCAGTGCCTCGCGTAGAATGCTAGTGCTAATGACACTAATGACACTTGATAGGTACGTCAAATCAAGGAGGTACGATCCTGACCACGCTTATTGTTTTGAGTGGATAATTAAAGATAAATTAGGCAAATATTAGGCACCTATTTTTTTACATAATTAGAACGAGAATCGAGACTCTATGTCAATATGTAAAGTGTTCAACCAGTCAGTCTGTATATCAACTACCCATCGAGCCAGTCCATATTATATGAGCTGCAGTCAATTGATTCCAGCTTGGCTCTACGCCCGTAACCAGTTTCTGCATTTACATAACTGTTTCTCCCGCATCCAGCTCTTAGTGGCGATGTCGGCGGCGGCAAGGGATGCACAGATCTACGTGTTGCTGAATGTCCGAGAGCTGATGGACTGTACGCAGGACACCGGCGAGGACTGCCCCGAGGAGAAGGAGTACATATTCAACACCAACGTCGTTTTCGATAGGACTGGAGCCGTTATTGATAGGTGAAGAACGTCATTTAACGATTGATGTAGATCATGGACCAATTACTTAGGGGACTGGGTCTATAGCGCTGGAGTCCTCCAAAACGGTGGCGTCTCATTATAACGGCCGCATTGGGTGTCAACTATGGCGCGGTTGCCTAGAGACCGGTTTGGACACCGTTTCCAATGTTCTAGTGCGGCCGTTATAATGACGCCACCGTTTTAGAGGACTCCAGCGCTTAAGCAACTTGGCCGCATTGGGCCGGCCGGCCGGCTAGGCTGTTGACGTCATCACAGTAGGCGTGGCTTAACTCAGTGTGCTGTTGGCGTTCGTCCTATGCATACGTCTTGCCAACGTTCGCATCCCTAATATAATTCTAATCGACACTAGATGGCGACCCTCGATACGTTTTTTATATGAACCTACACTTAGTGACATCTAGTGTGAATAAGTTAAACTACGTACTAACATCGACATAGAACGAAGCGAATAGTTTAGCTATTGACCGGTAGATTCAAATGTCAATGTAGGCGTTATCTACACCCCTTCACCCGTGCCTTCACCCGCGCAAATTGCCTAGCATCGTTAAATCTAATAAGAACGTCTCTTTCTTCGTGAATTCTCTGTGATGTAGATGCATGAATTCAATTGATGATGAAAGGGAGAACGAATGCCTGAAACTGTTTAAAATGTTTATTTTTCCACCGTTGCTACCAACTGCCAAATGATAAACTTGATAGAGGTACACATTCTTCTTCTGAGGCGCTCATAGCCAGCTGCAATCACTGATCGGTAAGCGATCGGAGGTTAAGAAACTCCTGGCAAGATCAGTTAGAGATGGGTGACCATTTAGTGGTATTTGAACTGAGCGTCTCCGTGCTTCGGAGGGCACGTAAAAAGTCGGTCCCGGTTGTTGTCATCTAGGCAGCTGTTGCCTGGTCAGAGGCCTTCGGGCGGCTTGAACAACTCTGACACCAGGTTGGGCAACCATACGATAAGAGGTTTTCAAGGTGGTAGAGCCAAGCTGAAGCCAATTGACTGCAGCTCATAAACGGGCTGGCTCGACCGGGGTAGTACCACCCTCTCACAGAAGATCGGCTTAAAGTGGCTATTACAGCTGCATTTCGTACGATGCGTGAGAAAGCCAAAAGCCCACCCCCCCTCTCCCTACCTCCATCCCACTCCCCTTCAGGTCGGCAATGTGCGAGCAATGCCTTTGGTATTGTAAGCATCTATAGGTCACGATAACTTCTTAACATCAGGCGGGCCGTACGCTTTTTTGCCACAGCAGTCCAATAAAAAAAAAGAAGATTAGCTCTAATTTTAAAATCTGTTCTTTTCAGGTACCGCAAGATAAATCTTTTCGGGGAGTACGCCCACACTCCCGCCCTACACCCCGACCTGGGCGTGTTCACTACGGACTTCGGCGTGACCTTCGCCCACTTCATCTGCTTCGACCTCATGTTCCAGGTGCCCGCTGTGCAGGTGGTGCAGAAGCTTAATGTCACTGACGTCGTATTCTCTACCATGTGGTTCTCGGAGTTGCCGTATTTAACGGGTGATTAACATATATTTACTGGTTAGATATCATCATCATCATCATCATCATCTCAGCCGAAAGACGTCCACTGCTGGACATAGGCCTCCCCAAGGTTCGCCACAATGATCGGTCTTCCGCTGCCGCATCCAGCGGATTCCCGCGACCTTCACCAGGTCGTCGGTCCACCTTGTGGGAGGCCTACCCACGCTACGCTTTCCGGTGCGCGGCCGCCACTCGAGAACGCTTCGGCCCCATCGGCCATCTGTTCTACGAGTAATGTGCCCTGCCCACTGCCACTTAAGTTAAGCAATCCTGCGGGCTTAGATATATAAAAGTTTAAATAGGTACCTTGGCCAAAAACGTACTGATTTATCAACAGTTTATTAGGAAAGTTAAAGTACCTATAGTTACATAGGTACATAGCCTAAGGGCCATTACACACCGGGTAGCCGTGGCGACGTCGCCAGCCACCGTAGCCCACTATTCGTATTGAAATGTATGACAGGTAATGCTATGGGTTCCTGCAATAGATGGTGCGGCGCCATCATATAACGGCCGCACTAGAATATTGGCTACGTAAACAGGTAGCGGTCTTGGAAACCGCACCATTTTGTTTACATAGCCAACGTTCTAGTTACGGCCGTTATATGACGGCGCCGCTATTGGAGTAACCCAGCGCTTAACACACGTGGCGACGGACTGGCGACGTCGCCAGTCAATACAAATTGTTTTGATACGTGGCGTCCCGGTGTGTTATGGCTCCTAATGAGAAACTGTGCTTAGGGCCTCCGCAGACTTGCTACTTTTAGCATCGGCGACCGGCGATTTTGCGACCGTATCGATGCTGCGTTGCGTTTCTTCGAGCGCGAACGAGCGAGACGTAGCATCAAAATCGCCGATCGCCGATGCTAAAAGTAGCAAGTCTGCGGAGGCCCTTTTTTGTAACTTAAGGATCACGCAAATATACTAAAAGATTTTAAAGAAATTAGTAGAAGCGGGATATTCTCAAGGCAAATTCGCCAATTGACTTCAAAAGCTCATGTGAAATTCCTATTTAAGCCCCAGTTACTTTGCGTTGCAGCGGTCCAGATCCAAGAAGCTTACGCGTACGCGTTGAACATTAACTTCCTCGCATCTGGTGCCAACAATGTTGCAGTAGGAAGCGCTGGTTAGTAGCTTTCTACTTCTTAGGGCCACCGCAGACTTGCTACTTTTAGCATCGGCGATCGGTGATTTTGATGCTGCGACTCACTCGTTCGCGCTCGAAGAAACGCGACGCAGCATCGATACGTCACAAAATCGCCGGGCGCCGATGCTAAAAGTAGCAAGTCTGCGGTGGCCCTTAATACCGCTATCAGCTGTCGACGTGTCTTCTTAGCAGTTTAGTTCTAGTAGTTCTTGCTCCTTAGTATTTTATCCTATTTCCAGGTTCAGGAATATACTCCGGAAAAGCTGGTGCCTTAACCAGCATTATGCCGGGCGTACCTACCACCAAATTGCTTGTCGCCAAAGTGCCTAAAGTCCCTGGTCAGGTAAGAACATTGCGTTCCTTTAACCACCTTCCACTGACAAGAGAAAATGCAGGACGTGAAATGATTTTGTCTTATTCGGGGCCATCCATTAATTACGTCACACGTAAAGGGTGGGGGAGGGGGTCGACGAAATGTGACATTGTGTGACAAGGGGGTGGGAGGGGTCCTAAGTTTTGTGACGTCACATTTAAAAATCTAATATATCTAAGTATTTAAACCGAAATTTGAATTTTTAAAGAAAAAATATGAAAATTTCTGAAAATTATTAAAAATATGTGACGTCACACAGGGAGGGGGGGATTCTCGCAAATGTGACCAGCTGTGACAAGGGGGGAGGGGTCTAAAAATCATGAAATTCGTGTGACGTAATTAATGGATGGCCCCTTCTCAATAGAGAAAAAATAAAGCGGTTCTCTTTAATAAAAAAAGCGGCTAGCTGCAACGGAATTCGTAAAGTCTTACCGTCTTATTCATAGAAATGTATTAAAACATATTTCAAACGCCTTTTAGCTAATACGCATTTTAGGCTCTATGAATAACAATTTTACGCCTTCGTCCTACAAACGCTGTGTAAAGGAGATGGAACTGGGTCCAAATTTGTATGAATAAGACGGTTAATTTAGCGGCATTTCAATCTGAATGTCTCCGTGCTGCAAAGGGCACGTAAAAAGTGAGTTCCAGTTATTTTCTGATGAAAACATGGACGAGACTGCTGTCTAGATAGACAGCAGTCTCGTCCATGTCTGCCGCCTTCGAGCGGTTTGAATACCTCTGATATGGCCACCAACCATACGATAAGAAGAAGAAGGTTTAACTTAGCCCACGTCGAAGTTTTACTGTTTCCCTTAGATATTTATATGTCCATTATCGGTCTCTCGGTAGTCGATATCTCTTTTGTCATGTCCGCACCCATGTCATAACCAGTCTTTAGATAAATGAGTGGTCCCACTAGTGAGATGGCTACGATTTTTAGGGTTCCGTACCCAAAGGGTGCCAACGGGACCCTATTACTAAGCCTACGCTGTCCGTCTGTCTGTCTGTCTGTCTGTCTGTCTGTCTGTCTGTCTGTCTGTCTGTCTGTCTGTCTGTCCGTCTGTCTGTCAGCGGGCTGTATCTAACAAACGGTAATAGCTAGAGACATGAAATTTTCACAGAATGTGTATTTCTGTTGCCGCTACAACAACAAATACTAAAAATAAAATAAAACTTAAAAATAAAGGGGGTCCCCATACAATAAACTCGATATTTTTGGCGTTTTTATTGATAACTCATAAATTAAACAATATATAAAGAGAAAACTAACATTTTAACCATGAGTGATCATTATGACATATTTTAGATAAATTGTTGACAAAAAAAAGAAATGTAAAACTACATTTTTGACCCATAAATAAGTTTTAAATTAATAGTACCAGTCAAAGTAGCGCCATCTAACATTGTTATGATATCATTGGCATTACAGTGTCATAAGTAGTATAATAATTCGAGTGCAATACTAGAGATCATCTTAGCCGTATGGTTAAGGCGTTAGTCCACGTGTATCAAAGTCAAAGTCAAAGCGTTTATTTTGTTTAGGCCTACGGGGGCACTTACAAATTGTCATTTTACATTTTTTCCTTAAATTCTACTGCCGGATCGGAAACGCGACCTCGACTGAGAAGATCCGGCAAGAAACTCAGCGGGCTTGTCTTTTTTACATTGTTTTTTTTTATCGCCATTTAAGTATTTTAATACAAAAATTTGGTAAATAGCTCCAGTGTGCTGCCTTCCGAAATAAGCAAGGCAAGACACGCTACACTTTAACATGACATTGTTATTAACAAAGTGAATTTGAGCGATCAGTCCCAAGCTGATTTATCTTCCAAGTAATCCGAGATTTTGTAATAGGCCTTTTGACAGAGTTTAGTTTTAACTATAGTTTTAAACTTATTAACAGGCAAATCTCGGATTTCTTTAGGAAGTTTGTTGTAGAAGCGTATGCATTGTCCTACAAAGGAATTACTTATTCTGTGGAGACGAGTTACATGTACGGATAGCTTGTGTTTATTCCGTGTGTTTATCGAATGAGCATCGCTCCTTTTTTCAAAGTTGTTGTCATTTTTCTTAACATAAATTAGGTTTTCATAGATAAATTGTGACACCACGGTTAGAATATTTATTTCTTTAAATTTTTCTCTGAGGGAGACTCTAGGAGCTAGGTTGTAAATAGCTCTTATAGCTCTTTTCTGCAGTACAAATATAGAATTTAAATCTGCAGAGCACCCCCAAAGCAGTATGCCATACGACATTATGCTATGGAAGTAACTAAAATAAACAATTCTAGCCGTGTCTACATCAGTTAAGTGCCTAATTTTTTTAACAGCATATGCCGCAGAACTCAATTTACTTGATAATTTTTTAATGTGAGGACCCCATTGCAATTTTGAATCTATGGTGATTCCCAGAAAGACAGTTGACTCCTCAACGTCCAACGCTGCCCCATTCAGTCGTATATTGGTTCCTATTTGTCTTACATTAGGTGTCGAGAACTTTATGCATTTAGTTTTGTTCTCATTGAGCAGAAGATTATTTACATTGAACCAATCTACAACTTTAGCGAGTGCATTGTTCACATCGTCATAATGTAGAAGCTGTCTTTTAATTTTAAATAATAAAGAAGTATCATCAGCAAACAACACAATCTCGTGATTATTGCCTACATGATATGGCAAATCATTTATATAGATAAGAAACAAGAATGGTCCCAGTATTGAACCTTGAGGAACGCCCATAGAGACCACAGAACCTGGTGATTTTTCACCATTAATAGCGACCTTTTGAATTCTATTGCTCAAATATGAAGTCAAAAGGTCAAGAGCCTTGTTCCTGATACCGTAGTGGTGCAGTTTCCTGGTAAGTATTTCATGATGGACGCAGTCGAAGGCCTTAGACAAGTCGCAGAATACACCTAAGGCATCCTGCGAGTTCTCCCAGGCACTGAAAATATTTTTTATTAGTTCAATACCCGCGTCTACAGTAGAGCGATTCCTTGTGAACCCAAACTGTAGTATGTGGGTATTAGGTTCGAATCTTACTACGAGTTGTTATTTTTTTTGAGTAATTCGCATTTTTTTTGTCGCCCACAGCTTAAATTAAAATAATGTTAACACTAAACTGATTTGTGCAAATACATTGTTTACGTACGTAAACATATTTGTAAATCAAGTTTCAAATGCATTCGGAGTTTCAAGCACAGAGTATTAGAACTATAGATGGCGTTGTAATAGTTTTTCACAGAATGTGTATTTATTTATTTGTGTACTTTATGTACCTATTATTGCAGGTGTGTACTAACAATTATGGGACTGAGGTGGCAAAAAAGCGTACAGCCCGCCTGATGTTGAGCAGTTTTTTTTTATGGGAGTGAGGTGGCAAAGAGTAAATAATTGTTGCTATAACAAAGATAATATAAAATAAGAATCTCATAATATATAAAATAATAGTACCGCTACGCACCACTAGATGACGCTAGATGAGCTCCTAGATCGCGCTATGGTTTCGTTTTTCAGATCGCAATATAGTCACGACCAAAATTCGCCTGCTATTGACAAGTTTTGCGTTATCTCTAGGTTTCGATCGATTGGAAATTGTTGTATTGCTTTCATAGTGTCATATTTGATGGCAGAATACTCCCGTTGCCTCCGACTATAGTGTGCGGGGATTTTAATGTAGACTTACTGGAATCTAATGAGAATGCACCTTTAAAAAAATATTTTGACCATATTGGTTTAAATTCAAAACTTCCTCGTGTTGTTACCACAACGGGTTATACTCAAATAGATAATGTGTTTATCAATATTGACTTGAATGCTGGCACATACTGTGCACTCTTTAGTTACCATAGCCCTTTATGGATACAATTTCGAATTGAGCAATAGATTTTATCAAAACTATCCGAAAAGTCAGAATAAAATTTGTATTTCTGTTGCCGCTGTAACAACAAATACTAAAACAGAATAAAAAAATATTTAAGTGGGGTTCCCATACAACAGACATGATTGCCGTTTTTATAGAATGGTACGGAACCCTTCGTGCGCGAGTCCGACTCGCACTTGGCCGGTTTTTTCGAACCGGGGCAGAAACTTGATAGTGGCGCCCCTCTCTCCAGTGTTTGAGATAAATTACTTAGGGCCTCCGCAGACTAGCTATTTTTAGCATCGGCGATCGGCGATTTTGATGCTGCGTCTCGCTCGTTCGCGCTCGAAGAAACGCGACGCAGCATCGATACGTCACAAAATCGCCGGTCGCCGATGCTAAAAGTAGCTAGTCTGCGGAGGCCCTTAAGAAAAACTCATGAATCTAGGCATTTTGTGGAGCAAGTTCTTTTAATATTTAATCATACTAAGTATATATTATAATTTTGGCGCCCCCTGACACTGCCGCCCGGGGCGGGTGCCCCCGCCAGACCCCTCCCTAGATCCGGACCTATTGCCTACAGATAACGAGCGCGGATTCGGCGCTGTCACTTTATCAGAGCAAATTGTTAAATTGCAGGTGACCGAGAAGTACCCAGGTCCTATCTACGACAACCCTAGCGACCATGATGGTCTCCGTCTAATCACGGACCCGTCGCTTCCCTCGCACATCAGCAGGCCTCTGGTCCAGGGCCTCCAGGAGTTCACGCTCGTCGACAAGGATGTCTCCTGCACCTTCAGAGTGCGACTCAACCAGAGGAATGGGGATACTGTGAGTTGGCAACGTATTCTGCAAACCACGAATGCATGCGAGTCATCTCATTAAGTACAGTTTTTCAGAAAATTCACGGTGTCAGAACTTTTTGGAAATAAAATAAAGCATCTCATCATTTGTAAAAAAAAAACCAGATTAATGATTGGTCTCCGCAAGAGTGCTCGCGCAAAACTAATCATAAATCTATGTACAAACCTTTAATTAATGTTAAACGAGTAAATTGGTGTTGCCTTTGATTAACCATTGCATGCGTAGATAGAGTTTGGTTTCCGTGCACGTTAAGGTAAGTACTGCTTTGAATTTACTAACAAATTATGTAGTATCCCCCCAGTACATTGTACGGTATCCATAGTACAAGCACAAGTACAAGCTTTGCTTAGTTTGGGACCATGCAGTTGCTATGTTTCTCTGGCGATATAGGTACCTATAATTTTATAGGCAATATTTCTCTATTATTATTTGTCTACTAACTTGTTGAACTTGTCAACTTTTGTAATTAATTATTAACAAAACTAAAAAAGTTGACTGAACGTGGTTTAATCTTTATACCTACATAATAAATAATCCTTCTTCTAGATGCCTCGATACCGTGCTTTCGTGTTTGACGGGACACACACGTACGCAAAGCGTGAGATCGGCACGGTGCAGTGCCTCGTCGTCGCGTGCAAGGGTGATGACGCCAAATCCTGCGGATACAAGTAAGGGCCTCCGTAGACTTGCTACTTTTAGCATCGGCGATCGGCGATTTTGATGCTGCGTCTCGCTCGTTCGCGCTCGAAGAAACGCGACGCAGCATCAAAACAATTGCAAAATCGCCGGTCGCCGATGCTAAAAGTAGCAAGTCTGCGGAGGCCCTAAGCACAGTACCCCAAGTGCGATTTTTATGCTAGCAATAACCATACCGCCAAATTTATAGTTTTTATTACAAAGCATTATTAGGTGACAGGAATCCGGAATGCTTCCGAAACACCTTCGGAGAAACGTTTCATTTCGTATTCCGGAATGAACTGGAAAAAATGGAACCCTTATATCAGATCATCAGGAACCCTTTTGTCAGTCAAGACAGCGCATAGTAGGTACCTACCGTTGATGTTAGAAGATAATCTATGTTCAGTAGGTACCTTTTATAAGGTACACATCCACTAAGGAAATATTTTGGATAATTCCACCCCAGGGGGTAAAATAGGGTGTGACTTCCATTAGTAATACGGCTACTCATTACAAATAAAAATATAAGTAATAATTTTTTTTCCAGATACAACCACGAACAAGAAAACACAGTGCTTGAAGAATTAGAAATAGAAATGTCTACATATCGAAGCGAATATAACACTACCCTACAGTGTAATAACGCTATGTACTACCCAGGGTCCGTGAGAGACAGCAAATTCCCACTGAGCCCTAAGAACTTCACATACACTATACAAAAAGACGAAGAAACTGACACATGCCATGTTAACACCGAAGATAATACTATATCGGTCCTTCAAAACGAAATATTAAAGAATAGAAACAGTAAAGAGAAGCTATTTTACAAAATAAACGTGCCACAGAATGATTTGATAGCTTTTGGCATTTACGGAAGAGTTTTCACAAGAGATGTTGATCATAATAAGCACGTGGGTGAGGAAGACTTGCGAAGGTTTAACAACATTATGGACGATATTTACGCTAGCAGTGACAAAAACAAAGATTAGAATGGAAAACTGCCAAAATTACAAAGATTTTTTAGTTTACAATGGTTTTACAGAGCATTTGTAGAAACAAAGTGATTTGTAATGACAGTGTAAGTCGGTAACTTTCTATAAATTTTGGGGTAAGATTTTAATGATCTGTTAAAATGTAACTGCGCGGATAAAAATTGATTTAAGTACATTTAGTTAAGAAAGTACAGGTATAGGTAGAATAAGTAATTATATTTGATTATTATTAAACATAGTATGATAAAGAAAAATGTTGTAAAATAAATTAGGTGCTTAGATTAAGAGAAAAACCAAAGAAATGTTCGATACAGTTGCTCTCTCATTCGTAACGATCGCAACTATGCTTACTCCCGTACCTATCTATAGACAAATGATTACTTGTTCTTCTGCAATTTTTTAAGCATAAAGGTCAACGCTCATCTAACGCCTCCGCACCCGACCAGCACCGCCTCGCCGCTCAGCGTCCACTAACTGAACCGGAAATAAGTGGACCACGCGCTGACCGCGCGGCGTTCACTCGTTGACCCCGCGCGGTCCACTGGGCGATCACGTGACGTTTATGGTGTAAAAGCAGCGTCCGCCCGCGGACCACCAGGCGACAACGAGTGGACGCCGAGCGGCGAGGCGGTGCTGGTCGGGTGCGGAGGCGTTAGGTGAGCGTTGACCTTTAAACTTGAGAATACCTTACCTCGATTTATCAGTCTTTCCATACAATTTTTTTTTATTATGATTTACTTAAGTATACCTATGTACTTATTTATAGATAGGTGCGACGTGAGTGTCTATCAGTAAAACGTTAAGTAGGTATATAAAATTGGTGATAATAAAGTGAGACAATTATCATACTTAATACCAGCCCCGGATCTAGGGGGCAAGGGCATCCGCCCCAGGCGGCAGTTTCAAGGAGCGAAAAAATCTTAGGGCTGCTTAATACTCATTTTAAAACAAAAACATGTCGACATTATTTTTATATTTTTTATGAAGAATGTAATCTAGTTAGTGGCGTTCAATAAAAAATGCTAATGAAGTCACAATTGTTTTATTACTTTTATATTTTTATGACCTTTCCGTCCAGTATTTGATCATCGAATGCTTACTGTCATAATCGTTTTCAGCATTACAAATATAGGGCAGCTGCCTTCAGCGGGGTGCGCTCCTTCAGCGGTGTGGCGACTGGCGGCTCTAGGATATGCTCCGTGGTGGCTTGCACTGGGGACACGATGGACACTTGCGGCTTCAGGTATGACTGAAAAATCATCACGAGACATTATTCTGAAAAAGAGTCTCTCTCTACCGAGTAAGCGGCCAAATAGCTTCTAGTCAAAATAAAAAAGAAAGAAAGAGAAACATTTATTCGTTAATCTCGCAACTTGCAACACATAGGCAGAGGAAACAGAAAAAAGGGGTCAGCGCGAACAGTGCCGAAAAGGTGAAAGCACGTGGTGGAGGGGAACGAAACTCCCCCAGTAGCGCTGATTTTTTTAATTTTTTTTTTCTTCCTTCGACTGGAGGGCTCTTTAAGAAAATTCAGGTTAACAGCATCTTGTTATCCCTAGCGACCCTCCCCAGCTTCGCACACGGCTTTTCTCGACTAATTATAAATTTAATTAAAACATATTACCGCGTCAAAATCTGTTGCGTAGTTTAAAAGAAGTAACCGGACAAACAGACAGACGAGTCATAATGTAGCGACTTGGTTTTAAGTAGATAGATAGGTAACTCTTTATTAATCCACCACTAGAAAACAAACATTTATAAATTATAGTAGGTAGGTAGGTAGTAGGTATAATATTATTATTATTTATTAAAAAAAAATAGTCCGGGCGCTTTTTGGCCCGGCTCGCGATCTCCCTCTGACATGGGGGTCAGAGACTTTATTAACTTAAATTTAGATTAAAATATTCACAGTTTCTTTATTTGGAATTAGTAAAAAACATACATACAGCCGAACATAGAACCTCCTCCTTTTTTGAAGTCGGTTAAAAATGACACAGATTTTAGGTATAATATTCAGAGAAGATAGACAAGTGATGTAAGTAGCTGTGCCCGTTTCAGTTGAGAGTTAGATCACAATAGGTAGGTTTTTTATGGGACTGTTCTCGCTACACACTCCCACTCCCTTGTCGTAGCATATTATTATACCATGAATTTTAATTCAATAGATTTACAACATACGTAGACAACACAACCGCCATCTTCGAAGAGCTGACCATCATTGGAGCAGTTCCCACACCAGCCCTCGACCAAGAGCTCGACGCGAACAACTCCACCTTCTTCCCAGTCTCCTCTCAAGTCTCTATCATGCCTCTAGAGCCGGAAGACTATGAATACGGGTTCGTCGTTCAGGCAGACGTGACTACACATACTCTGACGCTGAAAAATACGGATGCTGAGTTGTATGCTTTTGGTCTGTGGGGTAGAGTGTTTGCAACTGATGGCTTGGACGCCGATCCACCGGTTACTGAAGACGCAAGCGACAGTTCTTCGACTCATTTATTGAGTTCAGTTTTGATGATGCTCGCGTTTGCGGTTATGTGGTTTTGAATATGGTTGTTTTAATTTGGATACAAAAACTCGTTGTTACTAATTCTTTAGTAAGTTACTAATTTATGTACGTGTAGGTACCTGATATACAGTTTGATCCAGTAGTTTTGTTAGAAATAGTAAACCAAGTACTGAAAAGTACAGACAACGACATAAGAAGCTGAATATTCTAATTGTTTCAAATCGGTAGATGATTAAATCTCGTTTAGATCAGGAAAAATAATGAAACTGATGCAAAACAAATGTGAAAGTGATTTCAAAACAATGACATTTCAGCGATTTCTCACTGACCGTACATTTCACTGTTTGTATAAGTAAATAAAATCGATCAATGATTACCTCGGTAATATTATATATTTTACACTGAACTGTTGTATACATAGTTCCTAAGTACATTTAGCTAAGTGCATTTAGGTAAATATCAAGTTAATTAATAAGTAAATAAAGAAGTACATAATAAGTTTGTATTTGTATTTACTTAACCATACCCCACAACTACGGTCGCAATCATTTTCGAACAAGTACCTATTACAGCCTAAAATGAGTCTACAAAATGTTTGGAAAAAAATGTGACCACCTTTATACACTACAACTTAAGGATAGACTGTGACTTTTAATTTTACTGTAGGTATTAGTGAATTGAGACAAAAAACTAAATAAAAGCTTATTTCATGTTTTTTTTTTAATTTCGAGCTGATTGTCATACTCTATTTTGATAAGCTATACGACTGTAAATTAGCTTTTGTTGTTGACTGTACTTACGCACTTACCAATGCAAGGCTGCGTATAATTGCGTAACAATACGCGGGCGACATAATTGTGGGTTTGTTTTGCGTAGTTTGCATACGAAACCGCACGGCTCGTCTCCACAGCTCTAATCTTTAACCTTGGTTCATATTGATATTTAAATTATCAAACAAACCGCCTTATCAAATAACACGATATAGCAAACTTAACTTAAAAACTATTGACATAGATTTTAAATCGCAAGTCGAATAAAGTTCACGGGATATTGCTTACTGATGAGTGTGGATATATTCGTGTGAACATTGAATTGTAAAGCAAGTGGTCCAGCACCTTGTGTTATTTGTCCTTGTGCACCTTGTCTTGGTGTCATAGTAAAAATGGTGTCAACTAAGAGAGTGCTCGTTATTTATACCGGAGGTACATTTGGCATGCTGAAGAATGACAAAGGAGGTAAGCTTACTTCTTTATCTGCCTACAAATAAATTAGAGTACATGTAAGCCTACCCGTATAATAGGGGCTATAGGGGAGGCTTACAGTCCTGACTATAGCTGATAGTTTTTACACAAATTGAACTTTCATCGAAGGAACTACCAGGCCGGACATGGGCTAGTCTTTGAGATAGGTCGTGTTGGGTTATGGGTTCAGTAACGAGCATTATACGTTACAATGGAAGCACGAAAAATAAGTACATTTTTGCAAAAGTTAATAGGTACAAGAGCAGGGTATACCTACTTAGTTGTTTTTTTAAGCATTAAAAGCCCTACTTTGAAGGTATTTATAGGTTCATTGAAATTGTATATAAGTATGTTTCAGTGCTGGTTCCACAGAAGAACATAGAACAGGTGGTCAGACGGCTACCGCAGTTGCACGACAACGAGTACTGGCTGAAACAACTCGCCGGCACCGACAGAAAGGAATATTTGGCATTGCCAGGTATGCAGGTGCCTTGTAAATCTAGTTGAGTAAAATCAACACCAACATAGATTTTATAGGCGGGGGGATAGAGTCCGGTCCCTCTAACCCCCTCCCGTCCCGTCCGTCGTGGCCGTACGTCCGTGGCCATATGTTTAGGAACTTGGCTCATATAGTTCCATAATTAGTATCCGAAGATGCCGAGCTTTGATCCACGACGAGTCCCGGGGAAAAGCTAAATTGTAGCCACAATGAATTTCATCGAAAGAAAAAAAAAACATATTACTAGTTTAATTAAAATCGCTTACGTCTGTAGGATGGCTGTCCCTATAGGATTAAGGATGATGCTAAATAGCGGGCCATATAGGTAATACAATGCTCTATTACACAGCATTAATATTTATCAAAGCAGCTATTTACGATACCTATATACCTGCTTACCTACATAGAGTTAGAATAGCTTGCTTCATACTTCCGCACTTGATAAAGATGATAATGCACCATCATAATGATAAGTACGTTTTGCTAAATACCTGCCTATTGAACGATCACGTATCATTATTGATAAGAAGAAACTTAGACCTTAAAATAAACTAAGGCTAGGCGAAGGCTACACGTAAAGTATATACTGTGGTCCGTCAGTATAGTACATAATGATGGATGTCATTCCATCGACGCAGGCTACACGTTCAGTATTTATTCCGTCAGTATTGTGACGTAGTTCGTACAGTGCAGACGTCAAATGAAACACGAAAGCTTGGTATGGATATTACCTTAGCGCTTGGTTTAATCCTCAATCTCAGAAGACATGTCCACTCTATGGCTTTCGCGACGCGGAATGCCAAACTGTCTTTCTGGAATTGAAATTCGTGGTAAATACTGTCATCCATCAGTATACTAGCCTACACGATCAGTTTGGACCACGGTTTTTGGTAAATAATGACGGACCACAGTATTTACTTTACGCCTAGCCTTCCCCTAATTGTTAAAGTAGGTAAACTCTTGCAGATGGTAAAGACACTGAACTCAAAGTATTATACAAAATATACGAATATGATGAGCTCAAGGACTCTTCGGACTTCACGCTGGATGACTGGATCAAAATGGCGCGCGATATCAAGGTAACGATTTGTTTAAACACCCATTGATACGAAGATTACGTTAAAAAGTTTGTCCCATTTCTACCAATAGTTCCTACACCCAATGCTAAGACCGCTTTATTTACTAAACGCCACTTTAACTTTGCTTAAACTCCTTAAGTAGCCGTTAACTTCAACACATTTTTAATTGCGACTTTAGGAGTTCCATATAGAATTTTCGCTCTTTCTGTATCCTTAGGTTAAGGACAAATCGAGCGGCATTTTCGCGGAGGAAATCCGCGCGCGAAAAAAACATTTGCTACGACGACGTAAAGTTACGCGCACGATATTCCCAGCCTCCTTGAAAAGTCGTCGTCGTTATGCGAATAGGCTTTGGTGGTAATAGGCATTAATGATTGATCGTTTTCAGAAATATTACCATGACTACGATGGCTTCGTGGTGCTGCACGGGACCGACACAACAGCGTACGGCGGCTCCATACTGTCCTTCATGCTGGAGTCCGTCGGCAAGACCGTGGTGCTTACCGGCGCACAGGTACGAGACAATTCCAGCCGCTAAACCATACCTGCTTGAGCCTAGCCATGGTCCAATGATGTTTTGTTTCCCAGATCCCCATCTTCCAGCCGAGAAGTGATGGCAACAATAATCTGCTATGCGCCCTTCTCATAGCAGCCACGCAACACATCCCAGAGGTCACTGTGTTCTTCGGCGCCAGGCTCTTTAGGGGCACCAGGTTAGATAGCATATATGATATTGTACCTATTTAACTGACGGAGCTTTACAGAAAAAGCAGAGGGCTCGGCTCACTGTATCGGATGGTTGCGGGTGTGATTCCCGCCAGAGGCAAATTTCGGGAATTCGGCATTATTATAATTTTCCCTGAACTGGGTGACACTGGAATCGTTCCCAGTCCATTGTATGGTAGCCATAGTACCAGCGTTGCTTAGTATGGCACCATACAGTTGGTGTGTAAATCTGGTAATATTTATTTTAACTTCATTATTGGTGTTGATTCCACTTCTACTAACTTGCAATTCTTGAGACAGCCTAGAAACTGCAGTAAATTTCTTGCTGCAAAGCTTAACATCTACAGCTTCAGATTCAAGAAGGCTGCAGCAGAAAAGTCAAATCCTTGAGGTGCCTCAATTTGCCAGGGTAAAGAAGGTTTCCAACACTCGGATCTACGCATTCGACTCCCCAAACTTCCCGGCGCTGCTCGAAGCCAAGACGACCCTGGAGGTGGATCCCAAGATGCTGATCCACGCGTCAGGGTCCATCCCTGACGAGTGCCGGCTGCACGACCAGCTCTGCAGGAACGTGTTTATACTGAAGTTCACGCCCACTATCACTCCTGAACTTATTAGAGCCGTCTGCAGTGGGATGGAAGGTGAGGAAAATGAGGATAGTTTGGTTTGAAATGGGTTGAGGTGCATGACACACAGAACACAGTTGTTAGGGCCTCCACAGACTAGCTACTTTTAGCATCGGCGATCGGCGATTTTGATGCTGCGTCTCGCTCGTTCGCGCTCGAAGAAACGCGACGCAGCATCGATACGTCACAAAATCGCCGGTCGCCGATGCTAAAAGTAGCTAGTCTGCGGAGGCCCTTACAAACAGTAGAATTTTCTAAGAACTTAAAAAGGCCAAATATATTTCCCTTTGCCTTTTTGCTGATTATTTGAATGAAAACAACAAAATAATAAAGCTTTCGTCATTTCATGATAGTATAGCATCTTATCGAATTTCTATAAATACTAGCCATAACGCGATGGGACCTTCAATACTAAGTTTCACCCCCTTTTCTTAGTGCTGACCTACGTTAGATAAGGAACCGACTTAGTCTGTTTCTCATTCAGTGAGATTGTTTTCCTTTTAAAGATAGGCAGTACTTATCGTATTAAGTACTTAGTCGTGACCAACAAAGGGCCTCCGCAGACTAGCTACTTTTAGCATCGGCGACCGGCGATTTTGTGACGTATCGATGCTGCGTCGCGTTTCTTCGAGCGCGAACGAGCGAGACGCAGCATCAAAATCGCCGATCGCCGATGCTAAAAGTAGCTAGTCTGCGGAGGCCCAAAGGAAAGGGCATGATCGAGAGTTTAGACTCTTGATCAACGAATTTGTACTCAATCCCAACAAGTGCAAAGTTGATTTTATGTGTCTTGATGTCGTTCCAGGTGTGGTCCTGGAGACGTATGGCAACGGCAACATCCCAATCAAGCGCAAGGAGATCTACAAGGAGATAGAGAAGGCGGTGAAGAACGAGGTGCTGGTGGTGAACGTGACGCAGTGCATCAACGGGACCGTGCTGGGGAAGCCACTGTACGAGACTGGCCTGGTGAGTTGAATTTGGTTAGTTTTGTATTGAGAATTTGGCTGGTGCTACTATAAAGTTAGCAAATTATGGTACGTTGTCAGTTAAGCCGGAAACCCAACGTGGCGCACGGAGAGGCCACGCACGTGGATCAAGCTTTGCTTTGCAAGAAAATGTATGCAATCGTGTCCACCGTGGCGCACGGAGAGGCTGCGCACGAAATGAAAATATTTTTTTATGAAGGTTTAAATGTAAAAAATAATTACAGACTAACACACTAACTGTATGGTCCCAAACTTAGCGACGCATGTACTATGGCTACCATACAATGGACTTGGCGCGAACCCAGTGACACCCAGACCAGGGCAAATTACGAAAAGGCCGTTCTCTGCTTCCCTACCCGGGTGTCCATTCGATTGATTTAAAAAAAAACGCCATGCTTTCTTACACCAGCCGATAATGTCGCTTCTAGGGATCGAATTCTAGGAAGTAACGTCAAATGGCAAAAATTATAAGAAATAGGACGTAGTTGTAGGCTGTTACTAAAAATGTATTCTAAATGCTTTACGATATGGGTCTAATATTAGTTACTAGCAGTATAAGTTGGCCATGCTTATTACTTCATCAAAGTAATGTGTATCATCCGCAGTTGCTGCTAGAGTGCGGCGTGGTGCCCGCCTTCGACATGACCGCGGAGGCGGCGTGGGCCAAGCTCTCGTACGTGCTCACCAAGACAGAACTCAGCTACGAGGAGAAAGTACAAGCAAGTATCCGAGTCTCTACAACAAAACTTTGGGGCCATCCATAAATTACGTCACACGTAAAGGAGAGGGGAGGGGGTGGTCGAAATGTGACATTGTGTGACAAGAGGGGGGAGAGGTCCTATGTTAAGTGACTTCACATTTAAAACTCCAATATCCAAGTATTAAAACCGAAATTTGAACTGTAACCGACTTTTTTTGAAAAATCTGTATGTTGTAAAAAATATGTGACGTCACACAGGGAGGGGAGGAGTCTCGCAAATGTGACCAGCTGTGACACGGGGGGAGGGGTCTAAAAAACATGAGATTCGTGCGACGTAATTAATGGATGGCCCCTTTGGTGGTGGTAGAGTCAAGCTGTAGCCAATCGACTGCAGCTCATATACGGGCGGGGTCCACCGGGGTAGCACCACCCTCTCACAGAAGATCGGCGTAAAGCTATAACAGCGGTTTCATACGACGACTCCCCTTCCTCCGTCCTACTACCCTTTAGGTCGGCAACGTGAGAGCAATGCCTTTGATATTGCAAGCATCTATAGGCTACGGTTACTGCTTAGCATCAGGCGGGCCGTACGGTGGTATACCACCTCAGTACGATAAAAAAACGTTGTCAAAATAAGCAAGTCAAACAAGGCAATAACTTTATTCAATTCTGCATGGGGCTCATTTTCAAATAAGTACGCGTTGGACATTCTTGAATATATTTTAGAAAATGTAACGAGTGCAGAAATAAATAGTTTGTTTTAGCTTTGGCATAAGTACGTGCGTATTTTACGCGCTAGCCAGTTGGAGCCTTTAAACTTTTTTTAATTATTAGAACTTTTTATATTGAATGTTATAAGTTGTAAGTTTATATTATTAAAGATTTTAACGGTGTTTCCTTAATTCCAGCTTATGAAGACGAATATTCGCGGAGAACTACAGAATCCGAATCACTCATAAACGTAGTTAATGTCTACAATAATTCGGCACAAATATTTCGAATAAAAAATATTTTTTTATTTTCCCAAATTCACCATAATTGCTATTATCACTGTGAATTTAGTAATGATTAAGTTGCCTGAAAGGTGGTAGGTGGCAGCTCCCATGTCGAAATACCAACTTCTCTACACAGAAACAGAACACATACACACACGCACACACACACACGCACACACACACAGATTCACAGATTTCAGAGAATCTGATTGTGATCGCGATTGTTGATTTAATTTTAATGAGTTAACATTTTGTAAATGTTGATCTCTCAACAAAAGTTTGACCCTTTCAAGTATCAAACCCATTTATACTCTGATTTTTAATTTCGTGGACTAAAATTACAGCTATAAATATTTTATTCAATTTATATTTTAATAAAATCTAATATTTATGAGTGACCTTATTTATTTTATTCTTTAGTAGGTAAATAAAATTGAACTAATTTTAACCAGATGATGAAAAGCTGTCATTTTAGTCCACAAAATTAAAAATCAGAGTATAATATAGTATGTTATTAGCTATCGGAGGTTGAGTATTAAAAGCGAATTTATGACACATATTTTTATTCCAAAATAAAATAGCTCCAAATATCACACACAGCATAATAATATCAAATGATCAATTAATTGACCGCACAGATCTGTTCATAGTCGGTAATAAAAATTATAAAATTATTGTACGTAATAAAATAACAACATCATAAATTATAACATATGACTTTTAGCACATAAGAATACAAGGAAACAGAAATTTAGTTTTCATATTTTTGGCAAAATTTAATAAACACGCTACACTGGGTACAATCGCAACCAACATTGTTACTTAAATAAAGTTGGTGGGATTTATACCATCATTATATGATGGTGTTATAGAGGTATAACATGTTAAATTGTATTGGGAATTTCTTTAAAACAAGTTGTATACGTAACCATTCTGGTTTGGTGTATTTTTGTAAAAATAACGTCAAGACTTAAATAAATGGGAACACATGGTAGGTACTGCAAACAGTAAGTTTGATTTGAATTTGTATTTTGAAATCCAATTAAAAGACAAATAAAACTTGTTATCAAGAAATATTAAACGAAGGTTGTGATTGTACTTTACACTTTACACAAGTTAAACAAAAACAGGCAGTGCCTCGAAAAACACGTTGTCATTCTGTCTTAAATTTAAATTCTACGCCATTGTACAAAATCTAAACTCTAGACAATATAATCTGTAGTCATTCTATTAAAAAATATACACTTTATATCTTGAATACGATTATAATATTACGAAACAGTTTATGAAATACAAAATATTAATTATTATTATTACATGTGTCCGACATTTAATTTTGACAATACAAACGACTTAGAAAAAAAGTTGGCTATAATATAGGCGATACGAAAGACACGTCAACACATTGGCTGTTCGACTTTGCTTCGCGCTCGTAGGTCTTGTCCTAATTGGTATCGCTCGTACGAATAGGCTTTGTATAGAATTAGTACGAAATATTTGTACGAGCGAAGCCAATCAGAACGTGGCCTGTCATTTATAGTATTCGCACATGGATGTCCGATATATTTTTTTTGTAAAAAAACTGGCATCGAAAATGTTTCAGGAAAATTATGAGAATATATGGCTTAATATATTTTGTGATCGATTGTACGTAGAGTGGTAACATTATGGCACAGAGCGCCCGTGCGGGGAGTCAGGGTTGACTCGTGCTTAGAACGCGCTAACCTCCTTCTTCTTGCTGCTGGCCGCTGCCAGAGGATCTTCTGGAAAAGAGAGTTTTATAAGACGATTTATTGGTTTAGTGGTTTATGCTAAAATCATTTGGCTCGCTTGTATTGACCATTTTTAAACCGACTTCAAAAAAGGAGGAGGTTTCTCAATTCGACCGTATATGTTTTTTTTTTTTTATGTGTGTTCGCGGATATCTTCGTCGTTTATGAACCGATTTTGATGATTATTTTTGTTTCTGATGATGAAGACGAAGAATAGTCAAGGGAACTCCTCAACGTTTTACAGTAGCTACCTTGTGTTTGGACTTAATTCATTTATATTGATGAGAACTTTGCACCCATATGGTTTATAAGTGCCATTACAGGTCTGATGATGGAGACCATAGACAGTCGAGGGAATTCCTCAACGATTTACAGCAGTTACCTTTTGTTGGGCTTACTTCATACGGTTCAATATGCCAAAATGTTCATTGGTATGGCGCCACTAAAAATCGTGAAATAAAATTATTTTTATAAAAAAAACAAACCGACTTCAAAAAACCTGGAGCACTAAAAAGTCTGAAATAATATTTCTATTACTACCTCTGCCTACCCCTTTGGGAAAACCAGACGTGATGGTGTGTTATCGAGTATTTGGAGTCGGTGCCAATCTTGGTATGGCAAGTCTACCTACTATAAAAGTAAGAAGATAAATTGGCACCGACTCCAAATACTCGATAACACACCATCACGTCTGGTTTTCCCAAAGGGGTAGGCAGAGGTAGTAATAGAAATATTATTTCAGACTTTTTAGTGCTCCAGGTTTTTTGAAGTCGGTTTGTTTTTTTTACACCCTTGGGGATGAAATAAAAAAAATCTGATAAGCAAATTTTTCATTTGCAAAGAGTATAAGAGTACCTATCAATAACCTCAATTCCTAATTTTCATCAGAAAAAATTAGGACCTCCATACAAACTTTCCAACTTAATTTTACACTGTTAGTGGTAGAATTTTCCAAAATACTTCCTCAGCTGAAAGTCTACGCTACAAAACGTACCTACTGTCAAAATTTCATGACGTATCTAATCTATCTAATACCAGCGGTTTGGGTTGTGCGCATTTTGACAGGCGGATAGAGAGACAACAAAGTGAGCCTATACGTTCCGCCTTTTAATTTGGGGTACGAAACCCAAAAAAATGTTATTTTAAGATCATGGCATCTCTATAGCTCAATATACCTGTGACAAAGGGAAAGTAGAGTTGGGCAATAAATTAAATGCAACTAAATTTAATTGCAATTGTGGAGTGTCAATTAACAGTGATTTGTTTGTGACTGTTAATTGGAGTCACAATTAACAATTGGCGGCGTCTTCATCAGGCGCATGCCTCGCGCGAGCACTCACTTTTGACGTCGGAACGCATAGACGTAATGTCATAATATGAGTGCTCGGGTGAGGCATGCGCGCCATATGGACACATCTATTAATTGTGTTTTTTTTTTATTATAATTGTGAATTCCACATGCAATCAAATTCGATTTTAATTAATTGCAATTAAATTGCCAAACTCTGAGGGTATGGTAACTCACCGCTAGGATGCAGCCTCTTGAGCACCTGCGAGAGGTCGAGCCCGGTGAGGGTCTTGAGTGCGGGCGGCAGCGAGCTGGCCAGGCGGGCCACCTCGCCCGTAGCGCCGCCGTCGCCCACCAGCACGATCTCATCCGTCTTAGCCAGCGGCGCCGACACCTCGGCCGCGATCTAGAGGATGGAACCAAATTTATAGCCACCAATAACCCATAGACCCTACCTATATGCATTACCACTGCATGTTACACCACCAAGCCAACTAGGAACTCGGATGAAATGCGGCTTGCCCCGCCCGCATACCGCCCGCCCACCGCCACCGCCACCGCCTTTTGTGCGGGTGACGTCATATTTGAAAGGTTCCTAGTTGGCTTGGTGGGTTATATGTATGACCGCACCTGAAATTTTGTTTGGTCCGTCAGACGGAGCGTGGACCGCACAAAACAATATCCGACTTAACTATGATGATAGAAGAAAAGTTTCCCAATATACCTCTGCTGCGATTTGATGTACAAGGCTATTTAAAAATCTATGCAAGGACAATAGCCGCTGTGCTGCAGCTAGCACAGGTCAAAGTAAGTTATCATCCAGTTTAATATCTGAAGGAAAACATCGTGAGAAAACCTGCATGTCATAGAGAATCTAACAAATTTTCGAAAGACATGTGAAATCCACCAACCGGCAGTGGTGAATTGGTCTCAATCCCCTTCGCATTGAGGGGAGGTCCGTGCCCAGGAGTGGGACGTTAAAACGGCCAATATTATTATCATACCGATTCCATTGCGGCTCAACCTTGGGGTTGAGTGTCGAAAAAAATAGATTTTTTTGGATGGAGCATGACTGCTCCGCCTTAAAAAATATTTTTAATGTTGGCAACACTACACAAGAACATAAAGGAATGAAAAAAAATCATAGAGTAACAGTGATACCATTTTGAAAATTGTTACCTTAGGCAGTGCCTCTAGCACAAGCGCCATGAGCGCGGCGTCTCCGTACTGCTTGTAGACCTTCGCCTTGGCCAGCATGCGCTCGGCGTCAGCCTTGCCCACGTCGCCGATGGCCGTGGCCTCGGCCAGACCAAGCACCTTGATGCGCTCTGCGTCCGCCTTAGCGCCTTCCACCGTTTGAGTACTGCAAGTTTACAATCAATATCTCAATTAAAGAATTAAGCCATGTCTTTTTTGGGCTTTCGACTCTCTCACTCATAGGACGAAACGCAGCTGTAATATCTGCTTTACGCCGATCTTCTGTGAGAGGGTGGTACTACCCCGGTCGAGCCAGCCCGTATATGAGCTGCAGTCAATTGGCTACAGCTTGACTCTACCACCAGCAAAGGGGCCTTCCATTAATTACGTCACACGAATTTCATGATTTTTAGACCCCTCCCCCCCCTTGTCACAGCTGGTCACATTTGCGAGACTCCTCCCCTCCCTGTGTGACGTTCAAAAAATTTCGGTTACAGTTCAAATTTCGGTTTTAATACTTGGATATATTAGAGTTTTAAATGTGACGTCACTTAACATAGGACCTCTCCCCCCTCTTGTCACACAATGTCACATTTCGTCGACCCCCTCCCCTCTCCTTTACGTGTGACGTAATTTATGGATGGCCCCAAAGTTTTGTTGTAGAGACTCGGATACTTGCTTG
Organism: Drymonia ruficornis; assembly: GCA_947859195.1. Lineage (NCBI taxonomy): Eukaryota > Metazoa > Arthropoda > Insecta > Lepidoptera > Notodontidae > Drymonia > Drymonia ruficornis. Next base: position 4,091,519 of record OX401924.1, on the reverse strand, counting down.
TACTTTCTCCTCGTAGCTGAGTTCTGTCTTGGTGAGCCCGTATATGAGCTGCAGTCAATTGGCTACAGCTTGGCTCTACCTATGTCAGAGCCCTAAGGCGGCTTGAACAACTCTGACACCAGATTGGCCATTATCCACACGATAAGAAGTAGAATTAAGGAATTGTTGATGATACGTTACTATATTCAAAGTACTAATGATAGACTTGTACTTGGACGGCCGCTTTAAGCGCCGTGGTTTGAGCGTTGGCCGCTCGGCTCACTACATCGGGTGGTTGCGGGTTCGATTCTCGCCAGAGACATATTTTTAAAACGGCCTTTTTGTAATTTTCGCTTAGCATAATTATATGTAAGTAATTTACTCAAGTTATTATCTAGCCTTTTTGGGCCTCCAGCTCTCCCACTAATGGCCGGCGCAGACTGGGGACGGCAGGGCATGGCATTTTAATTTTTATCAATCGAATTCAATACTTATCCAATTGAAATAAGGTCTTTATTTCAATTGGATAGGTATTGGAGGGCATGGCATTATAATTTTTATCAATCGAATTCAATAATTATCCAATTGAAATATAGACCTTATTTCAATTGGATAAGTATTGAATTCGATTGATAAAAATTAAAATGCCATGCCCTGCCGTCCCCAGTCTGCGCCGGCCATTATCGTACGAAACGCCGCTGTAATAGCTGCTTTACGCCGATCTTCTGTGAGAGGGTGGTACTACCCCGGTCGAGCCAGCTCATAATATGAGCTGCAGTCAATTGGCTACAGCTCGGCTCTACCACCAATGTACGTGTCACTTTGAGGCAGTATATTTTAACAGCAATACTAGAGTAACATGTCTGTATGTCCCGAGTCTGGGTGTATACAGGGTGAAATCGAAATCGTGGGCAATATTTTAAACGGTGATTCTACACATGATTCAGCATATTTAGAGAATATTAATCAACGAATCAATTGATAAAAATTTATTACCCAGGTAAGGTATAACAGTTAAATGGTTTGCTTATTTGCTTACCCGAGCAATATTTTTTTACATTCGATTTTTTTATTTGTTTTCCCCATTATATTCTGAATCATGTGTTGAGTCATATTTTAAAATATTACCCAGGATTTCGATTTCACCCTGTATGTATATTAAGTATGTATTTACAAATAAAAAAAGTAGTAAATGTAGTTATATCAGTTATCTGGTTTCCATAGTACAAGCTCTGCTTAGTTTGGGATCAGGTAGCCGTGTGTAAAAATGTCCCAGGATATTATTATCTGTAAAGCTGTCTGACCGTTTCCCCTCAGCGATGGTTTGCAGGCGGTAGGCCTCCGCCTCGGCGGGCAGCCGCACCAAAGCCTTCAGCTCTTCTTCGCGACGCATGATCTCTTGTTGCTCCACCTTGAATAACGAATACAAACATACTCGTTATAACTTCATTCTAGTTCCGCATAATACCGTTAGATGGCGTTAGTATAATCAAGTCTATTTTTTCCTATTAAAAAAATACGAGTGACCTATGGAGTGGACTTGAATTTAATACTAGCTAGACAGGTGAAATTATTAGATTATTGGATATTATTGGATTTTCAAAATGTCTTCCTTAGTGCTCACCTAAGCACTAAGGAAGGAATTTTGAAAATCCATACCATTGGAACCTACTTCACTTTAAAGTTAGTTATTTTTACACCTTTTGAATCACCTCAACCCACGCCTAATCCATTATTGTACCCTACATTTATTTGACGTAAATACACAGACGATAATAAATTATCCACTCAGTCAACAAATACGACTATTTCTTCAACATTCATTCAGTTACATCATTCTATTTCCTCTAACAATAAATTGTGGGCTTATCCGTAACGTAAAATATAAGGCCTAGATTTCCTCCAACCCTCGGGAAACATTCGGGATTTGTATCAGAATTTATACTCCGCAGAATAGGTTGTATTTCATATTGACGGGTGAAATAACTTACACGGTCAGAAAATCATTAAATTCCGTTCAAATCTCAGGGGTATTGTAAAAAGGAAGGAAAAATCAATGTTTGATACGATCTTACCTCAATCTGTTTGCGGCGTTCGACGACTTCGATCTGTATTTCTTCGTTTCGTATCTTCTGCTTTATTTTTGCTGCTTGCAACTCGTAGGCTAGTGCCGCTTCAGCTTTCTGGAACATTATTGAAAATCAAGACTTTTTATTCGTGTGAATCAAAAGCACTTAGTTATAGGTGGTAATAGTCAGAATCTACTTCGTATTCAGAGGTTTATTACAACACTGTTTGTACAGGTTCCTCTTTAAAAAAATGTTCACATTTTCAGAAACGATGTAACAACTACCGCAACGCAACTAGCACACCAGCTAAGACAAGGTAGAATATAGACGATAGATTTTTTTCATTTTTCAAAGTCAGATACAAAATTATGACCCGCACGGAAGAAGAACGTCCGCTGTTATTCCCTTCCCTATGAAACTGCCTGTCGAAAGTGCCCTACAAGCACATTTTTAAATAGTGTGTCTACTCACAGCAGTGTTGACCTCCTGGTCGAACTGCGCCTTCTGCAGCTTGAACATCCTTGTGTTGTCCTCGATCTTGGTGTCCATCGCGTACTTCACGTCCATGGCACTCTTCTCGCATTCCGCCTCCTGTTAGATAAGAAATTTGTTTAACAGAAGAACTTTAGCTGCCACCCTAGTCGCGCGGCCATAGCAGTCATTAGGTCTCCGGTCCTTCATCATCATCAACCTCATCACCCTGTATCAGTCCACTGCTGGACATAGGCTCCCAATGTGCGCTACAAGGCCCGGTCTTCGGATTTTCTCTTCTAATCGCTCGTACAGTCTTGACTTAGTCTTAACAACCTAGTCTGGAAGGGAGTACCAATAGTCTCGAGTCCTAATGGGACCCAAATTATGGCCGAAATGTGGAAGCTACTACTTGCTACTTCCTTGCCAAAGCTGGTCCACTGCACGACATCGTACACATCCTTGCTGAGCTAAGGGTCATTGCAATCAGCCACTTACCTGATGCCCGCGTCTCGCTTCACGACAGCGGTCTGCGCCTTGCCCAAGCTGGCGAGGTACTGCACGTCATAGTACACATCCTTGCTGAGTTCAGGAGTATTGTAATCAGCCACTTACCCTGATGCCCGCGTCCCTGTTGGCCTGCGCGACCCCGACATCCGCGTCTCGCTTCACGACGGCGGTCTGCGCCTTGCCCAAGCTGGCGAGGTACTGCACGTCATCGTACACGTCCTTGATGGTGAAGCTCAGGATCTCGATGCCCATGCGGCCCACGTCCGGCGCGGCCACCTCGCGCACCAGCCCCGCGAACTGATCCCGGTCTTTGTACACCTCTTCTACTGTAAGCGTTCCTGTTGGGCAAACAATCATCTCCAGATGTGTCCATATGGCGCGTATGCCTCACCCGAGCACTCATATTATGACATTGTATCTATACGTTCCGACGTCAAAAGTGAGTGCTCGCGCGAGGCATGCGCCTGATGAAGACGCCGCCATTGAGCTAATATTCTACGTCAAACAAAAAACGAACTAAAAAGTATAAAACAAGTGCAGTGTCATTGCAGTCGGGTGACCGTTCTGTGGAACATATTTAATCTAAGAGGGCCCCCGACTGCAATGACACTGCACTTGTTTTATACTTTTTAGTTAGTTTTTTGGCAGGGCAGTCGTGTTTTTAATTTTTTAAATTATTTATTTTTATTTTATGCATTTTAGTGACAGCAGCCAAAAATGATATATTAGTTTTGCATGTACACCCTACCTATGTTAAATTATGCCTATAAATTCTACAGTTTTGGACTGTGCTCATCAAGGCCTTCAATTTGATACCCATATTGTAATAATGGAAGAAAAAAAATTTTTTTTCTCATATAAAAGTTGAGCCATAATGCCGCCATATTGTTTTTTTTTCAAAAATAATATACCCAGTGTTACCCGGAATGATGTAAGGATTCTAACGATACCCCATACATCGAAATCAGTTCAGGCATTTATAAGTTATGGTGGAATAAAGAATCTCACATACAAACATACAAACATACAAACATACAAACATACATACATACATGAACCCTAAACACATATACACTCCTTTTTTTTGGGCAGTCGTGTAATAAACGTTATGTGTAACACGCCGGCCCCCGAGTCGCTTAGCCATTGAACTGCCACTGTAGCGTTTTGCTATAGTGATCGAACCTTTTATTGATCGGTTCATTCTGAACGTCCAATCAGAGGCCGTCAATGACACTACCTATTGAATATTGTTCAGAATATTCTTAAATGTAACCCAAAGAGGGTGTGGTTTGAAGCTTCTGCCCGCTGGTAGGTATCTTTGGGGTAGTTTTTACAATAATATGTTTGGTGAAAGTTCATTAAGTTTTTTAAATTATTATGGGTGATGCAGTCAGCAACGAAAGTCGCTGAACATTCTGAATTTTTCAAATCGGTTATACTCTTTATTCTACAAACGTTGGTAAACCTTTATAAAACCAAACATTAGCAACATGTCTACATTTTGTTTCGATAAAGAAAAAATATGGATTTGATGCAAAACAAAAGTGTGCAAGCTATTTGAAAAACTGAGAATGTTCAGCGATTTTCGTTGCTGACCGTACCTAGTACGTAGTCTACAAGATAATGTAATGTTGCTACAGGTGCCGATTATATTTTTACTACTTAAAGACAAAAAAAATCTGTATAGTCATCATTTTGGGCACATATCAATGGTATCTATGGAACCATGGTGAGACAATCAATACAAGAATAAATTTAAAACCAGAACAAATAAAGTGTTCTATACGCTAAAGTTATCGTGAGTTTTCCTCTTGAAAATGGCAAATATTTTCGGAAAGTACACACCCGAATTATTTTGTTGACCACTAATCGCCAAGGTAAATAAAAATAATTAAAAAAAATCGCGGTCGTTAAAATTATCTTTAGATCTGAAGCCAAAATAATTATTCGGGAATCGTATATCAGTTCAGCGGTTTCCCCTGATGAACAGGCAAACAGCAGCAATTCTTAAACTTGATTCAGACCTTCAAATAGAAATTACATGACACTCATATTAATATTGGTTTCCGCGAGGGCGCTCCAACTAGATGGAGTCTGCGCACTAGTAAAATGTGCGGTAACTCATACTACGCTGAAGTCGGCGTACTTCTGTACATCTGACACTAATGTATGACATGAAACTAACGCGCCGCGACGATAATAAGTTGCCGCATTTTTTGGAATGATTTTTCTTAGGGCGGGGTCGCAAAACTTTCATAAACCTATGATAACACTTTTTTTTTTGCAAAATTATCTTTAAAGTACACACGACAGACATATCTCAGATACAATATTGTAATAGGTAGAGTTAACTCACTTTTTAACATTCAAATATGTTAAACCAATGGTCAGTGTGAGCGGGACCAACGCGATGCGAAGAATTTCCATACTTGCACTTCACGGTAAGAAAGAACGTCTTGATATTCACTTATACACTAAACACTTTCATGATATTTGGTCTTGGAAGACTAGTTTAACGGTTTTATAGGTTTGGATCTAAAGTACCTAGAGTTTAATTATTGTCTTGATTGTCTATTTATGGCAGGAAAACGGAACAAAGAATTTAAAAAACAACATTTCTTGTCAAGCATCTGACATATAGCTTGCTTCTTTATGGCACTAGGCCCGCCACACACTCCCACCACTGTTCCTCCTGTAAGCCAGGATCGACAATGGTGTCCAACGATGACGCCGAGGTTTGACCCTCGATGAGTCCTGGGGAAACGCGGGTAAACGCACGAATTTCATCAAAAGAAAGAATATGGCTTGGAAAATGAGTATCCACTTACAATCCGCTAAATTTATAGAGATTTTACAACGGTTTTACAAAGCAGTTCTAGAAATAAAAGTGATTTGTAATGCCACTGTCCATCTAAACTTTCTATAAATTTGAGCTAATTAAAAAGTGTAGGTTGGTATCGTAGATATCTATATATCTACAGAACAAGGCTGCCTGTAATCATGTATAGATATAGTCCCCTACAAGAATACACTTCCTAGTGCAAATAGTAATCAATAGTTCTACCGGTTCTATGTTTAGAATATTGAATGAGTTATGTACGCTCTATATTTTTTAATACATCGGCTATATTCCTCGAAGGATTCTTATATGCTAGCTGTATATATTTTTTTTTATTCCATGTAGTCTTACCCCCTTATTCATAGAAAGTTATGATCGACTCGCAGTGGAATTACAAATCACATTTGTTCCTAAAAATGCTTTTCAAAACCATTGTATACTGGCTAAAATCTCTATCAATAAGGGGGTTAATATCTATGTGGTAACTATGTAAGATCACTAAATAAACATCACGGTACAATGAACCCAAAACTAAAAAAGTTTTTTTCTTTAACACTTCACTGACGTTTAAAAATATTATCTGCACTTGTTTAAAAACAACTTTGTTCTGTGTGTACACAGCTGAGTACAAAAGGTACTTATTGCAAGTACTTAATTAAATTTGCACTGTATTTCTGTCGCCTATACGTCGTGGTCGACGTAAATACGACAAAATACTGCAGCGATGTCCTGTTATTTAATTTTATTCCATATCTTTATTCTCACACATTGATATAAGGGTGATAATCGTAAATAAGGAAAGAGTATTTTATCGTTATTTACATTGCGAATGATATAAATTTGATAAAGATAACAATTGCCCTATGAGAGATTACTCGATGCGTATAAGTGACGGATGTATAATGATTTCCTTGTCCTTTAAATGTTATTAAAAAAGATAATGAGTGAATACGTGTTTCTGCATTGTTAACAGATTTTATATTTGGTGGTTTTTACACTGTATTTTAGCCACTAGACTCGTGACCCAGACATCTATACTTCTATACTAATATTATAAATGCGAAAGTAACTCTGTATGTCTGTTACGCTTTTACGACTAAACCGCTAAATCAATTTTGATGAATTTTAGTATGAAGATAGACAGGACCTTGGAGCAGAACATAGGCTACTTTTTATCCCGGAAAATGTTAGGTTCCTGTGGGATTTTAAAGTTAACGCGGACGAAGTCGCGGGCAGAAGCTAGTCGTGAATAAACGTAAGTATACAATATTATTTCGTTCCGCCGTACATTAATCAGCCCCAGTCCACGTTCACGTCAAATGAAATCAAGTCGTTAGTGAGTGCCTTAGAAACATAAAGCAAATGGGGAAGCCCGAATACATTATTTATATTTGCAACCCTTTCAACCACTCTCATCCCTCGAGTGGGCAGGCCGTGAGCTAACGGTTCTGCGTGGAAAACCTTCATTTCTCATTCCACCTGGGTCGTTAAGGAAGCGAAACGTCTAAGGCAAAGATGTGTTAACCCTTTAGATGGGACTTACCACGCTTGATTTAGCAACATGAATGCAAGGTAACTACCCGATATCCACTTAGTCACGCGGCACTCTGAGTCGCGGTTGCAATGTATATTAATGTCTTTCTAACAACAGGTCTGGCGTATTTGGCTTGTAGTCATTGATATGTAGGTACCGTTTATATATGCTCTAGTATTTAGAGCACTAATTTTCGTGTATGTCAGGTCTAGAATATAAAACTTTATGGGTCTAATTGCTATATCGCACGAAGACACCAGTGGTAGCGCAACCAGTCGCTCCACCAACAAAATGTATAGAGCTGTATGGAGGGTATCGCACCTGGTGTCCGCTTGGTAACGCAACCAATTCGGTGTCGGCTATCGAATCACCCGTTGGTGGCGCAACCCTGGTTGCCTCGTGCGATATCGCTCTGAGGTCAAAACGAAAAAAGTTTTAATGATAATATTAAAGCTAGTTCCATAGTTACATTTCTTTCGGTGGTAAGTATCATGTAATAGAAAAGTTTTGGACATCATCATAACACGACTCCGTGAAACAGGGAAATGTAATACAGCTTAGCTTTAATGACGTTAAGATACTTTGAAAGTATTAATGAGTTTACGGCAAGGTGGCGTGACTTAGATCCGATTATAGTATGTACTTACGTGCTTACACCGTGTATACGTGTTTACAAACGATGTAACTTTGTCAAAGACAAAACTAACAACGTAAAAAATTTAAATTAATTTACAAAGCTCATTGTTCTGAAGTTTTTTCGTCTAGGTATAGATTTCGAAATCTCACAGAATTAGTGATGGGATGTTCGCGAGAACATTCTCACCCTCGGAAACTTACTCGTGAGAATTTTTGAGAATCTTATATTTTGGGTGACGTTATCCTAACTTTCAATCTTAAAAACAATTAAAACCCCCATACTTGCATGTTTGACGAGGTTTATGCCAAGTTTAACATGCTTCAGAAGATATATTTTCGAAAATTCTCACGATTAAGTTTCCGAGGGTGAGAATATTCTCGAGAACATCCCATCACTACACAGAATATCAGCGTAAAGTAGCTATTTTAGCTTCGTTTCGTACGATGAGTGAGAGCCGGAAGGGAAAGACCAATGCCATCCCCCACCTTTCCCGGTCCCACTTTTCTTCAGGTCGGTAACGTGCGAGCAATGCCTAGGCATTGCAAGCAACGATAGGCTAGACCTAGACTAACTGTCTATACTTCAATTATAGACTACAGTAAAGCCAAGCTTATGCCTGGCATTAGGCTGATCTGGGGGCTTACCACGAACTCTTATTGCGATTCAATTACAGGAATGTTTTAACGATTCAGCGTCTTTTTGTGCAATGACGTACCTTATTGTCATGACAATAAGAAACGTCATTGCACAAATGGCCGCTGAAAAGTTAAAACAAAACTGCTATAAGAGGTGGTGGTAAGGCCCCTGGGAACCTATTTGGTCCAGCCGTGAGACACATTCGTCTTCTTCTGTTTGAGTTTTGTTTTTGTTTCTACCTTTTTGTTGTTCTGTCTGTTTATTTATATTTTTTGTTTTATTTAAACTGTGTTGTGTGTCTTTTGTGCTGTGCCAAATAAATGTTTTCTTTCTTTCTTTCTTTCTTTCTAAACAATCTAAATTAAATGTTTCCAAAAGTTATATAACATGTTAACATTTAGAAAGGAATAAAATGTACCTATGCAATAATAAATAGGACAGTGTATTTTTCCAAACGATATGATCTTGACATGAGGTTAATTTCTTGAAATGTCGACCGGTAGAGCATGGTTGGCACTTACTTTGCTCTACATAGCGACGCCTTGACATAGTTTATTCCACCCATCATTAGTGTTGGCCAATTTGTATTAATGGCATGTGTACTGAGAAACGAAATATCATGGTGACTGTATGATGCGTGTTTTTCCATCAATTTGTTGGTATCTATGCAATTAGTTTAAAAGGGTTGTATTTATTGGCACGTTATATTTCTATTATGAGATAAGTCGAGTAAGTAGGTAAGTAGGCGCCCATAGCCAGCTGAAATCCCTGATCAGTAAAAGATCGCAGGTTAAGCAATGCTTGGCAAGGTCAGTCAGAGATGGGTGACCATTTAGTAGTATTTCGAACTGAGCGTCTCCGTGCTTCGAAAGGCACGCTAAAAGCCGCCGCCGGTTGTTGTCATTTAGATAGCGGTCGTTAAGCCATGTCAGAGGCCTTTAGGCGGCTTGAACAACTCTGACACCAGGTTTGCCACTAACCATAAGATAAGACGAAGAAGAAGGTACCTTATGTAGAAAGATTAATGAGTTCCTCACAGGTTAAAGCCGTCTCATATTTTACAGTGAAAAAAATATTCTTTTAAGCTATACTTATACCTATTTATTTGCGTTATGCAGTTCTTAAGAATTTACGAAGATAATATTAGGGACTAGTGTTTTCGCAATAGACGGTTAAGAGACTGGAGTTCTTGGGCCTCTGAATGCGAATATACGAACCTAAATATAGATTTCGTTGCCAAAAACCGGTCGCAGATTAATTTACTATCCATATGAAGTATCAAGGACAATGGGAACAATAGACCGCTCCTTTGTTGGCTTCAAAACGATTTATTTTCCATTGGAACATAATTTTTATCTGGAAACTGTATTAGGTACAAAGGTGCTCCGTAAAAGCGAACGGGTCCAATTCAGTGAGAAGATATTAAGCTTTCTTAGCAAAATTAATCAGCAGTAAATTGTTGTGTTCATTTGTGAGACCAGGTTCAACTTGCGACGGTACTGAAGTTGCAAAGAGATGAGATTGGTCACGAGATAATCAAAGATGGGAAAAAACTTTGGTGAAAGAAAAAAGACGAGGTTAATTTATTATTATTTTGTACGTATACTTATTTCGATCTTGGTTGACTTTGTAAAAGTTAGTGTAAGGTCTTATTGGCAAGTGAATTTCCTTACACTATGAACTATGATTCAGATTATTAAAGGAACATCAATTAACTTAACTATTACCTGTTAAATATACCTACTTAATGCAAGAAAATCTAACAAATTGTTGAAAGACATGTGATATCCGCACTGGACCAGCAGCGTGGTGGATTATGGCCTAAATCGCCCTCGCATTGAGGGGAGGCCCGTGCCCAGGAGTGAGACGTTAAAATGGCTAATATTATTATTAATGCAAGAATCAATATAGCTGTTTAATTTTCAGATTAAACTTTTCAGTAAGTATGGAACATTAGATATATCTATGTGGCTATCGTGTAGACGCGCACGTCTCAAAGTAGTAGGCGTGAGCGTTATTTCACGTCACCGGTTACATTAACTGGTTACGAGCTAATTCACCGAATCATTGTTTACGCGACGAACGAGTAACTGGTGATTTTTGTAACAGGTTATTTAGCTGTAGCCCGAACTACATCATAGGTATTATGTCACCGGTCACCCATAGACATCTAAAAGTAACAAATAACAATGTTTGTATACAAGAAGCTAGTAGTGACGAAAACCATAGGGTTACAAAAATAACTAGTTACAAAAATCACCGATTAAATAACCGGTGACGCCCTCCACGTAACCGGTTACGTTACGTTTCGTGAAAATAATGTAACGACACACGTCTACAAAGTAGTTTCATTGACAGTGACCTTGACACGACGGCCTGCTAGCTCGCTGGGTACTTATACGAAAATTATCTAGTATCGTATACGTACCATACGGTACCATAACATTTGTGGGCGAAGACGAATGATTCATCTGATTTACATTTGTTACGACGGAGTAACATTACGTAAGACAAAGGGAAGTAGGTCTTAATGCTAGACAAAGGCACATGCAATTTAAATTTAAATAGGCGCGTCGCAAAAAGTTTATTTTGTGCAGAAATTTAGCAAGCATCATCAGACAATCTACACACTACACAATGGTGTAAAAGCCAGGTCCTGCAGCAGAATTGGTGAACATAGAACTAGAAGTTTATTTTTAAAATAAAATAGACTTGCTTTTGACCACAATCTTGCCGCAGGGGCAAAGATGAGGTCGACGGTGGAGCGAGCGCACCCAGAAGATGCCTGTTCACCCTACTTTTAAAATGATTTGGATTGTACGCACTCGGAATAACAGACGCAGGCAGGGAGTTCCACTTCTTCACTATCAGGTACTTTAAATCACTGATAGTAATCTGAAGAATCGACGTGCATCATTGAAATACTGGTAGTCTAGTTTAAATATGTATTTAGATGATGTTGACGAAATACGGTGTTACTTTTTATGCAATATGTTTTATTCAGCTTGTAGTTGCTTACTACAGGTATTCAAATTAAAATGAGAACACAATTCAAAGTTGCGCGGCTGCGTCTTTTTTCAAAGAAAAGAAAGAAAAAGAAAAGAAAGAAAAACTTTATTACGGTAAGCAAAAATACAAAAAAATAAACAAAGTAAGGGGGTTACTCCGAAATACGTCGTTGACGGATCGTCCGAAGTACGGATTCGATTTTCGATCAAAACAATGTCAAATCGTAGAGAAAAACGAAAGAAGAAATGTCAAATCACGACAATCCGTCAGCCGAAACGATAGGTTCGTATTTCGGAGTAGGCCAGTGACCCTGACTGACCCTGACTTTAGATACCTATTATTTATTTTCTCATTTAGGCAGTAATAATCGGTTAATAATTAACGTGAATTCTAAGAAGGCATATTGTATAGAGCCTAAACCGATATTGTTTATTCAGGTAGAATTTCCAAGCATTCCGAGAATAACGCAACGGCGGCGTTACGTTAATTACAAATAGACACTCCCATTTTTCTTCAACTAAAAAGGTTTCATAACGCAAAGGGAGGTGTAAGTTTTCCTTTGTCCATCAATGGAATCGTAGCTCCAGATGTACAGATTTCAACGCGTTTTGTACTATAAATAATAATAATAATATCCTGGGACATTTTTACATACGGCTACCTGATCCCAAACTACGCAGAGCTTGTACTATGGAAACCAGATAACTGATATTACTACATATACTACATTTTTGTTTATAAATACATACTATACATATACACCCAGACTCGGGACATACAGACATGTTCATGCACATAAATGCATGTCCGTGGTAGGAATCGAACCTACGACCTGAAAGGCGCCACTACGCCAACCACGCCAACGGGCCCGTCTAACGGGCTAACTACTATTTGAATAGTGGTGTCTAAGTACATTTTTAATAGAATAATTAATATAGTCAAGTCAAAACAGACATCTAAATATTCCACCTCAGTTATAACCCTTTAAATACTATTGCAAATTTTTCACTTTTCTACAAATACACAAATAGAACTTGCTGTCTTTCTGATGGTCGTAATTTAGGAAGAAAGCAGCAGTATTTTAGTTTAAGTTGTATTTAGTGTAATAGTATAGATAACAGAATTTACGATCTAAAATACTATTACTCAGGATCGTATTAATAAATGCATCTCAAAGTTAAGATCGATCTTAAGATGAAGTTTTGACGTTTAATGTACGGAACATCTGCCAAAAACAGCATCTTAAGATCGATCTCAACTTTGAGATGCATTGATTAATACGAGCCCCAGACGTCTAAGTTGTGGGGCATTTTGTGCTTACATTCAAGCGTCTAAACCAGAACATGTCGCAATTAGAGTGCTGCCAATGTTCTGGCAGAATACGGCTGTCTGTTGGACTAATTGCCAAGGGATTTCTTTTTTAATTAAACATGTCTATGTGGACAAATAAAACGAGTGATGTTAGAAAATTTAAAACTTCCTGCCTGGTTAATTATTTTTTTGCAAATAAAACCTTTCTGGATTGTGGGGCCGAAAACATACTTTTATCTATATTCGTAAAATAATTTTACAAAGAGCTTGTAAAACTATCACTCTCTTTTTATTTCTTAAAAATCCAAGCGCAATGTGACCTAATTCACCTTTTCCCGCCCCAATTACCAAGAACTCACGCAAATCCGTCTTAAATTTAATTAGATACGCTTTTAATATAGTTGTATATTGAATACAACTTATGTTTATGTTAAAAATTGTTGCTAGATATATAAACGCGTGTTCGCGGAATGTATCGCGGGCAGCGTGTGACCCGCCGCTCGCGACGGCCGCGGCGGGACTGGGATAGGATCCTCGGGAATCCCCCAGACACTGTAAACTCATGGGAACTATGGAACCTATTTAAGTACCCATATGACACGGTTTTCCCATCGTTAATATTGAAAATCCCCTCGTTACTATTGAGATGTATCTCTACCTCAATAAATATTACCCCGAGGCTTCTTGGTAAACCAATGTTGGTGGAAAAACGTGTATCCATTTTCCTTATTGTTTGGTTATGTGAAAACTGTGTTGATACCTATGACTTTTCATGGGACGGAATGGGAATAAATTTTTCATCACTCATACGCGGAAAGTAGGTCGAAAGGTGCCTGAAGAGCCGACAGAAGGTGATAGCTCACTCATTTTTTCTTTAGCTGCTTAATTTATGTTTTTATTTTTACTTTCCTTGTATTCGTGATGAAAAGCACAGTGTTTACCTCGGGTTAAAGTAACTTATTATTGGTCCCTCGAACTATTAGCGCCCTCGCTGCCGTCTCGGGACCAATTAATAAGTTACTTTACCCCTCGGATAACAATGTAATATTATATCTCGAACAATTACCTCGTTCCCTCAATTCTAAGGATCGCGACTATTGCGGATGCCCTTCCAAATGTCCCGGTCATATGCGTCTAGGTAATAACAAGTACCTAGTCATTGATGTATTATTTTAGCAGATATGAAACCTCCTTACATTACAATGACTAGACTTGTGGGTAGCGTACCATACCACAGCATGCATCGACATTTACATTGTATTATAGCGTTTGTAACTAATTGATCGCTAACTTAGGAAGTGTGTAGCGAGTATTTCTTATCAAGGATAACATAAAAAAATGTATTACTTAATTAAGTTTTCGCATTGCTATCGTAATTGTAAATGTCCGCGTAATTTCCTGAATAACTGAGTGGACATATTTACATCAACTTGAGAAGGATGTAGATGATTGAACAATTATACCATTGAATACGTGGGCTTCAATTCATCTGGACTGGAGTGGAATATAGTCCTTATGACGCGATTCAAGGCGGTAAACTAGTCAATCAGAGCCGTAAGCCAGCTGTGATAGGACAAAAAATAAAGACATTACCAAAAAAGAGGGACATGTGGCTATCCACTATAGTATGCCATACTAAACGCAGTACGGACACAGTACGACTCAGTCGTTCGCGGAAAATAATGTTGACAACATATCGGTATTACCAATGCAATACGGTCTCATCTTTTGGTGAATAACACGCATCAAAATTCCGAATTGCGAGTGCGATAACAGATGTGTGAATTAGAAATCGATAGAATATCTGTCAAAACGCCATATTTATATGGTAGATATAAGTCATCAGACGAATCTGTAACAGTTCTACAGGTCAGGTGTAAGATTTACCTTTTTGGAATAACCAACACCAACCGAGTAAAGGTTGCTAAACTGTATTTTTATTGTAAGAAATATGATTAGATTAAACTGCCTAAATCTAGATTAATTTGACTAAAACCCATTTTCCAAAAGGTAAAATGTCGAAAGCATTTGATTTATCCGCACCATTTCAACGCAATTTCAAGATGAGCGGACGAACGACATCGTAGGCCGCAAAAAGTTAATCAACGCCAATATCCATCGGATATAGATTTGTATAAAAACCGCAGGTACCTACTTAGATAGCCGATGATAGATTAGGGTAACCTACCTACCTATAGCCCTACGAGCCCTATACCAACATAGTGGTAGTTGTGAATTAACATTTAATAAAAGTAAGTAAGTAACACAAAGTAAACAAAAAAACGTTTCGTTTCACATTTGGTAATTGTAATGTTCACGTTTGTAATGTTTGTAATGTCAAAATACTTTTTATCAAATGCGTATGAAATTATATACGGTACTTAAAGCAAAAGAAAAAAAAAATTTTGTCTGTCTGTCTGTTTGTTCCGCCTCATCTCCGAAACGGCTGGACCGATTTTGACGCGACTTTCACTGTCACATAAGGAGTAACTTCGACTCCTTTTATTTAAACAAACATTAACAAAAATATTTTGTTAAATTCAACGCGTACGAAGTTGCGGCCAGCTAGTAAAAAAAAAAAGCTGGCGATTTGTGCAGCGTTCATGAGATAGTTTCATGCCATAGAAAATTGCCGCGTATTGTACTCTTGACGACAATAACCGTGTACCATTCACAGCCTGCTTTCATTCGTGTCGTCGACACATGAAGGCTTTTGTGAACAACGCCGTTCACATTCACTCGATTGTACATAACTGATTGTGACTATTTATCTTTGGCATTGAAACTAAAAATAATGTGATGCAAGCTATGTACTTTTACGTAGAGTACTCAGGCAAAACATTTGTTTACTTCGTTAATTTAGTTACATTCTGGTTGAAAGTGTATTTTTTTATCCAGATGCCATTTAACTCTCTCTCTCTTCTTCTTCCTAGCCTTATCCCATTATGAGGGGTCGGCTTTCAGTCTACCCTGATTTGGCTGTTCACCGATATTTACACGGTGCGATTGCCATCTGCCCTCCGAGACCCAACTAGTGCGACTATCGGCAACCTAAGGGTAAGACCATTTTTGTCAGATGCCATTTAACTAATTAAAAATAAAATAAAAGTATATTTTTGTACACAATAGCCAGCCAGTTGGTCGCTTTTGTTAGGTCCTTCATAGCGCAATGTATTATTTTAGCAAATGTGTATGTGTGTGTGTGTGTAATGTGTATGTGTGTATGTTGTATGTGTTATGTAAATGTGTGTGTATTTGTGTGTGTATGTGTGTAGTAGGTACCTAACCTACTTCCTAACATTGCAATTACCGGACTTGTACTCAGCGCACCACTACATGCATCGAAATTCATTACATCTGTTTTCGCACTCGTAAATAAGATGCGTAGTATTTACCAGAAAATAAGCCGTAGGTATTCACAATACCGACATGCTTTCCACATTATTTTCCGCGAACGACGTCGCACTGTGTCCAATGGACTCAATTTAGTAGGACATTCTATTTTGGACACTGACATATCTCCCTATTTCTTAGTAATGTCGTTCACATGAATGTAAAAGGAAATAACACCCTTATCATGAGAATTAAACCTCAATATTACGAAGTACACTCCAACTAAACACGGTTTGTGAAAAAAAGGCAGTTCTTGTATCGGAAAGCCATTCTCGTGAATTTCATCTGCTCCAGCGAGGTCGAGGCCGATCTCTCAGACAGATAGGCCATAATTCAGGACAGACATTATGAGATCTTTGAGGTTAAACTAAGTTGTCATGCTGGCTGGTTCTAAAACTATTTTAGACAGATCAACTTTACAAGAAGTTTTGTACCTACCAACCTAACCTTTACGATTTATTAAAAAAAATCGATAATGGCCGGCGTACAGTGAGGACGGCATGGCATGGCATTTTAATTTTTATCAATCGATTTTAATACTTATACTTATACTAAATACTCCGCGATCCTCCGAGGTCGATCACCGAGCATTAGAATATATACCTTATTTCGATTGGATAAGTATTAAATTCGATTGATAAAAATTAAAATGCCATGCCATGCCGTCCTCACTGTGCGCCGGCCATAAATTAACTATCTCAGTTTCTGAATTACGTTGACATTTCTATTTCCAGCGAATAAGGATCATTCGTTCACAAAACTCGAGTGACTTTCGATGAAGTCATACTTGACATGATGCTAATGGTTTGGTGGAACTGGGTCAAACGTATAAGCCGCGGGGTAGGCGGGTGTCCTTTTCCGGGGGTCGGAAGTATGACAAACGACTATACAGCCGAGTCTTGCTGACTGGATGTTTTTAGATTTATGTACACGTCACGACATCACACTGTACAAATATCAATATATGTGTCAAAATTTATACATTCTGAATTATTTATTGCTGTACAAATTACCATCAAAAGAAAACGATATATATATAACGTCATGACTTTTTTTTCCCCATTCGGGGGGTAGTCAGAGGCTTGAGTGGCCATACACCACCACATTGTGGAGGTATTAAGCCAACTCAAAGCCCACGTTTCACCAGATAGTCAGAACCCAACGTGACAGGTGGTGAACCTTGTCGCCGTGTATACAGGAACTGACTATTACCTAATCCCGAGGGATAGGTAGGTTTCCTCACGATGTTTTCCCTCACCGTTAGCGAACTGTAAATTATGCACATAGATGAAAATTCATCCATTGGTGCATGCCCCACCGGGGATCGAACCTGGGACCTTCTGATTGAGCCCAACGTGTTCGCCCCTAGGCTAAAGTCGCTTTTTTTAAAGAAAACGATTATAGTCTGAAACGTGGTAACAAACTAGATTGCAATTTAAACACTTGTTCCAAAGACATTACGAAGAAATAGGGAGACATGTGAATGTCCAAAATAGTATATTCTACTAAACGGAGTCCATAGACACAGTACAAGTCAGTCGTTCATGGATTTTTTTGAAAACATATCGGTATTGCCACTGTGGCTCATCACCAGGCACCTTTAAATTGATCGCGATAACAGATGTGTGAATTTCGCTGCCTGTAGTGGCGCGCTGAGTAAAAGTCTAGTGATTGCAACGTTGGGAGGTACCATATCTTCCAAAATAATATATCAATGACTTGTACATACGTGTGCATTTCGCTGCCTGTAGTGGCGCGCTGAGTAAAAGTCTAGTGATAACAATGTTGTGAGGTACCATATCTTCCAAAATAATATATCAATGACTTGTGCATACTGCATACGGATAAAAAATGGAGCGACTTAGCGATCGCACAATACCTATCTACTGAAGCTGTAGGTTATCAAAGAAAGAAAAATACTCATCTATGATAAAGATAAACTTATTCTCTTGCCTACATACCGAGGCTACTTCTTTAATCATAATCTCGTACAGAATTGAGACTCGTACTTAACAGGCAGGCATAATAAAAACCTAGATTATGTTGAATGTCACAGACAATTTGTCTTTTACGTAACATTACCCATAGACATTACATCCACTTGAATTATCGTTTTCTTTTCGTCTGCTGAACAAAAAAAATCACGTCATGAATGTTCGTCAGTGAATTTATTTCCTCTTAGGATGGTTAAGCAGTTACCGTAGCCTATAGATGCTTGCAGTACCAAAAGCATCGCTCGCAAGTTTCCGACCTGAAGGGGATTGGGACAGAGGGAAGGAGGTGAGGGGGGGGCTTCCGGTTTTCTCACTCATATTACGAAAAGCGGCTGTAATAGCTACTATTCGCCGATCTTCTGTGAGAGAGTGGTACTAGATCGAGCCAGCCCATATATGAGCTGCAAAATTAATATAGATATTAATAAAAACGGTTCACGATCTTTCAGTAATAATGATAAGGTTTATTATTAGAATAATGGAGAATTTCTTACGATTTTCGGGGTATTTTTTATGGTCTCGCCCTTCATAGTTTACGTCCTTGTGCAGGGGCGGATTTCTCTATAGGCCGAGTAGACCCGAGTTCAGGGTGGCATATTTTTCTGGGGCGGCAGAACTTGGAGAAATTAATAAAACTCACAAATGAAAACGGTATGCATCAGTATCTAAAGACACTGATTGAGATAATTTTATAATTTACAGACTTCCGTTACGTTATATACGTCACGACTTTTATCCCCATTCGGGGGTAGTCAGAGGCTTGAGTGGCCATACACCACCACATTGTGGAGGTATTAACCAACTCAAAGCCCACGTTTCACCAGATGGTCAGAACCCAACGTGACAGGTGGTGAACCTTGTCGCCGTGTATACAGGAACTGACTATTACCTAATCCCGAGGGATAGGTAGGTTTCCTCACGATGTTTTCCCTCACCGTCAGCGTACTGTAAATTATGCACATAGATGAAAATTCATCCATTGGTGCATGCCCCACCGGGGATCGAACTTGGGACCTTGTGATTGCTAGCCCAACCTGTTCACCCCTAGGCTACAGTCGCTTAGTCGTCGTTATTTTATAATTTTAATTATAATACATTATCATTAAATTTTTCGTGCTTTAGGGAGTAGGGGGGCGGCAATATTCCGTAGGCCTAGAGCAGGGATTCTCAAACTTTCGGCTCCACGAACCCAAGTTTCCAAGTGACAGCGAACCCCTAAACTAAGTAATTAAATCCCCCCTCCCCCCAAAGAAAATAATAAAATTGACTGTTGAAGAAAATACGTTTTTTTTGTCAATAAATGGTAACAAATAAAGTGTTAAAACAAATATATTTTTAATATTAATGTGATGGGTGTGCTTGTTTCTTGTCGCAAATGGAGTCAATTTTAGGAGTAATTTGGAACAATTTTAACCTTAATTCTGACTCGCGAACCCCCTGCCGTCGAATGGGGGTTCGCGCACCCCACTTTGAGAAACCCTGGCCGGAGCAACCAGCTTATCAAGTCCGCCCCTGTCCGTGTGAACCTCCATGTATCCATTTAATGCACGCACAAAATTATAAGGGGGTCGTAAAAGACATACCCCATTGACCTTTACGACCGTTTCTAAATAAAACCAGTGGATATCGCTTGCATAAAAATCTAAAAGGTTACGAACACACGTTACTCGCAATTACTTCTGTGTTACGGATATACTGAATGTATGTCGTTAAGTTTAAGAAGAGAGCTTTGACCCCAGAATTTTGAGGGGTCTGACTCAAAGGAAAGGAAGGAAAGGGCATTAGGAAAAAACCGGCCAAGTGCGTGTCGGACTCGCACATAAAGGGTTCGGTACCACCGTATAAATTATATTTTATTTTTAGTATTTGTTGTTGTAGCGGCAACAGAAATACACATTCTGTGAAAATTTCAACTCTCTACCTATTACGGTTCGTGAGATAAAGCCCGCTTACAGCCAGACGGACAGACGGACAACAGAGGCTTAGTAATAGGGTTCCGTTGGCACCCTTTGGGTACGGAACCCTAAAAAGTACGCGCGAAGATTGGTCGCGATTAAGCTATAGTATAGGTAGTTTGCATAAAAGTTATCTGACAATTCTGTGTATATTCTCTGTGTTAAGACTGGGTGTAGCAACCATTTTCCACATATAGAAACAATGGAATTTTCACGCGCGGCTTCACTCCATTTACTCTTCTGTAATGACCTGTAAGTAACGACGCCTTGGCTCGGGATTAAGTGGTCCTTAAGTACCGCCGTCAACGGCAGGATGAATTCGACTTGTACCATAGATTAAAGATTGGGCCCGACTCGATGGAAAGAAGCCATTAGCAAAAATACTTGTTTTTTAGTGTATGTACTTAACTGATTGCAGATTATTTTTTATGCGTAAGGTATGTAGCTTAACCCGTTTATATTTCTTGGACCTTAAAGTGGTATAATAACTACTTAATGAAATGAAGCTTGATTTGAAGAGTACAACAAACTATAAGATACGTGTTGAATTTTTAGGAACGATTTTTCTTAGTAGGCTGGTATCTAGTTAAAAGGCGCGTGCGAACCTTTCCTAAATCTATGATAACAAACCAATCTAAGGTTTTCAGATTTGGTGAGAAGAAGAAAATACTCCCAATTTTTTGAGAGCTACAAGGTATTCTCAGATTATAACGAATTTTCTAGTAATAAACGTTATTTTAATTATTGAGTTAATACAATTCGGTAGATCTATTATATTTTTTAAGTTCTATTTAACCTGGCAGGCATCGCAAAAACATTACCTAGCCTTTATGTTATCTAATTTGTTTTTTTTATTACTTACACCTGTCAGTAATGCCAAGGTGAACCGAATTGTTTGTAAGTAATAAACTAGTAGGTAACCGAATGCTAGGCACTGCCCGCGGCGCTTAGGCTGGCATTCCACTCGTCAAATATCTTTGTCGAATGTACATTTGATCAAATAAATTGGATGTCTTCATCCAATTTACTAGCAACAACGATATTTGATCAAAGATTACCAACTACGCAAGAATAATCAATATTTCAAGATTTATTTTCATAACTACGCATATTACAAAGATTACTTGGACAAAGATATTTGACGAGTGGAATGGGCATTCGTCAAAGAAATTTGATCAAATTTTGGGTATCGAAATTGGAGAAACTTTGACGAGTGGAATATCACCCTTAGATAACTGGATAAAAGAGTACGTATAAGTTAAACTAGGTTACTTATTTTGCCAATGTCATTGAATATTTTTGACCAATTAACTTTGAAGCGTTAATGGCCGAATTGGACATAACATAAGTTCACCTTGGGACTACTTTCGTGGATAATAAATAATTTGATGGCGCACGAAATCACCCCTCTAAAGGCTATAATACTTATTATTAACTAAATAACTGTCCTAAGCTATAATATACAGAGTGTTTCAAAAGTACGAAATATTAATTAAACTACATACAATATGTTAAAAAAACCCTGTCCGAGCCGAAACCCGTATTTAGGTGTCCCAATCACATGACCAAATAAAATAAAAAATAAATAAATATTCATGATAGTAAACATATTAATGACAAATTAAAATGCCATTTTTTTTTTTGCCTTTTTCCCTCAAAATGTAGCAAATTTTAAAAATATGACAACACCGTTACCGGAAGTAATTATGTTACCGCGGCTACAGACTCTCTAGGAGGCATGAGGAGGCGACGCGAGCACGAGAGTGTAGATTGCACGCTCGCCTCCTCTTGTATGTCTCGCCTCGCCTCCGGCGTGCTCCGCTCCGTGTCGGTTTTTTTGACCGGAGTCAAAGGACGCGTGGCGGGAGGCGGGCGAACCAAGTGTTGGGAAAATTAAATTTCAGAACAATTAAAAAATTACAATTAATAATTGTTAATTTTTGGAAGTCACAATTAGTTAATTGTAATTGTGACTTCCAGAATTTCCAATTTCCAATTAATTAATTGTAATTATGACTTCCAGAATTCCCAATTAACAATTAATTAATTGTATTTTTACAATTAACAATTAATTAATTGCATTTTTTACAATTAAAAATATTTAATTGTATTTATTACAATTAAAATTTTATTAATTGTATTTTTACAATTAAAAATTAATTAATTGTATTTTTTACAATTAACAATTAATTAATTGTAATTCTCCCAATTAACAATTTTTATTTACGTGGAGGGGGGGAATAAGAATGGGGTTGAGGGGGTAGAGGAAGAGTAGGGGGGATTTGGGATTCTGGCTCTATATACCTACCTACCTAAACACGCATTCACCGAAGTAGTATCTAATTCTATATGCCTATTTATCTATACATGCATCCACCTAAATAGATATCTGTGTACATGTACCTATTGTACGAGGCTAATAATTGTTAGTTGTAATAGATTTTTTCACAGTTAAAAAAAAAAATTGCAATTGATTTTAATTGAACCTCACAATTAATGTACTTTAATCTAAATAAATTAATTGCAGAGTGCAACAATTACGATGTAAAGTTTAATTGATTGAAAATTTAATCAATAATTAGTGCCCAACTCTGTCACCGAATAAAACGAGAGTGTGGATGGGTAGCACTCCTGTAGCCTCCGAGTGGCGCGTCTCGCGCGAGGCCCTCCACAAGGCGTACTCGCGAGAGTGTATTTGCCCCATTAGATCGTGTGGCGGCACCTCTGACCACAAAGTATGTGATGACGTCATTTTATGAATTATTTTTTTATGTAAACGGGGTATTTGTTTAAAAAAAAAATATGGGAGGCTTTTGCCCAGCAGTGAGACACTTACTATGCAAAAAAAAAAAAAATTTTTCAAAAGATTAATAAAAATATATAAAAAAAAATTGTTTTTTACAGAAATAGAATCTAATCTCGATACCCAACAATACGTTTTCGGGTCGGACAGGGTTTTCTTAACATATTGTATACGGTAGCTGGGGGGTTACTCCGAAATACGTCGCTGACGGATCGTCCGAAGTACGGCTTCGAATTACGATCAAAACAATGTCAAATCGTAGAGAAAAACGAAAGAAGAAATGTCAAATCACGACAATCCGTCAGCCGAAACGTTAGGTTCGTATTTCGGAGTAGGCCAGCTGATTATGTAGATGATTAGTGAAGACAGACTATACATACCTATAAAAGTTTCTGAGTTAAGAAACTTTGAATATTTGTGACGACTTTCATGTTGCGGCCTTAGAAGACATCAGGGGGGCTAAGGCCGTCACAAAAATGAATTGCGGCAATTCTGCTAAAGCAATTCATTTTTCCAACCCTCCAGCAGAATCCCCTAAATTTCCGTGAAACTGTCACGAATGGCGTAAAATGTGTCAATATTCTACAGAAATTTAGCGGAATTGCTAAGGATTCCTCAGAAAATCAGAAAAATGAATTGCAATGCAATTCATTAGCAATATTGCATAGCGACCGCCTTAGGTCCGCAGTAGTCCAGACGTCACTACTTGCAATTTTTGGAGTGAAGATAAAAAAGTGTTCATGAAATCATATTAAACCAAAAAAGGGCATGATACTGTGCCGATACTGTTCACGACAATCACGAAATTCGATTTCGCTCTAACAATAGGAATAGCGATACAATGTTTTTTTTTTGGTTCACGGGCCACGTAAAACATACAAATAACGACCCCCAAATACGTTGTTATTGGGCAGAGGCTCAGAATATCGGATAAGTACAACCAATTTCAGGACCTTCGTCAAACTAGTTTGTTTAGTAAGGCTGTCTGCCTGCGTCTTACTTTGTTCTATTAGATTTTGCGACTGTCTTTCGCAGTTAAGCTGAGTCGTGAAATTAATAATAAGATAAGTATCTATTAAATCATAACCTCATCCTTAAGATCGTTTGTGTACCTATTGCTGATATTGGAATGCATTACGTATTTTCAGTATTTCAAAGAGTTTCTATCAGCGGGGCTAAAATGGCTAAGCGATTCCGCAAAATATAATGGTCAAACATATTATTACGACCTTTTGACCCAATTGTGACCATTATACTGAAATTTTGAGGAATTACTAAGGATTCCGCTAGTCTGCAATTGCTCACGGAAACGTGTTCCGTATCTGAAATTTATTTGCAAGAAATAAAGGTTACTATCAGGAGTATCAGGAATCGGGAACTTTCCTCCCTGGTTTCCATAAAGTACTAGGTACGAGATCGATTTTACATGCAAGCGTCAATATCCTACTAGATTCTCTAATAAATTGTTAATTCAGGCTCCAAAATCAAAGCTCCTAGAACCGCTCTACCATCAGATACAAATACACGTGTACTACTAATAGTAGGAACGTAGGTACTTGAGCCCATTGTACTGTGGTTATGAAATCCACTAACGAGAGAGCCCTTTTCAACATTGATTGCTCAGTCACCGCCTCACCGTGCCCTACATACGTAATATCTTTTCCCAGCCCAAACAATCGACTAACTGCGTAGCATTTTAGTCGATTTATTATAGTGCGATCTTGACATTGTAATCGATAACTATAATGGAGTAATTATGATACAATACCCACAGTATACGTGGGTGTGCGAAGGTCGCGTCGGCCCTACAGTCAAGTTCACGGTCTTGACGTAAGATCAGATAACGTTTGCGTCAGTAAGGAAGTCGGCGGTTTTCATTTGTGCTAGAACGTTCGATATGACGATTGATGGAAGCTTTTAACGATGAGCCATTTTCTTTAAGGGATTTTGAACTTTTCATTTACAGACTTCTTTTTTTTAAATAAACTTTTCAGAAAAGAAAACTCAAGAACTATATAGTATATAGGTAGTTATTATAACTATAGTAGTTAGTATAACTATATACTATATAGTTCTGAACATCCACAACAACAACCATCCATCATCGTTACTCCAACTAAATTGGGTTCACGAAAATGTCATAGCTTGACGGGTACTTACAAATAACTGTTCGAAACAAGTAGTTTTCTTAATTTGCTGTCGTAACCAACGGCGGCGGGCAATATTTCCGACAATTTGGAAAACGTCGATATTGTTTATTGTTATGCAACCGGGAAGCTTTGCAGATGCTATGAAATAACGATTAAGGTTGTGACACGTCTGGATATTGACTTAGTCGAATAGATTATTAGTCGATTTAAAATTTATTCTGAGATCTAACATTTAAAATAATTATAGTAAAATATCACACGTATTAGCTATTGTTATGTTAAACATATTAAGCAGTAATCTAATGAAATCTTCACTAAAAAGTTTTCAATCGACTAGCGGTTACAGTTACCGATATCGATCCTTATCTTTTAATTCAATTAATGGTATACGTCAATGTGTGCTATCAATACACAGAAAAACATTTTTTTAATAACATACGCAAATATCCGTGTTAATTTGTTATTGCCCAGTCATTTTGACTTAATGAACACATAATTCTCACCCAAAACTAGGTAGATAGTTCAGTTCAGGTACCAATGCTTTTTACTTAGCTAAGTGCCAAGGTTAGGGAGAGAAATGGCCGAGATACGTACTGACATTGGAAATAGAAGACGATAAAAAAGTCTAAGTACTATACTATAACCTGAATCGTATAGTAGTTACTATACGATTCTGGTACCCCTGAATATTTAAAACACATAAAAGTTTAAAAGAAACTTTAGGATTAGGTACTGGAGTCTACACGAGTATTCATGAAATGTAAAAAGTTATTTAATTTCAGTAAAAACTGTGCGTACGGGGATTGAAATTCCCATTTGCGTGCCGAGTTGAACCAGCGAGTTCACTTTATTAAATTATTAATTTTATAAAGAGAGGGAAAATGGCGCTTATGTATAGAAAATTTATAGATCCTGGAAGTACAATTTTCGGGATGCCATGTTGCCAGAGATTATCTCTCCTTTAATAATCCATAAATATATAACGCAAATGGCCTCCAATTCTAAAGAAAATAACAAAAAATTATGAAACTTCTTACCTTTTAACAACAGCTAAAGTGGCGCCGACTGTTAATCCTAGATTAAAAGCGCTCATCCATAACAGAGACATGACTACAGCCTCGCTTAGTCGATTCAATATCGATATCCAACTACACTGTCTTTTGGTTCATCCCGAAACGCGGCACTACACTAGCAGTTCAAAATTCGAACGCGCGAAAAAATCGCTAAATTACACAGTACCTATATATACCTATATACCCTGCAGTTTTTTTTTTCTTAATTGCTCTCAAAAGGTAGGTAACCTAGTTTATGGTTTTTAAAAACTAAAAGTTACGTTAGGTCAAATTCTTGTATAGCGAGTTCAAACACTAGCGATCAAGTGGCGTGGTTGGTCCGTACGTAACAATATAAACTGTAAGTTTCCCCCCGCTCGCGTCGCGGTTAGACTGTGGTGTTTATTTTCATAACAATTTGGCTGTTCGGTGTAATGTTATTTTGTTTATGCATAGTAACATAAACTTTGAAATCGATCAAAAATATAACACTACCGTAAATAAATATCAAGAAAGAGGCAGACATGCGACCGTCCAAAATAGTATGTTCTACTAAACGGAGTCCATAGGCTCATTACCTACGGAACATCATCTTGAAAGTGAATTTCACATTCTGGTAAACAATACGCATTCAAATATCTTCTTATGAACTTAATAGGTGTTTTTTACTCAATAAATAATGAATGATGTGTGAATTTCGCTGCATGTAGTGGTGCGCTGAACACATGTTTAGTGAATGCGACGTTAGATGGTACCATATCTGGCTAATTTGTGTTTTCAATTATCTTTTTAATGGAAAGGTAAAGTGTGGATAACGATGCTTCTCGTATCGTGTTGTGTTCCTTCGTCAAGCAGGCCTAGTAATGCCATCATCATGTCAGCCAAAAGACGTCTACTGTTGGACATAGATCTCCTCAAGGTTTCCCACAACGACCGGTCCTGTGCTGCTTGCATTCAGCGGTTTCCCGCGACCTTCGCTAGGTCCACCTTGTGGGGGGCCTCCCCACGCGGCGTCTTCCGGTACGTGGTCGCCACTCAAGAACCTTTCTGCCCCATCGGCCATCAGTTCTTCGGGCTATGTGCCCCGCCCACTGCAACTTCAGCCTACTAATTCGCAGGGATATGTCGGTAATGCCTACACCTTGTCAAGCACCCGATATTATTATAAAATTCTCACCTCGTTGTTCGACAAGTTGTTACCAAATTAATTAATAAAATATTATAGTATAACCAACAACATATCGATGTAATTAAAGGTATTTCCCTGAAGACCGGGAGGCAACAACTGACGGCCTAACTTAATTAAATGGACATAAAATTGAAATATGTAGATGATTTAGTATTTTAATAAGTTAAAGCCTAAAATAGAGATACTATAGAACACATAAATGCAATATACTTAAGCAATTAAACATAGGTAAGTATTAATGAATGAATGCTTATCAGGTAATTCACAAAATATAAAATTAGAACCATTTTTCTAGGATAATTAGATTAGATTAGGTCACGTGTCGCCTTATTTCTTGGTAATATCTTTGTGTCTAAGCCCATTTATTCATAATTCCACACCGTTAAGTACCTCATCAGTAAAGTACACGCTAATAGCGGGAGAGGGGACGGAGAGTATTTTCCTCCTACCTTGTGGTTTTACCCACACTGGTATACGTAATATTGTCCTTGCAGCGAGGCAGGTCATTAACCCTAGGTCCTAGGGTGGCATGTAAAATTCTATCTCGAGTATTCTCAAGCAATAATCTAAAGCTATCTTGCTTTTGAGATGTCATTTTGTAATGAAGATAATTCGCAGAAAAATATATTATTAGATCTTGGCGTAGTTTCCTACGCGGATATAACTGAGTATGTTATTTTTTAAATTATCAAAATCCATCAAGAAATGACGAAGTAATTTGAGTTTCCTCAACGGCTACTTGGAAACGCGTGCTTCCACAAGACTTGTCTTTCTTTATACTTGTGTGATGTTCTATGAAACACACTTGATGTCTTATGGCTAAGTATAGGGGGCTAGGAAACGGTCCACAATATCCGACGATGACGCTGAGGTTTGATTCTTGACGAGTCCCGGGGAAAAGATAAATTATCTTTGAACCCGCATGAATTTAAACAAAAGAAAGTATAGGAAGAGTTGGAGGATTATCGACTTTCCTTCATTGCAAAGCGGGAGACAAGAATAACAGTAAGTAGGTAAAAACGTAAGCTTAGAATCCGGAGCTCGAAGCCTGAACAAGACTTTAATAAAGATATTAATTAGCTACTCCATCCATTGATGTTTCATTCACCGCCAATCCAAACTACTATCCCCAAAATTCTAATGAACGTTCAAATCTTAGTTGTTTCAGCGCACACAGCTAGGGTTGCCACTCGTTATGTTTTGTCCAAATACGTTCAATTTAGTAAGTAGCGGTTGCTGACAAAGAGGCTAACCAAGGAAGAGATGGCGAGATGATTTGAACACCTTTACGGGAACATCGTGGCAGGAAAAACCTAAGACAGAGATGTGCGGAGAAGTAAAGGGGAGGCATATACCCAGCAGTGGGATAATTAACGGCTATAAAAAATATATTAAAAAATTATTTTTGTAAAAAAAAAAACAAAACGACTTCAGAAAAACCTGGAGCACTAAAAAGCCTGAAATAATATTTCTATTACCACCTCTGCCTAACCCTTCGGGATAATCAGGCGTGATGGTGTGTTAGCGAGTATTTGGAGTCGGTGCCAATCTTAGTATGCCAAATCTACCTACTATAAAAGTAAGAATATAGATTGGCACCGACTCCAAATACTCGCTAACACACCATCACGCCTGATTATCCCGAAGGGTTAGGCAGAGGTGGTAATAGAAATATTATTTCAGGCTTTTTAGTGCTCCAGGTTTTTCTGAAGTCGTTTTGTTTTTTTTTTTACAAAAATAATTTTATTTCACGATTTTTAGTGGCGCCATACTTTGTCACCCCATGAGTGCAAAGCTCTCATCAATAGAAATGAATTAAGTCCAAACACAAGGTAGCTACTGTAAAACGTTGAGGAGTTCCCTTGACTGTCCTTCGTTTTCATCATCAGCCCCCTAATGACAGTCACAACCCATCTAGGTGTAAAGTTCTCATCAATACAAGTTAATCAAGCCCAAACACCAGGTAATTGGTGTAAATCGTTGAGGAGTTCCCTCGGCTGTCTTTCGGCTCCATCATCAGATCGACTCCAGACCTTCATTAAATAGTAGGTAGTGCTTTAAAATACTTAATGAAAAAAAATAACAAACGCACTAGTCGCCACTACGATTTTCGATGGTTCCCCTCGATTTCTCTGGAATGCCATCATCAGATCCTGGTTATCTTATCATGGTACCACCCTTGGGATATTTTCTTTCCAATAAAAAAAAAACATCAAAATCGGTTGGCGTGATATTGAGTTATACGTCCATTTGTCGCGCACATACTTAATGCAAATTTAAGATTTATGTGGTTTTCTCATGGATGCCATTGTCAGAACTGGATCAAATTGAAATGGGACCACACGAGAAGCACCAGCATTCAAATAAAAAAAGAATCATCAAAATCGGTTCACCCAGTCGAAAGTTATGTGGTAACAAACATAAAAAATAAAAATGATAAAAAAAAAAAAAAAAAACATACAGTCGAATTGAGAACCTCCTCCTTTTTTGAAGTCGTTTAAAAATGCAAGTACTGACTGATTAGGATAACCAGTTTAGTAGGTAAGCATGCCGGCAGAGCGAATAGGCGTTTTATTTTGGTCACTTAAATCCAAGCCGTTTCAAAATTTACAAGGAAAATTTAACTAGACACGGTATCAAAACGAGTTTAACATTTCTGTACAAACAAGATGGCAACCCTACGACAAAGCAACCAAAGCCTTCATTACCATCATAATAATACCGGCGCGGACAGTCGCTATAGTTAACTATAGTATGTACAGTTAGCTACAACGTTGCTTTCTCACTATCGCTGGGTTTCCGAAGGGTTTCTCAATGCCTACGTGAGGTTGAGCACGACTGCGCTGTAGCGTCAGCAACAGTGATTAAGCTATTGAGCAATAAAAGTCCTTAACTCTTGATAGCGAGCTTCTTTACAAACAAATAGAGACGCTAATTCAGTTTTTACATAAAACTCTAAAAAAAAACCTCAAAATTGTTTTATTCATGTAAGCTATTAGTATTAGCATTTATAAATTGACAAATTAGCAAAAAATGTTTTAGCGTTACCACCGGTTCGTAATGTTGCTTCCATTGAGGAGAGCCGGCAAGGAACTCAATGGTTACTCTTTTCAAATGGTAATACATAGTTTTCATAAAGAAAACTATGTATTACCATCCTTTTCATAGTCGTGGTGTGAGCCAGACCACTATATCTTAGTGATCTTATATCGTTGAGTCGTAAGGTAATCCCGCTGCTAGCCAAAGGTCTCCCCTATTTTCCACTACATACAACCTACTCTTCAGAGACGGTCAAAATCTGCACGCCACCTTATGCTGGGTCGACCATTACATACAGTACGAGTATAACCGCAAAATAGAGCTCTTTAGCCAGTTTACTTACAGTGGTTTTAAAAAGCACTTCTAGGAACAAAAGTTATTTGTAATGCCATGCCAGTGTAATTCAATCATCAGTGTCTATAAATTTGGAGGCAATTTTGCAAGGTAGTTATAATAGTCAAGCAAAATGCCCTTGTAAGATAAGGATAGAAATTCCATTTACAAAACCAAGAATCACAGTTGGCTAGAGACAAACAACCTAGAGTCCAGTTACAAAACGGTCTTATTCCCTTGCAGCTAAGCCTGAAAAAAAAATACTGTCTATGTTTGCTCGTATGCGATGCTCCTGACCTTACCGAGCGGTCATTGGTCAGTGTAGTATGTAGGTACTATAGGTACTGTATCTACTGACTGGCGTTTCCCTGACTCTACATACTACTTTGATGGGCCCGTTGGCGTGGTTGGTTTAGGTTCCGCCTATCATGCTGCTGTCGTAGGTTCGATTTCTACTATTATAATTAAGTATGTATTTACAAACAAAAACTGGTATAATATAGTTATATCAGTTATTTGGTTTCCTTAGTACCTATAATTCTGCTTAGTTTGGGATCAGGTAGCTCTGTGTAAAAGAATGTCCCAGGATATTTATTTATTATTACTATTTATTACGGAGTTTCCCAACATATTTAAATGTTAATTACTTATCAGTTAATAATTTATGAGTAATATTAATGAGAGCATTGAATGAAATGGGGAAAACCACTGCCTATATTAGTACGAGATACACTATTGAGCGACCTTCACCGATCGACTTACCGGAGCAACCCTAGATTTTATCAAATAAAACATGTTTCTGAACATATACCAGTAGGGTTGCCGCAAAAAATATGGTCATGGCTATGATTAATTAAAATTATAAAAACCATTTTTTTTTAACAATTTTCTCCGACTTGCTTGCCAAATGAAAATTATATAAAAATGAAGGCAATTTTATTTCGAATACAGTGTATAGTGTTGCTTGCGAAAATCCAGTCAAGAATAATGGTAGCCGGGCTTTGAAATAAAAAAATTGAAATTGAAAAATTGATTGACAGAGAAGCATTGCGCATCCGCGTACTATTTTATGCGATAGAGGAGGACGCAGTACAACAGCTCCGCGCGACGAAGCCGTGCATGCTTTTAGCTTTTTGCTTTTTTTATTTTTCTTTTTTTATCCTGGACCGATTTTTTTATGGCAACCCTATTGGTATATGTTCACACACATATTTTATTTGATAAAATCTAGGGTTGATTCGGTAAGTCGATCGGTGAAGGTCGCTCTTCAGTGTATCTTAGACCATATGCTATAAGTGCATCGGATTTTGCGTATGATTCAATATGTAAACAATATAATTAGATTTGAGTAAAGGCTGGAGAATAAAAAATATCACTTAAACATATACAACAAAATAAATATCGCCAGACAAACACACCAACTGTATGGTCCCGAACTAAGCAACGCTTGTACTATGAGTACCGTACAGTACAATGGAGCGATGGCCATCCCAGTGACATAATGACGCAGTTTATGGCTATAAAAATCTGTTTTTACAAAGTTAGACGTAGATAGATCGCCTGTGCCTAGGTCGTTCGTAGTTGTAGATAGAACCTCGGTTCCGCTGTCCTACTCAAGGCGACACCAACTGCAATATTTACCCTAATTTGAATGAAAATACCATTAATTCATTTGCTGCTCACGTTTGCAAAAGGTACGAGATGCCTGAAAGCGGATTCAAAGTTTAAATGGTAATAGTTGTTGGAATGATATTTGAAAATGGCGAAATTAAGTGAAGATTCAAGAGTTTACGAAATGTTTATTGGTGGAAGAGCCAAACTCAACTCAGCCAATCTCACAGAAGATTGTAGCTATTAAAGCTACATTTCGTTCGATGAGTGAGAGAGCAACCCCCTTTCCCCTCCCTTTATCCCACTCCCCTCTAGGTGGACAAGGTTCTAGCGATGCCTTTGATATTGTTAGCATCTATAGGTTACGATAACTGCTTTATATCAGGCAGGCCAAGCGCTTGTTTGCCACCTTAGGGGCCATACATTAATTACGTCACACGAATTTCATGATTTTTAGACCCCCTCTCCCTTGTCACAGCTGGTCACATTTGCGAGACTCCCCCCTCCCTTTCTAAATTTTTCGTTAAAAATTCAAATTTCGGTTTTAATACTTAGATATATTAGATTTTTAAATTTAATGTGACGTCACAAAACTTAGGACCCCTCCCACCCCCTTGTCACACAATGTCACATTTCGTCGACCCGCTCCCCCCCTTTACGTGTGACGTAATTAATGAATGGCCCCTTAGATCACGTAAAAAAGTTAAACTTTTTATGTCACTGAGGCATAAATCTAAAAACTATTATGGGCATTAATGTTTAACCCGATGTAAGACCTTTTTAAGGGTTCCGTAGTCCCTACGAAGTACCCTTATTTTCTCTCTTTTTTCTTGTATTTAGTCTTGATACCCAAGAATGCAGATAGATACCAAAATAAACTAAAAACAATGAAATATTCCGTGCATTTCTATTCACATTGTAACAATTCACAAGAGCGCTGGCCTTGTTCTAAAACCGTTGGACAAATGTTACAATACAACCATAATAAACAGACTCAAACCAATCTATTCACAAATTGTTGGCCAACCAACATTTTCTCCAACTTAGTCAGTAGTCTCGTATGGCCAATTCGTGGAGCCAAAGCCTGCGAAATTTTCAGCCAACTTCGATCTGGAGCTAACCTTTCGTGGCTCAAATCTATAACTCATTGGATTAGGTGTAAGGACAATCATTCAAGTGGAATTACCGCCGGGAGAGCCAAGATTTATGATTGCGTAAATGAATTTTATCTTGACGTCTACCAGACGCGCACTCGAAGAAAAGGTAGGTATTAGGATAGGATTCGGATTTAGAATATTACTTTTTATAGCTATGGGTCTATAGGCGAGCTGAGCCCGAACGGAACTCACGCAGAGCACGAATTCGGGTCTAAGTTTTAGCTCCTAAGTGCGTCTACGCTAGTCGCTACACGTTAAACGAGGGGGGAGGGTGGAGGGGTGTCAAAAAGCACTAAAATCGCCTCGCTTAATTTATGGACGCCCCCTATTTCCCTAATTAGTGGTGTACAATCAAGCACTTTTCCAGTGGTCTGACAATGGGTACACTCATGAGCCAGCCATATCTTTCCTACCTACTGTAAATTTATGTTTTCGTGCTTAAGTCCTCGAATCATTAGAGATATGCCCAACTGTTGGTCAAAAGCTTTTAGGTCACAGCACTCTACTTATCAGTAACTAGCTTTTCCCCGCGACTTCGTCCGTGTAGAATTAAAATTTTAAAAATCGGATCTATGATCCCGGATCCTGGACCCCGTATCTTGGATCCCGTTTCCCGTTTTTACCGGATCCCGTATATTTTTTACACCTTGGGTTACATTATTGAAGTTTTAGTAGGGCTCCCTATTTTTTTCTAGTAATAAATATAGCCTATGTTACTCAGGGATAACGTAGCATTCTAATGGTGAAAGAATTTTTGAAAACGGTCCAGTAGTTTTTGAGTTTACTCAACACAAACATCCATACAAACATACAAATCTTTTCTCTTTATAATATTAGTGTAGATAATACCTCTATCTATACCACTCCGCATCCGTAGTAAAGCAGTAGGTCAAGAATCAGCGACGCGGTAACAGACGTCACTAAATGTCTACGTAACCGGTTAGAATTGTTTTCAGTGGCGTAGCTTGCCTTGGATGGGCCCTGTATCCAAATTTGTTGGGGGCCCAAATTAACGGTAAAGATTTTTCACAAGTGAAGGGGCCATCCATTTCGGGGACGAATTTCATGATTTTTAGACCTATCCTACCCTTGTCACAGGTGGTCACATTTGCGAGACATGTGACGTGACATATTTTTTTATCATTTCCAGAATTTTTCTAAATGTATCGTCAAAAATTCAAATTTCGGTTTTAATACTTAGATATATTAGATTTTTTAATGTGACGTCACAAAATTTAGGACCCCTTCCACCCCCTTGTCACACAATGTCACATTTCGTCGACCCCCTCCCCCCCTTTACGTGTGACGTAATTAATGGATGGCCCCTGAAGAGTAAAGAATTTTCACACACGTTCTGGGCCCCTTTAGCCCGTGGGCCCCGTATCATTGATACGGATGATACTTTGGTAGCTACGCCCCTGATTTTATTTTGTGAATTATTTATAACCGGAAAATTTGGTACACAGCCATAAAGGGACGGCGTAAAGGTATTTCGTATTTCCGCAGTGCCGCGTCGGATATGCGATCTCAATGTATCAACAGCTATCGGAAACACAATAGTGACATTAGCGTTGATTAGCAAGGTAACAGCCACATACAACATGCATGCAGCCATTAGGTACAGGCAATTAGTAGTTAATCAATACATTTAAGATTGACTGATTGGTATTTGAAACTAGCTCTATCAATAAACATGTATGTGGTACGCGAAGCTACATTTTTATACCGACTAGGTAGGTACTTTAGACTTACCGCTAAATGTATAGATATTTTTAGTCAGTTAACAATGGTTTTTCTTTTTATTAGTAGGTGCTTTATCCACAAGGTAAGTTTTACTTGATTGAAACCCTTTTCGGCACTATTTTAACACCCAAGTACCTGGCCATAAAGTTACAAAAACAATGGTAAAAAGCCATTAGAATTCAATAAAAAATAATTTAATATTACTTTTTATTTAGCAAACGTCATCATACTTTTTTGTCTTAGTTGACAGCTACTTTCAGTCCCAAAATAGAAAATAAAAACTTTTTCGACAAAATTGATATCAGTGACATCTATTGATATTCAAACTACCATTTTCATGTGTCATTCATCATTTTAGTAATGAGAGTGACTAACAGATGTCACTACTATTACCAAGTAATACGAACAGTGAAAAACAGATGGCGCTAAAATTAATAAAAACATTTCGTATTTTTGTTGATAACTTATGAGCTTACACTTACCCAGTATAGCTCGTAGGTGGCCTTCTAGTGTCTGCAGTATTGTCATCTTGATTTCCTTGGTGCTCTTGCCCAGGAACTGCTCACAGGCCGTCGTGAGGAGCTCGTCTTCGTTCATGATCTTGCACTGAGCCACACCGGTCACCGTCAACGGCACGCCTTGGGCTGTCTCCACGTATTCGCACATTGGGTTCAATGTCATAACCTGGACAAAAAATTGGTATTCTGTCACCTGTAACTAACGCCATCGATCAACTAGGGCGGGTTTTCTTGTCACGCTAAAGCGGTATGTATACGGTATATTTTAAGAATGTTGGTAAATATAGTGAATACCAAATTTACCAATATTACTTTAATTATTGACGAGATCGAGAAAAATAATGGATTTGAACAACCTTTAATGTTCAGGGACTAATGTCGATCACCGTAACAGAAACTATCAGTAGGTATTTAGCAGTAAAATTACTTATCAGATATCAGTGGCGGCGCCACTGTCGTTTGAAAACAGTCAAACATTCAAAAAATGTATAGTTCCACTTTTATAGATAAGTTGGTAACAGTATAATATACCTCTAGTGAAATGCGCTGGACATCAGTGACGAGAGCCCACGCCCACGCCCAGCCGCCCACGATCGTGCGCTTGGTGGTGGAGCCGAAGCACCCTCCTGAAACACAATTTATTATGGTGAGGAAGTGAGGCAATTAATTGGGCACGTCTATAGTACGTTTTTTTATACTTGTCCTATTTGGTAAACAAAGATGACCAGCGGGGCGATTGCGTAACTTTTTGTCAATGTTTTAATTGGTTTCGTATATAATTGACACAGGATGAATGAAACCAATTGAAACATTGACAAAAAAGTTACGCAATCGCCCCGCTGGACGCCATCTTTGCTTACCAAATAGGACAAGTATAAAAAAACGTACTATACATCACACGTATGCCGCGCCCGAGCACAAAATTTTGACATACATACAGATATTCACGCCTGTATCCCAAGGGGGTAGGCAGAGACTATTGATTA
The DNA here is from genome assembly GCA_947859195.1 of Drymonia ruficornis. Taxonomy (NCBI): domain Eukaryota; kingdom Metazoa; phylum Arthropoda; class Insecta; order Lepidoptera; family Notodontidae; genus Drymonia; species Drymonia ruficornis. The sequence goes on along the minus strand of OX401924.1, from coordinate 4,054,601 downwards.
AATTTTGACGTCGGAACGTATAGACGTAATGTCATAACACGAATGCTCGGGCGAGACAAGTGATATATCTGGACGCACCAATAATTTAAAAGAAATATGCACAGTTACAATCCCAGAAACATATTTGACCGCTGAGAGCATCGCGAGTATATTGATACTAGCTTGAGAAATGTCACCTTTTGACAGTCTTGTCAAAAGGTGGTCTTGTCTTGTCTTGTCAGTCTTGTCTTGTCTTGTCTTGTCTTGTCTTGTCTTGTCTTGTCTTGTCTTGTCTTGTCTTAAAAGACTGTCAATATGTGCCATTTCTCTAACTTTCTATTTTACACCCTGTATATACAGGATAGTCCATGAGTTAGGTCTAATCAGGGACAACATAACCGGGTCTAGTAGTATTCATTTCCTATAAAAATCCAGTTGTAATATTGAAAAGGAAAGTCCGTTTCCGCCGCCATATTGGGAGCCCGTTATGTATGGCCCTCAGGCCGCTCACCCCGGGAGAGAGCCGGGGAACTGGTTTAACCCATATAGAACAAATTATGTAATAAGAAAGAAATAGATAGGTCACCTTACCAATAAAATAAAATAAAAACGCCAAAAATATCAAGTTTCTTGATGGGGACTCACTTTATTTTTAAATTTTATTTTATTTTTACACGACTGCCCAAAAAAATGAGTGTATATTTAGTATTTGTTGTTGTAGCGGCAACAGAAATAACACATTATGTGAAAATTTCAGCTCTCTACCTATTACGGTTAGTGAGATACAGCCCACTGACAGACGGACGGACGGACGGACAGACGGACACCGAAGGCTTAGTAGTAATTGTAGGTAGTAGCTTAGTAGTAAGGTTGCGTCGGCACCCTTTGGGTTCGGAACCCAAAAAAAGGCTGATCGTTTCTAGCGGCTACTGGACCGTAATTAGTCGCCGAATTCGCTTTCATCAGTAATTATGTGCAGGCGACCGTTATCACCGCCGCCATACTGTTACTGCCACGGACCAATCATCACCCACCCTTTAGACTACGCACTCTAGGGCAAAATTTCTGAAGCACATACGCTTAATAAAGTGTATAATATAAAAGGGGGGACGTGTGAGGTATGCCTTTGGTATTGCAAGTGTCGATAGGCTACGGTAACTGCTTAAGATCAGGCGGGCCGTACGCTTATTTGCACCTCTCTCTCTCAACCCAGCTGTAATAGCGACTTTACGACGATCTTCTATGACAACGTATTACCTACCATATGTATATCTTTCGTAATTATTCGTCTTCCACTCTTGATAGCAAAACCTATTGGTTTTCTTTAATCTCAGTCATCACATCTTGCGTCATCTTCTATCCTGTTTCATCTAACACTGTTTCACATCCTGTTCAGCAAGTGATTCATCACGTAATTCGTATAATAATTATGACCACAACAAATTCTATTTGGATTTCATCTCTACATTGGTGTCTTTTGAGTAAAGTCCTGCTTGAGCCCATGCTTGAGCCGATGAAAAGTTTATAAGTGGTATACTTATCCTACTTTAAAGTGAATAAGGTCATCGGTATAGAAAGTCAACGGTAAAAATTCCCAAAGGAATTATTGTCCTGATATACGTGCACACTGTCAGGTGTTCAACCAAAAGAGTAAGCGCCGCCATAAACGGACTGCTTGGAGCAGTCAGCGACAGCTTCAAGCGGTCGGAAATGACTGCTCTAAGCAGTCCGTCTATGACGGCGCTTACGATCAGAGAATCACGTACGCGTTCTAATAAGGATGTATGTGAAGTGAGTTATAAAATATATGTTTGAATAGGAAGGGATTTTGATCATTGTTTTATTATTTCTGCGACTGGATATGGGCAAGGTATTTCAAATATGTAAAAGAGTATTCTGAATACCGTATTTAGTATGAATCATGTTAAAAAGAAAGCTGAGGATCTACAGTTTCTACAGCGAAATCGTAATAATTTTATAAGTAAGAGCAGTAAGCAGTAAGAGTCACTCGTACGGAATTTGCCATATTTTGCAGACAAATACACATAGTTTAAATGTACGTTTAAGGTTTCGGCTCAGATCCTAGATATAGCCCTTTGAATAGAAAACTAATTTAGACTCACTTCGTATTTATGGACCAAATTATGATTCATACCACCGTAGATAGGATTTGGCGCGATATCTCGCAGAAAAGAGAGCTTAAGAGGACGACCCTCAGGATTGAGGATGCAAGATGCAAGGAGGAGTATTATCTACATCATTGTATCTATTATTTATAAATAATAATAATATTAGACCTTTTAACGTCCCACTCCTGGGCACAGGCCTCCCCTCAATGCGTGGGGATTCAGGCCATAATCTACCACTGGCCCAGTGCGGGCTGGTGATTTTCACTTCTTTCGAAAATATGTAGAGCTTTCCTCACGATGTTTTCCTTCACCGTAAGCAAGTGATTACTATTATTTATACTATCAAGAAATATAATCTTTAACCCTCCGACCTAGCGTACACTTAAAAACTCAAAAAGGAATTTGGTAATTAACATCAGGAATCTTATTTGAACAATGAAGATCCCAAACCCGACATTACGTTACGCCACAATCATAATTCCAATAGCACACTCTCCCACCATTTCACTACTATCCAGTAGAAGGTATGCGCGGGAGTTTACCAAACGTTGTCGATGAAAGTGGTTGTGTTGAGTCATTGTGTAGACTTAATAGCTTCGTAAAAGAAACTGAGTTTAAGTCGCCGTTTAAGACCCTAATAATGTAAAGTGATATTAAACGAGAGTGAACAGAAATGTCAAAACGTTGATCCTAATAGTGAACTCGGATTTGAGCAAAGCTTTCGTCTGGATTATGATTTATTGTGAAAGTGGAAGTGTTTGAGGTAAGAAGTTACCGTACTGATGTATATTTGATAATAATCATCTTGTTTAACGTTATTTTTCTGTTGTTTACTCTGTCTGGAATCGTGTGAGGTTTATATGAAACCGATAGTGTTGGTAAGAGTCTCAATTGTTATTGTTATTACCGGCTTCATTTGTTCTCCTAAATTTATCAGCTTTTCGCTTGTCGGTGGAGTTTTTACAAGTCCTGTCTCTTTCCTGCCAGTTCCTTGACCATTTGGTACGCCTCGACGATTATTTTTTCATTTATCTGGTTGAAATGGTTTCTCCTCGGTCTCTCTTTTCCTCTCATAAAGAATAGAAGAGGAAAAATGATTGGTCATTTGACGACACCACACATTGATGAAGACTATCGTAGAAGGCTTAACTTAGGATGTCTAAAAATAGTTTTAGCACCTAAAACTGTAACTGATAGGTGTTAACCTCAGATTCAATGACCATTAAAATTTGAGCTGCTGATAACGATTTTTATTTCTTTCGTTTATTAGTGGTGTACATGTTAATTACTTTGTAATTGGGTATTTAAAGTTTATGAGGTTCTTTGGGATCAAATTTTTTACATAGATACTGTACAATTACCTACATTATAGGTCGAAATTACCACACGGACGACTTTTTCGCGATAGCGTCGACCCAAATCAAATTCAACGAATCTGAAGCGAAATTTAATAATAATAATATATTTTTTCATCCCTCATCTCCAAATAGCCAATACCTATTAGGATTTATAAGTCAGAATTATGAAAATTAGAAGGAATCAAATTTAAAAAATCGTACAGTAGAAGTACAGGCAAGAAAGTAGGAACCCACCGCGTCATTAGGTAACCCAATCAATATTCCAAACATATTTGACATACAATTTATTCAATATTACATCATCCCCCCCAAATGGGGCTATCGTTACATAACCACTGGGACTATTTTCTCCGGAACTTTTTAGTATTCTGGAGGTATTGTGTATACATACATAACTAATAGCCCAAAGTCAGCCACGGTCGAACGATGGCTGAATTACTTTCTAACAAAAATAAACGGTGAAAATATTTGGCGCCAATTAAAAATAACGTAACTTATTACGTAGAAAGTGTAGTGGGAAAGTGGAAGTCGACGGATTGATAAGAATCATGTCGTAGGAACGCGAAGTAAATTGGTTTTCATAGCTGTGAAGGTAGTTCGCCGCAAAGTCGTTGCATTTATTTCAGAAAAGAATACTGACTCGGCTATCATTTAGAAAACGATAATTATACATAAATAAATATTGCCAGACAAAAACACCAACTGTATGGTCCCAAACTAAGCAACGCTTGTACTATGGATACCATACCATGGACTGGGGGCGATCCCAATGACACCCAGACCAGGGCAAATTACGATAAGGCCGTTTCCGAAATCTGCCTCTGGCGGGAGTCGAACCCGCAACCACCCGAGTACCAAAATACTTAAGTATTTTAAATAAGGGGCAGGACATAATTATCAATCGATACTCAAGTTACTCGAGCAAGAGAAAGAAAAACTCCAATATTTGCCAATATTTTTTTCTATATTCTGCTTAAATGTGTTTTAATCGTCAAATTGTCTTCAAACATTTGGTAATCGTGTCAACTTGCTTTCGTTATTGGTCCAATATTTAGTCACAACTCGTTTTAAGTAATGACAAACATTTGCCAGCAGACTATGCTGACTAATAGACTACTATAGACTAGACTATTTTTTTCTTTAGATCCTCTCCATCCAAAGGTTGCCTGGTAGAGATCACTATTAGTGATAAGGCCGCCCATTTTCCACTTTCTGTGTAAATTGTGTAATTATTTATAAATGTTTAATTTTCTAGTGGTGGATTAATAAAGAGTTATCTATCTATCTATGCTTCATTAGCTCCAACATTTGCGTGTAAAGATACGTCACAAGCGGAACGGTTTTTGCAATTCACAGTGAGATGAAAGTCAATTCTAGTTTTAAGGAAACGTCCATCGTGATGAGAGAGGCAAAAGGTATTGTGTGTGATAAAGAAAATAAACTGCGGATGTAACCTCACCTTAAGATCGGAAATAACATACTACTTCACCAAGCCAAATAGGAACTCGGATGGAATTTGGTTTCCACGCCCACACCTGCCACCGCCTGCGGCTTCCCGCCCGCTACACCTCCCTCACACCGCCACCGCCTTTTGTGCGGCTGACGTCACATTTCACAGGTTTCTAGTTGGCTTGGTGGGGTAGTTACTTAAATTTGATAATTATTCAGCCTCAAGTAGAGTAACAGTTCTGGAAATTCTCAAATTGGGAGTCGGTAGTATACTGTAGAATATTTCATTTTTAGGGTTCTTTAGATCATCTTAAATCAAGAGTAGTTTGGGTACCGTAGTCACTCGAAACAGGAGCCCCTTAAGTTCACCCACTCCGCAGGTTCCAGTCTGATTTGGTAGAGGTACTTCAGAATGCGATTCTCAAAATTTTAAGGGGTATACCATTCTAGAAGTTGTCCTTCTTTTTTACCCGACTACGGCGGAGGGTTATGATTTTGACCGGTATGTATGTATGTATGTATGTATGTATGTGCATCTGTTCCCGCCTAACTTCCAAACTACTTGTCGTATTTTGACAAATGAGGTATCGTTAGAAGCGGCTTAATGGCGCGCTGGTTATAGGCTATGTGACGTCACATAAAATTGCATATGGCGCCCTCTAGAGGACATAATGTCATGAACTAAAAAAAAACATTTTTTAATGTAACCGTGTGGGGTATCAAATGAAAGAGCTTGATGAGCACATTTCAAAAATATATATATTGTTACCTATAACTCCAAAATAATTAAATAAAAAGTAAGTTTAAAAACTAAAACCCGACTACTGAAAAATCACGCTCTAAAAAGTATGAAACAAGAAAATATTCTCTCTCTAGAGGATAGCCGTGGTCCGTTTATGCCTTTTAGGTCAAATTGGCATATGACCACGGACCACAGCTATCCTCTAGAGAGAGAATATTTTCTTGTTTCATACTTTTTAGAGCGTGATTTTTCAGTAGTCGGGTTTTAGTTTTTAAACTTATCTTCTTCATAGTTTTCTTCTGCCCGTGTTTTCTTCTGCCCTTGATGGTGACGTTGACCAGCTGATTCAATTACGCTCAATCTTTGGCTTCTCAAGGGCATTAAAAAGTAAGGGGTAGAGTGAGTTACCCCGTTATTGTTTTAATTTGATCGGACTAGGGGGCTCTTTTCCACCTTCTTCATACAAAAGCCTATATTCACAATTGAAGCTATTTAAAAGCACGGCCAGTCAGGATTAATACAATGCCGGGGAAATTTAACAAGTGTGCCGCCGAAAGAGGTGACCGCTAAATACCGGAGGCGTGCGCACGCGCACGTCGCGAGGTGTAACGGTATCGCGTTCGTCATCGACGGCTCTACATGACGTCTCTACCTTGCAAAAGCTATCCTCGGCACGCAAAGTATCGGACCCATGATTATGATAGATCAATGAAGGACACCAATTGGATTTCGATGTCAATTCAGTATAGATCATTTTAAATCTGTTCTGTCAACTTCTGTCTTAATGAATGGCAAGACCTTTGGGTCGGCCAATATTAACGACAGTGTATGACAATTGGTTTGCCTCCCTATTGGGAATAAGGGTCTATTCCAACATTTCCAACGAACTGCATTCGGACTGCAAGTCAGTTGTAAAATTGCAGTTTGGATGCAGTTTTGTTGCAGTTGATATAACTGGAACTGACTGCAAGCTCCGAGTCGTTAGCACACCGAAACAACATTGAAATTGCAATTTTGCAGCCAGCTCGCAGTCCAGAGGGGCTAGCCAAGTGGCATGAACGCTAATCGAATAGAATAGAATATACTTCATAATGTATGGAAATGTCAAACGTCGCTATGTAGATCAACAACAAGTTGCTATGTAGATCACGTGACTTATGTCATTTCCATACATGAAGCGTAGCGATTTGAACGAACGCTCGTAGACGTCAGCCACTTGTCTAGCCCTTCAGATGCATCTCTTCTGAAAGGATCCTAATAGTCTACCGCAGACCCTAAAACTCTACCGCTTTCAGGAGCAATGGGACGCAAGTCTCCATCATATCACTTAAGTCCACTTGTTCTGGTAATGATTGGTTTTAATTTTGGGATTGGGACCGAGTTCGCCTTAAATCTATTGTACCTACTCCACAGTACAAGCGTTGCTTAGTTTGCGACCATACAGTTGGTGAAGTCTGGCGATATTAATATGTAATTAATCATGTTCCAGGTAGCAAGATGAGCTCCATAGTGAACGCGGCGGCCGACGTGCTGTCGGGCACGGCCATCGCTGCAGCCTCTGGCTCGCAGGTAGAGTTAAAATCCTTGAATTGAATACAAGTTTCAAAAGCTTTCAACAAGAAAACCTACATTATTCTAGCTTGTTATTAAAATAAATTTAAACGTTTTAAAAATAGACGCACAATCAAGGTGGTCAAACTTTTATCACCACTTTCTTGCATCTAAAATCCTAAATATATCCTAATATCTCGATTCTACTCAATTGCTCAGGAATACATAAAATTCAACCGTAATGTGCGAATAGTTAAGTTAGTTTTTGTTACGTAGCAATGAGGGAACACGCGAGTCGATTACGTGTGCTTCCGTCTTCCGATATCACTGTATCGAGGGTTTTCTAGTTAGCTTTAGATTTCTTTCCATAAAATAAAAAATCTTGTCGCATATAATGCTTATGAAGGGTTGGGTCGGGAGCGAGGCAAGCCTGCTATAATTTACAGTCCTCTTTTAATGTCAACAAGTTTTGACATATGGGAGGGGGAAGGGATGAACCTTATTATAACGGAATAAAATTCATTTTCGCATTCACTTTTGACATTATTATTTTTTAAAACGGCAGTCTTATTCCGTTATAATAAGGTTCATTTTCTTCCCCCCCCCCCACATGTCAAACCGACCATCGTAAAATGCTGCTACTGTAAGTAACCGTTCATGCCTCCAAAGGTATTATGGTTACTTTTTCCTAACCGGGTCACCGGTAAGGAAAGCGATAAACATGGTAAAACGTGGTTATAATGCAGAAGATGTTTTGGAGAAGTACTAAGGCAACATAACATCATAGGGGCGATGCATTTAGTAGTAGCCACCTTCCGAGTAGTTGAGAATGTATATGTCACCGGATAATTCTAATAACCGCCAGTTTATAATTAATCTAGTGAGATTATAAACTGACGATTAGATTAGGTTATTATGATCTCACTAGATTAATTATAGACCAACGCGATCGGTACGTACATTTGAGCCCGTTGGCGTGGTTGGCGTGATGGCGCCTTTCACGCTGCAGGTCGTAGGTTCCTACCCCGGGACATACATTTGTGTGCATGAACATGTCTGTATGACCCGAGTCTGGGTGTATATGTATATAAAGTATGTATTTACAAATAAAAAAGTAGTATATGTAGTAATATCAGTTATCTGGTTTCCATAGTACAAGCTCTGCTTAGTTTGGGATCGGGTAGCCGTGTGTAAAGAATGTCCCAGGATATTAGATGGTAGGTATGCTAGATGTGGTGTTAATCCAGGAAAATGATTTCGCGCGCGAGACAACTGTTTCATCTATGGCCGGGTTGGTCCCCATCGACACCTACCACCCTGCACTAGACGTAGAGGTAAGAATCGAGTCAGCTCAGTGTTCCCATATTATCCCACCCACTAATATAGATTCAGCTAAAGACTGGAACTTTAGCAAATGCAATTATGAACAACTTTACGAACTGCTATCAGAAAACCCTTGGGCTAATGTTTTAAACTCATGTGATGTACAGTCTGCCACTGACCATTTTTACAATACTCTTTATAATATCTTTGACACTTGTGTACCCAAAAAATCACGAAGGAAACATGCAGACAGACGTTACCCCGTCTGGTTCACTAAGGAAATTATACAGGGACTGAAACTTAAACGCAAATTACACTCGACTTGGAAACGAACTAACTGTACAGAACATCATATGTTATTTTCACGCCTAAGAGCGCAATTAAAGTTAAACATTGCTAAAGCGTATACTTCGCATCTCACTCGAATTGAAAATAACATAAAAACTGACCCCCGCCAATTTTGGCGTCATATTTCGGATCTACGATCTAAAGGAGGCTTTCAGGCTAATGTCATGTACAAAGGTAATAGCTATAGTGGAATCGAGGCAGCTGAAGCATTTGCGAAGTTCTTTGCCGACGTTTTTCTACATGACATCCCTCGGCTGGATGCAGATCATACCTGTTCCTCGGATAGTAGTGCAAATAGTAATTTTATTAGTATGAATCTCCTTACTCCTGAGGACGTATCACATAGTATCAGTAAATTAAAACGTAACAGCTCAATAGGTCCCGATAATATTCCACCAGCTATTCTAAAATACACGAATAAATTTTTTTGTCCGCCGCTATGTCACATCCTAAATCTATCACTGCAATCTGGTGTATACCCATCCCCTTGGAAAGTTAGTAGGCTTACTCCTATACCTAAAACACACAACAAATCATCCGTCGAAGAGTACCGCCCAATCGCCATTTTATCGTCTCCAGCCAAAATCTTTGAAAACATTCTACATGAACATATATACAAACAGATTAATAAATATTTATGCAACGAACAGCATGGCTTCAGGAAAAAGAGATCAGTTAACACCAATCTGCTTATTATTTCTGAATTTATATCTGCGCGGATGGATCAAGGACACCAAGTAGATGTACTCTACTTTGACTTCCGGAAGGCGTTCGATAGAGTCAATAATGACATACTGCTGACCAAATTAAGTGCAATTGGATTCGCCCCTGCTCTTCTTCGACTCATCGCCGACTATCTGCGCGATCGTCAACAGTTTGTCAGACTCGGTATCTACGAGTCCCAGGCCTATCACACGCGCTCCGGAGTTAGTCAAGGTTCAATTCTGGGACCTTTATTATTTTTAATCATGATAAATGATCTCCCGACAGTACTAAACACCGCTAAATGTCTTTTATACGCAGATGATCTCAAGCTATATACAGAAATTATTTCTGAAAGTGATTGCCTAGCACTTCAACGCGATATTGACTTAGTTCTTAAATGGAGCATACAGAATAAAATGGAGTTTAATCTTTCGAAATGCTGTGTAATGACATTTGGCCGGAAGAGACACCCAATTCATTTCGAATACAAATTAAATGACAACACCATAACCAGGCAAACAACCATGAAAGACTTGGGAGTCACATTCGACCGAATGCTTACATTTCATGGACACATTATTACAGTAGCAAAGGAGTCGTTCCAAAGACTAGGATTTGTCCTCAGAAACACGCGTGATTTCCAAAGCGAGCATGCTGTTCGTATTATATTTAATGCGCTAGTTCGAAGCAAACTCGAAACTAGCGCATGCGTATGGAATCCGTACGAATCTAAATACACGCTCATCTTAGAAAAGGTCCAAAAAGCCTTTCTAAGATATCTTTACAAATTAACACGTACATATTACCCCTATTTGTACCCCACTAATTTTTTACTGGGATGTCTGGGATACAACTCACTGGAAGTTCGTAGGAACAATGAACAACTCACAGTGGTCTGCAAAGTTCTCCGTGGAGTGATAGATACACCCGATCTCCACAATGAGCTGGCTCGATTCTTTGCCCCAGTAAATTATTGCCGCAATAGAAAGCACAGAATGTTTGCCGTGCCCTCTTGCCGCACAGTAGTGCGCGCCCACTCCCCGGTGCCTCGCACCCTTGCCACGCTCAATCAGCTCCTGGATTACAATCCAAGGTGTGATTTGTTTGCGGATGAATGGCTGAAGATTTTATCAGAATGTTTGAAGTTTTGCGAGAAGAATGTATGAATGAAGATATGCTTTTTATATTTATTTTAATTATTTAGGTGTACTCTCTTCTTGTTTATTTTTTTTACTCAATATGTTTTCTTTGTGTTTTATGATAATTAGTGTAATTGGTCAGTGACCGTTCTAATTATTAAATAAATAAATAATAAATAAATAAAAAAATAAATTATTATTATTATTTATCCGGTGACCGATACAAATTCTGGAGGCAGATATCTTAGCACTTGTTCTTCTTACTCATAATTTTTCTGACGTGGTTTCCAGGTGGCATGGTTCATCCCGATGCTGGTGGGCGCCATAGCGTATTACCAGTTCGACCAGATGGACCCTGAGGGTCGGCCTGCGGATGTGGATGACGAGCACATGCTGCCGGAGTATGACTTCATCGTGGTGGGAGCCGGCTCCGCTGGTCAGTGACGTCAACATTCTCTTTCCACGATTACACACCTTCGGAACGTAGAATTAGTTTTTCTACATCAGTATCAATACCTCTCTAGCCAAGTGGATTTGACTATATGCGTGTCTACCAATCGTTATGCTAAGAATACACGACGACACTAGACTCTAGACATACGCAGAGTATTAGCAATGTGTTTACAAAAAGGCGAAAACGATACTTTTAATGCCGGCTCTACATTCACGCCGCGAAGGCCCGCGAACCCATTGTTAACGCGGCGAGAAAAATGCGTTCGCGGACTTTCGCGGCGTGACTGTAGTGCCGGCTTTACAGTTTTGTTAAGACAGTAACGACGCTGCTCGTTATCACAAACATAAAGGTAGTGACACTGGATTAATTTCGCAGCCCCTGACAAACTTTATTAGCAACGGCTCGCCCGTTGCAAGCAGAGTTGGGCAAAATTTAATTGCGATTAATTAATTGCAAATTGCAGGTGATGTCACAATTAACAATTATTTGTGATTTGTTCGCAGATTACAAACAAATCAAAATTAATTGTTAATTATGACACCACATGCAATTAGAAATTAATTAATTGCAATTAAATTTTGCCCAACTCTGATTGAAAGTATGTAGGCGTTATTGCGATTTTCATTCCCTATTTTATCAGGGGAGATGTAACTCCTATGTTAATTTCGCTAACATAGTACCTGGTAATAGCATAGGGCCCAGGCAAAAGTATTTAATAACTGCCCAATATTTTAAATGATTCCAATGGTTTCCAGGTGCGGTAGTGGCAAGCCGTTTGTCTGAGGTTGGACATTGGAAAACTTTGCTGCTGGAGGCAGGCGGGGACGAGACGGAGATATCTGACGTACCACTCTTAGCGGGGTATCTGCAACTCAGCAAATTGGATTGGAAGTACAAGACCGAGCCTTCAGGGACCAGCTGTTTGGGTGAGCTTACTATTAGCAAGACCATCATCTTCTTCTTCTTACTTAAGTGTCCGAAGACCTTTATCCTTGTAACTGGTGGAGATTTCTCCATCTTTGCGTAGCTAGTCCCTTTTATACACCAACCTACTCTTTAATCTGGCTCATGTAGATTATTATTGGTCTTCCACTTTCTCCCAAGTATACCATCAATTTAATAAAGAATCATCTGTAACACTTATCTTAATAAGATTTGGTACTTGACCGTGACATTAATATTGTTGTTTTATCAGAGCTGGTGTAAGATAAATTCAGTGTTAAATATTCCATAATATCTATCGCCTGGATAGACCCAACTAGATTTTCGGGTATTTATTACAAAGATTTGAGGTTTGAATACCCATATTATATTTACAGCAATGGAAGGTGGTCGCTGCAACTGGCCACGCGGCAAGGTCCTTGGAGGCAGTTCGGTCCTGAACTACATGCTGTACTTACGAGGGAACAGAAAGGACTACGACTCCTGGGAAGCAATGGGAAACAAAGGATGGGGATACAAAGACATCCTTTACTATTTTAAAAAGTCTGAGGACAATCAGAATCCCTATTTAGCACACACACCCTACCATAGTACTGGTGGGTATTTAACGATTGCTGAAGCGCCGTATCATACTCCCCTAGTATCCACCTTCATAGATGGCGGTCTAGAAATGGGATATATGAATAGAGATATAAATGGGGAGAACCAAACTGGGTTCATGGTAGCCCAAGGAACGGTTAGACGAGGCAGTCGCTGTTCGACATCAAAAGCCTTCCTTAGGCCAGCGAAAGAGCGCACCAATTTGCACATATCTATGCATTCACACGTCACGAAAGTGCTAATAGATCCGAGGACAAAGGTTGCTTTTGGGGTGGAATTTATAAAGAATAAGATGGTATACCGTGTTAGAGCGAGAAAGGAAGTTATTCTCTCAGCTGGTACAGTTAATTCGGCGCAACTTTTGATGCTATCAGGTATAGGTCCCGCAGAAGAGTTGGTCAAACACCGAATACCGTTGATCCAGGATTTGAAAGTCGGCAGAAACCTTCAAGATCATATAGGCATGGGTGGTTTAGCGTTCATGGTAAACGAGCCGATTTCAATAGTAGAGCAGCGACTTCATACTGTCAGCACTTTGATGGAATATGCTGTTCTTGGCGAGGGTCCCCTGACCATTATGGGTGGAGTCGAAGGTTTAGGCTTCGTGAACACCAAATTTGCCAACGAAACTGATGATTTCCCCGATATAGAGTTCCATTTCATTTCTGGATCGACCAATTCTGATGGTGGTGAGCAGTTGCGAAAGATTCACGGTTTGGTGGATACGTTTTACGACGCTGTGTATAGACCTATCAATAATATGGATGTGTGGAGTATAATACCTATGTTACTAAGACCGAGGAGTAAAGGGTATATTCAGCTCCGCAGCGCGAACCCATATGACTATCCATACATTTACCCGAATTATTTGTCAGACGAAATGGATTTAAAGACTTTGATCGAGGGTGTCAAAATTGCCGTAGCGTTATCTCGTACAAGGGCGTTTCAAAAAATTGGTTCTGTGTTGAACAAGCACGTGTTTCCTGCTTGCGTAAGTATAAAGAGGTACACAGATGCGTATTGGGAGTGCATGATTAGGCAGTACACTTGTACGATCTACCATCCAGTTGGGACGGCGAAAATGGGCCCTTATTGGGACCCTGAGGCGGTGGTCGATCACCAGCTGAGAGTATACGGTGTTAAAGGCCTGCGAGTCATAGATGGGAGTATTATGCCGAATATAGTGAGTGGAAATACGAATGCTCCTATCATAATGATAGGTGAGAAAGGCAGTGATATGATTAAAGAGTTTTGGTTGAAAAGACGAACATCCCGATACTACATTTGACCGTAAACGTACAAACTATCAGTACATTCATCAGTATTAACTATTGTTTTTGTAAATATTTCTAAATTATTTATTTTCTATTTATTGGCATTGCTGTAAATTATAATTTTATGTAAGATTGTGAATATTACAATAAATTTATTGAAGAAATGTATCGGTGTTTATTACTTTACATATTAAACTAATATATTTAGGTTATATTTGCAAAGGACGTGAAAATTTTCTGATATGAAATAGTCGCAAAATAGTTGTTAGTAGTTGAGTTAACATAATTGTTGTAAAAGTACTTATACAAATTGACAAACATTACAAATATAGATTTATAAAATTTCGCGCGTGCGCTTTAACTAGATACCGCCCTACTAAGAAAAATAATTTCCAGAAATGCGGCAACTTATTATAGTTGCGGCCCGTCAGTTTCATACAGTGGTTGCTGTCAGATGTACTTAAGTACTCGAAATTTCGTGTGGTATCAGTTGCCGCATTTTATTAATGCGCATGCTCCATCTAGTTGGAGCGCCCTCGCGTAAACTAAAATTAATCTATGATTACAAAAACAGAGAACTAATAACAGTAAGAGTCCGTTTATACAGAACCCGCTCGGAGAGGAGAGCACATTTTTATCGCGTTTAAAATAAACTTTTTGGTCATTGAAATAAGGTTTTTTCATACACTGAACGCGTTTGGTCGGCATTTAACCAGTCTCATTTAAAAAAAAAGTGAAATGAAAAATCAACCTTATTTCAATGACTCAAAACTCTTTTTTAAACACTATAAAAATGTGACTCGGAGACGAGTCGAGCTGTGTGAACGGACGCTAAGATTACATTGCTTAATCGACAGAATTAAGAACAATGAATGAAACGTTGACAAAAATATGTTATATGTTGTCATCTCCAAACAAAATACAACAATAAAGTTCATTACTCTGTTAAAAAATGCAACTCAATACTGACCCCATGTAAACACTTGCTCAACTCGAACTGCTGACACAGTTGTCATTCAATCCTGCGTCATATCAGTAGCGATGCACCGCTCGGGTGCCACACAACATGTCGACTCCGGGTTCAGTGTCCGTCAAAGGCCTCGTATCCAACACTAGGATCCTATTCGGCCTTTTGCCAGGCCTAGGAGCGATGATAGTCCTCCGAATGGCTATACATCTATACAGGCCGGATATCGAGGATGCAGAACACAGAATAAGAGACAAATCATTTGAAGAACTGTACGATTGTTACGATTTTATTATCGTCGGGGCCGGTTCGGCGGGAGCGGTGCTGGCGAACCGACTTACGGAAAACCCTAATTGGAACGTGTTACTATTAGAAGCAGGCCAAGATGAGAACGTGCTGTCCGAAGTCCCCGTGCTATTTCCTGTGCTTCAAACGTCTTCTATAGACTGGCAGTTTCTAACGGAACCTAGTGATGGGTATTGTCTGAGTATGGTCGAGGGTAAGTGCAAGTGGCCTCGTGGCAAAGTGCTCGGTGGATCCAGTGTGCTGAACGCCATGCTATACGTTCGCGGTAATAAACGGGACTATGACAATTGGGCGCAAATGGGCAACGCAGGTTGGTCTTACGACGACGTGCTAAAATATTTTCTTAAATCCGAAGATATTAGAATACCTGGGTATTCCGATGATCCGTATCACGCTTCCGGAGGTCCGTTGACTGTTGAACATTTTGGTTACGAGCAGCCGATTACAAGCAAGATATTAGAAGCTGCACAACAATTAGGCTACGATGTAAGAGATGTGAACGGAGCAATACAAACCGGGTTCACTCGATCACAAGCCACTATACGCGATGGCCTACGCTGCAGCACAGCTAAGGCATTTTTACGCCCTGTAGGTAACAGAGAGAATCTACATATCAGTCTCCACTCAATAGTCGAAAAAGTACTTATAGATGAAAACAAAGTTGCATACGGAATCAAATTTTCTAAACATGGTCGGGAGAAGATTATCAAAGTGAGTAAAGAAGTTATACTGTCGGCCGGTTCAATACAATCACCTCAACTGCTGATGCTATCTGGTATAGGAGATGCGGAACATTTAAAGGAAATTGCCATATATCCTATAGTGAACCTGCCTGGAGTAGGACAGAACCTTCAAGACCACGTCGCGATGGGAGGGCATTCGTTTCTCTTTGACAACCCTTACGACAACGGGACAGAGTACTGTTTTAACTTGAACACAGCTCTATCATTAGCCAGCTTAGTGGACTTCACTGTACATAAAACAGGGCAGTTTTATAGTATGATGGAGGCTGAGGCGATGGCGTTTGTGAACACGAAGTACCAGGACCCAGGAGACGACTATCCTGACATTCAGATGTTTATAGCTCCTACAGCGGATAATATGGACGGTGGGTTGTTCGGTAAAAGGGCGAACGGTTTATCAGATGAAACGTATGCAGAGCTATATGAAGATATATTGTACGAGTCTTCATTTTCTGTGGTTCCTCTTCTACTGAGGCCGAGGAGTCGTGGTTTCCTGAAGCTGAGGGACGCGAACCCGTACTCTCCTCCGCTGATTTATCCGAATTACTACGCGGACCCGCAAGATATTAATGTTATAGTGAGTAAAACATACTACATCATATATTTCTAATAAGCATTCGATGTTCTGTGGTATGACATAAAGTAGGTAATAGACATAGAGGTATTAAATTACCTATGTTGTTATGATTTAATTTAATGAATCGATACGGTGGGTAATCATGTTTTGAGACAAAACTTTTTGAAATGCAACACTAACGAATGTAAAACTTAATTACCAAAACAGTAAAAACAACAATAAAACAAGTAATAATAAATCATAAAAATATATAGTAATTACATAATGTCGATAACCTAAGGTAAATTAGCGCAGAATACAAGCACTTAACATTTAACTTATGATATTTTTTGTGATGATAATAACTAAACTATACAACGGAATAGCGATTAAATGGCAATTAGGGGGTCAAAAGGTCGCATGATTACATTATAATACAAGTGTAATGTCAATCATACATAAATCAATATCGCCAGACTAACACACCAATTGTATGGTCCCAAACTACGAAATATGGGTACCGAAACCAGCGAACAATGGAATGAAGGCGACTCCAGATGGGGGAAATGATCAGGCTATACCGAACGTTACCCAGACGGGAATTCAACCCCCAACCACCCGGCGCATTGCGCCAAGGGACCTTAACAATTTGTATCTGAAGAAAAATGATCCTTCTGATTTGCTAGATAGCAAAATTACGGAACTTTAGAATCTTCGACTTTGAAAACGCCTTTGCAGGATGAACACCGCAAAAGCATATTTTGAAAGCAAATCCATACGAAGATCCATTCTTAGAAGAATGAGAGCTTAGATGTAAGCAATAGCAGCATAGTAACGCATACTCTGACATATTCCCAGGTGGAAGGCGCTCGCATAGTCCAGCAACTGGTGGACCAGCCAGCTCTTCGAGAACTGAACGCTCGCCCGAACCCGCACCGTAACCCTGGTTGCAAGGAGTTTGAGCTGATGTCTCACGAGCACTTGGAGTGCCAAGCCAGGCATCACACGCTGACTATCTACCACCCTGTGGGGACATGTGCTATGGGGCCTGCTGAAGATACCAATGCCGTCGTCGATGCTAGATTAAGGGTAAGTGTCCCTCTCTCACATCAGTAATAGGCAAACACCAACTATATGGCTTACAACGCTATTGATATGAGTACGATAGAATTAACTTCTAGTTATACCCAGAAAAAGGCACATTACGACCATTTATACAATTTCTGATATCACGTCTAGCAAGCCCAATGACCTAAGCCCAAACCACTATGCTAGGCAGTGCTCAGCATAATCTGAATTGATATTAGAATCTTTATTTTGGAGACTCAGCTTGTGGGTACAGTATTAACATTTTTAATTTTATTTTCTAGGTGTACGGCATCAAAAGCCTCCGAGTGGTCGATGGCAGCATAATGCCAACGATTGTAAGCGGCAACACCAATGCACCGATCATAATGATTGCTGAAAAAGCTTCAGATATGATCAAGGAAGACTGGAGTGGTGAAACCGAACAAACTTGCCCAGAACAAAACATTGGAGATGGTTCCAAAAATTCTGAAGATGAGGAACCAATGAAAGTACAATTAAACACGCGGCCTCCGGACTTGTTCAATGAAACGTCTAGTCTGTTTCCTTATTTAGATACTGAAGCTACCAAATCTAAATCTGGATCGTCCCCAAAACTTGAAAGCAATAGCAAAGATATGTCACCAAAATTTGATCCCCAACCTAAGGAAAATGTTAGAACGAAACAATTTGATCCAAACTATTATCAACCATACCCTTATTTCAATTACGACACTTACCCATTACAACAAGTGCCTCAGATACCAAATAACAATCAAAACTATTTGACCAATCGCAATCCATACAACAGATTAGCCAATCACAACTTGTATCCGTATTCCAAATTTAAAACGACTAAACAGGATACATTCAAACATATGTCTGTCAATCGGAATTTGAATCCATTTGCGTATTATAATACTGTGAATAAGGTCCAAGATCCTGTGTACTACGAAACTGATGAGGTTCTAACGCCGAAGGGCCAGAGAAAGTGTAGGGTCTGGTTGTACTACGATGGTGTCAAGTATGAAGTCGTTTTGTAGACTGTATACGAAACTTGAACTTATTTATTTTTACCTAAGCACTCATATTATTGAAATTACAGCAAATAAATTTATGTTCTTTATTTTATGTATTGGTTTCTTTAAAGCGTTTGTAAGATCTACAATCTATGATCTTACTGTGTATTATGAATTGCAAAGTATGCGAGTCAGATAAAAAGGTAGGTCATAGATGCAATGCATACCTTACTTGTATGAATCAAGAAAATATTAGCATACCGCAAAGGACTGGAACGCATAAACAACAGTTTAGTGTGTAATGTATGCAACCTGCTTCCAAAGCAAGTATCTACAACTAATAGAAAAAAAACATGACCCATAAACCTTGCTAATGCCCTATATTCGGCACCGGCAATTACATGTCTGTCATAAATGCTTGCTTAACATCAGGCGGTCCGTACGCTTTTTTACCACCGCAGTCCTATAAAAAAAAAAAAAAAGTGCCTAATGTAGGGGCGATCTAACCTACTGGCTATGGGTGAGGCCCCATCTGGCGTTGCGTTGCGTCGTCGCAACGGATCAACGCATTGTATCACCAGCGCATCACCCTTCCCCCTTCGTCTCTCGCCCGTCGACCCGTTGATCCGTTGCGACGACGAAACGCAACGCACTAATGGGGCCTCACCCTATCATCGCCAGGACGGCGGCGTTAGGGCTGGCCGCACCCTGTGCACCAGGGCTACTCCGAAATATGAAACGAAACGTTTCGACTGACGAATGGTACGTTTTCCTACACTCTGAAAGTGTTTTGAATCCGAAGTTCGTATTTCATAGTCGTGATTTGACGTTTCCTCTTTCATGGACCCTATTCCGAATGAATTCGGAAACTCTTCCGAAACACTTTCAGAATAGGAAAATGTACCATCCGTCAGCCGAAACGTTTCGTTTCATATTTAGGAGTAGCCCCACAGGGACGCGCAACTATTGCGCGTGCTCGCGTGGAAACAATTTTGCGTCCGCGAACATTCCCTATGCACTAAAGAAAGAATTTAGTTCATACAAAATATTATATCGTTTATAAAACCAGACGGGATATTTTTAGTGCTAAAATTATCTAGTACTTAAATGACGATCTAAAACTGATTGACAGACAACGCACAGCCTAAACTACTGGGTGTTGCAGCATGAAATTTTGCACAAGAGTTCCTTAAATAACGTAAGTAAGGATTTTTGAAAATTCATCCCTTAAGGGAATTAAGTAGGGGCACAGAATAGATGTAGGGGTTGAAAGTTTGTAATAAATGACGATGTAATAATTGTCTGGATTAGCAAGACATTTGCTTTAAAGAATGTTCTGGGGTTTGTTTAAGATATTAATGTGACAATTAGGCTCCTTGAGGATATAAAGTTGAGGAGCTAAATATGTATGATAAGCATAAACATAAATAGGTACTACACTGTCATGTTTTCTAAAAATCATGTTATGGTTCCGTCTACATAGATAAACTACATATTTCTAATAATAGAAATGCGGATTTACATTGAATTTAACTATATTTTTTTTTATATTAACACACTAGCTTTTGCCCGCGACTTCGTCCGCGCAGAATTCAAAATCGAACTTCCATACAAACTTTCATCCCCTATTTAACACCCTTAGGGATAAACATCAATAAACCCTTTCTTAGTGGATACCTACACTTCACAAAGAACACACCCTCCAAATTTCATGACCCTAGGACCAGCGGTTTAGACTGTGCGTTGATATATCAGTCAGTCAGGACTTTGAATATTATATGTATAGAAGAAGATAGATAAGCCAATTCTACTGGGTGAAATCGAAATCGTGGGCAATATTTTAAACGGTGATTCTACACATGATTCAGAATATTTTGGGAATATTAATCAACAAATCAATGTAAAAAAAAATATTACCCAGGTAAGGTAGAACAGTTAAATGGTTTGCTTATTTGCTTACCCGAGCAATATTTTTTTATCAATAGATTTTTTTATTTGTTTTCCCAAAATATTCTGAATCATGTGTTGAGTCATATTTTAAAATATTGCCCACGATTTCGATTTCACCATGTATATTTTTTTTTACGGGTCTAAGCAGCCACACATTCCCACCACTGTTACTCCTGTAAGCTAGGATCGTCAATGGTGTCCAACGATAACGCCAATGTTTGACCCTCGACGAGTCCCGGAGAAAAGCTAAGTTGTCTTGGAACCCGCACGAATTTAATCAGAAGAAAGTATAGGAGGAGTTGGAAGAAGACACCCTGTATATTAACATACTTACTTATTGTTATGAAAACTGTGGAAAGCAGTTTGAGACAATTACGACGTAAGTATATAAATAAATACCCCTACTACTACTGCTTGGTCCCAAACCAAGTAACGCTAATACTATGACTACCATACAATGGACTGGGGTCGATCCCAGTGGGACCTAGAACAGGGCAACTTACGTAAAGGTCGTTTTTGAAATTTGTCGCTGGCAGGGATCAAACCCACAACCACCCGATGCAGTGAGTCGAACGGCTTACGCTCGCACCACTGCGCCGAGCGGTCGTCAAGTAAATACATAATTCGGATTATTTACATAGTGTCCATAGTGTCCATTTTTTTTTGCTGAACTGGTTAAAATGCTAACTATGTAAAACTTTTTGCTTCCCGTACTTTAATAAATAATATAAAATATTAATAGTACATTACTGCTGCGGTCTCTAATGAGTGTGTTGTTGACCGCGTTGTTGATGGGCGAAAGCGCGGCGCAGCGCAGCTCCAGGGCTCCACAGCGCGGTCAGCATTGCAACCCTTGATGGACAAGCTAAAATAAAGGCCGAGACCAAAGGTCGAGGCCTTTATAGCGCGGCCAGCAAGGGTAGCTATGATGAACAAGCTTGGAGGCCGTGAGCGTAGCGAAGCTTAGATTGAGGCCAGTATAGCGTGGTCAGCAGTACACTCATTAGAGACCAAGGCTTGTATAGTGCTTTACTAAAAAATCCGACTATTAGTTTAAACAAAACTAGCTAAGTGGGTATAAAAATTAATACAATTATATTAATATTTTTACGAACTATATCTATAGTTGAGTATTTTCTCTGTTAACGTTTCCATGGCAACGGCACGACCTACTCGTTTTAACCGTCAATCAGATTTTTAATAACGAACCATAAACATACCTGTTTGTTACGGTTCTATGGCAACGGTCAAATAACAGCAATATAATGACGATAATACGGGGTAATAATACATTGTATGTCATGTAGCTCTTGCAGTACGACAAATCCGATTTTTCTCGAAGAAGGTTTGTGAAATAATGACAACATTATAAACTTTTTTGAGTAAACGCAATAATTAATAAACCACATTTTCTAGGTCGATATTAACGAAAGGCGCTTTGGTTTGTAATGTGCGTATAGCTAGGAAATGGAAATAAATAACGAGTATTATTTTTTTACGCACCATTATTATTTTAATAACCAACCTTGACTCAGAGAACGGGACGAATCTCTATATTCAGAAACAGAATAATATGAATTTATTATCTATGCAATTCTGAACCGGAGAAAATCGGAATTTGTGTGGAGAACAAAGATATTACCACGAAAGAGAATACGTGATTGTCCAAAATAGTGTGTCCTTCTAAACCGAGTCCATGGACACAGTACGACTCAGTCGCTCGCGGGAAATAATGTTGAAAACGTGTCTACATTGCCATGCGGCTTATCTTCCGGTAATGCCTTCGTAATTAATAAATTAACTGTAGAATTGCGAGTGCAATAACAGATATGTGAATTTCGATGTTAAAGGTAGTAAATCTGCTAAAATAAATACATGATTGGTGGAGGAGTATCGAATTCATCATCATCATATAAGTCACGACTTTTACCCCCATTCGGGGGTAGTCAGAGGCTTGAGTGGTCATACACCACCACATTATGGAGGTATTAAGCCAACTCAAAGCCCACGTTTCACCAGATAGTCAGAACCCAACGTGACAGGTGGTGAACCTTGTCGCTGTGTATACAGGAACTGACTATTACCTAATCCCGAGGGATAGATAGGTTTCCTCACGGTTTTTTCTCTCACCGTAAACGAACTGTAAATTATGCACATAGATGAAAATTCATCCATTGGTGCATGCCCCACCGAGGATCGAACTGCCTAAAAGTATTTTAATTTATTACGGTTATCTACGGGTAGCCTGAATGTCACACTCTTTATTTACTTAATTACTGTTATGGGGTTACCTCTTACAATAATTGGCCCCTAAAATTACAGCCTCCCAAATAAAATTCGAGTGTTTTGATAATAACTCCAGAGAGATCAAAAGTTAACAATATTGGTAATAACGATAAGAAAATTAGCCAAAATATCGCTTACCTACCTACACTGGTTTCATATTTATATGAGAACTGATCTGTGATCAATCACATCACATCAGCGGTTCATCGGAGACGCTTATTGTACCTTAATTTACGGAAAGGAGAGGATAGAAGGTAGTTGTCGCATCATCAGCATCAGCTCAGCCAATCAAGAACTTGTTCCATTCTAGCCATTAGACGTGTCCTCAAGCCACGAGCAACCGCACATTTTCGCATATTTACTCGATCACCCATCCAAAGTCCGACTGAGCCAAACGACGTTTAAACTACGACCATCAATGAGTTAGAGGAGACCCTGCTAATATTTACCTATATTTATTGGTACATTAACTTCTTCCAGTTCAAGATGTCTTGGGCGTGTGATCCTGCCTTGACTTCGACCATAGTGAACAGTTACCAGACAGCTGGCCCGCTGTTCATGCAGACGCTGCAGAGCATCTTTGCAGCTCAATGTGCACTGGTCGGTGACCATCTGTGGCCTGCTGACGCTACATCAGCTGTCCTTGAAGGTGAGAAGTTCTTGGTAGTATGACCATCATTGTTAAATCCCTGAAGATAAGGTTTCTTTTCGTGCGGTTGGGAAGTTCTTCAAAGAAAAAGAAAATGTGTGTGTAATTACTTCTTTCCAGTACAAAAAGGGCAAGGAACTCCTTACAAATAAAAAAAAAGATTCCTCTGTTCTTTGACATGCTCTGTGGTTAAACCTTAAGCTTAAAGAGCTTATTACACCTTCCTAAATTTATCACTAAATTTAGGAAGGTGTAATAACCCTATAAGCCTTCGTATTGGGTCTATTTTTATTAGATATCCTCTGTTAATGTCAAAGGACCTGTTTCTTGAGTACCTATTAAAATTAAAAGGTTTCCAAAAATAACATTTTGCTAATTATGTATTTTTAATGGTTATTTAATTATAATGGTAGGAATAACAAACACTGTATAATATCGAAAATATTCAGTCTCTGTACTTTTTGTTTCCAGATCCGAACTATGACTTCATAGTTGTTGGGGGTGGATCGGCCGGTGCCACTGTTGCTAACCGACTCAGCGAAGTGCCAGAATGGAAAGTGCTGCTAGTTGAAGCTGGAGGAAACCCTACCTTGAATACCGAGGTAAAATACAAATTCAATTAGTCTTTACCAAAAAAAAATATATTTTTTGGCTGCTTTGTGCTTAATCTGTTTTTTATCATGCCATCCAAAGTATAGGATAACGACTACAGTCTACATCCTTTCAAGTTTTTTCTTAACTATCAACCTTATGTTGATTACAGATACCGCATCTTTTCTACAACAACATGCGCAGTCCTCAAGATTGGGCGTACAAAACTCAACCGCAAGAGGGCGCCTGTCGAAGCTACAAAGCCAAGGGTTGTGCCTGGCCAAGAGGCAAAGCCCTCGGCGGCAGCAGCAGTATCAACTTCATGTTCTACGTCAGAGGGAACAGAGCCGACTTCGACGAATGGGCAGCCGACGGCAACTACGGATGGAGCTACGACGAAGTCCTCCCTTACTTCAAAAAGAGTGAGAAGTTCACAGGCATAGTCAACGAACAGAACAAGAGATACCACAACTGGCAAGGCAACCTGAACGTGGCCGTTGATCAGCAATACCACGACTTCGAAGACATGATCATGAAGGCTGCTGTCGAACTTGGCTTGAAGAACTCAACTGATATCAACGGCGAAAATCAGATGGGAGTGATGTTGTCCCAAACTACGACTAAGGACGGAACTAGATTCAGTACAGCCAGAGCTTTCCTGAGCCCAATCAAAGACAGGAAGAACTTCCACGTGATCAAGCACGCTCAAGCTACGAAGGTCCTGTTTGTTCCCGGCACCAACATCGTCAGCGGAGTCCTGGTCAACAAAGACGGTAAAGATATCGCTATCAACGTTAGAAAGGAACTGATCCTGTCAGCAGGAGCCATCAACTCACCGCACATTCTGCTCCTCTCTGGTATCGGTCCCAGAAGGCATCTGGAAGAGATGAACATCGAAGTCAAAGCCGATTTACCAGTCGGAGAGAACTTGCAGGATCACTTGTTCGTTCCCACTTTCTACACGAAGCCTGGTGACGCGAACTACTATTCTATCTCCAACATAGTTTCAGCATTTGCACAGTATCTTCTAGAAGGAACCGGTCCGCTGATCAACACCAGCCCCAACAGAGTGATCAGTTTCATCAACACAACTGACCCAACTTCAACTGTATCCGACATGCAGTTCCATTACTTCGTGCTACCTCCTGGCGTCTCCAACGTCTTAGACATTTTCTACAAACACGGATTGAGCGAAGAGGCTTACGAGAAGTTCCGTACGATGAACAAGGACAAATATACAATGGTTATTTTCAACACTCTGTTGAAGCCAAAATCAGCTGGAAGAATCCTTTTGGCTAGCAAGAATCCATTCGATCAGCCTCTCTTATTTGCCGACTACTACAAGGACCCCATAGACATGGAAATCGTCATCAACTCCATGAAACAGCATACTCTAAGGCTCGGCGAGACCAAGGCTTTGAGCGAGGCTGGTTTTAAGCTGGACTGGATTGACATCGACGCTTGTAAGAAGTTTGACAAGAACAGTGACGAGTATTTGGACTGTCAATCCAGGGAACTGACCTTCTCTTTGTACCACCCGACCAGTACTGCTAAGATGGGGCCTGATGGTGACTCAACCTCTGTAGTTGACCCCGAATTAAGGGTCCGTAGAGTGAAAGGTCTGCGAGTGATCGACGCCAGTATCATGCCATCTGTGATTCGTGGTAACACCAACGCACCTTCCATCATGATTGGAGAGAAAGGAGCCGATATGATCAAGAAGTTCTGGTTGAACAAGCACACAGAACTCTAATATTTTTTTTGTAAATACACATACACACACACATTCACTATGTTAATGATACATTTAATAATTTGTATGTTATGTTTGATATATCTATGGATATTAATACGTACAGTTGGGTTTTCTGATGAATAAAAGTTGTTAAGTTTAAATGTGGCTTTAATCTTCTGCTAGATCCTCACGCCTAAGGCAATGTTGTACTTAATCATGTGACATTTATGGTATCCCACATAGTGTGCGATAGGTTACACTGTCAACACCCTTATCCTTATTGATTGTGACATGTTCACCAATCACCACAGTTCTCCAACCATGGTAGGCAATAGGCTGGTAATGGTCACTTGAGAATGGAGATGCCTATTCAGCGCACTTATTAAATATATTGTTCCGTTCTTTTTATAACTAAGGTGGTAAATAAACGTACAGCCCGCCTGGTATTAAACAGTTACCGTGACCTACTTCACGCCGATCTTCTGTGAGAGGGTGGTACTACCCCGGTCGAGCCAGCCCGTATATAAGCTGCACTTGGCTCTAGCTCTACCACCAATAAACATAGAATAGAATATCTTCAGAGAATATAAATAAACAGGATCTCCAAAACCGGATAGGTGTGATTTGTGTGTAAGAAATCTAAAATCCCGAACAAAAACATGTCAATGTATTATATATATGTGGTTACGTCTATTGTACAGTCAGCATCAAAATTATATGAAGAACACACGAAGTACGGATTCCGTGTGAAGGAAGTATTTCAGAATTTATTCGTTGCATATAATAAAAGTTTAAATACTGTATGGATCTCAAAAACAAATCCTAATTATAAAACAAATCATTAGGAGTGTCCATATGCCACGGATGCCTCGCACGAGTACTCA
The DNA here is from genome assembly GCA_947859195.1 of Drymonia ruficornis. Lineage (NCBI taxonomy): Eukaryota > Metazoa > Arthropoda > Insecta > Lepidoptera > Notodontidae > Drymonia > Drymonia ruficornis. Next base: position 4,027,857 of record OX401924.1, on the reverse strand, counting down.
TTTTATGACACAGCGCTACAAATCATCATTCATAATGCGCACAGCCAAGGAGTGGAACTCCCCGCCTGCGTCTGTTTTTCCGAGTGCATACAACCCAAATCTCTTAAAAAGTAGGGTGAACAGGCATCTTCTGGGTGCGCTCGCTCCACCGTCGACCTCATCTCTGCCCCTACGGCAAGAGCAAGCCCATTTTTAATAAAAAAAAAATGCCTTCATGATGTTTTCACCAATGGATAGAGTGGTTCTCCAGGAAGGCTTTAGTATACAATTTGTCAAGTTTTTGTATACATTGGCTAAAATATAATATTTGGGAACGGGATCAACATTTCACGATTACTTTTGGTCGCGATAACCGACATCCACGCGGGCGAAGCCGCGGGCATCAGCTAGTAAATAAATAAAACAATATTGAACGAGTTTCCTTGACTGTACTTCGGTACAACGATAGCCTGAGATCGCGTGCAGCGCACACGCAAGCAACCAGTGCAGATGTAGCGTGCGATGAACTAGCACGTAATCAGAGCTTACGTTGGTAACATTACATCGCTATATACGCTCGCTTAAAGGCGGAACTGACAAAGGTAAGATTTTTTACTTTCTAACAAAATATTGTAACGAGGGCCTGTTCCACAACGTTTATTCTCCAGATATAGACGTTTTGACTGATTTGTTGGAAAAACTGTCAAAACGTCGAATTTATTTGGGGGATAAATTTATCTGAGGGTTGTCAAATACGTCCTTAGGGCCATAGGTAATATTTAATGATACATTATTAAAAATATGCAATAAACTGTGTCTCGTGCATGGACCAATTACTAAGGGGACTGGCCCTAAGCAACTCGGCCGAGTGGTCGGCCTAGTACTAACATCGACATAAAACGAAGCGAGTAGTTCAACTATTTACCGGTAGATAGAACAATGAAAATGAAAAAACAATGACCACGTTTTTTTTTTCATACATATATCTAATAAGGGCACCTCTTTCTTTAGTCTTTACTCTGTGGTCTCGTGAGTCGTGTCTATTTATTAAAATACTTGTTGGCCGTGATGAAAGAAGTTAATTAAAACACCGTGAGGAACCTGCTTTTTAATGTGACGAAGGTGACAAACAAGCGTACGGCCCGCCTGATGCTAAGCAGTTACCGTGGGTAGCTTAGGTGCTTACGTTACGAAAGCATCGCTCGCACGTTGCCGACCTGAAAGGGAGTGGGACGGAGGGAGGGGAAGAGGGGATTGAACTTCCGGCTCTCTCAAACATCGTACGAAACGCGGCTGTAATAGCTAATTTACGCCGATCTTCTGTAAGATGCCGATGTCTGAGTTAATCTAACCAGTTCTCCAAAGACGTGCGAAGTCCACTAATTAGAAGTACGACAACGTGATGACGTCTGAAGGGGACAGAGGCCTATGACCAGTAGAGGCCAGAAGAACACGAAAGGACTAGTATCTAAAACGTGCTGAGCACAACGTCGATTAGCCATTGAACTGCCACTGTAGCGTTTTGCTATTCTGACCGGCCCTCTGATTGGTCGGTTGATTCTGACAAATCAGAGCATCGGTCAGAATAGCAAAACGTTGCAATAGCAGTTCAATGGCAAATGTAAACTGTTCCGCACTTGGTTCAAAGTTCAAAATCATTTCCCAAAGGCCAAGGTCAGTTTAATTTGCAAATGACGGAAAAGTTAAACATATATATAATCTACACTTTGCTAATGATATTATAAAGAGATAAAGTTTGTTGGAAGGAAATAATCTCTTGAACTACTGAATCGATTTTGAAAATTATTTCACCAATAGAAAGCTACATTATTCCTGAGTGACATAGGCTATACATTGCTACGCGGTTGAAACCGCGGGGGAGAGTTAGTCACTAATAGTGATCTCTACCAGACAACCTTTGGATGGACAGAATCTAAAGAAAATAATACGGGGGTGTGCTTACATAATTTATCACTTATACATACACACAAATTTCATAACATAAACATGAAAATAGACTCATATATACCTACTACATAATAGCTAAGGTAAATATTGTAGCACGCAATAACTTAAATTGGTCTCAGGCGGATCTTTTAACTTTATAAATAATTTAAATTGGCTAAAGAAATATTAAGGTACTCCCTCACCGGGAGCATTCGGAGCATTACAGTGGCGAGCATCAAATCAGTGAGGAAGGCGAACCGAACATTACAGTGCGCAACCTGTAATGATACAATTCGAGCATTACATCAGTGACGGAGGAGAACCGATTACCGTGCGCAAATTTGATACAACTTGTAACATCGATGCGTTACATTACAAGCGAATGCTTGTCAGTCGGGGAGGCAGTATTGTAACGTAATGCTCAAAAGAAATCTGAAATGTTATATTATACGCGAATGCTTCCGGTGATGGAGCACCTATACAGGGTGAAATTGAAATCATGGGCATCCTTTTAAACGGTGATTCTACACACGATTCAGGATATTTAGCGAATATTAATCAACAAATCAATTGACAAAAAAATATTTCCAGGGTAAGGTATAACAGTTAACTGGTTTGCTTATTTGCTTACTGGAGCAATATTTTTTTATCGATAGATTTTTCTATTTATTTTCCCAAAATACTCTGAATTATGTGTAGAGTCATTAAAAGGATGCCCATGATTTCAATTTCACCTGTATAAGTGAGCGTTTATGTGAGAAGCGACATAAGTTGGTAAGAACATTAAAAAGCAAGATACAAAATAATTTAAAAAATTAAAAACACGACTGCCCTGCCAAAAAACGAACTAAAAAGTATTAAACAAGTGCAGTGTCATTGCAGTCGGGGGACCGTTCTGTGGAACATATTTAATCTAAGAGGGCCCCCGACTGCAATGACACTGCACTTGTTTTATACTTTTTAGTTCGTTTTTTGGCAGGGCAGTCGTGTTTTTAATTTTTTAAATTATTTATTTTTATTTTATGCATTTTAGTGACAGCAGCCAAAAATGATATATTTGTTTTGCATGTACACCCTACCTATGTTAAATTATGCCTATAAATTCTACAGTTTTGGACTGTGCTCATCAAGGCCTTCAATTTGATACCCATATTGTAATAATGGAAGAAAAAAAATTTTTTTTCACACATTAAAGTTGAGCCATAATGCCGCCATATTGATTTTTTTCAAAAATAATATACCCAGTGTTACCCGGAATGATGTAAGGATTCTAACGATACCCCATACATCGAAATCCGTTCAGGTATTTATAAGTTATGGTGGAATAAAGAATCTCACATACAAACATACAAACATACAAACATACAAACATACAAACATACAAACATACATACATACATGAACCCTAAACACATATACACTCTTTTTTTTTTGGGCAGTCGTGTAAAAAATACAAATTTATTTGTTAGCCCCATTGCCTATTCAAAATGCGTCGTAATTTTATGATAATGTGTGAATTCGGATTCATACCCACACACACACACACTATCTAACAAGTTTGTCAAAACCAGCCTATAGCAACTACAACTTCACGTATACTGTATGCCTACTGTGTACTGATAGATCTGGCACACATCATTAGAATAAAGCTGCCCGTACATTGCTATGTCGGGGTGTGTCGGAGCACGCCAGAACGATATCGGTTACGTCATGGACCAATTACTAAGGCGACTGGCCCTAAGCAACTCGGCCGAGTGGTCGGCCTAGTACTAACATCGACACAAACCGAAGCGAGTAGTTCAACTATTTACCGGTAGATAGAACAATGAAAATGAAAAAACTATGACCACGTTTTTTTTCATACATATATCTAATAAGGGCACATCTTTCTTTAGTCTTTACTCTGTGGGTTACGTTCATTTACTATGACTAGATTCACATTAGTTGGTTATGTACACACGCCCTACTAATATGAATCTAGTGTCTAGCCTATGTGAATGAACGTATCCGATTGCGATCTGGCACGCCCCGACACACCCTGACACAGCAATGTGAACGTAGCTTAATATGCAAACAAGATTTATACATGTTCAGACATTTTGTTTTCACTAACTTTTTTAAGATTATATTTTATTTAAGCTGTAGGTACGGTCAGCAACGAAAGTCGCTGAACATTCTCAGTTTTTCAAATCGCTTATACTCTTTATTCTACAAACGTTGGTAAACCTTTATAAAACCAAACATTAGCAACATGTCTACATTTTGTTTTGATAAAGAAAAATTATGGATTTGATGCAAAACGAAAGTGTACAAGCTATTTGAAAAACTGAGAATGTTCAGCGACTTTCGTTGCTGACCGTACATGGGTTTATTGCATTTAATGTATGAATGCATTACCCATCCATTGAATATAATCAATTTGTGCTTACCTAAAAATCATGAAATTCGTGTGACGTAATTTATGGATGTCCCCCATATATTATTTATTTGATAAATAAGCTTACGTCGTTAATCTCGTCTTTATGTTATTTATTATTCGTCTTCACATTCAGTGCATAAACTTTGTTGTCATATTTATCATAACACTATAGGACTAGGTATAATTCAATTTGCAATAACATATCGACCATACAGGATATCTTTTGAAAATTGAACTTTATAAATTGATACATTATAATTTCAATTAAAATGGCACATTGAGTTTGTTTAATTTATTATTATATTGATGGTTCTATATATAGTTTGGTACTAATAGGGGTCGGTCCCGGTTCGAGGTCCAAAAGGTTCAAAGCTCAACTGTCTGATGGGATAAAAAGACTGGGGACTGGGCTTATTTGATAAATCACTGCGAGGCTAGCTGACGCGCGATGATAATGATAAAAAACCGGCCAAGTGCGTGTCAGACTCGCACATAAAGGGATCCGTACCACCGTAGAATAAAAACGTAAAAAATATCAAGTTTCTTATATGGGGACCCACTTTATTTTTAAATTTTATTTTATTTTATTTATATTATTTCTTGTTGTAGCGGCATCATAAATACACATTCTGGGAAAATTACAAGTCTCTACCTATTACGGTTCGTGAGATACAGCCCGCTGACAGACGGATAGCGTAGGCTTATTTATTTATATTTATTTATTTATTTATTTATTTGGAACGTAAACAGTACAATACAAAACATTCAAATTATATTATAAAAGGTATTATGCTAGTTACTGTAGCTTATAACATACGTTCACAGCGTTCGTATCTTATATTTCTTATAAGGAAAAATAATAATCGGTGCTTACATATTACATTTTAGTATTGATGTCTAACCTATACTGTAATTTTTACGTGCACAGTTTAAACAATTTTGTTCGAAAAGTTTTAAAAGTATCACTAAATATATCCATATCATGAGCATTTATCTTATTGAATTGGCTAATTAAACGCGGTATGGGTGAGTGAAGATACAAATTGGCTTAGTAATAAGGTCCCGTTGGCACCCTTTGGGTACGGAATCCTAAAAACAATACCGTATAAATAAATACAGCATATTTATAAGTACATTTGCGACAAAAAAATGTGCGTAATCATCAAAAAAGTAGGTTCTCAACTCGGATCTTATATGTTTTTCTCTGTATATTTCTGGCCTTGTAGTCTAGGATTATGTTTGTTTGTGTGACTAGTGTGGGAAACAAGCTTACGACCCGCCTGATGTTAACCAGTTACCGTAGCTTATAGATGCTCGCATGTTTTAGACCAGGGGCCCTACCACCACCTCTTATAGCAGTATTGTTTAAACGTTTCAGCGACTTTTTGTCCAATGACGTTTCTTATTGTCATGACAATAAGGTACGTCATTGAACCAAAAGTCGCTGAAACGTTAAAACGTTCCTATTGAATCGCGATAAGAGGTCGTGGTAAGCCCCCTGAAGGGGATTAGAAGCAATGTTACTGCAGCTCATAGTGGACTTGCTCGACCGGGGTAGTACCGCCGTCTCACAGAATATCGGCGTAAAGTAGCCGACTTTCGTACGATGGGTGAGAGCATCTGCCCTTCCCGTCAGGTCGGTAACGCGCAAGCGATGCAATTGGTATCGCAAGTAAGCCAAATGTTTGTTTTCCGCCTTTGTTGAAGAAAACTGGACACATGAGGTTATCAGATCAAAAGCGACTTAGCAGAATAACCAACATTGGTCTCCAGAAGTCCTAAGGATCCGTTCGCACCGAACCGGCTTATAGAGGAGAGCATATTTTTATCGCGTTTTAAAAAGAGTCTTCGGTCATTGAAATAAGATTAGATTTTTTCTTTCTTTTTTTTGACGGGCCCGTTAGCGTGGTTGGTAAGATTGCGCCTTATCACGCTGCAGATCGTAGGTTCGATTCCTAACTGGTGGGACATGCATTTGTGTGCATGAACATGTCTGTATGTCCCGAGTCTGGGTGTAATTATGTATATTAAGTATGTATTTACAAACAAAAAGTAGTATATGTAGTAATATCAGTTATCTGGTTTCCATAGTACAAGCTCTGCTTAGTTTGGGTTCAGGTAACCGTGTGTAAAAAGAATGTCCCAGGATATTATTATTTATTTATCATTATTATTCTTACACTGAGCGCGATTTTCTTAGGTTGGCACAAGATTACTCATTTAAAAAAAAAAAACAACCTTATTTCAAGTATCCAAAACTTTTTTAAACGCGATAAAAATGTGCTCTCCTCTTAGAGCCGGTCTGTGTGCACGCACACTAATCCCTGCTTTCTTTACTCTGCCAGGTCAGGATGCTGTCATGCGACCCTGCTGCAATAGCAGCAACTTCGAGCAGCTACGTAGCAGCTGGTCCACTGTTCGCACAAGCGCTGCATAGCTTCCTGGCCGCGCAGTGCGCTATAGCTGGCGATCAGCTGTGGCCTGCTGATGCGACCGACGCTGTTCTTGCAGGTAACGCACATTTTTCATGGGCTTTCGGCTCTCTCACGTATCGCACGATACGCAGCTGTAATAACTATCGCCGATCTTCTGTCAGAGGGTGATCCTACCCCGGTCGAACTAACCCGTATATGAGCTGTGGTCAATTGGCAATGGTCAATACAGCTTGGATCTATCACCAATGAATATTAGGTTTTATGTTTTAACTTGAGACACAGGAATTAGGCATATTTTGCGCTATTCTCGTATTTTTTCTAATAACTAGGCTGCTTCCCTTAACTGCGTACGCGCAACGTTGCTCTCTTAGTGAGCACCTGGATGCTGGAGGAAATTCCAAATTACAAGTCAGTAGATCTCATAGCTTCGGAGATATAGTAATGTTGTAATACTGTGCCTGTTGCCATAAAGGTTTTATAAATGTAAATGTAAATGTAACGTCACGACTTTTATCCCCATTTGGGGGTAATCAGAGGCTTGAGTGGCCATACACCACCACATTGTGGAGGTAATTAACCAACTCAAAGCCCACGTTTCACCAGATAGTCAGAACCCAACGTGGCAGGTGGTGAACCTTGTCGCCGTGTATACAGGAACTGACTATTAACTAATCCCGAGGGATAGGTAGGTTTCCTCACGATGTTTTAAGGTTTTATGTAAAACATTTAAAAGTTCGTTTAAATTATAACATTAGAATATAAAATCTTAGAAAAAAATACTGGATATGTAATAGATGCTGTAGTAAATAACTGTTCTTAATATACTAATCCAAATTTTCCAGATCCCAACTATGACTTCATAGTAGTAGGAGCCGGGTCAGCGGGGTCGGTGGTGGCGAATAGACTCAGTGAAGTAGACAAGTGGAAAGTACTGCTGGTGGAGGCAGGGGGGAACCCCACGCTAACGACCGAGGTTAGACACACACTCATTATAACTATGGCAGTTACTCTAGGACCAAGACATCCTAAATGCAGATATAAAGATAATAAAAACAATTCGTGTGTTATAATGAAAGCTAGTGGTACAGCCAAGCTGTAGCCAATTGACTGCAGCTCATATATGGGCTCGCTCGGGGTAGTAGCGCCCTCTCACAGAAGATCGGCGTAAAGCTATTTCAGCTGCGTTTCGTACCATGAGTGTGAGAGCCGGAACAGTATCGGTGTTAAAGCCAGATAATTGATCGTCTCAGGATCAGAGGTTAACGTAATAATAACCATCGCACTACGTCACCGGACCATGATGGCCTTTACACAATGAATCAACAAAATTTAAAACCTTTACGAAATAATAGCCTTCCGGAAAGTTTATTACACAATGGACAATATTCCAAAACTATTTTGCATGCAAACCTATATTAGGTATATAAATGTTGTTCAAAGTTCAAGATCTCATATTGTTCATTTCAGATTCCACAAGTATTCTACAACAACTTGGACACTCCAATCGATTGGGGTTACAAAACTCAACCCCAGGTTGGTGCCTGTCGAAGCTACGCGACCAAGGGCTGTGCCTGGCCCCGCGGCAAGGTCCTCGGTGGATCCAGCAGCATCAACGGCATGTTCTACGTCAGAGCAAACAAAGCTGACTACGACCAATGGGAAGCAGATGGAAACTACGGTTGGAGTTACGACGACGTTCTCCCATATTTCTTGAAAAGCGAGAATTACGACGGTGAACGCAATGAAGATAATATCAAATATCACGGCTATAATGGCGAACTCTACGTGTCCTCTAACAGTCCTAATCCTCTTGAAGAAATGATAATTAATGCAGCGGTTGAAACTGGAATGAAAAAGTTAAACCACGTTAACGGTGAGAGTCAAATGGGTGTAACTTTATCGGATACTACGATCAAAGATGGTGTAAGATTCAGCACCGCCAGAGCGTTTTTGAGTCCTATTAGAGATAGGGAAAATTTACACGTAATGAAGAATGCACAAGCGACAAAAATTTTGTTCGCTTCTGGCACTAACATTGTCAACGGAGTTATAGTTCACAAAGATGGTAAGGAAATAACTATAAACGTGAGGAAGGAACTAATTTTATCAGCCGGAGCAATCAACTCGCCACAACTCATGTTGCTATCCGGTATTGGTCCAAAAGGACATCTAGATGATATGAAAATTGAAGTGAAAGCCGACTTGCCCGTTGGAGAAAACTTACAAGATCATTTATTCGTACCGGTGTTTTACACAATGCCAGGTCATAGAAGCTCCAGTTCTTTAGCAAATATAACTGCAGCGCTTACAAATTACATGTTGGAAAAAAGTGGTCCGTTAAAGGACACCAGTCCCCACAGAGTAATATCTTTTCATAACACTACCGATTCAAGTTCTACCATGCCTGATGTCCAACACCATTACCTGATATCACCGCCTAGTTTAGCTAACTTAGTTGACATATTTTACAAGCATGGAATGGGTGAAGAAGTCTACAAAAAATTCCTTGCAATGAACGAAGACGCGTTCGTAATAATTGTGTACAATGTGTTACTACAGCCAAAATCTTCTGGCAAGATTATTCTTAGCAGCAGTAACCCTTTCGACCCACCGTTAATTTACCCTAATTATTTTGAGGATCCAGAAGATATGGCGACTATCATTAGAGCAATGAGACAGCACTCTTTACTACTGGGAGAGACAGACGCTTTTAGGGAGGCAGGATTCAAACTAGAGTGGCTCGAAATAGACGCCTGCAAGAAATTTGATAAATCTAATGACGAGTTTTTGGAATGCTTATCGAGAGAGATAACATTTTCGCTTTATCATCCTACAAGTACAGTTAAAATGGGTCCGGAAAATGATGAAAGATCAGTCGTGGATCCAGAGCTGAGGGTACGCAAAGTCAAAGGCCTGCGTGTAGCGGATGCCAGTATTATGCCGGCAGTGGTGAGGGGTAATACCAATGCTCCATCTATAATGATAGGTGAAAAGGCAGCAGATATGATTAAACGGTTCTGGATTGATAAACATACAGAATTGTAGAGTGAGACCAAAGAATAATGAGGATTTAATCTATAAGTGTATTAAGTAGTTTTGTAAATTTATGTTCAAATAAAAAGTTGCAAGGTTGTCGATTATTTATACTTACTTAAGGTTCAAACAATACCTGCAATATATATACCAAATCATGAATTTCTTCTTCTTTTACTTTGATAGTTTTAACAAAATCGCCTGCTGCAAATAAATAGCAAATAAACCATCCAAGAGCTAAAATTGTCTCATTGCTTGACTTTTATTACCGAACTCAAATTACCTCAATCAATTGTATTCCAAATAGTGTATTTCTGTACAAAAGTTCATCTAAATCTGTTTTAACATAATTCTGTCGCATTAACAATTTTTATAAAAATTCTCTGTATCGATTTTCTGTAATAAAAACTTCTAGAATACTACTTCACCAGTAGGTATGTTTAACAAAATATTAATGTACCTACTGATTGCATTGTTAGCAATTACAATAGAGCTGTTGAAACTGCTAATCTCATTAGTAAATGGTAACGAGAAGTGAAACTTAATAGGTAGATGTAACTTACGAAAGTAGGAATGTGGTTTAGCCGTAATTTACGCCGACTTGTGTTCTTATCTCTATTTTGTGCTATCAAAAAATAAAGAAAACGATATAAAGTTAACGATCTTTTTGTGAAATACATAAACTGTTTTAAACTATTTCATCACGCCAACTATGTATTGCATACAATGCAATTGTAAGACTTTGATTTCCCAAGATTATACTTGGAATTAGCTAAATTAACCACTATGACCTCTAAATATAATAAAAATGTTGCATTACACATCTAACATTTATCATCAATAGATGCTCTTTATATTACATTCTTAAAACTGCATCATCATCTCAGCACAGTACGCAATAATTACAATAATCAGTGGCCAAATATGACTGAGGTTAAAGTGCAGTTTGCCAATAGAACATTACACAAATTTACTATACTGTGAAATATGTGTGTGTAACGTAACGACTTTTATCCCCATTCGGGGGTAGTCAGAGGCTTGAGTGGCCATACACCACCACATTGTGGAGGTATTAACCAACTCAAAGCCCACGTTTCACCAGATAGTCAGAACCCAACGTGACAGGTGGTGAACCTTGTCGCCGTGTATACAGGAACTGACTATTACCTAATAGGTAGGTTTCCTCACGATGTTTTCCCTCACCGTCAGCGTATTGTAAATTACCCCTGAAATTAATTTAATTTGTAAGTACCCTCTATCCATAAATCGATGGTATAAGTGCCCAATTTTAGTATTTTAGAAGACTCCTAGTTCTTAAAGTAATGAACTTGAAAACACAATATCAAATATCAGTGGTAAATCGTGGTGGTAGTGGTAATAGAGTGTAGGATATAAATAATGTATGCTCTATTCCTCTATCCGGATTCCAGACACTACACACACTACACATTAGGACCTAGACACTACGTTTGATGGACAAAACGCCGCCCGCATTTCCTCTTAATGTAGCCTTCTTGCATCGTTGACCCTAAAAGATTCACTCGCAATTGTCTCGCCAATTTTGTCACACCAACCCATCACTCATCAATGACTCTTGCGCCGCAACACGCGATATTACAAGTTAGTACATCACTACATCAGTATTCTGATTACAACAGCTCCACAAGGGAGGACCTTGAAGACGCGTTACTGTTGCGACACGACTCACCTTTGACTGTGAAATGTTGCCGTTCCATAGAACCATTCTTTATTCTTTTTACCCGACTACGGAGGCGTTATGATTTTGACCGGTATGTATGTATGTATGTGCGTCTGTTCCCACCTAACTTCCAAACTACTTGTCGTAATTTGACAAATGAGGTATCGTCAGAAGCGGCTTAATGGCGCGCTGGTTATAGCCTATGTGACGTTACATAAAATTGCATATGGCGCCCTCTAGAGGACATAATGTCATGAACTAAAAAAAAAACATTTTTTAATGAAACCGTGTGGGGTATCAAATGAAAGAGCTTGATGAGCACATTTCAAAAATATATATATTGTTACCTATAACTCCAAAATAATTAAATAAAAAGTAAGTTTAAAAACTAAAACCCGACTACGGAAAAAACGCGCTCTAAAAGGTATGAAACAAGAAAATATTCTCATCTAGAGGATAGCCGTGGTCCGTGTTCATGTGCCATTTGGCCCTAAAAGACCTACACGGACCACGGCTATCCTCTAGATGAGAATATTTTCTTGTTTCATACCTTTTAGAGCGCGTTTTTTCCGTTGTCGGGTTTTAGTTTTTAAACTTATTAATTAACGTTCCTCTTTTTATTGCTGGTAAAACTGGATGGGGCTTGGCCAGCCGCACGTTGACACACGTACACTTTTACTAGCTTTTACCCGCGACTTCGTCCGCGCAGAATTCAAAATCGAACTTCCATACAAGCTTTCAACCCCTATTGAGCGCCCTTCGGGGTGAAATTTCAAAAAACTCTTTCTTAGTGGATACCTAGACTTCACAAAGAACACACCCTCCAAATTTCTTGTCTGTAGAAGAAGAGTAGGATGGTTTCTATAGAAGATATCGACAGCTGTCTCGATTGGAGGCTTCCTTCAACGACACAGTCATAAAATTGTCTACAAATGAAGACTGACAAGGTTCACTTTACCTCACTTTAATTTACCTCATTTCCTTCATCATTGTGACGGACGACTGACAATCTAATATTTTTAAGGAAAGAAGAAGGAATATATTTCGTTAGTCATATTTTGTGTTCCACAATAATAAGGCGCATTATCAATCAGAGCGAGACCTCATAACAGCCTGATTACGAATTAGAAATAAAGTTACCAATATTGCGATACCAGACCATGATTGTAGGAAGGCGCGGATAGTTAGTGTGGGGTGTTGAAACCGCTGGAAGGCTGCGCCCGCGGCCGCGCGCCGCAAGATGCGCCCGGTAGATGCATGCGAGCTACGTCACGTACGCCAATACGAGGATTTGCAAACTATCATACGTGTTGGCATACCTATTTATAAAAAAGTCATAGATTCAGTACATTCAGAACGTTTTGAGAATGGGACATTTTGATTACGGGACGTTTTAAGAACGGAACGTTTTTATAAGCAGCCAAGTGCGTGTCGGACTCGTACATATAGGGTGCCGTACCACCGTAGAATATAAAGAAACGTCCCTAAAATGGTGATATTTAGAGTTACACGTTAAAGTCTTTCGTATGGAAACCCTCCATAAGACATAAGTCAAAAATATCAAGTTTTTTGTAGGGGACCCCTTTATTTTTAAATTTTATGTTATTTTTAGTATATTTGTGGTTGTAACGGCTGCAGAATTTTACCTTCTGTTAAAAATTTTACTCTCTACTTATTACGGTTCGTGAGATACAGCCCGCTGACAGACGGACACACGGACAACGGAGGCTAATAGGGTTTCGTTGCCACCCTTTGGGTACGGAACCCTAAAAAGGGACACGTTTTGAGAACGGAACGTTTTTAAAAAGGTACGTTTCGAGAAAGGGACATTTAGAGAACGGGACCTTTTGTGAACGAAGCGTTTTGTGAATAGGATGATTTGAGAACGGGACCATAATTTGTGAACGGGACGATACCCCTAGGCACTGCGGAAGCGAGAAAACCGTAATATTAATTATCTCTTTCTCCACTCTGGTCATACAAAGAGGAAAATTGATTATTACGATGTTTTCATGGACTTTAATTAACAGTTCTGCGCAAAGATAGCCTGATAAGCCTACTTAACTAAAATTCTTATCTTTCTCTTTATTTGGATCTTCATAGTTAATTACGCAGAAATCAATGAAGCGAATAAAGAAGGGATAAAAAATAAACAAAGAATATTGTCTATGTATGATACCGACAAAATCGCACCCGTATTTTATTAGCTATTCTATCGTTGTAGTACCTGTTATTTCAAAGCACATTAATAGCCACGACCTTATCGCGAAGTTACAGCAGTACTTTCAAATTCCTTGAATTATTTAATCAAGCTTAGGGTCATTAGATATTAACATTACATGTATGTACCACATAATGTACAACAACAAACTTGGTTTGTATCAAATAAAATGTTACTTAAATTAACTTTTCTGATCTGACGATCGCAAAAATATTACCAAGAATGAGGGAGACATGTGACAGTCCAAAATAGTATGTCCTAAGGCCATGGACACAGTACGACTTAGTCGTTCGCGGAAATATTTTTGCAAACATGTCGGTATTGCCAATACGGCTGATCTTCTAGTGAAGGATACGCATCATTGACTGTCGAATTGCGAGTGCGATAACAGATGTTAACTTCGCTGCGCGTTGTGATGCGCTGAGCAAGTCAAGTGATTGCAATACGTTATGTGATATCATATCTGCTAAATAAGATACATCAATAGATGTGTCCATATGGCGCGCATGCCTCACCCGAGCACTCATATTATGACATTACGTCTATGCGTTCCGACGTCAAAAGTGAGTGCTCGCGCGAGGCATGCGCCTGATGAAGACGCCGCCAATGAATGATTACCTACTATGATCTTTTAAAAAACAACAGTTGTAAGTATTCTTCTTATCTTATGGTTAGTGGCCAACCTGGTGTCAGAGTTGTTCAAGCCACCCGAAGGCCTACGAATCTTAACGACTGCTCTCTCGATGACAACAACCAGGACCGACTTTTAATGTGCCCTCCGAAGCATGGAGATGGTCCGTTCAAATGCCACTAAATATTCACCTATCTCTGACTGACTTTGCCAAGCGTTGCTTAAGCTCCAATCGTTTACCGACCAGCTGGCAATGAGCGTCAAGTAAGTAATACATAGTATTCTTCCTCGGGTATCGTAACAGTTGTTACCCCATTTGTAACAGCCAATATCCGAATCACGGTATACGGAAACAATTCTGTATTAGGAAATGCATAGGTATTATACGTTAAGCGCGAGCGATTATTACAAAATGTAGCGCAAAAATTTAAACTAATGTCGTAAGCGGGCTTAGGGGCCATCCATTAATTACGTGTCAAGGGGAGGGAGGTCGACGAAATGTGACAATGTGTGACAAGGGGGTGGGAGGGGTCCTAAGTTTTGTGACGTCACATTTAAAAATCGAATATCTTATCTAAGTATTACAACCGAAATTTGAATAGTTAACGAAAAATTTTGAAAATTCCTGAAAATTGAAAACACAGGGAGGGGGAGTCTCGCAAATGTGACCAGCTGTGACAAGGGGGGGAGGGGACTAAAAACCATGAAATTCGTGTGACGTAATTTATGGATGGCCCCTTAGGTGCTTGCCATTTCAATAAAATATCAGCTAGTAATGTAGTAAATATTAACAATATCAATTTGATTGAATTTTACGTATTTGGGCTTCCGGCACTCTCACTCGTACGAAACGCAGCTGGCTCTTCTGTGAGAGGGTGGTACTACCCCGGTCGAGCCAGCCCGTATAATATGAGCTGCAGTCAATTGGCAACAGCTTGGCTCTAACACCATAAAAACTGCTTAAAATCAGGCGGATCGTACGCTTTGTTGCCACCTTAGTAACATATAAAAGTATAATTAAAAACCGGCCAAGTGCGTGTCGGACTCGCATATAAAAGGTTCCGTACCACCGTAGAATATAATGAAACATCCCCAGAAATGGTGATATTTAGAGTCACATGTTGAAGTCTTTTGTATGGAAACCGACCATAAGACAAGTCATAAGTCATAAATATAAAGTTGTTTGTAAGTGGACCCCCTTTATTTACAAATATTTTTTTTTAGTATTTGTTGTTGTAGCGCGAGTGTCAGCAGAAATACACATTCTGTGAAAATTTCAACGCTCTAGCTATTACGGTTCGTGAGATACAGCCCGCTGACAGACGGACAGACGGACGGACAGACGGACAGCGGAGTCTTAGTAATAGGGTTCCGTTGGCACCCTTTGGGTACGGAACCCTAAAAAGGTGAACAGTTACTGCCACATCCGTCCCAATTCCATACAGTCCATTAACATTGACCGTAGTCTTAGAATGTTGCAACATGCGCTAGCGCAGCGTGCGACGCGGGCGCAGCGCAGTCGCGCGGTGAATCGGGAACTACATGGTGTTGTGATAGTGACTCGGTGACTGTGCTGTGCTTGAGGTATTGCGAAGTTATTGTATATGGTGTTGCAAAAAATAGTCTTGCGATTGGTAATAAATTATTAGTGTGGAAATATTGAAGGAATGCAGGTTTGATTGCGGATCTGATAAATAAGTCCTAATTATAATTATTTATTCATCCTGCCTTAAATTCACTAGTAACACTATTCAAATTTAAATATTCATATTGTGTCGTACCTTTGAAATCTAAATTATCTTTCCTCTCAAATCAAATTTGTAATTTATATACAAATAAATGAAATTGAAGTGTCTGTTTGTATTGTCAAAATAACAGCTTTTAACTAAATTCAAATGAAAATATATACGATACATACCTACGTATAACAAAAAAAACAACATTTTTGTCTATCTGTTTGTTCCGGCTATACTCAGAAACGGCTGGACCGATTTTCACGTGACTTTCACTGGCAGATAACTAAGTTATAAAGACTAACTAAGGCTACTATTATTTTTGCAAAAAATAACAAACATTTCTATGCGTACGAAGTAAACAATAAACTTAAACGCAACGTTCGCGATAGCCGAAACATGTTTTACCTAATGTAACAAAAATTAACCCTTTTATTAACAAACTGTGGGAAAAGAATCCCAAAGATTCACCCCCAAATTTATAAAAAGTTATGATGGACTTACAATGGCATTACAAATCACTTTTGTCCCTAGAAGTGCTTTGTAAAACCATTGGTAACTAGCGACAGCGACTGTAGCCTAGGGGTGAACAGGTTGGACTAGCAATCAGAAGGTCCCAGGTTCGATCCCCGGTGGGGCATGCACCAATGGATGAATTTTCATCTATGTGCATAATTTACAGTTCGCTGACGGTGAGGGAAAACATCGTGAGGAAACCTACCTATCCCTCGGGATTAGGTAATAGTCAGTTCCTGTATACACGGCGACAAGGTTCACCACCTGTCACGTTGGGTTCTGACTATCTGGTGAAACGTGGGCTTTGAGTTGGTTATTACCTCCACAATGTGGTGGTGTATGGCCACTCAAGCCTCTGACTACCTCCGAATGGGGATAGAAGTCGTGACGTTACATTTGGTAACTACCTAAAAATGTCTATAAATTGGCGGTTAGGAGTCGCACATTGGCCCGCAATGCGGATTGATGAATGAAATTATTCGCAGACTCAAGTATTTATACCTATTATTTCGAGTATGTAGCATGTACCTATTTCTTCGATTTCCATCCATCCAATCGATGTTGAATTTCATATAAAATGATAATGTTCTTAAGTAGGACCATAAAAAGAAAACAAAGTAAAAATAACAGTAAGTAGGTCCTAAAGACTTCTTGATAAGGTACAGAATAAAACACGTTTCTAGCAAAGAAATATTAAAAGTAAAAATAAAGTTTATTTCTCACCACTTAACCCAAGAAAGACACATCGATGTATATATGTAGACTATAAAAATAAATAAAATTGTGTATGTTTGTAATGCCAAAATAACAGCTTTTCACTAAATGCATATGAAAGTACATACGGCACTTATAACAAAAAGGCAATTTAAAATGTTTTGTCTGTCTGTATGTTTGTTCCGGGTAATGTCCGAAACGGCTGGACTGATTTTGACGGGATTTCCACTGACAGATAGCTGGTGTTACAAGGAGTAACTTATGCTACTTTTATTTTTGAAAAATAATTAGGGTTACATGAAAACCCGCGGGGAATTACACGCGGGATAAAGCGGGTAATATTTTTCAAAAAAATACGCGTACTAAGTCGCGTATGTATGGAATATATCGAATAATTAGAAATTCACACTCTAACTAAGGTAAGGTCGTGGTTTCGACTCTTGCGCATAGTCCGTTAGACACATGTGGCAATATGCCGTTAAACTCGTGTTGTGCTAACACGACCTTGGTAGCGAAACATGTTGTCACAAGATTATCATGCCGTCTGCTCATCATCCATGAATTATAGACATTCTAACTTCTTAGTGACCAATGATATATTTTATGACAAAATTAATAAGCATTAATAAAATGATTTTGACACAGAAAAATACCAAACTGGGGAATTTTGGCTGTATGGAAGACGCATAACGCGGTAGTAACTAAATGGACTTTATTTGGCCTTATTAGCCCTTTTATCTACTTCCAAACAAATTGTAGGTCATAAGTTACAGTACTGTACCTATCAGTCACTCATAAAAAAAATGGAAAATAAACTAACTTTAGCTCAGCGAGTGATGAAAAAACAAATCGATCTTTTGGGCATATGTTATAACATTATGTTGGTTCAATAAGGCACAACTTCCTCGTCCATTACACATTCATGTTTTCCATAAAACACCAAATTAGTCGTATCATTTATTTATTTTATTGGCAATTGCCTACATTGTTTCTCTGCAAGATTTCAAAATTTCGTAACAACTTGAAGAAATCCGGTAATTTTAATTGAGTTAATAGGATTGGCGGGGAAACGATTATGTAGGTATTGCTTCACAATAATACCGCTCTCATGATTCATTTTGACATAGTTTCGTGTCAACATCGACTTTAAAAATACACCATTTTAGTATTCTTATGGTCGATTTCCATACAAAAGACTTCAACGTGTAACTCAAAAGTTCACCATTTTAAGGGATGTTTCTTTATATTCTACGGTGGTACGGAACCCTTTATGTGCGAGTCCGACCCGCACTTGGCTGGTTTTTTTTATTACTGTATTTACCAGCCTCTGGTCCCATTACAACTCTTTCTGAACAATACGATTTTTGACGTCTTAATTATTAAAACAAATTGGCCCACTGAATTTAATAGGTATTTTACCAGTGCCAATTAACAAATAGCAACAGCTAACACAATTAATTTCGGAAAACCAAACTGGAATCCACCTACAAATAATTGACTTAAAATTGTATAATAGTTTACATAATTATGTCATGTCGCGGTGACACTGAACCGGGTTAAGGAAACCGAAGTCGATGCAACTGCGCTCGCGCGGGTGCAAACTGGGTGCACAGTGAAAGTTCTGCGCGAGAGTCGATTGATCACCTTTATTTGTATGCATTGCTTTAGTTGTATATAATTATGCATATATTCTCGGTCGTATTTCTGTAACTGTAGGCTTACTTATTACCTACTTGTATTAATATTAATTCTGTGTACATATTTAGCTGTTTGTTATCCCGAAAACAAATAAAAAATAAATACCATAATATAGTGCAGTAGTGCATAAGTGCAGTCACATGTATGGTAAAATATCCAACATAAGCTGGGATCTCTTAATTACGGGTATCAAATAGCTTAGGGGCCATCCATAAATTACGTCACACGCATTTCATGATTTTTAGATTCCTCCGCCCTTGTCACACCTGGTCACATTTGCGAGACTCCCCCCCTCCCTGTGTGACGTCACATATTTATTCAAATTTAAGAAATTTTCTAAATTTTTCGTTAATAATTCAAATTTTGGTTTTAATACTTAGCTATATTAGATTTTTAAATGTGACGTCACAAAACTTAGGACCCCTCCGGCCCCCTTGTCACACAATGTCACATTTCGTCGACCCCCTCCCCCTTTACGTGTGACGTAATTTATGGATGGCCCCTTATGTTAGAAATGTTACCATAGATGTGTAGACCGTACGTATAGGAATTGTTACAGTTGGCCCTGGTCTATTCATCATAATAAATCTATTCATCATATTTTGTTTAACTCCTTAGACATAAATAGAGATGAAAGCACAACACACACAATTAGTCAATTTAAATTACTGTTAATTAGGTTAAAAGAATTGTATGAAGGCCTTCTGATTTTCTAGCAGAATCCTCAGCAATTCCGCAAAATGTGTAACTATATTACGGAAATTTTGCGGAATTGCTAAGAATTCTGCTAGATTATCAGAGAAATTAATTGCGTTCGCAGAATTGCTATGTGGCGTTTGATAAAACAATTTATTACTTCTACCGGACAGTTGGATATCGTGTTGTAACTTGCAAGCATGCGATGCGTGTGTCGATATACCAGTTCACGCGGATTCTCTATTCAAACTCATCACGAGAACTTCAGCGAATCAACAATCACAAACTGTGAAAGTAGGAAATTATCTTCAAGAACAAAACGTTATGAGCAAATTAAATGTACCTACGTTGTTTTCAGAAAACATAAATATAAGATATAATATTTTACAAAGAACATTAGATCAGACAAAGTTTAGTATTTTGAAACACCTAAACGACTTTGAAATGGGTAGAACTGGTGGCTATTTGAGTGAGGTAGCAGTTTTTCCTATATAGCTATTATGGTAGGTAATCATTCTGATGAGGGCGAAGTCATGCCTTATAATATTGGGACTAAATACTAGAAAGAAGTCTTGTATTTAAGAGGATATAATAAAATACGTAAAGTAGGTACTGCTCCATGTAACTAACAGTATCTATGTCGTGGAAACAGTTCGCTGGCAGAGTTTCAATAACATCGATGTAGCAATAATAACACACAAAGGCAGTCTAGGAACGACCCTATTCTCAGGAGCTTGTGAATATCGATAATATCGCGCTATTACAATATTTAATCGATTTCGAATTCATGAGAGAGCTGTAGCTAATAATTAGTTTGGAAACGATAAAAATGAGGATATAATTAGAATTATATTTCTTAGCTCCATTCTCGATATAGGTTTACCAGGTAGTTTCCTAAACCTACTAGGTAGCGTCGCACTTTGTTTAGATTTAATCGATTAATCGAAAAAATCGACTCAAAATTCCAAGTGATATCCACTTCCCTATTGACGCGCTCTGACTAACTCATTCCTTTTCCGTGCGAGGTAGCGGACGCACGCGTCACTTAAAATAAAAATATCTACCGCCATTAATCATGTCCAAAAGAAAAAGTGAAGACCAACTCATAAAGAGTTATAAAGCGAAGATCAAGAAATTGGAAAATAAAAAACAGCAAGATGAACGTCGTCGTCGTCGAGTCATTGTATATTCAGATTCGTCTGATTTCGAACCAGATAAAGGTTGGTACAATTTGCCATAATCATTAAATTTTCATGTGCTCCTAAAATTGTCATGTAAATCATGCGCAAAAGCATCTCTAAGTCTGCCTGGAGGTTTAACTGCGGGTTCTACACGAAGGCAAGACATGATGCGTTTAAAACCGGGAGGTATGACTGCGGGTCATACACGAAGGTAGTTTGGAAAATAAAAAAGTTAAACAACCCTCAGAATTTAAATAATATAAATGAATCTACCGTCAAATACAAAAATAAAAAAGTATCTACCGTCATAAAAGTAAAATAAATTATCTATCTACCTACCTATTTATTTACAGAAATCGAAACACCGCACATGGATCAGACTCCAGATGATAATCTGAATATGGAATGTACGGTGAATGACGATCAATTGCAGACGACGTCACCACCCGACGATATACTGCCAGACACCATAAACCCTATTTTGCCGGACGATAACTCCACTTCAGTTCTAGACCCAGAAATAAGTTTAGCACTAGGAGATCAGGCCGAGGACGTGCCAACTTATGGCGATAATATCCTTAGCGATATAGCACATCGTTGGCTACCCATACTTCGAAAGGGTCTCACGAAAGAAGCCAGGGAGAAATTATTAAAAGAACATAATATTCCAGACAATTGCAGGCTTTTGAAGGCTCCGAGCCTGAACCCTGAAATCGCAGCAGCAGTCGCCGAAGTTGTTCGTGCCAGAGACAAGAAAATAGAAACCAAACAAGGCCAACTGGGTTTAGGAATAACTGCTATATCTAGAGGCATCTCACTATTGATTAGTGATGGTAATAAAATTGATGTCATCAAACTGCTCTCAGAGGGTTGCAGAATTTTGACGGACCTCCACTACTTGGAGACTCAAGCACGCACCAAATTAATAACTCCTTGTTTGGATAAAGTGTTTTATAACATTATACAAGACGAACAAAGAGACGAAACTCTCTTTGGTAACAAATTGTCAGAAAAAATAAAAGCGGCTAAGACAATAGAAAAACAGAGTTTACAAATTAAACGGAGTATACCTGTTTCGACCAAGCCCACACCTCAACAGGCTACTACCAAATTTCGACAGCCGGGAAACTGGTCGACCCCTCCTCGTTACCCCTCGTCGGCGAAAAGGGGGGGGCGGGGAGGGATGTACACCTCGAACAGACAGGCACCGAGTACGAGCTACAGAAAACCTCAAGCGCCACCGCCTCCACCGGTACCGCCACAGACGAGGGAATCAACCAGACAACAGCGTGCTGCAACACGACATTAGTGCAGGTACACGCCGGCAGGTTACACTTCTTTTATAACTGTTGGCAAGCTATCACCAAGAATAAATTTGTCTTGGACTGCATTCTTCATGGCTACCGTATTCCATTAACTGACTTCGTAAACCAGTCATACTCACCTCCTTTACATATATTTTCTGCAAGTGAACAAGCAAATATGCAAACCAGTATAAATAACTTATTACATTTAGGTGCTATATCGGTATGTAAGGACCAGGAACCCCAATATCTGTCTTCCATTTTTTTAGCACCCAAGCCTAACGGTACTTTTAGATTTATCCTAAATTTAAAGTCTTTTAATAAATTCGTACATAAGGAGCACTTCAAAATGGAGGATTATAGAACTGCCTGTAACTTATTGCCAAAAAATGGTTTTGTTGCTACTATTGATTTAAAAGAGTCGTATCTAGTAGTACCTATACATTCAGAACAAAGAAAGTATCTGAGATTTCAATTCAAAGACAATAGGGGTAATATTATAACATACGAATTTAACGGTATGCCTTATGGTCTTTCTACAGCACCTAGAACATTCACAAAAATAATGAAGGAGGTAGTTAGTTATTTAAGAGGTCGGGGGTTTACTTCAGTATCTTACTTGGACGATACTCTATGTATAGGGAATACTTATGAAGAGTGTCTCCATAATGTCAAGGAAACTGTGAAGCTTCTCGAATGTCTAGGATTTGTCATTAATTACCAAAAAAGTATGTTAGAACCCAAACAAAACTGTAAGTTTTTAGGCTTTATTTTCAATACAGTAGACATGACAATATCATTACCAGAAAAGAAACGTGTTAACATATTACAATTATCAGAAAAATATTTAAAATTACCACAGTGTACTATTCGAGAATTTTCACAGTTCATTGGTACATTGACAGCTGCCTGCCCAGCTGTAAAGTATGGCTGGCTATACACAAAGATTTTGGAGCGGGAAAAATTTATTGCACTCCAAAACTATACCGATTATGATGCTAAGTTCAACCCGTCGATGGGAATATTGCCCGATTTGTACTGGTGGAAAGAAAATATTTTGACAGCAAAAAATTCCTTAGTCCAGTCAGCCTATGCCCTTGAAATTTTCACAGATGCATCGCGATTGGGTTGGGGAGCAGTTTGTAATAATACGCGCGCTAATGGGTGTTGGAAGGAAAACGAGCTGAAGTTCCATATAAATTATTTGGAACTTCAAGCTGCCTTTCTCGGTCTTAAATTCTTCAGTCGAGATAAATCCAATTGCGCTATATTGATGCGGATTGACAATACAACAGCCATTAGCTACATTAATAGAATGGGTGGCATACAGTTTCCCCATTTGAACGAGCTAGCAAGATCAATTTGGCAGTGGTGCGAGCAGCGGGCGATATGGTTATTTGCTTCGTACATAAATACGAAAGATAATATAGCTGATGAGGCGTCTAGGAGGATAAATCCTGATACTGAATTAGAACTCAGTTTGGAAGCCTATCAGAATATCGTTGATAATTTTGGTGAACCTAACATAGATTTATTCGCATCCCGCACCAATGCCAAATGTATTACATATGCTTCGTGGAGACCAGACCCCGATGCAATGGCTGTTGATGCCTTCACGTTCTCTTGGCATCTCTATTATTTTTACTGCTTTCCACCGTTTTCGATGATTCTCAAATGTTTACGAAAAATTATTAGTGAACGGTCAACCGGAATTATTGTGTTTCCCCACTGGCCCTCACAAGCATGGTTTCCCCTTCTGAATAGCTTATTAAAATCGGAGATTATTTTACTTAATAACGCTATTCAATATAATTTCAGTGCACACCTGCCCCCCAACATTACCCTGGGGGCCGCGATTGTCTCAGGCAAGCGTTCAATAGACGTGGCATCCCAGAAGTATCTACAGACCTCATGATTTCTTCTCTTTCTGCGGGCACCTTAAAGCAGTACAATACCACCTATAAGTTGTGGTGGTCTCACTGTTTAAAAATAGGGCTTAATTATTTGGAATGTAGTACCACAGATGTCATATTATTTTTAACTGAACAATTCCAAAAGGGAGCCTCATACGGTTCTCTCAACAGCCATCGTTCTGCGCTGTCGTTACTGTTAGGTAATAAAGTAGGCTCTGATGAACAGATTTCGCGCTTGTTAAAGGGAGCCTTTCGACAAAGGCCAAGTTTACCAAAATACACACATATATGGGACCCACAGATTGTTCTGGATTGTGTTTCAGCCTGGTATCCTAATACTAGTTTACCTTTAGACAAGTTAACGAAAAAACTTGTTACCCTTCTTGCTTTGTGTACTGCGCATCGCGTGCAGACACTCTCTGTCATTAAAATAGATAATATTATTCTTTCGCAAAATCAAATCGTAATCACCATTTCAGATCTCATTAAAACATCGGCAGTAGGCCGCGAACAACCGACCCTACTGTTACCTTATTTCACCGATAAGCCTAACATATGCCCCGCTAAATGTTTAAAAGATTATTTGATGGCCACCGAAAATGTTCGGTCATCAAACGACTTACGAAATCTGCTTATAACACATAAACGGCCATATCGGCCGGCCACGACGCAAACTATTAGTCGTTGGATAAAGGATGTGCTCAAGACGAGCGGCATCGATGTGGCGACGTTCAGCGCGCACAGCACGCGACACGCCGCCACATCGAGCGCGCGCGCTGCCGGTGTTTCTGTAGAGACTATCCGTAAAACAGCCGGCTGGACACAAACTTCACAATGTTTCGCTAAGCATTATAATCGTTCGATTATTGTTGATAGTTTCGCAAGGTCTATTATTGATTCTAGATCCGAAACGTAAAAGAAGTAGGTACTTACCTAATTTGTAAGGATGATGTAAGTCTTAATTTATTGATCATAATAATGTTTATTATTTTTACTAGAATAGTAAATAATATTTTTGTTATGGTTTTGTTATGGTATTATTTAATAAACACACTAAGATTTATGTATGTTTTTATCTTCAATACCAAAAACTTTAGCGAATACAGCTAGGCTCTGAACATCTACCTGGTAAACCTATATCGAGAATGGAGCTAAGAAATATAATATATGATCAAACGAACTTCACAAGCGAAGTTCGATCATTATTATATGAGTAGCTCCATTCGAAGATATAGGAACCCACCCACCACAATCCCTGACAAGTTTTTGGATAAGCTCTAAAAGGAATGAGTTAGTCAGAGCGCGTCAATAGGGAAGTGGATATCACTTGGAATTTTGAGTCGATTTTTTCGATTAATCGATTAAATCTAAACAAAGTGCGACGCTACCTAGTAGGTTTAGGAAACTACCTGGTAAACCTATATCTTCGAATGGAGCTACTCATATAATAATGATCGAACTTCGCTTGTGAAGTTCGTTTGATCATATATTATAATCGTGAAATGTTGCATAGAAAGTTGTAATTTCAAAGAATAGTCACAGCAAATAACTGACGCAGACATATATACTTATTCGAATTCCAGACTATTAGTACATGTGACTGAAAACAGAAACAAAACTTTGCTTAAACTTGATAGTGTCCCAAACAAAGTTTCAAGTAGTTTTAATTTAGTGAAGTGACTTCATCAAACATACACTGGCTAAAAACTTGAGTTTTAATTCTTATCACATTACCGAAAATAAATGCAAATAATCATCCAATAGATCATTGCACTTCATAAATACGCCAAATGATAAAACATGATATCAAAGAACACCATACGCTACGTCGCATTGCGCGAGTCTTGCATAACACAATTACGTAAAGCACGACAGACATGCATCCGTTACTTGAAACAACAACTAGGTTAAGTTTATTAATAGGCACATCTTCGTTAATTCAAAAGAAATAACTTCACTATCATTGGTTATTAGAACACTGTTATGTGATAACAAAACATCCAATAAACTTACAACTATTGCGAATAATAGAGATAATCTTAAAGATCTGCCAATATCTAGCAAACAAAGAGATTAAAAATGCAAATCCTCCACATTTATAAAAGGTTAACATCTCAAAGATAGAGTTTAGAGACATAATCTAATGCACAAGGACGATGGCCGTTTAAGGTTTGACAACTGTGCCGAACTTGTTTTGCAATTCATTTCGAAACTGGGAATTCTCAGGCCGTGTTAAATCATTTAGCAGGATGTATGTTGCTGTACAACTCAAACTCTTGGAGACATCCTGTTGAAGATGTAACCCAATGTTGTGGTGTTGTCTGTGTAATTTTATTTCTTTCATAAGTTTGAGTTCATAATACTTACCCAAAAATGATTGGTTTCTTTTCATAGAACTACGTACTTTAAGATTTAAGGCCACAAAAATGGAAACATCAGATTTTATTGATTGCTGGCATCGAAATCGAATTGTTGGTATCCAATGTTTAAATGTAGGTCACAGAAATAAAGATACGTAAACTGAACTACTTACTGTCTCAATGCAAGTTACAGGAGACTTATAACGTATCTATCTTACTATACCATACGTATAATAATAACAACTGCAATTTATTTTACTACTTTCAGATCCAACGAATCCATTTACTTTCGCAATTTTAGTTGACTTTCAAAAAGATCTCAATTCATGTATCTGTATCTGGGTTGACTTAATTTACTCTGTTTTCTGTAACTCCTATGGACGTAACTTATACACATGCGTTCCAATTTTAATGGCAACCGCCTTTACTTCCGCGAATACCTTAAAAAAAAACGGTCCAGTTTGGAAAGTGTCGTTCAGTGCACCCTACTCTTGTTTCCGCCGAGGCGCCTGCACGGCCGCTGCGATCGAATCTGATGTAACGGAAATTATATAAACATCCATAATATTTTCAACTATATTAATCAAGGTGTTAACATGACTTAGTAAATGAACAGTAGTTTTTGTCTGTAATTCTGTTGATGACTTAATCAAATGTACAACTGTCTATTACTTTTCGCGACCTACTATGAGCAAGAATACGATACTAAGTTATTCGTTGTTTAGCTGCAAGTGCAGTTAGCCATTATGAGGCTGGAGGTTCTTTCTCTACAGGTATTCTTAATAGAAAACCGTTTTAAAAGTATCTATGGTGAAGAAGCACCTTATGAAATGTAACTTGCAAAACATTTGGTTAACAACATCTTGAATGCTCCCCTGATGAAATATACCAACCGCTATATTTCATAAGGCCAGCATAATTTAGTATTTTAATTGCTCAATCTCCCAGTACCTAATGGCAACAATTATTTCTGTAATCATATGCATTCACTCTTTCAGAAGAAGATAATGATTTCTAAATCTTAGAGTTCTTGACATAAATAGGTACTTAACTTGGCTTATATGAATTTCAGCATTTGCTTCTTACACTGTCTACATAAAGTCTATTGTTTGGTTTTACTCTGCTAAGACGTAACACTATCTCAATTCAATAACGTAACGAATTACGATTCAAAACATCGAACAACAATAAAAATAAACGCACAATTTCTTAACCAACTAGAACTAAACCAATTTTCACTTTCATCAAAACGAAAGAATTGGTTTTATTTTAGAAACGTTTCACGTAACGAACTTGAAAGAAATAAAGCTAGAATAGTTATCTATCACGATAAATGTACGCGATACTAATTCTGTAGATCTCAGACCTGCATCTTCCCCAAGATATCTATATAGCTAGCACTTCCTTTAACCATATCCAAGGCCTCCAGGGTGCATTAAAAGTTCACTAAGCAGGACCATTAAAAAAAGTCATCCACATAAGATAATCATTCCATTAAATTCTAATTTTAATAGATTAAGATCGAATGCATCTATATTGTCATCTCTCCTACACAATCAACCTCCATCGGCTTCATAACTATTAATGACCTCCTCTCACCTATTCCAGGTACTGATGATGAACTGATCAGCAATGGGCGTGATATCGGTAGCGTCAGCTGCCGCTAAGTCGGCTCTCACGATCGCCGGCCTGAGCAAGCTGTCATTCATCCCGGCAATGCTGGCAGCCATGGCGTACTTCAACTATGAACTTCTCGACCCGGAACAGAGACCTTTCAACCAGAAGTACCTTCGAGAGAAATACGACTTCATCATTGTTGGAGGAGGTTCTGCGGGATCCGTTCTAGCTAATAGATTATCTGAGGTTGAAGGCTGGAATGTTCTGTTGCTAGAAGCGGGCGGACACGAAACAGATATAAGCGATGTTCCATTACTGTCATTGTACTTGCATAAGAGCAAATTAGACTGGAAGTATCGGTAAGTGTTGACTTTCTTTAAGCAATAATATTGGTAGTTTGTTCACAGTTTTGAATAGAGGACGCAACCTATTGAAGATTGTTTGATTAGATAAGTTGTTCCTTAGCATATTGCAATAATGTTAATGTCACATTTCAGATCATAACATTTGCATGGGGTTTGTTAACTTTTCCCGATGTTTTCTAAACTCGATCCTGATATCAGCAGTTTCTTTCACATCATCACTTTCATTATATTTTATGGCACCGGCCTTATCTATTATATAGCTTTAGATGATTAAAATTAGCGTTAAGTATTTAAGCACAGAAAAATTAATAGACCCCAAGCTCCAAAATCAGAATAAAAAGAATATCAAACAGGATGTCTCAAAAGTTCGAAAAATACTTGAGTATTGGACATATCAAGATCTTCACCCGCATAAATAGGAACATTCCACGATCTTCCATTTATTATTCTTCCAAATTACTTTCCAGAACCCAACCTCAGGACACAGCCTGCCAAGCCATGATCGACAAACGGTGCAGCTGGACCAAAGGCAAGGTCCTCGGAGGATCCTCAGTACTGAACACCATGCTCTATATCCGCGGGAACAAGCGTGACTTCGACCAATGGGAGTCGAACGGGAACCCCGGCTGGGGTTACGAAGATATCCTGCCGTATTTCAAGAAGTCACAGGACCAACGAAATCCTTACTTGGCAAGGGATAAAAGACACCATGCAACAGGTAAAAAATAATAACTGCGGTGCAAAAATCAACGGAACTCTACTGCACCGTTCTACCCTGAATGTAGGTGATGCAAATGACAGAGGTGGATAGAGCTTTATCAGCTGCACCAACAAGGGTACCCAAAAATTAGAAGATAATAATATTATTATAATCAAAGTTTGTGATCATAAATGACTGAAAACTTTGACTAAAAATCAAATCAAGACCTCGGATTTTCTAATGTATACAATATGTTAAAAAAACCCTGTCCGAGCCGAAACCGGTACGTAGGTTTCCCAATCACATGACCAAATAAAATAAAAATAAAAAAATATTCATGATAGTAAAAATATTAATGACAATTTAAAATGCCAATTTTTTTTACCTTTTTCCCTCAAAATGTAGCAAATTTTAAAAATATGACAACACCGTTACCGGAAGTAATTAAGTTAGATCGTGTGGTGACGTCATATTTTTTTTTAATGTAAAACGCTTATTTGTTTTCCAAAAAAATATGAGAGGCCTTTGCCCAGCAGTGGGACACTTACGGCCGAATACTCAAAGGCTACTTAAATATTTAAGTCCCACTTAGCAGTTTAAGACGTCGTTAACTGTCATTTTTTGTATGGCGCGTCAAAGTTAAGCAGCTCTCAAATTTAAGTTGCATACGAGTATTCGGCCGTTACTATGCTAAAAAATATAAAAAAAAAAATAAAAAAAAAAATATATACTAAAATAGAATCTAATCTCGATACACAAACGTTTTCGGGTCGGACAGGGTTTTCTTAACATGTTGTATAGTATTATTGCTTTTGTTTCAACATTCTGCAACATTGGCTCTGCAATTCATTATTAGATTTTTTTTCAGAATCCATTGCAATTCCGCTAAATTTCTGTAAAATAGTCACACATTCGACGCCATTCTTACCGTTTCATGGAAATTTTTCCGATTCTGCTGGAGGGTCGGAAAAATGAATTGCTTTTACAGAATTGCTGCAATGTTGCATAGTGTCACTATTAGACCCCATAGTGTATAATTTAAAACTGAGTTTCCCAATAGCTTACAAAAATATTTGTCAACTACGCTATAAATATTAATCACATAATCATTTTCTAATCACAGGTGGATACCTGACCGTACAAGATTCGCCTTACAACACTCCGATAGGAGCCGCATTTCTACAAGCCGGCGAAGAGATGGGATACGACATAGTCGACGTAAACGGGGCTCAACAAACCGGTTACGCTTGGTACCAGTTCACGATAAGGAGGGGAACTAGGTGTTCCGCGGCGAAAGCATTCCTGAGGCCGGTCCGGTTGCGACAGAACCTTCACATTGCCCTTTTCTCACACGTCACCAAAGTACTCATTGATAAGGATAAGAAAAGAGCTTACGGGGTCGAGTTCCTTAGATATGGTACGAAGCAAGTAGTATATGCTTCGAAGGAGGTTATTCTAGCAGCCGGTGCGATAGCGTCACCTCAACTTCTGATGCTATCCGGTGTAGGACCAGCGAAACACTTGAACGAAGTCGGAATCGATGTGATCCGTGATTCTCCCGGTGTTGGGAGAAACCTTCAGGATCACATTGCAATTGGTGGTATTGTATTCCGCGTAGACTATCCGGTCAGTTTAGTTATGAATCGACTCGTCAACATCAATTCTGCTCTTCGGTACGCTGTAACCGAAAACGGGCCATTAACTTCGAGTATTGGTTTGGAAGTTGTTGCTTTCATAAACACGAAGTACGCTAATTCTTCTGATGACTGGCCTGATATTGAGTTCATGATGACGTCAGCGTCCACTCCATCTGACGGAGGTACACAAGTAAAAAAAGCTCACAGCCTGACAGATGAATTTTATAATGAAGTGTTCTCAGAAATAACAAACACGGATGTATTCGGTATCTTTCCTATGATGCTTCGGCCGAAAAGTCGAGGATTCGTTAAATTGAGGTCCAAAGATCCATTGGACTATCCGATAATGGTACACAATTATTTGACTCATCCTGATGACGTGGGGGTTTTGAGGGAGGGTGTGAAAGCAGCTGTCGCCGTGGGAGAGACGACTGCAATGAAGCGATTAGGAGCTAGATTTCACAGCAAGCCGGTGCCTAACTGCAAGCATCTTCCTTTATTCACAGACGAATACTGGGATTGTTATATCCGTCAGTACACGATGACAATCTACCACTTATCTTGTACAGCAAAGATGGGGCCTTCGAGTGACCCTATGGCTGTTGTTGATCCTCAATTGCGAGTTTATGGAGTCGAAGGTTTAAGGGTTATCGACGCTAGTATAATGCCGACCATCACTAATGGCAACATCAACGCTCCAGTCATGATGATCGCAGAGAAGGGCGCTGATATGATCAAGGCTGAGTGGTTGAAACCCATAAATAAGAGAAGTAGAAGATCTCTGAAATGTTCCAGATTAGAACAATTAGGATTTAGTGATAGATTAAAGTTTTGTAGGACTGAGAGATGATGTTCGAGATAATAGTTATAAGTTCTAAGCCATATTTTAGATTTAAATAGTACAATGAAGTATACCAAATGGGAGCTAAGTAGGGATGAGCAAGGCACACTAATTAGGACAACATAACCCCAGAAGAGTTGTAGTCATATGGACCTCTGTAGTTGAAGTTACCGTTGTAAGTTCTAGTCTTAATAAGAATAACTATTAATAGTATTTAATCCATTAAATATCACAGTGACATACATCACAAATTCACAGCTTGTAATATTTCTACATTGAACGTTTTGTTACTGATACAAAATTACTTGAATTATGTAAAGTTATTTTAATTATTTCATTATGCCGACAGCAAGCGGACTGCGCAGTCGGTCAGCAGTCGGTCAGCAGTCGGTATGCAGTTATATCAACTGCACCAAAACTGCATCCAAACTGCAATTTTTCAGCCGGCTTGCAGCTAGTTTGAATAGATCTTACATTATCAACATTACATTACATTATCTTATCAATAAATAATTAAGTGACTTTTGTGCTTTTATTTTAATGTAAACTTAAAATAATTTTTAAGGTCCTGTAAATAAAACCTACTTTTTTATTTTTACCGTCCTATTTCTCTTGCAACAATGAAACAAACTATCCCAGGGTAACGTGTTAAACAATTCCACAATTGTTTCGCTAGCAAGTAGGTACCAATTATTATGATGCTGACTTTTTTCTCAATTACATCCCTCACGTTATTACTTAAGAACTAAGTTGATAAAGAGTCTGTAACTCACATAATATTAGGAGCTTCTTGCGTTATCTGACAACATCGCGCAATCATTATAATATAGGTAATTACTATTCGGCGGTTGCTACTTTTTTAACTTTGCGCTTTCTGCGTAGCCAACGCCATCTAGCAATGGAGATGTATATTAAGTAATCGAGTTGCCGATCGAAGAATTCTGACCAATAACAATGCTGTATTTTGTAATATTTCACTGTATAAAAGACAGATGGCGCGAACTTATACAAATCAAATATACTTAATGAAGATCGTGCAAAAATTTAAATATCAGGACCTGTAGAGACAGAAAGGGGAACTGCGCAGCAGTGGAACATTTCATAGGTTTAAAAAAAAATAGTTATTGAATATATTGTAAATTGCACAAAATATTTGTGATTGATGATCCTCATGAAATAACAATAAATTCGAAGGACACCTCATAAATGAAACAGTTTTCGACATAGACAGCGTTGAACCTTCGACCATCAAAGCGTTGAACTAATAGGGAAGAAAAATTACTGATACGTCGCTCTAATCACGCGGAAGACATATAATTATAGGTTATATAAAATCATCATAATTTATAGGCGTCTACTTTGTATAAATATTTCTCATCAAACTCCATCCATAAATATTATGTATTGGAAACAGGAAACTTGCAAGAACCATAAAATTTTGTAATGAATAAGTAATAGACTTAGTAGTCTGATAAATACAGAATAATGATACGTAATGATAGTTGAGAATGCGATGTTTTCAAATATACATCATTATTAGCATAGCCATTAGAAACAAAAATAGAATAGTTATTATGATACAGATACATTGCAAATATGGCGTTAGGTAATTAAAGATAGATACTAAGGTAAGTTTTTATATGTACATAAGGCGGCCTTCGCGCAAGCTTCGATCTTTTCGGAGATGATATTAATGTAGGTACTATGTATCCTGTAAATGCCAACAAGGTGGAAGGCGACAGTATTTTAAGCATCGCATTGTATGTTGCGCGAATAAGAATCAAAAACACAAATTGCTTTAAGATCAAATGCTTGGCGACAAGGTTCACCACCTGTCACGTTGGGTTCTGACTATCTGGTGAAACGTGGGCTTTGAGTTGGTTAATACCTCCACAATGTGGTGGTGTATGGCCACTCAAGCCTCTGACTACCCCCGAATGGGGATAAAAGTCGTGACGTTATATTTTTTTTTTTCTTTTTATCAAATGCTTGGCTCTCTCACAACCTAATAATCTCAAAATCAATAATTTCGGCATTTTATATACCATCCATTGCTGTGGACCTATTACACATTACGGAAAACTTTCAATAACAACACAGTAATGTAGTATGTAATGTTACAACTTTCGTGGTATCCACACAGATTACCTAATCCCCAGCTGAACAATGGAGGCATCGGTGCTGTGTCATCGTGACTGCGGCTCCGGTAATGTTATGAGGACGGTTACATCACACTGATTCCCATTATATGTTCGCACTTATGTGCCAAATTTAGTTTATAACAATACGGACTTTAGAACTAAATAAAAACGAACTTGGCCGGGCAATCATATTTTTAATTTTTTATTTTTATTTTATGCATTTTAGTGACAGCAGCCTAAAATGAAAAGTTTATTTTGCATGTACACCCTACCTTTGTTAAATTATGCCTATAAATTCTACAGTTTTGGAATGTGTTCATCAAGGCCTTCAATTTGATACCCATATTGTAATAATAGAAGAAAAAAAAATTTTTTCACATTAAAAAATTGAGCCATAATGCCGCCATATTAATTTTTTCAAAAATAATATACCCAGTGTTACCCGGAATGATCTAAGGATTCTAACGATTTACGGCATTTATAAGTTATGGTGGAATAAAGAATCTCACATACATACATACATACATGAACCCTAAACACATATACACTCCTTTTTTTGGGCAGTCGTGTAACAAGCTATGAAAATAGTCTTCTTCTTCTTATTTAAGTGTCTAAGTACTGTCGGTGTAACTGATAAAGCTCCTTCAATCTTTCTCTATTTAAGGCATACTTTCACTTACTTATATGACATGACACCGACCTTCTCTTTAAGACGATACAAGAAAAAAATGAATTTTAGTTTCGGGGTGTGGCTGGCGTCGCGTGAGCTGCCGAAGGATATATCCCTCTCGCTTAGCTAGGACAGAACAGCTATGGAGTAGACTATGTATAGTTATTTTTTGAAGGAACAATATTGTTTAATTCGTACAATTAAAATAATATGTCCCAGTGCACCTTTTAAAATAGATGAAATGGATGAAAATATTCAAATATATTTTTTTCGTTTTATATGGGATTTTTATGTCGAGT
Organism: Drymonia ruficornis; assembly: GCA_947859195.1. Classification (NCBI taxonomy): domain Eukaryota; kingdom Metazoa; phylum Arthropoda; class Insecta; order Lepidoptera; family Notodontidae; genus Drymonia; species Drymonia ruficornis. The sequence continues at coordinate 3,993,108 of OX401924.1, read as the reverse complement.
GTATTTGAAAAAAATAATTTAATTTCTATGTTGTTTTTATTGCTGAAGACAAAGTAAGTCAAAAGAAGACAAACGATACCTACAATATGCTGATAGATACGTATAACAATACTTCGATCGTATAATAGCCTATAACCAGCGGACGATCCAGACGCGTCCAACGATATCTCATTAGTCAAATTATTATGATATAAAAATAGTTTGGACGTTATACGGGAGCAGATGAACATACATACATATCGGTCAAAATCATAACCCTCCGCCCACCGTAGTCGGGTAAAAATGTACATACTCTGTGTCAGTGACTGACTGCCGGATATGAGTATCTTTTTCATGTTTCGTAGGCTAAGGAATACTTTGGTACTTAACTTCGATGCCGATCATGAAGTCATCAGCGGTGTCATAATATTTTTTTTTACCATATTTAATTTATGTTTTAATTTAATTTTCAGTTTTTATTAATTTTATTGATTTAACCATGCATTTATTTTTTGTTTATCTTTTTATCTTTATTTTTTTATCTATCAAAATCACCCTTAGACTGGTTACCGCCACAGGTGACAAGAGGGCTGGCTCTTTCCTTGCTCAAAAAATTCGCTTGACAACAGGAACAGCTTGAATACAGGGAGGACATGCAGCCAGTATCCCACGCGGACGGTATTTGTTTAATTAGGGGTAGGTTTTTATTTTATTGTATTTTATTTTAATTTATGTTATATTATATTGTATTTTAATGATAAAACATGAAAAATTAAAAAAAATCACTAAAAAGCCTGAAATAATATTTCTATTACCTACCACCTCTGCCTACCCCTTCGGGAAAACCGGACGTGATGGTGTGTTATCGAGTATTTGGGGTGGGTGCCAATCTATCTTCTTACTTTTATAGTAGGTAGACTTGGCATACCAAGATTGGCACCGACTCCAAATACTCGATAACACACCATCACGTCCGGTTTTCCCGAAGGGGTAGGCAGAGGTGGTAGGTAATAGAAATATTATTTCAGGCTTTTTAGTGATCCAGGTTTTTTTGAAGTCGGTTTGTTTTTTTTTATAAAAATAATTTTATTTCACGATTTTTAGTGGCGCCATACCAATGAACATTTTGGCATTTTGAACCATATGAAGTAAGCCCAACAAAAGGTAACTGCTGTAAATCTTTGAGAAATTCCCTCGACTGTCTATGGTCTCCATCATTAGACCTGTAATGGCACTTATAACCCATATGGGTGTAAAGTTCTCTCCAATACAAATTAATCAAGCCCAAACACCAGGTAATTGCTGTAAATCGTTGAGGAGTTCTCTCGGCTGTCTTTTGACTCCATCATCAGACCCTTAATGACAGTCACAACCCATCTAGGTGTAAAGTTCTCATCAATACTAATTAATCAAGCCCAAACACAAGGTAGCTTCTGTAAAATGTTGAGGAGTTCCCTTGACTGTCCCTCGTCTTCATCATCAGTCCCCTAATGACAGTCACAACCCATCTAGGTGTAAAGTTCTCATCAATACAAATTAATCAAGCCCAAACACAAGGTAGCTACTGTAAAACGTTGAGGAGTTCACTTGACTGTCCTTCGTCTTCATCATCAGACCCCTAATGACAGTCACAACCCATCTAGGTGTAAAGCTCTCATCAATACAAATTAATCAAGCCCAAACACCAGGTAATTGTTGTAAATCGTTGAGGAGTTCCCTCGACTGTCTTTCGGCTCCATCATCAGATCGACTCCAGACCTTCATAAAATAGTAGTGCTTTAAAATACTTAATGAAAAAAATTACAAACGCACTAGTCGCTCCTACGATTTTCGAAGGTTCCCCTCGATTTCTCTGGGATGCCATCATCAGATCCTGGTTTCCTTATCATGGTACCACCGCTGGGATATCTCCTTACCAACAAAAAAAGAATCATCAAAATCGGTTCATAAACAACGAAGTTATCCGCGAACACACATAAAAAAAAAATATATACGGTCGAATTGAGAAACCTCCTCCTTTTTGAAGTCGGTTTAAAAATAAATATATATATTTTTTTTTAATTTAATTTTACTTTTATTTATTGTTTTATATTTATTGTGAAATTATAATAATTTTAATAATCAATATTGGACTATGTCTGAAACAAAAACATTGAATTGAATAATTTAAAAAATACAAAAATTATCACATTAACTCGTTAAATCACGGTTTACACCCGCTAGAACGAAAAAGATCCTAACATGGTAGGTAGGACCTGAGGGTTGGCCAGTTAATTACTTAAAATACACTATATTTATTTCAAGAAAACATTCATGAGATCTGAAGGCGTCGGACTCGCACATAAAGGGTTCCGTACCACCGTAGAATAAACACATCAAAAATATCAAGTTTGAGACTTGATATTTATTTTTAAATGTTATTATATTTTTAGTATTTGTTCTGCACCGGCAACAGAAATACACATTCAGTGAAAATTTCAACTCTCTACCTGTTACGGTTCGTGAGATACAGCCCGCGCTGACAGACGGACAGACAGACAGACGGACAGCGTAGGCCTAGTAATAGGGTCCCGTTAGCACCCTTTGGAACCCTAAAAAGTAGCCTATGTTCTCCGCCAAGACCCAGTCTATCTCCATACCAAAATTCATCAACATTGGTTCAGCGGTTTAGCCGTGAAAAGGTAACAGACAGACTTACTTTCGTTTATAATATAATAGATTGAATAGGACGGACAAACATTTTCCTATCCATATCTGTAATGTTATTTTTTACGATAATTTATTGATGTATGATATATTTATTACTTGCCCATCCATACCTACAACAAACGCAATAAAGCGACTCCATTGTTTTGACAAGCAATGTATTCCCACTGTCGGCCCAAGACCATGCTGCAAGTATATAACAGTAAGCGAAATAGGGAGTTTTTACAGAAATGACACGAATAACTATGAAATGACAAGAGATGACACAAAATGACAAGAGATGACACAAAATGACAAGAGATGAAAAGAAATTACACAAGACAAGGAAAAGCAAACGAAAATCACGCTGCAGTGCAGGTCATAGGTTCGATTCCTGCCCAGGACATGCAGTTGTGTGCATGAACATGTCCGCATGTCCCGAGTCTAGGTGTAATTAAGTGTATATTTCGTTTGTATTTACAAACAAAAAGTAGTATATGTAGTAATATCAGTTATCTGGTTTCCATAGTACAAGCTCTGCTTAGTTTGGGATCAGGTAGTCATGTGTAAAAGAATTTCCAAGGATATTTATTTATTTATCATAGGCGTCGGCGGACTGTAAATACTGTACTGTACCTGTAATGTGGCACGACCGTAATATTTTTTCGTAATATTTTTTAAAAAATCCTTCACAGGTCCGACGTCGAACAAGTCCGAGCGGACACTGACAATACAAAGTTAGAGAGAGACATGGTTAGTTCAAGTACTTAAAATGTGAGATGGCGATATTGTGCGCGCGCTCGGAAATAAACAACGTAAGCGCCAAACCACATTTTCTTGAATTAAAAAAAAACTACTTCATGAATTAAAATATGGTTGAAGGGTAGTTTAGATATCATTATTTGCTATGTTTTAGAAATAATTTCGTGATCTAAATCGTAAAAACATCGTGGTAGCAAGGAAAATTGTAAATAATTAGAGCTCATTTCATAATTTTTTTTTATCGAGAAAATTTCGTCAAATCGTGATTTGGATTTAAAGATACTCAAGATAATATAGTCAAAAATCATACATCTAAATATAAGATTCCTAGTCCACATACTTACTTAAAGAAAAAGTAGAATAGAAAATCAACCAAATTTCGAACCCTCGTCTTAATCTAGCTCATATAGCTTATTCATAGTCTTCTTTTCTTTCCTTCTAAGAATTTTTTTTTTTGTAAAATCGGTGTTATGTATACATTTTTTGAGGAACATATAACTTGCAGACCAAAAAATATAATGTTAAACTAGGATTAGACATTGACCGCCGAATATTTAATCGCAGTAAAAATTTTAGAGTAAAGCTGCCAAATTTTTTACGGGACATAGAAAAGATGTTTGATACTAACGTCTCAGAGAGCTAAAGTAGGGCTCCAGTATTCAGTGGTTAAGATAGAGTACACGTATATAATCTCATTTTTAATCATGAATTAAGTTCCCAAAACGATTCAATACATTGAATAACTAAAGGTGCAACATAAGTTATTACAGATGACTCATTCACTGAAAAGAAAGACGTAATCACAGGTCTGCCATTTAAGTCAAAGTGTGTCACTGTAAGCTTGGATAATAAGAACCTAGTTTGAAAAGCACAATCAGTTCTTTTTCTACTAACCAATTCAATGCTAGTACTATTATCTATTCTGTGACAATACTCAATACCAATTGCCCAAGCAAGACCCATTCAGAAATGAACTCATATAACGATGACTATGTATTTTATTAATCAGACGATTTGCTGAGCTTCGAAGTTTAAGTTGTTAAAGTTGCAAGTCAAAATGGAAATACCGTGCGCTTTGTATTGTTGCCTCGTACGGCCTGACCTGACAGGTTGGCTAGGAAGCATTAGAGTGTCAGATATTAACATCTTGCATATAGGGTACATGTACATGTTCTACATCGAAACCAGTATTTTATTGTTCAAAACTCGCTGTGTCATTGAAAAATATTCTGCCATGCGTTTCGTGCTGGTGCTTTGGAGGGCACATTGCAAGCTTATCATAGCATTTCTACAAATCGCTACGCTTAAATGTATGGAAATGACATTACAAGTCGATAAGTAGATCACGTGACTTATGTCATTTCCATACATGAAGCATAGCGATTTGTAAAAACGAATGACTTGAATAGACGAAGTAACTTGGCACAGTTTCTAACCGTCAGAAGCCTGAAAAGATTTGAAAGCCAGGACAATAAGTAATCCGGGAATTATCGGTAGTGGCACCAGCGGGGTCTTGGAGGGCAGACAGTAGTAGCTTCGTGCAGATTAAGTTAACAAGCTAGTGTAGTGACTAAGCTTTATCATTGTCAGAGATAGTGCACACATAGTATCCCTACTCAGACCTGGTACTTTAAGATGCTTCCTTACCGGGAGCATTCGCCTGTAATGTAGCATTACAGAGTCGAGCATTACATAAGAGAGGAAGGCGAACCGAACATTGCAGTGCGCAATTTTGATACAACTTGTAACATCAATGCGTTACATTACAAGCGAATGCTCGTCAGTCAGGAAGGCAGTATTGTAACGTAATGCTCATACAAGCGAATGCTCGTCAGTCAGGGAGGCAGTATTGTAACGTAATGCTCAAAATCGAATCGGAAATGTTACATTACAGGCGAATGCTCTCGGTGTGGGAGCACCTTTAGAAGTAAGGAATTCCTTCAGTCTTACTTTGCCTCGCTGGTAAGCTATTGTGGTGCATGTTAACTGTACAAACACAAGTTTTATTATTAGGCAAAAGATGTGATGTAATAATGCTTTTCGTTTTATCGTCACGATCAACGAATAACTGGACATTATAATTTGAGATTAAAGCGCCGTTATGATGCGTTTGTAAGCCTTATTTATTACAACTATAAGCTGCATGTTCAGTATATTTTATTGTTGTATCTATAAATTGACGAAATTCTCGTTGAAATGGGATGGTGGCATAACTATACACAAGTGTCTTACTTTTGAAAAAGTGTGCAAAAAAGTATGACATCACTGGATTTAAGATATGAGTTAACAGGGCCCTAAATCGCTTAGCCATTGTCATTACCGACTGGCTGTTCGGCCTCTGATTGGTCGGTCAGAATCAACCAACCAATCAGAGGGTCGATCACTATAGCAAAATGCCACAGTGGCGCCACAATGGTTAAGCTTAGGGCCCAGGTTAGTTGGAAATAACGTATCATTTACTTCAGTATCAAGAAGAAGTTGATACCAATAACAAAAATACAATAACTATAGCAATAAGTACAAACTTAATTAGAAACACATACAAAGTTATTAGTACGAGAATGTGCGCAACCTCATTAAACGATAATATAATAAACATAATGAACAGCACAATACGGAAGTGATCTCGGCATGATAGATATCCCAGCAGACCTCTGCGCATTACGTGTACCAACAACAAGGAACTCAAAGAACCAGTCAATGATCCCGACATAGATACTGGAAAGCGACGACCGAGGATCCAAGAACCTGGTTTCAAAGCGTATATCTTTAGGTACTCCAAAAATCATGATATTATAAGCTATACATAGACTAATAGTCACAAGGGCCAGACGAATCTTTACTTAGCTCTAGCGTGTATTGCTTTCGATAGCTCTTGAACAATTAATTTGGAAGTCTTGAAATTGGCTGATCCCTGCTAATCCTTGGGATCGCTCATAACAACCCAGCTTTACAGTCTCCAACTATAGCCGGTAAGTAAATATGAGCGTCGGCAAGCGGATAAGATTTACTTTCACTCATCGCAGCCAGGCCTTCGCCCGCGCATATATTCTTGTAACGTTACCGTACCCCGTAAGATGAAAAAGATGTATTTACCTGGAAAAAGAAACATGAATAATTAGTATTTTATGTCAAAATTCACGTAATCATTCAATAAATCATTTTCGGTCTTAAATTCGAATAGAGGATTATAATAATAATAATAATATCCTGGGACATGTTTGACACACGGCTACCTGATCCCAAACTAAGCAGAGCTTGTACTATGGAAACCAGATAACTGATATTACTACATATACTACTTTTTTATTTGTAAATACATACTTAATATACATATACACCCAGACTCCGGACATACAGACATGTTCATGCACACAAATGCATGTCACGGGTAGGAATCGAACCTACGACCTGCAGCGTGAATGTCGCCTCCGCACCAACCACGCTAACGGACCCGGGCCGTTATTAATGATCACATGCAACGATGTTCTTTTGACTTCCGTCCGGAAGCCAACTAGTCTTATACTACATAGATGTTCCTCTAGCCAAATAGATTGGTCTACAAGCGTTTTCACAAATGTATGGAATTGACAGTCACGTGACGTACCTATATAGACGCTTATAGACAACTGTCATTTTCATACATGTATCCACAAATGTATGGAAAGTTATTATGGATTTAAATTGGCTTTAAAAATCAGTTTTGTTACTAGAAATGGTTTGTAAGACCATTCTAAATCTATAAATTTAGCAGTTAAAGCGTAACAATTTGTAGAAACACTTGTAGACAAATCTATTTGGATAGAGGTGTTGATTTCCAGATGAAAGGAGCAGAGATATGCGAAGAAATAAGATACACTGGCGATTGATAGTATTTTGCTAAGCTCCATCTCTTTTAATTGGAGGCCAAATCCAGCTGCACGCATCTTGAAGTGTTCTAACTGACAAATATTTCAACAATGATGGACGCACCTCATTCATATTAATTAAAAGATCGATTGCAATAAATTACGTGTTGATTGGCTTTTGTCACGCGAAAAAATATGAGGCAAGTGAATAATAAAATCGAGTTAAGTAAAGTTTTACTTCATAATTGAAAATTTTGTGAAACCAATTAGTAAATGTTCGTAGCTGCGTCTACATTAGGCGCATGCCTCGCCCGAGCACTCCCGTTTTGACGTCAAAACGCATGTTATGACATTATGTCATAACATGAGTGCTCGGGCGAGACTCGCAAGGCATCTGGATGCACTTATGGACATATTAATAAGTATCACATAATGGCTAGATACGGCTCATACATCCTATATTTGAACAGAGTTGAGCATCTTAAAAATTTAAATTATAACAAATACATGAGTTAAAGTAATAAATAAAAACTTTTTTTAAAACAGATTAAAAATGTACCTAGTTGTTTCTTAATACAGTGTTATCTTGTTAAATCGACGTATGAATCATATGTAGACTCATTACGGACGTTGCGTAAGTCATTTTAGGAAATTAAGCAACGTGATAATACCCGCAATTATAATTTTACACGTAATAATCATCTTGGCAGTTTCGCGAAGAATCATAGCTTCGGAAGTCTGTGCCATATGTATTTATTTAATAAGATGCCGTCGCGGTGATAGAACCTGCACTTGCCAATTGAATTTGCACCATGACAATATAATAATTGATTTTAAATTCAATTGTTAGTCCGTTTTTCAATAGACAATAAATTTTAAGAGTATGACTACAGCCGCTGTTTGCACGCAACGACACGTCTGACGATATGCATCTGGTTTGTTCGCTTATGTACGTACACACGATAAAGATCAGTTTCATATAAATTACAGCACTTTCTATTTGGCTCCCTGTTTATAAAGGAAATGTTATAAGCTAACAGCCTACAAAAAAAAAATGAGTTGGTAATGATTACTGTCTGAAAAGTTGAGTCCAATTCATTCACTACAGTCGAATATGTATGAAAATGACATAAGCTGTCGAAAAGTAAATCAGATGACGCACCTCTTTACCATACATGAATTAAACATAGATTCTTAAACTGTTGTAAGAATGTAAAGTCTACAAATCATTACGTTAAAATGTATGGGAATGACATGAGCTGTCGATGAAAATATTTTTTGTCAATCCCATACAATTTAGTGTAATGATTTGTAGAAAATATTAATACCATAGTTAATCCTTCATCAGGATTTAAGCTCACCAGTCCATTAGGTAGTTTGCTGTTATTATCCTCAAAATGTAACATACTTTACAGATTTTATGAAACTCTTCAGACTTTTACGTCAGCTCTTTGACTTTAATGATAACGTTTATGAGTATTCGCGATCACTGATACACTGTAAGTGGGCTCATTAAATGATGCGATAGTAATAGGAAGTGCAGCTTCCTTGTAATAAATAATTATTAAAGTGAAAGTTTATTTGTTTTATCCTTCTTTAATTTCACACATTTATAATTACTTTGTCTATCTCTTTGTTTATTTTACGCGTAAATTTAACGTTGAGGTGCAGCTGCTTCTGAAATTAGGAAATCGACAAACAGACTCGCCTGACACTATGATAAAAGTTGGACATATTGACGAGAAATATTTTAATCCCCGAAGATTTATTTATTTGGACAAGATAAAAGAGAAGTGTCAAGTTTTAATCAGTCATCCACATAGTGGTGCCCAAACGGATCAATGAAGATTTTTAGAGCCAGTCCGTGAACTGAAACCATTTCCAAAATAACGGATGTCCCAGCTAGTGATGAGATGTTCTCGAGAACATTCTCACCCTCGGAAACTTACTCGTGACAATTTTTGAGAATCTTATATTTTGGGTGACGTTATCCTAACTTTCAATCTTAAAAACAATTAAAACCACCATACTTGCATGTTTAATGAGGTTTATGCCAAGTTTAACATGCTTCAGAAGATAAATTCTCGAAAATTCTCACGAGTAAGTTTCCGAGGGTGAGAATGTTCTCGAGAACATCCCATCACTAGTCCCAGCTGTTATTCAACAGAACGCAACGTAGCTTCTATGACTATCCTTACGGCGAGTTAGAAGCCTGACAATGCTTTAAAGCGTAGTAAGTCCCAAATATCCAGACCCGGAAAGACTAAAAGCAGATTTAAAAAGAACAAAAATTGAAAAAGGTTAGGAAGATTTATATTGGTGGAAGCGCTATAATATCTAGATCAGCAAGGTCACCAGACAGCTGCTTACAGAACGCGGCCTTGACTTCGAGAAGCAGCCGGTGCAAACTAGCCGTTGACATTTGAATTAATTAACCAATATTCATTAAGGATGCTGGTCCGCTCGCGGAGAGCTCTCCGCTAGTTGCGATGACTACTTTCATGACGACAATGGTGCTGATTCTGTTGCGAACTAAAATATCTGTATTGCTGTCCTCACATGCCATCCTTATCAGCCGATATGAGTGAGATATAAAATACATGTCTTAAGATTTGACGACAACTGAATTGCCGCCTATGATTAGAATACTATATCCGTCTACGATTGCATGGCAATTTTCTTGTGAGTACATACATATATGGAAGAGAAATAGTACAAACTGGTTTGTATACGCTACAGCTCTGAAGATTTCGTGTATGTAGGCTTCTCCAAGTCTCGTTACTGAACCCGATTCAGCTCATCTCATCGATTAGATTCAGTTCAGATTTTTCAGATTTTTCAGATTCGATTCAGTTTTGAGAGAATGGAATGTTAGCGAATTAATTTTTCAAATTCTGCAATGTTCATGATGTCATAGAATCGAGGGAATTTAAAATTTGTAGATCCCGCTCTACACATTAGAAAATTTCCTGATTTTCGACCACTGTTCACATGAGATTGCTTGAAAATCACGCGCTATTAAGTATACGTGCTACGTGCTTTATTACATTTCCTCAGCTCTTTATCCAGTAGATTACAATAATAATTGCATCCAACAATTTGTTCTTGTTTGTGCTTTCCCAACCGCGAATGCAGATTTTACAGCACTAGATAAATAAACCATACAGTCTCTAATTACCTCTCGACGTATAAATACTCATTATTGTTGAGTAATACAATTATATCGTGCGCCCATGGACCAGTTACTAAGGGGACTGCCCCTAAGCAAGTCGGCCGAGTGGTCGGCCTAGTACTAACATCGACATAAAACAAAGCGAGTAGTTAAACTTTATTATTATTTATTTATTTACCGGTAAATAGTAAAATGAAAATGAAAAAACAATGACCAAGTTTCGTTTCATACAAATATTTAATAAGGGCAACTCTTTCTTTAGTCTTTACTCTGTGCGTGCGCCTAACCGTTATCTAACTGAAGACGTTTGATAATTGTTTAACATAAAATATTCAGCAACCTTTCCAACTGCTTAACATTATTTTGTATGGTTTTAAACGATGAGTTTTGACTTGTTATCGTAAAGGCGTATTCAAAGTACCTATAGTTAATATTTAATTTGTCCCACTGCAATGCACTGGAGTGGTCTCCTAACCCTGTGACTTCTGTAGGCCAGGACAGATCCACAGCGAACCGACTTCGAAACTCGGCAGTCCCGGGGACAAGCTTAACTGCTTTGGAACCTGTAATTTTTTCTCAACCTGTGTCATCCCCACAAAAATCCATGTGGTCATCCCATTGCTGGGCCTTTCTCCACTCCTCCGTTTACGGCTACATAAGCATATACAATAAACCTGTCTGCTAAAACTACAACAAAAAAAAATGTAACAAAAAAAAATGTATTGTCACGACTTTTATCCCCATTCGGGGGTAGTCAGAGGCTTAAGTGGCCATACACCACCACATTTTGGAAGTATTAACCAACTCAAAGCCCACGTTTCACCAGATAGTCGGAACCTAACATGACAGGTGATGAACCTTGTCGCCGTGTATACAGGAACTGACTATTACCTAATCCCGAGGGATAGGTAGGTTTCCTCACGATGTTTTCCCTCACCGTCAATAAAATATCGTCAGACTAATGCTCGGGATACACAGCGACACTCGACACACGACACTCAGTGTATCTCAGTCTAGCAACACCGCTACTACAACTGTAACCAGATGTCGAGGTTGTGTACACACGCAGACACTCGAGTGTATTAGTGTAAAGTGTCGTCAAGTATACCGAGCTTTACACAATAACTGTATGGTCCCAAACAGCAATTTTTGTACTATGGGCACCACACAATGGACTGGGGGCGATCCCAGTGACAGACCAAAGTAAATTATGAAAAGGCTGTTTACGAAATTTACCTCTGAAGGGCTAGACATAAGTGGCATGAACAATAATCGAATAGAATAGAATAGACTTCACAATGTATGGAAATATCAAACGTCGCAATCAACAAAAAGTTGCTATGTAGATCACGTGACTTATGTCATTTCCATACATGAAGCGTAGCGATTTGAACGAACGCTTGTAAACGTCAGCCACTTGTCTAGCCCTTCTAGCGGGAATCCGTCCCGCAACCACTCGATGCAGTGAGCCGAGTGGCCTACGCTCGAACCATTGGGCCAAGCCGCCGTCGAAAAGTAAAACATAAATTATAATTTATGTTTTACTTTACTTTAGCAGGCTTTTTGTACCATACCAAGTTGCAAGCTACAGAACAACTATTTGGAACCAATCGTAATAACCGTTATCGTAAAATGTAAGCACCATTTGTCTGCAACTCTGCAATAATGGAAATGACGAGAACGCAATATGTTTGGTTGTTAAAAATAAACCCGGAGATACACCATTGGGTTGTGAATATTAATAATCAATCAAAATCTAAAGGTGGCGAGAGATCTAGCCAAGCCACAAATATTCCGAAAGACATTCGACATAATTAACGACGTCCCAAAATTGGAAAAAAAAACAGGCCTGGCCTGTCCTCGCCGCATTGAGATGGAGAAGTCATGAGACGAAAATCTGTAAAGAATTAATAAAAGACAATGAAAGTTTAACTGATCAGAATAATTATTTATTCTATCTTAATTTAGTATTGAATATCAAATAAGAAGTTGATATCCTAGGAACTATAATGGAAGATCGATCGAGAATAGATTATTTATCGTTGACACTAAAATGTATGGAATTGACATAAGCTGCATGACATGTCATTCCCATACATTTTAGAGTAACGATTTGTAAAAAACAGTTGTACAATACAATCATCAGTCAGTACATCAGTATTTAAAATTAAGTGAAGTTTACAACACATTTAAAAATTCCTAGGTCAAACCCACAGGAAACGAAAAAATAAAATTTTAATATACGTGCGTTACAACATTATTTTAAATTAATAGTGTAGGTCATAATTGAGTAACCACACATTATATTTTATGGAGCAATGCACATAAAAATATTTCCAAATAAACTATTGCAGTATAGACAATGGTACATACAATAATGGCATTTTCCTATACTTGCCATTTAAATACAGTTTGTATGGAATTATTAGGAATCTTTATAGTCGATAATCCAATTTCTAAAATACTGAACACGACCTAATCTCGCGACTTGTCAGATTGAAACCTATAGGTCCCACCTATTAAAACTTTGGAACTCCGGATTGGACTCCGGGAAATCCGGATTCAATAGGTGCATAATTTACAGTTCGCTTACGGTGAGGGAAAACATCGTGAGGAAACCTACCTGTCCCTCGGGATTAGGTAATAGTCATTTCCTGTATACACGGCGACAAGGTTCACCACCTGTCACGTTGGGTTCTGACTATCTGGTGAAATGTGGGCTTTGAGTTGACTTAATACCTCCACAATGTGGTGGTGTATGGTCACTCAAGCCTCTGACTACCCCCGAATGGGGATAAAAGTCGTGACGTTATATTTATTTTATTTATTTATATTCATCCATGCTTCTATCCATGCTTGGGACCAATCAATGTGTTATATGTTTGAATGACAATTCGTATACATTACTTGAATCATTAATGGCTCGTCTGCACATAACTTTAGATATAACAATAAAATAAATAAAACGTATTAACTTGCTAATCTAATTTTAAATTATTTCAAATCCATTATAATGTTCTCAATATATCGTTAAGAAAATGACTGTATGCACCATATATTAAATGTTATTAAGCAAACGGAGAGTCATCGTTACTTATGATTTAACGGAAGTGTGAATGTTAGTATCCTTGTACAAATGAGATTTAAAGAGATAAATATAAGTAATTACATCATGTTGTGTGAGCATTACTGGAGGTTACATGAGGTGAACATTGTCGAACATTTCAGATCTTCCGAAAGGGTTACAACACGGAAGACTGGAAGATTTTTGGGCGTATTAAATCGTTACACTTCTCACAAATTACTTGCAAAGATTTCAAATCTAACCCTATTCGAATTATTGTACCAATAATAAAAACCTGCTATCCAGTGTGACACAGGGTTAAGAAGTAGGAGCGGGCTTCGGCCGCTGCGCTCGAGCACGCTGCAGTGGCGACGAAGCGCGCGCGCCGACCGCACAGCGCCACCCGCGCTCTCTCGCGGACGAATCACGAACACGTGTGGATTGTTACATACACACCAAATAAGGATTTTCACTTTACGAATTGTCGCATCGACTCATTTCTGGTGAGTTTATATCGATTTTAAGATAGTTTTCACAGCTCTACATCCTGAAACGAAACACTGAAGGTGCGAGATTGTGAGTAAAGGCCTGTAAATTATATGAAAAATTGATTAACTAAAGGTAAGTTAAGTATGGATGCAAAGAGTAAGAATTATTAACAAATATACCTAACATAATGGACAATTCTTTGTTAAATGCATGGATACAACGAAACAGAAAGGCTGTTGTTAAGAGGTAGATAATCAATTTCTCAAAATTCCGCCAGCCAACAGTGGGAACCTTAACATAGTCAATAACGCATTGTTTCCAAATGAAGCAACACATATTACAACCATGAGACATAGACCGTAGAAAACAGTCAATACTTCTATATAATTTTGAGCAGTCACATCCAGGGAGCATTATGAACTTTATCATTATCTTAGTAATACGTTATTTTGTTTCTGAACTATTACTACTCTATGTATTAGTAATATATGTTAAAGTACTCTATTAGTAACCTATGTACTTTTACAAAAAACAGGATTATAAATAATTTGACTGGAATTTACCTAGTTTCAAATTTTTTATTAAAAAATTGGTGCGTCCAGATGCCTCTCATGCCTCGCGCGAACACTCATGTTATTAGGGTTCCGTACCCAAAGGGTGCCAAAGGGACCCTATTGCTAAGCCTACGCTGTCCGTCTGTGCGTCCGTCTGCACGTCTGTCTGTCAGCGGGCTGTATCTCACGAACCGTAATAGGTAGAGAGTTGAAATTTTTACAGAATGTGTATTACTGTTGCCGCTACAACAATAACAAATTTAATAAAATTTAAAAATAAAGAGGGTCCTCATACAAGAAACTTGATATTTTTGACGTTTTTATTCTACGGTGGTACGGAACCCTTTATGTGCGAGTCCGACACGCACTTGGCCAGTTTATCTGTATCTGTATGCGTTTCGACATCAAAACGGAGTGCTCGGGCGCAGCATGCGCCTGATGTAAACGCACCCAATGACAAAAGGATACAAAACTACCAAAAACAAGATTTAAGACTCAACATTTTTTCCTAATACAAAGTGCAACTGCATTCGCTAACAGAAATGCATCATATCGAAACACGGTTTCATTTAAATTAATCAATCAACCTTGATATTTTTTAGGTATATAATTAATTCAACGAAATGGGAGCTTCTAGACCGGTTTCAGTCATGTTTCATTATTACCGAAAAATTATAGAGGAAGTTAAACAACAGATAAAAAACTACTGTACCTAGTCCCTTCTTTCAGGGGTCTACAAATAAAGAACATGCATGTCAAAGTTGAGACCAATCCAAGGATCTTTTATTACTATAGGATAAACCAGTTGAGTTTTTGGTTAAGAAGAAATTCAGCTTTATTCTCCTGGTTTAAGGTCTATTATACCTTGACAATTCTGTAGACAGAAAAACGAGCCGAGCGAGAGGCCCTAGTTGGGACCGTGTCCCTCTCACTCCGAGTTGCCATGCCAAAATAATATTATTAGCAAATAAATTAATTTATTATTTATCGTGACTATTGTTTATATGATAAAACAACAGTCAAGATAAATAATAAATTGATTTATTTGCTTGATTTAAAAACTACCAATCACTCAAATTAAAAAAGAAAATGAATTAAATTATTATTTATCGCGACTATTGTTTATATGATAAAACAATAGTCACGATAAATAATAAATTAATTTATTAGCTTGATTTAAAAACCACTAATCACTACCCAACGATAATATTATTTTGGCATGGCAACTCGGAGTGAGAGGGATACGGTCCCAACTGGGGCCTCTCGCTCGGCTCGTTTTTTGTGCAGTAGTGAACAGTCCAGGTATGTATTTACGTTCGTGGACCAATCTTAAGATGAAGTTTTGACGTTTAATGTATGGAACATCTTGGAACAACATATGGAACACATGGAAGCTTGTAATTGGCATTTGCTTATTTTTAATCATACCTATTCTGTGAAATTGGCCGTAAGCTCCCCAAATAAAATAAAATAAATAAATCTGTTAAAAACAGCGTCTTAAGATCGATCTCAACTTTGAGATGCATTTATTAATACGAGCCTTACTTAGTCAGGGACCTTGACCCTGACCTTGACTCATGGACGAAAGGTTATTTAATTTGTATCTATGTTTTTTTTTTTTTTGCATAGGCGTTATACGCCCACTCCTGGGCAAAGGCCTCCCCTTTACTTCTCCACATGTCTCTATTTTGGGCTATTTCCTGCCACGATGTTCCTGCAAAGGTGGCCAAATCATCTCGCCATCTCTTCCTTGGTCTACCTCTTTGTCGGCGTCCTCCATCGGGAACCCAAGTGGTGATGATGTTTGCCCACCTTTCCGGGCTCATACGGGCCACATGGCCGGCCCACTCCCACTTTAGCTTCGCGGTCTTATCTCCCACGTCCGCGAGCTGAGTAATGGAGCGCAAGGTGGTATTTCTCACTCGATCTGTTAGCTTGACATTTAGGATACTGCGCTCAATTGCTGATTCTATGATTATTTGATTATTTTATCCATTCCCAGACAAAGAAACGTTTTTATAAAGTACCATACAATGAACTGGGAGCGATCCCAGTCACACCCAAACGAGGGGCAGTAACGAAAATACAATTTCTAAAAATGCTAACCCCGCAAAAGCGGTCAAACTGTTTTGCGTCAAGTGCCTAAACACATTTTCACTTAATAATAATACATTAATAGGAATGAATTAATATTCTACATAATTATTAGTGTTACACAATTATAATTATTAAAGTCACGTTCCATTGGTTAATAATTTTAGAAATCCATTGGTTCATATCTTTTAATAGTAACGTTAACCAATCGGTGTATTTGTAACCGTTTAAGTTAAACGTTTTGTGCAATACACATCAAATTAATGTATTCTGAATAATATATTAGAAGTCGCACCATTAGCAGTTTTATGTGGTTGTGGTAAAATGTCAGTAAGGGCCATAACCACAGAGTAAAGACTAAAGACAGTGGTGCCCTTATTAGATATATGTATGAAAAAAAACGTGGTCATTGTTTTTTCATCTTCATTGTTCTATCTACCGGTAAATAGTTGAACTACTCGCTTCGTTTTATGTCGATGTTAGTACTAGGCCGACCACTCGGCCGAGTTGCTTAGGGCCAGTCCCCTTAGTAATTGGTCCATGGCCATAACACACCGAAACGCCCCAGGCGACGTCGCCAGCGATCGTAGCCAACTAATCGTATTGAAATGTATGGGAAGTAACACACCTGGCGACGGACTGGCGACGTCGCCAGTCAATACAAATTGTTTGGATACGTAGCCGGCGACGTCGCCTGGCATCCCGTTGTTTTATGGCTCAAGGGCCGTAAGTTGTAGCTCATAGCCAGTTGCAATCACTTAACGGTAAACGATCGGAGGTTAAGCAACGCCTGGTAAGGTCAGTCAGAGATGGGTGACCATTTAGTGGCATTTAAACTGAGTGTCTCCGTGCTTCGGAGAGCACGTAAAATGTCGGTCCCGGTTGTTTTCTTCTAGGCAGCAGTCGTTAAGCCTTTTCAGAGGCCTTCGGGTGGCTTGAACTCTGAAACCAGGTTTCCCACTAACCATACGATACGAAGAACTTGTAGCTTAAACATACTGAGACCAAAATACCGCTTGGTGCATCCAGATGCCTCACAATCATCGCGCGAGCACTCGTGTTATGCAGTAAAGACTAAAGAAAGAGGTGCCCTTATAAGATATTTGTATGAAACAAAACGTGGTCATTGTTTTTTGATTTTCATTTTAATATTTACCGTTAAATAGTTGAAATACTCGCTTCGTTTTATGTCGATATTCGTACTAGGCCGACCACTCGGCCTACTTGCTTAGGGCCAGTCCCCTTAGTAACTGGTCCATGGTTATGACAGTGTCTATGCGTTCCGTCGTCAATACTGTGTGCTCGGGCGCGGCATGCGGCTGATGTAGACGCAGCCTTTTCCGAAATGTAAGTGTACTGCAATCCTCTGCTTACCCAGTCGGGGACTACAGGGGGGCTAACGGCGACATTATGCAACATTGCCAATGCAATTCATTTTTATGATTTTCTAGTGGAACCCTTAGCAATTCCGCTAAAATTCTGTGAGATAGTCACACATTTCATGCCGTTAGGAATTTAGCGGATTCTGCTGGAGGGTCGGAAAAATGAATTGCTTGCTGCAATGTTGCATAGTGTCGCTATTAGGCCCCCAGGTGAGATGGTATTTCAACGCAGAGCCCGAAACAGAATCGTGTTAAAGTAACATTTAAAGCAACATTCGTCAAGGAAAGTTGATTGAGACGAATGGCAGATCAAAATATCGCCCGACAGTCGCACCGGCGCGGGCGCACGCCAATTAGTGCTGTCAAAACTGCACGACTGTCGCTGTTAACTGATCACGATGCGGACGATACTTTCCTTTGCTTTGGTATCTTCACGATAGGCTTTAGTTTCACTCTTCACCGGATTTTCCGCAGATATAAGTACAAAGAAATTACCAAGGTAGAGGGATATACATACAACATGTTAGGAAAACCCTGTCCGAGCCGAAACCGGTAATTAGGTTCCCCAATCACATGACAAATTAAATAATTAAAATAAAAAAAAACATGGTAGTAAACGTATTAATGAACATTTAAAGTGCAATTTTTTTTTGCCTTTTTCCCACAAAATGTAGCTAATTTTAAAAATATGACAACACCGTTACCGGAAGTAATTATGTTAGATCGTGTGGCGTCACCTCAGACTACAAAGTATGTGATGGCGTCATTTTATGTTTTTTTTTTTATGTAAACGGGGTATTTGTATTACAAAAAAATATGAGAGGCAGTAAACAGCAGTGGGACACATACTATGCTAAAAAAATGGAAAAAAAAATTAAAAAAATTAAAAAAAAAATTAAAAAAAAGTTTTTTACAAAAATGGAATCTAATCTCGATACCCAACAATACGTTTTCGGGTCGGACAGGGTTTTTTTAACATATTGTAGATGTGACTGTCCAAAATACTATGTCCTACTAAACGGAGTCCAACACAGTACGACACACGATTCGTCACACGTCGTTCGGGGGAAATAATGTTAAAAGTCTCACATAACAGTCACTGGCAAAATTACTTTTTGTAAAATATAACTTGACACTCTTACACAATCTTCCTCTTCCATTCCCTTCCTGTCCATCTATTTATAATTTATGTAACTATATCGAACAAAATAAAGGGCTAAATCAAAATTTGGTACAGTTCGTTACATAAGTTAATATACAAGTTACACAACATTATCGACATACATAAGTGAACTTAAGCCGAATTTCACTTTCGAACGCTCCGTTATATCAATAACGATGAACGGAGATGTCTCGTTTTGGATTGCGTTTGAAGTTTTCCGGAAACGACGAAGGAAACGGCTACCTAGTCCCTTAGCTGACTTTAACATGAAATGTTGCGGTGCATTCGCCAGATGGAGACACACCCTAAGGCCGCAGTACGAAAGTTGTCACAAATATTTAAAGGTCTATAACTCAGAAACTGTAAGGGCCACCGCAGACGTGCTACTTTTTGCATCGGCGATCGGTGATTTTGCGACTGTATCGCGATTTGGCAGCTCTGTGCGTTCGATCGCAGTTTCAAAATCGCGGGATTTTGCGACTGCCCGCTGCAATTAGCGTCTAAAAAGCGACTAAATCGTCGATCGGCGATGCTAAGAGTAGCGTGTTTGCGGTGGCCCTTACAGTTTCGTATAATCTGTCATTACTAAGCATCTACATATCAGCTACCGTATAATATGTAGTTTAAATGTTATTCCGTACTTTTGAAACACTCTGTATACAGAGTCACGAGATCAAAATATATTTTGATCTCGTGTATATTATTATTCCATAAGAAAAGTAGACTTATCTCGGAATTCCAATATTTATTTCACGTTACGTAAAAATATTATTGTCTCATTTGGCGAATGATGAAAAGTATTGCACGGCACTGGTGATAATACGGGAAAGATGCTACATACATACTAAATACCTACTTACATAATTTAACTTGTTATTTGGACGAATTGCATCATTATGTATTGTATGAAGCCTATTTACCTACTTTTCATTTGGGTTTTGAGTTTGTAGGCTTCCGAATTGTATTAAATACACTTGCTCTAATAACATTATACCAAACGAATATCGATGCATGTAGTGGTGCACTAAGCACAAGTCCAGTGATGGCAATGTTAAGAGGTACCATATCTACTAAAATAATACATCAATGACCGCAAATATCTTGTTTTAGCTTGTTACATAAAATTTAAACACATATATTTATGACACAAATACCTACAGATAAACCATCATAAATATGTAAACTTATGTCATCACTTATTACTTATGTGCTAACATGACAAATTTTATTATGACTATATACAAATTGCAAAGAAATTATATGACAAATTGTATTAGAGCCAAATAATTTGTAAAAAAGAGTTGTCAGAGCAAATAATCCGAGATTATAGGATTTATGATGACCGGTTTAGACACACGCGGTCACCCATCAGTACCCTGCTCTATAAACACCTACTTACCCTTTCTATAAAACCATATCAGCCATTGATGTGTTATTTAGCACATATTCAATTTATTTTATAATTTACAGTTCGCTTACGGTGAGGGAAAACATCATGAGGAAACCTACCTATCCCCCGGGATTAGGTAATAGTCAGTTCCTGTATACACGGCGACAAGGTTCACCACCTGTCACGTTGGGTTCTGACTATCTGGTGAAACGTGGGCTTTGAGTTGGCTTAATACCTCCACAATGTGGTGGTGTATTGCCACTCAAGCCTCTGACTACCCCCGAATGGGGATAAAAGTCGTGACGTTACATTTAGCACATATGGTAACTTCTCACATCGCAATCACAAAACTTGTACTCAGCGCACTACCACATGCAGTATTCACACATCTGAGGGGCTAGCCAAGTGGCATGAACGCTAATCGAATAGAATAGAATAGACTTCACAATGTATGGAAATGTCAAACGTCGCTATGTAGATCAACAACAAGTTGCTATGTAGATCACGTAACTTATGTCGTTTCCATACACGAAGCGTAGTGATTTGAACGAACGCTCGTAGACGTCAGCCCTTCTGTTATCGCACTCGCAATCCGAAAATCAACAAGACATTTTGACGCGTATTTATTCACTAGAAGCAGGGGGGTTACTCCGAAATACGTCGCTGACGGATCGTCCGAAGTACGGATTTGATTTACGATCAAAACAATGTCAAATCGTAGAGAAAAACGAAAGAAGAAATGTCAAATCCACGACAATCCGTCAGCCGAAACGTTAGGTTCGTATTTCGGAGTAGGCCAGCTGAGCCGTATTGGCAATGTTTTTAAAATTCATATTCCAATGACACCTCCCTTGATTCAATTCTAATCCATTGACGATAAATCCATGTTAATGCATACACGACAAAGCTCGGCCGTTGCGGAATAAATCTTGTGCTACAGAGTTCTGTGTCCACTTTCTCTAAAATATTTGCGTTTTTTAATTAAAATTAATTAGCGCGTGTAGTGTAGGCGTACGGTTGTCTGCACATCTCAAGGAACGTTGCCAACATCAGCTAAACTCTCTTTATTATTGATCTACATGATAAAGAGAGATCCACTTATGCTGGAAATGTTCCCGACAGGTGAACAAGACTATAGCAATATACTCTACTATTGTGTATTTAATAAAAGTGAATTGTCGAATTGTAGGTGCGATAACAAATGTCTGAATTTTCCTGCATGTGCACCAGTGCATCGAAATTCACAAGCACAAGTTTTGTAATTACGATGTTAGACGCACAGATTTAGGAGCTACAGATGGAGCGCATAGAACACGAAAGTGAAGCCACCAAAGCAAATACAAAACAAAAAAGCGAATACAATCTCGCCCTATAACTACACAACTTTACACGCACACAAATGTATGTTTCCCTAATGCCGCTCCTAGTTGTCACGCAAACATATAATGCTACCTGGCTTCACTTCGTTTGTTGCCAAGACTACATCTGTCAACTTCTCTAATCTGTGGTTAGACGGTACTATATCTGCTAAAATAATACATCAATGTCTAGGTACTATCCGGGGGGCTATAGCAACGCTATGCAACATTGCCATTTTCAGATATCTAGAAGGATCCATAGGCCGTGGACTCCTATTAAATGCCATCGGCCGCTTACAGCGTCACGCGTACGCCGCGTCACAATTTTACTATAGTGACGTCAGCGTGTGAAGGAGGCCACAACAGTACATTTCTATAGTAAGCATTGTGACGCGGCGTACGCGTGACGCTGTAAGCGGCCGATGGCATTTAATAGGAGACCACGGCCTTAGGGGCCATCCATAAATTACGTCACACGTAAAGGGGGGGGGTCGACGAAATGTGACATTGTGTGACAAGGGGGTGGGAGGGGTCCTAATTTTTGTGACGTCACAATAACAATAATAATAATTTAAAAACGTAATATTTCTAAGTTTTAAAACCAAAATTTGAATCGTTAAAAAATAAATTGTAAATTTCAGAAAATTGTAAAAGATATGTGACGTCACACAGGGAGGGGGGAGTCTCGAAAATGTGACCAGCTGTGACAAGGGGGGCAGGGGTCTAAAAATCATGAAATTCGTGTGACGTAATTTATGGATGGCCCCTTAGCAATCCAGCAATTTTTTTTTAAATAGTCACACATTTTACGCCATTCGTGACCGTTTCACGTAAATTTAGCGGATTCTGCTGGAGGGTCGGAGAAACGAATTGCTTTTGTAGAATTGCTGCAATGTTGCACAGTGTCGCTATTAGACCCCAAGGTACCAAATGTAGGTCATTACTTAATTAATTTATTATTGTTTGCTGATGAAATACTTGGGAAGGTTATTAATTATTCTGAGGCATGAACAATCTTTTTGAAATCCAACATAGTTAGTTATGATGGCTATCTGGCGTATAATAACAATATAATAATGTTGAACCGCGGAAAATAAATATGGATGAGTATATGAAAGTTGTTGGCGGTTGGGTAAAGACGCCGCGGCGGTGTTATTTTGTTACGTGTAACATAATAACATTGGTCTTCGCGGAATGTGAAGGGTTGGAGAACATTTTGCCCAGCAGTGGGACACTTGATGAAGTGACAGACACTTGGTCATCGGCTATAAAATAGAAAAAACCGACTTCAAAAAAACCTGGAGCACTAAAAAGCCTGAAATAAAATTTATATTACCACCTCTGCCTAACCCTTCGGAAAAACAGGCGTGATGGTGTGTTATCGAGTATTTGGAGTCGGTGCCAATCTATATTCTTACTTTTATAGTAGGTAGACTTGGCATACTAAGATTGGCTCCTCCTTTTTTGAAGTCGGTTAAAAATGAACTAACATTACAGTATCAACAAAAATTAGTTAACACTTACTTACGCAATTCTATCGGTGGTAGTGCCAAGTTGTAGCCAATTGTCTGCAGCTCATATACGGGCTCGATCGGGGTAGTACCACCCTCTCACAGAAGATGGGCGTAATGCCGGCCACACACCTAAAGATATACTTGCGCAAGTCTACTTGTACAAGTATATCGTTAGGTGTGTGGCCGGCATAAAGTAGCTTATCAGCTGCGTTTCGGACGATGAGTGAGTTAGCTGATCGATTGATGGGTAGCTGTTCTAGTTATTCAAGTTTTTTTTATAGGACTGCGGTGGCTAAAAAGCGTACGGCCCGCCTGATGTTAAGCAGTTACCGCAGCCTATAGACGCTTACAATACCAAAGGTATTGCTCGCACATTGCCGACCTAAAGGGGATTGGGATGGAGGGGGGGAGGGGGGGTGGGTTTACGGCTCTCTCACTCATCGTACGAAACGTAGCTGTAATAGCTGCTTTACGCCGATCTTCTGTGAGAGGGTGGTACTACCCCGGTACTACTAAGTTTTATTTGCAAGTGCAAGAAGGTTGGACTGCGGTGACGTTATTTGCCCGCAACTTGCGTAACGAATAGGTAGGAATCGGCGAGAGCATCGATCGATCTTTCTCTGCGGATTTCTCGACGGCAAACATGTACTTATTGGTTTACCCGGAAGCGAGGCATATTAAATCTTACAAACAAGATAATTATAGCAATGACGCCACTATACTATAAACTACACTATACTAATGTCTTCCAAATTCTCGACCAATATTTAATTTTGTTGTACGCCATTTTCCTATTATTTTAAGGTTTTAACAGCGCCATCTAGTAGCATGTTTAATTTATTATGTATTTTTCTATCCTTTGCATAGTTTCAATCTTACATTGTGATTTTAGAGCCACAAAATTATTATTGGTTATGAAAAGCAATATAATTATGTTTTTTGCAATTAAAGCTAAATATTAATTTCTCAATACGAATTTCACGTTGAAAAATCGTTTCAAAAATTATTATCAAGTATACCTAAACAGAGCCATCTATCTATTTGATTACTAACTAATAACAGCATTCCATAGTTCTGCTACTCGCCAAAAGATGGCACGCAAACTAATATTTCCGAATTATGACAAAAGATGGCGCTAGAAATTAATTACTTTGACTTAGTTTTAACTTGGATCCTTGGATTTGACTTTATCTGAAATTCACGATTAAACACAAATCAAGTTTCAACCTACATTCTAGTAGGCTAAATATTTTAAATTTGCAAACATGTTTAGTCAGTCGTTCTATTTTAACAAACCGGCTAAAGCACGTTTTATGTAACGGTATCCTAATAACTGCAATTACAACGGTACACAAGGATTCTTTTGCTTTCCAATAAAATTTATATACAGTTATAGTTATACAGTAATTAATGCTATTCTTGGCATTGTGGCACACTCTTTAAAACCAAAAATAGACAACTCTTATTAAATGACTCGTAATCGTAACATATTTATGAAAATTTAAAATGCCAATTATTTTTTCCTTTTTCCCCCAAAATGTAGCAAATTTTAAAAATATGACAACACCGTTACCGGTAGTAATTATGTTAGATCGTGTGGCGGCACCTCTGACCACAAAGTACGTAATGACGTCATTTTATGAAAAAATAAATGTAAACGGGGTAATTGTTTTCCAAAAAAATTGGGGAGGCCTTTGCCCAGCAGTGGGACACTTTTTTTTCTTTTTTTTTTGCCTATTAAATGTCCCACTGCTGGGCAAAGGCCTCCCCTTTCTGTCTCCACAGGTCCCTATCCTGGGCTTGTAATGGCCACGTTTTACCCGCAGAGGTGTTCAACACTTACTATGCTAAAAAAAGTTTAAAAAAAATTTTATTTTTTATAAAAAAAAAATGAAAAAAAAAAAAAAATACTACAAAAATAGAATCTAATCTCGATACCCAACAATACGTTTTCGGACAGGGTTTTCTTAACATATTGTATAGCCACCAGTCAACCAGAAACTGCCGTCGAATGTAAATTAAGTGGACGATAATAATTATCGCACAGAAGATCAAAACTGCACAAAACCGCTTGAATCTTCCTTGCCATTGGAAAATTACCTTAAAACAGTCCATATAGGGTAAAACCCCCAATTATTGGCACATTGCACCAATTATTGTCCATACATATTTCTTTGGGATTTCTTAGTTCAGCGGATAGAATAACTAGGTAGGTGTGAAAAACTGTGAAATTTATGACTTTTAACAAAAAAACACTATTACTATGTTTAGTTTTCTTATTTTTTAAAGATAACTTCATAAGTGCCAATAATTGGGGGGGGGTGCCAATATTGGGTGCCGTTACCCTACTTTGCCGATTGCCGAATAACCGTATCTCGACTGGATCTCTCAAAACAAACATCACGCCTGTATTCCAAAGGGGTAAGCAGTCATGGACTAGAGTGCATCCACATTTACTGGTGATAGAGCCAAGCTGTAGCCAATTGACTGCCGCTCATATACAGGCTGCTTCGACCGGGGAGTACCACCTTCTCACAAAAGATCGGCGTAAAGTAGCTATTTCAGCTGTGTTTTGTACGATGAGTGGGAGAGCCGGAAGCCTAACCCCCCCTTCTTTGTCCCACTCCCCTTCAGGTCGGCAACGTGCGAGCGATGCCCTTGGTATTGCAAGCACATATGGTTTCGGGGCTACTATAGGCCAGAGTTGCAAAAAAACAGCACTATTTAGAATCAAAACTGTTTAAAACATGTTTAAATCATTGTTTAAAACATTGATAAAAAACAGGAGAAAATCACTGTTTTTTAATGTTTAAAACATGTTTTAAGCATGGCGTTTAAATCAAGATGATTTTTTCGTAACAACCCTGCTATAGGCGAGCCGTACTCTTGTTTGCCACCTTAAAACATTGTTGTAATTTGGTTGCAGGTTCTTAGGGTAGTATTCGTTGCCGCATTATACAGCTATCCCGGCGGTATCTTGTTGGGCGCAAGCACTCAACCAATCCTATATCAATGGACATAAATAAAAGCCGAAAAGCTGAGTGTCTCATTTGGGCAAAAGCGCACGTGCGGCATTTCACTCACGTCGCCTTTCTCTCGGCGAGCAGGAGGCTGCCGTGAAAGGCTGCCTCGCCTCGCGCTAAGAGCAGTCAGTCGAGTTATAGAAATCAGGAAGAGTTATTATGTATTCACTAACACCTGCTAGATAGCCTGTATCTTAACCAATGACGCTATATACGATAGACACGACATCATAAACATAAGTGCCCTAAAAACAGCACAATAAACTATACCAACATATAGGTAAATGAATACAAAGCCATATACGCCAGACATGTTATTAGAAATAGATGAATGGCGCGCGCGCGTGTGCGGCCGCGACGCTAGGTGCTACGTAACTAAGAAGATGTCAGGCAGTTACCTAGCATTCATGTTGCGAGCGTTTACTGAGGAGGCGGGAGGCGCTCCGGCCTGGGCCTTATACAACATTTGGTCAATGCAGATTGCAGAATAAGAAACTGCCTGACTGAACAGGGCCCAACGGAACAGGGGGATATGACATTTATCTCGGTTACCCTCGCTGCCCTATTCATCACGTGCGGTCACCTGTACATCTAACCGTGCGTTTCCACTGCGCAAAAACATGTTGACACAACATATTGTTGTCTCTATTTAATGTCAGGAAAATAATAGAGACAACAATATGTTGTGTCAACATGTTTTAGCGCAGTGGAAACGCGCGGTAAGGTAACATTTCTAACATAAGTTGCGCTATCTTCATTATTGATACCCGTAATGAAAAGAGCTCAGCTTATGCTGAAAATGTTACTAGAGAGGACAGACTAAAAGTGAAGTCCTGAGGTTGTGCTGATTAGAGCTGGCCCAATATGTAGGTCAAGTGCAAATCACTCGAAGGTAGTGGACTTAGTTTATTATCTTGCATAGATGTCATAAATGTTTTTTTTTAATAGCCTTTGACCGTCCCACTGCTGGGCAAAGGCCTCCCCTTTTCTCTTCCACAACTCCCGATCCTGAGCCATTTGCTGAAATAGCAAATTCTATCGCTGTGGATCTAAAAATGTTCAAATCGCTCCAGATTTGATTTCAACCAGCGTAGTAATTTTATTCCTGCTTTACTATTCATCCACGGAACCTAGACATTCCTAGTTTCCTTCCTCCGAATGCTTCCCGAATGTTAGAACCAAAAGTCGTAAAGCAAACTATTCCGCAACCTGTTATCCTTCAAATTCGGCTAATTCATGGCGGCGAGCAAGTCGGACAGCATTAGTCCGGTGTCGGCGATTCACTCGTCGTGAGCCGCGGCACGTCACCGCACGCGTCGGAAGAAAGTACCCGGGACCCGCTTTCTATCGACCATCACGTTTCGATTAATAAACTCGATTCCCGACATCAAATCGATTTTTGTGATCTGTGCTATATTTGACGTTTTAAGTTTTTTTTATCCGTCACAATAATAAAAAAGTGAAGTGTGGATTTCAAATGTGGAATGCGAAAAATTTACGATAACTGTCAGTGTTGCTGTATTTTTAAATCTCTCAAGACTTGAACAAATTGGATCATTATTTTTTGGGAGAAAGATTTTCTATTGCAGCCATGGGTCTAAGGTAAACCTCAATTTAACGTTTCACTATGTTGCGGAATTCGAAAGGAGACAAACTTGCTCGTTGACATTAAATGCAAAGTAAGAGGCGTAGAAAACACTGTTGCTAAACATTTATGACAATTTCTTTTAGATAATAAACCGGTGATTGAAGGCGGTCAAGATTAAATAATTGAGCAATATGAATAATCATCTATACATACCTAATGAATCTTAAAATGTCAACTCGTATCTCTTTCAATAATGATGTGGAAATCATTTAAATCTACTGTCATAAGAAATATTTCACAAAACACTCAATTTTTTTTGGTTGATATGGTTAGTTGACCAATAAACAACCAGCTTGTAAAATGCACGTTATCTACATTACTACGGCAGAATAGTATATAGGTCAATAAAGCTATTAAATATATCTTTGCCTGAAACATTACCATCAGCAGGGTACCATAAAAAGGTTCGAAATTCACATAATAAGAAATACACACTAACTATATGACTCCCCTTAGCTTTCTAAATGTTCGCCAAAGAGCCAAACTTGAACTTACGATGATTTATGAGCTTTGGTCGCGCGCACGAAGTTGCATCCATCAGCTGGATATAAAAAATCAACAGAAAATATAATGCAGCCAATTTACAGTAAACAATTCCGTTACCTCGACGTAACAGGTCGAAAGGCTGTTTAATTACCCGATTGAATACGTGCCAATATCTTTTCTGATTACCTTCATATGTCAACGTACTTAAGTATTATGTAACAAGTACTTCGGCATTCCTATAGTGTGCCCAACTTCGTATTGCACAGTAAGTAATTCCATCAAGCGCTCGAGTCTCCTCTCGCATTAATTTTTGTATGGAAAGCTGCAAGTTTGTATCGGCCCACTTTGTTGAATTAAACAGTTATAATACGGAATACTGCACATACAAAGTGCTTATTATGTAGGTAATAACGTCATCTGAGTATATAAAATAGAGTCTCCTTTCGTATGAAGTTGGCAGGTCAATCAAGATTCTCACTAAGTAATCTCTTCGTGTGGACTCTAGTGTCGGATTTTTCAGGCCTGAACTTAAAGTTATTAATCTGTGGGCCTGAGCAAATAAGACGTGACACTGATTCCAAACTGACATAACTCGATATACTTTATTAAATCTTACACTACTGCACTAAGGACCGTATTAATAAATCGTACTCAAGATTTAGATCGAACTTAAGATGCTGTTTTTGACAGATGTGCCATACATTAAACGTCAAAATTGCATCTTAAGATCGATCTCAACTTTGAGATGCATTTATTAATACGGGCCTTAGGCTACTGGACCCGAGAGCTTCCGACAATAGTGACCGACACTTTAACGTGCCCTCCGGGCTCCGAAGCACGAACAAAATCTTTCAGTTGCAAGTTCTTAACAGACATTGCAAGTACCACACAAAACAATGGCAACGATTACAGCTTTGTCACCAGCCCTTCAACAAATAAGAACTCACCTATGTCACTTAGTAAGAACACGGTCTTAGTATACATTCATTAGATAGTATGGACGTAGGATTTTTTGTGTTAAGATAGAATAGCTAAAGACATCCCTAATACTTTAGCCGACCATTGCCGGAACTAATACGTTCTTAGACTTCTCAAAAATTTCGCCATCAAAAAAGTAATATGAAAAATGGCCACAAACGCAGCAATAAGCGATGATGCAACCGTTTGGCATCATTCCGAATAACATAATGTTCGCAGTAATCGTACTCAACAATACCTATCTCTGTTAGGTGTTGCAAGACTACTGTTACTTAATTTGATGATGACATATAATCGGAGAATGAAGAAGCTTAGAGGCATGTGTCTAGTGACCACACCACCACCACTAGTATTTTGTTCTGTTGTGTTATGACTGCTGAACAAAACAAATATACTTAATTGTTTTTAATAAATTTTACGAATAAGTTTTACTTTCACTGATGCTCTGAGCTCTGTACTTTAAACAGTGATCTTTAAAATTTAACAACATATAAAAATACGTCAAGCTTTACAGCAAACTTTAATTCGTTGACTTGTTTCATTCCCTTTTAAGATTCAACATTTAAATATCATTTCCGAATTCCGGATACTAAAGACAAGACGAATAAAGTACAGAATGAGGAAGGTTATATTCACCATTCCGACCATGCAGTGCAGTGCGCTATCTCACTGTTTCCCTGTCCACTTGTCAAACTGGATTCTTGCCTCCGTCCTATACCAATAGAACCTTTCTTCAGGTAGATAGCTGCGTCTCATTCTAATATGTCTCTGTTTCTATAAAGCAGTTTGTCAGCATGAATTTGTATCTATTATTTAATCTTCTTCTTTTCGTGTAAACAGTTCTACGATTGTTAGACTTAATTTGCAAGGTATTTGCAAAATAATAGCGTTAGGTGTGGCCGCGTGTATTAGTAAATGGATTCATAGATCTCTGGTAGGTTTTGTAAAATACTTGTGTTTTCCTTTACTAACCAAAGACTTAAAATTATACCGAATCAATTATGAATCAGAATATCTTTATTTGTCACGAAAAGGTCGCGTTGTTTCCATACATTATTTACATCAATATTAGGAGATTTCAAAGAGCCATTTCATCCACATTCCAGTAGTAGCTTATAGTGAATCATCATTATTATAAAAAATATTGGTATATTGCCACAAATAAATGGTGATTATAAAACACTTAATGCTATTCGTGCTTATTTAAAAAACCTTTGTGTGATCAGATTAATAAACTTAACAATTATAAATACACTGAATAATATGGCAATGTTCTTGTAGTAGATTTTTATGTCGATGATCACAGCGATATGAACATCTTCGGCACGCTATACCTCTACCACGAAACACCAAACGTTATCATCTACAAGCCAAATGACGATAGATGAAGATGATATTTCTCGACTGTTGGCACAATTTCGAATATCGTGGTGCAAGGTGGGACGCTAACTGGGCAGTGGGCACGCAGCAGCGCCACAGATGGCAGTTGACCTACCGAGATAATAGCTTCAATTGCAAAAAAGGTACAGGTTTTGTAATTATAATCATATTGAGACCCTGAGACGGCGATTTTAAATATTGGAAATGTCAGAGCGTCATTTAAAAAAGAGGTTTATAAGCCAACGTTGCCAATGAAATCTTTTCTTTACACCTTAACGTTTTAATATAAGGATCATTATCTGTTAACCTTGGCATATCGAAACATGTTGCTAAGGCAACTCCTCCGTATAAGGAAAATGATGCAGTACATTGAACTTGGAGAGGTCAGTATGATTCAGCGTAAATTCGAAAATTATTAGTATTGAATCTATAAGTGTCGATGACTTGGCTATCTCATAGAATGCATGTTACACTAAATGACTTCGATGATTCAGCTAACTAAAATATTATAGCACAAGACAATAAAAAATGTAAATATACTAATGACAGATCATATAATCGCTTAGGAACTTTAGTGAACACGAATTCTTTGATTCAGCAACCAACACTGTTGAAATGATCATCAAAGGTCAGATAGAGAGAACGTTAACATACTTAACAAGCTTTCATTTTGTCATTTAATATTTATACTGATGTTCATAATGCGTTTTATTGGCAAATGTATTATTTGTTATTAACAATATTGTAATGTACTACAATATGAGTCTTCACATTATCAGAACTTTACTACTTTGGTAACCTTGTCCTAGGACTTGTCACCATTTACCGCGCATCTTTAGTTCAATTAATTATACAAGGTTATTGTAAAAAACATTAACAACCTGGCAGGACTGTATTACTGGCATTAAAAACAGCAACTTTTTTTCTATAACTTTTTACAAATAAATAAAAATGTAACAATAAATCACACTTTAAAATGTATGAAACAAGAAAATATGCTCATCTAAAGGATAACCGTGGTCCGTTTAGGTACCTTAAGGCAAAGTGGAATGCAACCACGTACCATGGCTTTCATCTAGATGAGAACATTTTCTTGTTTCATACATTTTAGAAAATGATTTTTTTGTTTCATGTATTATGTTTTGTAAAAAGTCATAGAACTAAAGTTGTTGTTTATGATGTCAGTAATACAGTTCTGCAAGGTTGTTAATGTATTTTTCAATAAGCCTGTATATAATTATTTAACAAACCTACAATTAATAAATCGTTAACTCTTGTATGCTGGAATTTGTCTCAAACATGGTATTTTGGCCACGCAACTCGCGGAAACTACTTGACTTCTGTGGCCATTCAAACAAGTTAGAGTTAACGATTAATTATTTATCTTGCAGTTATACAAACCTCAGCTGTTGCTTTAACAAACGATTATAACGAATCATTGATGCATATCTTCTTACAATTTACATGACTGCTATCACGCAATGAAATGATTACGAAATCATTAACTATTGTTTTTGCCTATTTATTTAATCGCGTTTTGAGGATATTACAACACTTTTCACGAGTAATAACTTTAATTTGACTGTCATTATGAAAGAGAATGCTTGTTGATCTTCTCCAGATCGAAATCGCCACGACCTTCACCAACATGCTACCATCTATGCTGAATTACACAACACTAAATGGATGCTAACATCGAACGCTAATATTGCCAACGCTGACCATATGCCTTGATGTTTGAGCAATGACGTCTGCAACACGTCTCACACTCGATCCCAAATTGCACGTGTCAATAGAAATTGAGAGTGCTCATAATTCGGAGTTACGCACACAAGCAGCGGCACGTTAACCGCTGAACTAACATAACTAGCCAATCTTCAGCTTTCTCCGACGTGGGTGGACGACAACTAATCAATCTCTTACGTCAAGCTGTGCCTGTAGAATAGAATCACGTGGAGTTGAGACATGTACAGTTATGAACTCTATATCGACAACGGTAAAGAAGCAATTAATGACAGCAATAAAATCATCGATGGGGACGGTCCAGCGTGCACGTAGGCAGTTGGAAATGAAGCCGATGTCCCACTTGCTGGAGTGGACGTTCCAAATAAAGTTTGCAATGAAATCGACGGTGAATTAATGAGCCCGCTTATAAACCTTAACACGGTTTATGACGTGGTGTTTACTGTACGAAATAATTTAATGGGATGGTTGCATGTACAGCTTAATTAAGACGGATTACGTGGCACTTATATAAAGGAACATCTAAGTATAAATTAAATAATGATACAATACGTAATTTAACATGAGTGAAAGTAGTATATCCTGTTTTAAGCAAATTTCTTCAGAGATTTTAGATGGTAGTGCAACGGAAAAATCCTAAGTACTTCTTACGTAAGCACCAGAAGGCTGCTCGTGTCCGATGGCTATGAATAAATATATATAATCCATTATTCAGACTATGCCATGGCAGACGAAAAACAAACGCAAAATACGGTATATTGGCACAGATACTGACTATTTTGCTTTGAAAGACATTTTATAAGAATATTTAAATTATATCAACTTTCCCCTGATTGTTTGCAGCATTTAGATAATAGAAGAAGGTCGTTAGATAATTACGACCTTAGATACCGACATCGAATATTCCTGATCATTATTAGCTGTGTTATTAGGTCTTACAGGTAAAAAAATAAATTAAGTTTCATAATTTCTTTCGAGAAATTTTGGATAGTTGGATGGAATACTCACAATGGATTGTTGTTAGAAATAGTAATTGTTTGATTATAACATCATTATTCTACACACGTCGAGAAGACTGGTAGAATGTCTGGCAAATATTTCAGTAAAAGCATGACAAGCATTTATATCATGAATCAAGTATATTATATATCCTTTCTAAGCTATATCATCATATTACGCATCGTTTAGAGGGGACGGTGTACTATTGTTGTGATATGCTAGAGGATTACTATTCATACTGAATGTTTACGTGTTACGCAGACACGACATAGCATTTGGTAAGCAATACTGGTGAATGCGTATAAATTATGACGGCTATTAAACAATCTAAAGTAATCATAGGCTTGTCGCTTAGTATAATTACCTTGAGCAATCATTTTGAAGGCCGGTTAGGTATTTACTGTAGAAATATTATTAACTTCAATTAATTCGGTATTTACTAAGTTCAATGTTTATTTTAAAATTGCAATGTAATTTTGTACAGTTATATCGACTTTTTAAAATTCAGTTTTGTTTTTTCAGTCTAAAACATGATAAGTAGAACATATAAGAGTAGCGCTTGCAAGATGTCTCAATCAACAAATCATAAGGCACTCAGAGTGAGCATTTGAGAAAACAAACCAACCCAACTTTACAACACATTTCTTAAAACTAAGTGTGTAATAAATTAGGCTACTTGGTGCAATGCTTATTGCAAAATTACCTGTCGTTAATGTACTTCGGTCAGTCCGGTTAGCAGGTTCAACCGTTTCTCAACTTTGTACACACAGCTAACTGATAAACATTCACTAGTAAAATATTGACTAGGCTTATATAAATGCCAAGTCCTTGACATTTTATTTATCTCCATAGTTCTCGAGTCCTAATAAAAACCGGCCAAGTGCGTGTCGGACTCGCACATAAAGGGTTCCACACCACCGTAGA
The DNA here is from genome assembly GCA_947859195.1 of Drymonia ruficornis. Taxonomy (NCBI): domain Eukaryota; kingdom Metazoa; phylum Arthropoda; class Insecta; order Lepidoptera; family Notodontidae; genus Drymonia; species Drymonia ruficornis. The sequence goes on along the minus strand of OX401924.1, from coordinate 3,958,474 downwards.
ATAAAAAAGTCAAAATATCTTGTTTCTGTTATGAGGGACTATTTCTTTTATTTTTAGTATTTGTTGTTGTAGCGGCAACAGAAATACACATTCTGTGAAAATTTCAAGTCTCTACCTATTACGGTTCGTAAGATACAGCCCGCTGACAGACAGACGAACAGCGTAGCCTTAGTAATAGGGTCCCCTTGGCACCCTTTGGGTACGGAACCCTAAAAATGAACACCGTAATTCAGAAAACATGTAGCCACCTAATACACAAACAAAACAAGACGGGAAAGAGGAAGGTGCTAGGAGCGAATAAACTCGTGGCCCACCGGTTAGCCGCGGCCAATAGCAAGGTGGTCGTGCGGAAACGTACGCGCGTGCGCAGGAAAGTAACGGACCAATGCACTGCACTGTGGCAACTGTAACTTGCTTTGGGAATATAAGCTGTAACTACCATCTTAGCGATCTTAGAGATATCTATTCAAATGATATAGAGTTAATATTAAAATAAAACTAGGTGTAAGTACTATGTCTTTCAAAACTGCGTTAACAGTAAAAGTAGTTAGTGTTCATAACCAATAGTGTGTGTATTGTCAGACCAATATTTTAGACTAACCATCAAATTTATAGAGATTTTTAGCCAATATAAAATGGTTTTACCAAGCATTTCTAGGAACAAAAGAGATTTGTTAAGTGCAAGTCCATAATAATTTTCTATAAATCTGCGGGCAACCTGTAAGCTGTAAAAATTAAGTGCTACATTTAAATACTAATGACGATATTGCTTTTAGTAGAGACTATGGTTTAGACAATTATAAAGCTCCAATTGTTGTCTTATCACGATTAGTAAACTAAGCGAAGATCATTAATTTATTGTTTGTAGAACCCGTTTTAATACGTTATGCTCTGAAAATGATGGAAAGGCAGCAAATCATAGTAAAACATTATATAAACTAATTTAAAATTCAACCTCTAAGACATTTTATCACAATAACACCTGCTTCGTATTACACATGTGTACTTTAAATCTATTTGCACTTCTCCTTACGCCTTTTATGATAATGAATTACGTAAATATGTATTGGCAAACAAATAACGACCTTATCCAAAAATCCTTTTAAGACCACTTCAATCCTCTTTTATTTGACTGACGCCGATATATTTGCTCGAAGGTTTACAGACAACTGAGACTTGACAAACAATAAACGAAATTTGCATCTCCGAGACGAAATAACAAAGTTACTTTTTCTTTAGTAACCTCACCAATTTCCGTTATGATATTCTTATTGCTTTCCTAGTAAGGTTCAGAACTGTTTGCTGTTTCATCTGTTATTGTTTTCCAGCTGCACTTGGGTTTGTGTTTTGTTGACAATAGAACAAAATATGGTCTTGCACGGTTGTTATGTGTTCTTGTGCTGAAGCAGTTTCATTGGTTCTGCTGTACAGGGGATTAGCCGTGGTGATCGCGTTATACGCTTGTTTGAATAATGCGACATGCGCTTGAGTTTCCGATTTCAAGGTTGGGTTTCATGTCTTGGTTCTTACACGCCAATTCTAATTAAGCTAGCTGTTTTATTCTGAAAAAACTAGACTAGGGTCTGAGTCCCACCCGGTTAGATTAATCTTCTTAAATCTTTGCTTGATTATTATACATTTTTATTTAGTTTTTTTTTATTAATAATAACCCACCGTTTCCAATAATAGTTATTGTAGATTAGATAAGTAGGTAGCATCAACATACAATTTAAGTCACTTATAATAATCGATCCGAACGCCGGACGTCAATTAACCAACCAGACGTAGATCTAGATTATTTATTGATGCTAACTTCACGGTCAGTTATTAATATTTAAAGTCAAATGAAATAAACAGGCCAAAAACAGCGTCAGTAATTCGACTAACAGGTCTGCGATAGTTGACCTGAAAGCGAGCGGAGTGGAATCACAGAGATTCATTTCCAAATTCATCATTCGCTGTTCAGTCGAGTCAGTTAAGACCCTTCTGATGGCAATTTGACACGGCTCACGCGAAGCTTTCTATCCGATCCGTATGAACGAAACGATACCGCGCATAAATTCGTGGTAGCGACATCTATCGAAGTTACTCGCGAATCATCACTTCGCGGTCAATAACCTTGGCCTTGGTACCGTTTTTGATATTGATAAAAAACACACGTCTGTACAAATTACTTGTTTTTCTTGAGATAAGGATAGTGTTTACTAGTAAAATATATTCATCAGTAGTGTGTCAGTAGAGCAGGCAGGTAATTTAGCCAGGGAAATGACCGAAATTTTAACGAGAGAGAAATTTCAACAGGTTTTATATGCCATTACCGTTGAACATACTTGTTTCTACAAACAAAAGATTCTAATTTTGGCTTCAAACCACTCATAGTTTGAAATTCGAACCACAGAGGTTTAAAAAATCAATGTAAAAAAAAGGAAAGCAGAACGGAACCTGCAAATTGCAATATAAATTTCTTTGATTAACAAAAATAAGCATTAAAAAGCCAACATAAATATTTTTGAAATAAGAACATACGGTTGTAAAACAGAAGGAAAATAACTGTCAATAGATGACATAGGTACTCTACAAATATAACGATGAAGGCGAAGCTATTTTTAACTTTTAACTCTTGCTATACCATCAAGGTATAAAATAGTAACATTAAATTTAATTCTAGTTTTATTGGTATGCCAACTTTCCTTCCTAAAACAATCATCGCTGCGGTAACCGCAGCTGGGACCTACGTTTTAAACGTGATAAACTTTCACTCGCAATTTAAAACCCATGTTTCTGCAGTAATTTTCTCGTTACCTATCGTTATTTGTTTATTGATTTATCACAGCCAAAAGTGTATTACGTCATATGTGACCAATGATCGTTTAAAAAAATATCTTTCACTATTGCTACAGTACTACCAAGTTATATGATCAGATGGCAAAAATTGGAACTAGTAGTTTCATTACGAAAATTTCATTGTTTTGATAGTTTTGTGCGGACAGTGCCGACGCCCTCAACTGAACAGATAAGTTGGTTCCACATAACGTGACGTCGCGACATCTGGTGCTAATTGCACTTATGTGTTAACAGACGGAAATACTATGACTTTTACTTTTAGGAACCTGTCACGAATACTTTGTTACTCATCCATTGTCTTCAAAAACTTGTCGAGTTCCATATCTAAAGTTCAAACAACTTGGATTTCGATAATTCAGCATATTTCTTACTTGCGTATTTACATACCAAACTGAAGAGTGGACTAATTTCATTACCTGCAAATAAAACAAGCTTTATTAATTACGATAAACAAGCTAATTCCCGTATATGTTTGCCACCAAATTTATAGAGATTTTGTATACAGTTTACAATGGCTTTACAAAGCATTTCTAGGGACAAAAGTAATTTGTAATGCCGGTGTAAGTTCATCTTAAATTTATATGGCGGTTAGAGTTAAAAAGTTTCAACCGCCCCTTAAAAAGATCTTTACCCACTACTGTAGCTAATGATAATCATAAAACTAATACCATTTTTTTCCTATTCCAGAAAACAAATCACGAGAGAGCGCGACCGCGCACCGCACCATGGGACAGGAACAGTCGTACGCGCACGCTAGCGCCCGCCGCTACAAGGACAAGTACCAGGAGCCCCCGCGCCCCGCCGACCACCGCCCCGCCGACCACGACCACTACAAGCGACACAAACCCAGGCGCAGCGCCGAAAGCTTCAAAAGCGACAACTCCTCAACCGAAAGCAGCGGCTACCGAAGCGGATCCAGCGCTTACGAATACTCCGACAGATCATCGAACAACAGCTACTATTGCCCCTCCTTATACAAAAACGAACACTACAAGGAAGTCAATAAGGAACTTTACAAACCAGTAAAGTTGCATAAAGAGAGAAGATATAACACGCTTCAGCTTTTTGAAGACAAGGACGAGTTCAAAAGCGCTCGATTGAAAAGCTATTTGAGCGAGACGGAGATAGCTAAGCAGAAGACGCCAGGGAAGGGGATTAGGAATTACACGCCCAAGATCCTATCGGAGGAGGAGCAGAGGAAGAAGACACAGCATTGGATTTAAGAGCATAAGACTAGTAGGATAAGGTTGTAAATAGTAGAGTAACGGTAGATGTGTTGGGGAGTCGAGGATGGAGGCCGCAGGGGCGCTGGCCAGCTTGGCACCGTCGCCCATCACCGTGCTGGGTCTGATACCACTCCTGGCACTCGGGATCACGTACTTCAGATACCAGCAATTCGACCCGGAGTCCTACATTACGGAAGTCAATGCTGTAAGTGTTACCTTACCTTCCTACTAACTTATTATAACCACTTGCGTAAAATCACGGATTAAAATATAGTTCATAATAACATCTTCCTTTATAAAACTAAATCTCGTGTTAAAACCGATATCCCGATTTTTATGTTTCAAAAAATTACCATTCTGTACGCATTGACTATGCAGATGTCTACCGACTGACATGACTTTGTGTCCGGAATGTACATATGAGTACCATGCTATTAACCCATTAGACACGCCCACAAGAGCCGACTCGCGCGCCCGTGTAATCTGTTTTGACGTCTGACTACGTAGACATAACGTTTTAATAACTGATCGCGCGGGCGCAGCTGCTCGGGGCTTTTGGATGTCTATCCAGGCAGTACATACCCGTCATCTTGAGTACTGGTCTTTTTGCAAAAAATATACTTACATGACGTTTTGTGAGTATGAACTTATGCGCCTGAAGTCTGAACCTGTTTATGTCCTTAACAAACTTGCTTCGCATCTTCATCTTAACAGTAATTGGCACAACATATTTTCCAGATGCTGCCGATCTACGACTTCGTGATAGTCGGCGGCGGTTCCGCCGGCGCCGTGGTCGCGTCGCGGCTCTCCGAGATCGGCAACTGGACGGTCCTGCTGCTGGAAGCCGGCCAGGACGAGACCGAGATCTCTGACATCCCCGCCCTCGCCGGCTACACGCAGCTCTCCGACATGGACTGGCAGTACCAGACCACGCCCTCCAACAACCGCTCCTACTGCCTCGCGATGAACGGCGACCGCTGCAACTGGCCCAGAGGCAAGGTACTCGGCGGCTGCAGCGTCCTCAACGCCATGGTCTATGTGAGGGGCAACCGGAACGACTACGACCTGTGGGAGGCGCTCGGCAACCCCGGCTGGTCCTACGACCAAGTGATGCCTTACTTCCTCAAATCTGAGGACAACCGGAACCCGTATTTGGTGAACACGCCGTACCACGCCGCGGGAGGATATCTCACTGTTCAGGAGGCCCCGTGGCGCACGCCGCTCGCGGTCACATTCTTGAAAGGCGGCGTAGAACTTGGGTATGAAAACCGCGACATAAACGGAGCGAAACAGACAGGTTTCATGCTGACCCAGGCGACGATGCGGCGCGGCAGCCGATGCAGCACGGCCAAGGCATTCCTACGCCCCGTTAGGCAGAGAGGCAATCTGCATATCGCGCTAGGAGCTCAAGTGACGAGGATTCTCATCAATCCCGTCAAAAAACAGGCGTACGGCGTTGAATTCTACCGCAACGGTCAGAAACACAAAGTGAGGATCAAGAGAGAAGTTATCATGTCTGCCGGGGCGTTGTCTACGCCTAAAATAATGATGTTAAGCGGTATAGGACCAGCCGATCACCTCAAAGAACACGGAATCCCTCTGGTAGCTAATCTAAAAGTGGGCCACAACTTGCAGGACCACGTAGGTCTCGGCGGCTTGACCTTCGTCGTGAACAAGCCTGTCACGTTCAAGAAGGATCGATTCCAAACATTTCAAGTTGCTATGAACTATATTCTGTACGAGAAAGGGCCCTTGACGACACAGGGGGTCGAAGGTCTCGCTTTCGTCAACACCAAGTACGCGCCACCGTCAGGCAACTGGCCCGACATACAGTTCCACTTTGCCCCTAGTTCAGTGAACTCTGACGGAGGAGAACAAATCAGAAAGATATTAAATCTAAGGGATAGGGTCTATAATACTGTGTACCAGCCCATTGAGGAAGCTGAAACTTGGACTATACTGCCTCTGCTGCTGCGACCGAAGAGTTCGGGCTGGGTGAAGTTACGGAGCCGCAATCCATTCCATGCTCCTTCCATCGAACCGAATTACTTCGCGTATAAAGAAGACATCCAAGTTTTGACGGAAGGTATTAAGATAGCCATGGCATTGTCCAATACTACGGCTTTCCAGAGGTACGGATCTAGGCCCCATAATATTCCGATGCCGGGTTGCCAGCATCACGTGTTGTTCAGTGACGAATACTGGGAATGCAGTTTGAAGCATTTTACTTTCACCATTTACCATCCAACTGGGACATGTAAAATGGGTCCAAAGCATGATCAAGACGCGGTCGTGGATCCGAGACTCCGAGTGCACGGTGTTGCCAACCTGAGAGTTGTTGACGCGAGTGTAATGCCGACTATAATAAGTGGCAACCCCAACGCTCCAGTGATCATGATAGGTGAGAAAGCATCTGATATGATCAAAGAGGACTGGCTCGTGTTATGACAGTGTTGATGTGAATAGTCATAAACATTTTAAATACTCTTTTATTTTGGGATAATAATTTTATTATATTCGATAGGACTGTAAATATAACATGTAAGTGTGTAAATTACGTTATTTTTCATTATGTTGGCAACAGCGTTATTGTAATTAAATTACCCTGTCGTATGTATCGATACTATCGATTAATAAAAGTTCATAAGTATACTTTTTACATTTTATTTTACACTTATGATTAGGGACGCATTATCTTCCCAATAGATAGGTAATGTAAAGCTTGAATTATTTATTACCTAAATAAATTTAAATAATGGTTATATTAGAAAGAAATACCTATCTATTCTTGTAGGCCTTCAATAACACAGGTTCTAATAATAACTTGTATGACAATGACTCATACCATTCCACTAAAGTTAAAGTAGTTAGTTACTTAATAATTAATGTTTAAACATTATCTAAGTGCTTTATAATGAGTTAGGTCCTTACCCAAAAAGGAATTTAGTAAAACATTAACACAAAACCATTACATTTTGTACTAGTATGTACTTACTAATGCTTACTTAAATTAAAATTAATTACAAACAAGAATATTAAATACACTGTACCTACTTATCATAGTGTTTAAAAATTAATAAGAAACTATGATCGATTTAAAACTGGCACATTTCAGCGTATTTTATATTTTGTGCGCATTTCTATTAGTAGCGCCATCTATTATAAAATAGCAAAAATAACTAGTAGCCTGCCATCTACCTTCGAGTAGCAGAAATAAATAAGCGCCCTCTAGTATCGAATAATCTGTACCAAAAATAATTTAATGTTGAAAAACTAGATGGCGTTAAAGGTTACGACGTTCCGCAAAACAGGGTTGCCAGACCTCCTGATTTTCCAGGAGATTTCCTGATTTATCTGATATTCTCCTGATCTACTGATTTTATTATTAAATCTCCTGATATTTGTGTTTTGAAATAAATACATACCTACATACCACAAGTATGCGTAAAAAGGGACGTATCTGAGTCTTCTGACTGAACTACCAATTTTTAAAGAATCGGCGATCGATAAAGGCTTATTGCAAAAACACCCTTAATCAATTGAGTTAAAGCATGATATAGAGTGTTTATTCCATAAACTTATTACTATTAACATAGTTGTTTATTGCGCATGCGTAAGGGAAAAGGGACGTCAACGCAAGTCGCAACGCTTTGCAACGAAACTTTTGCGGTACTATAATATTTGATATGTTCTAAAATACAATTAAGTTTTGCATGTAATAGTAGCTGTCGTTTGTTTTTTGATTGGAGCAAGTGGAGACTAGAAGGCAAAGAGTACTATACTTATATAATAATATCTAGAGCGAATAGTGATAAAGAATTAAAACAAGGAATTTTGTTTGATTGAATCGATTCGAGTTTAATAAAAAAAAAATTAAGTATATAATAAGTATATTATTGAACTCCTGATTTATCAGATCAGTCTCCTGGTTTTTTTAAACCACATTTCCTGGATTTTGAAATTTTGGTCTGGCAACCCTGCCGCACGATAGGTGCAACAAAAATTCAATAAAATTATCATAAGATCGTAAAAACATCGAAATTACGTAAACTTAGTATAAGTAGAGTGTATTGAGTAGTAGAGTTTAGTAGGTAGTAGTTAGAATAGAGTCATATAATAGGCGCCTACTTACCTACTTAAGAGTATAGGCACAGATTAGAGAACTTAGGGCTTCAAAAACCTAGCGGCAACTGCAAAGTTATAAGATAACTTGAACTCCAAGTAAGTTCCCTAACTTTTAACCTCTCAAAGCCTTCTTCGGACTTGTGATGCAGGCGAGGAACGTAGATAGGTACTTAGTGCACCCTCATTTTTTTTATTGTACTGCGGTGGCAATAAAGCGTACGGCCCGCCTGATGTTAAGCAGTTACCGTAGCCTATAGATGCTTACAATACCAAAGGCATTGCTCGCACATTACCGACCTGAAGGGGAGGGGGATGGAGGGAGGGCTTACGGCTCTCTCACTCATCGTACGAAACGCAGCTGTAATAGCTGCTTTACGCCGATCTTCTGTGAGAGGGTGGTACTACCCCGGTCGAGCCAGCCCGTTTATGAGCTGCAGTCAATTGGCTACAGCTTGGCTCTACCACCTTACCACCTCATCACCGCATTACGCGTACACGTACGCCAAGATATTACATAACACCACAGGGTACACACACAGTGCGAATACCTAGTTGCGTTCCTTCGCACTAAAATTAATTTAGCATTCGCATTAACTTCTTACCTACTTTTACACTAACGTTATGGCACTTTAGCGCGTAATAGATCAAGATCCCAGAGCGATAAGACGTAACTTATTTTCAGAAAGATGAAACCTTAGGCTCTAGTAGTGTTTCATGTGCTTTGAATATCTGCGGACTTTTGGGGACTCGCCCTGGGGCGCCTTTGCTGGTACCAAGTGAGACAGGTTTCATCTTTCAGAAAATAATTTATGTCTTATCGCTCTGGGATCTTGGACTATAAATTCCTTAACTAACTGGTGAGCAACTTACCACAAAAACTAAAATAATACCTACCTTATTACCTAACCTAACCTTACCTACGAAGTATAGATGCCGAGTACACTCACTTGCAAAGCACAGACGTGCAACGGCTAGTTTAAGATCAGAAACTCGAATAAATAATACGAACTATTAACTATAAGCATATGTATAAGCATGTCTTACGATAACTAACGGTGAAATAACTTTCAAAATTACTTTAAAACAGGCAAAACTACAGATGTTTCGAGTTGTAACAGTACTATCTAGCGACGGATGACGTATAGTACGAGATACGCTTAAGGAAGACCTTCACCCATCGACGTACCGGAGAAACCCTAGATTTTATCAAATAAAATATGTTTACTACACATAAAATATGTTTGTAAATTGAACTTATACCAATAGGCTTGCCGTAAAAAATATGGTCATGACTATGATTAATTAAAATTATAAAAAACATTTTTTTTAACAATTTTCACCGACTTGCTTGCCACATGAAAATTATATCAAAATGAAGGCAATTTTATTGCGAATACAGTGTATAGTGTTGCTTGCGAAAATCTAGTCAAGAATAACGGTAGCTTTGAAATAAAAAAAATGAAATTGAAAAATTGATTGACAGAGAAGCATTGCGCATCCGAGTACTATTTCATGCGATAGAGGAGACTGCAGTACAACAGCTGCGCGCGACGAAGCCGTGCATGCTTTTGCTTAGCTTTTAGCTTTTATTTTTTTATTTTTTTTATCCTTGACTATATTCTTTATGGCAACCCTATTGGTATATGTCCAGACACATATTTTATTTGATAAAATACAGGGTTGATCCGGTAAGTCGATCGGTGAAGGTCGCTCTTCAGTGTTTCTTAGACCAGTAGTTTTAGCAAACTTCACAAGCGAATACTTTTGTAATTATTTTTGAAAAATATAACTTTTATTGGTAAGTAGGTTCTCTGTCACCTATAAGTTCATAAAATATTTACAACAAAAAAAACGAAAACGAAATTTTAATTCAATATTACAAAACATGTATGTTTCGCCAGCGTGTGTTCGGTATAAAGCAACCGGTTTCGGACATTCCATGTACATTTTTTTCTAATTATTCCAATTGCCTTGTTACAACACAGTTACTTCTATTTGCTGGAAACGCCCGCGCCGAGTCAAATCAAGGAGTGATTATGCCATAATTGCACGTAACGACGCGTAATCTAGAATTATAAAAACAATTTATAAATGAATTCAGTTTGTTTTATGTCGAAATTGCGTAGATTTATTATTGAGTGGGGAGAGCAGATTTGGATTAACTTACATAATGAAGGTGTTGGACGTATTCCTTATCAAACAAATGCAATGGAACTGACGACCGCTTGGCGCAGTGGTTCGAGCGTAGGCTGTCAGCTCAATGCATCGGGTGGTTGCGGGTTCGATTTCCGCCAGAGGAAATTTTCGGAAACAGCCTTTTTGTAATTTGCCGAGGAGGCTAACTTTTTCGTCAATGTTTCAATTAAATTCTTTTCCAATTAAAATTGATTGAAATCGGGATGAGTCTGGACTTCACTCTTCCCGACTTCAATCAATTTAAATCGGCAAAGCAACACGGGATGAACGAAACCAGTTCAAACATTGACCCGAAAAAGTTACACAATAGCCCCCCTGGTCTGGGTTTAATGGGATCGCCCCCAGTCCATTGTATGGTAGCCATAGCACAAGCGTCGCTTAGTTTGGGACCATACAGTAGGTGTGTGTCTGGCTATATTTACCTATTTATTTATACTTACAAAAAAACAGGTTTCGAGAAAACAAATTATAACACCCAAAGACATTACCAGAAAGAGGGATGCATGTGACTGTCCAAAAGGGTATGTCCTAGCAAACGGAGTCCATGGACATAGTACAGTCAGTCGTTCGAACAAAACAGTGTTCTAAACTTGTCAGTATTGCCATTACGGCTCATCTTGAAGATGCGTTGAAGCCGATTGTCGAATTGCGAGTGCGATAACAGATGTGTGAATTTCGCTGCATGTAGTGGTGGGCTGAGCACAAGTCTAGTGATTGCAAAGTTAAGGGGTACCATATCTGCTAACATTATACATCAATGGTGAACACAAAAAAGAAACCAAAAAAAAGGCACAAATCGTCAATTTATATGCTGTGTGGATAACGTATGCGATCGCACGTAGGTATCATACCCGATATGAACGCAAAGGATCTGATTACCACCAGCTTTCAGTGACCCACTCGTGAACGTAATCGCGTAAACTGCGAGACCTATTTCCTACTTGTCACGTCGCCGTGTCGCCACTTTCCTTTATTATTCCGATCCGCGTTAATATTTCCGATAAATACTTTGATGTACTATTTTAGCAGATCCATATCTGCTAAAATAGTACATCAAAGTATTCTTCTTCTAACATCGCAATCACACAACTTATGCATCACTACATGCTGCGAAATTCACACATCTTAATAAAACCGGCCAAGTGATATTTAGAGTCGCACGTTGAAGTCTTTTGTAAGGAAACCGACCATAAGGCAAATAAGTCAAAAATATTGGTATGTGGACCCCTTTATTTTTAAGTTTTATTTAATTTTTAACATTTGTTGTTGTAGCGGCAACAGAAATACACATTCTGTGAAAATTTCAAGTCTTTACCTAGTACGGTTCGTGAGATACAGCCCGCTGACAGACGGACAGACGGACAGCGTAGGCTTAGTAATAGGGTCCCGTTGGCACCCTTTGGGTACGGAACCCTAATAAAACCCGACTACTGAAAAATCGCGCTCTAAAAAGTATGAAACAAGAAAATATTCTCATCTAGAGGATAGCCGTGGTCCGTGTAGGTCCTTTAGGGCCAAATGGCATATGAACACGGACCACGGCTATCCTCTAGATGAGAATATTTTCTTGTTTCATACTTTTTAGAGCGCGATTTTTCAGTAGTCGGGTTTTAGTTTTTAAACTTACTTTTTATTTAATTATTTTGGAGTAATAGGTAACAATATATATATTTTTGAAATGTGCTCATCAAGCTCTTTCATTTGATACCACACACGGTTTCATTAAAAAATGTTTTTTTTTTTAGTTCATGACATTATGTCCTCTAGAGGGCGCCATATGCAATTTTATGTGACGTCACGTAGCCTATAACCAGCGCGCCATTAAGCCGCTTCTAACGATACCTCATTTGTCAAATTACGACAAGTAGTTTGGAAGTTAGGTGGGAACAGATGCACATACATACATACATACATACATACATACATACATACATACATACATACATACATACATACATACATACATACATACATACATACATACATACCTACATACTTACATACATACATACATACATACCGGTCAAAATCATAACCCGCCGCCGTAGTCGGGTAAAAAGATAAGCCCGCTGAGTTTCTTGCCGGATCTTCTCATTCGAGGTCGCGTTTCCGATCCGGCGGTAGAATTTAAGAAAAAAATGTAAAATGACAATTTGTAAGTGCCCCGTAGGCCTATACAAAATAAACGTTTTGAATTTTTCCACTAGCGACTGAGTCGTACTGTGTCCATGGACATCGTTTAGTAGGACAAAATAGTTGGGGCCGTCCATGTCTCCCTCGTCTTGGACGCCTTTGGATATACATTATAAAGCACTAGCTTCTGGCCGCGACTTCGTCCGCGTTAACTTTAAAATCCCACAGGAATCTGATATTTTACCGGAACAAAAAGTAGCTTATGTGCTATTCCAGACTATAATCTATCTCTGTGCCAAATTTCATCCAGATCCGTTCAGCCGTTCTGGCGTGATTGAGTAACAAACATCCATCCATCCATACGTCCATCCAAACTTTCACATTTATAATATTAGTGGGATTAGTGGGATTTCTAATATTAGTGGGATTTCAGGGAACAAAGTTGTTTAGTACTTGCCAGTGTGACTTGTGTGTGAGTCCATAACTTTCTATAAATGTGGGGGTTAATGTATGTAAAACGGTAAGTATACCTAATCCAGTTTCCGTAGCTCTCACTGCTCTAGAAATTGAGATAATTACTCTCCTCAATATGTACAACATAATCCTAACAAGTTCGTTCACCTTATAACACCTCAAATCCTTACGTAACTACAACAAGCAGTTATTTACATAAAAAATGTACAACAATTTGCCATTTTATAGCGTACAATTTAGCGTGAACACAATGCCGCAGGTTTGAGAGCACGGCGGCGGCGCGCGCGCAGAGCCTTCGAAAGCTTTTCACATACATTGTGCGCCCGAGCCGGTGACGCAAGCGGCCCCATTACAATCAGAACTTTCGATTTCTGGATGAAATCGAGAATGCTTCCTCAATGCCCAAGCAACCTTCTCATTCTTTCCAACGTATCGGTCAAAACTGTTTTATACCATCATCGCAAAGCTCTTCTAGAATAACACGACACAATCGTGACAATTATGATCTGAAATCATACAGCTAGTAGTAGCTCCGACTCGAAAAGAAGAAAGCAATGACAGTCGTTGCAGGAAGTCAGAAACCTGAAAATTCAGACAAGTAGTTTCAATAGTTGAGTCTAGGAGGTGAGACGGCTAACCAGCCAAATCAGGATAGAATAAAATGTTAATAAAAGAAGCAAATTAAAACCTGTAATGGGCCTGGAAGGGCCATGGCGGTAACAGAGTGGTGGCCTAGAAGGGGACGTAGGGAGAGTCAGACCATCAGTCAGATGGCCCGATGACGTAAGAAATACGGGCTGAGTGAGGGAAGAATGGGTGCAATAATAGACCAAAGAAAATTGCAGTTAGCGGAGAAGAGAGCTTGTCGAGAATATTTAAAACCTTTCTAAAATCCTTTTTGTTTTCTGTAAATACACTGTGAAAAGTATATGTAAAGGAATGTAGAAAATTAACTGTTTATAATTAGATACACTAAAAGACAATAGCTAGGAATACATACATATTTATTTTTGTACATTTGCGCATAAAAGTTGCTACTCATGACAAAGAATTTTCAGCTAGAACTAAGAAACAGATTTTTTTACAATCGATAGATGCAGAATGCCAAGTGGCAAAAACCTTTTAAGTTCTCCTGGAGTGAAAAAACACGCACTGGCTGAATGCACAAATTGCAAAACCATTACAAAAAAAAACTAATTTTTTTTTTTTTTTCGATTGTCAATCGTTTCATGCACAGGATGACTTTCCCGATGTGGATCGAATATTGATATTACATAATCGATTGGTCGAGGATTTAGGACAACGTCGCACCATTTTGCAAGGTATTACGTGGATTTTTTCGCCACTATCGGGTGTGTCATCGCGATGCGACGGCCGAGGGGTCACGTCAAACTTTGTTTATACTGATACAATGCTTGCGACATGCAGTTTTTCTGAATCTAGCCAAAGGCACAAACACAGGCAAATCGATACAAATTACAATTATTAACAGATGCTAGAAATGTTAAAAAAAGTAAACTTCGTAGAGGACATTGTTATAACGTGGAGGCATTGACTTGGTAGAAGACACAATTAAATATTTTTAATTAGTATGGTTTTTTTTTTCTCAGAATGCGTAGCAATGGTATGGGATGAGAATCTTGCTTGACAACGTCAATGTCATCGCAAACAATAAGGTTGATTACCACACATATTACATTAGTCCAACAAGTTTCACCAAACAAACCATAACGAAAACGTACCCTGTCGACCCCCAGTTCCACATAGGCCACCTCGTAACACACATTACGAATTTTCTGTGAGCGGCCGGGGAGCGAGCGAGGCTGCGCCCGGCGCCCGCGCACGCCAGTCCACCACGCGGAGTCGCGTCGCGCAGGTGTCGCGAACCATCTCGGATCCCACCAATCACAATCTGTCAGTTTCATTTTTTTTTACCTGGCCAGTATTTTCAAATCTCTTTTGATTTTAAAAAAATCCGTGTTCTTTTTTATTATTTTTTTTGTCTCAAGTAATCTTTTTACATTTATTGTATAGATACCTGTAATGTGGTGTAATGCCTTATCTAACGTATCGTAATAGAACTGGTTAATCTCGCGTTGCATAACATAACACACCTTCTGCACCCTTGGGTAATTGACGTAAGCGGTTACCGCGTGTTATGATAGGTCGTGTAATGTAAACAGCATTCGATTCCGAAACACGATTTATAATCGAGGCACTATTAAATTATACATCGATATTTTAATCGATTACTTACACGGATTTTAGTTTATATTCTACCATCTCTAAAGGTTTGAGCGTTTGTCCTGTTAGTAATCGTTAAGCTATTACGTCAAAACAACGATAACGGTAATCGCTTCTCGTTTAACGCCGACTAATAATTGTGCCTAATCATGGCCAACAATTAGCGCGTTTACCCTTACGTAACTCCTCAAGCGCGTAAGCGTGAACACTAAAGCAAGGCGTAAGCTTGAAGAAACCGCTACTTTTAAATCCAATTGAGTATTTCATGTTGTAATAAATACAACTAACAAGTCCTATCCACCGACTAACAAATTATATCTTTACAAAATCTAAAAATCAAGGTACAAAGTAGCAAATCATATTTTTATTGAAAGTTGTGATTGGCACGTAAATAAAACTTACTTATCTGTGATTTACTCAGTGGATAAAACATGGTTCAATTTAAAAATAGAACACCATTGGCACATTATAATATTGTAGACTTCGATCAGAGATCGTTGATTGTAGATCTGTTCTAATCAAATCCATCAATACAAAAATTGCAGTCCCAATACATATACAGACGACGTCAAGTTTTCAAGTTGTCAAGTTGTTGTTGAGTTTTCTGACACCAGTATTTTTTTTATTATAGGTTCACAAACCAAGGTCAAAGTGCATCGCCAGTGATCTGTGAGAAGATTACAACAATAAGTTATGACGTTGGACTTTCGAGGCGCGCAGGCGCAGTCGTTGATGCACTGAGTTAGTGAGTGAACAGGGGTTAGTGAGTTAGTGTGACAGTGAACGTGTAAACCGAACTTTATACTTGTATTTGGAAGAAAATCTACAGCAATGAAAGTGAGTATTTTACTTATTATCGCGATATTTGCAACTCGAAATGTATACAATATTTTGATAACCTAAGTAGGTACTTAAATTAAAAATAAAGTGGAAAGACAGTTTTACAAAATAAAAATTAAATCACTGTTTTTGGTCTACGTCAAATTCAGAAAGACGAAAAAATAAACTTGTCTATGACTTCAGAAAATAAATTAAAGAAAAGTACTAACACGTTAGTCTATGAAAATATTAAACAAATAATTATTTTCGTAGGAGGTCTATGACTAAGTAAGAGGTGCATAGTCAAGTCCTCCTTGAGTGTCCATTTAGCTTTACTTCAACTAACGTCACTGCATATAGGTATCGCAGTTTATTAAATTACTATTTAAATCTAAAATTAGTAGTTATTTTAAATCGTGAATACAAAGTTCGCAATGACCCCCTAACCCATTTCTCTATTCCAGAAGGTACCTTGTATTACATAACATCTCACTGTTTACGTCTTAGTTTACGTAACTAATTAATATTGTTAGTAACGTTTTGCTAACACGAAATGTGCCCGCGAAGCATGGCGTTGCACAATTAATTATGGCTATTAGATACATAGCAATAGCAAGCAATAGTGATGTCATCAAATAAATAAATCGACGTGCCAAGGCCGATTCATAAATCGATTGATTAGAAACGATTGAGAAAGAAAAGTTAAAACATTTGTAATTACACATCTACTACTACTACTACTGAAAGCTGTATTTCAAATAATGCATTTTTTAAGTTTAAAAAAAAACGTTACCCACAAAATAATCCCCAAAAGGTTTGTCAGACATTCCAACGGTTTAACAATCTTTGGAATATTCACTTTCAATAACCGCATACTCGACTAGTGATAACATCCTTATCAGTTAGATTTAGATAATCCTGAAGATCCTAATATCTCTTCATTATCCTTCCTTAGGTATAGGACATTAGTGTACCTTCATGTCAATGTTAACAAGCACAAATTTCTATGATTATACGAGCTCTCTAGTACTAAACCTCCTCTAGTACTGTGTCCCTAATTAGTTGTCCACGACTGTATGAGCTACACAATATCTTCGACGAGAATGGTGATAATTCTACCCGGCTTTACACTGGTGGTTACTAATCAGTAATAAGTATAAGTCAAGCCACGCACATTACGTAGGAGCATTTCTTCCACGCACGTGCAAGTTGTGGAAAGATCTCGCTCCCGAAGTCTTTCCTATGCACTACAACATGGGGTTCTTAAAAAGGCATGTTTACAGGTCCCTAAAAGGTCGGCGCCGCATCTGCTCCCCTTAAGTTGCAGATGTCTTGGGCGGCGGCTTCCACTTACCATCAGGTGGACCGTCTGCCAGTGTGCCATCATTGGCTACAAAAAAAAAGCCCCTATCTAAAAAACAAATCCCATTTCCAGACCGTTAAGTTATGCGTTTGTTGTCTCCGTAAGCAAAGTAGTCACAGCGTTCGCAGTGTCACGTTGTACTTCCGACATTATCATTAGTTATTACTGCCGGAATTACCTCATTACATCGTAAGAGTGAGTAAATTCACTCACTTTACGACTTTGTTCATCGCCAATACTGGTAACGAAATACAGAATGTGTTCCTTTTATCGCATCTTTTCATATTACATTCTCGATAAGGCATGTTTTGTCTTTTTCCGTATTTTTTTAAATGTTATTGCAGTGGGTTTGCTTGATGTCTCTGATTATTAATCTTTAAACAGAGCGACTGCTTTCGTCTGTTTCGTTCTTGAGACCTGAAAGATAGTAGGACAACAGGGCAAATTAGAATGTTGCAAGGTGACGCTACGTTAGCATGGGCGTTGTATGACACTGAAACAAGTTAAGCCAGACCAAATTCCAATCAAGCGACAGCTGGTAACAAGTTAATTGTTTGTCCTACATGAGTGAAGAATGACAAGCAAAATGAAACTAAAGACGTTATAAGAATTGATTTTATTGTATGCAAACGCAACAGTCTCTAGACAAGTCGCTTCGTCTACAAGCGTTTTTACAAATCACTATACTCGATTTATTATAGCATTAGACAGAAGTTAAAAAAGGTTATTTTTAGTGTCCACTTTGTAACAAAAGTACAAATAACATGTTACAGTTATGATTGACGTCGAATTTATTATAATCTATTTATATACCAGCTTGTCACACCTAACTGTAATTATTTTAAGTATTTATATTATAAAATAAATTGTCTTTCATTTAAATATTATCATTTCAGTCCAATTTAAAATTATGTGTCAATGCTAAAAGCCTAAAAGAAGCAGGGGTGAACAATACCGGGAACGTGTTTCGTTCCACTATAATCCTAACAAATCTAAAATGTTACCTAATCCGTTCAGAGGTTATGTCAGCAGGGCATTTCTAATTTTGTCGGATTATGTTGTCTTTGAAATTGACGTAAATAATTTTCTGTCAGTGTTTGTCATTGAGTCATTCACCATCATTTTTTTTTTCATTTTTTTTTTGTTGTCAGCTTAAAATGTGTGATACGATGTTATTATAAATAAAACATAGTATAATAAGTTACTTTTATTGTGGTTATCGAAGTATTTAGCATTGTTTTATGTGAAAACAATTTTAATGTAACCACTCTAAATAAAAGTTGTTTTGACTTTGAAATAAAATGTTTTGGATCCCTGCTTCTACGAGCCTCTTATTTCTAATGTTATAATAAATGGGGTATACGCTTAAATGTGTAGAAATGACATTACAAGTCGATAAGTAGATCACGTGACTTACGTCATTTCCATAGATGAAGCGTAGCGATTTGTAAAAACGCTGGTAGACGACAGCAACTTGTCTAAAGGCGCAGGCAGGGCTCTCTGATTGGGTTAACTAGTAGTAGATAAATAGGCCATAGACTTTTTTCATAAACAAATACTTCTCACGAAAGTCTCATTCTACAAATAAACTAGATAAATAAATTGAGACACGGCGAGCGCAAGCGCCACCGGTGGCGCCGCACGGTGCGCCCGCGCCGGCCTTGTACGATTATGCAAAACAGATACAAATCTCGTTACGTCACATCGCATAACGTTTTGATTGCGTTTTTGACATAATCTTGGGTAATAAATATTATTTGGACGCTTCAAAATATGGAAATGACGCTGTTAATGTTTATTGAGATCTAAAAATGGTTTAAGGCCAGATAAGCCTAAATTAAGTCATTTCCGCGGAAATATTTTGTAAAACATCGCGATGATAACCAATCAGAGAAGTTATTACTGTTAAATTAAAATTATGTTTACTTTCACAACAACAAAATGATCTCATTTATCGTTCTAACTTACTCTTTATTCAAGTATGTCATTACATATTTTTGAGCAAATTCTAAGCCAAAAAACCAATACCAAAATCCAGTTTTAACATTTTTTTCTACGCTCGAACCACTGCACCAAGTGGTCGTCAATAGAATAGCGGAGTGACCAGAAATACACCTGAAATAAATCTATTTGATTTCAGAGGCAAATTTCGGAAACGGCCTTTCCGTAATTTGCCCTGGTCTGGGTGTCACTGGGATCGCCCCCAGTCCATTGTATGGTAGCCATAGTACAAGCGTTGCTTAGTTTGGGCCCATACAGTTGGTTTGTTTGTCTGGCGATACTTACTTATTTACCTCCACAATGTGGTGGTGTATGGCCACTCAAGATAAAAGTCGTGACGTTACATTACATTCCATACTTACTTATTTGTCTGTCGTGCGTGACACTTGCTGAATATTGTTCCCAGACTTTTTAAACCGAGAAGATTTGAGTTTGGAGTCTGCATCAGGAAGTGATACAGAATGTACTAGAATGTTCCCTATCTAAGTATATCGCTCAGCTGATTCACGCCCTGGTAACCGCACACGTAATGTCCATAGTGGAATTTTAATAAGGAACTTACTACGCAATGTTCTATCTCATTATCGCATATCGCAATGTGCCATATATTCGTGTATCTAAATTAGAAGGGTAAGTGCATTTTAAGGATCAAACTTGTTATATTGTTAGCACAACAACAATTATCTCTAGCCCGGTAGTCTATGTATTTTGCAATGTACAATGTGCAATGTATGTATAGTTCGCGACAGGTGGAGATGACATTCGGGTTACGAGCTTTTTGCAGAATAAAATCCGAATCAAAATTAACAGGACCCGATAAACAACTAAAATCGCCCACAAAATTATTAAATTAAATTATTCTGTTGCGTTGCGGGTCCTGGTAATTTTGATTCGGATTTAATTCTGCAAAAAGCTCATAAACTGAATGTCATCTCGACCCGTCGTGAACTACATGTATGTGTATGTGTGTGTGCCTTTTTCTGATTTCAGTACTTTGGCTCACTATTTTCAGAGCTTTTCTTTTTTCCTTTTGATCCTAGCCCGTAACGACTGACATTTAAATGCTAAGAACTTATACCACCATCTTGAACTCAGGCTTCCTAGCTGGGATTCTGAATGCGCCCTACTTCGAAGGTCTAATAAGGGATGCTTAAAGCGATTACACTTCTCCATGTTAAATAATTAAAGAAGCATATTTCAGCATATAATACAGCATATATTACATTTAAAATTACAGCTATTTAAAATGACAACTTGAGAACTTTATCTGTCAAATTGTGATGTCATGTGCGTAGTTATAACAGGTGGCTGTCGGCAAACAAGTGAGGAACGACAAATATTGCACAACACGTAATAGTTCACCCGGGAAGTGCGGCTCAGCTATGCGTTTACGCAACGCGGCCGGTCAACTGTGCGTGCGCACTGAGATTGCAGCGAAAATCCATAGTTTTATTGGTATTTTAGGGTTCCGTACCAAAAGGGTGCCAAAGGAACCCTATTACTAAGCCTTCGCTGTCCGTCCGTCTGTCAGCGGGCTGTATCTCACGAACCGTAATAGGTAGAGAGTTGAAATTTTCACAGAATGTGTAATTCTGTTGCCGCTACAACAACAAATACTAAAAATGAAATAAAATGTATACGGTGATACGGAACCCTTTATGTGCGACTCCGACACGCACTTGTCATATATTTTTGCTTGTCTCGGGTCCCGGATTAAGTATACTGAGTATAAACGAGCATAGATCTAGGAAGTACCCCGTGATGTATGCCCGGTAACTTCATAGTATGTAAGTAATACCCAAAATTACTACTATATATAGTTACTATACCATTGATAATGTTGATGTTGTTGTTGATGTTCGGATGATCCCCCGTGGGTTTCCCAAATGAAACCACCATAGCTCTAGCAACTGGTTTATTAGGTACCAGCGCTGCGCTGCGATGAATTTATTCACACAAATTATATCTAAAACATATAGTAGTTTGCGTAACGAAACCATAGTGCGATACAGAAATCAAATAAAATGAAACAGCGCCATCTCGTGGCCAAAAGTGTAACTATACGTTTAGACACAATGCCAAAATAATATCACTCTTCTCAGTAGTGGAAGCCAGCATTTCGAACAGAGGATGACAGCTTCTATTCATCCAATTCATACGTGTAGTTTATATTTTGGCTTTGACTTGACTATTTATCGTAACGTCATACACATTGTTATTGACTAAGAACATTATGACATCTATCCGTGATTAAGCGTAGTCACAACAGTAAACGGTGACACAAATTCTAAACGTTATTTACCTACCATCTAGTTTAAATATTTCCATTACGAGACCTTTGCAAATAGAAGAAAAAGTAAAAGCGCCCAAATCTTTGTATTTGTATGAAGCCCGTGCCGATTAGTTCCGTCTGTTCGCTGCGCTTGCGTCGTTTTCCTTCACAATGCGATCTTTGCTTACAACATGGAAACTGTGGGGAAAAGTTACCAATACAATTACTAATATAACTAATCTACCAAGTGCAAGTGGGGTTTCAGAGATCCTTCTATGACGCAGTGCGACTGCGGTGATCCCATCCAGTCGATGCAACACTTGCTGGAGTGTCCCTTGTGCCCGAACGCCTGCACGAGGGAGGACTTGAACACGGCCCACAGAGTAAAGACTAAAGAAAGAAGTGCCCTTATTAGATATATGTATGAAAAAAAACGTGGTCATTGTTTTTTCATTTTCATTGTTCTATCTACCGGTAAATAGTTGAACTACTCGCTTCGTTTTATGTCGATTTTAGTACTATGCCGTCCACTCGGCCGAGTTGTTTAGGGCCAGTCCCCTTAGTAATTGGTCCATGACGCGGCCTTGTTGTGGCCAAATATCTGGTAAATAAGGTCTAGTCTAACCATAGAGTAGAATTGTTGACACGAAACGAAGCAGAAGACTAATCTAATCTACCAATATAACTGAATACAAAGTTTTGGATTCTAATTAATCTCTTCTAAGAAGACCCTAGATGGTTTAAATGACTTGGAATAACTTGTCATGGTTGTCAACTGTCTCAATCATTATTAAGTATCAGAAGTCGATCTAAATTATGTATGTAATAATCGCAAACTATAGTGTAAATTAAACAATGAATGTGCAAAGCTTGCGGTGCAAATTATAGTCATTAGGACCGAGAAAATTAAGTCGCATGTAGTGCTTACGTGATCAGTGGTCACGAAACTTAGGTCACGGAATGCATTATAATGATAGATTGGGTACTAAAACTGATTTAGTTTTATTGGGCATGAGCCGAATATTCGTTTTATGTTCGATATTCGGCAGGCCGAATATTCGTGAATATGAACTTGGTGCGGCCCATCATTTACTTATGCATTTTAACATTTGATTTGCCGGTAAAAATACTCCTATAGTTCAAAAAATCACTCTTCAAGCTACGGGCAATGGCTCAATAGATGTGTCCATATGGCGCGCATGCCTCACCCGAGCACTCATATTATGACATTACGTCTATGCGTTCCGACGTCAAAAGTGAGTGCTCGCGCGAGGCATGCGCCTTATGAAGACGCCGCCAATCAATCGTAGTAAATAAAAACAAAACAGCATCAATAGTAAAAACCAGTTGGTTTTTCATGGCGCTGATTGGTCATAAACAAGCCGTTGCCATGACGACCCGGCCACGGCATCCTCGAAACGCGCCGTGGAAAGTGAATCCGATAGTGACATAACAGTTGTAATGCCACGCGCAATTATAGCGGAACTATCCCATGCTGTGAGACGTTACTGCATGGGAGATGTTACTGCTGTGCGAGGAAAAATACTAACGTCTCCAGGCGGCATGAACAACTCTGACACAAGGTTGGCCACTAACCATACGATAAGAAGAAGAATCTAGAAAGGGACAGTGAAAGAATGAAGTGAATGTGAGAGGGAAATAAAAATACTAGGATTTTGGGATTAAGCTTAGCGACTCGCTAATAGATGGATCGATAGGTCAACAATCATGTCTAAATACGTATTAAACTTTTTATACAGGGTGAATTTGAAATCATAGGCATCCTTTTAAACTATGACTCTACACATGTTTCAGTATATATTGGGAAAATAAATATAAAAATCGATTGATGAAAAAATATTGCTCAAGTAAGCAAATAAGCAAACCCGTTAACCGTTATTCTTTACCTGGGCAATATTTTTTTATCAATTGATTTGTTGATTAATATTCCCTAAGTATTCTGAATCATGTGTAGAATCACCGTTTAAAAGGATGCCCATGATTTCAAATTCACCCTGTATAAACCAGAAAGCACTTAAAGCGGTCCATTAGCATTGTTCAAGGTTAAATGTCTGGAAGAACCCTGAAAATTATGACTCTAGAATTTGGACTTAGGTATTATAATCACCAAGTTTTAAGCAAAGCAGAGCGTTTCTCAACCTTTTTATTTTCGAGTTGGGTCGAAACTCCACAATCCAGAAAGTAGCTATCTGTCAGCTGACGTAACGATGAATATGCATTAAATTTGACACTATCAACCGTGCTAGTGACGGGAGTTAGGTAATAGCAACAGCATAGTTACATGCATGCATTACATCGCTGAAACATTCTAACAAGTTGCATTAACCCATCTGAATGGTTGTTTCGAAACAGGTGAATGAATCAACAAAATCAAGT
This sequence comes from Drymonia ruficornis, assembly GCA_947859195.1. Classification (NCBI taxonomy): domain Eukaryota; kingdom Metazoa; phylum Arthropoda; class Insecta; order Lepidoptera; family Notodontidae; genus Drymonia; species Drymonia ruficornis. Next base: position 3,934,380 of record OX401924.1, on the reverse strand, counting down.
CAACAATCTTCCGAAAACTTAATTTGCTTCGTAAATTACTTTCTATGTATTGAAAATTAAGTAGTCAGTCAATTAACCAGCTCGCTCGTTTGTGACAAGTTTGTGGATCCGACCTCTACATTTTAAGCTGGGGATACACGGACATGCCTGTCGAGCATGCCTGTCGGGTACCCTACAAATGCGCTCCGTCTTCTTCTACACACGTACAGTTTACGTGGCGAGTCATAACTGGACAGTTGTCAAATCTGTCCGGCAGGCAACCACCGCAGGTTACATGCTAGGAAGACTCGTGATTTTTATGCATCACACAGAGGCAATTAAGCCCATGCGTCTTAGCTAATACCTTGATGCATAGAAGGCACTTTTGAAATATGAGGATCTGGAGAAATTACACAGGCATTATTATCTCCGTCCATGTAATGATAATCTTCATTTTGTTAAGTTTTTGAACCCAATACAGACTCACAGAGCAAAAAGTAAATAACAGACGATGAAAGAACAGCTCCAAGAATGTTTTGCACAAAATAATTCAGTGCCAACGACTTACATTGCTACCGTGTTGTGCCTTGCGACATGCGCTTGCGCAGTGAATGATACCGGCTCAGTGCCGAGGCCGACATTTCGCTCATTTATGTCATGATCTATGCTTTAATGTCGGCGGAGAAAGGTCATGATCTATCCGATTTCATGCCTTTTAGAACATAGTTGTATAACCTTCGGTGTTTTGAGAGGGACGCAAGTAGAGCTAGTTTGCGATACGAAAATAAAATTATTTACATCATGCTCTAATGCAATATCAATAAGATATCAAGTCATGGACAAATATAAATAAAATTCCATAAACAGTCTATATAATTTTTTTGCAAAGAGGTCACACTAAAAAATTAAAATATTAAAAATCGAAGAACGAAGCTGATAATTGCGATCGTGACCGTGGCGATAAATTTAAATATGGAACGTCGGAAACGCGACTCCGAGTCCTTGCAAGGCAGCCAACATTACGCCATGACAGCCGCCGCCGGTTGCCGGTTGTTACATAACATTTTGCAACACCGTGGTGCAGCGCGCTGGTTGCATCAACTGAGTAAATAAAACGTAATGTGATGAGAATGCGGTTATATAATAATATGAATATGCAGCTCCCGTCGAATAAGAACCTGGAATCAGTTTTTGCACCTCATCAAATTCTGATGTTAAAATGTTCTAATGGTCCCATTTGGCGACGACTTGATCAATAATTTTAAAACCTACTAAGTACCTGTACTTAAAGATTTTTCGTGGCAATAGATATTTACTAGGTGAAAATAAGCAAAACCAAAAACAATTAACCAACCAATTTAATGGATAGTGAAATATCCCCAACCGCAAAAGACATTTAATTTGCTTACAACACTCAACGTAATTCTGTTTTGCTTTTGTCGCATTACAGGCGTAAATTGACCACAAATAAGTTGAAATGGGCGCTAAATAACGCCTAAAATATTTATTTAGCGCTGGTAATTTATGCGTGTTATGTAGGCTTATAGGTCAATTGAAGATTTCTTATTTCTAAATGAATAAGTAAATGATTATTATTTAAAAAATGCTGATTGGTGATGATGATGAAATTTAATGAAATTGCGACAATCGGAAAGTACTATCTTGTAAATAAAAGAAGCTTATTTATTGATCATTAATTTCTTTACAGACTATAATGAGTTTATTTTGATTGCATTTTTCGTTGACTACGTAATAAAATGAACGCAAGAATAAATTTTCAATCCAAAAGCGATTAAAATTTATAAAGAGAAAATATAATTTTAATTTTGGACATAAGACATTAAAAAAGTTATTTAATAATATTTTCCAGTTGATTGCTTTCATAACATTTGGCAAATAGATTGACGTTGTTGCCAAGTGAAACGTAAAATGTAGCGAGTATTTGTTTTGACAGAGTAAAATTACAGATGGAGTAGGTAATCTGTATTTCTTCATACGTTCATCAGAGCTGTACGTTTTCGCTATGGGTATTGATGTGAAATAGTATCTACATAAAGATTCGATAACTCTATGAGTATGTTAGATGCTGTCATAACTTACACTAAGGGCGAGGTCCCACTAGCGCGTTGCGTTGCGTCGTCGCAACGGATCAAAGGGTCGACGGGCGAGAGACAAAGCGGCGGAGGGTGATGCGCCAGTACAAAATCTTGAGACGACGCAACGCAACGCGCTAATGGGGCCTCACCGTTAGCCGGTGCTCCTGCTCGTGTTTGCTCTACACAAACAGCACATACCATGGTTTCACAGCAATGTTTTTGCTTCCCATGTCCAATGGAAAACATCCAATTTTCCTCCGTTCGGGTGAAGAGGGGTGAAGTATAATCATTCAAAAAATAAATACCGACGATATTTGTTGCGAAACAATGTTTTGTGTAGTGTGTAGGGCAAAACACGCGCAGAACACGCGGCTTTGGAGACATTTTGGGCTCGCACATTCGATGTTTCCCATTCAGAGGTTTTCTATTTCCTAGGGTTTTTGGTGCAAGAAAACAATACTTTTTGTATAGTAAAGGGATGTAGGTAAGTAGGTAATTGACACTAGTTCGCTGGTATTTGTCCGCTGCACGTTAGCGTGAGTTACGCCTTACGACACGTGAACGTAACGCACGCACGTTACGTCATTATATAGTATGGTTTACTTATAAATTGGTTACATACAGAAAAACACACAAATTATTATAAACAACATATTTCTCAGTTTTGGTTTGATTACACGAAGTGAGTAAAGTCAAAATATAGCGTATGATGTGACGACTTGTAAAACAATCTTCGAAATCTTAAATTCCCACGGGAAATGTAGTTGACAAAGAATGAATGTAACTCACGCACGCAAGTTATGTCATTGCAACGACGCAATGTTTATTTTTAACTCTATGTATTCAACTTTCTATTCAATTTTAATTAACTATTCTGTTTTACGCGTGTGAAATGGAAAGGAAAATAATTTAACACATTTAGTGCACAACTATAGAATGGACAACCGGCGATTGGAGAAAGGCACTCGAGTGGACACCCCGTACGGACGCAAAAGCGTGGACAGGCCACAAGCGAAATGGAGCGAGTAGCTGATAAAAGTTGCAAAAAAGACCTGAATACAGAAATCACTATACCGAAGAGAATCGTTGAATAAATCCTTGCTATGTCCCGTGATGTCGCAAAAAACATCTATTGATCGTCTTTTGTTTTTATTATACCCTCCGTAGGTGCCCGTGATAGGCGATCGGAATTCCCGTCTTTTTGAACGCTGTATGTCACCTACGTTCACACTGGAGACAAAGTTGAACTTCATTATATCATAGTTATACATATGGGATAGTAATACATATGGGTAGAATAAATCAATTGCAGACCGTTATGTAGCCAAAGTAACAATATTTCCCCTTTCATCTCCCTAATGTCACATGAACAAAAGCATTACGTAAAGAACATTAAAGATCCGGAACAATGCGTCGCTTGCTCATAATTTAGTCACTTTAATATAAAACATACAACACGTAACTGCAATTTGCAATGTCAAATTACACGGTTGCAGGGCAATTTTGGGCAAATAATGGACCGAAGTGCACCAATTGTGTGTTCTATAGCTTTACTTGACATAACAATGTAGTTAATTGTAGTTTATAGTGTTTGTTTTTAAACATTTGTTGTTATGTTGGGTAAAACATGTTCCAATTACATAGTGTACATGCTGTTCGTTATGTATTTTAAAAAATCCTTTATGGCTGTGGGGTGATGTTCAACGAATCATAGAATGATTGATTGTTTGTGATAAATACATACATACAGTTATAGTTGTCTAAACGCCGAATACTGAATTCTCAAACGCAACTCAAATTTGAGATAAGGACGTATCAACCAGCTAAGTGGGATTAAACATTTGAACAGTCTTTAAAGACCATTTCGCCACTTCTACAGAAGCCATATGACAAGTAAAACACTCAAACACTCAAAAAATCATCAGATCACATAAAAGCCTCACTCTGTATGCCGCGCAGCGCACGCGGACGGCCGCGCGACTCTTGCGCAACAACGGTGAAAGTAATTTCGGCACGGCCTTCACCCAATGCTCTACTAAGTTAATCGGGTTACGTTATCACACTATCGTGCGTTAGGATTGTTACCAATGTTACGACGTGACGTGGGAGTCAAAACAAACGTACGTAATTAAAAATAATGATATTTTATACCGCGTCACTGCCGCTTGCTCATTCATTGAATTGTAGTCAATCCAAGTAGGTACAAACAAGGCCCAAGTAAGTGAATTTTCTTTTCGATAATAGATTCTACTACCGTAGTTAGCTTTTGTGGCGCCGGTCTAACCTTCTTAAGGGTTTAAAAGCTTAAGGGCACCTCAAGTGAGGTACTTCGAGCTACGGCTTGAATATCCCCGTAAATACACCTACCGGACGTACCGGTAGCACCTACCGGTTTTGGGAACGAAACTTGACTTAAATATAACATAAGTAGGCATAATTATAAATTGAAAGACCAATGAATATGCAATCATCATAAATTTCGACGACGGTGGCCTAGTTGACCGCTTCTAAAAGTTCATAAGACGGCCTTCACCGATTGCCATGAATCCGAAAATAGAATTATCATCGTGGTGAAACATACAAGGCAAAACTGTTTATGAAAGACCTGTACAATTTACATAATGGAACGGGCCAATTTTTGCAAACCTCGACCTGAATTTCCTTCATCTCAAAACCTATGCCCGCTGGTGGTTTAGTGATATACTATAATTTAAAAACCGCGGCAAACATTACTTGAAAAGGCCAAAATTTGCAACTTTGAAAATTCAACTAACATTTTGTTCATTTCTCTGAAGGCGCATCAAATAGAAACCACTGTATAGATATAAATTATTTTTTTAAAGATGAAAGCCAAATCAATCAAAGGTAATTAATACTTATTTTCGTTCGACCCTTTAACTGACGTTGTAATGTGCCAAACCGTAAGTAGCCTAGTTCAGGATATAGGTTTTACCTCAGAAAATAAAAGGGTTTCCATGGGATAGTCGAAAACTACACTTTTTGCGAACCATACTACGACCTCGGGTAAAGCTAGTGTAACATATACGGCCATACATCAGTGTGAGGCCGAAAGTTCGAGAGACGACCTTCACCCATTGCCGCGGATCGCGACATCTGAACAGGTTATTTACGTAACATTTGTTTATTTGCAACCCCGTGTAGAGCGGAGCGCTCGCCACAACAGGTCAGTTGTGTGCGTGACCTGTACTCATATTGACGTTGTAGTAGTTACCTGGCTATTTTGTTTTCTGTGGTATTTGGTGTTTTTAATTATCGTCACTTGTTTTTATCGTTATGTTGGTAGTAAATTGGGCCGTGAGTACACCGCTTATTGTAACCCCATTTATTAATAATTAATGCACTTATGATGTTTGCATATGAAGTCGTTATTAAGATGTTAATATTATTTTAATAATACAACAAAAAATATCATAAAGTAAAGTAATATACTATATTTATGTTTATTTATTTTATTTTATTTTTGTGTTCATGAAGTTATGATTATAGGATTTGTTTTCATTATTGTTATTAGGGGTGAGAGATAGGTAGAACTTAATTAAGCTAAGGTTTAATTAGTTATTTTCCTTATTTAGTTATTTTAAAGTATATAATCAATAAGTCTATAAATTATCTCGAAGTCACGCACAGCTAGTCATAAAAATAAATAAAATAAATATAAGTTTTATCGATAATATGACAGGTCAATTAATTTATAGTAAGAAGTTTACGATCGAATAAACTAATCGTAACGATTAGCTACCGGTTACGCGTTACGAGTGATTTATCGATCATCCGATTGATCTCAGATCCGCTTTCACACTAATCGATTTATTTTATTAAATTTTTTATTGAAAATTATTTAGAAGTTTTATAAAATTCTTCCCAAAATGAGAGCATTGTCCTTATGTAATCTTATTGACAATAAGTTTAGCGATTTTCTTACGTAATTTTACTAAGATTTGGTAAGTGGGAAGGTAATTAAAAAAAAATCGGTATCAATGACACTACCAGGAAAGAGGGAACATGGGACCGTCTAAAATAGTTTTTCCTACTAAACTGAGTCCATGAACACAGTACACAGTACTCAGTCGCTCGCGTAAAATAATGTTGAATATTGCCGATAGAGTTCATCTTAACAGCCCGGCCACGACTTCGCGCGACAGCGACCGGCGACAGCGTTTTTAGCTAAAATGTTGCATCGCGCGCGTTGCCGCCGAGAGCAGCATCTCGTGACGCGATGCAACATTTTAGCAAAAAACGCTGTCGCCGGTCGCTGTCGCGCGAAGTCGTGGCCGGGCTGTAATAATGCCTTCTTATGTATTTAATCAGTAGATTGTCGAATTGTGAGTATCCCTCTTTTTGGTAGTGTTTTTGCCTCTGTGCGTGTAACGTCTTACCTATTTGGGTAATGGCGGCCGGTTACTGGTCTACTAGGGTTACTAGTCGCCGAAAGCTGCCTACAAAAGTGTCGTGCAGGGTGTGCAATTGACATTAATCGATCGCGCGTGAATACCTTATAGAACCCTATTTCTGGGCTGAAGCCATGCTTATCAGCAAGCGTTTCCGTAGATCAAATAAAATTATCTTCCCTATGCTCTATTAAAAACATAACACTATTATCTAAATCTCATTATATAATTACATGAAACACGACCTTACATAGTCATATTTTTTCACAGCAATTTGGCATAGGCATGTAGAGCGTAAACGCGTTCTGCCAACACTATTGTTATGCGTGGGTATACAACTAAAATATAAGAGATATGCTATGCTCTGATAACTCCAGTCAATGCAGGCATACCACAATATTGTTCTGATTCTGAAGCATGGCGGGCTGCGTTCAAAAATAAACATGAAAACAATAACATAGTCTTTGTAAAAGTAACTTTCTTCTAACAGTTTTCCAAGTTAAACAATCAAATATTTTTTTGGACTTATAAGTATGTAATAAATCAACGTTCAGCACAAACGTGTGCACTCGCAGTGCGACAATTAACTTATTAAATACATAGAAATTAATTATTCACCGGAAGATGAGCCCTACACACACACACACACAAGATGAGCCCTATTGGCAATACCGACATGTTTTCAACATTATGTTATGCGTGCAACTGAGTTGTACTGTGTCTACAGACTCCTTTTAGTAGGACAAACTATTTAGGACACTCACGTGGCTTCTTCTTAGTAATGTCTTTACTTATAAACGTTCAGAATTACTTTTAAGTAAGTATACTTAATCCAAAGTAGGCTACAGTCAAACTATTGAAAGTCATTCGGATACGCCTGCACGATGCACTGACTTTAATAATTTAATCATCTTATATCGTACTGCCGATCACCTTTGCCCTCCTTTCATCCGTAAAATATCATCCAATCCATCGCTTCCGACTAACCTATTTAATACAATAGTGTTAGTGTCAATTGCAAAGTGGTAATTACTCTAGCATTACAAGCTCTATGCGTAAGAGAATGGATACCCACATCTGTGGGCCACTAAACCGAACCGAACGAATTTTTCACCGATATAACTGCGTCAGCATCAAAATTCTTATTAATCCTTGTATTTAAGTTATTCCGCATTTTACTATCACTCGGAAAGCTGGAAAAGACTGGGGGTCTATGACGGCTACATAGCAATTCGGCAAACGCATTTTTTTTTTAAATTAAATTTTGCTGATTTTCTAGCCGAATCCTTAGCAATTCCGCGAAATTTCAGTAATATATTCACGACTGGCGTAAAATGTGTAACAACAGGATTCCAACAGGATTCAGTTCAAGTGAGTTTAGTAGGTATACTGGAAATCAAGGCTAACCTTCACACACGGCTACATACTACACGGCTGCACGGTGTGTAGCGGGGAAAGCTTTCGAGTGATTGGACGCTTTTGATTAGCCTATATTAACATAAACCAGGACAGCTTCTTCATTCTTTCGAGTGATTGGACGCTTTTGATTAGCCTATATTAAAATAAACCATGACATCTTCTTCATTCTTTCGAGTGATTGGACGCTTTTGATTAGCCTATATTAACATAAACCATGACAACTTCTTCATTCTTTCGAGTGATTGGACGCTTTTGATTAGCCTATATTAACATAAACCATGACATATTCTTCATTATTTTTTTATCGCTTTTCGCAGAGCAGTGATGGTTATATGGTAGCGAGATGTGTTGTCAGGGGCTGATATGGCTGGTGTCATTTGCGATGCGTAATGCGAATACCGTCGGAACATCCGACTTCGTGGCCCTCGGGGTTAGGAAATGACTAGCGTGTTTATTTTACATCATAACGTGTCGGAATCGACGGCTCTCACTCGCACAATACAAAGGCACATGTCGTTAACGACCCACGTAATGGATAACTACAACTGATCACGGTTGAAAGACTATGAATGTAAAAGGTGGAATAATTAATGAGCTCAATAGATCATCACTAAATTACTTTGATACACATAATAAGAGACGAGATGTCATAGAAAAAGCACATACAATAAACCTAGCAAACTATGATTCTAGCATTTTTGAGTGTGGAAGTAAAAATCATCATTATTTTCTGCAAGTATAGACCGGCCCGCCACACGCTTCCACTACTGTTACTCCTATAAGCCAAGATCGACAAACGTGTCCATCCATGACGCCAAGGTTTGACCCTCTACGAGTCCCGGAGAAAAGCTAAGTTGTCTTGGAACCGGCACAAATAATAAAAAAAAGGATAAGAGGAGTTGTAAGAAGATTATCTACTTCATTATAGACTGTGTTGTAACATAAAAATATAATAATACGCGATGTTATCTAACCGGAAGCACCCGGAAGGGTCTAATCGAAACACCTGCAGCTTCGCCAGTCATTGCCACCATTAATATTTTAATCACTATCTATTGCTCCACGAGTATTGATGAAGGGTCTAAGTTAAAACGACTTATTAAAGACTCATTAAGCATTGTACAGAACAAGCGAAAGGCGAACAATGCCTACTAAAGCAATATTATTTGCTGGTAAATCGAATTCTGGAAAACTTTTCGTACATAGTTCATAAGTCGACGAAATTGTAGGCACCACAACGAGCAAGACCGGGTAGTGATGGTTCAATGTTATCATCTAAACCTTCGATCCCGTCCGACTAGTCTGTACTTGTACAATTAGGTAACTAACATACTTCGATCCTATCTACGTCATTGTTAGGAAACTATAAAATATTGTGTCACAGATACTATCTTTATTCCTTTCACGAAGCAAAGGCAATGTCTCTAAATTAGATCATAATCTTCCGCACAAATAGGAAATGGACACCTGTTAGGCCGCCGCAGACATGCTACTTTTGCATCGGCAATCGGCGATTTCGCGACTGCATCGCGTTTTGGCGACTCTCTGCGGTCGGACGCAGCGACTGCTCCGATGCTAAAAGCGACTACATCGCCGATCGCCGATGCAAAAAGTAGCATGTCTGCGGTGTCCCTTAACCGTCTCTTTCTAAACGGAACACGGATATCTTTGTCTCTTTCGTTTTGTTATTATTATATTATAGTTATAATACTTAGCTTACTTGGTGTGTATAGATTTAAGATTAAATTGAGCTTTCCCTCGGCAATAGCCTTAAGTCGGTATTATGTCATAATCGGCCTTTTCTGCTAAGCCTCAGCTTATAGGCCAATCATTCAAATTGCGTATGAATTGGAGAGGTACTCACGGATACAGCAGTTAAATGATGATTGTTTGCAGCTTACCTAGAAAGAGAAACAGTAATTAGTCGTATTCAAAATGCACTATCACTTAGATAAATGTATTGTGTTGTTCAATACACAAAACAGCCAAAAACATGGATCACCTGACATATCCATCGATCAGCACATGATTGTAATAAATATAGCTTTAAAAGTTAAGTTCAGTAATGATTCGAACATCTTTATAAAATTTCATTTCCCGATAAGAATACCTGAATAAATTTCGACCACGGCTCGGCGAGGCAAGCCCTCTGCGTAGGAGATATTATAGTGCACAAGTGTATGCGCAAGCACAGGTGCACTATCTTCCCTCACTTTTATAGTGCGGTTGGTCGACAATTCGATACTACCGGAGAGAGGCCAGGCGTAGGATCGACGGCTTTACGTGTATGTAAATCTAACATTTATTCCATTTCAATTCCAGATTCGAGAGCCGCACCAAAATTGGAAACTCCAGGCATAACATGCCTTCTCCTCGCCGTCTGCCATCAAGGACGCGCAGGAGCAAGCCCCCAGACAGGCACAAAACCACAAGCCACGAACACTAGTCTTCAAACCAACGGGAAACCAAGATGGGTGTCCACGTGCTCCTAGCGTCCACGGCCTTGAAAACCGTCAGTGTAACCGGTTTGTGGCTAATACCGCTGTTATTAGGAGCCCTGACGTATCACAATTATAATTCTTATGACCCTGAAGCGAGGGTACTGGATAAAGAGCCGAGGAGAGAGTATGATTTTATAGTGGTTGGTGGCGGCTCGGCTGGGGCCGTCGTCGCGAATCGCCTGACTGAGGTTAAGAACTGGAATGTGCTGTTGATAGAGAGTGGTAAGTGAATTGAAATCATCTTACAGCAGAGGGCCTACTCTTTTACAAACGAAAACGATATTTCGGATGAAATTCACATATTTCCTACTAGGTTTCTCATTGATTTCGACATTTCTTACGAACGAAAATTGTTTGACGTTTAGATTCGACGACAACGAAGAGGCCTACTCTCTCAGATGTCAAGAGAAAAGAGAACTGTGATTGTAGTAAAATAACAGAATACTCAGAAACCCACATGAACATCACTAAGCGTTATACAATAAGCAATGTTGTTTCATTAAGTATTTTAACTCTACTAATAAAACATACTTGCTAACATGAAATTTAAATGCTAACATGAAATTTAAAGAAGACCTGCATAATATGTATTGCCGGACCAAACAAAATAACGGATAGAAATCGCAAGAAGATAACTTTTCAATAGATGTGTCCATATGGCGGCGTCTTCATCAGGCGCATGCCTCGCGCGAGCAGTCAGTTTTGACGTCGGAACGCATAGACGTAATGTCATAATATGAGTGCTCGGGTGAGGCATGCGCGCCATATGGACACATCTAATGAATGTAGCATTAATTAGGGTACACAAAATTATATGAGTAATATTTATTTGTGCCTATGCTATTCGATAATGATTAGCAAACCCAATAAATATGTGCACTATATGTAGTTTCAAATGAATCAGTTCACCTATACTAAATCCGTTCCAGATACATAGCCCTACAGATTCTCAATCAGTTTTCTTATGAAATTCCAGGTCCTGACGAAAACGAGATAACAGACGTGCCCTCGTTAGCCGCGTACCTGCAGCTAACGAAGCTGGACTGGCAGTACAAGACCGAGCCGACGTCATACGCGTGTTTGGGCTTCAAGAAGCGACAGTGCAGCTGGCCGAGAGGAAAGGTATTTTAAAAAAGCCTTAATTATCTATAACCAATCACATAAAACGATTACTAAAATATTATATCATTGAACGCCTTCTAAAATTTCAATAGCAATGACACTTAAGAGTTTGCTTTTTTGTTTTGAAATCTTCCTCATTTATTTTAAGAATTGAAAGTTGTAATGAGTGCACAATAGATATCCAGTAATAAAGTAGAACGATCTTACAAGTATTTTTTCTTAATTAAGTACAGCAAAATCTTTTTTAAAGCTTGAATAAAGTTGCCTTTCGCATATTTCAGGTGCTTGGTGGTTCCAGCGTCCTCAACTACATGATATACGTCCGAGGCAACCGATTCGACTTCGACCAATGGGAGTCGCTTGGCAACCCTGGCTGGGGCTACAAGGACGTATTGAAGTACTTCATCAAGTCCGAAGACAATAGAAACCCGTACTTGGCTAAAAGCAAGTACCACGGGAGGGGAGGCTATCTCACTGTTCAGGAAGCGCCCTGGAGAACGCCACTTGTCGCGGCGTTTGTTGAATCCGGTGTAGAAATAGGTTACGAAAACAGAGATATAAACGGAGCTGTTCAAACAGGCTTTATGATAGCACAAGGGACTATTAGACGAGGTTCTAGATGCAGCACAGCTAAAGCGTTCTTGAGGCCAGTGCGGACTAGAAAGAATCTGGATATATCATTAAACTCCCAAGCAACTAGGCTTCTCATAAATCCTGTGACGATGAAGGCGTATGGAGTGGAATTCGTGAAACATGGAGTCAAGAGGGTTGTGTATGCAAGAAAAGAAGTGATATTATCCGCTGGTGCTATCAACAGCCCACAACTACTGATGTTGTCAGGCGTAGGCCCAAAGGATCATTTAAGAGAAGTCGGAATAAAAGTCCTGAAAGATTTACCAGTTGGGGAAAATTTACAGGATCATGTTGGAGTCGGTGGACTAACGTTTCTGGTCGACAAACCAGTTTCCATAGTCCAAAACCGTTTACAAGCATTCCCCGTCACAATGAACTATGTCGTAAATGAAAGAGGACCAATGACGACACTCGGAGGGCTCGAAGGTGTCGCGTTTGTTAACACAAAATACGCAAACAGTTCCGGACTATGGCCTGACATACAGTTCCATATGGCACCAGCATCGTTCTCCTCGGACAACGGTCAAATTGTACGCAAAGTTTTGGGCCTCACAGACGAAATATATGATACTGTGTATAAGCCTATAGCAAATAAGGACGCTTGGACGATCATGCCTTTATTATTACGGCCAAATACAAGAGGATATGTAAAGTTGCGGAGTTCTAATCCATTCCATTACCCGATCATGAATCCTAGATACCACGAAGATGCTTTAGATGTAGCGAGACTCGTTGAAGGGATCAAAATAGCCGTGCAAGTGAGTAACGCGTCTCCGTTCAAGCAATTCGGTTCCAGACTGTACATGAAGCCTTTGCCGAGTTGCAAGCAGTTTAAGTTCATGTCAGATGAGTATATTGAGTGTCAAGTGAGGCATATCTCTATGACGATATACCATCAGTGTGGGACAGCAAAAATGGGTCCTTCTTGGGACCCTGAAGCGGTGGTGGACCCTCGGTTAAGGGTCCACGGTGTAGAAGGACTGAGAGTGATTGATGCCAGTGTAATGCCCACGATAGTCAGTGGTAATACGAACGCTGCAGTGATCATGATAGGTGAGAAAGGTGCCGATATGATAAAACAGGACTGGTCGAGTAGGTGACAGTGATTTTTTAAGAGTAATAGTTACCATTAGTGCTTAATGTAGTGTTGTAAGTTCCAAAGATTTAATACGTTTTTATCACAAAGGAATTTTAGAGGCTAGAATTAAGAATTGTAAATATCTTTTAACAGAGTAATGTAAGGATTTTTATATCTATATTGCCGTCTGATGTTCTTACAAATGTATCCATTAGTCCAATAGTTCTTCTTCTTATCGTATGGTTAGTAGCCAACCTGGTGTCAGAGTTGTTCAAGCCGCCCGAAGGCCTCTGACAAGGCTTAACGACTGCTGTCTAGATGACAACAACTGGGACCGACTTTTTACGTGCCTTCTGAGCACGGTCCAATAGTTGCAAGATTATGATGTACTGTTTAACCAAGCAAGACTAATAAACCTTAAATATATTAGGTATTTTAATAATTGCCTTCGCTAGAGTCAAACAAGTAGGTAGGCTAAAACAGCCGAAATGCTTCGCTAAAGGATGTAACAATACTTTCGATTCGGATTTTTCGAACAGTAAATTTTGCAACCAAATGCTAAATTTCAATGACACTGAAACCATATAAGACAAATTATGAATATCATTAAGGAAATTAATTCACTTAGCATGATATTAAACATCTATTTTTATAACATTGTGGAGAAAAATCTAAGCACACGTTATTCAAACGTGATAAATGTTATAATTGTTGCAAAAACAACAAAAGATACGTACATACAGAATAAACAATAAATTTTCAGAGATAACGATAATTATCTTTATATATTTAAATCTTGAGTAGTCAAAAATGCTAAAGTGCAACATTATAAAGTTAAAATTAAATTTGATAATACCTCGTTACTATGTTTTTAATATCTAAAACTTACGTAACAAAACCTGCAATATTATTATGGTTTTCGGAAACTCCTAATACCTCCCCCCAACCCCTAACCCTTCCCCATGGAGTAGTGTTTTTATTTTTAAGTGCTATATCGCTTGAGTACAGCAGTGGTAGCGCAACCAGTCGCTCCACCAACAAAATGTATAGAGCTGTATGGAGGGTATCGCACCTGGTGTCCGCTTGGTAGCGTAACCAATTCGGTGTCGGTTATCGAATCACCCGCTGGTAGCGCTACCATGGTTTCCTCGGGATGTTGCACTTTAAGTATAAAAACCTACCATAGAATACATTATCCCAAGTCAATGTATTTTAGCGACCTCACATCTCGCTACAGCCTACAGTTCGCGCCGCCAGCCACAGATGGCGCTGAGTGCAACACCCCAGTACATCATATGATCCTGAATCACGATATCAAAGTTCTCAAGGCACATCAGTATATAAACAAGACCCCGACAACAAACATTGGGGCGTAGCGGCCGACCCCGCCAGGCGTATAATGTATCTGTATTTTTTTTCATAAGACTGCGGTGGCAAAAAAGCGTACGGCCCACCTGATGTTAAGCATTTAACGTAGCCTATACAAGCCGTAGCCTATACGGTATTGTAAGAATGTACAATACCAACTTCTAAACATACACGTTTAAAATTGTACTGTCTAGCTTCTTTAAAATTATATTTTGCTACTAAATGTATTTCAGACCAAGATTTAATTACTTATGAAAATAAACTCCTAAATTCACTGAATTAATATTAATCAAGCAGCATTCTACTGAGAAGGCAAGGGATTCAGATATTGCTCTAAATCTCCTGCACGTCCATAGTAACACTCCCAACATGAGCTGTGATCTCTTAATTACGTGTGTCGATAATAATAAGAGCTCAGAATATGTTGGAAATGTAACCATCGACATGCAGGTGACCGTACTAGAATAGTGTACATTGTAAATATGTAAATTAGTTATTTACTTTCCTTATTTCTATTTATTTGGTCAGTATTGCCATAATACACATTTGCTTACATTTCTCCTATACATGGAGCCATGACATGTATCAACTGGTGTCAATTTGTTATGAATATACGTATTGTTATGTACAACTCTAGTTTTATTATATTACTAGCTTTTGCCCGCGACTTCGTCCGCGCAGAATTTAAATTAAAAAAATCGGATCCCGGATCCCATTTCCCGGATTTCGTATCCCGGATCTCGTTTCCCGGGTCCCGTATCCTGGATCTCGTTGCCCGGATCATGGATCCCGTTTTCTGGATTCCGTATCCCGGACCCCGTATCCCGGATCCCGTTCCCAGATTCTGTCTGCTAAAATCCCGGATCCCGTATCCCGGATATCACGGATCCCGTATCTCGTAACCCATATCCCACATCTCGTTTCCCGGGTCCCGTATCCTGGATCTCGTTGCCCGGATCCTGGATACCGTTTTCCAGATCCCGTATCCCGTATCCCGGATCCCGTTTTCCGGATCCCGTATATCCCGGACCCCGTATCCCGTTTCTCAGATTCTGTTTGCTAAATCCCGGATTCCGTATCCCGGATATCGTGAATCCCGTATCAAATATCCTTAATTTCATCTCCCGGATCTTGTTTCCCAGGTCCCGTATCCCGGATCTTGTTCCCCGGATCCCAGATTCCACGTTCCGGATCCCGGATCCCGTATCCCGGATATCACGGGTCCCGTATTCCATATCCCGGATTTCATACGTTAATTGTTGTTTGTTGTTTCAGTTGTTTCTGGAACATGATAGGTACTCTTAGATTCTTTTTAGAGAATTAACATATCGACGAAAGCAGTCCTTTTTGGCATTTAAACATTAAGCGATAAATAATAAATAAATAATTTAGCCCCTTTTACGTCCCACTGATGGGCACGGGCCTCCCCTCAATGCGAGGGGGATTCAAGCCATAATCCACCACGCTGGCCCAGTGCGGGTTGGTGGATTTCACATGTCTAAAGACATGCAGGTTTCCTCACGATGTTTTCCTTCACCGCAAGCAAGTGATAATCATATTAAACTTATGATTCACACATAGATATCGAAAAATCCAGAGGTGTGAGCCAGGGTTTGAACCCAAGACCTTAAGCCCGCAAGACGCGTGCTTAACCAATCGGCTACCACTGCTTCTAATTAAGCGAATTCAGCGATGTTATCATTATTATTTTATAGTCAGGTCGACGGATCCATGACATCACCTTATTAGCCGTAGATGAGCAGAACTATAAAAATTGTATGATGATCGTAAGCTTGACGCGGAGCTTTTGACGGGCCTGTTAGCGTGGTTGGCGCGGAGGCGCCTTTCACGCTGCAGGTCGTAGGTTCGATTCCTACCCGGGACATGCATTTGTGTGCATGAACATGTCTGTATGTCCGGAGTCTGGGTGTATATGTATATTAAGTATGTATTTACAAATAAAAAAGTAGTATATGTAGTAATATCAGTTATCTGGTTTCCATAGTACAAGCTCTGCTTAGTTTGGGATCAGGTAACCCTGTGTAAAAATGTCCCAGGATATTATTATTATTATTATTTATTCCTCTATAACCAAAACATCTGATCAATCAGTTTGGAAATGGAAGTCAAATCTAAGAAGATGTTTACCATGATCCGGCTTTTTGGATAAACTGTTGCAACATATTAGTTTAAGAATTGGTAAGAGGTGTTTAAAAATACACCATTGCAATGTAATTATAGGAGTGAATTTACTAATAGGAGGCTGAGCCTGGCTAAGCCTATTGCCAATACATATACTATTTCGTTCGTGGTGTAACTTTTCCCATATTAATCAAAATGAAACGTACCTACGTATGCTCACTTTGACCTCAATGGCGAGTGATCATGAAATAAAATCGTGAGAATACAGAAGTTTTTGCTCTAAGCCATACTTAATAAAAACACCTATAATTATTTTATAAACAACATCCTTGTTTTTAATAAATCATAAAGTAATGAAGCAAAAACAAACTATGAAGCATTGCCATCAAGTGTTTTTTTGGCAAGTCGGCGGACGAAGATTGTGGAGTCATGATGTATTCACAGATTAAAATCTATGTGAATCTTCCATGAGAATGAACAAACCAATTCAAAGGTGACCACGAGTGAATCCATCTTATCATGTGACTGGCAAATTGTATATTCGTACCAAATATTTATATCATACTATACTTCGTCCAACCATTTATTTTACTTTTGACATTAAAGAATGTCAAAGAAAAATGAATCGTATTACATTATATTATGGTTCATCTATAGTATTATACTATTAACCATAGAATTGATAGGTTATGACGCATGAGCCTTATTATGATGCAATAAGATTTATTTTTCTTCGACCATCTTAAATGTCAAAAGTAAAATAAATACTTGGACGAAGTATAGAAACAATATCCGCTAGGATAAAAGAAATTATGTATAACAACATTTGTTCAATGGCTGCGTCTACATCAGACGCATGCCTCGCCCGAGCACTCATTTTTGACGTCTGAACGCATAGACATAATGCCAAACGACGAGTGCTCAGGCGAGGCATTCGAGGCATCTGGACACACCAATTCGGTTTATGGTAAGTATGCATTAACTTCATCATGTAAATCATCATCATCAGCAATATCAGCATCTAAATTTGCAGCGCAGACCTCCTGATCAGTAGTGATGTACCTACGCCTACTAGAGCATGTTCAAATAGAAATTCATGAATCACGACAGCAAAATCTCATCCGTCACATTACATATAGATGATGAAACGTTTATCTGATGGTTACTAAATACACTTGATAATGGGTACGTGATCGCAATAGAGCCGGTGGGGACGTGATGATCGGCACATCGGTAGCGGGTCCTGCGCGGGCGCAGCCGGGGCCACCTGCCGACCTTCTACAGGTTCATCGGAGATACGGGTCACGTATCATCGAAGAGAAGGTAATAAAAAGTCACTCGGGTAAGCCTGACGACCTATTACGAACCCGGACCATATGTTTCATTCGTCCTTAATTTTGACGCTAATTTACTACGGAAATGTGTCAAATTCTAAATTTGAAGTCTGCACGAATCTGACTATTGCTTTTGCTTGTAATAGCAGCCTTGGTGCACTCTCAACTTGAGTTACGAAGCTACAAGGTACGAAGGTACTCGCCTTGGATGGCCCTTGTAGCAAGACATACCCTTGTAGTTGAATATAATTTAAGAGAAGGAAGCGTTGTTTGAGCATTGCATTTTATTACGTAGCAAGAGTCGCTATTTATTTAATTATAATAATAATAATATCCTCGGACATTTTCTACACAAGGCTACCTGATCCCAAACTAAGCAGAGCTTGTACTATGGAAACCAGATAACTGATATTACTACATATACTACTTTTTTAATATGTAAATACATAATATACATATACACCCAGACTCGGGACATACAGCCATGTTCATACACACAAATGCATGTCCCGGGTAGGAATCGAACCTACGACCTGCAGCGTGCAAGGCGCCATCACGCCAACCACGCCAACGGGCCCGTCAATTGTATTAAAGTATCTGTTCGTAAGTCATCTTCTGTGACTTTGGTAACTATATTCCGTGACTATATTCATCTTTAATGGGACTAGGCGCACCACTCACTCCCACCACTGTCACCTTAGTAAACCGATCGACAATCGTGTCAGATGATGACGCCGAGGTTGACCCGCCACGAGTCCCAGGGAAAAGGGAAATTGTTTTGGATGGAACCCGCACGAATTAAATCAAAAGAAAAAGTAGGAGTAGAAATATTTTATCCATTTCGTACCGCTAGGTGAAGGAAGAACTATAAAATGGCTGCGTCTAATTGTGCCGAGCGGCACGCCCAAGGAAGCCCAAGCAGTTAGGGCCACCGCAGACATGCTACTTTTAGTATCGGCGATCGGCGATTTTGCGACTGTATCGATGCTGCATCGCGTTTCTTTGAGCGAGAACGAGCGAAACACAGCATCAAAATTGCCGATCGCCGATGCTAAAATTAGCATGTCAGCGGTGGCCCTTAGTTTTGACTTCTGACCACGTAGACATAATGTCAAAGAATGATAGCTCGGGCGCGCCGCTCACGTCTTTTAGGCGCATCGTTATCGCGCGCGATGCAACATTTAAGAGCGCGGCTCCACTAGTGCGCTGCGCTGCGTCGTCGCAACGGATCAAAGGGTCGATGGGCGAGAGACGAAGCGGGGGAAGGTGATGCGCCAGTACAAAATCTTGCGACGACGCAACGCAACGCGCTAATGGAGCCCGGCCCTTAGCACCCCCGCGCTGTCGCCCGTCGCTGAAGCGCGAAGTCGTGGCCGGGCCGTTAAATCGTGGTAGTGGTTCTGACGTAGGTCACTCGGGCCTCTGTATCTGCAACCAGTTGCTTTTGAGTCACGTCGAGGACGAAGGTCTTGTGCTTAGTTTTCCGTATTCATATTTCGAAACAATTGTGCGTGGCAATGGCAACCCACTTCACTACATATTATATAAAACCCGACTACTGAAAAAGCGCGCTCTAAAAAGTATGAAACAAGAAAATATTCACATCTAGAGGATAGCCGTGGTCCGTGTTCATATGCCATTTGGCCCTAAAGGACCTACACGGACCACGGCTATCCTCTAGATGTGAATATTTTCTTGTTTCATACTTTTTAGAGCGCGCTTTTTCAGTAGTCGGGTTTTAGTTTTTAAACTTGATTTTTATTTATTTATTTTGGAGTTATAGGTAACAATATATATATTTTTGAAATGTGCTTATCAAGCTCTTTCATTTGATACCCCACACGGTTTTATTAAAAAATGTTTTTTTTTTAGTTCATGCCATTATGTCCTCTAGAGGGCGCCATATGCAATTTTATGTGACGTCACATAGCCTATAACCAGCGCGCCATTAAGCCGCTTCTAACGATACCTCATTTGTCAAATTACGACAAGTACTTTGGAAGTTAGGTGGGAACAGATGCACATACATACATACATACATACATACATACATACATACATACATACATACCGGTCACAATCATAACCCTCCGCCGCACTGTGGGCTGAGAATCGGGTTTCGAAGACATTTAAACTGAAATTATGATAGGTTACTTTTTTGGCTTGAAATGGATTTAGTTGATCAATACTATACTAAAAAATTAATATGAGACCATGGGATGTAAAAAATAATGAGTTATAATTTTTTTAAGAAAAATTTGTATGGAGATGACATGAAAAATGAAGATATCTCTGGAATCGCAAGGTTGGCCGTTATATCCTTACACACAAAAATTGTACTATTTATTTGTGATTTTTTGACATATTTCATATTGCAATACCAATTGCGATTTTTTTTTTTAAAATCGACGAAGTTTTTTAATTTTTTTTCTTACGTTAATGACCCATTTTAATGCTTAAATGCTTCCAATATGTGTAAATCAATCAATATCAATCAATTTTATTTACACGATAGCCAAAATATCTAAGTTATCATCAAAACAAAAATTTTCAGACCAAGTGGAATATCTCATAACAATAAAACTAGTAATAATTGCAGGATTAAAAACAGTTGAACTAAACTTAATACTTAATCTAAACTTGTTCATCACCATCAGATTCCACTTTGGAATCAGGCTTTACAATAGGCATTACATCTAAGAACTCTATGGAAGGTTTCTGATTTCTGATCCTGAAGGTTAAGTAAGTCTACAGTTTATTTAAAGTATAAATATAAATAAATAAAATGCTTGCCTGCTCTTCTTCCTCGAATGGTATTCTCAAAACCTCCTAAAATTGTTGTTTCGTGCCTCTGAAGCTTCTTCCGAAAGACTCCCAATTGGAACAATGGCATTTTCTGCTATTACATGTCCTCCATGAATAAGTAACTTGTAGATGGTCGACGACATATAATACCAATAATATAGTTACACGAATTTTTCCGCGGTTATTTTGGTATATTCTTTAAATTTAGGCACATCTATAACCCCTCCAGATGTGATAGCCTGCAGAATCACAGCAAACGTGCGGATCAGGTCTTCATCTAATCCAGTGACCGCTGCAGTTTTGTCAGGAAACTCAAAAAACCTTCGTGCTATGTTTCCATCGTTAATAGTGCCTGATCCTTGCTTAACGATGTCAAACAAAAGATTGAGATCATCTTAAAAAACTATCTTGGATAAGTTTTTCCTTGTCTGTAATATCTCTTTTGATTTTCTCCTCGCGTAGACCACTTCTTGAAATCGAGGTACAAGACATTCAATCACATTAATGCGGGCATATAGTGATGATAACCCAAACTCATACACACGGTTTTTGACGAAACAGTATTTAAGTTATTCATTTCCGTAGGCTTGGCCAAGCACAGGTAGCAGGCTGTATTTGATTTGGCTTCAGAAAGATACGTACAAATTTTGCCGTTTATCATTGTCATCATTAATAACCTCATTTTCTTGGTGTTTTGAAGGAACCTAAGCCTGGATTTCATTATCCATTCTAGTTTTTCATTCATGACAACTTGTTTGTTTTCCTTCAAAAAATTGAACTGCACTGGACGACAATACGTAGATGATCAGGGTTTCGGATTCGTCCATATGGTATCTCACACACCATTTAATTTTAGCAGAATCAAAGAGGTCATAAATATGCTTAAAACCTGGATTTCATTATCCATTCTAGTTTTTTCATTCATGACAACTTCTTTGTTTTTCTTCAAAAAACTGAACTATAACCCTATTGAATTAGCATATTCAGCAGCAATGCTTCTGAAACGTGATGGTCATAAAATATTGCATCTGTTGTTGAATATAAATGCGAAGAAGAAGATCAGGCAAGCATCTAACGATGATCTCCTCAATATGCTTATCCTCTCTTCTGATCTTCTTATAACTTCGATAAGAACGAGACTGGATACCCATAAGAGCCAGACATACTTTAAATACACTCTAGACTTACTTAACCTTCAGGATCAGAAACCTCCCATAGAGTTCTTAGATGTAATGCCTATTGTAAAGCCTGATTCCAAAGTGGGATCTGATGGTGATGAACAAGTTTAGATTAAGTATTAAGTTTAGTACAACTGTTTTTAATCCTGGAATTATTACTAGTTTTATTGTTATGAGATATTCCACTTAGGTCTGAAAATCATTTTTTATGATATCTTAGACTATTTTGGCCTATGGTGTAAATTAAATTGATTGATATTGATTGATTTTGAAGCATTTAAGCATTAAAACGGGCCATTAATGTAAAAAAAATAATTTAAAATTTCGACGATTTTTAAAAAAAAAATCGCAAGTGGTACCGCAATATAAAGTATGTCAAAAAATCATAAAAAAATAGTACTATTTTTGTGTGTAAGGATATAACGGCCAACCATGCGATTCCAGAGATATCCTCATTTTTCATGTCATCTCCATACAATTTTTTCTTAAAAAAATTATAACTCGTTAATTTTTACATTCTATTGTCTCATATTAATTTTGTAGTATAGTATTGATCAACTGAATCTATATCAAGTCAAAAAAGTGACATACCATAATTTCAGTTTGTATGTCTTCGAAACCCGATTTTCAGCCTACAGTGCGCCGTAGTCGGGTAAAAACAAAGTCCTCCGCCGCGTCTGTCTGTCTGGCTATTCGCGATAAACTCAAAAACTACTGCACCGATTTTCATGCTGTTTTCACTAATGGATAGAGTGGTTTTCGAGGCAGGTTTTAGTATATAATTTGTCAAGTTTTTGTATACATTGGCTAAAATATAATGATATTTGTTGGAGGTGTCGGAAAAAATAAGCCGTCTGGGAGCTTTCAACGAAAACGCTGCCTAAACCCTTTGAGATATAACAAAAAGATGTATGGTGGAATTGTGTATCTTATAAAAGTCTACAGAAAAGTCCGCGATGGCATATGTCTATCTCTTAAGGATAACATACTATAACCATTTTAATACTTAAAAAAATGGGCAATTATAAAGCGGTAATTGGAAAGCTATTTACACGAATACGGTATTAATCCTTATCTTTTTAAATACATTAGAGGCTTTAAGCATTTCATGCACATTATTTTACCCTTTTACACCATATAATTTAAACGAATATCTTAGGAGTAATCGCGAAATTAATGACGGACGGGAGAATAAAATTCAAGAGCGTCGCTACGCATGCATCGCCGACCCTCCCCCCGCACCGTCTGGCCTAGGTACTGTTTAGCTAATAAAGCCGAATGAATGGGTTACGGGAACGGGATCCAAATTTCATTATTACTTTTGGTCGCGACAACCGACATCCACGCGGGCGAAGCCGCGGGCAACAGCTAGTAGAATATAAATTAATCTATCACTGACTGTTATCATTACATCATTATTTAGGAGGTTGGGTTAAGTACCGAAAGGACATGATTGGTATACAAACACGCATGGAGGTACCAGTCAACTCCTGACCTGATTAGGCAATGCCATATTGAGGCAATTGAACGTCGAAATTTTGCCACTGATTACTACTAATAGCAACCCCATTTACGCTGTTGTAATCGAATCAGTCGGTACGACAGTGGTTCGACAAGACAACACATCAACTATTTCGAGCTGCAGTCTCTAAATTGGAAAACGCCCTAAGATTGCTAACCTCCGGTAGAAGACGCTACAAGAGGACATCGAATCGGAATGGAACTACAACATAGGTACACTTTTATTAGACGTTGGGACCACCGCAGACATGATGCGATTTTGCGACTGTATCGATGCTGCGTCGCGTTTCTTCGAGCGAGACGTAGCATCAAAATCGCCGATCGACGATGCTAAAAGTAGCACGTCTGCGGTGGCCCTTAAATATTGCCAATAAGGTATTAGTTAAGTATTAGTCGCGAAATAATATAGTTTCGCACCTTTATGTGCGGACCCCGCTTCAATCTGTAGGAATAAAACAGCAGTGGGATTAAAAAGCAACATTTTCGTAAAATGGTCAAGCATTTACGTCATTTATGACCATTTTAGTAAAATATAGCGGAATTGCTACGGATTCTGCTAGACAATCAGAAAAATGAGTTGCTTTTGCAGAATTGCCATGTGGCCTTTTTGCCCGATTACATCGAGTAATCATCAAGAGAATTCGCTTTTCGTATAGTATTTTCGGAAGATATAAATGAAAACAAAACAAACGAGTCCAATTTAAAGGCACGTCACGAAGTCAGTATATTTTATGCAGTCCTTATTTTGCATGCCAAATATACCGACGGCCGAGTTTGTTGCGATTTTATTGTAAAGGATAACAACTTAGGCAGGTAATATTGCGTAGAAGGAGGTATATTTAGATTTTATATATTTTAGGTATATTTTCTTAAGAGTTGGTATGAATAAGATGAGTGGAATCAACGCAACAAAACAACTTGCACCGAAATTCATTTTGGTTTTTGATACTGACGTATGACATTTTTTTTTAATTCTTAAAAACGAATATCGTTATTTTTTTTTTGTTAACTAAGAATAGTCTCAGTATACAGGGGTTTGGTGCATGGACCGACTAATTTTTTTCAGGGATTTGGGGATCATTAACTAGGTTCTACCTATACACCCTATGTCCCATGGTGTCACGGGTGGTTAAATATGTTTTTTTTTTGTTATTTTTTTTAAATCCCCTAAATCTTTCCTTTAATTCGTAATAACTCTGGTCGACGTTTGGTCGACGTCGATCGATAGTTTCTACCACACCAATACTATCGATCGACGTCGACCAATCCATTCTACCATCGATCAATGCCATCAATCGACGATCGACTAATTGTTTGGTAACACCATAGAGTAAAGACTAAAGATAGAGGTGCCCTTATTAGATTTCTCTATTAAACAACGCGTGGTAATTTGCACGGGATGGCGCGGGTGGTGGGGGTTAAGAAATGCGTGGCATCTATCTACCGGGAAATAGCTGAACTACTCGCTTCGTTTTATGTCGATGTTAGTACGTAGTTTAATTATTAGCACTAGATGTCACTAAGTGTATGATCATGAAAAATTACGTACTAACGTACGTTACGTACGTTACGTCCATCTAGTGTCGAATAGAATTATATTTGGGATGCGAACGTTGGCAAGACGTCTGCACAGGACGAACGCCAACAGCACACTGACTTAAGCCACGCCTACTGTGATGACGTCACCGGCCGAGCTGTGCGATGTAATAGCAACGCGGCCTAGTAGCTTAGACCCAGTCCTTTATATGGTTCGTCTATGGGTAACACCCTTAGGTCTGGGAAATGTGCGGGCCATAGAAAAGGACCTCCTCTCCCAATCCCTGAGTTTGGAAAGGCATTATTTCAATGCTCTCGCACGTTCAGTTGGTAGTGTGAAATTCGGCCCCGGCGAGCTAGTATCCCTTATTTTTACCACATAATGAATGATTTCTATGGCATGTAGCATACCGTTAGAAAGGTTACAAGCTAGAGAAGTTATTAAAATAATACGAAGTTCAATGGGGCTTTCCGTTTTTTTTACAAAGAATTTAGAAGTAGTAATGTTTCACACATTTAAAAAAAATTAAGACTGAAAGCCCGTTAGATTTTTTTTAGCTAACCAGTTGTATTAAATAATGATTCATTTAGATGTAAAAGACATTAGGGCATACAAAAAAATTTATTTGGTGCCATTAAACCCACAAACAAAAAAGTTATGTCGAATGAAAGGAAAAATTTTGGGTAATTAAAAAAAAAACTTAAAAATAATTTAAAAAATTAAAAACACGACTGCCCTGCCAAAACCAAACTAAAAAGTATAAAACAAGTGCAGTGTCATTGCAGTCGGGGACCGCTCTGTAGAACATATCTAATCTAAGAGGGCCCCCGACTGCAATGACACTGCACTTGTTTTATACTTTTTAGTTAGTTTTTTGGCAGGATAGTCGTGTTTTTAATTTTTTAATTATTTATTTTATGAATTTTAGTGACAGCAGCCAAAAATTAAATGTTTGTTTTGCACGTACACCCTACCTATGTTAAATGATGCCTATAAATTCTACAGTTTTGGAATGTTCTCATCGAGGCCTTCAATTTGATACCAATATTGTAATAATGGAAGAAAAATATATTTTTAACACATTTGAAAATTGAGCCATAATGCCGCCATATAGATTTTTTCAAAAAAATAAAAAAATAACCTGTGTTACCCGGAATGATGTAAGGATTTTAACGATACCCCATACATCCAAATCCGTTCAAGCATTTATAAGTTATGGTGGAATAAAGAATCTCACATACATACATACAAACAAACAAACAAGCAAACAAACAAACATACATGAACCCTAAACACATATACACTACTTTTTTTGGGCAGTCGTGTAAAAAATCATATTCAATCAACCGTGACACTTGGGACATGGGGTGTATGGGTAGAACCTAGATAATGACCCCCCAAATCCATGAAAAAATTGTGTCAGGCCATGCACCAAACACCCTGTATAATAAATTGATCTTAACTCTGAGGACAAAGTTGAATGCACTCGGATAGATTTAGGCGTATAATGACAGATTCTCAAGATACCAGATGAGTCAACGAATGCGAGATTCTCTAAATAGCCGAGGCGCTCATAGCAGCTGCAATCAATCGGAGGTCAAGCAACGCTTGGTAAGGTCAGTCAGAGATGGGTGACCATTGAGTTGAATTTTGGCTTCTCCGTGCTTAACGTAAAACGTAAAATCTTGTTCATGGTTGCTGTCATCTAGTCTACAGTCGTTAAACCATGTCACAGACCTTAAGGTACGATTCCGACGAACGCGGCAAAAAGCAGTCGGTTTCATACAAATTGTAATGCCGTTTGCTGTCACGGCATCGTCGGTCGCGGCATGTCATCGCCACAATTTTTATGAGACCGACTGACGTCTGCTGTCTGCCGCGTTCGTCGGAATCGTACCTTTAGAGCGATTCGATTTGAACAACTCTGACAACAGGTCGTCAACTAGTCACACTATAAGAAGAAGAAAAGAACGCAGAACTAAGATTATGTGCCGTTTTTGTATCCCCGCTGAATGGCGAAACGACTTCGAACTATACACGGTTCATCGAGTGGACTAATTCTGGAGTGGAGATCACAAGTAAGAAAAGTGGTAAGGCGCGGCACCCTGCTTTAGTATTTTTTTTTTGTGAATGACTTTACGTTGTTGGCCAGAGTGGCCTTAACAACTTCACCGGTCAGAGGGCGAGCGCACAAAGAGCGGCTCCATCCGTAGACGCCCTGCTGTGTTAGAAAAAAAAAAAAAAACTGCAGACTGAACTCATTGAGGTAACATATGTCCAGCAGCAGACAGTAATAGGCTCATGATAAGGATTCGTGAAATCGGCAATATATGAATGGGCGCGTTTATAAGTATAGTAGCAAATCTCCGTCAATACAGTGCCATATGTTCACGGAAGTCAAGTCTTTACGGTGCTTCTGCACTTATGAACGCTGACTTTACCTACAACAGAGCACTCTTGTCTTCCCTATTTTTTTAATTTTGGTCGACGTTTATTTATATAAATAAAAAAATAATTTGCATAAATAGCACTGAGTAATTTAAATAAAATGATAGTTTTAATTAAAATAACGTCACCTGAATCACCAGTGACCTCACATCTCGACAAACCTGTCATATTACTTAAAGAATTGAAAAGGTTGTACACTTATATACCATATAAGGCATTATTGATCGCCTTTAGGCCCATAAAAATAGTAACAAGTTATAATTTAATTTTTACGACTCCGCCGAAAGTATGTTGAAGATCCTCATCGAAAGCCATAAATATTTACAACTTATTTTTGCAATTGTAATCAATCTTAACATCGCAGACTAATAAAATCGAGATAAGCATAAAGTACCTACAGCAACAATCAATTTTAACAATGATTATCACTTACCAATCGAAGGGATGAATAAGATAAATTATAATAGGCTCATGAAAACAGCTTGTGCCTAAATCACCACCCGCTTGCTATTTTAGGCCACACGAGGGGCATTCACATTTGACGGATATTTTACGTTGGTTTCAACTAGTTAGATATTTCGAAAAGGAATTCCTTATGGAAATTCCGTATGTATGTAGCGGGCCTTAGCATCCTATATTTTGTCCTTCCAAAGCAATTTCTGCCATAAAGATTCCGTGACGGGCGTCTTCCCGTCAGCTTATTTCTCCCGGAAAGGTGTTCCGTGTGTCGGAAATGGCTTTAGAACGAAAAACAATTTGCTGATTAAAGGTTGGCACTCACCTATCAACTCCGCACCCGACCAGCCCCCCTAGACAAGTGGCATGAACGCTAATCGAAAAGAATAGAATAGACTTCACAATGTATGGAAATGTTGAACGTCACTATGATCAACAACAAGTTGCTATGTAGATCACGTGAATTATGTCATTTCCATACATGAAGCGTAGCGATTTGAAGGAACGCTTGTAGACGTCAGCCACTTGTCTAGCTGTTCAGCACCGCCTCGCCGCTCGGCGTCCACTCGTTGACCACGCGCGGTCCGCGGGAGGACGCTGCTTTTACACCATAAACGTCATGTGGTCAACCAGTGGACCGCGCGTGGTCAAAGAGTGAACGCCGCGTGGTCAGCGCGTGGTCCACTTCCGGTTCAGTAAGTGGACGCCGACCGACGAGGCGGTGCTGGTCGGGTGCCGGGTTGATAGATGAGTGTCAACCTTTAGTTGAAGGAAAGTTTCCGTCTAATGTGAATACTACGAACCAGGATCCTGTTTCATTCGTTCATTATGGTTTGTTTTTTAATTCCGGAGACTAATTTGACAATGACAGTGTGGCTAGGTTATTGCAAATTTTAAATAGTGATGTCCAGCAATCGGAAATGATCGAAAAATATCGGAGCTAACCGTAAAATATTATTTTACTATTTATTTATAAGTTTTTCTGCAAAATCGCATAAACCTCAAGCAAACTTCTGGAATTCGATGAAATCATTAAAATTTATAACAGTAAACAACAAAATCATACAACAAAGTCATAGACGTTAAAGATGAATTATTTTATTATCGAATATGTCTATACGTACTTTCACTGTGTCTATACTCAGATTTTTCGGGTTCCGTACCCAAATGATGCCAACGGGACCCTATTACTATGTCTGTCTGTCAGCGGGCTGTATCTTACGAACCGGAATAGCTAGCGACTTGAAATTATCACAGAATGTGTATATTTGTTGCCGCTACAACAAGTACTAAAAATAAAATAAAATTTACAAATAACGGGGTCCCCATACACCAAAAGTTTGATATTTTTGACGTTTTTATTTTAATCCACAAAATAAAAAATCAGAGTACATGTACTTTTATTTAGTCTGTATTGGCTTGAACAAAAATTTAAATCTTATTAGCAATACATACTATTTAAACAGTAACGCTATGTAAGCAATCAGGCATTAACACATTGTTTTATACATGTAAGCTAAATGTAGCATTTTTGAATCGTTATTAACATAAACATTTAGCGTTACCACCGGTTCGTAATATTGCGTCCCTTGAGAAGAGCCGGCAAGAAACTCAATGGTTACTCTTTTCAATAGAAAAAGAAAAATAAAATTGTATACATTTCAAACAGCAACGCTAGGTGAGCAGGCAGGCATTCACACAATATTAAATAAAAAATAGCGAAATACAGAGCAAAGACATAAGAGTAAGCATGACCGATTCATGCCCGTAACAACACAGTTCAGCAAAGCTAAGTAAGCGTTTTATTTATTTACTCAGAATCAGATGAATCGGATTCCGAATTTGCGAATGTAACTCTATTACATTGGCTTTGCTGAAGGCCGAATGAGGTAAACAAAAGGCGTTGTCATGGCTCAAGGACAAACCTTGAAAAAATGGACGCGCAGTTTTTTTTTTACAAAATATATCAATTATGTAGGTAAAAAAGTAATTAGTTTATAAAGACACAATAACATAAAAACAAAGAAACAATTATTATAATTCCTTTGAGTAAAATTTTCTATCTCGAGTACCTATTTATAATACCTACTCCATGCTGTATAAGCACGACATTTTTTAATTTTACGGTTCAAATAATCGGTACCGGAAAAAAGCGGTAGGACAACACTACATAAATAAATGTGGCAGCATTATTTTCGAGTTTGACATTTGGGGTTAGCAATTTAGTCTCCGGAATTAAAAAATACACCATAGTTTTTTTTATTTTGTGACTAATCTAATACAGATAGATTACAAAATTCTAAATTAAATAAGTAATGCCTTTTCAATGTGGAAGCCCATAAGTTAATGGGCATTTTAAATTGTTAGATATTCGTTTGACGTAGCGCATTTATGCATTGACGTCAGATGCTCGATTATAACCGTGGACAATGACACTGATAGGTTGATCACACGATGAATTAAACATGTAGGAACACTTGGCCGGCCAGACTGTTGGCAACATGTCATCACTTACAGGCACGACGTTAATGGTTGTATTCTCTGCAAAGTAGTGCAAAGGGTCTTCACTAACTGAATAAGTACAAAAAATAACTCAAATATAAAAACCATTTACTCAAAAATGTTTAGAAAGCCGGAAACCCACCGCGGTGCACGGAGAGGCCACGCACACAGCCACGGCTACGTATTGCAAGAAAATGTATGGATGCTGTCATTTCGTGAGTAGCCTCTCCGTGCGCCGCGGTGGACACGGTGACATACATTTTCGTGCAAAGCGAAGCTTGACCCACGTGCGTAGCGTGTGCGTGGCCCCTCCGTGCACCGCGGTGGGTTTCCGGCTTAATGTTGTCATTATTTTGCAAACCTTCTTCGAGCAAAGTCGATGTTGCTGCCGTGCAAAAGAGGCGCAATCAAAGCTGTATGAGATTTCATAGTTGTCGTGCTTTAGCCGCCATCAAAAACTTTGCTGGCGGCTAAAATATACTAAACTTACATACAAAAAAATATATTTTATAAGTACCTAAAGTGGCAAACAAGCGCACTGCCCGCCTGATTTAAACGCTCAGTAAGATCAAGTTAGCAAGTAAGCTGCCCTTCCCCCTAGAGACATGAAGCCCTGCAGAGTGTTTAACAAAAAAGTAGTAGAGACATTTAAGAGAAACCAGAGTTATTTTAATTTAGATTTTTTTTTTCTTTAGATATTTTTTTTATTTAAAAAAAAGCGACTGTAGCCTAGGGGTGAACAGGTTGGGCTAACAATAGAAGGTCCCAGGTTCGATCCCCGGTTGGGCATGCACCAATGGATGAATTTTCATCTATGTGCATAATTTACAGTTCGCTGACGGTGAGGGAAAACATCGTGAGGAAACCTACCTATCCCTCGGCATTAGGTAATAGTCAGTTCCTGTATACACGGCGACAAGGTTCACCACCTGTCACGTTGGGTTCTGACTATCTGGTGAAACGTGGGCTTTGAGTTGGTTAATACCTCCACAATGTGGTGGTGTATGGCCACTCAAGCCTCTGACTACCCCCGAATGGGGATAAAAGTCGTGACGTTATACATTTTCTTGTATGATTAAACTTTTACGAATGCATGACGCCCTTGCCTTGTGCTGGTAAGCCTAATACTTAAAATATTATAAGTTATGCTTCTGGTAAAACTTCCACCCACATATTATTGTTTATGTTACATAATACATATCATCCTGTAAAACCGTACGTAGCATATTGAGGAAAAGGAAAATCTTGGTCATGCGTAACGTTTGCTAACCGTACGCACGTCTGTACTGTATAGTACGTTTTTTTATACTTGTCCTATTTGGTAAACAAAGATGGCGTCCAGCGGGGCGATTGCGTAACTTTTTGTCAATGTTTCAATTGATTTCGTATATAATTGACACAGGATGAACGAAACCAATTGAAACATTGACCAAAACGTTACGCAATCGCCCCGCTGGACGCCATCTTTGCTTACCAAATAGGACAAGTATAAAAAAATGTACTATACCTGCCAATAGTTAGATGAGCCCTTAATTAATACAAAGGTCGAATCCTTATCAGGGCGAGTCTCATTGCCCGGCATCTAGGCCAATTAAAGGCTGTAACAGCTGCTTAGGGGGCGTCCATAAATTACGTGCGGCGATTTTTGTGATTTTTCGACCCCCCTCCCCATTTGGTGAGTTGTCGAGAGATTTGACTCAACCCCCTCCCTCCCCCTTAATCTCAGGTGAGATTTTTCAAAAGCCATATTTTAGTGGAGTAACATGTTTTACGTAATTTACCCCAGACCCCACCGTCCAGACCGTTGACCCCAGTTGTCTCATATTCTTACACTATTTCTTGCGAAAAAAATACGTGATATTTGCCGAGACACCCCATCTCTGCCACGTGAGATTTGGTGAGATTCTACCCCACCCCTAAACGCCTCACATAATTTATGGAAGCCCCCTTACGCGATGACGGCATGATTTGAAGCTATAGTTATCAGGAAAAACTAAGGTCTCACAAACGAGGCTGATACACGATCATCATCATTAATGTCATCATCATAAGGAAAGCCAAACTCTAACTACATAATGATACTTATGGAGATACAATTAAGGTAAGTTTTCAAGGTGACACAGATGTATCCATGATGTATGTATGATGTATTGACTGCAGCTCTTATACGGGCTGGCTCGTCCGGGGTGGTACCACCCTCTCACAGAAGATCGGCGTAAAGCAGCTATTATAGCTGCGTTTCGTACGATGAGTGAGAGAGCCGAAAGCCCAACCCCCCTTCTGCTCCCACCATCCCTCTCCCCTTCAGGTCGGCAATGTGCTAGTAATGCTTGGTATTGCAAGCATCTATAGGCTACGGTAACTGGCTTAACATCAGGCGGACCGTACGCTTTTTTGCCACCGCAGTCCTATTAAAAAAAAAACATAACGTAATGATTTACGTTTTTGTATTTTTATTTTTTTTTGTAATACTCAGGTCATATTGATATATGACCTGAGTATTACCAATATGACCTACTCATAAAATATTTTAAACTATCAATTATTACTTTTTGTACAATCATTACAAACTATTTTAGGCTTAGGACAAAAAATTTGTCCTTCAATATAATACTTTCGACTTTATAACGTTCCTGCAAAGTTTGTACCTGCTATAACAAAAAATAAACTATTGACCATTACTGAAGCAAGACATTATGACCGATTGTTAACTACCTTGTTAGGGTTCCGTACCCAAAGGGTGCCAACGGAACCCTATTACAAATCCTAAAATATAATGATATTTGTTGGTGTCGGAAAAAAATAAGCCGTCTGGGAGCTTTCAACGAAAACGCTGCCTAAACCCTTTGAGATATAACAAAATTATGTATGTTGGAATTGTATATCTTATATAGATCTATAGAAAAGTCCACGATGTATTTATTTCTTAAGGATAACATACTATATCCATGGGTTGCGGGAACGGTATCAAAATTTCATGATTCCTTTTGTTCGCGATAACCGACATCAACGCGGGCGAAGCCGCGGGCATCAGCTAGTAGACTATAAAGTATAATTAAGTTTTCCTACGAGAAAAAATACACTAAGGGCACTGGTAGGTATTTTTTTTTTAAGAAGTAACAAAAAAATAAATTACTTACTGAATAAATGATCCCAACGATCTTGTCTCTGGTTTATTACCTACTATTTAAACTAGTATGTTCAAGGTT
This sequence comes from Drymonia ruficornis, assembly GCA_947859195.1. NCBI lineage: Eukaryota > Metazoa > Arthropoda > Insecta > Lepidoptera > Notodontidae > Drymonia > Drymonia ruficornis. Next base: position 3,900,643 of record OX401924.1, on the reverse strand, counting down.
AGAGTCCAAAGTAATTTATTAGTTTTGATTTACCTATGTCCTCTACCATGAGTATCACGCATCTCGCATAGTTTACGGTCGCTAGTCGCTACGTAAGATATTTGTTATTTGTATGGCATATTGTACAGCGCTCCGCTCCTATCAGTCAGCCAATGATCTAACAATAGGGCATAACTATTTTACGCAAACGCTAGCGACCAGCGACTCCTAGCGAAAGAAACTCATGGTAGAGCTACCAATCGTTTATTTCTTTATTTATAATTACAACGGTAAACATAACCCTTTACTCTAATTAAATTCCTTTCACTCTGTCATATCACAGATCTTCATACATTTTAACAATGTCACATGGCCTACTCTTTTACAAACGAAAACGAAATTTCGGACGACGTCGCGTATTTCCTACTACGTATCTCATTCATTCCGACATTTCTTACGAACGAACAAAAATTGTTTGACGTTTAGATTCGACGACGACGAAGACATCAAACAATTTTCGTTTGTAAAAGAGTAGGCCTACACCTTCCATTCATCAGCAAATAAGTCCAATCAAGGAACGTGGCTCACATGCGTATGGGCGACATGGCACGAGCGATCGTACGGATACTTTCGGATTCGTTAGTCGTGATTTGATGTTTCTTATTTTGTGGTCCCTACTCCGAAATAATCTAGAACACTTCCGAAACACTTTCGGAGAGGAAAATGTACCATCCGTCAGCCGAAACGTCTCGTTTCGAATTTTGGAGGCCTACAGTGGCCCGATTCACGTAACCAAAACCGTAACGATGTCTCAGCGATATAGTCGTTGATAGCCTTTTTGTATTACGAAAAGGCTATCAACGACTATATCGCTGAGACATCGTTACGGTTTTGGTTACGTGAATCGGGCTACTGGTCAATGGCTCCATGAAGAATCCTGCAGGCAGTTATTGTCTGGGCTGCTTCACGCCTAACTTGGAGGGAGTCAAAGTTAAGGCATCCTAATATAATATATAACATATTAAAAACACTCGCGACCATGATAGGGGTCATGTTTGCCAAAAGAAACAAAACCGGTTTGAAAAAATGTCACCCGTTTAGTTATATTAAGAGTTGATAACTGGATACGGATTACATATAAAAAAATATTATACTTGGTGAAATCGAAATCGTGGGCAATATTTTAAACGGTGATTCTACACATGATTCAGCATATTTAGTGAATATTAATTAACAAATCAATTGATAAAAATGTATTACCCAGGTAAGGTATAACAGTTAAATGGTTTGCTTATTTGCTTACCCGAGCAATATTTTTTTTACAATAGATTTATTTATTTGTTTTCCCAAAATTTTCTGAATCACGTGTTGAGTCATATTTTAAAATGTTGCCCACGATTTCGATTTCACCCTGTATATTGGCTTAACTAGAAAATTCTTATTGGGTTTGCGTCTACAAGAGGCGAGCAGCGTGCCTGAGTAGCCCGGCAGTCGGGGACCTCCAAAAACATGTTCCCTGGACATAATGATCCTGCAAGAAATTAAGCGGAGAAAATTGTTCAAACTAGTCTTTTACTTTTCTTTTAGGGAGTTGTGTTTAGAATTTTCCTAATGGCCAATCTTGTCTTGGGCTGTATGTCAACCCTGAACGTGGCACAGTAGGCAATGTATCCTCCCAATCTTACATCTACACAAATTAATAAAATTAAAGTATCTGTTTGTAATGTCAATTTGTAAGTGCCCCCGTAGGCCTAAACAAAATAAAAGCTTTGACTTTGAAAGCAACCAAAATAACAGCTTTTTACTAAATGCATATAAAAGTATATACAGTACTAATAACAAAACACAGTATGTTCACTGGCAGATAGCTGATGTTATAAGGAGTAACTTAGCTACTTTTATTTCATAAAAATATTAAGGGTCCCGCGTAATAATAAAAAAAAAAACATTAAATTCCACGCGGGTAATCTTTTTCTAAATATCACGCGTACGAAGTCCGCGACTGAGGGCCTACTCTTTTACAAAACGAAATTTCGCGTATCCTACCACGTTTCTCATTCATTCCGACATTTCTTACGAACGAAAATTATTTGACGTCTTCTTCGACGTCGAATCTAAACGTCAAACAATTTTCGATCGTAAGAAATGTCGGAGTAGATGTGTCCATATGGCGCGCATGCCTCACCCGAGCACTCATATTATGACATTACGTCTATGCGTTCCGACGTCAAAACTGAGTGCTCGCGCGAGGCATGCGCCTGATGAAGACGCCGCCAATGAATTAGAAACGTAGTAGAAAATACGCGAAATTTCGTCCGAAATTTTGTTTCCGTTTGTAAAGGAGTAGGCCCCCTCGTCTGTCTGTCCGCGAGCACAGCTGGTCGAGTATAAATTACAAAACCTTTAAAAACTTAATTAGTTAATGTTATGGGTTTTACCAATCTGATGACGAGGTTTGACTGGATCCAGTATATTTCCATACTCTGACGTTATATCTAATGTAATACGTAAATCATTAGGTCCGTCCCAGTCACGGATCGTTGAGCATGGAAATATCCACTACAGGGGCCCTACCACCACCTCTTATAGCAGTTTTGTTTTAACGTTTCAGCGGCCATTTGTGCAATGACGTCTCTTATTGTCATGACAATAAGGTACGTCATTGCACAAAAAGTCGCTGAAACGTTAAAACGTTCCTATAATTGAATCGCGATAAGAGGTCATGGTAAGCCCCCAGGTAGGGTAACCTCAAGATCAATGTATGGGTGCGTCCATAAATTACGTGAGGTGATTTTTGTGATTTTTCGACCCCCCCCTCCCCCCTTGGTGAGATGTCGTCTGATTTTGCTAGACCCTCTCCCTCCCCCTCTAAGCTCACGTGAGATTTTTCAAACGCTATATTCTAGAGGAGAAACATGTTTTACTTAATTTAACCCAGTTTTCTTGCAATTTTACACTGTTTCTTGCGGTAAAAAGAATAACGTGAGATTTGCCGTGACCCCCCCTCCCCCACGTGAGATTTGGTGAGGTTTTGCTCGACCCTCTCCTAACCCCCCTAAATGCCTCACGTAATTTATGGACGCCCCCTATGTATGACATTACCAAGAAAGAGGGACATGTGTTTATCAAAATAGTAAGTCCTGCTAAATGGAGTCCATGGACACAGTTTGACTCAGTAGTTAGCGGAAAATAATGTTGAAAACATATCGGTATTGCCAATTCGGCTAATCTTCTGCTGAATAATACGCATGAAAATGCCTTAAAATTGCTTGTCGAATTGCGACTATTGCGAGTGCGATAACCGATATGTGAATTTCGCTAATTACAAATCTAGTGATCGCATGTGAGGATGTATCATATCTTCTAAAATAAGAAATCAATGATGTAGGTATGACATGTAATCTATCGAGTGACCTCAAAGGAAAGACTGTGGTTTGCAAATTAGTTTCCTCTTCTAAATGAATGCCTACTGGCAATGGTACTAATTATTGGCTACAATCCGCTGGATCATAGCCAGTTGTAGTCTCGGTAAAAAACCGCAGGTTAAGCAACACTCGGCAAGGTCAGTCAAAGATGGGTGATCATTTAGTGCTAATTTGAACTGATCCATGCCTCGGACAGCAAGTAAAGCCGTCAGTTCGGCGCCTGACCTCCCTCCGGTCATGTCGGATTGCCGTCCCATGTGCGTAAGAGCTTGTGCACCCGTTGAGGGCCGTCCATAAATTACGTGAGGCTTTTAGGGGGGTAGAGCCCAATCTCACCCAATCTTACGTGGCGGAAAGAGGGGCAAATATCTCGCCAAATAGAAATAGAAATATCACCAAAATCGCCTAACGTAATTTTTGGACGCCCTCTTGAGAATGACCGCCGTAGCCGAAATACGATTATACAAGTAACGACTAAACTCAATTTGATACAGCTAGAAATGTTGTTGTCCTGCTCAAATTTTATGGTCAAAAGAAGGACACAACATATTTTATTTAGTCAAGCCCAGTTTAGGCCAGTGTCAGTGTGACGGCCAAGTTCGAAATGATCACCTTTCCTTCTTCCGACTATAAATTGGTTCAAAATAGTTTCTCAATCACTATTCACGAGGTGTAGTGGTATTGACCTCGTGTGCGTACGCGCATCAGCGTGCGTGACGCGGCGTTAATCCTTCACAGTGCGAAACTACATTTGTAACGAAAATCTAGGTTTTCTAATTGTGATGGCAGTGCAATTTTTTATGCATTCTATTTATTTTTGGTATTTACGCTGTTATTTCAATAGCGTAAAATATAATAGTATCCACTTTTTTTTCGTTTTGAGGCACGGAATCCTAAAATCGAAAACAACTGATGTACCTACTTAAATTAAGCCGGAAACCCACCGAGGCGCCTCACTTTGCAAGAAAATCTATGCATGACGTCATTTCGTGCGTAGCCTGTCCGTGCGCCACGGTGGACACGATTGCATACATTTTCTTGCAAAGCGAAGCTTGACCCACGTGCGTGGCCTCTCCGTGCGCCGCGGTGGGTTTCCGGCTTTAATGTTTATTGATATGTTTGTAACACATGTTTGTAACCTTCCTTTAATATTAAAAAGAGAGTTACAAACATGTCTTCCAAGCCTTGTACTGTGCCAAAGCGAACCATGCTTCTGAATACTAGACCAATGGATCGATCGTCGATCGATGGCATCGATCGATGGTAGAATGGATTAGTCGACGTCGATCTATAGTATCGGTATGATAGTAACTCTCGATAGACGTCGACTAATCCATTCTACCATCGATCGACAATTGAGCCATTGGTCTGGTAAAAACCGAAACCCTAACGTCCGAATACTCAAAGGTTACTTTAACGTTTAAGTCTTAGTAGTTTGAGACGTCGTTATCTGTCATTTTTTGTATGACACGTCGAAGTTAAGCAGGGGCCTTACCACGACCTCTTGTCGCGATTCAATTATAGGAACGTTTTAACGACGTTTTAATGACGTTTCTTATTGTCATGACAATAAGGTACGTCATTGCACAAAAAGTCGCTGAAACGTAAAACGTTCCTGTAATTGAATCGCAATAAGAGCTTGTGGTAAGCCCCCAGCTCTCAAATTTGGGTAGCGTACGAATATACGGCGGCGGTAAGGCTCGTATTAATAAATGCATCTCCAAGTTGAGGTCAATCTTAAGATGCAGTTTTGACTTTTAATGTTTGGAACATTTGTCCAAAACAGCTTCTTTAGATCGATCTCAACTTTGAGATGCATATATTAATACGAGCCTAAATGTCAATGTAGGTCAGTAGTAAGTGTATTATAATACCAATAAAAACTAAAACCCGACTACGGAAAAAACGCGCTCTAAAAAGTATGAAACAAGAAAATATTCTCATCTAGAGGATAGCCGTGGTCCGTGTAGGTCTTTTAGGGCCAAATGGGATATGAACACGGACCACGGCTATCCTCTAGATGAGAATATTTTCTTGTTTCATACTTTTTAGAGCGCGTTTTTTCCGTAGTCGGGTTTTAGTTTTTAAACTTACTTTTTATTTAAATATTTTGGAGTTATAGGTAACAATATACATATATATTTTTGAAATGTGCTCATCAAGCTCTTTCATTTGATACCCCACACGGTTTCATTAAAAAATGTTTTTTTTTTAGTTCATGACGTTATGTCCTCTAGAGGGCGCCATATGCAATTTTATGTGACGTCACATAGCCTATAACCAGCGCGCCGTTAAGCCGCTTCTAACGATACCTCATTTGTCAAATTACGACAAGTAGTTTGGGAGTTAGGTGGGAACAGATGCACATACATACATACATACATACATACCGGTCAAAATCATAACCCTCCGCCGTAGTCGGGTAAAAAACCGCAGTCACTATCATTATTTATTTTTTGACTCGCCGTTTTAGAAAACCCATGACATCAGGGTCAAGGTGCAAAGTAATGAGGTTGTTAGCTAAATTCGTCATATTCGAATAGTATTTACTATTCGCGGGAGGATGACTATATGACAATTCTAATGAAAATCTTCCCGAGCCGAATGACATTACTTCCCAGAATTTGATTTCAGAAACGGCATTATATCGGCTGGTGTAATAATATAAGTAGGTGTTTTTTAATCCACAGGATCTATTGCCAACAAAAAAATCGATAATACAGTTTTGTTTTGTAATCAAATAGAAAGAAAGAAACATTTATTCGACACACTCGCAACACATAGACAGAGGAAACAGAAAAAAAGGGGTCAGCGCGAACTGTGCCGAAAAGGTATTTGGCTCAGAATGTGCTGGGGGCGTACGAGACTCCACCAGCGCTGATTTTCAGCCAAACCCAAGAGAAAAGGACTAATAAAAATATATATCTCCTCTGGATTTTTCGAAATCTATGTTTGAATCATAACTTTAATATGATTATCACTTGCTTACGGTGAAGGAAAACATCGTGAGGAAACCTGCATGTCTTTAGACATGTGAAATCCACCAACCCGCACTGGGCCAGCGTGGTGGATTATGGCCTGAATCCCCCTCGCATTGAGGGGAGGCCCGTGCCCAGCAGTGGGACGTTAAAAGGTCTAAATTATTATTATTATTATTACTTAATAAAATCAAATCGGAGTGGGACAGGGGTTTGGGTTTCCGGCTCCTTCACTCATCGTATGAAACGCGGCTGTTATCGCTACTTTACGCCGAGCTTCTGTGTGAGAGTGGAACCACCCCGGTCGAGCCAGCCCATATGCCTACAAGCTGCAGTCACTTAGCTACAGCTTGGGTCTACAACGAAACAACAAATACACTCGAAAACATAACCCTTCTTTCGGGTCTGTCGGGTAAATAACAACCATGGGTCAACGACCACAGCACGTCACACATCAAGCTATGCCAATTGGTATAACTACATACAGGATGAATTGAATTGATGAATTGAATTCAATGGCCAAATTGACATAAGAATTTCAGTATCTACAGCATATTAATCATAATAAAACGTGAAATCAAAAATTTATTTAAATAAAAATTGCCTGAACGTACCACTCCTGACCACGTGCCTCCCCTCAGTGCGAGGGGGGTTCAGGCCATAATCCACCACGGCCTAGATCGATTTGGTGGATTTCGAAAATTTGTTAGATATCCTCAGGATGTTTTCTTTTACCGTAAGTTTCGTAAAATCTAAAGGTTCGAGCTGGGGTTTGAACCAAACGCGTGCTTAACCAATCTGCTTACCAATTAATATAACGTAGCTTAATAACAACTGCATTAACTTATTTGATACTTTAATTTGGCTTTTAACGACCCCGACGGAAAAAGAGGGTGTTTAAGTTTGCAGTGTGTATCTGTGTATACATACTTGTCTCTGTCTGTGGCGTCATAGCTCCAGAACGGATAAACCGATTTTTATTATGTATTTTTTGGGCCTAATTTATATCAGGGACACCGCAGACATGCTACTTTTTGCATCGGCGATCGGCGATTTTGCGACTGCCTCGCGTTTTGGCGACTCTCTGCGGTCGGACGCAGCGACTGCTCCGATGCTAAAAGCGACTAAATCGCCGATCGCCGATGCAAAAAGTAGCATGTATGCGGTGTCCCTGATATAAATTAGGCCCAAAAAATACATAATAAAAGTCTGTGGTGGCTCGTACTTAGTGATGTGCCCATCGAAGCTTGGCCAATTAATTCAAATTCATCATATACATAGATTTAATAATATACTTAATTATATTTCATAGATAATACCTACCTATTAATTATAATTAGGAACACATCCTATATGTTAATTTTATTGTAGTAATTGTATGTTTTTGCCAAACATGTTTAGTGCGGCAGCACCCCACGCCTGAATAAAAACATAATTAATCTAGCATTATTATAAGTTACTCGTGACAATTAGGTATAATTAAATATCTATTTTGTAGGAACTCTAATCAAGTAATAAGAAACTATACTACCTACATATAATACATAAGTCTGGCGATATTTATATCCGTTTTAGGGGTCCGTAGTCCCTACGAGGAACCCTTATAAGATCTGTGCGTCTGCCAGTCCGTCCCAGTCTGTCACATTACAATAAATTCTACAATTTTACAACGGAAGCTTATGATTTTTTTAAACCGTAAAACCTGTTGTGATTCGCGGAGTCGCTTCACATAACTAGTAATAATCTAAGCAAGTTACATAATACCTTCAGTGGAATATCACTATCATAATAAATTCATAACGGACTTTTAAACCGGCTTGAAAATGCAGGTTTTCAATTCGATCCGTTTTACGCTTCGGCTTCTTAATATTATTTAGTTATGTCACTAACAACAAACAAGCACACAAACAAACAAGCGTACGGCCCGCCTAATGTTAAGCAGTTACTGTAACCTCTAGCTAGATTCTTGCAATACCAAGGGCATCGCTCGCACGTTGCCGACCTTTAGGGGAGTGGGACGGAGAGAGTGGAAGGGGGAAGAGCCGGAGCGTGCGCTAAGCGCCCAGAAAAGCGCTCCCACCTAGTCCAAACCTCCCGCTGCTAGGCAAAGCAACGGAATAGAAATTAAAAAACACGACTGCCCTGCCAAAAAACGAATTAAAAAGTATAAAACAAGTGCAGTCGGGGGCCCTCTTACATTAAATATGTTCCACAGAACGGTCCCCCGACTGCAATGACACTGCACTTATTTTATACTTTTTAGTTCGATTTTTGGCAGGGCAGTCGTATTTCTTTTTTTTTAATATTTTTTTTATTATATGCATTTTAGTGACAACAGCCAAAAATGAAATCTTTGTTTTGCATGTACACCCTACCTATGTTAAATTATGCCTATAAATTCTACAGTTTAAAATTGTGCTTATCAAGGCCTTTCATTTGATACCCATATTGTAATAACGGAAGAAAAACATTTGTTTTCCACATTTCAAAATTGAGCCATAATGCCGCCATACTATTTTATTTTTTTTCAAAAATAATATACCCAGTGTTATCCGGAACGATGTAAGGATTCTAACGATACCCCATACATCTGTAGTAGTGTAAGGGTCCATCTCAAACACGATATGCATAACGACTGATTTAATGAATGACAAGCTGTTTTAATCTTAAGACCTACCCTCAGTTATATAATAATATGTATACACCACCACCACATCTCCCCTCTCTTAACTAAACCAAAACAAGATAATCTTGTAAAGATTATGTAATGTAGGTATACAAAATAAATGTTATTAAAGGTGCATATTATATGTACACCGAATATGTATCTTTATTCCATTTACCTAATACTGTAAACAGAAAATTTTGTAATACAAAACCTAAACAGCGTTTTACTAATTAACGAAGCGATCCGGTGCTCGCACAACCCTGCCGTAGCGTGTAGTGTTTATCGGTTGTGCTTGCGATGAGGTCGCGGGATCCGCGCTCTGAGGGGACACCGATTGCGTTCCCGTCGGTGGTAAACCTTCGCGGTCAACAAAGTCATCAAACCGTAAATGTGATGTCTTGTCTACTGTTTGCCTGACATTGGTACTTTGCGGGACTTTCATCAAATGCTGGCGATTGCGTCTATAAACCCCACCGGCATCCGTTTCAACCCAATATGACCTATCTCCACGCGCAACATTCTTCACTTTGGATTTTACCCATACATTATTATGTCTCATTCTAACGGTATCATTTTGTTTCAGTGGCAAAAGGCTTCGCGTACCTCTGTCATAATATTTTTTATAGTTCTCAGTTCTTTGTTCGCGTTGCTTCTGGACTATAAATCCATTCAGGCATTATGGTGGAATAAAGAATCTCACATACATAAATGAACCCTAAACACATATACACTCCTTTTTTTGGGCAGTCGTGTAAATAGTGCAAAGGCCTGCCTACTCTTCCTTTACTCCTCTATCCTCGGCTAAAGGCCACTCTTTTTGTCCGAGTCCAGTTCATCTCGCCATCTTCTGGGCCTTCCGCAATGTCTGGAATTTTCGGGAATCTACTCTGTGACTATAATTTGCCTAGGATTATGACATATGGCACTGGCAGTACAGCCGGCAAGACAAAACGCGAGATAAATAGATTGTCTCATTCTCTCCTATGTATTAGTTAGAAATAGAGCGACTCGGTGCGACATAATGACAAAAGTCTTGCCTTGCCGCGTCTGCTAGCCCTGCAGATGTATCAGCTGTATCTGGCCTGCTGGCCTACTCCGAAATACGTACCTAACGTTTCGGCTGACGGATTGTCGTGATTTGACATTTCTTCTTTCGTTTTTCTCTACGATTTGACATTGTTTTGATCGTAAATCAAATCCGTACTTCGGACGATCCGTCAGCGACGTATTTCGGAGTAACCCCCCTGGTGCCATTCAGCTTGACGGATAGTTACCTACACTCAATTACTTCCTCATTACAGAAAGAGATAGATCGAATGTAGACTGTAGTTAGTTTTATATCTAACCTAGTCTAGTCTAACCGCACGACTAGATACTGGATGGCCTCTTTCTAATCCAGTGTCTGAAGGCAGATAATAATGCATAAATGGTCTTACTTTTGTTAGCGCAGAATATGCGTAGGACTAGGACGTTTCTATGTGCAGCGGTGCTTTGTACAACATGTTAAGAAAACCCTGTCCGACCTGAAAACGTATTGTTGGGTATCGATATTAGATTCTTTTTTTTTTAGCATTGTAAGTGTCCCACTGCTGGGCAAAGGCCTCCCATATTTTTTTGGAAAATAAATACCCCGTTTACATTTAAAAAAAAAAAAAAATGACGCCATCACATACTTTGTGGTCAGAGGTGCCGCCACACGATCTAACATAATTACTTCCGGTAGCGGTGTTGTCATATTTTTAAAATTTGCTACATTTTGAGGGAAAAAGGCAAAAAAAATTGGCATTTTAAATTGTCATTAATATGTTTAGTAGTGGTTTACTATCATGAATATTTTTTTTTTTTTGGTCATGTGATTGGAAAACCTAAATACCGGTTTCGGCTCGGACAGGTTTTTTTTTTTAACATATTGTATATTTTACAAAGCAGTTTTCAGAGCAAAGGTTCTTTGAAGTTTTATTGGATTTTGAGAATTGAAAAGAACTATTCCTATAGGATCCATTTTCACCGGCGAATGTAAATGACGGGCTGGCTCGACCGGGGTAGTACCACCCTATCACAGAAGATCAGCGTAAAGCAGCTATTACAGCTGCGTTTCGTTCGATGAGTGAGAGAGCCGTAAGCCCACCCCCCCCTCCCCCTCCCTCCATCCCACTCCCCTTCAGGTCGGCAATGTGCGAGCAATGCCTTTGGTATTGTAAGCATCTATAGGCTACGGTAACTGCTTAACATAAGGCGGGCCGTACGCATTTTTGCCACCGCAGTCGTAAACAAAAAAAAATGAACACGAAGTTCGTAGTAGGTACGCATACGCACGGGATGGTATTTAATTGCATTAAAATTACATTTAAACTTAGCACTAAAACTGATGTTGGTACTAGGGTTGCCACCCGTACTTTATAATAAAGTAATATACGTTATTTCGGGTAATTGTACTCTATACTTTACAAGAATAATAAAGTACGCGAAAATACTTTATTTCGCATGCTTTGATTTCTCTGGGATCAATAAAATTTGGTCGTAAGGATTTTTGCGTAAAACGGAACGTTATCGATTGTCAATGTCATTGTCAATACTTTTTGGTTTGTTTTGTGTAATGCGGTTTGAGTGATATAAGAATACGATTTATCGGCTGTATAGATTTATGTTATAGTAAATCATGGACAATGACAACTTCAGTAAGCAAATTACTCCACGTACACTTAAAAAACGTATTTTTGATAATAAAAAGAATCAAATAGATAATGAATATGTTACACCGAAAAAAAGCGACAATTTTTTTTAGAGAACTTCGAAATTTTAAAAAATACTTTATTTGTGACACTATGTATTTTTTTTCATACCTTTAGTGAACAATGCACTTTAATCGCAAGAAGAAAGGTGGCAACCCTAGTTGGTACCCACTCGAATGAACAGACTTCCTGAAGCCTAAACAAAGAGTACACAAGTGTTTATTGCCCTTGACACTGACTTTCGCACAGACCTACTTATGTTCCAAAAAACATATCAGGGGGCTTACCACAAGCTCTTATTGCGATTCAATTACAGGAACGTATTAACGTTTCAGCGACTTTTTGTGAAATTTTCATGACAATAAGAAACGTCATTAAAACGTCGTTAAAACGTTCCTATAATTGAATCGCAATAAGAGCTTGTGGTAAGCCCCCAGGAACTATGACGTTTTATATTATAGAACTGACATACATGAACATTGGTGCTACATATCAATGACTGCAAGCCATATAGCCAGACCTGTTGTTAGAATGAGATGAATATACATTGTAGCGTTGTAAGCTACATAACCATCGGCACGCGCAGCCGCGACCTGACGCATTAATAGTGGATATCGGGTGGTTGCATTCATGTTGCCAAAATAACCGCGGTAATTCCCATCTAAAATCACTAACATATTATAATAATAATAATATCCTGGGACATTTTTTACACACGGCTACCTGATCCCAAAATAAGCAGAGCTTGTACTATGGAAACCAGATAACTGATATTACTACAGATACTACTTTTTCATTTGTAAATATATACTTAATATACATATACACCCAGACTCGGGACATACAGACATGTTCATGCACACAAATGCATGTCCCAGGTAGGAATCGACCCTACGACCTGCAGCGTGAAAGGCGCCATCACGCCAACCACGCCAACGGGTCCGTCGTCGCCAAGGATTATAAAACAAAGTCCTCCGCCGCGTCTGTCTGTCTGTACGCGATAAACTCAAAAACTACTGCACCGATTTTCATGCTGTTTTCACCAATGGATAGAGTGGTTCTCGAGGAAGGTTTTAGTATATGATTTTTCAAGTCTTGGTATACATTGGCTAAAATATAATGATATTTGTTGGAGGTGTCGGAAAAAAATAAGCCGTCTGGGATCTTTCAATTGCGGGAACGGGATAAAATTTTCATGATTACTTTTGGTCGCGATAACCGACATCCACGCGGGCGAAGCCGCGGGCATCAGCTAGCGTATAACAAATCTTTATTCAGCAAAAATCTATCAGACCTGTTGCGGTGAATGGCACGATTAATAAATTATGGATTATTCATAAAAAGTAATCCGCAAAACCTGAAATCGTTAACACGCAGGTCACAATATCAGTGATAAATTAACACATCTCAAGCAGTATATTTTTAGAATTAGTTTCATAAACTACATGCTTGCGAATGGAAGTGTAGCATACTAGCAAGCTAACTGTATCTAGCGTAGTACGGAGTACAACTTGATGTATGTCCAGTGACAAGGTGGTAGAGCCAAGCTGTAGACAATTGACTGCAGCTCATAAACGGGCTGGCTCGACCGGGGTAGTACCACCCTCTCACAGAAGATCGGCGTAAAGCAGCTATTACAGTTGCGTTGTTCGATGAGTGAGAGAGCCGTAAGCCCACCCCGCCCTCCCCCTCCCTCCATCCCACTCCCCTTCAGGTCGGCAATGTGCGAGCAATGCCTTTGGTATTGTAAGCATCTATAGGCTACGGTAACTGCTTAACATCAGGCGGGCCGTACGCATTTTTACCACCGCAGTCGTAAATAAAAAAAAATGAACACGAAGTTCGTAGTAGGTACGCATACGCACGGGATGGTATTTAATTGCATTAAAATTACATTTAAACTTAGCACTAAAACTGATGTTGGTACTAGGGTTGCCACCCGTACTTTATAATAAAGTAATATACGTTATTTCGGGTAATTGTACTCTATACTTTACAAGAATAATAAAGTACGCGAAAATACTTTATTTCGCATGCTTTGATTTCTCTGGGATCAAAAAAATTTGGTCGTAAGGATTTTTACGTAAAACGGAACGTTATCGATTGTCAATGTCATTGTCAATACTTTTTGGTTTGTTTTGTGTAATGCGGTTTGAGTGATATAAGAATACGATTTATCGGCTTTATAGATTTATGTTAAAGTAAATCTTGACCAATGAGAACTTCAGTAAGCAAATTACTCCACGTACACCTAAAAACGTAATTTTGATAATGAAAAGAATCAAATAGATAATGAATATGTTACACCGAAAAAAAGCGACAATTTTTTTTTTAAAACTTCGTAATTTTTAAAAATACTTTATTTTGACACTATGTATTTTTTTTGTTACCTTTAATGAACAATGCACTTTAATTGCAAGAAAAAAGGTGGCAACCCTAGATGGTACCCACTCGAATGAACAGACTTCCTGAAGCCTAAACAAAGAGTACACAAGTGTTTATTGCCCTTGACACTGATTTTCGCACAGACCTAATTATGTTCCAAAAAAACATATCAGCTGGCCTACTCCGAAATACGAACCTAACGTTTCGGCTGACGGATTGTCGTGATTTGACATTTCTTCTTTCGTTTTTCTCTACGATTTGACATTGTTTTGATCGTAAATCGAATCCGTACTTCGGACAATCCGTCAGCGACGTATTTCGGAGTAATCCCCAGGAACTATGACGTTTTATATTATAGAACTGACATACATGAACATTGGTGCTACATATCAATCACTGCAAGCCATATAGCCAGACCTGTTGTTAGAATGAGATGAATATACACTGTAGCGTTGTAAGCTACATAACCATCGGCACGCGCAGCCGCGACCTGACGCATTAATAGTGGATATCGGGTGGTTGCATTCATGTTGCCAAAATAACCGCGGTAATTCCCATCTAAAACCACTAACATATTATAATAATAATAATATCCTGGGACATTTTTTACACACGGCTACCTGATCCCAAAATAAGCAGAGCTTGTACTATGGAAACCAGATAACTGATATTACTACAAATACTACTTTTTCATTTGTTAATATATACTTAATATACATATACACCCAGACTCCGGACATACATACATGTTCATGCACACAAATGCATGTCCCGGGTAGGAATCGAACCTACGACCTGCAGCGTGAAAGGCGCCATCACGCCAACCACGCCAACGGGTCCGTCGTCGCCAAGGATTATAAAACAAAGTCCTCCGCCGCGTCTGTCTGTCTGTACGCGATAAACTCAAAAACTACTGCACCGATTTTCATGCTGTTTTCACCAATGGATAGAGTGGTTCTCGAGGAAGGTTTTAGTATATGATTTTTCAAGTTTTGGTATACATTGGCTAAAATATAATGATATTTGTTGGAGGTGTCGGAAAAAAATAAGTTGTCTGGGATCTTTCAATTGCGGGAACGGGATAAATTTTTCATGATTACTTTTGGTCGCGATAACCGACATCCACGCGGGCGAAGCCGCGGGCATCAGCTAGCGTATAACAAATCTTTATTCAGCAAAAATCTACCAGACCTGTTGCGGTGAATGGCACGATTAATAAATTATGGATTATTCATCAAAAGTAATCCGCAAAACCTGAAATCGTTAACACGCAGGTCAATATCAGTGATAAATTAACACATCTCAAGCAGTATATTTTTAGAATTAGTTTCATAAACTACATGCTTGCGAATGGAAGTGTAGCATACTAGCAAGCTAACTGTATCTAGCGTAGCACGGAGTACAACTTGATGCATGTCCAGTGACAAGGTGGTAGAGCCAACCTGTAGCCAATTGACTGCAGCTCATAAACGGGCTGGCTCGACCGGGGTAGTACCACCCTCTCACAGAATATCGGCGTAAAGCTGCTATTACAGCTGCGTTTCGTTCGATGAGTGAGAGAGCCGTAAGCCCACCCCCCCGCCCCCTCCCTCCATCCCAGTCTCCTTCAGGTCGGCAATGTGCGAGCAATGCCTTTGGTATTGTAAGCATCTATAGGCTACAGTAATTGCTTAACATCAGGCGGGCCGTACGCTTTTTTGCGGCCGCAGTCCTATAAAAAAAAAAGTGACGCAATAGGGAAGCTAAGGTATACAGGCTCCCTGCAAGCATATTTCTACTAACTATCCACCTGATGGAAGAGGCAACTGCTATACAGGACATCTGCAACTTAAGGGGAGCAGACGTGGTGCCAGCCTTATAGGGTCCTGTAAAAATGCCCCTAGAGAACCCATGTTTTGCGCTACAAAGTTCGAATCCTGAACGATTGGGAACGTATACTAAAGAAGAAGAAAACAGAACCACTCTTTTTCTGGCTCGGTATTACAAACGACCGGATCTAACCGGTCGAAACGTTAAATAAAAGTTGCTAATAGTACGGAACACGGCTCTTTAACGGTAAGGGTCACTGCTAATGTCACAGTCGCATCTTGGTTGTATTGTGACACATGCGAAGAGTCAGAATCACGGCGCCAAATAAAACTAGCGTGGCGTCCTTATAGCAGCACAGTGGCGGTCAAGGAGCGGCAATCCTGCGCCCGCGCCGATTGTTAGTGACGGCGTGGTCTACTTGTAAATAGAACGCGTACCGTGGGACATAGTGTATGTTGTGAAATATTCGAATTCGGGATTGTGTTTTTAAAGTAAGTTTGTGTATGTTATTTTTATTTTTAAATTAAGTTAAATAATGATGGCCGGTTAAATTTATACTTGCACAGCCCTTAATAATACAAACATATATATTTTATTTAAAAAATCTATTAGTTTTAATAATCATGTAAAAAGATAGAAAACATAAAATCGCAATTTAAAACCAATAATATTTTTTAGCAGTCCTTTACCCACCAGGTGATTATTTAAAATAATATAAAACTACTTTAGGCACAAACTTTTTGCTTAAGCACCTGATATTTAAATATTTGTTGATGATTATTATAATAATAACGACTAGACAATATTATAATGTAGGTAAAATCCTTTCGAAATATGCATTCTTATAACCTAATTATTACTTGAATTATAAGTACCTATACTTGCCAGGCTGACGGCGAATGCCGCGCAAGACGTGGGTGCATGCCATCCTAGACGATTTTGTTTTCTGTATGTGACAAAACGACGGGTATAAAAATAGGTGTAACTAACGGCCAATGTCAATATGGCCATTACGTATTTTAACCGTCTAAAATAAGAGTTGTATTAAAAAAAACCTTCATGACCTATTCATCACGTTTTTTTAAAACCAAATCTAATTTTAGACGATTAAAAAACGTAATAGCCAGCTAGTGACAGTGTAACTACACCTAATTTTAGACAGTGAATTAAAATACGTAAGAGCTAGTTACATGTCAATTGTAAATATATTCTTGTTCATGTATTTATAATAATAATAATAATAAAAGGTACGGTACGCCAAATTATCAAATATCTAAGTAAAACAAAATAATAATAGTAAACATGTGTCAACTATTATTATTGTGTAGTAAAAAAAAATTGAACAAAACAAAACATTACGTCATTCAAAAAATACAAATATGCACATTATTATATATCTATTATGTTACATAAACATTATTTCATAATATGAGATCATAATTTACCCCGAAGATATTTACATTCTTTTCCAACCAGTTACCAATTAAATATCGATTATATCACACTGACATTGACCGATTACAAGGATTCGAGTTTCCAAGCTTATAGAGGTGAACTATGATGCTATATCTTTTTCACATCATTAACATTATTTTTATCATCACTTTTAAAACAAATAAGTGGCGATTTAAAAAATTAAATATACCTATATCTTCCAAAGTAAAAAAGACAAGCCCGCTGAGTTTCTAGCCGTATCTTCTCAGTAGAGGTCGCGTTATAACTATATATTTGAATTTACTTTTTTTTTAAACTAAACGCTGCGCATTGGCGAGTCGGACACGTGGAATGAGTGTTCCGTAGTGTAGTTCCCTTTCAGCAAGTATTTAATGTCGAAAGAGCACCAGTTATTCTGAAATCGTAACTAACCTGGGCTGAAAACCATTTCTAAAAAGCCAAACAATGAAAAATACTCAATAGGTACATCATAATTTTGGGACACCGCTGCTGTATCTAAACATTTTTTACTTCGAGCCGTTTCAGAGTGATCTGTTTTTCCGGGGTTCCGTAGTTCCTGCGAGGAACCCTTTAAGATCATCCAGTCCGTCCGTCTGTTCCAGTCTGTCACAGTGCCATAACTTCTACAATTTTCAACGGAAGTTTATGAAAGGAAACGGATACAGTTTCATACAATCGTGGGCCCAGATTGTGAAAGGATGAAAGTGGTGTCAATTGTTAGCTAATTAATATATTATTAAAACTATCACTGAAAATTCTACGGATTCTAAAAATGAGAGTCGGTGCCAGTCTTGGTATGCCAAGTCTACCTACTATAAAAGTAAGAAGATAGATTGGCACCGACCCCAAATACTCGATAACACACCATCACGTCTGGTTTTCCCGAAGGGGTAGGTCGAGGTGGTAATAGAAATATTATTTCAGGCTTTTTAGTGCACCAGGGGGCTTACCACAAGCTCTTATTGCGATTCAATTATAGGAACGTTTGAACGACGTTTTAATGACGTTTCTTATTGTCATGACAATAAGTTACGTCATTGCACAAAAAGTCGCTGAAACGTTAATACGTTCCTGTAATTGAATCGCAATAAGAGCTTGTGGTAAGCCCCCAGGCTTTTTTGAAGTCGGTTTGTTTTTTTTTTAGCCTCTGGCATGATCGGTTGAAGTTCTATAAAACCGGCAGTTTTTGGCAGTATTGGGGTATTGAAAATAAATTTCATTATGGCAACTCAAAATACTCAAAACTCTTATTATATTTTATGGGATTTTATACCAAAAACTTATGTTTTATACGATCACAATAACATCCAACCGTCAAAAATAAACTTAAACCAACCATATATTGTGTCGTTCTGGTCTTCGCACAAAAACCATGTGTACTCGGGGATTTATTTTTAAGTTAAACATAATAATTTTCTCATAAAGCTTGTATTTCAGCATTCTTGTTACAAGAAAATGAAGGATATGATGCTTACTGCAATGATTAATTTGAATGTAATAAAAATATAAAAAATTAAAAATAATAAATGAAAATATAGCATAAAATATATGCATATTTTTACTTTTCTTGGTTAAATACAACGGTAAATAAAGTTGGCAATATTTTGGCATTTTTGCACTACAGAGTTTGGCAGGATTTTGCAGGTTTTTAAGCAAAGTAAGGCAGGATCTGTAATTTAAAGATGGTCACACTGGAGCCGAGTTATAAGTTTCAATTTGACATAAGTAAAAGTGAGGTTATGTATAAAAACCTTTGCAAACAGCTGGTTTTTACGTGCGAAAGGTCTGATTTATGATTAAAATGAATGAATAACAACAATAACTTTTATTTTTTATTTAAAAGACGAATTCAGTGTAAATTGCTACTGATAGATATCGCTAGCTTACTTATAAAATAATTCTAAAAATCTTTAACCTATCTGGCAAAACATATCCGCCAGTGGCAGCAGATGGCGCTGGTCGAGCAGGGGGGGGGGTGAAACATGCGAACAATTTATATAAAATTAACATGGAGGGACGATGGCACGCGTGTGGGTGCGAAGCGAGCTCAGGAAATGAAATGAAATAAACCCCCGTCATTCCCTTCGTGTTAGGTTACTGGTGAAACTGAGCGTAGAAATAGGATTTCCGTCGACTTTGTCATAGAGTAATATGGCTGACATGTGAAGGTCAGATAACCTTGAACTTCTAACCAAAGTTGAGGTTGAGATCAAGGCCACAGGGGTTTGGATGTTTTATTATGCCGGCAGAACAACCCAAATAAAGAAGATACCTAGATACCCGTCATACGGCATACGCATACGTCGTTAAGGTTCTGGTATTACCTAATGACCACCCAAAAGCTACCCAAAAATAAGTTTTCGTTTATTGAAATGGCTGCGGAACCCTATCATTGGCGTGGCCCGACACGCTCTTGGCCAGTTTTTTCTTATTGAAATACGGACCCCTAAAACTGGCCAAGAAAGTATAAAAATATTACCATAAATACAAAACTTTCAAGCAGGTATGTTTTATGATCAATCTGTTTATACAGTTTCCTCTAAAACGCATCCTCGCAGTTAGCAAATACGCAAAGCTTCTCTAAATTTTTTTAAGAATAATCTTTGTAATTTTTTATGTCTATGGAACACCCAGCTAGTATTAAACGGTAGTATTTAAACATGTGTAGACAAATTCATTTTTATTGCTTTAAACATAAGTAACTATCAAATTACTGGAAGGTCACAAATTAATTATGACTGTTTTAATAGACGTGCAATAATATAATTTGTATTTGTTAAATAGTCGCGACATGTGTGAATCCCCTTCGTTACATCCGTCAGGCAATATGAATTACCTATGTAAATTATTAGTAGTGCGCATCGAGCTAATACGTACTACGTACTAGAGGCGCCCCGTCAACCAACCGTCATTCAACAATCACCACACGCAGGTAAGAAGACCACAGGCAGGTGCGAGAAAATACATAAAATTACTGAGTGAAATGAAACCATTGGACCGCCATTAAATGGGACATCGCATTTATTAACGGTGGCTCCTCTAGTATGTAGTAGTAGTTCAATGGAAGTGTGTCGAATCAATTAATAAAGGCATGACATAAAAACCGGCCAAGTGCGTGTCGGACTCGCACATAGAGGGTTCCGTACCAACCACCGAATAAACATTATTTAATTTTTAGTAGTTGATATTCATTCTGTGAAAATTTTAGTTTACACATATGCGACTAGATGGCGCTACTGTCGCTTAAAAGTTAATTAATTGGTAAAAAATGTAGTTTTACAATATTGTTTGTCAAAAATGTATGTAAAAGCTGTTATAATGATCACTAATCGTTAAAATATTAGTTTTCCCTCTATATATAGTTTAATTTATGAGTTATAAATAAAAACGTCAAAAATATCAAGTTTATTGTATGGGGACCCCCTTTATTTTTAAACTTTTTTTTTTTTTTTGTAGCGGCAACAGAAATACTCATTCTGTGAAAATTTCAAGTCTCTAGCTATTACGGTTCGTGAGATACAGCCCGCTGACAGACAGACGGACGGACAGACAGACAGACAGACAGACGGATAGCGTAGGCTTAGTAATAGGGTCCCGATGGCACCCTTTGGGTACGGAACCGTAAAAAATATGTATTACGAGAACATTGACGGTACCTAGTAAAAACAATAGCAACTGAAAACGTCCATGTTGTAGAGGTGAAGTGAGTGAACCTTACAAAGACACTTTTTTCATATGTTTTTATAACCTGATCCAAAATTAGCTGAACGCTGAATTACCAGACAAATTACTTTGGCCTTAAACTAATAGGAATGATTTTATTTAATTACATAATGATCAATTACCAGTAATTATTTAATATATAGATTCTAGTATCGAGTAAGATAAGGGATTGCATTGTATTTTGCGCAACACTAGTGATAAAATGCGCAACCCTTCACGCGTCTATCAGAAATGAGTCCATATCTAGAAGCCAGCGACACATGTAAGTTCATTTGTAGACACTTATAAAATTAAAATAAATAATAATAATAGCCCTTTTATCGTTCCACGTTTGGGCACGGGCCTCCCCTCAATGCGAGGGGGATTAAGGCCACAATCCACCACGCCAGCCCAGTGCGGGTCGGTGGATCTCACATGTCTTTCGAAAATTTATTAGATTTTCTAGGTAAGCGAGTGATAATCATATTAAAGTTATGATTCGCACATAGATTTCGAGAAATCTAGAGGTGCTAGCCGGGGTTTGAACGCTGTATCTTAAACCCACAAGAAGAGTGCTTAATCAATCGGCTATCACTGCTTATAAAATATTAAGGTTAATTTATACAGCTATATTAGCAGTAGGAAGTTCAAATAAAAGTCATGCACGCTTTAACCAGTTTCTCAATAAAAACTAAAATAGGATGCAAATGTTACCTACATCCTGATTTGTGTATACCAAAGAATTTGGTTCATACGGACCATAGAACTATAAAAACGCGCGCTTTAACTAGTACCGCGATACTAACAAAAATCCAAGGATCTATTCAAAGAGGATTGAGCACTATATTAAAAAAAAACGTGACGACATAGATTCCCAACCTGAGAATTGCATCTCTGTCTAAGCAGGGTGACGTAACCTTGGTTTTTTTTTTGGGACTAGGCCCGCCCTACGCTCCCGCCATTGTTACTCCTGTAAGCCAGGATCGACAATGGTGTCCAACGATGACACCAAAGTTTGACCGTTGAAAATTGTGTAATAAAACAAGAATTGTAGATTATTATTTAGAATATGCAAGTTAGGTGTCTACTGAAATAAAGGCTATGGATAAAAAAAACAATTTTACTTCATACAAGCTATTGCTCGCGACTTCGTCCGCGCAGAATTTATATTAAAAAGATATGAAGACGTTTTAAAATAATCAAGGGACGCAACGAACCCGGATCCGTATCCGTATCCGTATCGCGGATCCCGTTTGCCGGATCCCAAATCCTGTATCACGGATATCCCAGATCCCTAATCCCGGATCCCGCATCCTGGATATCCCGGATCACGTATCCCGGTTTGCCGGATCTCGGATCCCGGATCTCGGATTATAAAAATAAACCTAAACACCAATTTTCATCATCCTAACTTCAAAAATGATGAACTTCCATACAAACTTTCACCCCCTATGTAACGCCTTTAGGGATTGAATTTCAAAAAATCCTTTCTTAGTACACCTCTACCCGTCATTTTTTTATAAAATTATTTTAAAAAAAATGGGGTAGGCAGTGGTGGTAATAGAAATATTATTTCAGGCTTTTTAGTGCTCCAGGTTTTTTTGAAGTAGGTTTTTATTTTTTTATAACATGCCAAGCATGTCAAGTATCAAGACAGTGTCAAGGCTAGTATTAATCGGTCACTATGGTCGTTCAACTCCTATTATTAATGTTTCCATTAATAATTTTAAATATATTTGTTTCTATTTAGTTAAGTAGGTACGTAATTAAGCATTCTATTTTCAAGAAAACACTTTCAACTATTAGTACGCAATGTGCGTTCTGTCAATGGCCTCAATGCAAAACAATTCTTGTCAGATATTTCAAGGAAAAACAAATAAGAATAGATATATTCTGGTGGTAAGGAACATATTTTAAAATAACTGCACGACGATGTACCTAATTTACATGATGTCCCACCCTGAGACTGAGCTCGATATAATTTTAAATAACAAGAACAAATAAAAAACATGGATTTACATATATTTTTTATAATTCCTCTAACTGGAATAAATAAGATGACTTCATCGATTTACAAAGTAATATATACCTAAAGGGTGATAGGTAAGACGAGAGTCATATTCAAGCCCATGAATCCCATGATAATTCATGCTTGCAAGTAACTAAAAATATTAAATAAAATAAAACATCAATGAATGACAAAGATAACTTAACACAAATATTGCAAAACGTATTGCAACGTAGTTTTGCAACCCCTACGTTAGCGAGCGACTATTTGCTTTTCAAATGAAATGTACGTATAGTAGGCGACAGGTTGGGATGACAATCGGGGTACGAGCTGAGGCGCGGGCGAGGTGACACCCCGCATAGCCGGGCATCTCCCGCGCGCTCCTAGCCTTAGCGCTGCAGGAGTACGCATTATCGCTATCGATAGTTATCGATTTCGATCTCGCTCACATTACTCTTTGTTGTTGTGTATTATAATGACTTTGGTCGCTTCCTCGTCACGTGTTGAAACAGAAAAACCAATAATTCATTCTCAAACACGAGAACTAGCCAGAAAAGCATTAAAAAATTGTGACATTGAACAGAAAAACAATTATGATAATTACCATGTGAAAAACATTAAACAAACTTTTAAAAAACATTTTATTTATAATATAATAAACCTTATTTAATTAATTTTACTCCTATTTTGTAACGTTGCAAAAACAAAAACTATATAAAATAAATACCTGGGGGCTTACCACAAGCTCTTATTGCGATTCAATTATAGGAACGTTTTAACGACGTTTTAATGACGTTTCTTATTGTCATGAAAATAAGGTACGTCATTGCACAAAAAGTCGCTGAAACGTTAATACGTTCCTGTAATTGAATCGCAATAAGAGCTTGTGGTAAGCCCCCAGGTAGTGATGCCACAGCTAGCACTAGAAAAATGTCATCCGAACCTGTCGCCTACACGTGTGACCTTAATCCGTTTTCCCTTCATACCTCATTCATTCATACATATTATGTTGTCATGTATAAATATGTATAGTTATGTAAAAAAATAGTAGTAGTTTTTTGTACATATTTGGAATGAGAATCTAATACTAAATACTCTCCTTCAATAGTCCCTAGTCTTACCTAACATTCTGGAAATGTAAATGGCTGACATTTCTTTTTTTTATAATGTAACCTATAAATATTATTAGAAGCTATTTTTATGATAGACACTATTTAAATATTCAAATCGCAGATGTTACCCGACCCGAAACACGTACCTACTACCTACGAAAAGCAGAGACCAAGGCTAAAAGAGGAAATAAGACTAAACACGATTTATTGCAAAAAACATAGATGTTCAGGTCTAACGTGGATTGATCTTTTATCTACTTACTTTACTATTTGTTCATTCCTTTCAACAAACACGAGCTAACCCTAGGCCGGAACGCAGAGTACGCCTTCTCCGAAATACGAAACATAATGCTTAGTCTGACAGATCGTACGTTTTCCTTCTCCGAAAGTGTTTTGGAAGTGTTCCGGATTCATTCGGAGTAGGGTCCACGAAAGAAGAAACGTCAAATCACGACTATCGAATCCGAACTTCAGATCCGAAACACTTGCGGAGTAGAAAAACGTACGATTCGTCAGCCGAAGCATTCCGTTTCGTATTTCAGAGGGGATGTTCAGAGAGACCCTTCAGAGCGAACTTTGCATATTTGATCCATCAGCAGTATAACATCCTACTAATTCCTACTAATATTATAAATGCGAAAGTGTGTGTGATTGTTTGTTACCACGTATCTGCATAGCAACTAAACCGATTTTAATGTAATTTGAAACGTAGATAGTGTAGCTGTAGGCTATGGAATAAGACATAGGATATAGCTGGATAATGAAAATAGCTAATCCAATTTCCGCGCTGGCGAAGCCGCGGGGCACAGCTAGTACATAATAAACACTTCTTATGACTATCAGACTATATAAGGTATCACAAAGATGTTATAAAAATATTTTAAACGTCTAGGCGGTTTCATAGTAACAACGGAAAATTCTCGCTATATATAACTTATAAATAGGTAATTCATTTTAAATTGATTATTTCATTATTATGATATTTGTATTTTGCGTCAATCTAACGGTAATTAAATCGACTGAACCACATTACTTCTAGTTTCTAAAGTGATTAAACGTGTGCAGTGTTTATATTTGACAACCGTTCATTAAAAATTTCTCTTTGAAATATAATCGGTACGTTACGACATTTTATATTCCTATTCATACGAATAGTACTTAATAACTTTTAGGCGGATTACTTAGAGATCGATTAACTTATACGTAACACCCGTTAACACCCCGGTATTATTTAATATGCATAAGAACATCCAAAATCTCAGGCCTTTCATAGTAAACATAGGAAATTTGAAAAAAAAAACGCGATACACATTTTTATCGTTCAATAAATACAGTGTTAATTCCTGACTAGATTATCATAATTCAAATTAATTTATTCGCGGTATGATAAGTAGGTATTCATGAATAATAATCATGAGACAGGTAGCAATAATTCGAACAGGGCCGGTCAACTAAGAGGAAAACATCCCAGCAGGTACTGAATACTTACCATCGAAGGAACAGATCACTCCATTAAAATGCCAAGTCACGCGAGCATTGTATCCTTTTGTCTTGCCTTGTACTTCGGCCTTGGCATCGGCTTTGAATCTATAGCAACGTTTAATATCCCTGTTTAGAAAAGTTTGAAACGTTACCTTGTTAATATCCTTCGTTTCCTATGACCGTATTGGTTAAAAATTATACATAATTTCGTATCTTAAGGAAAGCAATCAAACCAGTTGATCTCAGTCTCAGTTTTTGCAGATTTTTTCATTAAGGACTAATTTCATGTCAATTTTCGTAATTTCAGATGAGGCATCAGTACCGTGCGCCGACAGTGGCGTCGGCACTATGGGTGCTGTTCACCCTCCTCCTTCCAACGGACACGCAGCTCGCCAACTCCATATCGTCGTTCATGAACTTCCTGCAGGAAGGCACAAGCCAGTTGGACAACGAGCCATCTGACCGGATCAATCTCCTACCTGAGTACGACTTCATCGTCATAGGAGCTGGAACAGCAGGATGCGTACTAGCGAATCGACTCACCGAGATACCGGAATGGAAGGTCTTGCTAATCGAAGCTGGACTCAACGAAAACTACGTAATGGATATCCCGATTGTAGCCAACTACCTCCAATTCACCCCCGCCAACTGGGCGTACAAAACTAAGCCCTCGAAAAAATATTGCGCAGGTTTCGAGAACCAACAGTGCAACTGGCCGCGTGGGAAAGTCATGGGTGGTTCTAGTGTACTAAATTACATGATATACACTCGTGGGGTTAAGCCTGACTACGACAGTTGGGCAGCTATGGGCAACGACGGTTGGGAATGGGAAAATGTGCTACCGTATTTCAAGAAAATCGAAAATTACAACATACCAACCTTCGACAATCCAGACTATCATAGCCACGGCGGGTATCTGAACGTTGAACATGCTCCGTTCCGGTCTGTCAAAGGAAAGGCATGGGTAAAAGCATCACAAGAACTAGGCTTCAAATATGGAGATCATAATGGTGCTGACCCATCGGGTGTATCTTTTCTACAGTTATCTATGAAAAACGGTACACGTCATAGCGCAAGCAGAGCGTACTTGCATCCGATAAATCGTCGAAATAATCTTCACGTATCCAAAGGCACCTTTGCAACGAAGCTTATCTTTGACAACACAAATACACAAGTGATAGGCGTTGAATTAGAAAAGAACAATAAGAAATACAAAATACTGGCAAAGAAAGAAGTGATTGTGTCGGCTGGAGCGATTAATTCACCGCAATTGTTGATGTTGTCTGGAATTGGACCAAAAAGTCACTTGGAGTCGATGAAAATCCAAGTGGTAAAAGATTTACCGGTTGGACTTAATTTAATGGACCATATCGCCGCAGGTGGAGTGCAGTTTGTGGTTCAACAGCAAAATTTGAGCGTATCCACAGAATACATACTAAACCACTTAGATCTAGTATTTAAATGGATGAAGACACACAAAGGGCCTCTATCTATCCCAGGTGGTTGCGAAGCTTTAGTATTCATGGATTTGAAAGACAAATTCAATACCACAGGATGGCCGGACATGGAACTGCTCTTCATTACCGGTGGACTGAACTCGGATCCAATATTACATAGAAATTTCGGCTTCGATGATCAGATTTTCTCCGACACGTACGGTCCGCTGGGGAAGTCCGATGTGTTTATGGTATTCCCGATGTTGATGCGTCCTAAATCAAAAGGGAGAGTTATGTTGCAGAGCAGAAATCCTAAAGCACATCCAGCATTAATTCCGAACTATTTCGAGTACCCAGAAGATTTGCAAAAGATTGTGGAAGGGATAAAAGTGGCTATTAACATATCGATGCAACCAGCTATGCAGAAAATTGGTACGAAATTATATGACGTTCCGATTGAAGATTGCCTGGAGTATGGACCATTTGGCAGTGATGCTTATTTCGCTTGTCAAGCTCAGATGTTTACCTTTACAATTTACCACCAGAGTGGAACGTGTAAAATGGGTTCAGAAACAGATTCGACTGCAGTAGTCAGTCCAAAACTGAAAGTTCACGGCATAGACAGACTAAGAGTGATCGATGCAAGTATAATGCCTGAAATCGTATCTGGCCATACGAATGCGCCTGTTTACATGATAGCAGAGAAGGGAGCAGACATGATCAAGCAAGATTGGGGCCTATTATCATAGCATTCGAGGACCATTAAGTATTTATTAAGACAAAGCTCGTCTGTGATGTTAATTATCTTATACAATTGGTGACACGCTTATTTACTGTTATTTATAATTTACTGTTAGATAAAGAAGGTGGACAGTTAGATAAAATGTGTGTAACGGTCTAGTGGGCAGACATTAAGTATGATCATAATGTTAAGTACTTAAACGATTGTGTCTTAGAATATACCGTTATCGCGTTTCAGAAAAAATATACCAGGGGGTTTACTTTGAAAAACGAAACGAAAGCTTCGGCTGACGGATCGGGCGAACGGATCCAAAGGACGGATTCGATGATCGTGATTTGACGTTTCCTCTTTCGTGGATCCTACTTTGAAAGTTATTTGACATTTACGAATTCAGCGTTTGACATGGTTTTGATCGTAAGAAACGTCAAAAATCACGAATATCGAATCCGTACTTCGGATCCGTAACACTTTCGGAGTAGGAAATCGCCCGATCCGTCAGCCGAAGCTTTTGTTTCGTTTTTCAAAATAACCCCCCAGGTATTACTTTTGGGAAGTGCTATAGCGGTACTACTGCGATTTACGTAATATTTACGTTTTTACGCATTTTTTTCCCTCGGTTTATTCATTTATTATGAATCATCATCATGGGTATTTATTACTTAATAAGAATATTTCTTTAATAACTAAGTACACTGTATTTATAAGCACATTAAATGACAGTGGGTTGTACTTCTTTATAATTATTTATTATGCCTGACATTGACTGAAAAGAATCTGTACCAGGTTCTATAATAATAGTTCAAATTGATGACACACTAATAGTACATTACTGCCACGGTCTGTAATGAGTGTGTTACTGGACGCGTTGTTGATGGCCGAAAGCGCGGCGCAGCGCAGCTCCAGGCCTCCACAGCGCGGTCAACATTGCAACCCTTGATGAACAAGCTAAAATAAAGGCGGAGACCGAAGGTCGAGGCATTTATAGCGCGGCCAGCAAGGGTTGCAATGATGACCAAGCTTGAAGGCCGAGAGCGTGGCTAAGCTTAGTTTGAGGCCGTCATAGCGTGGCCAGCAGTACAGTCATTGCGGACCAAGGCTTGTATAGTGCTTTTCTCAAAAATGCGAGCTTAAACAAAACTAGCTAAGTAGGTATAAAAACGAAAAAAATAAATAAAAAAATTACGAACTATATCTATGACTGTTTATTTTTCCTGTTTACGTTTCCATGGCAACGGCACGACCAACTCGTTTTAACCGCCAATCAGAATTTCTTAAGAACCATAAACATACCTGTTTGTTATGTTTCCATGGCAACGGCACGATGGTGTTCGATAATAGGGACTTAATATTTTGGCTCTTGCAAGGCGACAAAATCGGTTTTGCTGCGGTCGGATCGGTTTGCGAAATAATGACATCTTAATAAACTTTTTTGAGTACACAGTATTATTTAAGGGTGGATACTAACAATAAGGGGTCCAGTAGTACTAGTTTTATCAGCTTACAAAATCATATTTGATTTCAAACTTTCCTCTAAATTTTCCAGTACTTTCGCCATTGTCTGTAAGGGGCGGTTGGTGTTGGTTTTATTGAGTTTATCTATAGAGGTACTTTCCTCATGTAAAGTCGGTTCATAGAACCTTGCTCATGGTAAGTATTGAATAATTCGAAAACGACAGAAACATCCAGAAGCGATTACAAGGCAGGGCCATAAAGTTACATAATAGGTCATAAGGATACATAATAGGTCATAAGGTTACATAATAGGTCATAAGGTTACATTATAAAGTCTGATAATCACCTAAGTTATAATTATTGAATGGCTACATCAACGACAACATTGTCGTTGATGTAATTATAATAAGTTGTTCAAGCGATCAATAAATGATAATAAATTATGACTGGAGTTTATTTTCCGGGATAATATTTTTATTTATTGAAATAAAATGTGAGTGCTTCTGTATAGAGGCAAGAAGTTTAAATATTATTTTCCCGTACGCCTAGTGATACCACAAATGCAATGCGTCGCAAGATAGCGTGAGCGTGCGTATAGAAAATGCTAATCTCATAAGTAGAGTCTGTCTCACGAAAGAAATCCCACGGCAATAAATGGAACTAAGTAATTTAATTTCCTTTTTTTTTTCTGTTTTAATGGAAATCAATTTAAATAAATTACTGAAACAATAAAATCGGATTTATCCTACAATTATTAAACATTGAATCGCCGCGTTTGCGGGATTTCTTTCGTGAGAAGGACTTAAGCACATTTTTTTAAAGAATACTTTACATTTCATTTGACCCTATTCAAAGGTATGAGGTTATGATGCAAGGAAAATCGGTGCTTAATGATGATATTCTTTAATAGTCTGGAGTTACAGTCTCCAAAAGCATGGTTAACACTAGCGTCAAGACAAGACAAGACTTTTGTCATGCATTATCTCGCACCGAATCGTTCCCTCTCTCACTTAATTAATTGGAGATTGAAACAAAATTCTCTCATTCATCGTACGAAAAGGAGATGTAATAGATACTTTACGCCGATCTTCTGTGAGAGGTGGTACTACCCCGGTCGAATCGGTACCCGGTCGAAGAACAACCAGTATGTTACATAGCGTCCTCTGGCGATGCATTTATTAATTATCATACAACAAGCGACTGTAGCCTAGGGGTGTACACGTTGGGCTAGCAATCAGAAGGTCCCAGGTTCGATCTCCGGTGGGGCATGCACCAATGGATGAATTTTCATCTATGCGCATAATTTACAGTTCGCTGACGGTGAGGGAAAACATCGTGAAAAAACCTACCTATCCCTCGGGATTAGGTAATAGTCAGTTCCTGTATACACGGCGACAAGGTTCACCACCTGCACGTTGGGTTCTGACTATCTGGTGAAACGTGGGCTTTGAGTTGGTTAATACCTCCACAATGTGGTGGTGTATGGCCACTCAAGCCTCTGACTACCCCCGAATGTGGATAAAAGTCGTGACGTTACACATTACACATACAACAACCCAACCGAGTATGAAGGACCAGTCACTCCAGCCAGTAGCTACTATACGACTTTTAAACTGCATAGCTGTTACATTATCGTATCACTAGATGGCGGCACTGACGAGAGTTATGTTAAATTCTTAGCGAACTGCTAGGCTATTCTGTAACGACAAACCACGGACGTAAATAGGTACGGTCAGCAACGAAAGTCGCTGAACATTCTCAGTTTTTCAAATAGCTTGCACACTATTGTTTTGCATCAAATCCATAATTTTTCTTTATCGAAACAAAATGTAGACATGTTGCTAATGTTTGGTTTTATAAAGGTTTACCAACGATTGTGGAATAAAGAGTATAACCGATTTGAAAAATTCAGAATGTTCACCGACTTTCGTTGCTGACTGTACATACTGGAGTGTTCACTACTGCACAGAAAACAAGCCGAGCGAGAGGCCCCAGTTGGGACCGTGTCCCTCTCATTTCGAGTTGCCATGCCATAAATATTATCGTTGGGTAGTGATTGTTCGTTTTTAAATCAAGCAAATAAATTAATTTAGTAGGGACACGGTCCCAACTGGGGCCCCTCGCTTGGCTCGTTTTTCTGTCTAAGAATTGTCAAGGTATAATAGACCTCAAGGCAGCAGAATAAAGTTGAATTTCTTCTTAACCAAAAACTCTAGTGATAAATCCTTCATTATACATCCGTGCGACAAACTCACTTCGCACGCGTGAATTTGCAGGTGATATGTCAAATTTTGTATTGAAATTTGACATTTCACTAGAAAATGCACGCGTGCGAAGTGAGTATGACGTTGGGAGTTTTTAGTAGATATGGTACCTCCTAACATTGCAACTATTGCACCTAACATTGTACCCACTAGCCTTGTGCTCAGCGGACCACTACATGTAGCGAAATTCACACATCTGGTGGGCAACGTGCAATTTGCTTTGGTACTGCATGCCCATGCCTTTGGTATTGCAAGCATCTATAGGCAACGGTAACTGCTTAACATCAGATGAGGCGTACGCTTGTTTGCCAATCACATATAAAACACAAGTACATCTATGGTAGAAATGCTCATCTGCTGGTGAATAATGCTTTCTTATGTATTTTTTCATAAATTAATTGTTGTATTTTATGTGCGATAATACATGTGTGAATTTCGCTGCATGTAGTGGTGCGCTAAGCACAAGTCTAGTGATTGCGATGTTAAAGGGTACCATATCTGCTAAAATAATACATCAGTGATAAAAGTGGATAAATAAATATCACCAGACCACAGAGTTAAGACTAAAGAAAGAGGTGCCCTTATTAGATATTTGTATGAAACAAAACGTGGTCATTGTTTTTTCATTTTACTATTTACCGGTAAATAGTTGAACTACTCGCTTCGTTTTACGTCGATGTTAGTACTAACTAGGCCGACCACTCGGCCGACTTGCTTAGGGCCAGTTCCCTTAGTAACTGGTCCACGCACCAGACTTACACACCAACTGTATGGTCCCAAACTAAGCAACGCTTGTGTTATAGTTACCATACAATAGACTGGGGGCGATCCCAGTGACACCCAGACCAGCAGGGCTATTACGTATGTCAGTTGACAACTGGCTTCGGTTGTTCACCGAACTTTGATGGTAAATTAGAATGACATAACATTGGTATTACGTATTTCTGGCAGGGCTAATCTAACCTAAACTCACTGTACCTTGATATCCATTCACCAAAATACGTAATACCAATGTTATTTCATTCTAATTTACCATCAAAGTTCGGTGTACAACCGACGCCAGTTGTCAACTGAGATACGTAATAGCCCTGCAGGGCAAATTACGAAAATTGCCTCTGACGGGAATCAAACCGGCAACCACCGATGTAGTGAGCCGAGCGGCCAACGATCAAACCACTGACCACAACAACAGCGGTCGGCAATTAATTTAATTTAAAAACATAAGCAGGTATACTCCGTCCTTCATGAAATAAAGATCAGCGAGATACTTAAGGCCATTCTCCGATACTGTACAAGTTTGGGTTGCTTTGTATTTTGTACGGTCTTTCGAAGTGTATTTTTGCAAATAAAATAACAATAACCTTAAATCTAGAATCCGAATTTTTTACTTATTCATACAAAGTTTAAACACATTACGTTACTTTTTTGACTGGACTTGACTCTTTCCGACAAAACAACAATAGAACCATAGCGATTGTCGAAAAAGTGGCATGATAGGCCTACAGCTACCGTATAATGAATATCGTATCTAAATTATTATTTTGAGCTTTTGAATCGTCCTGTTTACTATGTAAGGGGCACCGAAAACACGCTACTTTTTGCATCGGCGATCGGCGATGTAGTCGCTTTTAGCATTGGAGCAGAACGCAGAGTCGCCATATCGCTATGCAGCATCGATACAGTCGCAAAATCGCCGATCGCCGATGCAAAAAGTAGCATGTCTGCGGTGTCCCTAATGTAAAAAACCTGACTTAAGGACACCGCAGACTTGCTACGTTTTGCATCGGCGATCGGCGATTTAGTCGCTTTTTTTAGCATCGGGGCAGTCGCTGCGTCCGACCGCAGAGAGTCGCCAAAACGCGATCCAGTCGCAAAATCACCGATCGCCGATGCAAAAAGTAGCAAGTCTGCGGTGGCCCTTATGGTTGTTGAAATGTCGATGACCTCGTAACGTGTGAGGGTTTGTGTGGCTGATGACAGCTACGGTACAAAAAGGCGAAAACGTTAGTAAACAATCCAATCCAAATATGTTAACTACATATTGTTAAAGAGCTTGTATATTTTAGTATAGATTTCACATAGAATCTGCGAGCCGTGGTGGAGATAATTCACAATGGTGGAGATCACTACATAGTATACAAAGTCGCTTCCCGCTGTCTGTCCCTATACATGCTTAGATCTTTGAAACTACGCGACGGATTTTGATGCGGTTTTTTTTAAATAGATATAGTGATTCAAGAGGAAGGTTTATATGTATAATACATGCATAATATAGTAGAGAAACACCGACATCCACACGGGCATCAGCTAGTAATTAACCGTGCGTTTCCACTGCACTAAAACATGTTGACATAACATACTGTTGTCTGTGTTTTTTTACTGGCATTTAATAAAGACAACAATATGTTGATCAACATGTTTTAGTGCAATGGAAACGCACGGTTAGAAAACAAACAATATATTTTTAATTTAACTTTTTCTTCATCAACATTTGGTAACATTTAAACATAAATTGCCGAATACATTTTATTCCTGACGGTCTGAAGTTTAATATGGACTAATTTTGTATATTCTATTATATACATGACCCAACGAATTCATCAACTTTGCGTAGTAAGCTCTTAAGGCGATATTACGCGTTCCGACGGGTATTAGTTCGTTGCAAGCGGCAAGACAGCAGACGTCAGTCGGTCCATAGAAATTGAATGCCGTCTGCCGTCGCGGCACATTTCATCGCCACAATTTGTATGAGACAGACTGACGTCTGCTGTCTTGCCGCGTTGACCGAACTCCTTCCTTTAAGCTAACAGAAAGTTCCAGAGCTAAAAAAAATGCATTTTCCGCCTCTGATGGGCGCAACGACTCCGATTATTGTGATAACAGACATGACATGAATATAAGGAAATGCTTATTTTCCAGCTTTGTTTTGCCGGCCTTTCGAATCCAACCGAAGTCCGAAGTTGGAGGGTGTATAAATAAATGCACATAACTTTTAGATTTGTTGGCCATCCATATCAAAAGGCGAATTACCACCCATGGCGTAGCGACTTTCTATCTTCCTTAAACGCATTGTTTACGCATCGTGAACAATGCGTTCGCGGGTGTTCACGGCGTGAATGTGGAGCGCGCTTGAAAATCGTTGTCTTTTTACTACCGAAAATAGTAGGATTCACTTTTGTTTTTTTCTGCTTAATTTTTTGCATGAGTAATGTTTCCAGTTTCTACAGCCACATTTAAGTTTACCCAAAAAAGGATGCCTGAAATGCATTTATTGTTTTAATTAACATATTTTGCTCATAGGGGCAATGTACAGGGGACATTGCCCCTATAGCCTAATCTCAGAAAATCGACTAAAAGTAAAGAATTCAACACATTTAATTCACAGGTCAAGCTACTTATTTATACATTAGCTGGCATTGAACACATGCCTGCCACTGCAGTGCTTACCTGCCGCCGGCCGGCGTTGCAAGGAAACCTCACTTGAACAGATACTGGCCACAGGGACAATACCAGTTTGGGAGTTTGCTTAGGACAAGTGCGTGATAAAAATATTGGGCTACATTTGATATAATTGTATAAGCAAATATTCAATTTAATATTTTACTTCATTCTACTTCATTTGGTGAGTACAAATGATTTTTTTATTTTTTTCTAGTTAGCATTTACAAAATTAATAAGGGCAGTATCTTTTAAAATTGAAGCAGTCATTTAATTGTTAAATTCTTCGACAACCAATTATCACCACAATTAACGCAATAAAGAAATTTGTATTTGTAAACAAAATACTTAAAAAAATGAATGTGAGCTTTATGCTTTATTAAAAAATATATTTTGCTAAAAATATCTGGTTAGTTCACACTTCTTCGAACGTCATAATGTTCCAGTAAATTAATAGAAAAATGCATAGATTAATGAAAGTTTCGCGCGGGTACCAATTATTAATTTAGGAGGAAAGTATACGTTATTACTCATTATGTACGCTGCAGTCAATTGGCTACAGCTTGGCTCTACCACCAGTATAAAAGTCCTGCAAGAATACGGGTTTATCCTCGTACCTACACAAAACTAAGTTCACGGGACTGATGACTCGGGTCTGAGCAAAGACATTACCAAGAGGGAGATGTGTGACTGTCCAAAGTAAAGTATATCCTACTATACGGAGTCCACGGACGAAGTACGACTCAGTTGTTCGCGAAAAATAATATTGAAAACATGTCGGTATCGCAAATACGGCTCATTTTCTTGTGAATAATGCTTCTACTTCACTTGGCGTATTTGCACAAATATTTGCGTAAATCTGCCAAAACAAAACAAACCTACCTTCATGCGTATTAAGGGTCATTTTTATATGGCATAATAACGCAAATATTTGTGCAAATACGCCATGTGAAGTTGGCGCTTATGCTGGCGCATAACATGCATCAAAATGCCTTTTGTCGAATTGCGATAGCAGATGCGTAAATTTCGCTGCATGTAGTGGTGCGCTGAGCAGAATTCAGTAATTGCAACATTAGGAGACCATACCTGCTAAAATAATATATCAGTGTGTCATCAGTTAGTAACTTACTAAGTAGTCTTTGCGTCATTAAGGGCCACCGCAGACATGCTACTTTTTGCATCGGCGATCGGCGATTTTGCGACTGCATCGCGTATTGGCGACTCTCTGCGGTCGGACGCAGCGACTGCTCCGTTGCTAAAAGCGACTAAATCGCCGATCGCCGATGTAAAAGTAGCATGTCTGCGGTGTCCCTAAGAACTGCATGTTTGCGTTCTATATTCTAAAAACGCAATGGCCGAATGCAGTCGCCCTTCGACTCACACCGACAAACATTGAATGCCAAATCAGACTAACGACGGTTTAATTAACGCAATACTATCGGCCGGAGTGTGTGTTGACTAAATAATGTTATGGTGATTAAAGATGTGATAAACGGCTTTATATTAAAAGCACGCTGTAACGCTTGTGCTTGTTTTTAAAAGTAGCTGTAAAAAGCGCGTGAGTACTTTTCTGTTTTTTACTTTTTTTACCTAGTTTTTAGCTTTCTACTTTTTTCTAGTGCTTTTGTGTATTAAAAAAGCCAAAAACTTATCAGCTGAAAAATTGATAGTGAGCCTTATGTGCATAGAAATATGGTTGTTAATCTAACATAATTTAATATCAATGTATTGCTTTTTATGGATAAACAAATAAGGTTCAAGTTAATTAAATATTGATTTGAGCTGTATTTTCATACCCATAAGATCACTTTTTTTAAACCGACTTCAAAAAGGAGGAGGGTTCTCAATTCGACCGTATATATATATTTTTTTTTTTATGTGTGTTCGCGGATAACTTCGTCGTTTATGAACCGATTATGATGATTCTTTTTTTGTTGGAAAGGAGATATCCCAGCGGTGGTACCATGATAAGGAAACCAGGATCTGATGATGGCATCCCAGAGAAATCGAGGGGAACCTTCGAAAATCGTAGGAGCGACTAGTGCGTTTGTAATTTTTTTCATTAAGTATTTTAAAGCACTACTATTTTATGAAGGTCTGGAGTCGATCTGATGATGGAGCCGAAAGACAGTCGAGGGAACTCCTCAACGTTTTACAGTAGCTACCTTGTGTTTGGACTTGATTCATTTCTATTGATGAGAGCTTTACACCTAGATGGGTTGTGACTGTCATTAGGGATCTGATGATGAAGACGAAGGACAGTCAAGGGAACTCCTCAACGTTTTACAGTAGCTACCTTGTGTTTGGGCTTGATTAATTAGTATTGATGAGAACTTTACACCTAGATGGGTTGTGACTGTCATTAGGGGACTGATGATGAAGACGAGGGACAGTCAAGGGAACTCCTCAACGTTTTACAGTAGCTACCTTGTGTTTGGGCTTGATTGATTAGTATTGATGAGAACTTTACACCTAGATGGGTTGTGACTATCATTAGGGGTCTGATGATGGAGTCAAAAGACAGTCGAGAGAACTCCTCAACGATTTACAGCAATTACCTGGTGTTTGGGTTTGATTAATTTGTATTGGAGAGAACTTTACACCCATATGGGTTATAAGTGCCATTACAGGTCTAATGATGGAGACCATAGACAGTCGAGGGAATTCCTCAAAGATTTGCAGCAGTTACGTTTTGTTGGGCTTACTTCATACGGTTCAATATGCCAAAATGTTCATTGGTATGGCGCCACTAAAAATCGTGAAATAAAATTATTTTTATAAAAAAAAAAAAACCGACTTCAAAAAAACCTGGATCACTAAAAAGCCTGAAATAATATTTCTATTACCACCTCTGCCTACCCCTTCGGGAAAACCAGACGTGATGGTGTGTTATCGAGTATTTGGAGTCGGTGCCAATCTTGGTATGCCAAGTATACCTATTATAAAAGTAAGAAGATAGATTGGCACCGACCCCAAATACTCGATAACACACCATCACGTCTGGTTTTCCCGAAGGGGTAGGCAGAGGTGGTAATAGAAATATTATTTCAGGCTTTTTAGTGATCCAGGTTTTTTTGAAGTCGGTTTTTTTTTTTTAATTTTTTGGAATTTCTGTCTCTTTCTTGACGTCATTGCTTAAAAGCAACACGCTTGTGCTTGTAAGCGCGCTTGTGTGCTTACTAAAAAAAACGAACTTTGCAAACGGCTTTTCGTTTAAGCACCCACTTCTAATGGTGATACGAGAAGCTACACAATTATCAAGACAACATTCGAGATAAGTTGATGATTAGCGATCTTGTCAATTTTAATTTTCATAAGGGTGGGAGTGTATTTGGTGTTTCTTCCTTTGTTTAGTGCCTAATCATGTGTGATTTTGGTCTTATAGCAGTTACAGCAGTGGTCAAAACTAATCAAGATGTGACATTTCAAGATCTTGTAAATTCATGCTAAAGTCAGTCAATCACTCTGCTGTTGACAAAATCATCAGCTAAAGCCATTGTCTTTCTTTTCGTAAAAAGTGAAGTGAACTACTCACTTCTTTACTGATAGGGGTAGGGAGGGATAAGCCTAACTGGGGACTGGTATTCACGTTTGACGGAAAGTTTCCGTCAACTATTAGCACCCTATTTTATCTCTCCTTCTAAAGCAATTTTTGACACACGGAACGGACAACGGACGGGAAAACGCTCGCCACGGATTCCGTGTCAGAAATTGCTTTAAGAGAAAAATAGGCTGCTATAGTTAGAGAAAACTTTCCTTCAAACGTGAATACCCCATAATCCTTACCAAAGCTAGAGAATTTACCAAAATAAAAAGTAAATAAAATTATAACGATGTTTGTTGTAATGAAACTTTAACAAATTTCGAATCATAAGAAAAATATTTCGTTTCGCTTAATGCGAACTATTTATTAGTTTTTAGCAGGGTTGTTACGAAAAAACAAACCGACTTCAAAAAAACCTGGTGCACTAAAAAGCCTGAAATAATATTTCTATTACCACCTCTGCCTACCCCTTCGAGAAAACTAGACGTGATGGTGTGTTATCGAGTATTTGGGGTTGGTGCCAATCTATCTTCTTACTTTTATAGTAGGTAGACTTGGCATACCAAGATTGGCACCGACTCCAAATACTCGATAACACACCATCACGTCTAGTTTTCTCGAAGGGGTAGGCAGAGGTGGTAATAGAAATATTATTTCAGGCTTTTTAGTGCACCAGGTTTTTTTGAAGTCGGTTTGTTTTTTTTTATAAAAATAATTTTTAGTGGTGCCATACCAATGAACATTTTGGCATATTGAACCGTATGAAGTAAAGGTAACTGCTGTAAATCGTTGAAGAATTCCCTCGACTGTCTATGGTCTCCATCATCAGACCTGTAATGGCACTTATAAACCATATGGGTGCAAAGCTCTCATCAATAGAAATGAATTAAGTCCAAACACAAGGTAGCTACTGTAAAACGTTGAGGAGTTCCCTTGACTGTCCTTCATCTTCATCATCAGACCCCTAATGACAGTCACAACCCATCTAGGTGTAAAGTTCTCATCAATACAAATTAATCAAGCCCAAACACCAGGTAATTGCTGTAAATCGTTGAGGAGTTCTCTCGACTGTCTTTTGGCTCCATCATCAGACCCCTAATGACAGTCACAACCCATCTAGGTGTAAAGTTCTCATCAATACAAATTAATCAAGCCCAAACACAAGGTAGCTACTATAAAACGTTGAGGAGTTCCCTTGAATGTCCTTCGTCTTCATCATCAGACCCCTAATGATAGTCACAACCCATCTAGGTGTAAAGTTCTCATCAATACAAATTAATCAAGCCCAAACACAAGGTAGCTACTGTAAAACGTTGAGGAGTTCCCTTGACGGTCCTTCGTCTTCATCATCAGACCCCTAATGACAGTCACAACCCATCTAGGTGTAAAGTTCTCATCAATACAAATTAATAAAGCCCAAACACCAGGTAATTGTTGTTAATCGTTGAGGAGTTCCCTCGACTGTCTTTCGGCTCCATCATCAGATCGACTCCAGACCTTCATAAAATAGTAGTGCTTTAAAATACTTAATGAAAAAAATTACAAACGCACTAGTCGCTCCTACGATTTTCGAAGGTTCCCCTCGATTTCTCTGGGATGCCATCATCAGATCCTGGTTTCCTTATCATGGTACCACACTCGGGATATCTCCTTTCCAACAAAAAAAGAATTATCAAAATCGGTTCATAAATGACGAAGTTATCCCCGAACACACATAAAAAAAAAATATATATACGGTCGAATTGAGAACCCTCCTCCTTTTTGAAGTCGGTTTAAAAATAATCTTGTTTTAAACACCGTGTTTAAAACATGTTTTAAACATTTAAAACATTGTTTTTTTTCCCTCCTGTTTTAAATCAATGTTTTAAACAATGATTTAAACACGTTTTAAACAGTTGTCATTTTAAATTATCCTGTTTTTTTGCAACTCTGGTTGCTGGTCATTTCTATACCCACTTTATCCAATTTGATTTATTTAAACAGAGAGCATTCTTTCGTTGTTCTACCTTTGTTCGCGGCGATAAAGAAAAGAGAGAAAAGGAGCGCTCTTTTTTCAAGCTCTAGCTCGTTGTTCGATTGGTCTAACTAAACCCACCTTTATATTTTTTATGTTAAGTCTACACGTAGCGTCAGGTGTAATCGGGTTTGTTATGTATGTATAAACTACAAAATATTACGTGTTTTTTATTGTAGTTTTAATTTTGATCACCTCCGAAGGCCTTCAACCTTTAAATGCATCATTACTGCATTGCATCAGACGTGTTTGTTAACATTATTATTTTATGAATTCATGGAGAATCAAGTAACATGTGCACACGCAGTTTTGGCACGTTCTAAACTTTAACATGATCTTTGTGCATCATAAAATAAAAAGGCAAGGCTTTACAACATTCAAAAAACTCATACATAATAAAATAGGTTGTTACTTATGCTAAAATAAAATTTCATTACGCAGCGAAGATAATTCCGGAGACATACCTATATATCGCTACATTCGTAAGTCGAAAAACCACAATTCCAGTTTTTAGGCACTTACTAACCACTAATGTTCCAGGGGGCTTACCATAAGCTCTTATTGCCATTTAATTATAGGAACGTTTTTACGACGTTTTAATGACGTTTCTTATTGTCATGACAATAAGGTACGTCACTGCACAAAAAGTCGCTGAAACGTTAATACATTCCAGGGTGGTTACTTTGAAAAACGAACGCTGACGGATCGTCCGAAGCACGGATTCGATTTACGATCAAAACCATGTCAAACGCAAGAAGAAACGAAAGAAGAAATGTCAAATCACGACGATCCGTCAGCCGAAACGTTTCGTTTCGTATTTCGAAGTAGGCCAGCTGTAATTGAATCGCAATAAGAGCTTGTGGTAAGCCCCCTGATCCTCGAATTCAACTTTCATATCTTAGGAATTTTATGGTAACTACTAGAATGATGACTTCATTGTTTTTCAAAAATTAAAGCATCGTTGATGCAACTTCTCTTAAAATTAAATGAAACTATTAGATGGGGAGCCGTAGAAGGGTTTTCTGGATTTACTCCGGCGCGTCAGATTAAGATAAGGGAGATACCTTACATATTGATAAGAACCTCGAACCAGTATGACCCCTTAATATTGGTGGGTACGATCAAGGGAACCAAAAAAAAAATAGACCATCTTAAAATACTCGAACTCGTCAGATTAAGATAAGGGGGATTCATTACTAGCTAAGAAGTGACAAAAGTGTCAATTTTGCTAATTTGATCGTCAGTCTAAGAAATGGGAGCATCTGTAAGTTTCACTGAACACCCACTCTGAAAATCTGACGCGCTCGAGTGATTTTTATTTTTTTCAATTTATCATGTTGGAGCATGAAAAATATCAATATTTTCCATTCTTATTGTACACCACCTTTAAAATTAGAAGTATCAAATATACATTAGCGAAACACATTTATTAAAAATGCAGCTGACACTTTGACTTTGAATTGACTCCAACCATTTTTGGCACCTACGTGTCCATTCTTAGCCAGACAAAGGCTTAGCGTTATTATTCTTTGACATAGTGTTTTGTTTTATAATATTGATGGTTGAACTAGCTTCCTCGTAGTTAGAACCAAGCAAACTTTGTTAGTACATATATCGACATATTAGGTACATTTCTGTCATTCTGTATGACACGTGATACTTTTTAGACCTCACCTTCTCTCCTCCCTTCATGGCTCGCGACTACCCAAACGTATCCCGTACCATCTTAATGTTGGAGTTCGTTGCAAGCGGCAGACAGCAGACGTCAGTCGGTCTCATAGAAATTGAATGGCGTCTGCCGTCGCGGCACATGTCATCGCCACAACTTGTATGAGACCGACTGACGTCTGCCGTCTGCCACTTGCAACGAACTCCTCCTTTAAATGTGGCCAGCTAGATGCTGAAAACCTCAGATATAGCACGAGCTAAAATTTACCCAGCGCCCCCAATCGCAACCGGTGAAACTAATGGCAATAGCACTTCTCAATAGCTAATGAATAAGCTTCCAACATAACGTGTGTGTGTGACGTCACGACATTTATCCCCGTTCAGGGGTAGTCAGAGGCTTGAGTGGCCATACACCACCACATTGTGGAGGTATTAACCAACTCAAAGCCCACATTTCACCAGATAGTCAGAACCCAACGTGACAGGTGGTGAGCCTTGTCGCCGTGTATACAGGAACTGACTATTACCTAATCGCGATTGATAGGTAGGTTTCCTCACGATGTCTTCCCTCACCGTCAGCGAACTGTAAATTATGCACATAGATGACA
Source organism: Drymonia ruficornis (assembly GCA_947859195.1). Lineage (NCBI taxonomy): Eukaryota > Metazoa > Arthropoda > Insecta > Lepidoptera > Notodontidae > Drymonia > Drymonia ruficornis. Next base: position 3,857,742 of record OX401924.1, on the reverse strand, counting down.
ATTCATCCATTGGTGCATGCCCCACCGGAGATCGAACCTGGGACCTTCTGATTGTTAGCCCAACCTGTTCACCCCTAGGCTACAGTCGCTATTCCAACATAACGTACGATATTTAATTACTGATTTTACATTACAGATAAGCAATAGCCATAATGAATCTGCAAGTGACATGGGCGACGCTAATGGTCATGATCGCTGGTAACACGATAGTCTGCCAGAGTGACGTCACAGCGGAGACCTATGGGAGGGTCCAGCGGGCGTTGCACTCGTTCCCTCAGAACCCAATTATGAATATGCTGATGATGACAGCAGCAACTAATTATTTGCCACAAAATCCAACGGACCCTTTCGATATACTGAGGGACAAATACCCGTTACCAAATGGTAAGTTAAATGTTTACACCCATTCTACAGGAGCTTAACAGGAGGCCTATTACAACCCCGGAGCATCTTTTTCGTTCGTTCGTAATTATGACACAAAGGAGAAGGTGCACGGCCCATACAAAATTAACCCACGTCCTACAGTACAGCAAAGAGAAGTATCTCAAAAATATGATAAAAATGCATATAAAAAGATGTAAAAAAGAACACACACAACACACAAAATTTGCTATGAAAATTCGTTCAGGGGAGAGTTCTCTTTGCTGTAGGACGTGGGTGAATTTTGCACCTTCTCCTTTACAATGGAAATGTGTCAAAATTCAAAATTCGAAGGCCTAACGAAACGGATTAGTGCTTTCTTTCTTACCGGTTTCGTAATAGCAGCCCAGAAGGGTGAGACAAGTGGCTGACGTCTACAAGCGTTCCTTCAAATCGCTACGCTTCATGTATGGAAATGACATAAGTCACGTGATCTACATAGCGACTTGTTGTTGATTTACATAGCGACGTTTGACATTTCCATACATTGTGAAGTCTATTCTACTATTCTATTCGATTAGCGTTCATGCCACTTGTCTAGGGGGGCTGACCCGAAAGACTTATGAGTGCTTATGAGAACAAATGAAATGCACTATCATCTACCTGTATCTCCGTCTCACTAAAATGCGCAAAGAAAAGTGTTGCTTCTACGGGAATGGGCAACGCGAGATGTCCAGGTAGAAATGACGGGATGAGCTGGATGAACTGGCTGATTGGTCCCGGGTAGCATAGACAAGAGCAAGTGGGAAAAGGTGGAAAGGCCTTTAACCTGCAGTTAAAAAATAAACCAAAATTAAATTAAATTCAAAACAAATTAATCTTGTGTGGATCAAATAAATTAGTCGGTGGCTGGCTTGCAGATGTATTATAATGTTTGGGGGTCATTGTCACTGTCAACGAACGCATACTTACATTTTGGTCAGGTAGTATGGAGTCGATGCTAAGAATTTTAAAATATACTAACTTTGGCACGCGGCTCCGTCCGCAGCCGTCCATTTGTACCGCGTCATGACCATGTCTTACCCTTACTTTTTATGTGTTAAAAATCCATTTTTGCCTAATGATCGATCGAACATCCTTCTATGAAAAAATTATTTATCACAAATATGTAGTTAAGACAGCTTTATAATATAAGTATGTAATTATACAGGATGATGACGACATAACGACAAAAAAATTAATCACGATCCCTACTAGTCAATCGCAATACTTTAAAATTGAAAATTAGTTTACAACAAAATTTAAATTTTCGCACAAATTAGATGCCGAAATAATCTAAACGTAACACTACATCCTTTATAATCATCTACTGACCTCATCGACTGACCTGTAGGTACAAGGGTGGCAAAATCGCTTCGGTGTCGGTGTATTTGGCGGTGCATTTGTAGGCGTAAAGTTAAAATGGTAGAAGTAAAAAGCCCTCCCGTGGCCTATACCTTTGAATAAATTTTGTTTTTTTTTTATGTACAAACTACTCACATGATACCTAGTTTGTGGTTTCAGTTATTGTCGTTATGTCGTCACCACTCTGTATATTGATACCAAATGGAACGAATTTCCAGTCCAGAAACAAATACCTAAAATCAGATACTCGTGGCATACTTGACGGCCTTGATGCTTTTTCTTCCCAAGCAAAACAACTACTTAGCTCGTACTCTTATTCGACTAAATTCGTTGCAGGGTTAAAATCGCCATTGCCCGAATATGATTACGTCATAGTGGGGGCAGGGTCAGCGGGCTGCATCCTCGCCTCTCGTCTCAGTGAAGACCCGGATGTCACAGTCCTGCTGCTAGAAGTGGGAAAGCCAGAGAACCTCCTAACCGATATACCGGCAATAGCGCCCTTCTTCCAACTGACGGAGTACTCTTGGCCTTACCACATGGAGCCACAGCCTGGAGTTTGTATGGGTAAGTCATCTCTTGAATGTTCTTTGAGGCGCTTACAACCTAGTCGAGGCGAGCATAGACCATTCGAAATGTGGACTCGTTGCCGTATAGACTAGAATCATAATTTGTAACTATGAAATTCAATCCACCTTCACAGACACCACAGAATTATTAATACAAACACCGATATAAATACCACGGATATGATCACATCGGCAAGAATTGGATCGCAATTCGCAATCCAACGACATTGACAAATAGAACAAATAATTTTAGGCAGCTATTTAAACTAAGGTCATTATAACGTAAAAGTCCGACAAGTACAATGAAATAAAACACATTATCATTGAAATGTCGTCTAAATATTTTACGTCGAGTAAGTTAAAGAAAGGCTAACAAAAAATTACCACCAATTGTTATTACCTTATAAAATAGAAAGCAAATTAATACCGTGCAAGCTATTATGTTATTTTTCTCATAGAAGGGAGTAGTATGTTTCTTGTTGTAGGGGAAGAAAAGAAGACTGGATCATTCGGTTGTAAAATTATTTTTACCGCGACGTAATCTGAATCCCTCACTGCGCTCAGCATTCTACTTTAGATTTAAAATAGTGCCCTCGCCGGTAAAATATTATCTTGCTCCCTCGTGTTACTACCATTAAACAATATAATACTACCCGTTTGAGGGGCCCGTTGGCGTGGTTGGCGCGGAGGCGACATTCACGCTGCAGGTCGTAGGTTCGCTTCCTACCCGTGACATGCATTTGTGTGCATGAACATGTCTGTATGTCCGGAGTCTGGGTGTATATGTATATTAAGTATGTATTTACAAATAAAAAAGTAGTATATGTAGTAATATCAGTTATCTGGTTTCCATAGTACAAGCTCTGCTTAGTTTGGGATCAGGTAGCCGTGTGTAAAAAATGTCCCAGGATATTATTATTATTATTATTATTATATACCACACATACTACCATTAAACAAGTCTATCGTTAACCTGGCAGATAAAATAGTTTCTTTATCAAATTTTCAGGAATGGTGAACCAGAGATGTTACTGGCCGAGGGGTAGATCGGTCGGCGGCACAAGCACTATAAACTACATGATCTACACCAGAGGGCGCCCCGAGGAGTGGAACAGAATAGAACGAGCTGGGAATTATGGCTGGTAAGATACACATTCGGATCAAAGTTCCTACAGAAGAAGCAGAGCACTTATAACTCAGCGAACTTGAATGCGCTCTTGAGATTTCACTAGTAAAAACAGCATCTCAATTCTCAAGTTCTCTGTCAGACGTGAGATAGGTTTATGAATATTTTGTCTTGGCTCTTAGGGCATGATCTTTAACGTAGTATTCTCATGCTCATTTTTATCGCAAAGACAACCAATAATTTATTTTGCTGCAATCTAGACTTGCCTGTTTAATATAAATATATAAAATAAAAAATAAATATAACGTCACGTGCTGTTACATCATTAGAATATGAATAACGACTGTAACTACCTTAATGTTATTGAAATTAATAATATGTATAATATGATTTTTGGGATCCTCTGACCGGAATAAATAATTCTGTGAAACATAGGGATGACTCCGTTCGTTCCATTCCAATAAATACATAATTATATTTACTTTTACCTATACATTTATTCAACAGGTCCTACAGGGATGTTCTGAAATACTACATGAAAACTGAAAACGCAAATCTGAGAGGTTTCGAAAATTCACCTTACCGGGGCAGAAATGGAGAGATGAACATACAATTTGTTAGTTACAGGTAAAACTACATACATTTCATTCAACGAAAAGTATCATCGAAACGTGATTCAGCAAACTGAGCTTTAGCGTTTCGTGGTACATCTGGACGATATAACATAACGACATCTTAAACTTAGTCCAAGAACACGACAACGACGTGCTTAGGATACAAATTTTTCAACAGTTAATTATCCCTGTTCCAGAACACCACTCATCGAAGCATTTTTAGAGGCTGGCAGAATACTAGGTCATCCGACAGTAGACTACAACGCCCCAGACCAGCTCGGATTCGGATACGTACAAACAAACACATACAACGGCAGAAGACTCAGCGCCGCCAAAGCATTCCTCCACCCCAAAAAGAACAGACCAAACCTGCACATACTACCTCAAACCACAGCAACCAAAGTACTGATAGATAGAGACACAAAAACCGCTTACGGTGTAGAATATGCAAGGAATAAGTTGAAGAAAGTAGTAAGAGCTCGTAGGGAAGTGATATTATCCGCGGGACCGATTGCATCACCTCAATTGCTTATGCTATCAGGAATCGGTCCGAAAAAAGATCTTAGGGAACACGGAATTCCTATTATTCAAAATTTACCAGTAGGCCGTACACTCTACGATCACATAACGTTCCCAGGAATCATATTTTCTCTGAACACTACAGGAGTTGCTTTGAGTGAGAACAGACTAACGACTGTACCCAATATTCTCTCATGGCTACAGTACGGAGATAGTCCTTTAGGTAGTCCGGGAGGCGTTGAAGGTATTGGATACATAAAAACTCCGGTATCAGACGATCCGGAACGGATACCAGATATAGAGTTGATAAGTATTGGTGGATCATTAACATCGGATGGTGGTCCGACTGGCAGCAAAGCGGTGCGGAAAGGGATGAAGATCTCTTTAGATGTATTCAACGCTGCATTCGGAACTATAGATGATAAAGACACGTGGAGCGCTTTTCCAATGCTGTTGCATCCAAAATCAGTTGGATATTTGGAGTTAAAGGATAATAATCCTTTCAGTCATCCTCGATTATACGGAAATTATTTAACGGATCCACATGATGTAGCCACGTTTATTGCGTCGATTCGTTACGTGCAGGCGTTGGCTGCGACGCCTCCTTTCCAACGGTTCGGTACTAAGATACATAGAGCTAAATATCCGATGTGCCGTTCGATGGTGTTCGATTCGGACGAGTATTGGGAATGTGCTATGCGGACACTGACAGCGACGCTTCATCATCAGATAGGGACGTGTCGAATGGGGCCTAAGAGTGATCCTAATGCGATAGTCGATCCCGAGTTGCGTGTGCACGGTGTGAAACGCCTGCGTGTTGTGGATTCCAGCATTTTGCCGCGGACACTGTCTGTGCACACGCATGCCCCGGCGGTGATGATTGGGGAGAAAGCTGCAGATATGATAAAAGAGACTTGGAGATAAAATAACTTAATTCTTGTCTACTATCCGGTCAGTACTATAATAATAGATATTAAAATTAGTGATATATAAGTAACTGTGATTTTTAACTGAACCCACGACACGGAAATTCGAGTCATAATAATTTTAGGAATATTAAGTTCAATTTATAATTTTGTAATAAAAACGTAATACGCTAAACTAGTTGTTTTCACTCCAACGCCTGCCGTAAAAATCATAGCACAGCACTTAACAGAAAACTTATTGCTTAATTGTAAGGAGTCGATTATTTTTAGGTAGGTACATAATAAGGTTCATACGTTAAAATAACTACCGTACCGTACCCATAGAGACTCCTAAGTTCCTAAGACCTAAGTTCGAAAAAAGTTATTGATTGATACTTTATTGTTTTACTAGCAAAGTGAGGTTTCATTTAATAAACATTAGCCTTTCCAGCTATGCTAAGAATCTACTCATTTTTTTTTATAGGACTGCGGTGGCAAAAAAGCGTACGGCCCGTCTGATGTTAAGCAGTTACCGTAGCCTATAGATTCTTACAATATCAATAGATTACAGTAGGTAACGGAACTGGAACACGAGATCACTCATAAAGCTAAGTACGGTCAGCAACGTAATAAGTCGTCCAACATTCTCAGTTTTTCAAATCACTTGCACACTTTTGTTTTGCATTAATTCTAATATTTTTTATTTTCGAAACAATATTTAAATATGTTGCTATTATTTAGTTTCAACAAAGTTTACCAACGTTTGTAAAGAAAGAGTAATACCGATTTAAAAAAATTGAGAATGTTCAGCGACTTATGTTGCTGACTGTACCTTATACATGTAAAATAAACTTCAATAAAGTTAATTGCCGACTGTGATCAAGTTCATGATATCTACCGTAATAAGTACGTTCCTATAGGATTTCAAAATGTAGTAGGAATACTTGTCATTTTAAAAGTGCTACTTACATCTACTTGTGCATTCCGGAACCGTTGAGAACTCGTTTTTAGTGCAGTGAACTCTAAGACTCAGGGTAAGTATTTAAATTGTCTTTTACTGTAAGTGTAGGAGGCTTATAAACGTATCAAACTACAATCTTACAAGATATTTACCTGATTAACTTGAATTGCGCTAATCCTGTGCCCAAACATATATAGCAAACGAGAATGAAAGATACGATAGTTACAGACGCTAAATCATTAGATAAATAACGGATTTTCGCGAATATACTTGCTACCTTATTACCCAATTATTATTCTTCAAACAAGTAGTCAATATTCGATTCCTAACAACGAAAATGCAAGAGCTTTAACGGGAAATTTGAGCGGCAATGGGCCGCTAAACTTCATTTATCGTAGAATTATAGTAGGCACCATTTATATAGTCGAGGATATCAAAGACCGCACGCAGACGCATCACAGTATCATAAACCTTCTCAACGTATACCAGCGAAGGTGGCTAGTACGTTTTATACCGCGAAATCGTGCGAAATACGAAGCTACAAACGAAATAATTATAATAAAAGCCAAATAGATTTAAAAACATACAAAATAATTAGTTGCAAACGAGACAAACGATAAGAAAAAAAAACAAGATGTTACGCGAATTACTGATAACAGTGGTATTAATTTCAATTAAAAATGCTTTTGGTAGCGATGAAGAAGCTTTCGTGGAAATAAGTGATAATCGGGAAAGCGAAAGTTCACCAGAGGAGAGGTACGGAAGATTGTTGCACTCAAACTCTCAACACCCTTTAATGGAATTCATGTTACAAATAGCTAATATCAATTATGTGTCGAAAGTTTCTGGTGATTTTATTGATGTTCTCAGAGATTCGTATCCTTTGCCTGTTGGTAAGTAACATACATTACATACCATGTGGTACTACTTTTCGGTGATAAATGTTTATAATATAGACGGCGCAGGCTGTGACCTTCTTTGACTCCAACAATTCTACATTTTTATCTATCTATCGATTGCCGCGCGTTAGTCTCTAAAAAACTTGAAATTAGCTCGACGGATTAGTTTTTTTTTGTTTTGTTCGCCTCTATACAGGGTTATTGGAAAAACATTAACAACCTTGCAGGACTGTATTACTGACATCAAAAACAACAGCTTTTGTTCTATGACTTTTTACAAAAGATAATACATTAACCAAAAAATCACTTTCTAAAATGTATGAAACAAGAAAATATTCTCATCTACCCAATCACCCGGTATAGGAAAACCCCAAAGGAACAGCTGAAAAATCTAAATAGGTAATCTTCGGATTACTTATTAGTTTAGGTGGTATGAAGTTCACCGGGTCATCTAGTAGTAAATAAATACCAAGAAATAGGAAATATTAGACACTGAAGTATTACTTAAACCTAAATTGGTATTTTGTTTCGTAAATTAAGCTATTGACAAAAAAAATGACCTTGTAGATAATTCATTCTTCTTATTTTAATTCGAGTCGTTCAAAAGATATCAGTGGCTAAAGCTATAATGTGGTTGGCCCTAAAGTATACTTCAGAAGGTCACGAAACTAATTTTGTAACTTTCTTACGCCTAAAACTAGCTAATTCATCTTGGAACAAACTTGATACTAAACGAAAGTCAGCGTTAGAAATCGTAATTCGCGATCCGTTATTTAATTGATAGTTACCGGTATTTTAACTATAGTTGGCCTAGAATAGAATCAATCAGATGGCCAATCAACCTTATCATTTATGTTTATTGATCAAGTCATTGAACTTGAATTCGGAATTCGTATCATTAATAATAATATAAAGATAAAGGGAGTGGTCACCCACCTTCCGTCCGGAGTGCATGTTTTTAGTTGCGCTACGCAAAATAATTGATAAATAAGGAGACTCGGTGCGAAAGTGTCCGGTGATTTACTGTAGAGTCCATTTGTGACAATTCACCCTGGTACATGGAGGCAAGTCTGTGAGTGGAGTGGCTTCAGAGATAACGACCTGGGACTTTGGGGATGCGCAGTTGGACCCAGAAACGACTCGAGGAAAGCTCACCCACCTAGCGCCGGCACATCGTGATAAGCTGCCGCTGGAATAACGAAGATCGGTTGAGGTCTTCGGCCCAGAACATCACATCCAGTTCTGGGTTTTTTCAATTCCTCGGCAAACTCGCGTCAAATCTCAGGTGACGTCCCACGCAGGTGTTCATTTGGCCGGTAAACAGCACGCGTCATCGAGTAGGTGCACGCGTTACCGGTCAATAAGGGGCCATCCATAAATTACGTCACACGAATTTCATGATTTTTAGATCCCCTCCCCCCCTTTACGTGTGACGTAATTTATGGATGGCCCCTAACACAGCGTCATCAAGATTTTTGTGACGTCAGGCCGGGCTCCAGACTTGCTCCATCGGGTACCCTGAGGACTTTGAGGGGTACCTGCATCTGAGGGGGGACTACTGCATCAATAAAAACCACCGCACCTTGTCAAATTGCACGGTTACGCAATTCTGTAACCCATGGAATCATATGAATATATCCGCAATTGCGGTTTTAAAACCGCGCAATTTGACAAGGTGCGATGCGGTAAATAAACCGCGCGGGTTTTTTCGTAATGCGGCCAGGCTCTACTTCTCTAGCGTCTCGTTTACATAAAGCCGAAATTACATTATGAAATTAATGGCATGCATGACGAAATTAATTTGGTAAACTTGTTTCGTTAAAAACCAGATCATCGAGAAAATGGTGATCAATAGGCTCAAGTGGCACCTGATTCCTAGGCTCTGTCTGCGCCAGTATGGCTTTATTCCCCAACGGAGCACCGAGGACTCCCTCTATGACCTGATACAGTTCATACGCGGCAAACTACTTCAGCGAAAGATCGTGACCGTGGTATCGCTGGACATAGAGGGAGCCTTCGACAGCGCCTGGTGGCCGGCCATAAGGGTGAGACTGGCCAACGAAGAGTGCCCGGTCAACCTCCGACGTGTCGTCGACAGCTACCTACAGAACCGCAAGGTCCGTGTCAGGTACGCTGGTGAGGAGCACATTAGGGTTGAATTAACCGTGGTCCGTTTAGGTACTTTAGGGCAAAGTCGAATACAACCACGTACCATGTCTTTCCTCTAGATGAGAATATCTTCTTGTTTCATACATTTTAGAAAGTGATTTTTTGTTCAATGTATTATGTTTTGTAATTGTAAAAAGACATAGAACCAAAGTTGTTGTTTATGATGTCAGTAATACAGTCCTGCAAGGTTGTTATTGTTTTTTCAATAACCCTGTATAAAGATAACAAACAAGACCTGCTTACGTGTACCCGTAGAACAAATACAAGTGGTATTTTCAAAGGGCCTGAAATACACATGAGCTCCTGTCGAGTAGATGTTGCCTGTATGCAATGTTTTTGTTGTATAATTTCTTTGTTTTGTATAAACTAGCAGAATTGCTAGAATCTAGAATGAAGCTTATGTGACTACTACCTACCACTTGCATTGTGTATTTGATACCTAATTCCAGGAAATTTTGATTTCATTGGCTTTGATTTGATCAGAATTCCAAAAGTTGCGTCGCTTCGTAAAATACTCAGACATAATACATTAACGCTTATAGAAAAAGTGGCAATCTCGCTACACATATCTATAAGTAACATAATATGCGTAAAAATTCAATATACTGGGTGAAATCGAAATCGTGGGCAATATTTTAAACGGTGATTCTACACATGATTCAGAATATTTAGGGAATATTAATCAACAAGTCAATTGATAAAATTTATTAGAAAGAAAAAGAAGAAAAAACATTTATTTGACACTAATCGCAACAAGAAAAGGTAAGGTATAACAGTTAAATGGTTTGCTTATTTGCTTACCCGAGCAATATTTTTTTATCAATAGATTTCTTTAAATTTGTTTTCCCAAAATATTCTGAATCGTGTGTTGAGTCATATTTTAAAATATCGCCCACGATTTCGATTTCACCCTGTATATGTAATATATGACGATAAAAAAGTATGTATGCATAGTAGCAGGAAGTGAATGCATTCAAGTTTCTGAATAACTCCGAACTTGCCGTCAGAGAATCTCTACATATAAGTATATGATCTTTACGTATTTAGATTATTTAGCATTATTGTTTATACTCTCGTACTCAATTTATATTTCTTTGTATTTAGCTCGATGAGTCTAGCGAGCTAACTTCGATGTTTCGGACTTAGTGGCGATGGGCGGCTATTACACCTATCACGTTTTGATTTTGGTCTGCCCCTTACCATGGCTTCTTATTGCGACTCAAATGCAGACCTAAAATGAATCGCTGCCATAGATATATTAGGGTACCGATTCAATTAAGGTTTACATGGTAAGGGGCTGCCCCCTTGATACAAACCAGCCAATCAGGATTTATGTTACGGCCACCCTTCAACAACTTTTCTTATTTTCCAGGATTGAAAGCTCCGTACCAAGAGTATGACTACGTGATAGTGGGAGCCGGGTCTGCAGGCTGCGTCCTGGCTTCGAGACTGTCTGAGAACAAAAACGTGACAGTTCTGGTACTGGAGGTGGGGAAACCGGAGATGATCTTCACTGATATCCCGGCGCTGTCTGCGTACTTCCAGTCCACGGAGTACTCGTGGCCGTATTATATGGAACCCCAGCCAGGAGTGTGTACTGGTAATTTGAGGATCATTTTTCGGAAGACAATCTTTATTTGAGTAATGTGAGGTTTTTATACCAGCTATTGGCGTTTTGTTTGCAATCACCTTTATCTGGGATAACCAAAATAGGTCTGTGACCTGTGCAAACAGAAATCATTAGTTACTCAAGCGATCTAATCCAAGGAAGTTTTAAGTCTAATCTAATCAAACAAATAATCAAGATAAGAAAACTCATCTCAAAACGACAACGTTTTCAGAAAATAAACAGTAATTTTCTCCCCTTATTTGACTTGGAGGTATCCGTTTATATATTTTTTCAGCTTCCTACATTATCTTTGTCTCTGTATGGAGACAAAGATATATAATAAAATAAATTGATCTGAGTGTATGAATGTATTCCAGGCATGCTCAACGAGCGATGCTACTGGCCGCGCGGCCGGGCGGTCGGCGGCACCAGCGTCATCAACTACATGATATACACGCGCGGCAGGCCGGAGGACTGGGATCGTATCGCTGCAGATGGGAACTACGGCTGGTGAGAAAACTGATAGACACGTTGATCGTATGACTCGTCGGCTTCCAAATCACATTCTGTGCCCGTTCAGGATCATTCATATAGGATGCCAGGAATGGCATCCTATATGGATGTAATGTAATAAATTCGCGGTGCACACCTAAATCGTCGAGTACCTTATAAAGTGGCATAAGGTCGTAGTTATTTATGTCCAAGGGCATTAATAATATTTTTATAAAAAAAAAGGCCATGTGAGTGTCGGACTCGCACATAAATGGTTCCGTACCACCGTAGAATAAAAAGTCAAAAATATCATGTTTCTTGTATGGGGTCCCCCTTTATTTTTAAAGTTTATTTTATTTTTAGTATTTGTTGTTGTAGCTGCAACAGAAATACACATTCTGTGAAAATTTCAAGTCTCTACCTATTGCGGTTCGTGAGTTATAGCGCGCTGACAGACAGACAGACAGACAGACGGACAGCGTAGGCTTAGTAATAGGGTCCCGTTGGCACCCTTTGGGTACGGAACCCTAAAAATAATGCTACTTTTCCAGGTCATACAATGAAGTCCTTGAATACTATAAGAAATCAGAGAAGGCAACGTTAGATGGCTATGATAAGCTACCTTACAGAAGTCGTGATGGTGATCTTCCCGTTGAGTTTGTACCTTATAAGTAAGTTCAAATAAAAACTTTTTATCTCGTTTAAAATCCGAAAGAAACCTTTGTAAGAAAGGGGATACGTAATAAAAAATATTTTTTCTTTACCAGAACCAAACTAATCAAAGCATTTTTGGAAGCGGGCAAACTGCTCGGTCATCCAACAGTGGACTACAACGCTCCTGACCAATTAGGATTTGGTTATGTACAAGTCACAGCAAGCAGAGGGCGGCGGTACAGTGCTGCTAAAACTTTCCTACATGACCACAAGAGGCGACACAATTTACACATACTTCCTCAAAGCACAGTCACTAAAATCCTAATAGACCAAACTAATACAGCCTACAGTGTTGAATACGTCAGAAATAAAATAAAGAACACAGTTAGAGCGCGGAGAGAAGTTATAATCTCAGCCGGGCCTATTGCTTCACCGCAATTACTTATGCTATCCGGAATAGGTCCTAAAGAGCATTTAGAATCTCTAGGAATACCCGTTATCAAAGATTTGCCAGTAGGGAAAACGTTATACGATCATATCTGCTTCCCGGGTGCTATATTCGAATTAAATACGACTGGACTAAGCTTCAAAGAGAGTGAAGCTGTAGAGTTTAGTAACATCATCACTTGGCTGCGAAGTGGCGATAACCAATTATCGACACCAGGGGGAGTGGAAGGCATCGGTTATATCAAAACACCGGTGTCAGACGACCCTGCCCCCGTTCCAGACATGGAGCTCATAAGTATCGGTGGTTCGATCCTCGCTGACGGAGGCCCAGGCGGTAGCAAAGCGGCTCGCAAAGGCATGAGAATATCTGATGCAGTTTTCGACGAAGCTTTTGGAGAATTAGAGAGATCAGGCAAAGACACGTGGAGTGCTTTCCCGATGTTATTGCATCCAAAATCCGTAGGACGGTTGCAGTTAAAGGATTCGAACCCTTTTAGTCTTCCTTTGATGTATGGAAACTATCTCACTGATCCGAGGGATGTGGCTGCGTTTATAGCATCAATAAGACATTTGCAGGCGATGGCTGCGACGGAACCGTTTCAGAAGTACGGTGCTAAAACTTATAGAGCTCAATATCCTGGCTGTAAAACATTTGTCTTTGACTCAGACGAATATTGGGAATGCGCTTTGCGTACCCTTACTGCGACTTTACATCATCAGATAGCGACGTGCCGTATGGGACCTAAAGGCGATCCTTTAGCAATCGTAGACCCTGAGTTACGAGTATACGGTATAAATAGGCTACGCGTTGGTGACTCTAGTGTGATTCCCCGTACAATTTCTGCCCATACGAATGCCCCAGCAATTATGATTGGTGAAAAACTTTCTGATTTATTAAAATACACGTAGAATTCCTGAACTTGCGTAATCAATATTCTTAATGCTACATTTTAATTCTCAATAAACAGTCATAATATTGTGGTATTTATTTATTTTATACTATGGTAGCAGCAATAAAATCAAGGTGAAACCTTAAAAGAGTTCAATCCCTTCTGGGATTTCATGAATTCCTTCGACTAGATAGTATTTCGTTGAAGCGCCTGATGAATATCAAATAAGTTATCATCGTGGCAAGACGAATTCTGTCTCTTTAGGCGCCTTATGGGAAGCGTGACATGAAAATTGAAAAGTATAGACGTAAAATTGTTGATGTTACTAGGTGGTAATGGCAAACGCGTGGAATCCTTGAAGGTATCATGATCACTTGGGATGGAGACGAAACTACGTTATTAGACGTCAAAAGAATCTCAGAGTTATGAAACAAAGGATATAAAAACTCAGCAAAAGTAACTGTTACGGGTCGTTATTGTTATTTATTTATTTATTTTGGTTTTAGTTACAGTTAATTTATTCTAACTTTTCCTGTTCTCACAACCACTAAAGCTAGTGTCAAATCCGCCGTAATCGGGACAAAATCCAGCGCGCGAATTGACGTTCAATAACGCGTTTTGGGAATAATGTGATGGCTGAAGTAATATACTGAATTCTGCACATAGTAGTTACTACTACTGAGTAGTAGATGAAATGGCGTTGCAGAAGATTGGCAGCTCCTTATATTTTTGCCTCAGTCTGCTAGATTCCTTGGATGATCGAAACGAAAATCATATCCGAAAAAAAATCGCTTGAAATATTCATAAGCATGATGTGTCTATTTTAGCAACATCTACATTACAATATCAAGTTCAATGGACTTTTATATCTCGATTTTCTTAATAATTTTGCAGTCAAGTAGGTAGGGAGCGCATATTTTTAAAACCTGTCCGTGCTATAAATAGAATATTTCCCGCATCAAATCATGAATTCATTTATGCTGTGTCAGAGCAAGGACATTATAGGCTTCGTCGCGTCTCATCATCACATCCCACAATGGCGTTTGCAACGCTCGGAACACATTTACCATAAATTAAACACAAATAGTATAATGTAAATATCCAATATCCAGTATCTACATAGTTTCGCGCCGTTACAAAATTAGTTTTGTACAACTTTAGCGGTAAAGGGAAGATCTTCCGGCCAGGCGGGTGGTATGCCTGGCGGGGTCGGCCGCTACGCCCCAATGGTTGTTGTCGGGGTCTCGTATATATCCTCAGTGTTTCGGGAACTTTGCTTGCGTGGTTCAGGCCGTCATTTTTGTATTGGCGCGTGCAACTAACGCCATCTGTTGGTAGCGAGATGTAAAGTCGCTACAGTACTCCCCCACGAAGACCGGAGGTCGATGGTTGTGGATTGCTTCGTCGTGCTTGGCTGCTTGCAAAGGCCAGGATGCTCGAGGTCTGCGGTGGGTCGAGACCGAGCAGTGTGCGTCACAGAACCAGTAGCGCGGTGAGTCGGCTGTGGTGGTCCTGGGTGACACTGGCTTGCTGTGTGACTTGCTGCTGACCATCGAATGCGGGGTGGGGTTGATGTTGCTTGCTTGAATCTTCAGAGGCTTCAGTGTTCTTTGTCGGAGGTCACCAATTTAGCGGTAAAGAGAAGATCTTCCGGCCAGGCGGGTGGTATGCCTGGCGGGGTCGGCCGCTACGCCCCGATGGTTGTTGTCGGGGTCTCGTATATATGCTGCGTGCCTCGGGAATGTTGCTTGCGTGGTTTAGGACTCCATTTTTGTATTGGCGCGTGCAACTAGCGCCATCTGTTGGTAGCGAGATGTGAAGTCGCTACAGTACTCCCCCACGAAGACCGGAGGTCGATAGTTGTAGATTGCTACGTCGTGCTTGGGTGCTTGCAAGGGCCAGGATGCTCGAGGTCTGCGGTGGGTCGAGACCGAGCATCACGTCGGGGTCACCAATTTAGCGGTAAAGGGAAGATCTTCCGGCCAGGCGGGTGGTATGCCTGGCGGGGTCGGCCGCTACGCCCCGATGGTTGTTGTCGGGGTCTCGTATATATCCTCAGTGTTTCGGGAACTTTGCTTGCGTGGTTCAGGCCGTCATTTTTGTATTGGCGCGTGCAACTAACGCCATCTGTTGGTAGCGAGATGTAAAGTCGCTACAGTACTCCCCCACGAAGACCGGAGGTCGATGGTTGTGGATTGCTTCGTCGTGCTTGGCTGCTTGCAAAGGCCAGGATGCTCGAGGTCTGCGGTGGGTCGAGAATTTAGCGGTAAAGGGAAGATCTTCCGGCCAGGCGGGTGGTATGCCTGGCGGGGTCGGCCGCTACGCCCCGATGGTTGTTGTCGGGGTCTCGTATATATCCTCAGTGTTTCGGGAACTTTGCTTGCGTGGTTCAGGCCGTCATTTTTGTATTGGCGCGTGCAACTAACGCCATCTGTTGGTAGCGAGATGTAAAGTCGCTACAGTACTCCCCCACGAAGACCGGAGGTCGATGGTTGTGGATTGCTTCGTCGTGCTTGGCTGCTTGCAAAGGCCAGGATGCTCGAGGTCTGCGGTGGGTCGAGACCGAGCAGTGTGCGTCACAGAACCAGTAGCGCGGTGAGTCGGCTGTGGTGGTCCTGGGTGACACTGGCTTGCTGTGTGACTTGCTGCTGACCATCGAATGCGGGGTGGGGTTGATGTTGCTTGCTTGAATCTTCAGAGGCTTCAGTGTTCTTTGTCGGAGGTCACCAATTTAGCGGTAAAGGGAAGATCTTCCGGCCAGGCGGGTGGTATGCCTGGCGGGGTCGGACGCTACGCCCCGATGGTTGTTGTCGGGGTCTCGTATATATCCTCAGTGTTTCGGGAACTTTGCTTGCGTGGTTCAGGCCGTAATTTTTGTATTGGCGCGTGCAACTAACGCCATCTGTTGGTAGCGAGATGTAAAGTCGCTACAGTACTCCCCCACGAAGACCGGAGGTCGATGGTTGTGGATTGCTTCGTCGTGCTTGGCTGCTTGCAAAGGCCAGGATGCTCGAGGTCTGCGGTGGGTCGAGACCGAGCAGTGTGCGTCACAGAACCAGTAGCGCGGTGAGTCGGCTGTGGTGGTCCTGGGTGACACTGGCTTGCTGTGTGACTTGCTGCTGACCATCGAATGCGGGGTGGGGTTGATGTTGCTTGCTTGAATCTTCAGAGGCTTCAGTGTTCTTTGTCGGAGGTCACCAATTTAGCGGTAAAGAGAAGATCTTCCGGCCAGGCGGGTGGTATGCCTGGCGGGGTCGGCCGCTACGCCCCGATGGTTGTTGTCGGGGTCTCGCATATATGCTGCGTGCCTCGGGAATGTTGCTTGCGTGGTTTAGGACTCCATTTTTGTATTGGCGCGTGCAACTAGCGCCATCTGTTGGTAGCGAGATGTGAAGTCGCTACACAACAACATATTACCTATATGTATTAGTAAAATTATCTAATATGCATTGATAGCTCGCCGACGCAACACAAAGGAAGCTTCAGATAGGATGATCCGAAAATCTTCAGTATCTGCTGTTCAACATTACGTGTTTAAAGCAAAACAGGTTGTAGTTAACAGTTTGATACCTTACTAACACAATAATACATAACAAACAGTTAAGTTTTTTCTGCGACTATTAACGCACGTCCATAGTGAAAGGCAAGCGGGTTGGGATGGTGACATGACGGGGCGGGATTTAAATCTTATGAAAAGGCGTTCGTATCCACTTGGGAGCGACAAGCCACCTGAAGCTTTTTTTCGTTCTTAGCACGTTATTGCAACCAATCATAATCTATACCTATTTATAATGGTTAAGAGGGATTGTAGGGGAGGAAAAAGAAAAAAAAATGATCTTTCTACATTCGTGCGCGGCGCAATGCCTGTGATCAACAAGTCGCGCCCGCTGTCGCGCCAGTCACCGCTGTTCACTCTGGCTTTCGCCTTACACGCAATTCAAGTTCAAGTTCTTGATTCCTGATTCGCAAGACAAAATTATACAGTTAAACCGGTCAAGTTAAAGCGTCTAACGCGTGCGTATCGCAGATTAACACTGATCACGGACCAGAGCAGTTCTCTGGGACCAGTCATGAAGATACTCGAATTATTGATAATAATGCACTTATTAGTCGCATGTACACACTCCAATGATACCGATGAAGAGGTCACAGTGGAGGATGAAGAGTACGCGGTGCCGTTACCATGCGATGGTTTTTGTAGAGCAAATGTCAGAAAGAAGAGAGTGACCAGTGCTCCATTACAGAGTAGAATCTTAGATATAATGATGAGCACGAAGATGTTACAGCTGACACCGGACGAGCCGGATATACTGGCCTTTTTGAGGGACAAATATGAATTACCTAAAGGTGAGTGACCGTTTGACCATGATACCTTCTGGACCATAATTATTCTGTGATTATTGTGTAGTAGAAGACAATAATATCGCATTGAAGGGGAGTGCTAGCAGAGGCGCCAACTCCGTGGGTGCTCGGAGGCTCCAGCACCCATGATAGTGGGTGCAATATTTCTACAACCTCACCCGCTAGCACGTTTCAATTGATTTATTTAGATGTTTAGAATAAATCTATTCGAATGTTAACTGTAACTTCCAATTAAAAAGCTGGATTTTAAATAAGTATATTTCAAGTTTTTTTTTGGGATCCAGAGTTCTAGTTAGAAAAAATATTAAAATATTACATGAGGGTTTGAGGTGTGCACTTTTGGATTTTCCAAATAGGTACTTATTTTTCCTACAATACAAGAATTCATCACCTTTTGTCCTACCTACTGTTTGTCTGTTCTTTTAAACGAGTCATCATGAGCACCCACGGAATTGTTTAAAACCCGGCGCCCATGAGTGCTAGTGCTCCCGGTATAATTGCATTAGGCTCGCTCCCCCTATAACAAAGGACCGGAGTACCATTGGCGCGATATGAAGTTGTTTGGAGTGCACCAGTAGGTACCCATGTCTTCGGCGAATACAGGCGCGATAGTATATGACAATAACTTTCTCAAAATTACCTACTTATTTGCTGCCTACTTGCCTGGTTGGAAGACTTTTAAATCAGCAATTCAGATAACGTCATCTGGATACAAGAATAACAAATTTCTTTAGCCTGTTAGCTTCTTTGTAGGATGCCTTTGTCACTGTACTAACGAATATGTGCATAATCTACATTTTAGATTACATTCTACTACTTCCTTGTACAATCCAGTTAATGCTAGGTTGAACAAAAAGAAATAAAATATTAATAATGTATTAATTGTATACTAAGTTATTTAGTTTAATTAAGAAGAATATAAAAAATAAGATCGTTGGTAACGCTCATAAGTCTGTGGTATTATTTCATATGTGCTGGTCCTATAGCAGTGGATGCTGCGTATGATAACAAAGTAATTGCTGGAGTTCGACGACCGCTTGGCGCAGAGGCAAATTTTCAAAAACTACCTTTGTCACTGGGATCGCCCCCAGTCCATTGTTCAGTATCCATAGTTCAAGCGTTGCTTAGTTTGGGACCATACGATATGAGTGTAAGAGTAGTGGACCGCGATGGGATATTGACCTTAAAGTTCTAAAGGTTAGACTGCCCTGACATTGGCTGGAATGTCGGCATGTATACCATCTATGTGCCAGAGAAGGAAATTAATGTGGCAAGAAGAAAGTAAGGAGACCCTGCTTAACCCTCCTTCTCCCCCAACCCTATGCAACCGCTTACCGGGACTTTGACCTATCATGACACTAACAGGCCCAAGGAAACTTTCAGATGTTTAATAAGATGATCAAATTATTGACATTGTGTTGATGGATAAATCATGGTTTTACTTCAGTTAACATCCGCATTAGGCACAGTGTGTTGGACTAATTCACGTAAATCTCAAAGATGATTCTAAACGGCATATCTCTAGTTATTGGCAATCTGCCAAAGGATAACGTTTGATTAGTCCTACATGCGTTCTGCCATTGACATTATGCACAACTATGCACAACTATTATTTATATCCTTTGCTTTGAACTTGTCATTGCCTTTGTCTCGACAGTTAGAAGTGAATTGAAAAGCGGTCGTGTAATCAGTAATTAGTGTCCGACCGAAGATTCGGTTTTGGTTTCGGTTTCGGCCAGTTTCGGCTCAATAATCTAGTTTCGGCACCAGTTTCGGTTTCGGCAGAAAACCCACCGAACCTTCGGCCGCGCCGAAACTCTGCGTTCGTAGATTATCGCGCGTCACTCGGTTGATTTCGGGAGAGTTCGGTGTTTGTTTTTGTTATTACTTTTTTCTAACTTATGTTATTGGCCTTTATAAGCATTGATGTTCTTGCCGTTGAGTAATTCACTCGGATTTATGAATGATGAGAATTAAGTATGTAAAAGAAAGAGAGTATATTATATTATATTTGATTCACACATTTATTTATGTTACGGTACATTTGTTTTAGGTTATTGTTATTGGATGAGGTTTTAAATTACCCAAACAACTACCAGCTATGATTTAGCTGTGTGTGACCTTCAGATATTTCATTTTTTATTGGTAAAATGATTTGCTGTTGTCCGTAAATTTTTGAGAATCGATCTGAACGTGACATAGCTATCTACTTGAGTAGAAAATGAAAACGGGGGTTTAATATATTACAATTACAATTGCCACCCTAAATTATGAAAAACCCACAAAAACCCTAAATTACCAACTGCAATTAAAATTTAAAATGATCTCAATTAATGTTAAATTTAGTCTTAAACATGTTGTGATTATAAACGCCATCGAAATACTCAAATAATGAGGTTCTTTTTTATAATGTAAGTGTAAGTTATTGACAAATTTTTGTTCCAAGAAGTGTTATTTTGTGTTTATTTTAATCAGAGCAGTAATATTAAAATAATAATATAATAATATTATTATTAATAATTATATTTTCACATACTTCAATTATTGTTTCTTATTTCATTTAACACTTTCTAACATTTCTAACTGTCAATATAAGGGTATAAAATAAGCCAAATTTCAGTAAATAAAAGATTTGTAACTTGTCTGAAAAAGGTTCGGTTTCGGTTTCGGCCGAACCTAAAACAGATGCCGAAGATTCGGTTTCGGTTTCGGCAGAAAATCCTGTTTCGGTCGGACACTATCAGTAATACAACTTCCGTTGGCGGTTTCATGGTCAAGATTATAATACCTACTTTAAAATACATAACTTGTTTTTACATTAAATTGATAACTGCAGTGTGTTTTTTTTTTATTCCAGCTGGCTTTAGCTATATCTTTGATTATAAATCGCATACTAATTGTTTCTATTGCAGGATTCAAAGGACCTCTAGCGGAATATGACTTCATAATCGTAGGCGCGGGGTCAGCGGGCAGTGTCCTAGCCTCGCGCCTCAGCGAAGGTCGGAAGGCGTCGGTGCTGTTGCTGGAAGCAGGTTTAGGGGAGAACTTGATCACAAACGTACCGATATTGGCTGCATTGTTACAACAAACGGAGTACGTGTGGCCGTACATGATGGAGTACCAGCCCGGAGTTTGCAAGGGTACGTTGCTATTGTTATGATAGATTAGCAACCAAAGGACTATGGTCTTTTTTGGGATTATGATCACCTATTCCATCCTGATATTGTTTTGTGTTATTAGCTGCTAGAGGAGTAAAATCATTTCGTCGCGAGTACCTAAAAGTAAAGGCCGAAAGTGTACCATAATTTCGGAGATATCGTGATGAGCCTTCCAATCACATTACAATTTGCAAATCGACGGTGGCATAATAAGTATATGTAGACTTGAAGTTAATTACTTACTTCTAACGAGTCTCTTTATAAAATAAGCAACAAACGAGACTTCTATCCGGTATAGAGGCGGTTTAGCACTGTGGTCATGGTCACATTAAGAATTCATGATAACTTCACTTGTCGTAAATACCGGATGGTCGCATAAAATTGAATCATCCACATGACAAGGTTTGTTCTAAATGTGCACGTAAAGCATGTAGAAATCCTAGACCTTTTAAAATACTTCTAGATTCTGCAAACATCTGACCAATTACTAATGATTTTTATTGCATAAGTGATCAATTTAATTTACTTATCGAATGAAATTTCCAATGTTCCAAAATGCTCAAGTCTTTTATTAAAAATGACAGGACATGATTGATGGTCTATCTCTAGGTTTTGTCGATGAAAAGTGCTTCTGGCCGCGCGGGAAGGCGGTCGGCGGCTCCAGCGTCGTCAACTACATGATCTACACCAGGGGCATGAAGGAGGACTGGGACAGGATAGCCGCGGACGGGAACTATGGATGGTAGGCCTGGACACAAATTTACAGTTAATTTAGAATTTAGATGCTACTCACGTAAGCCACGTTTGAATATTGCAGAATGATGACTGATGACTTACCTGTAGAAGTAAAATAATAGTTTAATAAATATGCACATGAAAAATAAGAAAATAACTGTCACATTACAAAGTTTATAGAATGTTGATCAGACAATACTATTTTTACAGAACAACTTTTACATGGATGTTGACCACCAATCTGTTAATCGTATAACATATTTTAAATAATATTTTATTTTTTATTGTTTCCAGGTCTTACGACGACGTTATGCCGTACTACATAAAATCTGAGCGTGCGGATCTGAAAGACCTCAAGAAGTCACCGTGGCACGGGCGCGATGGAGAGCTGTCAGTGGAATACGTACCATTCAAGTAAGTATCAACAATTCCGACCGATCCCAATAGTTTTACCGAACCTTATCGGAAGGACTACTGGGAATATTTTTCTCAATCTTCTCACTAGTTAGCCTACACATGTTCGTTTTGACATTTTATCTAACGCTTCAATATTTAACTTTCAGATCAAAGCTCTCAAAATCATTCTTAGACGCAGCGAAACTCCTTGGCCACCGAAGGGTCGACTACAACAGCCCAGACGGTTATGGTTTCAGCTACATGCAAGCAACCATATCTCGGGGCACTCGAGCCAGCGCCGCCAAAGCCTTCCTCCATAACAATAAGAAACGGAAAAACCTACACATATTACCTAACAGCAGAGTTACCAAAGTCATGATTGACTCCGTACGTAAAACTGCTGTCGGTGTGGAATTTCACAAAAATGGTAGAGTGTACCAAATCAGAGCAAAAAAAGAAGTCATACTATCAGCTGGGCCTATTGAATCCCCACATTTACTTATGCTTTCCGGTGTTGGTCCTAAGGATCATTTGAAATCTTTTGGCATACCTGTAATTCAGGATTTGAAGGTGGGAGAAACTTTGTACGATCACATTTCGTATCCTGGTTTAGCTTTTATCTTAAACACCACAAGACTGACTTTATTGGATAAGAGTATAGCAACGATAGAGAACGTAGTTCAATATGACCACTTTGGCGATGGGCCAATGTCATCGTTGGTGGGAGTTGAAACTATCGGGTACATTAAAACAAACATATCGAATGAAATTGGCAATTATCCTGATATAGAGCTCCTGGGGACCTGCGCGTCTCTAGCCTCTGATGAAGGCCAAATCGTGGCTAAAGGAATCCACCTTGCCGACTGGCTTTACAAAGATGTTTATCAACCTATTGAAGGACTTGAAACGTTCAATGTACTTTTCATGCTTCTGCATCCAAAATCAAAAGGCTTCTTAAAGCTCCAATCCACCGATCCCTACCAGCAACCAAATCTATACGGGAACTACCTCACTCACCGGGAAGACGTCGAGACGATGATAGCGGCGATACGATATATAATAAAACTCATTGATACGCCCCCGTTTCAAAAGTATGGAGCAAAGTTACACACGAAGAAATTCCCGAATTGTAAGCAGTTTAATTTTGGCACTGATAATTACTGGGAGTGTGCAGTAAGGACGTTAACGGCGACGCTGCATCACCAGATAGCGACGTGCAAGATGGGCCCACCGACTGACCCAGACGCGATAGTGGATCCAGAACTGAGGGTGTATGGAATTAGGAATTTGCGTGTAGTGGATAGCAGCATTATACCGAGGACGATCGCAGCTCACACTAATGCCCCCGCTATAATGATTGGAGAAAAAGCGGCGGATCTAATTAAATGGACTTGGAACTTGTATTGAGCGACTAATGGTGAAAAAACTTGACTAGCAATACTGTCTAATGTAGACTTCGTATAGCTAGTATTAGCACAGTGTAAAGAAAGAGAGCATGATGGTAGAAAAGAGACAAACGTTATTTTTATTTCACGTGAACACGTGAATGTTTCAGTAGATTTTATAGATTGTACTGTGTGGTAAAAGTGACGTCTACGATGTAAATATAGGAATTTCACATACCTACGGCATCATTTGAAAACTGAATTAAAATAATATCGTGCCGGCTCTTAGAAGATGTAAACCGGGCAGATAAGACTAAGTAGACTTGTATTAATAATTAATTATTCCTAAGTATAAAAATAGCTGACTTTACTATTCTACGTATGCATGAGTTTTTCCTATGAAATTACTGAATAAAATACTCAATTCCAAAACTCGTGATCATCACTGTACTTATTGCATGCTCTTTGGGGAATAACGTACCTACCTACCAATTAGGAATTAGGCCACGTCAGTAGTAGCACGTAGCGTCTGAATAACAATGAAATATGTAGAATTGTATGTAATTTAGGTATGTATACCCTACGTTTTAGGTATTTTACAACAGGAAAACTTGCAATTTGTATTTTTTAATAGCTGTGTACACGACTTCGTTTGCGTAGCTTTGCGTTTATTTACCATTCTACGAGAAGAGAACCCTTTTGACACAGAAAGTCAGGATGCTACCTATAAGTTTTTACAGCAGCTAACTGGCCCTAACCTGAGCAAACGGCTCCCCCATTACCTACTTTTCCACACACTTCTGTCTTGTCTAGGTGTTCCCGCAAAATCGTCGAATTCATCTCGCCATGCCCTCGGATACCTCTTATCATATTATTCTGCATCATTCGTGGTCTGGCGGTTAGATAACGCAACGGGCAATCATTTATTGTTCATAGATAACGAGTATCCACGTAAGTTAATAAGAATGATAATGATACCTACCTATAGGTAGGTCATACTTGTGTCAAATACTATGATTCGTTGAAGCTAAAGCTTGTGATTGATTAGCAGTGGCGTAGCTTGTCTTAGACGGGCCCTGTATCAAAATTTGTTAAGGGGCCCAAATTAAGGGTAAAGATTTTTCACAAATGAAGCGTAAATAATTTTCAAACACTTCGGGGCCCCTGTAGCCCGGGGGCCCCGTATCATTGATATGGCTGATACGGTGGTAGCTACGCCCCTGGTGATTAGATAGGAGTTTCCAATTCCATAATTTCCATATTTGCTTTTCCAAAACATGTATAAACCAACACGACGAAAGACAATATACCTAGTAGGTATCGTGCCCAGGAGCAGGACCATATGTTTATTTTACATGAATGACCTCGGCCGGCGGCGGCGGGCCAATCAGCGAGACCTATATTAGTCAGTCGTTTTATTTAGTGGCGCTCAGTGGCGCTCCATAATTTAGGTAGGTAGATATAGGTACCATATCATAATATATCTAGCTTGGTATATAGCTAACCAAAGCTTCATATTGTAAACCTACAATCACGAGTCACCATCGTTTTGGTCATCGTTTACATTTAACCGGTCCGTTTGACTGCAAACCGTTGGAGCTAAATAAAGAATAGTACAACACCACCCAACCAATAAAATATCGGGAAAATAGGGAAGTCCCTACAACAATATCTTAAATTCCGTGTAGGTAATTGAAAGCTACTTACCTTTACCTAACAATTGATATAAGATTGTTTTCGCTCGTGCAAACCAATTTAATCCATGTAGGTACCTATTTAACATTGTCTCATCCTTGGGCGTGGACAGACGCAGTTTATATTGAAAAAATGCTCTTGAAACAAAACCAGGGAGATCGTAAGACACAGAAATTGAATACAATGATATCGATGTCTGAAAAAGAGATAAAAGGTAAACAAGATAACGAAGATAGATAAGAGGTTACTATCTTATCAAAAGGTAAACAAACATTTAAGAACTATTAAAGATCTACGTTTTAGTATTAGGTGCATGTAGATAGGTACCACCTACGGTACCTATACCAAAATATTTATCAAATACTGTAAAAAAGTCAAAAACATCCATTACAAAATTGATTTTGCAGAATGTAAATGATTATACCTGAAACTATTAGGGCCTCATTCGGTCCAACGGTGTGTATATTTCCCATGTTTTCTTCCAAACAATAAAAACACTACAAAACAACACAAATCTCACTTTTCAAAAAAACACAAATGTCCCGAGATCGATAAAATTAACAACAATGAATGAACGAAATGAGTCAATGAATGAGTTAAATAATTCATGAATGGATTCTTGACTTATTTTTTTTTTTTATAAGATTAGTTTTACGGTCCCTGGGAACTAGCCCTTTGGAGCCTAACATCAGTATACTTTTATTAAATTTTTGCTTAATTCTACCTTATAACTACCTTAAATCTACCTTATAACTACCTTATTTCTACCCCCCCCAAACCCTATCAGTAAAGTGGCGGATACTTTACTGACAAATTACTAGACTTCTTAGGAGAAGTCGAAAATCATGTTTCATCACTTTTGTTCCAATTGCCCACACTCACGCACATTTATGACCATATAATGGTTAATATTCCACCAATATTACACATTATATTACACGAAAACACAAGTTTTGGAAATTAAAACAAAAATCACAACATGACTTTTCCACTTCCCGCCAAAAAGCCGGATTCTTGACTTAAATATCGATGTTGCTCGATCTAAATATAAAGTTGGATGTAAATGGGATGGTTCGAACTGGGATATCTAAGGCAGCTATTCACGATGCAATTTCGTATTCAATTTGTTAACACTAACTGTACTGAAATTAGGCGTCAATTTACCTCCTCACCGCGCAATCTGTCAAATCAACTCAAGTGGAATCAACGGATTGAATAAAAAATTGCATCGTGAGTAATTGCCTATAGTCTACCCAGTCCCAGGTTGTACTAATCAAATGGGAATGAGTACCTACTATGCAAAAACGTGACTACAAAGATACCCCAAAGTACGCACTCAAAGTAAGGTGCGGCCAAATTCATGCCTCTACTGCCATTTGAAAAATCCACCCGTATATTTTATTGTACCTACTTTGACCGCCCCAGCAAGTGGAGGAGTGCGGAAAGAGCATAGATATATAGTAATAGATCGGTAGTTATTGTTTATGGTATACATATTTGATGCAAATATGGACCACATTAACGAAAACATATCTGTCTCATTCTTACACGTCACAATTTAGCTATGTAAAACAGTACAATATATGTCATATATTTCTTTTTTCTGGAAGTTTTTGGTTAGTTCCGTCAGTAAGCCGCCTCCCTGAGGGCCTTTTTGGGCCGCCATATTGGGTTCTCGGCTATGGTCGGGTCACTATGGTTAGTACTTCATCTGTCATGTCAGCGTCTTATACAAATTATTTTAAATTTTACGCTGAACTGTGTGTATTTTGTGACTCTTTATTAGATTATTTAGGATTATTAAGGAAAAAGCAATATAGTTTAGTGTTGCGTTAGGGCATGCAGTTCTGATTCTCGAAAGAATTGCGAAGGATTGTCATTTTTCAGATTAGTTGTGTTATTTTCATATTTAAGTGTATTTATAGTGTGTGAAAATACATTTCGTGTACATAATATTAATTTTTAATTGTGTTCTCGTCTATAATCTTACTCTCCAATTCATATTTTCAACTAAAATAGAAATAACAAATATTTGATATGTTTACATAAAAACGTAGTGTTGTTCTTATATGTTATGTTTCAAAGTTATCGATACAAATGGTGCGTTCCATTCACTGTTAATTTTGTTATTTTCGTTATTTTTGTCAACAAATCACGTTCCACTCGCACCAACTTGTACTGAAAGTGATCATTATTATCGTTTTTAACACTCTTTGTGGACGAAAATAACAAAAATTACGGTGAATGGAACGCAGCAAAATTCTATTCACCTACACGTTGGGCCGCGCCGTTACCCCGGGGTGACCGACCACAAATAGATTATTTTTGTTTTGGAAGGTGCGTGACTGCGTCGCCTTAAAATTGTATTTTAATTTTTTATCACTACTCAAGAACATAAAGATGCGCGAAAGAGAAAACAAGTTGATTTTTAGATACTTATTTTTGAATTGTAATGTAATTGTAATTGTTTGACAGCCAATCGATGATAACTTTGCCAATAGTTGTGAAGAGCTGTCAACTGAGATACATAATAGCCCCGCTGACCCTTACAGATTTGTCTCCCCCTTTTTGGCCTTATTTGATTTAGCCCAGCATAGCTGTACCTACCTAATCATGACCCAGCACTTTTCCCGCGACATGATCGTTAGGTATATCGATATGGATACTATCGACTATCTAAAAGTACAACACTTTTAGCTGTGGGCGGAGTCGCGCCATTTTGGACTGCCGTTTGCTCGTGTTTGGCTTCAGATGACGTCACATAGGGCCAGTCCTCTATCTTTCTTATGGTCAATGGGAAAGAGATATCCAAACTTCTTGTGCCAGAAAGCAAAAAAAAATAACTAGCTAGTCTATGGAATTAAAGCGTCATTTCGTTCATTTTCATTCGTGATGTTCATTCATTTTAGTAAAATGGCGGAAGCATTGTGATTGTTTGTTGAAAGTATTCGTGCTGCTGATTGACCAAAAACGTGAACAAATAATATAATAAGTAATTCCTGAATTGTAGGTGTCAAAGTAAGCAATTCATCATCACTAAACATCTTTGGTGTTTACATACGTAAGGTTTTTCACATAGCCTTGTCATGTAATCATATTGTTGGTGGTTTATAAATTCGCATTTTTTTACTTAGATTTAGCGTGGTCATAATATCTACGAGAAGATGTCTGACACGAGTGATTTAGACCGTCAAATCGAGCAGCTAAAGAGATGTGAGATTATAATGGAGGCCGAGGTTAAAGCATTGTGTGCCAAGGCCCGGGAAATTCTCGTTGAAGAGAGCAATGTCCAGAGGGTAGATTCACCTGTAACGGTAATATTGCTTTTATTTCATCCATAAAACTGTTGACCGTACCCGCCGTACTGTATTTCTACAAAAAAAACTGGTATAATGTTCATACAGAAGAGACATGTTTGGTGTGTTTTTCTCATAATTGTTTGGTATGAAGGTTATTTTTTATTGAAACTATTGTATCCCTACTTACGACACAAAGGGGGATTCAATGCCTTGTCTATAGAAGCCACATACAGACCTACCAATATTAGTACCAATGAATACAAGCTCATAAGCTTCTAAAATGAAATTTGGAAGGTGTGAAACGAATCTTGATAGCTAAAATTAATAAATTATTCATTGCAATCAAAATCTCGTCTTATCACAGGATGTAATTCATACTTATTATTAAAAATTTTAAGAATCTTGTAAGTTATCCAGTCCCCAGTCCATTGTCATCATCATCATCATCATCATCTCAATCCTTTGTATGGTAGACATAGTACAATCGCTGCTTAGTTTGGGACCATACAGTTGGTGTGTTTGTCTGGCGATAGTTATTATTATTATTACTAATAAATAATGGTAGTTGTTGCACACCATTGCTTCTGGATACCAAGATATATTGGCAACAAGATCTTTGTAACTATGTTTTAATCCCTCATTCATTCACATTCTCCCATATCCAAGATGCATACTTGGAACTTATAATTTATTACTTGCAGGTATGCGGTGATATCCACGGGCAGTTCTATGATCTGAAAGAGTTATTCAAAGTGGGTGGTGACGTACCCGAGACCAATTATTTATTCATGGGTGACTTTGTAGACAGAGGATTCTATTCGGTAGAGACATTCTTATTATTACTGGCTTTAAAGGTGAGTTGATCTTGAAAACAATTGATGCTATACAAAATTTCCAATTCCTTAAAAATTGTTTGATAACATTAATAATTACTGAATTCACTATTTATTTATGTCATCAATACACAATGTTAGACACCTATTGGCTCCATTATAAAGTACTAGCTTCTGCCGGCGACTTCGTCAGCGCATAATTTAAAAAAAATGCCTATGTGCCATCCAGACTATAATCTATCTCTGTGCCAAATTTCATCCAGATCCATTCAGCCGTTCTGGTGTGATTGAGTAAAAAAAATCCATCCATCCATCTAAACTTTCACATTGTAATATTAGTGGGACTACAGGGCCCTAAGTTGCTTAGCCATTCCCATTGAGCCACTATAGTGATTGACCAATCAGAGGGTCAACCGAACACTATAGCAGCTCATTGGCAATGGTACACGGGTCAAACAGACTATGGCTTCAATGGCTAAGTGATTTGAGCCTGAAGTTTAATAAAGTGCTCTTGAGATGTCATTTGCTCATTCTAAGTCCACTCTCAGGATTGTGATTAATTTATCAATATCAGTCTAGAATCTAAAAAGAGTTGATATCTATCCATGCTGCCTTGTCTTAAGGTTCGTTATCCAGACCGCATTACATTAATCAGAGGCAATCATGAGTCCAGACAGATCACACAAGTGTACGGCTTCTATGATGAATGCCTCAGGAAATATGGATCTATCACTGTATGGAGGTGAGTGGGGAATATTAATTCATCATCATCATATCAGCTAAAAGACGTCCACTTGTTGGTCATAGGCCTCCCCCAAGGCTTTCCATAATGACCGGTCTTGTGCCACTTGCGTCCAGCGGTTTCCCGCGACCTTCACTAGGTCATCGGTCCACCTTGTGGGGGGCCTACCCACGCTGCGTCTTCCGGTACGTGGTCACCACTCAAGAATCTTAATTAATATTAATTACAGCAACCAATTTGAATTACAAAAATAATATACTCAAAGTTGTAACCTATGAATGTGGTGATCTAAAAGACAGTCTACCCAAGTTACTTTACTGCATTAGAATTCACTTTAGAGCATCCATTCCAAAAGAATCATCCAATCCAGATCCATTTAAAAAAATGGGGGTGTTGTGTAGGCAACGCCCCCATTTTTTTTTCTGGGTCTCTTACCTCCCCCTTTAGGCCTGCAGCGCCCACAAGGGGACGTTACCTTACGGTACTTTTAGAATGGATGCTTTAGAGCATTCAGAATCAAGGAAATGGTAACATAGTATATTTTTTATGATGTTCATCCAACACATATTTCTAGACATAGGTCCTAAGCACTAAACAGATATTAACTAGGTAACACCTACACTAATATCTGAGCAAATGAATATACACTGAACATGGTCAGTTTAACCAATTACCTTATTAAATAGGAAGATGTGCATTTGCCAACTGCCGTTTGATTTGACAGTGTATTTTTGTTCAGGTATTGCACAGAAATATTCGACTACCTATCATTGTCGGCGATCATCGACGGGCGGATATTCTGCGTGCACGGCGGGCTGAGCCCCTCCATACAGACGCTGGACCAGATCCGCACCATCGACCGCAAGCAGGAGGTGCCGCACGACGGGCCCATGTGCGACCTGCTCTGGAGCGACCCGGAAGGTACATTGTAACAAACTTGTAATGCCTACAACTCAATGGTTTTTTAGGGTTCCGTACCCAAAGGGTGCCAACGGAACCCTAGTACTAAGCCTACGCTGTCCGTCTGTCAGCGGGCGGGCTGTATCTCACGAACCGTAAAGAGTTGAAATTTTCACAGAATATGTATGTCTGTTGCCGCTACAACAACAAATACTAAAAATAAAATAAAATTTAAAACAAAGGGCACCATACAAGAAACTTGATGTTTTTATACTACGGGGGTACGGAACCCTTTATGTGCGAGTCCGACGCGCACTTGGCCGGTTTTTATGTGATTAAGGTGGCAAACAAGCGGTACGCCGCGTACGGCACGCCTGATGTTGAGCAATTACCGTAATCTCTAGATGCTTGCAATAACAAAGGCATCGCTCGCATGTTGCCTACCTGAAGGGGAGTGGGGAGAGGGAAGCGAAGGGAGCCTTCCAGCTCTCACTCATCGCACGAAACGCTACATAGCTACTTTACGCTGTTACGCCGGGGTTGTGAAATGGTCCTGAAGTCTCCTTTGCACTACAACATGAGGTTCTTCAAAAGGCATGTTTACAGGTCCCTAGAAGGTCGGCGCCGCGTCTGCTCCCCTTAAGTTGCAGATGTCCTGGGCAACTGTTTCCACTATTATCAGGTGGACTGTCTGCCAATATCCATTCCCAGGCAATATTTAAAAAAAGTCTGTGAGTGTGTACTACCCTGGTCGAGCCAGCTCATATTATTGTTCTGGGAGAACCACCAATCCATCTATGAATGGTGATACTAATATGTATAGATCTGGTCAAGGTCTGGGTGCAGACCACAAGGGATATAATACTGGACCACCTTGCTGTCTATTTGTCTTCATTCATTCCTATTACAACCGCATGATGTGATAGAATTTCATTATTTTTTTCGCGCCACTTATGTGCTTTAATTTTTTTTCTGGACACTAGATTGTAATTATCTGGACCCCACTTTAAATGATTGCCAACCCTTTATTTTACACCTTTCTTCCATGTACACTAGACACACAAGGATGGGGCGTGTCGCCGCGCGGCGCGGGCTACCTATTCGGCTCGGACGTGGTGGCGCAGTTCAACGTGTCCAACGACATCGACATGATCTGCCGCGCGCACCAGCTCGTCATGGAGGGCTACAAGTGGCACTTCAACGAGACCGTACTCACTGTGTGGTCCGCGCCCAACTACTGCTACAGGTTAATATCATTATAGTACGCTACTAGTGGCTACCTCGAGCGGGCGCGATGGCTG
This sequence comes from Drymonia ruficornis, assembly GCA_947859195.1. Lineage (NCBI taxonomy): Eukaryota > Metazoa > Arthropoda > Insecta > Lepidoptera > Notodontidae > Drymonia > Drymonia ruficornis. The sequence continues at coordinate 3,825,321 of OX401924.1, read as the reverse complement.
GGTTTTTTCGACCAATAGAATCGCTCAAATTAACACAGCACATTAAAATGAAGCGGTTCTATTGGTAAAAACGACTCGCCCAGCCCGCCCGTCGACGTTAACGTTCGAACTTACAATGCGTTTGCACTAATCGAAATATTCGAATAAATCAAGTTGTCTCTATTGTTTTCTGTCATAAAATTGAGACAAAAATGTATTGTCCAGTGCAAACGGGGTTATGACAACTATCATCATCATCACAAATAAAGCTAGGCATGTACAATAGACTGGGGGCGATCCCCGTGGATCCCCGGCCTAAAAGGAGACAGACAGACTCGCACCATTATAGTGGCCGATCATAGAAGAGTGGAAGAAGGGAATGGAGAGCAACCCAGGAGTGGGAAATAGCAAGCTAATTCTATTGTAACCGTTTTCCTATCTCGTCTACAGATGCGGCAACGTGGCGGCGATACTAGAACTTAACGAGAACCTGCAGCGGGAGTTCACGATATTCGAAGCGGCGCCCCAGGAGGCCCGGGGCGTGCCCTCCAAGAAGCCGCAGGCCGACTACTTCTTATAATGTTGCATACAATAGACAATTGACACAGGAACGAACGACCCATCTAGTATTACGTACGGTTTTATTGTAGTGATGACAAAACATTCGATGTGGAAATATTTTTATTGTGATTTTAAGACTGGTAAGTGTAGCAAGTTGAATGTGTTTATTTTAAGACAATTAATAGGGTAACGGACCCCATTGCTAGTGCTGTAATCACCGAGACCGTTTACCATAATATTAATTTGACGTGCGACAGAGTAAGAATTGGAATTAATGTGCTAGTGATTGGGTGTTTCACCCTGTGTTTGAATAATTTTATCGTCCGTTTGTCTTGCGATTTCGGGCGTTTGATTGTATTGTATGAGAACAGTTTACAAGGTGATTCACACATTGTACCAAAAAATCTGCGTGTGAATGCTACGTGGGGCTCTGAAGACAATTTTAAATCAATAGTTTAGTACAAAGTTCCAGGGCCACATCTAGTTAGTTGAACTATCTTCAGACAGTCAATTTAATAATGAGAATCTTAACTTTAGTGTTATTTAATCCAATTGTTACTCAATGATATAATTATCTTGAATGGCTGGCATTTCCAATTGTACTTTACTATTTCTTTTCGTTCCTCGATTATGGCATTGTACCATCGTGCAGTAGGCCATTGATTATGTTTATTTCCTATTATTTGTCATATTATTAAGGGAACAGTTGATGATACAAAGTAATTGTATGTTATACATGTGTGTCGTGGCGTTTATTTAACAGATAGAGTGCAGCAAGTATGTTAGATATAATAGCCAAAGTGTCAACATGATAAAACAATGGGAATCAAATTAAAAATTACATTATTTAAACCCTCGTCGTTTCTAAAGCTTTATGCTGCATTTTTGAAATCTAATTGATTGTGATTCACTAAGCACTGCCGTAAGCGTAACTATGAATAAAGTCGTACATTCTATTATAAAATTAAATCACATTATTGTAGGAAAATTGTTAATATGTATTTGTTTATGAACAATAGAATAGTACTTAAAAATTGTTGTAATATTTTTGGTAAAGACCAACCGTAATTGATTCCGCAAAAATATTTTTTAGATTCGATATTTTGTAATTTTTTATGTGTTATGCCTTCGCCGCGAAATTGACGACATAGCTACAAGCACACGTGAGACGACGCATGTTTCATCTTGTTTATCTTATCGCGCCAGCTGTTACTGTTGTGTAATTCATACAAGAGTGACTTCAAATGTCCCATACAAAATTACAAAATGTCCCATCACCTCAAAATAATATTTTGTACCGCTTCATTTGTCACAGACAAATGAATAAAGTTAGCTGCGAAAATGACGCGAGTCGCGACCTTACGACTGTCACGAACGTGAACGATGAGACAATGTCCCACCTCTTTTGAGGTGGGACATTGCCACACCTCATCATCCAGAACAAGTTACTCATACAAACTCACCAATTGCTTGTCCTACCCAACACTACCAGCTGTAGCGTGCCGCGTCGCGGTAATTTCGTCGCCAAAGGCATAGTACATTTAATGATTTATAATCAAATCCACATGGCCTAATCATAAGTTAATACCTACCTAGGCTGCAAATAATTCTTATTCCGTAAATATTAATAGTGTAAGACCTCCATGCGTGCATCTTGAAAATATCACATATCCACTCTACAACCGATTTCAAGGAGAGGCAAGTGCACATATCGCCTATAAAGCCTAGCGTCGACTACAGAAGTAACGCGTCGCATAGAATCGAGTCGAGTCGAGTCGCATTTTATTGTACGTCCATCTCGGACGAATCGAATCGTTCATTCGTCGCAAATCTTCAACGAAGTAGGTCGTTTCTGCGTTATGGACAGCTTGGATGAAGATTTTTTTTCGACGAGCGTCGACTGGGGCGGGCCGAGTCGAATCGAATCGCATCGGCGAAGAAATTCGTCTGTGCGCGCGAGCGACTCAATTCGGCGCGTCGCTAATGGGCGCAGTTTCATACTAAATATATAAGAGGCGAATTTCTTCGATTCGACTCGTCTCGGCGCGCCTAGTGGACGCAAGCCGTAACAATAAAAGCGCGCACAGGCGTGGCCATAATGTATTTGCAATGTGGATTTAGATTCTCAAAATACATTGTAACATTGGTTAATAAACTGTGTGTGATCTCATTACTCTTGTTGAGCATATTTTTCAATTAAATGTTCTGAATCAAATCTGTAACCATGTCAACGCATGGGAACCAAACTATTTGTGTAATTTAGGGATTTCATATTTATTTACAGTGTTTTTCGCTACATCCGTTCGTTGAAGAAAATAATATTATTTGTAAATGCCTAACTCCTGCTCCTAAGTCGAAAATAATTTGTTATGCAGTTTTGTATTCCTACTACTTTTATACTATTATCGATTAAAATGAAATGCCATGATCTTTACGTATTTTATTTAACAAAATAATGTGTACAAATATTAACATTTCATTGAGGTAGCTAACATATCACAAATACAAATTGAATAACTTATTCTCTAAGATTTTTGATTACAGAATTACACAACTCTGGTAATACATCACCACATTTAGTAGATACCTTAATATCTACATTATCATCAGCTCTAGTAGGTCCTATATTTAAAATGGCAATAGTCTTATTCTCGTCCCTTGCTTGTAAAATTATCCTATAGCTTGAATATACAGTTAAACTTGATCCTAAAACAAAGACAGCATCACTGCAGGACACTTGACTTTTGACTAGATCCACTCTTTCTTTGGGAACATTATCACCAAAGAATACAATGTCTGGTTTCAGAGGACCTTCACATATAGGGCATAGTGGCACTCTGAACTTCTCTTCTTGATCCTGAAAAAGATTTATACATAACAGTTTTAGTTTATTCGACGGGCCCGTTGGCGTGGTTGGTAAGATTCCGCCTATCCCGCTGCAGGTCGTAGGTTCGATTCCTACCCAGGATATTCATTTGTGTGCAAGAACATGTCTGCATGTCCCAAGTCAACGAAACCAATTGAAACATGGTTGAAAGTTACATAATAGGCCTGCAGTTCTATAATCCATATTTCAATCCATCAGCTGGTTAGAAGTCCTCTGTAAAACGAGCTGTGTTCGCCTTCCCCACTTTCTTTTCTTTTATGGAGGTCAAAAGTCAATGGGTTCAACTCATGCATCAATTATATAGCCAATACTCACCCTGGACAAATCCACATCACCATCCGGCCTAATTGAAGTGAAAGTGCTTTCCATGTGAGGGTTTATCTTCATCAGCTCCACTTGCAGTGTACTCCTGTCCACAACATATGTGCAGTTTAAACACTTCACATTGTACCCAGTGCCATGCAGCTCTATTACATTCTCAGAGCCTGCTTTATGATGGAGACGGTCCACATTTTGAGTCACTATTGTTGTCACCCTACCTGTCTGTGAAATGTTAATCTTAAGTTAATAATGATAATGCCGTTTATTTAGAGTCACATGTTGAAGTCTTTTGTATGGAAACTGACCATAAGACAAATAAGTTAATAATAATAGTAAGTTTTTTGTATGGGGACCCCCTTTATTTTTAAGTCTTATTTTATTTTTAGTATTTGTTGTTGTAGCGGCAACTGAGATACACATTCTGTGAAAATTTCAACTATAGCTATTATGGTTCGTGAGATACAGCCCGCTGACAGACAGACAGACGGACAGCGTAGGCTTGGTAATAGGGTCCCATTGGCACCCTTTGGGTACGGAACCCTAAAAACAAGCTAATACAGAAGATATCAATCACTAATATATTTTTTGTCAACAACCTACCAGATTATAGCCATGAGATTTTCAAAAACGCACCTTTTCCAGTTCCCTGATCGCTAGATGAGTGCTGTTCGGCTGCACGGCACTGAATCGTGGCCAACCTATGAAGTTTCTCGCCCAGTACCTTTGTCTAACTTTAGGATATCGTATAAATTCTTGATGCTGCACCGGCTTATGGTTACTGCGTGCGTATAAACCGACCTTTTCAGATCTGTAGTCTGGTATTCCTACGAAATCAAAAGCAATTATTACGTAAAGGAATCATATCATATAAATCATATCTTTCAATTTAAGGAACTCACCAGATTCTGTAGAAATACCAGCACCAGTAAGGATAAGTATTTTTTCGTGTTTAGACAAAAATTCGCGCAGTATTTCGAAATCTTTCTCGTTTGGCGGTTTGTGTTTAGGGACAAAGGCTATTTGACGAGAAAGGGCCTTTATATACGTTGGGATAACACGTCGGTACATTTTAATACAATTATTACCAATTATTTCTAATCCTAAAAATAAAAATACAACGCACCAAACAAAATAAATAGAAAATCTAAAAAATCTATTTGTCAGTTGTCACTAAGAGTGAAGAACGTCAAAAATGTCAAAATGATGGCTGAAATGACCAAAGACAATCAATCAATAAAGCAAAAAAATGCGTTCCGAACCATCACTACGTCAAAGGTCTAAAACAGCTGCAGTCTGCAACGTTAGGCAGTGATAAGACAGGATCACGGGACCATCATGGGATCTTCCCTAGACACGATGATAAATTCCATCGCCAATTTGATCACATAGTGGTGTGCCAAATGATTGTTACAAGAAACTATTAATTGGCATATGGTCAACATTAGTACTTAACGGAATTCGGTAGTTCTCCTTAGCAGGGAGATTTTTTACTTATACGAGACGGGTCAGTCCCTATCTCTATGGGTAAGTCCCCTCGAGTAATCAATTCTTAACGATCATGAAATTTACGATATCAGAAAATTAGGCAGATCGAATGGCCTCTAACCCACCGCACCCGATTTTAAATGTATCGCTTACTGCTGTCTAAAGATGTGATAAACGGCTTTATATTAAAAGCACGTTGTTACGCTTGTGCTTGTTTTTAAAAGTAGTTGTAAAAGTGCTTTTCTGCTTTTTTGCTTTTTTAAATTAAACAAAAATTCGTACGTCAATAAACGGACAAGAAAAGCAAAATGCTTACTAAACATAAGTTCAAGTAAAAAGCCAAAAACTTACGCGCTGAGAAATTGATAGTGAGTCTTATGTGCATGGAAATATGGTTTTTAATCTAATATAATGTATTATAAATTATTGCTTTTTATGGGTAAAGAAATAAGGTTAAATTTAATTAAATATTGATTTGAACTGTATTGTCATACAAATAAGGTTACTTTTTGTAATTCTTTGGAATTTCTTTCTCTTTCTTGCCGTCATTGCTTAAAAGCAACACGCTTAAATTTGTAAGCGCGCTTAGGCGCTTACTTAAAAAAGCGAACTTTTCAAACGGCTTTTCGCTTAAGCACCCACTTCTACTGCTGTCCACATGGTACAATTCGATCAATTTGGTATTCAAATCGTGTCATGTGGTACGGGTGGGCCATACATATTTTTTTTTTATCATAATTTCATACCTCTGAACGTATCTAATTCATCAATCAACGATATTTGTTTGATAGATAGATACATATAGTACAGTAGATAGATACATATAATGGTGATCGCAAGTACGTATTTAGAAAAACTTGATACAGGTGTGAAGAAAAATTATCATATTGATTACAAAGAGAAGGTTGAAGGAAGAAAAGCATTCAAGAGTATTACCTGCCTATAACGTGGCATTTGAATTGGACGTTATATTACGATGACCCTGTACAGGTTAAAATCCGCGCCATTCATACTGATTGAAGATGATAACAATAAAAATATTTTACCTCTGCTCCTAGAATTGGTACAAAATGAGACAAACACAATAAACTTGATCTCTTACGAGCAACCTGTTAGCCTTTGGAGAAACATATTCAGGAGTCATCCTAATGTCAATTATTATGGAGAATTTTGTTCAGGAATGTATAATAAATACACACATGAAAAATGTTCAATAGTTATAGATTCTATAAACCAAATGGTTCTCTCAATGGGTTGGAATGAATGTTTGAAATGCTTGAAACACCTACAGGCTGATGCAAATGTCAACAGATTAATAATGATATTGCATAAAGACTGTATTCCACATAATTCTAAGTTGCAAACGCATTTGAATCACATAGCCAACGCTACTATAACCTACGATATCAAAAATCCATGTAAAATATGGGTTAAGTTGAAAAAGGGCAGTAAAGTTATGAAGAGTGAAGAAATCTTAACGTATGATACTATAACTTGTACGTTAAAATCCAATCCGGTAGTCAAAGAGGAGGTAAAAGTGGAGGAGCCAGAGAAACCCTCACCAGGGAACCTGTCTACGTTCAAAATAGAAGTGGACCAGACGGAGAAGATTGAGAAGTATAAATTGAAGTTACCATACATGAGCAAGATACACGAAGGCGAGAGCAAGGTGTATTATGAGCCTGATGCTGTGGACGACTGGGACGAAGAAGACCCAGATGAAGATCTAGATATTTAATAAATCTTTTAATATTTTTCTGTGAATTTATTTCTTAACTTGCTCTTCCCTGTGGTTTCACCTGCATAAAAATTTAAAACAGGGTATTATTTATCACAACACATGAGGCGGCTAAATACATCAGGGGGTTTAGTACAGTAAGCTGAGCTCTATTATGGAAATGTTACTACTATAGAAATGCAGGACTGTATAAAATATTGTACTATACTATTATAAAACCTATATCAATATTATTTATGAGAACCTATATTCGATATTGAATCTTTCCATACATCCAGCTGCAAGTTTCCATTAGGAGAACTGCTGTTAAAAATGCATGTTTAACGCATTTGAGCGTTTCATTCGCCTGAGTAAACTCACATGCGTGCACAGCCTTAGCTTAGTGTTCATGTGTGAAGGTGCTTCAGATAAACCCTCGGTTACAAAGAATCACTTTTTATTCATTTTCTATGTTCTGTTACAATTTTGCGATTTTTTTTATCATTTCTTGGCCACAATACTTGACATTACACAAAATGTAATAAAGTAGAAGTCCAAGTATGTGGAAGTTAATTTTATTAATGACACCGTAATTAAACCACCATTTATCTCAACTCTTAAATTATGTATCATAATTACTGGTTCAATGATTAATTCTCATGACCTAACAAACTAAACAATTAATAAGTGAAAAAAAAAAACAATTACAACAGAGAATCATTTTACGAAGCTCTATCGCCACAATGCTACAGTAAAAACATTGAGTAAAAATAAAAATAATTATTACAATATTATTTTAATACACAGATAACCCAAAAATGAGGAACAAAAATATTTTTCTTCCAGGTCTAATTCCGAAAAACTATTAGTATTATGCGAGCCGATATCGTATGTACACACAAGCCCGGGTAAAATCTCGCGATGAGACGAACGAATACATACTAGCATTTTAAAAACTGCGGGTTAGCAAGGGACGCGAGCGCCGCCGCGCTCGAAAACAAGCCGGCCGACGCAAAAACAATAAGAAGCTCTTTCGATACACATAATAAAGCTAACAAAATATACGTTAAAAATGATTTACAACCTCATATAACCTAACAAACGTTTGTAGTTCATATACAATTTTATATGCACTGCATTCAATCGGAAACTGTAAATCGGGGCACACAACGGAATCGGCAGCGGGCTTCGGGACGATACATATACACACGGGACCGGGAGAGAGAGTGCGGGCGGCGCCGGCGCCGGCGCCTACTCGTTGGATAGCTCCTTGAGCCGCTCTTCCCGCGGCCGCGCGCCGCCGAATATCGAGTGCGCCTGGCTGGTCGACGCCAGCGAGTTCACCGGCTCCTTGACGGTGCGCGGCTCCAGCTTCAACTTGGGCCTGCCGGACGTGTCTGCGACAAAAGCATGCCTGTTTGGATCTGATGGAGAAGAAAAAACGTTCAACATAACATCTTATTTACCGCCCGGCTACGACCTCGTCGCCACCAGCGACAGCTTAGCGCGGGGGTACTAAAATGTTGAATCGCGCGCGTGGCCGCCGAGGGCGGCAGCTCGTGGCGTGATGCAACATTTTAAAGGCGGAAACCCACTGCGGCGCACGGAGGCCACGCTTCGCTTTGCAAGATAATGTATGTAAGACGTCATTTCGTGCGTAACCTCTCCGTGCGCCGCGGTGGACCCGGTTACATACATTTTTATTGCATAGCGAAGCTTGACCTACGTGCGTGGCCGTGCTCCGCGGTGGGTTTCCGCCTTAATACCCCCGCGCTAAGCTTTCGCTGATAACAACCGCGGTCGTGGCTGGGCGGTTATAGTAAGGAGTCAAAGAGGTTTTAGGATTATCCATTACGTGTCACATAACAATTTTCCAAAAAATACACCGTCATTTTTGCAGAACTGATATTATTACAACTAATTTTGACACACCTAAAAATATATCCGACTCGCTCATACCTTACAACCACGAGAAGAATAGCTACTATTTTTTGTGTATCAATATAATCAGCACCGCTTGTAACCGACGGACTCGGGTTTAGGGGAGTACAGTCAGCAACTTAAGTCGCTGAACATTCTTAATTTATCGAATTGGTATCTCCTTATTTTACAAAAATGTTGGTGAACATTGTCAAATAAAATTTAAGCCACATTTTTAAATAATGTTTAGATCTAGATAAATCATGCATTTGATGCAAAACAAAAGTGTGCAAGTGATTTGAAAAACTAAGAATGTTCAGCGACTTAGGTATGTCGGTGACCGTACGATAGAGGGGTAGTGTGTGTTACCTGGACGCGCGGGCGGCATGTCGTCGAAGTTCCTCCGGGGCGGGCGTGCGGGCGGCGGCGCGCCGCGGCCGGCGCCTCCGCGGCTCCACTCGCCGCGCGGCTCCTCGGAGGCGCCGCGCGAGCCGCGCCCTCCCTCGCGCGCCTCGCGGAACTCGCGTCCGTCGCGCCCTTCGCGGCCCTCGCGCTCGCCCCACCGCTCGCCGCCGCCGCCACCGCCGCCGAGCCCCCGTTCCCTATCTGCAGTGTCAACATTTTATAATTAAAAAAACGTCAATAATATCAAGTTTCTTGTATAGGGACACACCCTTTATTTTAAAATATTTACAAATAAAAAATAGTATTTGTTGTTGTAGCGGCAACAGAAATACACATTCTGCGAATTTCAACTCTCTACCTATTACGGTTCGTGAGATACAGCCCGCTGACAGATGGACAGACGGACAACGTAAGCTTAGTAATAGGGTCCCGTTGGCACCCTTTGGTTACGAAACCCTAAAAAGTACCAAATAAATTATCAATCTGCAAATCAATTTCTAATAACACATATATTTCGTTCACTAGTCAATGAACCCGAGACGTAAATAATAATGTAGTACATATACTTCGATTTTTAATTATGTAGACTAAAATGACAGCTTTTTATGTCACACTTAAAATTTATTTGATCAGTTCATCATGAATAATGTTGTTTTTGTTTCTGGTTCAAATTAATTCCGCTTTATTTACTAAATAATAACAAAAACAAGATCACTCATAAAAATTAGTTTCAATTAAAATACTAATTGACATTTATAGCTGTCATTTTAGTCCACATAATTAAAAATCAGAGTATAGAGTAGTCAACATACACTGCGTCATAGATGCAGCCAATTATGTTAAAGCAAAGCCATTTTTCTAAGTTTGCGCACAGTAAAGTGAAGCTAATAAGGAATATGATAGGTATTATACCTCTGTTAAGATTGTTATTTATTAATAAGAAATATGAGATGAAATAACCCCACACAGAATGAATTAGCTCAGCCTTATTTCAAAGCTGTATATCTCATGTATCATGGATATGAATTATGAGCTAGAAGCCCCAGATGAACATGAGAAACCCTTCTTCTGGCAAAACTCATAATCAATTTCCAATTCAACCAAAGCATAGCATCTTACCTCTTCATGAATGATTGAGCCCAGTTATTTCTGTTAATGGATGGACCTAGTTATCTTTAGCACTAGTAGCACAGCCAGACCGCGACAAGACAAAACGCGCGATAAATCGATTTTGTCTCATTCTCTCCCACAGAGTAAAGACTAAAGAAAGAGGTGCCCTTATTAGATAATGTATGAAAAAAAACGTGGTCATTGTTTTTTCATTTTCATTGTTCTATCTACCAGTAAATAGTTGAACTACTCGCTTCGTTTTATGTCGAGTTTAGTACTAGGCCGACCACTCGGCCGAGTTGCTTAGGGCCAGTCCCCTTAGTAATTGGTCCATGTTCTCTCCTATGTATTAAGGTAGAGAGAGAGAACAATTCCGTACGACATAAGTCTTGTCTTGGCGGCTGTGCTAGCCCCACAGATGGCTGGTTCATTCAGTACAAACGCGGAGTGTCACCTACGATGTTTAATCTGATGGTAATGTTAGTGAAGCGATGATGTTACCATGCGGCAGCCCGCCACCCTGCTGCCGCGGCGCACGGCGGTCGGCGCCGCCGTCGAAGTGGTCGTACATACCGCGGCCGCCGCCGCCACCGCCACCGCCACCGCTTCCGCCGCCCTCCCGCCGGAACCCGCCCCCGCCCCCGCCCGCGCCCGCGCCTCCGCCGCCCATGCGCCCGCCGTCCCGCCCACCGTCCCGCCGGCCGCGATCAAACCCACCTCTAAAAAATTGTTGAATGATTTAATCATTGCTGCAACTAGATTTTGTATTTTTTGCAAGAATAAATTACTATAAGTATTAATTCCTTATTTACATTTAATAACCAATCCATAATAACCATTGTATTTACAGTTGTGTTCCATAACCATTATGTAACAATTCTCATGAATTGTCCCCAAAAAATCAGAAGATAGTGAGGGAGATTTGTAATGAAAATTTAATTCTACGCAATTATAGGTGCTTACGCACTATGGCCCGTATTAATAAATCGATCTCAAGATTGAGATCGAACTTGAGATGCTGTTTTTGACAGATGTTCCATACATTAAACGTCAAAACTGCATCTTAATATCGATCTCAAGTTTAAGATGCATTTATTAATACGGGGCTATGAGTCTATTGTGTACAGATAGATGTTTGTTGTAGTATACACATTTAGCACTCCTCAAAGAAATGGTATTTAAACCTCACAATTTAAATATAATGTGTTGTAATTGTTAGTGCTCCATCAACCATGAATGTCGCAGTTTTTGTGTTTGTTTGTCGAGGCGCTAACCAATGGGTTAAGGAAGTACAGTTTCATTGACTTCATATAAGTCAGTAGTCAGTCAGTAATTTTGACAATTCAGCCCAAATTTTCTTTAGTTAATAAGCCAATGTACTATTAGAATAGGTACTGATAACCTATAAACAATTTTTACAAGGAAAAGGCTAAAAGAATAGGTACCTATACCAACGGCTCTGTATGTATGCAAAACTGCCTACTATTAATTTATTCCATGGGTAGGTTAGGTATTAAATTATGTAGGTACAGAACCAACTGACATCAATTAAGGTAAAGGATCATGTACTAGATAGTTAGCTGACAATGTCACTTCCTTGTATAGGTTTGTCTCCCTCAGTTGAGATTTAGATGTTGTTAGGGCTCTAATACGGGGTGCACAGAAAAGGGGGCGTCCATAAATTACGTGAGGCATTTAAGGGGAGAGGGGTCGAGCCGAATCTCACCAAATCTCGCGTGGGGGAGAGGGGGGTCTCGGCAAATCTCACATTTTTTTTTACCGCAAGAAACAGTGTAAACTGGGTTAAATTAAATAAAACATGTTTCTCCACTAGAATATGGCTTTTGAAAAATCTCACGTGATATTATCGGGGGAGGGAGGGGGTAGTTCAAAATCTCACGCCATCTCACGAAGGGGGAGGGGGTGTCGAAAAATCACCTCACGTAATTTATGGATGCCCCCAAAGTACTTTCTTTTCTTTTACAAATGCACACCAGAGTGCACCAAGAGTCACCATCATTAATGAGACAGAAAAGGTATGCACAAAAGGTCACTTACCTGTCATTTCTCTTCTCCTCTGCCACATCAATTTTGATAAACATACCATCTACGTTTATAGAGCCGTTCATGTCTATTGCTTTTACCAAATCGTCGAGATATTCAAACTCCACATAGCAGAATCCTTTGAATTTATCTGTCTCTCTATCCATCACCAACCTCACATTTTTTATAGCTAAATCCTGCAAGATGATTAAATTTTATTTATTTACTTACAGTAATAAGTACAATAAGAACTGAATATAGTGTTACTTAGGTCATTATAAACTGATTCAAGTTGACAAAAGATTTTGTTATTTATGTACTGCGTTTGTTTTATAATATAGGAACTAGCTTTAACTTCACCTCTACTTGCATGGAATTCGAGTATAACCTATGTTATTCCATAGTATAATCTACATAATATACCAAATTTTATCAAAATTTAGTCAGCCAATTTTCCAGGATGCACGGTCAAACTTACAAACACACTTTCGCATTTGTAATATCTATAACTAAAATGATTACAAAATTGAATTTTCAGATTACAGATAATGTTTTTTTTTTTTATCATAAGTTGAAAAGAAACAAGAGCAGGCAGGTACCTACTTCCTGATGTAAATTTAGATGAAGGTTATAAAAATTAGTCTATCTAATGGCGGCGTCTTCATCAGGCGCATGCCTCGCGCGAGCACTCACTTTTGACATCGGAACGCATAGACGTAATGTCATAATATGAGTGCTCGGGTGAGGCATGCGCGCCATATGGACACATCTATTGATGTAAGTAATGTAAACATCGCCCAGAATGACATAATACTGAGCCGCTGATAAATATTGTGGACACAGCAATTTCACTAGTAACTGAATGCAATAAGATAGTTACATATCATATCTTCATCCAAGTAGTATGTTATAATGTAGATATAGATGTATCTATTTTTATATTTTTAAAACTATGAGAAAGGTTGCTCAGGTATGTTCATATCAAGTCACATGAACATGATTCTCATATACCGGTAGCACGAAGAATAATATTTTTTCACTTGAACATAGTGTTTTCTTCAGTAAAACTAAAAATGAGGAATTAAAGTAATACTCACAGGGAAAATCCTATTTATGTCTCCTTGGATAATTCCAGAGGGCAAATTCCCGACGTAAGCCTTGTACGGAGGTTCGGTGGGAAGAGGGCGGCCACCGGCAGTCCTCCTGCCGCCGCCAAAATCCCTGAAATAACCATCATAGCCGTGAAACACTCATAACCTATAAAATTTAAAGTAAACATTTCACACACAAAATAAATAGACACTGAGGCCGTTTTCTGATATATATCACTGAAAAACTCGACGCAATTTCGCATACATAAGCTAAAATATCATTTTCATTCAATGCTATCGGAAAGAAAAAACATGATATTTTTAATGATTTAAATGCTTGGATGCCACAACACAATCAGAAAACTTTGACTAAAACTTCAAATGCACAAAACGGACTACAGTTTGATCTAATTACTGTAGTATTTCTAAATAAATACCTGGGATTCATATCATCGTATCCACTTCGACCTGCCATGTTTAGAAACATGGAACACTAAAGGCGCGCGCATCAATTTCTGGAAGCGACGATAAAAAAAATATTTTTTGAAATATCAACATTGAAAATACAGGAAGCAACAAAAGCATATTATTATCAACCGCGTTTAGTTGTGTTGTGAATAGGTAATTATTAAATATTATGAATACAATATTCTAAAATATCAAGAAAACCGTATTATAGCTCTTTTTGTTGGCACACAAACTTGACCTCAGACTTGACTTACCCTATATTACTTTACTCTGGACTTGACTAAACAAAATGTATTGCCATCTTTCTCATAGTCATAATGTACGAGCAAGACGTCAATATTTAGAGCTGTATCATTCAAATATCAAAGAGAATATAACACGAACGTAAATACATACTGGACTGTTCACTACTGCACAAAAAACGAGCCGAGCGAGAGGCCCCAGTTGGGACCGTGTCCCTCTCACTCCGAGTTGCCATGCCAAAGGCCTCCCCTTTACTTCTCCACATGTCTCTATTTTGGGCTATTTCCTGATACGATGTTCCCGCAAAGGTAGTCAAATCGTCTCGCCATCTCTTCCTTGGTCTACCTCTTTGTCGGCATCCTCCATCGGGAATCCAATTGGTAATGATGTTTGCCCACCTTTCTGGGCTCATACGGGCCACATGGCCGGCCCACTCCCACTTTAGCTTCGCGGTCTTACGTCCGCTAGCTGAGTAATGGAGCGTAAGGTGTAATATAAATAAATATAAATTATATAACTAATTATTGTTAGTTTTTAAATCAAGCAAATAAATTAATTTATTATTTATCGTGACTATTGTTTATATTAAAACAATAGTCACGATAAATAATAAATTAATTTATTGGCTTGATTTAAAAACTAACAATCACTAGTACCTAACCAACGATAATATTATTTTTGCATGGCAACTCGGAGAGAGAGGGACATGGTACCAACTGGAGCCTCTCGCTTGGATCGTTTTTCTGTCTACAGAATTGTCAAGGTATTCAACCTTATTCTCCTGTTTTAAGTTAAAACAGGAGAATAAAGTTGAATTTCTTCTTAACCAAAAACTCAAGTAATAGATCCTTCTTTATACATCCGTGGAATATGATAATATATTGGTCGATATAGGTACCCATGGTTATACCTTGGATATACCAATACCTCGGATGTATACTACTGAAAGATAAACCAGTTGAGTTGGTTATTGACCTAATGGCCGTTTTCCGACTGCACGGCACGGCACCGGCACCGGCACAGTGACAGCTATTTACGGGGTTTTCATTGGTCAGTAACCAATTACAACTGGTCACTGACCAATGAAATGGTGCCGTGGTGTCGGAAAACGGCCATTGGTTTAGAAGTAATTCAACTTTATTACCTTGACAATTCTGGAGATAGAAAAATGAGCCGAGCGAGAGGCCCCACGTGGGACCGTGTCCCTCTCACTCTGAGATGCTATGCCAAAATAATTATTATCGTTGGGTAGTAATAAGTAGTTTTTAAATCAACCAAATAAATTAATTTATTATTTATCGTGACTATTGTTTCATCGAAACATGTTGGATTCATAATGATTATTTTTAATTTGTAGTAAAAAAAATATATTATAGCAAGTAATATTAAATATTAGGTATTTATATTTTGTAAAAGATCGGATTTTTTAAGTCTTTAGATGGTAACATTGGTAATAATGTTAAGCTAGGGGGCTTTTTGGCGGGAAGTGGAAAAGTCATGTTGTCATTTTTGTTTTAATTTCCAAAACTTGTGTTTTCGTGTATTATAGTGTGTAATATTGGTGGAATATTAACCATTATATGGTCATAAATGTGCGTGAGTGTGGGCAATTGGAACAAAAGTGATGAAACATGATTTTCGGCTTCTTACAAGAAGTCTAGTAATTTGTCAATAAAGTATCCGCCACTTTACTGATAGGGTTTGGGGGGGTAGAAATAAGGTAGTTATAAGGTAGATTTAAGGTAGTTATAAGGTAGAATTAAGAAAAAAATGTAATAAAAGTATACTGATGTTAGGCTCCAAAGGGCTAGTTCCCAGGGGCCGTAAAACTAATCTTATAAAAAAAAAAAAAAATGTTAAGCTAGGGGCTTTTTGGCGGGAAGTGGAAAAGTCATGTTGTCATTTTTGTTTTAATTTCTAAAACTTGTGTTTTCGTGTATTATAGTGTGTAATATTGGCGGAATATTAACCATTATATGGTCATAAATGTGCGTGAGTGTGGGCAATTGGAACAAAAGTGATGAAACATGATTTTCGGCTTCTCATAAGAAGTCTAGTAATTTGTCAGTAAAGTATCCGCCACTTTACTGATAGGGTTTGGGGGGGTAGAAATAAGGTAGTTATAAGGTAGGTTTAAGGTAGTTATAAGGTAGAATTAAGAAAAAAATGTAATAAAAGTATACTGATGTTAGGCTCCAAAGGGCTAGTTCCCAGGGGCCGTAAAACTAATCTTATAAAAAAAAAAAATGTTAAGCTAGGGTGACCATAAAACCCCCATGACTTTGTCATCCGCTTGGCCTAGTGGTTTGACCGTAGGCCGCTGGGCTCATTGCACCGGTTGGTTGAGGGTTCGATTCCCGTCGGGGAAAATTCCGGAAATGGCCTTTTCGTAATTTGCTCTGGTCTAGGATAGCTTCCAACCCATTGGACGGTACTTATAGTAGGAACAAGCGTTGCTTAGTTTGGGACCATATAGTTGATGTATTAGTCAGGAGATATTTATTTATTTACCTATCCATTGTTTGCAATGTTTCTTTTACTTGTAGAGTGGCTACCAACGCGAAGACGAACCATAGTAATTAGGTACCTTTTTTATACCTTCGACAGGCTTCAGAGAGGACGAGGACGATATTTTATAACTATAACGGAGGTGCCGTTACCGTGCGTTTCCACCTAAAAACATGTCGGCATACTTGTATCGCGACATGATGAGCCCGACATGTCGCGTAACTTGTATTGTTGAGGGTAGCGTTTCCACTGCCTGAAGTCTCAACATGTATACCAGCATGTCTATAGACTTGTTAAGGTTTTCGTTTCCACTGCCACTCAACATGTATTAAGACTTGTGTATCAACATGATTATTTGCCATAAATACTGTTATCCGAAAATGTGCGTAGACATTTCGTTGTTGTGAAAATCCATAGAGAATATTTCGGTAGAGAGTAAGTAGTAAGTAAATATTATTCCCTATAATGAAATCATGAACGACGCCCATTCAGGCCGGCCCAACCGGGGTAGTACCACCCTCTCACAGTAAATCGGCGTAAAGTAGCAATCGGTAGAGAGTTGTAAGTAAATATTTTTCCCTATAATGAAATCATGAACGAGGTCCATTCAGGCCGGCCCAACCGGGGTAGTACCACCCTCTCACAGTAAATCGGCGTAAAGTAGCAATCGGTAGAGAGTAGTAAGTAAATATTTTTCCCTATAATGAAATCATGAATGAGGCCCATTCAGGCTGACCCGACCGGGGTAGTACCACCCTCTCACAGTAAATCGGCGTAAAGTAGCAATTTTACCTACTTACTTCGTTCGTTCGTTTTTTGAAAGTATCCATAGAGCAGATAGACAAATATTCTAAAAAAAAAATCGTCAGCGTCTCTGAACGCTTTGTTTGATAACTTGCTTTCACCAGTGGAAACGCATTCCACACAATCAACATTAAACATGTCGCAATACTTGTAGTGACAACAAGTCATGCGACATGTTGATTGTCCGTCAATGGAAACGCAACTGTATACATGTCGTGAGATCTGTTGAATTCTGTTGAAAATCAACATGTTTTTGCGCAATGGAAACGCGGGGTTATAGTTATAAAATATCGGTCACGTGCGTTAATCATATACCATGTACCTATAAAAATTATTATTGCGTGGGCACCCTAGTAGAGGGACACTGTACCACAATGGGCCCCTCTCACTCGGCTCGTTTTTTGTGCAGCAGTGAACTGTCCAGTATTCATATACCTACACTGTCTGATCGCTGAACCCGGTGGATGCCTGCCGGGCAGTCCACTTTTCGTTAGCACATTGTGAAACTAATCTAACTGTCAAACTGACTTACGAGATGAACGTCATTGAACGTGGTGGGCAGGGTTACCAACTTAGGGCTTTTAGCCCTAATTTGAGGGCGGAAACATGCGGAGGCTTTGTTTAGATCCAGAAAAATTTAGGGCTATTTTTAGAGCCATAAATAATATTTCATGCACCACTAATTTGACTAACCAAAACAAGTAAAAAAAGGCAAAACGTCTATGTTACTAGATGAGTTGTCCACAACATGTAACTAGGTCTAATCTGTGAGTTGTATAATGTAATTAATATGTAGGTATGACTTCAAGAATTCCGAAACCTCAAATGAAACGCTAAGTCGGGACTTAAACGATTTACTAACAATTATCAATAATGTAGATATTTAATTAGTTATTATAATGGGTCCACAATTTAGGGTTTTTTTTGGGACTTTTGATTATTTCATATAAGGTTATTTAGGGGTATTTCAACTTGATTTTAGGGGTGTTTTATTTTAGTAGTCGGCAACTCTGTTGGTGGGTGGAAGTGTCATCCAATGAATGAATGAAGAATTGTTTCGTAAAATGTGCGATCCATGTGGATTTATAATGTTGTGATATGAAATAATAATTCAAAATGAAAGAAGAAATTGAAAATACTAAACCTTCCACGGAAAACAAAGTTAATGCCTCGGTATTAGATGCGTTTGATCTCCTGAAAGGGCCTAATGATGACACGAAACTCAACGGAGGGACAAAAATAATCTTTCAACTGCAAGGCAGTGAGGTTAGTTACAAACTTTTTTACTATTACTTTATATCAATAAGTATATTCTTGTTATGTTGTTGTTGTAATGTGTTCAGAGGAATAATATGTTGGTTTTCTTTGTTGTAATAATTGGTAGCGTTTATAATATTTAAATACTATTTTAGGATTTGATGAAAATATTTAGTTAGGAATCAAAGTTTATAGTCATTATGTAGCCCTCAGAAGAAAGAACATCACTATATACATGTTAGTTTGCTGTATTGGTTCATCGGTTCTTTCCCTTCGGAACATCTAAAAAATTTCTGTCAATACCTCGTATGTATTTTAGCTGTATAATGGTGTATTCTACGTACAAAATATGCCCTCTTTTAAATTGTCCTTTAAATTATTCAATCATAAATGTCTAAAATTAAACTGTAGCCTTTCTTTTAATAATCCCACTGGCGGTTTTCTGTGAGCGCAGTATGAGTGTGAGGGAGACCCACATGTTGAACGGCAAAACCAGTTTGTAAGTTTGTTTCTTATTATAAGAAGAGAAGGAGAAGATATAAATTTATAGATTTCTCCCTATTACATTGGGACTAAAATACCTTTGGCGAAATGTGGGTGCGCCTCTTCCTACCCCTTACATGACAAAATGCGAGATAAATCAATTTTGTCTCCTCTCATATGCATTAAGTTAGATAGAGAGAGTCAGACAAAAGTCTTGTATTGATGCACATGCTAGGGAACGTACTACGTGACCCATTTTTTACAAGATTTTACCCCCCTCCCACTCTAGTTTTCACATAGTAATAATGAATATGTTAATAATAATGGTAGTAATAGTAATTCATAAATATGGTATGGTAGTAATAGTAATTCATAAATATGGTTTTAAATCATTTTTTGCAAACAGAAAGTTAAAAAAGCGCTAAACGCTGCGATTTATTTGGATATAACTCAAAAAAGCGCGAGATTTCACTAGAGGATATAGATTACGTGACGAAAATATAAACCCCCTCCCCGCCCCTGTGACCAAGCGTGGTATTTTAAAGACCCCCCTCCACCCCCCTGTATGGGTCATGTACGGCCACGGTATGGTACGGTACGGACGCTACGCTACGTTCCCCTAGCCCTGCAGGATTTTTGTATTTGAAATTGGCAAAGTATGTTTGTTACAGAGTGAGAAAGATATCCAGTATGTATTAAAGAGGTTGGTAAGGAGTCTCGGCGCGAATGTGCCGGAGATGAGAACAGGGTACTTTGCTACCCTGGTCACTGTCCTCACCAACTTTGCACAAATCAATGTCTCCCAGCTGCTGGAGCTTGTGAAGAAGGAGCTGCATGCTAATGGATCATCTAAAAGTGTAAGTTTAGGAGTAGGTCGTTTCTACAATTTTGAGTATTATACAACTACTAGCTGACGCCCGCGGCTTCGCCCGCGTGGTTGTCGGTGTTTCTCTACTATATTATACATGTATTACCCCCATAACCTTCCTCTTGAATCACTCTATCTATTAAAAAAACCGCATCAATATCCGTTGCGTAGTTTTAAAGATACCATACATAGGGACAGACAGACAGACAGCGGGAAGCGACTTTGAAGGAAAACTTCGTGAGGAAACCTGCATGTCTTAGAAAATGTAGGACATGTGTAATCCACCAACCCCCACAAAGTCAGCGCACTGGGCGTGGCAGATGGCCTGAATCCCCCTCGCATTGAGGGGAGACTGCCATAGAAGAACAGGGGAGACCCGTGCCCAGGAGTGGGACGTTAAGAGGGCTAATATTATTTATTTTATACAACTAAGGTGGCACACCCCATCCCACTTGACCCTGTCTTGTGCCAGGGATGGGATGGAGGAGGCCTACGTCCAGAAATGGATGACCTTAACATAACTTATATTACTACTTTTATAAATGTAACACTTTTTTTAGGGAAATAAAGGCTTTTTTATTTTATTTTATAAGGTGGCACACAAGCTTACAGCCTGCCTGGTGTTAAGCAATTACCAAAGCCTATGGATGCTTGCAATACCAAAGGCATCACTCGCACTTTGCCAACCTAAAAGGGAATAAATAAATAAATAATAAATAAATGGGATAATGGGAGAGTAGGGGAGGAGGGGTTTGGGCTTCCGGTTTTCTCACTCATCGTACGAAATGCAGCTAAATTAGCTACTTTACGCCGATCTTTTGTGAGAGTGTGGTGTGGTACTACCCCACTCGAGCCAGCTCGAATATGAGCTGCAGTCTATTGGCTACACTGTAGCCAATAGACTGCAGCTACAGATTGGCTCTATCACCTTAAATAGTACCTGAGTGGGGACAAGGAGTCTTGGCAGTCCTTTATTTCGTATTTAAGCAAATTCCATTTCAATATCGTAGGTAAATCTGATATTTCTGTACATTAAAATTTAATTTAATTAACTTCCAAAGTAATCCTATAAATACACAAGCATATTTTTTAGGAAATGTGCCGTAGACAGAAATGAATGAAGATTGTAAAACTTTGTTAAAGTCTTACGGCCCGGCCACGACTTCGCGCGACAACGCGGGGGTGCTAAAATGTTGCATCGCGCGTGTTGCCGCCGAGAGCGGCAGCTCGTGGCGTGATGCAACATTTTGGTGCCCCCGCGCTGTCGCCCGTCGCTGAAGCGCGTAGTCGTGGCCGTGCCGTTATCATTGATTGGGAAGCTGTAATGTCCTAGCGCATAACAACACAAGAGTTAATTATTACAGGAAGTAGGTGATGTGGCCCTAGGGCAGATCCTGGTGTGTGGTGCGATATTCCGATCAGGACAGCTGTTGAAGTGCTCAGATGAGGAGCAAACCGAGGTGATACAGCTGCTCCTGACTGCCAGCAAGAAGAAGTCGTATTTGAGCACTGTTTCACATCTTATGCTATTGGATTTTATTAATGGGGTAATTACTGACAGCTTTTATAAATGTTTGTTTTTTTGTTTTAGTGGTGGAATAATAAAGAATTTATCCATCTATCATGTAAGATTTTCTTATAATATTGTAGATTTGGTTAACAGTTTATGATATTCAATTTATTTTATTGTTCTCTACATTCAAATATGTGCCAAGTTTTCCTTCGCCCATGAAAACCGGCACCGGTGGCACAGCCGGCCGTAGCAAGACAGAACGCGAGATAAATCGATTTCGTCTTATTCTCTCCTACGCATCAAGAAAGAGAGTGCAATTCGGTTGAAAAAGTCTTGTCTGAGTCCTCTGAATTCATAGGAGAGAATGACACACAATCAAATTATCTCCATTTTGTCTTGTCACAACTACAAAACGTAGTGATTATATGGGCCATTGTTCCTGGGACCTTGGTGTCAACATTTTTCTTTGACACTGAGGTCCCACGGAAAACGGTCAGACGAAGAATGACCCATATGGTCTTTGGTTGGGACTTGACAATGTTGTTGTTATAGTTGAATGAGGAGCAGTTCACGACGATAGTCTGGCCGCACCTGAAGCAAGACTTCAAGAAAGACGTAAAGGAGCACACCCTGGACTCACTGTACTTCCTAATGGTCGTCAACACCAAGTTCCCTAGCAAGGTCAAGCTGAGGAAACTGATCGGCAACACGGATATACTCTGTGAAGATAATATACATGCTGTGTGCGAAAAAATAATGGTGAGTCTCTAAAATGCCTGCCTCTAAGGGCCACCGCAGACTTGCTACTTTTTGCATCGGCGATCGGCGATGCATCGCGTTTTGGCGACTCTGCGGTCGAACGCAGCGACTGCTCCGATGCTCAAAGCGATTAAATCGCCGATGCAAAAAGTAGCATGTCTGCGGTGTCCCTAATGTGTAAAATCCTATTCTATGTTTCGGCTCTCATAAATAATGCGCCCATGTACACGCACCTGGAAATACTCATTGCTATTAAATACCATTTAAAGCTTGACTGGACTAAAGCGGGGCTTTAGGTCCAACCCAAAATTTACCAGCGTGAAAATAGATCACGCCAGAGAGGAAGGTCGTTATCTGAAGAAGATAACGTCGTGAGGCTCATCGCCGCGGTCTGCTTCGGTGCCGCGAAACCGTGAAGTCGTTTAAGCTCTTATCCCTTTGATAATGCCAAGTGTCCACTAGCAAGTAACTTCCGCAATTTCTTGCAGAAGTCAATTGCTGACTTGTTTCCACTGACTGCAATTTTACCCAACCGTGTACACGTGGAACTTGCAGCAAGTTCGGCAAGACGCAGAAGTCCACTTGCGCGAGCGTTTACACATTGGAAGCCGCTTGCGCAAGTCAACTTGTGCAAGATTTATTACTAGTGGACACTTTGCATAAAAATTCTTCTCTCCAGATTCAGCTTGATTTGAGTCGATCAATGTATTGTTCGTTACCTTAAAGCACTCTTAACTGTGCCATACAATTTGTGCAAGTTGCTAATCGCGTATGCATTGATAGTAATTTCACAATTAATAAAGAAACTTAAGAAATTACTCTAGAAATAATATGTAGTAATAGTAACTGAAATGACATTATTTGATTCCTTTTCAGACTGGCATAGACTTCAACTCAGCTGGCCATCCCATTTATAAAGAAATCGCCACAAATATAGCCAATTCACCACACTTGGGTATTTTCTGGACCTCTGGAATAGACAGTCAGCTCGTTAAACATAACAGGAACAGAGAATTAGTGGCTGTAAACTTGTTGAGCACAATTCTCAACAATCTGAAGGATAATTTCGATGTTATACCTGACTTGCTGAGTAGGAACTTCTTCAAACTCTTCATGGATTGGTTCAAAGGATTACAAACAGCAAGTAAGATCAGAAGCAAGAGAGACAATGAGGACGACAATAAAATAATGATTAAAAAGCAAAAAGAACTCTTAAATTCTTTGGCTAAAGCACTAAAATCAGATAAAGTCGACAATAAAGTGAGAGTCGAAGTGTTGAAGAAACTACTCTTTAATCCCGGCGAAATTAATTTCACTGAGATCACTGGTACAACAATAGTGAAGTCAATAATCGCAGATCTAAATACAGATGGGGTGAAGAAAATGGCTAAATTATTCAAAGGTATTCTTCTGAATACTACCAAGAAGAATGTCAAAGAAGATGTGGAGAGGAATTGGTATAATAATGAACGGATGAGGGCAGCTGAACTGTTGTCGTATCTAGTGAGCCACGAGTCCGTGAAGGATGATACGGAATTCAAACTGACGTATATGAAGTTACTGATGTGCTTCGGATTTTTCAAAATCGGCGGTGATGATACTGTGGCTGTTAGTAATGAGCTGTCAGGTAAAATAAACCATTGTTATTTATAGATACCTTTTTAGGGTTCCATACCCAAAGGGTGCCAACGGGACCCTATTACAAAGCCTACGCTGTCCGTCCGTCTGTCCGTCTGTCTGTCAGCGGGCTATATCTCACGAACCGTAATAGGTAGAGACTGAAATTTTCAAAGAATGTGTATTTCTGTTGCCGCTACAACAAAAATACTAAAAATAAAATAAAACTTAAAATAAAGGGGTCCCCATACCAAAAACGTAATATTTTTAACTTATTTGTCTTATGGTCGGTCTAAATATCACCATTTGGGGATGTTTCTTTATATTCTATAGTGGTACGGAACCCTTTAAGTGCGAGTCCGACACGCACTTGGCCGGTTTTTTTACTTATCGGAATAATAATAACTCATGCACATATAGTACGTTTTTTTATACTTGTCCTATTTGGTAAGCAAAGGATTGCGTAACTTTTTTGACAATGTTTCAATTGGTTTCGTTCATCCTTTGTCAATTATATACGAAACCAATTGAAACATTGACAAAAAGTTACGCAATCGCCCCGCTGGATGCCATCTTTGCTTACCAAATAGGACAAGTATAAAAAACGTACTATAGATTGTGATTTTTGTAACAAATGCCTTTTATCTCCATAGGGTCCATCAAGTCTTGCTTCTACCGTTGCTTCACATCTCGTTTCTCGAATGTTGACAGCCTAGTCACTGTTCTATCGTCATTATGCAGTTTCATTTGCGATGTCCTCAATAAAGAACAAGTGCGAACCAAAATCGAGAAGCAGTTCCCTCAAGAGAACATGGAATGCTGGGACATGCTCATTGAAGTGTGCCAAAATATCGAGAATAAGAGCTCCAAATCGAAAGTGGACAATGTTTTTCTTATACTGTTGTATCAACTTGGCCTGTTCCTGTTTTCTGAACCTACTCACGTTAAAATCGCGAAAAGCTCGATAAAGGAATTGAAAAGTTGTTACGAACATCACAGTAAAGATAAGAAAAAGAAGAAAGCGAAACAAGTAGATACCAGCGATGAACCCGAGTGGATAGAAGTGTTAATTGAAGTATTACTTTCAATTCTATCTGCGGAATCAAGCGTTCTCCGTTCAGTTGTACAATGTGTGTTCAGGTTGCTTTGGGAATATCTGACGCCGTCGGCGATCGAGCAAATAGTATCTGTATTGGATCCTGAAAACGAATCCAATCCGCTAACTCACGACAGTGAATCCGAGGACGAAGGCGATGAGGATGAGGACCAAGAGGGTGCGGATGACAGCAGTGAGAAGAGTGACAAGAGTGACGAAGATGACAGCGCAATTGAAGAGGATAATGATGAAGATGATATGAAAACGCCAGATCAGCTCAGATTAGCTGTGCAGAAGGCGTTAGGTGCCGCCGCGCCCGACACCGACACGGAAAGCGTTGACGCTGACATGATCGACGAAGAAGAAGGCAAGAAACTTGACGATGCGTTAGCTGACGCTTTCAAACAATTCCATCAAGGGAAGGGCAAAAAAATAAAGAAGGAACGCAAAGACAAAAAAGCATTGTCCGATTTCAGAATCCGAGTTCTTGATTTAATCGACATTTATTTGGAAAAGGATCCGTCGATGGATGTGTGTCTCGGGATGATCGCGCCTCTTGTGCGGTGCTTAGAGTTCTGCGTCCGCGACAATCAGTTCAATGAACTGGAAAGGAGAGTCAGAAAAACTATTAAAACTCTCACGAAAATTAGGAAGTTCTCGTCAGTAGACGGAGTTACAGTCAATGTATTGTGCGAGTATTTGACTGCAACTATAGATAAGGGATCAAGGTCGCATTTTCTCTTTCAAGTTCTGGGTGACGTTATAACACACGTCGCTACTTTTATTATCAACTGCTCACTGAAGATCGAGGACAAAAAGACTACATCGAAACAGAGCAAATCTGTCCCCGCAATATTAGACATTCTCAAGGAATCCGTGCAGACCTATTTTCAGAGTCGCAACTCAGTTTTACCAATTATTTTCTTTCATAACGTCTTGCAAATGGAGTGGGACGGTAGCTATGAACTAGTGCAAATAGTGGCGGAAAATATTTTTAACAATGACGTAAGACAATTCCGCCGGAACGAGGGTGTCGAACTGTTGGCTGGTTTTTATCGTTCTTTAAATAGACGCAAGCCTACATCAGCACAAGCTATCAGAAATGTCACCAATTTAGAGTCCCATTTCGGTAATACTTTGAAGAAAACGCTCGAAGGCGAAACAGAATTTACAGCGAAAAATAACTTCTTTGTTATATTGAAAAAGTTATTGAACACCATGGATCAATTTCACAAGCATTGTAATATTGAAACTAAGTTAGATTTTAAGTCATTGGTTGATATCGTAGGATCGTGTAAGGGTGTTGCTAAAGCCGTTAATAATAAGAAGACTCCTGATAATAATAATCAACAGAATGGAAAAAAATCTAAGAAGAATAAAAATAATAAAAGAAAATTGGGCCAGATCAATGGACATGTTGAGCCCAAACTGAAGAAAATTAAGAAAACTAGTGAAAGTGAATAAGTACAAATAAGGGCCATAATGGATTCTATGAAATAAACTAAATTCACTCTGATTACAATTTTTTATTTGACATGCATTACATATTATAGCATAGGGATCGAAAATCTTCTAAGTTTGTAGACTACCTCAATGGTCGTCTTTGGACTACTAATAAAGAGTAGGTAAAAAAGCTATGAAGACTACGAAACGTAATGAGATAACTTGATACCGTGCATACCTAGGTAAAGCCGGAAACCCACTTCGGCGCACGTTGTGCACGCTACGCACCAAATGACGTAATTGACGTTATGAACCCACGCAGCTAGTGGAAGCCACATCGTAGCGTGCGTCACGGTGGGTTTCCGCTAGTGTTGCAAAAGACTCGAGTTCTTTTAGCCCTCTCAAAGAGGCTCGAGCTTTTCTATGGGGCTCGTCGAAGAAAAACGACTCCGAATGTTTCAAGGCTAAAAAAGGACTCGAGTTTTAAATAAACCTCGAGCCCTTTTTGGGCTCGGAGTTCTTTTAGAGCTCCGTTGTTGTGAGCTTTCTAAGTCTTCGCAAGTATAAGAAGGAGTCGCCTTATAGCAGACTATTCCTGGCTAGTCTATTTTATTCCTGACTATTCTTGACTTTTTTGACTATCCTGACTATTCTTGACTACTCTCGACTATTCTTGACTATTCTTGACTATTCTTGACTATTCTTGACTATTCTTGACTATTCTTGACCATTCTTGACTATTTTTGGCCATTGTTGACTATTTTTGACTGTTTTGAATATTTTTGACTATTTTTGACAATTGTTGACTATTTTTGACTGTTCTTGACTGTTCTTGACTATTCTTGACTATTCTTGACTATTCTTGACTATTCTTGACTATTCTTGACTATTCTTGACTATCCTTGACTATCCTTGACTATCCTTGACTATCCTTGACTATTCTTGACTATTCTTGACTATTCTTGACTATACTTGACCATTGTTGACTATTGTTGACTGTTTTGAATATTTTTGACCATTGTTGACTATTTTTGACTATTTTTGGCCATTGTTGACTATTTTTGACGTATTTTGACAATTTTTGACGTATTTTGACCATTTATGACTATTTTTGGCAATTTTTGACTATTTTTGATTATGGTTGACTATTTCGACTATTCTTGACTATTGATGACGGTTTTTAAATATTTTTGGCGAATTTTGACGATTTTTGAAGATTTTTGAATATTTTTGAAAAATTTTTACTACTTTTGACTATTTTTGACTAAGTTTGCCTATTTTTGACTATTGTTGACCATTGTTGACTATTGTTGACTGTTTTGAATATTTTTGACCATTGTTGACTATTTTTGACTATTTTTGACCATTCTTGACTATTTTTGGCCATTGTTGACTATTTTTGACGTATTTTGACAATTTTTGACGTATTTTGACTATTTTTGGCAATTTTTGACTATTTTTGATAATGGTTGACTATTTCGACTCTTCTTGACTATTGATGACGGTTTATAAATATTTTTGGCGAATTTTGTCGATTTTTGAAGATTTTTGAATATTTTTGACAATTTTTTACTACTTTTGACTATTTTTGACTAAGTTTGCCTATTTTTGACTATTGTTGACCATTGTTGACAATTTTTAGCAATTGTTGACTATTCTTGACGTGTTTTCACAATTTTTGACGTGTTTTGACAATTTTTGACTATGTTTGACCAATTTTGACTATTTTTAACTATTTTTGACTATTTTTGACTATTTTTGACCATTATTGATTATTTTTACTATTGTTAACTGTTTTTGGCTAATGTTGACTATTTTTGACGTATTTTGACAATTTTTGACTAAGTTTGCCTATTTTTGACCATTTTTGACTATTATTGACTATTTTTAACTATTTTTAACCATTTTTGACCATTGTTGATTATTTTTACTATTGTTAACTGTTTTTGGCTAATTTTGACTATTTTTGACGTATTTTGACAATTTTTGACTAAGTTTGCCTATTTTTGACTATGTTTGACCATTTTTGACTATTTTTGACTATTTTTGACAATTTTTGACTATTATTGACTATTATTGACTATTTTTGACTATTTTTGACTATTTTTGACTATTTTTGACTATTTTTGACTATTTTTGACTATTTTTGACTGTTTTTGACTATTTTTAACTATTTTTGACCATTGTTGATGATTTTTGACCATTATTGACTATTTTTGACTATTTTTGACTATTTTTAACTATTTTTGACTAGTTTTGACTATTTTGTACCATTGTTGACTATTTTTAGCTATTGTTGACTATTTTTGACCATTATTGACTATTTCGACTATTCTTGACCATCGTTGACTATTGTTAATTGTATTTGAATATTTTTGACCTTCTTTTGACTATTTTTGACTATTTTTGACCATTTTTATCAATTTTTACTATTGTTGACTGTTTTTGGCCAATATTGACAATTTTTGACGTATTTTGACTATTTTTGACGAATTTTGACTATTTTTGACCAAAATAGTCAAAAATCCCCAAAAATTCGTCAAAAATAGTCAAAAGAAGGTCAAAAATATTCAAATACAATTAACAATAGTCAACGATGGTCAAGAATAGTCGAAATAGTCAATAATGGTCAAAAATAGTCAACAATAGCTAAAAATAGTCAACAATGGTACAAAATAGTCAAAACTAGTCAAAAATAGTCAAAAATAGTCAAAAATAGTCAAAAATAGTCAAAAATAGTCAAAAATGGTCAAAAGTAGGCAAAAGAAGGTCAAAAATATTCAAATACAATTAACAATAGTCAACGATGGTCAAGAATAGTCGAAATAGTCAATAATGGTCAAAAATAGTCAAAATACGTCAAAAATAGTCAAAAATAATCAAAAATAGTCAAAAATGGTCAAAAATAGTCAAAAGAAGGTCAAAAATATTCAAATACAATTAACAATAGTCAACGATGGTCAAGAATAGTCGAAATAGTCAATAATGGTCAAAAATTCGTCAAAAATAGTCAAAAGAAGGTCAAAAATATTCAAATACAATTAACAATAGTCAACGATGGTCAAGAATAGTCGAAATAGTCAATAATGGTCAAACATTCGTCAAAAATAGTCAAAATACGTCAAAAATAGTCAACATTAGCCAAAAACAGTTAACAATAGTAAAAATAATCAACAATGGTCAAAAATTTTCAAAATACGTCAAAAATAGGCAACATTAGCCAAAAACAGTCAACAATAGTAAAAATAATCAACAATGGTCAAAAATAGTCAACAATTGCTAAAAATTGTCAACAATGGTCAACAATAGTCAAAAATAGGCAAACTTAGTCAAAAGTAGTAAAAAATTGTCAAAAATATTCAAAAATCTTCAAAAATCGTCAAAATTCGCCAAAAATATTTAAAAACCGTCATCAATAGTCAAGAATAGTCGAAATAGTCAACCATTATCAAAAATAGTCGAAATAGTCAACCGTTATCAAAAATAGTCAAAAATCGCCAAAAATAGTCATTAATGGTCAAAATACGTCAAAAATAGTCAAAATACGTCAAAAATAGTCAACTGTGGCCAAAAATAGTCAAGAATGGTCAAAAATTGTCAAAAATTGTCAAAAATTGTCAAAAATAGTCAACAATGGTCAAAAATAGTCAAAAATAGTCAAAAATAGTCAAAAATAGTCAAAAATAGTCAAAAATAGTCAAAAATAGTCAAAAATAGTCAAAAATAGTCAAAAATAGTCAAAAATAGTCAAAAATAGTCAAAAATAGTCAAAAATAGTCGAAATAGTCAACAATGGTCATATAGTCAAAAACAGTCAAAAGAAAGTCAAAAATAATAAAAAATAGACAAATATATTTGAAAATAGTCAAATAAGTAAAAAATAGTCAAAAATAGTCGAAATAGTCAACAACGGTCAAAAATAGAAAAATATAGTCAAGAATGGTCAATAGTGGTCAACAATAGTTGAGAATAGTCGTGCATAGTCAACTAAAGTCAAGAATGGTTGGTTACAAAGGGCTAAAATAAAAAAGGGCTCCAAGCCTTTTTAGAAAGAGCTTCAAAATAAAGGCTTTATTTCCGAGAGCCTCCTCTTCGCCTCGAAGACTCGGGGCTGAATTAGTTCTTTAGCCTTCGAGGTTTCTTAAAAAGGCTCGAGCCCTAAAATGAGGCTAAAGAACTCGAGTCTTTTGCAACACAAGTTTCCGCCCTATAGTACTATGACTTGATAGTAGGTACCTAAATGGTATAAAAGAGTGAATAAAGAAACAAGAACAAGCGAATATGAATACATAAGACGTGTTATTCGATTCGGGCAATATTGAGAACTACCTATCTAATCTGAAGTCTTCAAGAGTTGGGAGCTGGAGTGGTCCTCAAATTAGGTACTTTTTCATGGACGGAGCAGGAACAAACTAAATTTCAAAAAGTTCTATATTCAGCTCACAGAGGTCAGTGATGCTAGAACACACTGAAAAAGTTAAATTTAGATAGATGGCGTTATGTGTATCCGGTTTATGTTGCCATTTAAATAGATAATAATCAGCAAGGTAGATTTAATTGCAAATAATGGATACGCTCAAAAGGTAATTTACACAGTTAGATCAACCAGAGGGTAACAAAACTATAATAATAACAAATAGGCGCACAGCATTCCCATGGTAAAATGACATGCTATGCCAGGTATACTCTTCCCAAGGTGGCCCAAGTTACGTAAAGCTCTATGTTGTCATCACTATAGATCTATGGTTGTCATTAATTAACATCTGCTGGGCTATTACATAACTCAGTTGATAACTGGCTTCGGTTGTACACCGAACTTTGATGGTAACTGAGAATGACATAAAATTGGTATTATGTATCTCGGTGAATGGATATCAAGGTTCAGTGACTATGCGCTGACTTCCGGTGCTCTTCAGCACACGTCTTGACACCTCTATTTTTTATCGACTATTATACGGATAAGTTGAATAACACCTTTAGAGCAACTTAGAGCGTTACAGAACGCCATTTTGGAGTACATTTTATTTTAAACGGTTTGTAGACATTTGACATGACAAGTTCTTCTTCTTCTTTTTTCGAGACATGAAAAGTTGACAGTTTTTTTATAATAAATAGGTAAGTTTTTTACCAAAGAGGATGTAACCACTACGTTTACTGTTTATCTCGGGAGTCAAGCGGATGTTTACTTGTGTTTTTTAAGATGCTGGTTTTGTTCCTGTAGGTGTAGGTCGATGGTTAAATAAATAAAAAAAAAATAACGTCACGACTCCCCATTCGGGGGTAGTCAGAGGCTTGAGTGGCCAGACACCACCACATTATGGGGGTATTAAGCCCACGTTTCACCAGATAGTCAGAACCCAACGTGACAGGTGGTCAACCTTGTTGCCGTGTGACTTACTATTACCTAATCCCGAGGGATAGGTAGGTTTCCTCATGATGTTTTCCCTCACGGTAAGCGAACTGTAAATAATGCACACAGATGAAAATTTATCCATTGGTGCATGCCCCACCGGGGATCGAACCTGGGACCTCAAAGATATATATTATTATTTTATTTTATAAACTTTATCATAAATCTATGGTTGCCTATTGCCTTTGACCAAATAAACAATAATCCTTCCTAAAAATATATCCGCATAACGCACACGCTATAAACCCCATCTCTTTATTTTTAACATGGTCAGTTATTAGTGATGATCACTGAAAACGTATAAATCACCAGCCTTTAGTAGTTGCTTTCGCGAACCTCTTTGACAAGTCCAGTGACTAACGTTTTGATGTCCATTTGCCTTACGTAATACCAATAGTTGGTTTATCGATACAAAAACTCCTGTCAAACTACACACCGGTGACAATGACCTAAGAGAGAAAGGACGAGCCCTATGTGACGTCATCTGTAGCCAAACACGAGCACACGACCGTCCAAAATGGCGCACAGCAAAAAGTGTTGTACTTTTAGTTAGTCGATAGTATCCATATCGATATACCTAACGATCATGTCGCGGGAAAAGTGCTGGGTCCTGATTAGGTAGGTTCAGCTTTACTGGGCTAAATCAAATAAGGCAAAAAAGGGGGGAGACAAATCTGTAAGGCTCAGGTCAATGTCAAGCGTGTACATTAACGACACGATGGAGGCGGGTGCATTTCCAGGGTGGTATGGCTGGATCGTCAGGTTCTTCTGCGCAGGCACATCACTAGAGCACTCACTTGGGTTTATCCAGTTCACACAACACAATTACACAAAGAATTGAGTAGATTTCGTGCGATTAAGGTTTTTAGACACAGGAGGCACCGCGACGACGAGTGTACCAAACGAGTCGGTCAGTCAAGTGTCATGAAGGGGGGAAAGAGACCACAGCACAAATATCACGTTAATCGGGGGTAGGCAGTACAAAATTATGTTTTTATTTATGACTATTATGTTATTTTATGGCTCTGTGGAGCGAGTCACCCTCTTCCCTCTAAAATGGTTGTGCAGAGTGACGCTGCTGCTCAAGTAAAGTCATTTTCACATGGCAACTCTTCGGGGTTCGCAATTTAACGTTAGAGACCACCAGAATTTCAAAGTCTCGGCCTTGTTGGCGCCTCAACTTTACCACGAAAATATGCACGTGTGGAGAGCCTCATGCATACACGGCCATCATCCCTACCTACCACTGCCCAGTGTAGCAAAAGCGTAAAATTAAAAATCGACAAATTTATCAGCTAAAAATCTTGCGAAATCGGGAGATTTTGAATAAACTCTATTTTAACTTCTTTAAGCCGTTTTAGCAAATCCCACATTTAATTTTAAAATGTTCACTATCCATAAATCAACTTGTTATCTCTGTCGCGCATCCTTATGTTCGTGAGTAGTGATGACATATATTATAAAAAAAATTTAAGGCGGCGCAGTCACGCACCTTCCAAAACAAAAATAATTTATTTGTGGTCACCCCGGGGTGACGGCGCGGCCCAACGCGTAGGTGAATAGAATTTGTATCGAAAACTTTGAAACAAAACTTATAAGAACAGCACTACGTTTTTATGTAAACATAGCAAATATTTGTTAGTTCTATTTTATTTGAAAATATGAATTCGAGAGTACGATTATAGACGGGAACTCAATTAAAAATTAATATAATGTACACGAAAGGTATTTTCACACACTATAAATACACTTAAATATGAAAATAACACAACTAACCTGAAAAATGACAATCCTTCGAAATTCTTTAGAGAATCAGAACTGCATGCCCTAACGCAACACTAAACTATATTGATTTTTCCTTAATAATCCTAAATAATATAATAAAGAGTCCCAAAATACACACAGTTCAGCGTAAAATTTAAAATAATTTGTATATGACGCTGACATGACAGATGAAGTACTAACCATAGTGACCCGACCATAGCCGACGACCCAATATGGCGGTCCAAAAAGGCCCTCAGGGAGGCGGCTTACTGACGGAACTAACCAAAAACTTCCAGAAAAAGAAATATATGACATATACTGTACTGTTTTACATAGCTAAATTGTCACGAGTAAGAATGAGACAGATATGTTTTCGTTAATGTGGTCCATATTTGCATCAAATATGTATACCATAAACAATAGCTTCGTATCTGCTAATAATAAGTCTATGACCGGTGACCATCACCGAGATGACGTCATTTCAGTTGATAACTGGAGATAGGTAATACGAAACTAGCTGTTTGACAGCCAATCGATGATAACTTTGCCAATAGTTGTTCACTATGAGCTGTCAACAGAGTTATATAATAGCCCCGCTGCAATTAAAATAAAGTTCATTATTAATCCATAGATTATTTTATACGAGTTATGATCAGTCTATTCTTGCGTTGGTAGAATATTTTTTATACTTTATTATGGCAACATTTCCACCGGAAACAGGGAGCAACTCATATGTTTCACAACCTGCCCAAAAAAACTCAGCCAGCCATCTTTTGTGGAAAAATCATTTGTTTCGTGTCGTCAGGGTAAATTTCACAATTGTAATTAATGTCAGAGCCACAGTCTTCGCTTTTATTAAAAAAGCAGTTAGCTGGTAAGTTCATTGTGCACTAAAAAATATTTTATGCCAGTCACCGACCGTCAAATAATCGTCGAAGCAATCATTGACCTCAGCAGGTTGAATTTTGAGTATCTTTGTAGTGTGTGAGCATGATACTACGAGCTCCGAGCTGCCTTAGCGATTTCCATGTGGTAATTTTGATAATTATTACGTGGTAGAGGTTAGCCGCAGCAAAATCAATAATCGCTCCGATGACAGGTATTCGTGCCAAAGTCAAATAATAAAAGAACTATTTGCAAGTATATTTACAGTTCACAATTGGCAGGGTTTCACATTTCCCGCAGATATCATGCGTAAAGACTACAGAATACGCAAAGAATAGTGTGGTCGTGTCCAAATTTATAATTTGTTGACTTTTTGTTTTCAGAACTGAACAAAAATCCAGTAGAAGGGTTTTCTGCTGGATTGATAGATGACAATGACATATACAGATGGGAGGTCCTCATTATCGGTCCTCCAGACACGTTATAGTGAGTAGGAACATTCTGTTTCATATAATTGTGTCATTCACCACATAAGTATGGTGTTTTGTATGTGTATTCATTATACTCATGACTAAGCACTATTATTTATTGGATTTTTGCTGTGCAAAATCATGTTGTGCTAGAGCCATGTTACCCTTGGTTTGCACTGATGAAACATTCAAATAATGAGAACAACATGGAAAAGAGAAAAAATGGATGGATTTAGTGAGTGATATGAATGAGGTTGGAGTGGCTGTAAGTATGACAGCAAAGTGCGATGAATGGAAGAATAGGGCATTGCGCTCACCCCAGATGATGGCAAAAGGTTGGACAGATGATGATGATCATGTTCCAGTGTAAGTTTTGGTCAGTGCAAACCTGCACTGGTAGCCAAGCGGTGGTGACAAGAAAAAATGTGAGATAAATCGATTTTGTCTCGTACTCCTATGCAGGGTTGTTATGAAAAAATCAGCTTGTTTTAAACACCATGTTTAAAACATTTAAAACATGTTTTAAACATGGTGATTTATTCGTTCTGTTTTAAATCATGATTTAAACACACTTTAAACAGATATCATTTAAAATTTCCTGAGTTTTTGCAACTCTGCTCCTATGCAATGAGTAAGAGAGTGCCTCAATACAACATAATGTGTGACAAAAGTCTTGTCTTGAGAGAGAAGAGATGTAACACCGAATTGCACTCTCTCTACCTTAATGCATAGGAGAGAATGAGACCAAAAACGTGTTTTGGCTTGTCGCGGTCCGGCTGTGCTAGTGCTGCTGTGATTACATTGGAATAAATTACATTACATTGGAATTTTGAAGGTGGTAGAGCCAAGCTGTAGCCAAGTGACTGCAGCTCATAAAAGGGGTGGCTCGATCGGGGTAGTACCACCCTCTCACGGAAGATCGGCGTAAAGCAGCTATTACAGATGCGTTTCGTACGATGAGTGAGAGAGCCGAAAGCCTATCCCCCCTCCCCCTCCTTCCATCCCACTCCCCTTCAGGTCGGCAATGTGCGAGCAATGCCTTTGGTATTGTAAGCATCTATAGGCTACAGTAACTGCTTAACATCAGGCGGGCCGTAAGCTTTTTTGCCACCGCAGACCTATAAAAAAAATAATAATATTCGTCCAACAATGCTTATGTCAAATGTAACAATGAACAATTTGATTGAATTTGATCTTTGTTTCCAGTGAGGGTGGATTTTTCAAGGCACATTTACACTTTCCAAAGGAGTATCCTCTGAGGCCACCGCGGATGAAATTTGTCACTGAAATATGGCATCCCAATAGTAAGTAACATCAATATTTCCGTACTTTGTATCCGCGTAATGTACAGTGTTATGGTAGGAGTTGGTTGCGGGCGGCAGACGGCCGACGGCAGGCGGCAGACGTCGATCCCATAGAATTGAGTGCCGTCGTGCCGTCGCGGCACATGTCATCGTGACAATTTTGTATGCAACTGACAGCGGCAACTGCCGTCGCCGCAACTGCCGCCCGCAACCAACTCCTACCCTTAAAGTTAAATAAAATTGTAACATGTTTATCTGGAATAAAGATTATTTAAGAGTTTTGTTTGAAAAAACTTGATGTTTTTGTATAATATGAACAGGATCTGTAGCTGTACATTTATTATTACTGTATAGACCTATGAGATACAGAAGAATAGGTACCTACATATTAATTTTTTGTAAAAGGTATCTTTGTTTTACAAAAACAAACACACACACACAAAACACAAACAGTTGTTGTTTTTTGTGTTTGTCTTTGTTTTTGCGGGCTTAAGGTTCAAACTCTGCCTCTGGATTTTTCGAAATCGATGTGTGAATCATAACTTTAATATGATTATCACTTGCTTGCGGTGAAGAAAAACATTGTGAGGAAACCTGCATGTCTTTAGACATTTGAAATCCACCAACCTGCACTGGGCCAGCGTGGTGGATTGTGGCCTGAATTCCCCTCTCATTGAGGGGAGGCCCGTGCCAGCAGTGGGACGTTAAAAGGGCTAAATTATTATTATTATTATCTTTGTTTTAATTTTAAGGAATAAGGTGTGCTATGTTAATTAGTCTATTTTTATAACGAGAATGAAAAAGAAGGCACAAAACAACCTCATTTTTATAATCGGCATAGAGATTTTCCCCGTGCTTGCATTTGGGAAATTCCATAGCTTTATTTTTCCTATGGAGTTTCCAACTCACTTAAAATAGTAATATATTTTTATACATATTTGGTGTCATTTGTCCTATACATGTGGTTCATATTCAGAAACTTGGAAGTGTGGGTGTTGTGATTTAGAAACTGTTTGCACTTACATGAATAACAATGAAACCAGTTCAAGATGTTTAGTGAAGTGCATATTTTGCGATCAAGGATGCATTAATGAACCTAAAGACAAATGCCCAGCCTAGTGGTATGGTGGCAGCTTTAAGTATTTGTGCGTTCAATGCCCATCAGGCTGGCGGCAGGCGGTGTTGTTGTGATCACTCCCAGCTTCTTGTTTGATACCCATAAAGATCAAATAAGTCAAGATGCTACTTAGTCTACTAATACGTCAAAAGTTATATCCGGGAAGGGCGCAGTTTGATTGGTATGATCAAAATATAAGGTGCAATCATACAATGAAGTGGTGATGTATGAGCTGGGCGTGGGTGCTCAGCTATACGGCGTCTATACCTTATTAGTCTGTGTATACCTAAAATACAAGTATCGGTTTGGGATTGTACTCTTGGTATCTGATAATATTTATTTAGAAAAGCTTCTGCCCGCGACTTCGTCCGTGTTAATTTTTAAATCCCACAGGAACCTGACAGTTTACCGGGATAAAAAGTAGCCTATGTACTATTCCGGACTATAATCTATCTATGTGCCAAATTTCATCCAGATCCGTTCAGCCGTTCTGGTGTGATTGAGTAACAAACATCCTTCCATCCATCCAAACTTTCACATTTATTATATTGTTAGCTTCTGCCCGCGACTTCGTCCGCGTTAACTTAATCCCACAGGAACCTGACATTTTTCCGGGATAAAAAGTATTCTATGTGTTAATCCAGGTTAAAAACTATCTGTGTTCCATATTTCATCCAAATCCGTTCAGTAGTTTTTGCGTGAAAGAGTAACAAACATCCATCCATACTCACAAACTTTCGCATTTATAATATTAGTAGGATTTATATTATTTATTTATAAATATACTTTACTTTTCAGTTGAAAAGAATGGTGATGTATGCATATCAATACTGCACGAGCCTGGCGACGACAAGTGGGGCTACGAGAAGGCGTCGGAGCGATGGCTGCCAGTGCACACAGTGGAGACCATCCTCATTAGTGTTATCTCCATGCTAGCAGACCCCAACGACGAGAGCCCAGCTAATGTTGATGCTGCGGTAACTATGCTTCTATACCTTCATAAGTACACCTATGTTTTTCCTTTCAGTGTCTTAAGAATTCAGGGAATTAAGAAGCTTTGTGTTTATATGTTACTGTTTGTCTACAACAGAGTACTTGTGACACATGCATTGGAAAATCAGTAAAGCCGGAAACCCACCGCGGCACACGGAGAGGCCACGCACGAAATGACGTCATGCATACATTTTCTTGCAAAGCGAGGCGTGGCCCGTGTGCGTGGCCCCTCCGTGCACCGAGTTGGGTTTCCGGCTTAAACATGTTGTCAATTTGAAATAGTGACTTGTGTCAGTACAATAAAGAGAATCTATGCATGCTACTAAACAAACATCTTTTAAAGGGTGTTTGTGTGTGTACTATACAGATGCACACATCACATTCTAACACAGTACGAGACTGACAGGTCGAGAATACGATGCGACAGTAACTATTTATCTCATGGGGGATGATAACATAACACTCGCGGAGCGCGTCGGAGCGCAGCGCAGCGGATACGCACGCATCCGCCCGTGTGCTAAATGTTTTGAGCAGTCGGCACGTTGTGCTGCGTCCACATTACCGTAACCGTGTCATCGACGCGTGTCAGTACAGGTGATGTAGACGGAATTTGACACGCGGTGATGACACGCTTACGTAGTTGTTACGATAATGTGGACGCAGCATTGGCTGTCTGCGCGCGTTTATCCGCGGATTCATAAGTTCTTAGACACTTCAATTTCCTTTAACGCATAGTAAAATGCGCTCCGACGCGGTGCGCTTGATGTGAATCATACTTTAATGTAGGAAATCTCCTTTGAAAGTAGTTCTCTGGCTTGCGCCAGTCCGTCGTGATGTGTGCGTTTGTGTAGAGCATATACCATACTCTGCATTTATAAAGTAACATGTGCTCTGCTCTTCTCAATTTGGATTCCATGTTAGTAGTTCCAGATATTTTATTAAATACGTTTTAGCTATGAGATATTAACACTACTCAGTTTGATCCGTACTTATTTAGTTGCCCTTTAAAGCCCGGCGTCCATTAGACGCGTCGAGTTATGAATTAGGACTTTCAAACTGCGTCGATTGGCGACACGCTGACGGCAGACGCATTATAACAGACTTAAAAAAGAAGGAGGTTCTCAATTTGGATTGTCTGTTTTTTCATAGATTTTATTTGAAGATTAATTCGACGCGAGTCTGTAATCGACGCTAGGCGTTTGAGCCCCACAATCCAATCCATTAGATCGTGGTTTAGTTAAATTCGTATTGCCCAATTTTAATATTGATTTCCATCCGTTGATGTTACAAATAACTCTTAAAACTTTTGTATAATGGTAAGCATGACGTACACTGTGCTACTAATTAGTTAATGTTAGATGGTTGCCTGATGATGTATAATTAACTTATAATACTTTTCAATATCATATCTAATATGTTTGTTTCCAACTTATCTTAATCATTTTACTGTTGTTTGCTTTCACAGAAAGAATGGAGAGACCGATATTCGGATTTCAAAAAGAAAGTTGCCAGATGTGTTAGGAAAAGTCAAGAAGATTGCTTTTAGGAGCGAGAGGGGATTTAGATCACATTGTGGAAAAGGGCCGTGTGACACAACTACCGAACACACCGCATTGCTCGTATCACGCTAGGCCGCACGCACCGACGACATATCTCACAGTACGACCCGCGCGCGCCTCTACACTAGACGAGTGCTCATTCTGTTTCTTTTTGCAGAAAGAATGGAGGGAATCATATTCGGAGTTTAAAAGGAAAGTAGCACAGTGTGTAAGAAAGAGCCAAGAGGATTGTTCCTAAGTAACAGTGCCCTTTTTCATTAATTTAGTTGGATAGTGAGTGTTTGGTGATGCAGTTAGGACGTTGTTGAATGCAGGCCCGGTGTGACTCGGTGCGGGCCCCCCATCCGGCTCAGAGACAATATTGAAATTGATTTAAAATAAATACTTATAAATAATAAATTAGAATCCAAGTCTTTTTCATCTTTTTTAAGACATGTTATCTATAATAATGAAATATGTATGGTAATTTTTTATAGAAAAACAAATCTGCATTTTGTTGTTTACTCCCTAATGATTAAAAGTTTGATCTCTGTATAGTAGAAACCAAATCTGAAGTAATTTATACAATTATTTATTACGTGTCGCAACTCGCTATTGTATAATAATAAATAATAAACATGCAACTCCTAATAAAAATATAAAACGCGCCGCCGAACTATTGTGGTACTTTGCATGTAAATTGTAAGTTACCGAAGCAATGCGATGAACACTTTGGTACCGTTTGTAATATCGCTTATCTGAACTACAATTTTATTCTAGTGCTAATTTTAGTAGTAAATTTAATACTTAATTATAATTTTTACTAAATAAATATAACTTTTTGTAAACAATTGTATCGATTATACCTTGCCCTCTATGCACATTAAATAAAGCACAGGTTAATAAAATTGCAGTTTACTTTAAAAAATTTGATGCGCCCACGCATCCAGGATCAGGGAATTTGCTCAAATCATTCAACTAGTGCGGCAATGATCGATATTGCACCTTATTATAAGCCGACTTAATGCCAGAATTCAATGAATTTTTTGTTTGACAAATTGTTTTGTGCTTGTAATATAAAAATATTGAAGTGAATGTTACCGTTATGTATATGGAAATTATAATGATATGAATGAAAACCCCCTCATGTTTGCCTATATCATCGAACACTGATTTGTGACGTGTGTATAATACTTTTACCTGTGTATATTTTTTGCTATAAAATCATAATGCAGTGATACATAATGGTATTTCATTTATTAATTCCCCCTAAATTCTCAGAAAAATGCTTATCTTCTACTGTTCAGAGCAGCTCTGTAAAATATGCATTTAGGACAACAAAACAATGAAAAAGTATTTGAAAAATAAATAGCTACATATTCAGTTTATTCATAACGAAATATACAAGTAATACTTAAGTAGATCACTTCTTAATCACTATCAGAGTTTTCAGCTAACACTGCACCTTTCATGCTCCTAGGATCAAAAGTACTTTCAAAACACCTCTTAAACACTGACTTTATCATTGTTTTAGCGGCTGGGGAAGCAGGTATGTTATCACTGTCTATTTCCATCTTACTACTGTTGTTTTCTTTGCTACCATTCAACTTATTTTCCACAGGCAAATCTTCAGGTATATCAACAAAGTTAAATAAATGGGAATCTTCATCTAGACATTTTGATATGTCCATATCTAAATGTGGTTTCTTTGCAGAGCCTTGTGTGCTTGAGTCTTTGCGTTTATTTCTTTGAACACTAGTGTTCTGTGTGGATGAAGCTTGAGTTGCTGTATCCGATTTTGTGGTAGCTAATACGAAATGGGCTTCAAATGTGCATCCATTGTGTACTATGAAGACAGCTGGTCGCCCCGTTGTCTCAAAATGCACCTGTAGCGGCAAGTTTAAGGCTTCAGCGAAAGCTAATAATGCCTTAAACTCTTTTAAAGTGAATGTTATAGTGGTCTCTTCACCTATTGTATAACTATCAAATTCTGCTGGTTTCAAACTTATCTGGGTCCTAATGATCTTGGTGAGGTCTATGTTCGTATCTATGTAGTTGCGGAGAATAAGGGATTGTGTTGTTGCTTCCACTGTCACTTGATCATCAGAACTTTGGAAGTTGGCGAGAGCATCTGATAATATTCTCTGCGGTGAGGTTATTCTAAAAAAAATTGTACATTCAGATTAGGTATAGAACAGTATTGATTGAGATTTGCAATGACTATGTACCTACATTGACTGCCTCATTGTCATTGGTAGCAAATGTGGCCCACCCATCATAAGATCTTGGATCTGATAACCCAGGTCATGTAGTCTTATTTGGATAAATAAAATTTGTATTGATATCTAAGGGCCCAGTCTGAATGTGAGCCTGGTAATGGCAGTAGGCTTGCTGCAATACCGTGCGATAAGGATAGAGAGATCAATTGTTTGTAATTGGTATGGTCATCTGCAAATTTAAGGGAATGTTTCCAGCATAAACTGTTTTTTTTTTATAGCCACCTCTGATAAGGAGAGCTCGGTTTATGCTGGACTTATCCCCAGAGAGATTCAGGCATCTGCACAATCACAGATAGCCAATACTTATAAAACTTACCTATTTGGTACAGCATCCTTGGTATACACCGCTTGCATTGCCTTACAATCTAATATAGATACATAGTGCGTCTTCACAATCCCATGCCTGCATTTCAATTGGAATATCAGCTTACACGACTCAGGATCTAGTCTTATCTCCAAGTTCTCCACTTGTTTGTCCATATGCATCGGGGATTTAAATGTATTCAGTGCTGATTTCATCGATATCTTGCATTTAAGACCTTCATTGTCTTCAGTACAGTAGTAATTGTAATTAAAATGCGAGAAGAAATTCTTATTGAACTTCACCATCGCATAAGCCGATTCTGCTGCATTTAATGTTCTTAGGAGTATGCAGTCTGGTAGTGATTCCAAGTAAAGTTCATCTCCAAATCTAGCGAGAGCATGTACAGTTCTGCCTAAAACTTAATAAACATACATTAGATCTATATATTGGGTCAGAAATTAGGTTGTTTTTAATTTTTATACAAACTTAACTTACCTTTAACGTTAGGTCCGGGCACGTAGCATTTCATATTGTTTTACTCGAATTGAATTCTACTTATTTCATATAAAACAATGGTTACAATTCTAAAATTATATCCCGGTTTCACTCCACCACTCGCGCATTGTTTTCAAGTAATAATACTTATTGAATTTTAAATTACATTTTCAAAGTGCAGCGAGCAAAGCAAAATTCCAAATTCCATTCCAAAAATTCAAACTTTTATGTGCTAGGCTAGTGCTGCCAGCTTCCATGATTAAAAATAAGTAGATTTATAACAAAAAAAAAACTGTATGCAGGTGAAGTAGAAAAAGTCAATAGATATGATAGCGCGAATACACTCTCACGAGTACGCCTCGTGGAGGCCCTCGCGCGAGCCGCGCCACTCGGAGGCTACACGAGCGCTACCCATCCACACTCTCGTTTTATTCAGTGACAGAGTTGGGCACTAATTATTAATTACATTTTCAATCAATTAAACTTTTAATCGTAATTGTTGCACTCTGCAATTAATTTATTTGGATTAAAGTACATTAATTGTGAGGTTCGATTAAAATAAATTGCAATTATTTTTTAACTGAAAAAATCAATTACAACTAACAATTATTAGCCTCGTACAATAGGTACATGTACACAGATATCTACTTAGGTGGATACATGTATAGATAAATAGGCATATAGAATTAGATACTACTTCGGTGAATGCGTGTTTAGGTAGGTAGGTATATAGAGCCAGAATCCCAAATCCCCCCTACTCTTCCCCTACCCCCTCAAACCCATTCCTCTTCTCCCCCTCCCCGTAAATAAAAATTGTTAATTGAAAAAGTCACAATTAATTAATTGTTAGTTGTAAAAAATACAATTAATTATTTGCTAATTGTGAAAGTTACAATTAATTAATTGTTAATTGTGAAAGTTACAATTAATTAATTGTTACTTAGAAATTCTGGAAGTCACAATTACAATTAACTAATTGTTAATTGGAAATTCTGGATGTCACACTTACAATTAACTAATTGTGACTTCCAAAAATTAACTTTTATTAATTGTATTTTTTTCATTGTTCTGAAATGTAATTTTCCCAACACTTGGTTCGCCCGCCTCCCGCCACACGTCCTTTGACTTCGGTCAAAAAAACCGACACGGAGCGGAGCACGCCGGAGGCGAGGCGGCACATGACAAGAGGAGGCGAGGGTGCCATCTACACTCTCGTGCTCGCGTCACCTCCTCATGCCTCCTAGAGTGTGTAGCCGCGGTGACATGTATTAATTGGAAAATTAAATTATTTTTTTTATTAGTAGGTCTACCTAGTATCTAGGTATAAGGATTGAAAAAAATCTGTAGATTGTCGTGGAGAATCAGTATGTCAGTAGCTTGGAAAGTAGAAGTTAGGAAAACGGGAGATCTACTGGAAAATCAGTAGACTTGGCAACACCGCATGTGAATAATAATTAATGTCATTCATTGACATGTGACAGAATGACAGCCAGTTCTGATATTTTT
This sequence comes from Drymonia ruficornis, assembly GCA_947859195.1. Classification (NCBI taxonomy): domain Eukaryota; kingdom Metazoa; phylum Arthropoda; class Insecta; order Lepidoptera; family Notodontidae; genus Drymonia; species Drymonia ruficornis. The sequence continues at coordinate 3,780,678 of OX401924.1, read as the reverse complement.
TATAAATCCTATATTTTATTTTGTCATAGTTTACGCATGTAGCCAGTACTCGTACATTCTCTTTGGTAGTCAGTATTTACCCGACTGTCCCGGAAGGAGGATTATTTTGCAATGAGCCTACTAATGTAAAAAAAATGTATGTTTAGATTTTTGTTACTCAATCAAGAAAAAGCAGCTAAACGGATCTGGATGAAATTTGGCACATACATCGCTTATGACCTGAATTATGACCTAAGATGAAACACTTTTTATCGCAGAAAATGTTAGACTCCTGTGGGATTATCAAAAACCCAATTCTAAAGTTAATGCGGACGAAGTCACGGGCAGAAGCTAATTTATAATAATTGTGACTTCCCTATTTGAGGAACCCACTGTATCCCCCCAGCCGGTGCGAATAGATGGAATCCAGGATATGTGTATAAAATTCTAGAAACGCTGTCAAGCAGTCTAACTCAACAACCTCGCATAATGCAGTTGCATTGATTTAGTTGAGAGAAGGAAGGCCGCACCGAGGAGCGAGTAGTAGTAGTACTAGTAACTTTAGGTACATACATCACTGTCGTCACTACATATTATAAAACAAAGTCCTCCGCCGCGTCTGTCTGTCTGTCTGTTCGCGATAAACTCAAAAACTGCTGCACCGATTTTCATGCTGTTTTCACCAATGCATAGAGTGGTTCTCGAGGAAGGTTTTAGTATGTAATTTGTCAAGGTTTTGTATACATTGGCTAAAATATAATTATATTTGTTGGAGGTGTCGGAAAAAAATAAGCCGTCTGGGAGCTTTCAACGAAAACGCTGCCTAAACCCTTTGAGATATAACAAAATGATGTATGGTGGAAATGTGTATCTGATGTAGGTCTACAGAAAAGCCCGGGATGGCATATGTCTATCTCTTAAGGATAACATACTATATCCCTTTTAATACTTAAAAAAATGGGCAATTATAAAGCGGTAATTGGAAAGCTATTTACACAAATACGGTATTAATCCTTATCTTTTTAAATACGTTAGAGGCTCTAAGCATTTCATGCACATTATTTTACCCTTTTACACCATATAATTTAAAGGAATATCTTAGGAGTAATCGCAAAATTAATTACGGACGGGAGAATAAAATTCAAGAGCGTCGCTACGCATGCATCGCCGACCTTCCCCCCGCACCGTCTGGCCTAGGTACTGTTTTATAGCTAAATAAAGCCGAATGATGGGTTGCGGTAACGGGATCCAAATTTCTTGATTACTTTTGGTCGCGACAACCGACATCCAAGCGGGCGAAGCCGCGGGCTACATCTAGTACCCCATAAACGATACCTAGACTTACAGAGTACTACTTTTGTGCTACCTATTATAGCTGTCGCCGCCAACTGGTTTGATACGCTATTCAATTGGGCGGCTAGGCCGTTCATTAAACGCCGACACTCAACTGGATGCTTAGGCCGTTCGTTGAATTGACATATTGCAAAACGTCCAACGAGTTGGCTGGTTGAAAGCTAGCCTTTTGGAGAAGGCTGAAACAAAAGCCGCCGGGTCATTTAAATTTAATTCCTTTTTTCGCCACTGCAGCGCCGGTAGTCATCTAACAAATATGGCGGCCCTATTTTGTCAACAGCTGAATTCTTTAGATAAATAAATTACAGCTGATTAAATGTGTATCGTTTTGGCGAATTACCCTGTTTAGTGATTTTATAGTGTGTTAAAAAGTTCAATTGATAATTATTAATAGTAAACAAGACCATAACATGTATTTAACTACGAATAAAGAGACGGAACCGAATTTTAAACTAATTGAGGTTATCAACAATGTTCGAAAGGCTAAGGTGACCATGAATTATTCTAAAAGCATACGGACGGATCAAACGTTGCATTCAACAATTTGCCTAGGCGTCCTTTAGCCATTGTATTGAGTGCCGGCGTTTAATGAACGGCCTAGCTGCCCAATTGAATTGCCTATTAAACCAGTTAGCGGCGACATAGCCATTATATTTATCTATTCTGTGCTATAGCCTATAGCCGTTGATTATACCAAACCCAACGAAGAGTGGGAGGTTGACTATGTACCTAGTTAGGGCTTACATACATAATTATTAGGTAGGTACGTATGCATTACCTTATAATTAATCATACATGGAGACAGAGAGCAAAGAGAGGATACCTAAAAATATGCCTAAAAAGTATTATACCTATAGGTGCCTACTACAACAGTACAAAAATCGATTTCACCGTTTTTTTTAGTTTAGTTAATCTACTTGCTATACAAACTTATAGAAAAACTATATTACAGCTTTTCTATTAGTTTTTTACTAAAACTAGGTATATTACAGTTTTTCTATAAGTTTCTAAAACTAATGGATAGGAGCAGAGTGGGAGTACCTGCCTACTACCCACTGAACCTACTTATGGTGCGTTCCATTCACTGTTAATTTTGTTATTTTCGTTATTTTTGTCCACAAATCACGTTCCACTCGCACCAACTTGTACTGAAAGTGATCATTATTATCGTTTTTAACACTTTTTGTGGACGAAAATAACAAAATTAACAGTGAATGGAACGCACCATTAGTATCGTGCTCTAGGCCCAGCAACTAAATTGTAACTAAATAGGTATAGCGACAAAACAACACTTCACTTATCCAACATTTATTTTATTATTTTGCATAATCGTTTGATCGCTACTCCCCTTCCATTCCGCCTCCCCACAGCCACTGTGCCGTCATAGTATAGTTTCGATACACCAGTACACCTAGCCTAGGTATCACTCGCTAACAAAATATAAGGCAAAACAAGTGCAACTAACACACCATATACCATACCTACCTATACATAACTAACTACCATACATTATTATCTATACATATAAAATTCAAAGTCCTGAGTACTGACTGACTGATATATCAACGCACAGTCTAAACCGCTGGTCCTAGAGACATACAATTTGGAGGTTGTATTCTTTGTGAAGTGTAGGTATCCACTAAGAAAGGGTTTTTCGAAAGTCCAAAGGGATGAAAGTTTATTTTATTTTTTAATTCTGCGCGGACGAAGTCGCGGGCAGAAGCTAGTCATACATAAGACACAACGGAGGATAATAGATGGGATCTTTCTAGACAGTCTCACTATCATTTAGGACTAGATATGTATGTAGTATTATGTAGGTAGTATACAGTACGACTATCTATCTATCTATTTTTTACCCGACTACGGCGGAGGGTTATGATTTTGACCGGTATGTATGTATGTATGTATGTGCATCTGTTCCCGCCTAACTTCCAAACTACTTGTTGTAATTTGACAAACTAAGTATCGTTAGAAGCGGCTTAATGGCGCACAAGTTATAGGCTATGTGACGTCACATAAAATTGCATATGGCGCCCTCTAGAGGACATAATGTCATGAACTAAAAAAAAAACATTTTTTAATGAAACCGTGTGGGGTATCAAATGAAAGAGCTTGATGAGCACATTTCAAAAATATATATTATTGTTACCTATAACTCCAAAATAATTAAATAAAAACTAAAACCCGATTACTGAAAAATCGCGCTCTAAAAAGTATGAAACAAGAAAATATCATCTAGAGGATAGCCGTGGTCCGTTTAGGCCCTTTAGGTCAAAGTGGCATATGACCACGGACCACGGCTATCCTCGTGATGAGAATATTTTCTTGTTTCATACTTTTAGAGCGCGATTTTTCAGTAGTCGGGTTTTAGTTTTTATTCATAGTCTACTCTGCATAGCTGTATAATCTATGAATAACCAGCCAGTCTGAACTATCTAATCTGTGCCAGCCAGCCAGTTTGTTTGTGAATGTGATACGGTGTGGACGTGTTGTGTCAGACACCGCATGCCAAACAAAACGGGAGAAAGTTCGACCTAGTAATCGTGTGACGCTTCCGTGGATTCTTTATTGAACTGGCGGCGGTGGCATCATGGTGGCTGCTAAAACGGAATTAAATGGTAAGAAAGAATATTTTAAGGGAACGGTAAGAATATTTTAGGTCATAAACAAAAAACAACAAGGAATTTGTGCCCTAAATTATTAGTAGTTTACATAGGTAGGTACCTTACACTTTTAATAAGTAATTAATTTTAATAGACTGTGAGTAGGTAGATGTTTTTAAAGTCGCCACGCCACGCTAGAAAAACTTAATTAAATCTTTGTGGGTAAGTTTTTTTAATTATTATATCGCACAAAAAGAGGGAGCGACTGTAGCCTAGGAGTGAACAGGTCGGGCTGACAATCAGAAGGTCCCAGGTTCGATCCCCGGTGGGGCATGCACCAATGGATGAATTTTCATCTATGTGCATAATTTACAGTTCGCTGACGGTGAGGGAAAACATCGTGAGGAAACCTACCTATCCCTCGGGATTAGGTAATAGTCAGTCCTGTATACACGGCGACAAGGTTCACCACCTGTCACGTTGGGTTCTGACTATCTGGTGAAACGTGGGCTTTGAGTTGGTTAATACCTCCACAAGGTGGTGGTGTATGGCCACTCAAGCCTCTGACTACCCCCGAACGGGGATAAAAGTCGTGACGTTACATTTACAAAAAGAGGGTACCTAACTCATTAGATTCATGAGGATGTGGAAGCGGAGGGGAGGTATTAGAGGTATAGGTACTTCCGTACGGTACCTACTACGCTTATATCATTATATAAGTAGATTAAAACTTAACGTTTGTAACTACAGTAGTCTCACTAATACGACATTATTAAGAACTAGGTAGGGGGTGCCGGATTATTGGAATAATCGAATTAGGTACTGAATTTCTACAGAAAAAAAATCATTTTTAGCTACCTACCTACCTTTTTTAATTGAGAATATAAGCGGAGGGTAGACTGAAATAGGTATGCGGAGAGCGGTAAATAGATAGGTACATGATAAAGTGATAAGTTTAAGTCGGATATTAGTACTACTGTAGTTAGATACGTAGGTATACCATTAAAATAAATATCTGTACTTACTTACCTACTTAATTATTTTTAGACTTAACGATTAAGTTAGGTAGGTACTTACCGTCGTGTTATTTTAATCCTAACTAAAATAGATAAGACAGACGACGTCATTACATAGATTTTAAAACTGGTGTTCTAATATTAAACAAAAAATAAGCCAAGGCCATTACTTATGTATTTTATTTTGTTTCTGTGTAGAACACACTTGTTGAATCAAATATCATTTCTTGCTGCGATTCAATCACAGCATAGAAAAAAAAGTAAGTTTAAAAACTAAAACCCGACTACTGAAAAATCGCGTTCTAAAAAGTATGAAACAAGAAAATATTCTTATCTGGAGGATAGCCGTGGTCCGTGGTCATATGCCATTTTGCCCTAAAGGACCTACACGGACCACGGCTATCCTCCAGATAAGAATATTTTCTTGTTTCATACTTTTTAGAACGCGATTTTTCATTAGTCGGGTTTTAGTTTATAAACTTACTTTTTATTTAATTATTTTAGAGTTATAGGTAACAATATATATATTTTTTAAATGTGCTCATCAAGCTCTTTCATTTGATACCCCACACGTATTTATCAAAAAATGTATTTTTGTTAGTTCATGACATTATGTCCTCTAGAGGGCGCCATATGCAATTTTATGTGACGTCACATAGCCTATAACGAGCGCGCCATTAAGCCGTTTCTAACGATACCTCATTTGTCAAATTACGACAAGTAGTTTGGAAGTTAGGTGGGAACAGATGCATATACATACATACATACATACATACATACCGGTCAAAATCATAACCCTCCGCCGTAGTCGGGTAATGATTGCGATACACTGTCTGTAGTTGATAGGATACCTACCTATCTTTGAATTGGTTCCATCCGTCCGTTCCTATCTGTTATTATATAGGTACGGTACGATACCTCTTCACGTTCATTATTCTAATAACATTTCTATTGTTCGGGATTTAATATCTTTGAGCGTACTTATTTTCTTATCTACATTATTTATCTTGTGACCAGTGTTGTTAAACAAAGGGGATGTAGGTAAGTAAGTAGGAACTTATTTAACACTAAAATATTGACGTGGAGGACGTAAGATTCAGATCAGATTCAAACATAAAAACATATTAGGAAGGGGAATGGTCAATTTATCAGTATTTCCTTCGAAGACATTCTTATTCTGCTATAAATCAATAAAAAAACTATTTTTCTCTAAGCTGTATAATCATAAAAATAAAACGATACAGATTTGACTTATGTACTAGGTATGTATATTGAGCACTAAAACGATTGGTAGGTAGTTTAAAAAAATACTTAGCACGCTCCAACTCTACAATTCTGATAATACCTATCCATTAATCCTAAAATCTAATAAGTATCATAACTACCGATCCTAAACTTTGGTTAGTTACCTAATTTTGGATAAGTAATGCAATCTTTGAGCAATACTTCTGTTAAGTTACTGCCAGTAACTGCAGTAAAGAAGAGCGTTCAGAGTGCTTAGCTTAAATAAATTATTGAACGTGTTCTACGTATGGCCCGGATTTTATAAAATATTTTTTGAAATTATGTTCGTTTTTTAAAAATTCGAAGTTCTCTATGGAAGAATTAGAGACATGCCACGCTACGATGAGTTTGCAGGAGCCGTCCTTTTCTACGCAGTACTCGAGTGGCAGAGTTGCCGCTGCCGAACTTTTGTGAGGGTAGTAACTGTATTCGGACAGTATTCTAACTCCGCACTCGAAGCTGTTTTCAGTTAAACTTCTTACAGTTCCTGAAAAACAAAGATATATCCATAAGTCCATTGCAAAGCAATATAAAATGAAGCGAATTGTAATTGTATATGTATGTTAGGATATTGCGACCTCACAAACACACGCCGCCGACGCATAGGTAAGTACCTAACTATTTAACACATACCTCACACCTGCAATGATCTACTCGTACATAAACATCAATATAATATTTTCAAATAAATACAAATTAGGTAGGTCGGTATGTAAATATAATCTTAGCATCTATTTGCATTGTGTGCAATGTTTAGCGATGTCTAGCCTTCGATCAGTGTCTGGAGAACCTAGGTACCTAGGGTATATTTTGGTACCTACTTCATTTAGATTTAGAGGAAATAATTTATCACTAAGTTATATTGTGTAGATCTACCTATCGAGTGTTTCAAAAGTATGAAATAATGATTTAACTTCATATTATACCTACGGTAGCTGATGTAATTATGTAGATGCTTACTATGCTTAGTGAAGACAGACTATACGTAACTAGGTATAATAGTTTCTGAAGGCCTTGGAATATGAGTGACAACTTTCGTGTTGCGGCCTTAGAACAAATCAAACAGACTAGAGTCCAACGTAGACCGAATTTAGGAGTAGCAACCACTAATATTCAATAAACAGTTTGTGGAAATTCAACAAGTATACCTGATATACCTGAGTATACCATTTAATTCTACTCCCCATACTCATCCAAACCCCCAAGTATTATCTTGCGCTTTTGAAACATTCTGTAAGTATAGGTATTAAGGTAGGTACAGTCAGCGACCAGCGTTCATAAAGTGCAGTAGCATGCTAGCTCAAGACTGCATCACTGTGTACAGGCCATCGACATAATAATATTATCTTATAAATTCTTTGCTTACGGCACAGTATTGATTGACAATTGCTACTTCACTTATGAACGCGACTGTACCTGTACGTTCGTCTAGTCATCCGACGCAGGTGCTACCTTACCTAGATGTCGTGACGAGTAATAATTAATGAATATTGAAAACATTTAAGGGAAGGGTGTCAATGACACACTCTTTTTTTATGTGAATTTATACAACCCAAGGAATTTATAATACACCATATCGTAGTATCGCATCCTATGTAGATGCGTATGTGTTAGTTAATCATAAGTCACAGTCTACAGTGATCGATAAGAGTTCAATGTACTTACTACATAATATTATCATTTGTTTGTATATTATTGATGAGATAAATGAGCTATTATTAATGATTACGCCTTGTCTATTTATATAATAGTTACAATGTGCCCGTCATTTGATGGGGTTTCCCTTGGTTTTACCGTCGCGTGTCCGTGCGTCGAGTGCTAATAATCTTTAAGTAAAGCGCTGCAATAAATACCTAATTCATCATCATTATCTTAGCCGAAAGACTTCCAATGCTGGACATAGGTCACCCCCAAGGCCTCCCCCAAGGTTCGCCACGTGAGTTTCATTGGGGGTATTTATACTATTTATTTTAACATATTTAAATAATCACGTTTAGTGAAGGGGCGTGCATTTTTAAGTAGGTAGGTAGTAGCTTTGTTTGTTTGCAGGACGATTTTGGAACTAGCTGTGCCCGCGACTTCGTACGCGTAAATTTTAGAAAATGATTACTCGCGTTTAATCCCGCGTGGAATGTAATGGTTTTTTTTTTACGCCGAATTATTATTTCCAAAATAAAACGAGGGAGCGTGGTTGCGAGTGGGAGCGAGACAAATGCATGGCTCGAATCCATAGATATACTCTTTTTTGACATTTCACTATATTTAGTTTAGTTAGTGAAATGACATATCACTAAACATTTTCAGTAAGTAGACGTCATAAATAAGAATATTCGACATCTCCCGGGATTTCGTGATATCCCTAGGGATTTAGTGAAATCCCTGGTTTCCTCATTTCCCTGCGACATAATTATATACCGAGCATAATATAGGTACTTGAAGGGCAAATAGCATTCGGTAGACAGGAAATCGAGCAGCCATAATCCATAGTTACATATTATAATCGGCGGAATATATTGGATTGAAGTTTTTTTACAATAGCTGTACGTTTTATTTCGAAGCCTAGAAGTCCGCGGTCGTTGCCGCCGCGCCCCGCGCCTATATACGAAACTCGTTTCACTGTAGCTGTTACTGTGTTGGCATTGGCACCTATGCAAGATGTTTCAAAAGTAAAAAATAATACTTGGTTTTGATTTTGAGTATCGGGACATTTTTTCAAATATTATTTTCCCGCCAATTCGAAAAATAATGGTTATAAGTGCTTATCTGGAAGAACTTATAGGTACTATTTAATAACTATTTTCTAGGCCATTAGATAATAATAACTCTGAAAATATGATATTCTAGTTACATGTGTACATTATGGACTTTGGAAGCATCGTGTACATTTGTTGATATCACAAAATACTATAAATTGCCTACTCATCATATTGAGTTTATCAACAATTTACGTAGATTGATTATAAATTATTATTAATACTTATAGGAATGAGTATCTGCTTGAAATCCTTTGATTTATAAGTACCTATTTCTATGCGCGTGTAGATATGCAATTGTTTGCATTAAGACTCTACAGGGACCTAACGAGAAATGATTGGAGACTATCTCCTCTTAGACGAGAGGGGTAAAAATTTTGAAGAAAATATCACAGTATTTATTGAACCTTCATCTTTAAATGTTAAGTAGGAAAAAGTGCTAATTGCTATTTTACTATGTGTAAAAAAATATCAAAGTGAAGCTGATTTCGTCTTAAAATTTCTATCTTCTTCTAAACGGCTTGTAATTTTTAATATTTTTTTCACTTAAAGATGGAGAAAGATAATACCTAAAAAAATATAGTTGGCTTTTGTGATGCAATCCTTTTTCATTTCACAATTAATTATTTTCGATAATTTCGCAAAAAAAGTGAGCGGGGTTAGTGCGCTTTCGACCAATCCAGACGGCCAAAACGCTCTGCCGGCGAGCTCCGCCTTAAGTACCTATACCTATTATACATAAGATATAGGACTATAAATTAATATAGCAGGTAACTAAATTTCTTATGAAGCTAGCCTTGAACTCTGACACTTTGGTAAGTTGGTTGTTTATGATCTGCGTGGCAAATTATTTTTAGTGTTAGTAGTGAATTTTCATCTATGTGCATAATTTACAGTACGCTGACGGTGAGGGAAAACATCGTGAGGAAACCTACCTATCCCTCGGGATTAGGTAATAGTCAGTTCCTGTATACACGGCGATAAGGTTCACCACCTGTCACGTTGGGTTCTGACTATCTGGAGAAAAGTGGGCTTTGAGTTGGTTAATACCTCCACAATGTGGTGGTGTATGGCCACTCAAGCCTCTGACTACCCCCGAATGGGGATAAAAGTCGTGACGTTATATTATTATTATTATTATTAGTAGAGTACCTATAGGGGTCCGCCAGAGTCAAATTTCGGAAGCGGCCTTTTCGTAATTTGTCTAGTCTGGCTGTCACGGGGATCGCCCCCAGTTTATTGTATGGTAGCCACAGTACTGCTTAGTTTGGTACAGTTAGTGTGTAAGTCTGGCGATATTTGTTTATTTATTTATTTAAAAGGCCGTTTTCCGTTTCCGAAATTTGCTTATGGCGGGAATCGAACTCGTAAACACCCGTTGAAGTGAGCAGAGCCTATGGCGCCATTATAGCGTGTCGCTACTGTAAACCGCGATAAAATCTTTCACAGTGAAGCGTCGCGTCGCGTCTTCGTCGTCGCAATGACGAAACCTAGGTACCTTACTACTCTACCAAGCCAACTAGGAACCTGTAAAATGTGACGTCATCCGCACAAAAAGGCGGACTACGTACCTACTTATTTTTATAGAGTGTAATAACAAAATAACTCACCGTCCACACAAGTTTCGTTCATAAGTCGCTGCGTGACGCTCATGTACCTCTCCAAGGTCTTGTTGAATGCCGGCTTGAGGCAGAGGTAGTCCTCTTCGAGATATTCTAGAGTCCTGCGCGACGGCACCGTCTCGTACTTAATGACCGAGTTGAACACGCACGGGTCTGGTCTGGTAATTGCCTGTGGTAGCGGAAGTATTTATTATTAATAATGGGCCTGTCATCGACGCTCGTAGGCGCCTAATGCCCATTCATTCGCAATGTAAATGTCGCAGGGATATCACGAAATCCCAGGAGATGTCGAATATTCTTATTTATTACGTCTTCTTACTGAAAATGTTTAGTGATATGTAATTTCACTAAACTAAATCTAGTGAAATGTCAAAAAAGCGGATACTAGAGAATGAGATTGCCATGAATTTGTCTCGCTTCTACTCGTACTGGCTTGGGGCAGCCCGAGCAAGTCGACGGAGCCCCGCTCCGCTCGCTCGCTAACCCCTGTCATACCCTTCGAACCTAACCCAGCCAAGTCGAGTGCCCCGAATTCCCGAGTTCGCTTCGCTCGCTCACGCGTGCAATATGTCATTCATTTTCATTTTATGTCGAATATTCTTATTTATTACGTCTTCTTACTGAAAATGTTTAGTGATGTCATTTCACTAAGCTAATGTTTAGTGATATGTAATTTTTCTTTTTCACTATACTTTTTCAGTGAGAAGACGTAATAAATAAGAATATTCGACATCTCCCGGGATTACGTAGTATCCCTAGGGATTTCGTGAAATCCCTGGTTCCTCATTTCCCTGCGACATAACACTTTGTCAACGAACTGAGGAGCGCGGGAATGGCTTCGAACAAATAGGTACGCACGCACACACACACTTTCGTTACTGGCCAATTATTAGTATGCACGGATTTATACAGGCTGTTTCAAAAGTGGGAAATAATACTTGGGGGTTGGATGAGTAGGTATGGGGAATAGAGTTAAATAGTATACATAAACATTGTATTCAAATGGGAATAAGTACTTTTAAAAAAATATCCCGCCAAATATCTCAAAAACTATGCAATTCTGTTTGCAAATTATTTCTTGCATATTTTTGCAAATGATTGAGTATGTACATAAGTATAAAAGGCGGAGAAAGCCTTTTCCTAGTGGTAAAATACCTAGATGGGTACGATCAATTGACTGAAAATTAAAGACATAAGCACCTTTTTAATTTGATCCCTTATAAATCACTAATAAGTAAGTAAAACTAAAGGATTAACTAAAGGTCGTTGGTACTCTTGGTACTATCATAAGATAATTTTAATGTCCGATTAGATAAGGATTATTAATTAATATTTCCAAAACCAATATCTAAATATGTTCTATTATATTTTATCGGATAAGTAATAAGGTATATCGTATTATCACATTGTAATAAACAACATTTACTACACAAAACAAAGACTAACTAAAAAACAAAGCCGTAAAGCCCGTAAATACGTAATGTCTACCTACCTATTTTTTACCTACGTGTGCTTTTTATTTGAATGAGCAGTTCCCGTACCATCGTGTTATCGTGTCTGTAGTTGGTGGTGGGCGTGGTGGCACTACACTCCACAAATAATAGATGGGGAGTCGTAGAAGGATTTTCTGGATGTACTCGAGCGCGTCAGATTAAGATAAGGGAGATAGCTTACATATTGATAAGAACCTCCAACCAGTATGAATGAGCCCTTAATATTGGTGGGTACGCTCACGGGAACCAAAAAAAAAATAGACCATCTTAAAATACTCGAACTCGTCAGATTAAGATAAGGGGGATTCATTACTAGCTAAGAAGTGTCAAAAGTGTCAATTTTGCTAATTTAGTCGTCAGTCAATGAAATGGGAGCATCTGGAAGTTTCGCTGAACACCCCCTCTGAAATTGTTTTTTTTATAGGACTGCGGTGGCAATAAAGCTTACGGTCGCCTTAAGCAGTTACCGTAGCCTATGCTTACAAAATCTGACGCGCTCGAGTTTTTTATTTTTTTTCAATTTATCATGTTGGAGCATGAAAAGTATCAATATCTGACACGCTTATGTATTTCCAAGTCGTTGCTTTTTTTTTTAAATTTGAAATTATTATGTAGACGCTTCCCCCACCGCTGAAAGTGGAAACATCTAGAACAATGTATTCTTCCTATCATCTCATCTACCGAATCTAATAGGTTTGGGCGACGCCGGAGTAAATCCACAATTAGCACGCTGGGCTCCCGGTCCATAACAGATAGGTATTTACCTATTTACAGTAAAATTAATTCCTCTAGGGACATTAAATAACTACCTAAAGAGAGTTGTAATTGCCTGGCATTTCCACATGGACACAGAACCATAATTTTAATTCGTGATATTTCCATGTCGGCGGCACGTAGATAATTCTTGTGAAATATTGTTATTTACAAAAAATAATATGACCTTTTCGTATCTTCCTTCCTTACACACACAACAATTAGCCCGTTTAAGTTAAAATTTTTAACGTCCAACTTCTGGGCACAGGCTACTCCTTAATGTGAGGAGGATTCAGTCCATAATCCAACATGCTGCTGGCCCAATGCGGGTTGGTAGATTTTCACAATATGTCTTTCGTTAATTGGTTAGCTTTTATAGGTACCTAACACACGTAGGTTTCTTCACGATGTTTTCCTTCACTGTGAGCAAGTGATAGTATACTAATAATAATGATTCGCAGATAGGTACCTAGGTATTATAGGTAGGTAGATTAAAAAAAAAATGTGGTGCGAGAGGAACCGGAGTTTGATTGAACCCTGGACCTTAAGCACGCAAAACTCATGCTTATCCAATTTGCTATCACATATTAGTAGCCGAATAGGAAGATAGATAGGTAATTGATAAAACCTTTTATTACAATAAAAATATCGAATTATAGCTATACACGCAACATGACTATTCAAGGTTAGGTGGCCGAGTCAATGACCGAGGCGGTGGGTAGGTACCGTACAGTGGAAGACCACACTATTATTAACCGTATAGGCCAGGGTTTCTCAAAGTGGGGTTCGCCATTCGACGGCAGGGGGTTCGCGACATGATTTACGGAATGGTGGCTCGATGACTGGCAGGCAGAAACGTAGATGAAACTCTTCAAGCTGATTTAAAAAGGATGTCTTTGATAGATGTTTGGGCAACTAGACAGGAGGAGTATCCCGAACTCTCACGCAAAGCGGTGAATTTCCTTTTACCCTTTGCTACAACATACTTATGTGAGAGTGGGATTTCACACCTGGTCATAATAAAAACTAAATACAGAAATCGACTTGATATCGAGTCAGAATTAAGGTTAAAATTGTCCAAAATTACACCTAAATTGACTCCATTTGCACACCCAACACATTAATATTAAAAATATATTTCTTTTGGCACTTTATTTGTTACCTTTTATTGGAATATCAACCTTATTTTCTTCAACAGTCAATTCTATTATTTTATTTGGGGGGGAGAGGGGATTTAATTAATTAGTTAAGGGGTTCGCTGTCACCTGGAAACTTTAACAGGGGTTCGTGGAGCCGAAAGCACAGAATAGATAAGGAGTACAGAAGTTGCACTCCTTTGATCTTGAAGAAAGCCGACATTTTAAATTATTATTATTACCTAAACTTGCCGCGCCCGACCGCGCGCAATCTAAATTGTGCCTTGACGCAACGCGTTAGCGTATGTAATTCGCCGTCCCGCTGCCGCACGCTGCTGCACGCTAGTTAACCTTCAATCGGTAGGGTTGTCACAATTAATAAAAATAAAATAGTACCAACATTTTTGTATTTAAATGTTAATTAAAACTATACATTTTAAAAAATTACAGTTGTTGCACTTTAATGTAATGCCTTCGATATTTTTTGTCTTTAAAATAGCGGTTATTAAATTTAATGGCAGCATAAATGCGAAATCTAACAAATAATTTAAAAATGTAGTCTGAAGGGAAGCATGGACATGGAGTGGTGAAATTAATATGTTTTAGTAAATTAATTAGCGCATATAACAGCACGCAATAGCATGGGAACAATACGCAATAGCATAGCATGGATGCATAGTAGAATATCAAGCAACAGCAAGTGCAAGTCGCTCATTGAGTTATGACCGTTAACCTTGAATTTATAGTTCTCTCACTCGCTTTTTCCGCCGGTGGCCGAGTACTCATAAAACGCTACGGCAACTAGTATCTACTTATATCGACTTAGGTAAGTGTCTAATACGAATATAGGTAAGTAGAAAAACTGGCAACACGATGGATCTCGTCAACTATGAAAGGAATTAAGGTAGGTAGGTATTCCGTAATCGATGCTAGTAGGTATAACGTGGTATAACGGTAAAAAACTGTCATTTCATTCTGTTCCAAATTACATATTTTCGCTTCAATTCCACTATTCGATCCTACCTCTTGTAAATAACGTCTACTGCACTGAACTATGAGCCTCTTTTTATATCTAAATAACAAAATAAAACTTCAATTAGCTTCAATTACCTTTCACAATCAGCTGGCAAAGAAAAAAAAGTCAATTTGCAGTTTCTATAACTATTTAGACAGCCATATACGCCACAGTTCGTCTTGCTCGTCATTTTTAATTTTAAAATAATAATTCCAACGCGAGCGACCAACCAAAAGCGCGCGAAACGTTATAGCGCGTGTTCACGCCAGGAGCGCGGCGGTCATATTGAATTGCGTACAGACTTTGTACGCGAACCGATCGGAGCTAGTTCGACCGAAACCACAGAGTGACTGAGGCCTGCCGAAAGTTTGAGAAACCCTGGTATAGGCACAGATTATTAATAGTATAGCTATAGTGGATATACCATCGACGTAATACCATTGAACATGACTGTGGACTACAAACTTTATTTTCCATTCATTTAATCAAAAATAATCCTTATGTGACGGACTTAACGCCCACGATGCACGCATTATAAAAACCGGTCCGAGCCAGATACCTATAACTGCGCCTTCTTTCCCTTTCTAACAGTACAACCTTTCATCCCTTGTGTTGCCAGTTAATATTTATTCGATCACCTTAAACTTGGTACATTTTCATGTTAAGAATAATAAACAATAAAGTCGATTAATGAAATACCTATGGTAAAGTATAAGAATATCCTAAGATTAAAATTTCAAATATAAATAAATATCTGGAAATAAGTACTTACCTTCTTTAATAATTCGCTTGTAATTGTCAGTTCCGTGATGTCTATAGGAATCGTAGCAGAAATAAAATTAAAAACTTGAAACACAGAACGTCAATTTGCGTGACACACGACATTTTCAGCTAATTTTAAATCTAGAGGATTGTGCTGAATTTTCTCATAAAAATGGGTAGAATATGCGTAATGGAAGGGTGTAAAAGCGAATATTATCCGAATTAAGGATTATCTTAACATAGGTAAGTGGGTAACTATGTTTTCCACGTTAAGTACATTTTAGATGTTCGGGTGACACAAATTTCTCTAGTAAAAAGGACTATAATATAAATCTTATTATGTGTCTGTGTTAACTGAGGAATATCGTCCACGGGAACTGTTTGCAGCGATAAAGTCGCGCTTTTCGTTGCCGCACGACTACATCGCTACTTTTTGAAGTCGGTCGCATTTGCAGCGCGCGACAGACCACACGCTGGTAAAACGCGACGCTCACGCCGCGTTGTCACGGCTCGCCGGGCTCGCACACGGCGTTCGCGTCGTTCACACGCTCGAGGAACGCGCACGTCTAGGGCCAGATTAACCATTTCAGGCAATGTAATTCTCGGGGCCCCTTTCCTTTACCCTTTTGTTACTTTTTAATAGTACATTACTGCCACGGTCTGTAATGAGTGTGTTGCTGGGCGCGTTGTTGATGGCCGAAAGCGCGGCGCAGCGCAGCTCCAGGCCTCCACAGCGCGGTCAGCATTGCAACCCTTGATGGACAATATAAAATAAAGGCCGAGACCGATGGTTTGTCGATTGAAATTGTTTGCAATTGGGACGACTTTTGACTTTACACTTCCCGATTACTCCTAAGCAATAAAAAACAAAAAAACAATTTTATCTTTTACAGATCCCAGGCGTGTAAATTGGTTACAACAAATACCTATTGGCTACAGAAAAATTACCCAAAATTCCGTCATATACAGCAAGCATTTTAAGCCGACAGATTATGTCCCTAATTTAACACAACGAGTTTTAAAGGAAAATGCCCTGCCCTCACTGTTCCTTTTCGTTAGCACAAAGGACAATGGGCAAAAATGGTCCAAATGTCCACCACTTCCGAGACCTACGTCACTCGATAGACCACTACATACTGAGTAACTTTTGCAAAGCCAGTTCAACAAAATAGGCTGTCAGTAAAAAAAAAATTGTAGTTTAAAAAAATATTTAAATTTTTTTATTTCACACTTATGCTGCGTTCCATTCACCGTAATTTTTGTTATTTTCGTCCACAAAAAGTGTTAAAAACGATAATAATGATAACTTTCAGTATAAGTTGGTGCGAGTGGAACGTGATTTGTGGACAAAAATAACGAAAATAACAAAATTAACAGTGATTGGAACGCACCACCAGTGTTATGTCTTATACATTTTTTTCGAAAGGCAACAATATAAATACACTTTCTAACATTAAATAAAAATAAAATAAGCTGTCAGAAAGCAAAAAATGCCGTGAAACATATTTTATTATTATTTTTGTTACCTGATGATAAGTGAAAAAGTAAGGTAACGCATAGAAGGTACCTGCTTATTTATTTTATAGAAGCGCTTGTTGTTCACTTTTCATCAGGTAACAAAAATAATAATAAAAACTTTTCACGGCATTTTTTGCTTTCTGACAGCTTATTTTATTTTTATTTAATGTTAGTAAGAGTATTTATATTGTTGCCTTTCGAAAAAAATGTATAAACATAATACTAATGGTGAAATCATATTTTTTTTTAAACTACCCGTATTTTTTTACTTACAGCTTATTTTGTTGAACTGTCTTTGTAAAAGTTACTCAGTATTTAGTGGTCTATCGGGTTACGTAGGTCTCGTCAGTGGTGGATATTTGGACCAAGTCCCATACAGTTTTGCCCATTGTCCTTTAATTTTGTCTTATGGTCTAATTAGTTAGATATTCTTAGGGTACCGTACCTAATAAGGAAAAAAACTAAACCCTAATATGATAACTTTGTTGTCCGTCTATCTGTCTCTATGTCCGTCTGTCACAACTTGCACAGCCCAAATCAAACATAACATGTTAACAGTAGTAGGTACCTTTTATAGCATAGAAAAAGAGTAAGTATAGGAAAGATAAGTATTGGAAAAACCATAGATATGGAGAGCCTAGACAACGTCCAAGCGTGTGAAGTGTCATGTTACTTTATATTACAAAGTGGCAAAATCTACGATCTTAAATACTATTTTGTAACTTCATTTAGGTTGCCAAGATACAGGCAGGCACTCGTGTGGTTTGGCCACCGCAGACTAATCTATTGTACCCACTCATGTTCTTAAGAAAATAAACATCCCTTTCCTTATTTTATTATTTTCCTATCATAACAATCTCGGAACAAAAGCACGTTTTCACTAGATGTCCATGGGGACGTTCTCAAAATTTCAAAATATTATGGTCACTCTTGTTGGCAAAGGAAACAACGTTCAGTATGGTATCTCGCTGTCGGCTTCACTTTTGCTGCCAAGTCCGCATTCCAGGTGTTAGAGACTTAAAACTTCCTTGGGATATACTTACCCCTGCCTTTGCCTATTAACCTTATTTTTCCCACATGGTTTTTTTTTGCGATTTCTTCCGCGAGTAGGCGTGTAGTTCGATACAAAAAAGGATTACACAAAACGGAACACTCGGAAGTCTTCGAACCCATAAAGATAATGGCATTAACCTTTCTCCAATCGAAACCTTGAAAATACCTACTTGCAGGTCTTAATCACGTGTCAATAACGCAAAAATCATATATTATTATTGTTAAAGAAAATGAAGTTAAAGTTTGTATGTAGTTGGTAATGTCGGGAACGCCTGACCCGATTCTAAAAATTCTTTCACTGATAGAAAGCTTCACTATCCCTGAGTGAAATAGGCTGAAGGTACTACAGATACCATGCGGGCAGAGCAGCGGCAATTTTACATAGTTCTTAAGTTAAAAATAATATATTTTTTAAATTGGCTGAAAAAAATATTTGAAAAAAGTGTTCCAATTTTAATAAAACTTACATCATTAATTATTCCCGATACTTATCCAAAACCCCAAGTAGTATTACTTCGCATTTTTGAAACAGCCTAGGGTGTAAAGACTATAGATTTATACAGGCGGCTTGCCTGTATAAATCTATCTACTTTTTATGTCCAAAGGCTTTTTATCAGGTACTCACGTATGGTGTGCGCGTGAGGCGAATAATTTCGAACAGCTTTTTATAAATTATCCTCATTAATTTTATTTTTATTTCCGCGTTGCGTTGGCAACAATACATCACCCATTCAACATTTTTGATTAACGATTCAGAATCTTCCGGCAACAGGTTTTGTATTTTATGCCTACATATTTTTAACTCACAGAGGATCATCATATATTAATTTCATCCATTCATCTCGCTGTTCCGTCATTCTCTCGGTAACTCTAACCTCCTTCCACCCCTCTTCTTGGGCGTTCCTGTCGCACTATACAGTGTGTTAAGAAAACCCTGTCCGACCCGAAAAGGTATTGTTGGGTATCGAGATTAGATTTTATTTATGTAAAATTTTTATTTTTTTTATTTAATTTTTAGCATGTTAAGTGTCCCACAGCTGGGCAAAGGCCTCCCCTTTTCGTTTGGAAAACAATTACCCCATTTAGATTTTTAAAAATCATAAAATTACGTCATTACGTACTATGTGGTCAGAGGTGCCGCCACATGATCTAACATACATACCTAATTACTGACTGTGACGGAGTTGTCATATTTTTAAAATTTGCTACATTTTGGGGAAAAAGGCAAAAAATTGGCATTTTAAATTTCCATTAATATGTTTACTACTATCATGATTATTATTATTTTTTAAATTTATTACCCGACTACGGCGGAGGGTTATGATTTTGACCGGTATGTATGTATGTATGTATGTATGTATGTATGTATGTATGTATGTATGTATGTAAGTATGTATGTATGTATGTATGTATGTATGTATGTATGTATGTATGTATGTGCATCTGTTCCCACCTAACTTCCAAACTACTTGTCGTAATTTGGCAAATGAGGTATCGTTAGAAGCGGCTTAATGGCGCGCTGGTTATAGGCTATTTGACGTCACATAAAATTGCATATGGCGCCCTCTAGAGGACATAATGTCATGAACTAAAAAAAATACATTTTTTAATGAAACCGTGTGTGGTATCAAATGAAAGAGCTTGATGAGCACATTTCAAAAATATATATATTGTTACCTATTACTCCAAAATAATTAAATAAAAAGTAAGTTTAAAAACTAAAACCCGACTACTGAAAAATCGCGCTCTAAAAAGTATGAAACAAGAAAATATTCTCATCTAGAGGATAGCCGTGGTCCGTGTTCATATGCCATTTGGCCCTAAAGGACCTACACGGACCACGGCTATCCTCTAGATGAGAATATTTTCTTGTTTCATACTTTTTAGAGCGCGATTTTTCAGTAGTCGCGTTTTAGTTTTTAAACTTATTTGGTCATGTGATCGGGAAACCTATATACCGGTTTCGGCTTGGACAGGGTTTTCTTAACATACTATCAATTCAACCATTCCATACTCAAAAAAGCTATTTAGTTTAACTGAGTTGCTCCGGAATTGAATAGCGAGTTAAGAGGTCATGGTGAGGCCCTTGCTTCTTTATACGATACTTATAATAAAATAAAATGTATAATGGCTTACGTAACGTTCCGAATCGCAGACTTGTTAAATTGTATGCATATTTGACTTTGAACTTCACGTGTAAAAACAAGATTGTAGGTACCAACATATGGTAATTACCTACTTACTTAATAAAAATACCTAAGTCAAAACACGGAGTGAGGCTAGCAAATAAGGCTGTTAAAATAAATATCGTGCTGACCGTTTTAGCAATGCTTGATAAGCACTGATAATGAAAACAAGTAAATACAGACTTAAGGAAAGAATGGACGTGTTAACTGAACATCGGGTTTCATTATCACCTTATTCTAAGGCCGTGGCCGCACCGGTAAAGCGATTGCGATGCGAAGGCGATTTCTATACTTTTCGCTTATGGGAATCGCGGCAACCATCATATGTTTATTAGGGTTTTTTTTTAAAATAATAATAATAATATCCTCACATCACAAACTAAGCAGAGCTTGTACTATGGAAACCAGATAACTGATATACAGACAGGTTCATGCACACAAATGCATGTCCCGGGTAGGAATCGATCCTACGACCTACAGCGTGAAAGGCGCCATCACGCCAACGGGCCCGTGTCGCGTCGCTATGGCATCGCAGTTGCCTTAAGAAGTTAGTTCCCGGCCTAAGTTACCTCTTTCCCAATACATCTCGGCTCCGAGAACAGCGTGTTGAAAAGGTTCGTGGGGTCTGAGGTGGCTGGCAGTTGTATCATCCCATTGCACTGTGTCCAGCGACCTTCCCGGATGATGTACGAGCGAGGCAGCTGGGCCATCGTGGACACCGTCAGCATGGACACTCCTGCCCTGATCAAATAAAGCGAATTAATATGTCAAAACAGAATTGTATTGTATTGTGTACAGTAGTACCAAACAAAGATATCGATCGCACGTTGCCGTCTTGAAGGGGAGTGGTATCGAGCAGTGTTTCCCAAACATTGTTCTGCCATGGCCCGGTAATTTTCATTGCGCCCTTCGTGACCCACCCACTCAATATTTTTTACCAAAGAATCCAAGTTCGCCGCAAATGATGAAAGTTTTATCCTGAGGTTTGATTCCACTTCAAGTTGGTGTCTAGTATATTCATTTGAAAGGTAAACTAGTATTGAAATCCAGCTTCACATTTATAGATTGTGACAAAAGGCATTTAAAAAGTTATTGCTTCCTTGATTAGCGACCCGGTATTTTATTTTGATGGCCCGGTACCGGGTCGCGACCCACCAATTGGGAAACGCTGGTTTAGAGGGAGCGGAACTCACTCATTTCATCTTTACCATGCGCAGCTTTGAGGCCTAGCCCGCATTACGAATAAAAACCGCGCGGTTTTTTCCAGCAATTCAGTAACCCATGGAATCATATGAATGTAATTTGACAAGGTGCAGTGTATAAGTTAGTGTTTGTTATATTTTCCGATGGATGTCGCTAGTACAAGTTAAGATGGCACTATGGTTTCGTTCATGTAAAAAGTGTATATTGTAGGCAAAATTATTAATAAACCCCTTCGTTCTGATTAGAGGTCTTTCACTATCAGCTGAGCCTCAATCGCGGGTCGGGATCTTGTACGAGTTTGTACAAGGTCCTTAGAGCCGAAGAACGATTTTTGATAGAAAAGCGACTAATAAAGGGGCCCATATCATTCCAAAAAGTTGAAGATTTTCTAAGTTAAAAGCTGTGGTTTGCTGGCGGATCAAGGCTGTGTGCTATCTGGAAGCTGTGGTTGAGCAGCGCAGTCACAAGGAGCTGAGGTTGGTGAGCAAAAAGGACTCTATGGCAAGTGAAATAAAGGACATAAACTGTGAGTACAATACTTGTGTTAATAAGAAGACAGAAAATAGTGCATAAGTCCCATCTAGCACTTAGAATAGTTTGCGAAATTCGTGAGAGACGGGGAACCTATGCCCAAATTCAGTCAGAAATACCTCTCAAACACTTAGAAAAATTTCGCAAATATTGGGACTTGTAAAATTTTCAACTTGTCAACTGACTTGGAACTTAGAAAATTCGACTGATTGAAGGATTGTTTAGAATTATTAACATTCTACGGATTTTGAACTTATAAAATTCTTCGGAAATTATTGGAACATGGAGGCAGATTTAAGATTATTACAACATTTGAAAGTTCAAATTGAGAAGTTGCGCATCAATTACAAAAAGTCTTCTAAGGAAAGAAGAAATGCTAACTACATACAAGCTAGGCTTGGAATGTTGGAGACAGATTACAAAACCTTTTTGGATAAACATCTGTTATTAGTAACCATATACGACCCCAAAGCGTTGGAGTTGTCCGACTATATAAAGAATGATGTGCAGCAGGAGGTAACGGAGATGTACTTAGACTTCAAGGTGGAATTACAAGATGCGCTACCGTTACAACAAACGGATGCAAAAGCTAAACCTGATATTTCTTCTGATAATCTTAAATTGCCTAAAATTCAGCTTCCCCAGTTTAGTGGGAAATATACGGAATGGTCGTCGTTTCGTGATCTTTTTAAATCGTTGGTGCATAATAATGTAAGTTTAGACGACGTTCAGAAGTTACATTACTTAAAGACCCAATTAACAGGAGAAGCTGAACAACTTGTAAAGAATGTTCCTATTACCAGTAAGAATTATGTTGTGTGTTGGGATATATTAAATAAGCGTTACAATAATAAAAGGTTTATATCGAATTGTATCTTAAAGCGGTTATTTAATCAACGCAATATTATGTCAGAGTCTTCTCAGGCCATAAAGGAATTGATTGATACAACTTCAGATGTTTTGAATGAGTTATCAAACTTAGACATAAATGTAACTTCATGGGACCTTATCATAATTTATATTGTGAGTTCCAAGTTGGACGCTGAGACCCGAAAACAGTGGGAACTGAACGTATGTCAAACATCTGATAGTTTACCAACCTTTAAGGAATTTAAAACGTTTTTGGAAACTAGGTTCCGCGCGTTAGAAGTTATTGAGCCTGCGAAGTCTAAACCTAAACCTAACACCCCCACACAACACAAGGTTATGCACGTCGTTAATACACCTAATAATGGTAGAGCAAATATTTCATGTCCAGTGTGCAATGAAGGTCATAAGATTAGTAATTGTAAAGTATTTTCTAAAGGGGACATTGAGGAACGTCGTGTTACAGTTCAAAATCTAGGGCTATGTTTCAACTGTTTAGGGAAAAGTCATTGTGTTAAGTCATGTCGCGTGTCTACCAAATGTCGTGTCTGTGGGCGTAAGCACCACTCATTATTGCATCCAGCGGCTTCCGAAGTAAAGGAAGTCACGGCTGTATCGCATCCCGACGAACAAACGGAGGGCACAGAAAAGGTAGCTGCCCATTTCATGGCGGGTACCTCTGACCGGGTACTTTTAGCCACTGCCTTGGTAAAGGCTGAGGGTTCAGATGGGCAGTCTACACAAATATTTAGGGCACTGCTAGATCAGGGTTCCCAGGCTTCCTTTATTACGGAGGCCGCAGTGCAATTGCTGAGATTGAAGAAAATATCTTCGGCCAGTTTGATTACAGGCGTAGGCGGGGATCATGGCGGGACAACGTCGAAGTACGTAGTTTTGGTTAATATTCAGTCTCTGCACGATCCTTCCTTTGTCATCCAGGTAACAGCACACGTTTTGCGTACGCTTACAACAGTGCTCCCTGGCAGGAAACTGGATTTTTGTGGGTGGTCAGACCTTCAACATGTAAAGTTGGCGGATCCCAATTTTTATACACCTAACAAAATAGATATTTTGTTAGGGGCCGAGGTGTATGGTATTGTTTTAAGAGAAGGGCTTATCAAAAGCCCTCAGGGCGCTGCTATAGCGCAAGACACTTATTTAGGTTGGATTGTTTCCGGACCATTGCAAACATCTTCAATGTCTTGTCATAATGTAATTAGTATGCATGCTCAAGTAATGGATCATGATTCATTGAAGATGTTTTGGGAGCTTGAAGCAGAGCCATCGAACGTGGCTAAGTTGTTAACACCGGAAGAACAAGCTTGCGAAGATTTCTTCACAGCAACTACTCGTAGAGATGAAACAGGCCGGTACATAGTAAAGCTTCCCTTTAGATGCGAGGATCCACCCTGTAAATATGGAGGTTCGAAGCAAATATCAACAAAAAGATTTCATTACCTGGAACGTAAGCTGGCTAAGGATAAAAATCTGAAGAAGCAATATACTGAAGTATTGAACGAGTACTTACTTCTAGGTCATATGGAGCAGATCTTGGACGAAAAATATAAACTGAAACCAGGTACGGTGTACTTACCTCATCACGCCGTAGTTAGAGAGGATCGAACAACGACAAAAACTAGAGTGGTTTTTGATGCGTCATGCAAGGGATCAAACGGATTCTCTCTCAACGATACTTTGATGGTAGGGCCGACTCTTCAACGAGACCTACGGCACATTGTGATGAGGTGGAGGCAGTATTCAGTATGTATAGGGGCGGACATTATTAAAATGTACCGTCAAGTTAAAGTTGCAGAAGAAGATCAAGACTTCCAGAGAATTGTATGGCGAGATAATAATTCTAAGGAAATTGCTGAATATAAATTAACAAGAGTTACTTTCGGAACATCGTGTGCACCTTATCTCGCGGTTAAGGTGTTGCAGCAAATAGCGCATGATGAGGGTGGAGAATTTCCATTGGCTGCCGAAAAGATCTTGAGTGATTTTTATGTGGATGATCTCATGGTGAGCTGTCATTCTGTAACAGAAGCTGTTCAATTATATCACGAATTAACTATTCTACTTCCAAGGGGGGGATTTCAACTTCAAAAATGGACTTGTAATAAGGTGGAAGTGCAAGAAAGGTTAAAGGAGAATGATGCTAAAGATATAGAAATTAAGTGCGATAATGTAACCAAAATACTAGGTCTTACCTGGGATAGAAGTAGCGATGAATTCCGTTACTCGGTGAAGTTGACGCCACACGCTGTACCTGAAACAAAAAGAGAAGTAATATCCGAAATATCACGGTTATATGATCCATTGGGGTGGATAGCACCATGTATAATTACCGCAAAGGTGTTGATCCAAAGGCTGTGGCTCGCTGGCTTGGGTTGGGATGAAAAATTGACGCCGGAACTCCGAAGAGAGTGGGAATTATATCGCAGTGAGCTTGCTAATCTGGTTAATTTTCAAATCCCACGTTGGCTTCATCAAACGAAAGACGACAGGGCAGTTGAACTGCATGGCTTTAGCGACGCATCAAACGTCGCCTATGCTGCAGTCATATATATGCGAGTAGTCAATGCAGCAGGCGATATACACTCCAGCCTTGTTACCGCCAAAACGAAAGTGGCACCAGTGAAGCAGATATCTATACCGCGCCTTGAATTGTGTGGGGCCGTACTGGTTGCCAAATTGTTGTCCGAAGTGTCGACTGTACTTAATGTACCGAAGTCAAAGCTTTATGCTTGGACGGACTCTATGGTCGTTTTGTCGTGGTTGAATTCCCATCCCAGTAAATGGAAAACTTTTATCGCCAACCGCACATCAAAAATACTGACATTACTTGACTCGAAGCAGTGGCATCACGTTCAGTCAAAGGATAACCCCGCGGATTGTGCATCGCGTGGTTTAAACCCAACTGCTCTGTTAAGCAATCAGTTGTGGATGGTAGGACCACCATGGTTGTGTGACAATGTCATAGAGTATGCAAGTGATCCGGTCATGGAAACGAATCTGGAAGCAAAGACAATTAAAGTCCATACAACAGCGCTAATCGAAGAAGATACAGTCCACAGTATTGAAGAAAGATTTTCGTCATTGCACAGATTGATTAGAGTTGTTGCATTCTGTCGGCGGTTTCTAGATTTAATAAGACCATTGAAACAAACAAGAACAACTTACCTGTCAGCATCAGAGATCCGCGAGTCGTTACACACCTGTATACGTCAATGTCAACGAAAGTGGTTTAATGAAGAATTCGACATGCTTCTGAGAAAAGGACATGTAAATAAGAAAAATCTGTTGGCTTCATTAAACCCATTTATAGACGACCAAGGTATGTTGAGAGTTGGCGGGCGTCTTCAAAACGCCAATTTAAGTAAAGACGTCAAACATCCTCTTATAATACCACCCGAGTCACATTTAGCAAAATTAATTGTAGCGGACGCTCATGAGAAGGTCATGCATGGCGGCATTCAGCTTACACTAAATGTGGTACGTGGGAAATATTGGATTGTAAGAGCGAAAAATCTCGTAAAGGCTCACATACATAATTGCGTTCGTTGCATTCGATATGCTGGCTCAACCAAAAACCAGCTCATGGGGCAATTGCCTCAGTGCAGAGTGACACCTAGCAAGCCCTTCTTGAATACGGGTGTGGATTACGCTGGTCCTATTAATATTAGGGTCTCCAAAGGACGGGGAAATAAGTCCTATAAGGGCTATATATGTTTATTTGTGTGTATGGCTACACGGGCCGTACACATAGAAGCAGTGTCAGATCTCACGGCTGTCGGCTTTCTGGCTGCTTTTCGTCGTTTTGTTGCTCGTCGTGGTTCCTGTAGCAATATCTGGAGCGACAACGGAACGAACTTTGTCGGGGCCTCAAAGGAATTAAAAGCGTTATTTTCAGCAGAGCAAGGTTCGATGTTGCAAGAGATAGCTAGTATACTAGCTAATAATGGAACTGAGTGGCATTTCATTCCCCCTCACGCACCCAATTTTGGTGGATTGTGGGAGGCGGGAATCAAAGGTGTTAAATACCATCTCAAAAGAGTCATCGGGGATTCCACATTGACCTATGAAGAAATGGCCACGGTCTTAACACAAATAGAGGCCTGCTTGAACTCGCGGCCGTTGTGTCAGAGTGATGATCCTAATGATCCCGACCCACTCACGGCGGGACATTTCTTAGTAGGCCAACAAATTGTATTAGCTCCAGACTACAATTACGAAGATCAATCAATGGGTAATCTGCGTAGATGGCAGCTGACCCAAAGAATGGTCCAAGGGTTTTGGCGTAAGTGGTCACGCGAATATTTAATACAATTCTTTCATCGATACAAATGGAATATTAAAACAGTTGAACCTAAGCTCGGTGATGTAGTCTTAGTCAAAGAGGAGAATTTGCCACCGGCCAAATGGCTGTATGGTCAAATAGTAGATGTGCATCCTGGTAAGGATGGCATCGTTCGTGTAGTAACCTTGCGTTGTAGGGGGACAAGCATTAAGCGTCCAACTTCGAAATTATGTGTTTTGCCTGTTTCCGACTGAGTATTTTTAGGTTGCTTTCTTATAGTTAGTAAGCAAACTCTTATGTTTAATGGATAGGTATGCCCTATTATTGTTTAATTTAGTTTGTGGTATAAATGTCCTATTTAGTTGAGTTATAATGTACTTACAACCTTACTAACGACATTGAAAGCTGTATCCGTTCAATTGCGATTTGGGCTTCATGGTGGGCGGTACATAAAGACAATGTCTTTGGTGGGCGGAATGTATAAGTTAGTGTTTGTTATATTTTCCGATGGATGTCGCTAGTACAAGTTAAGATGGCACTATGGTTTCGTTCATGTAAAAAGTGTATATTGTAGGCAAAATTATTAATAAACCCCTTCGTTCTGATTAGAGGTCTTTCACTATCAGCTGAGCCTCAATCGCGGGTCGGGATCTTGTACGAGTTTGTACATGCAGTGCGGTAAATAAACGGCGCGAATAAAAACCGCGCGGTTTTTTCCAGCAATTCAGTAACCCATGGAGTCATATGAATGTAATTTGACAAGGTGCAGTGCGGTAAATAATCCGCGCGAATAAAAATCGCGCGGTTTTTATTCGCAGTGCGGCCAGGCTCTAAAAGCTTACGCCGATTTTCTGTGAGAGGGCGCGGTACTACTACCACATTTGCGACTATAGTGAAGGTATAAACGCATGGTCGTGTTTGAGCTTCTGGTAGGTAACTTGCTTCGTGCGTTATGTTTCCATACATTCCTCCGCCTTGTTGTAAGGGCCATAACACACCGGGTAGCCATCTCGACGCGACGTCGCGTCGACATGGCGCGATGGCATCCCGGTGTGTTATGGCCCTAAAGCCCAATGTCTTACGGGTTACGGGTAATCTGAATTCCCCTTATTGTTACCAATTTTGCTATAATTTCCAAAACGTTCTTTGAATAAGTTTTGTTTGAGAGGTACCTAGGCTACGTACTGAAAGGTCAATGTACGTAGTAGATAGTACTCCTATTTTATCTGGGAGTGAGTTCATGTCAAATGTCAGTGCGATCAAACATAGATGAAAACAAAACCTAGGTAAGTACCTACTTACATAAAATTAACGCAATGCTTACATCATTATAATATAAATAATGGTGCTGAGTATTTGCGAGACAGAAATAGTTTTTTTATAATATACAGGGTGTCCCATTAATTGTGGATAATCCTGAAACCTCTTAAAGATCAACTTAAGACCTAACACTATCAATAAAAAAAAATATAGTACTTTTTTCAGGTCAGGGTGTTCTTTTTTCTTAATATTTTCGCGGAATTAGTAGCAATCATTTTACGTATATCGATTACATGGTTATCTGTGAGGAACATGCATAGATTTTTTATTTATTTATTTACGTTTTCGAGAAATTATGGTATATCTTTGTCTTTAGGTCAGTCAGATATTTCATAAAAATCTGAAAAATTGCATTAACTTCAAAACTGATCGTAGCTCTACCTGGATATGTGTTAGGCCGTAAGGTGATCTATAAGAGGTTTCAGGATTATCCACGATTAATGGGACACCCTGTGTATTTATAAGTTTATCATCCTGCAATCGTGAGAGTCGATTTCGGGTACCTTGCATTCATGTTGCCAAAATAAGCGCGGTAAGTTCTACCTAAAAGTTTAATATATTTTGGTCTTACCTTCCATTAATTATGGCTTCTTTTAGTAAATTCTCTCTAGCAATGAGGTTCATTATTTGCATTTTTAAAGATTCCGCCAAAATGTTGGCGCTTTGGAGCGTGCTTTCAAGCTTGAGTTTCAATTTGGCCGTGGACAAGTCGCTGTTGGGTTTCTCGACATCTTTTTGTACGACTACTTCGGGGGAGTCGCGAGTCACTTGAGCCATTTTCAAATCATCGTCAAAAAATTTCAATTCAGCACCATTGCTGGATTTCACGGGTGAATTCATGTTGCTGAAAAAGTTTTTGTTAAATAAGAAGCTGCCAAAGCTTAAGATCATCACTTAATAAATTCTACTTTAGCTGGATACGACCCACAGGAAGGTTTTTATTCGGCCCTAACACTCGGATCATATTTCTTAAATAGTCGATGATACCCTATGTTACCCCAAAGTTATAATGATAGGCTTTTATCGATTTCTTTGTTCTATACTTACAATTGTTCTTGAACTGGTGACATCCACTCTGAAACCTGTTGAAATAACCATTATGAAACAATAATCTCTTTACTAGATATCTACGAGTTGTGGGAATTAAAATAAAGTACAATAGACGAATAATTCCTAGATACTATACCTACGCTACGTGAATATTATTTTTAGGAATTTAAACTCTATGTTATAATCGCTGTGCTGATGTTTGGGCTACGAAATTTGACACATTTCCGTAGTAAATTATTGGGCTCTATATGCATAGCTCCCTAATAGACTCTTACATACATTTTAAGTCCATGCACTCAATACACGAACTTTCATACAATCGAAGCCGACACCTGACACTATATTATGTATCAGAAGGCAGAATCAGCGAAATCTGGGTTAACTACAAGTCGCCCATTCCCACAAATTGCAGAAGAATGATTACTTATACAATATATTACCCAGTCGGCATAGCTAGCACGTAGAGTTAACAAACACAAAAATAATTGCACGGTAACCATTTTCTTGACTTGAAACCTTCGCACCACGCACTACACTCGCTCACAAAGTGCGAAATGAGCATTGTTTCAGGAAATGTTTACAAATTCACTGATAAGTGGCTCCTAATCGCAATTGTTTCAAATCATTGTTGCTATTAGAATTGAATTTACAAAAAGTCGTACAGGTGGATGATTTGATGGAAAGACAGATTTATGCAAGAGCAGAGTGCTATTCGAATAACACAAACTGATCTCACGTGAATTCGCAGGTGAACTGGTAAAAAAAATTGTATTGAAATATACATTTCACCAGCAGATTCTATGGATATGAATTTGTCTTTTCAGAATAGCGCTCTGCTCTTTTATAAATCTGTCTTTTCATCAAATCATCTACCTGTACCTTTATGATATAGATAGGTATGAGTTTGTATTTCAGAATAGCATTGACATTAAATTTGATCTACTAGAGAAATCTCTGGCATGGCTTAAGAACTGATATTTTGAGTCCTAATACTAAAACTTGTTACCTTGTTCTTCGTCAACAGGAAATTCCTGATTTGACAGTAGTTTAGCGCCCCAAATTCTGTGTGCCCTGCAATGCCTAAAGCTATGTCTTCACCAGTGCGCTTTCATGTTCATCTTGCGTCTTCAACTTTCAATTCATCTCGCGTCAAGCGCGTGCAATATTGATTGCCTTAAGACGCATGCAGCTTAGTGTCTACACCTGTGCGTCCTGGTCGGTCGTCAAGATGTACAAGTGTAGCTATTTGTGCAGAATATTTAGTATGAACTACAAAGAAAAAAACTTTAGATAAAAGAGTATCTGGATAAACGATGTTTAGAAGACACGAAACAAAAATTACGAAAGAAAACATTCATAATTTCAATGTTTAACATTATCTGCCGCCATTTTGTATGTAAAGCGCACGGAATGTTGCACGCGAACCCACCGGTGTGGCGGATCAGCGTGCGCTACGGGCGTGCGCTGTTTTTTGAGCTAGAATAGCGCACGCGTTATTGCATGCGCTATGGTTCTTCATGCATGCGTCAGATGAAAGCGCAAGATGAACGTGAAAGCGCACTGGTGAAGACATAGCTTAAGATGGTCCTGAATTCAACATTTTAAATTGGACCGTCCACTTGATCAATCTTTAAAATCTCTATTACAATGGCAGGGGTAGTATACCATGAGTCAACCCCATAGGTAGGTACCCTCCATGGACTTCATGGTACCTGCATTAATAATGCATTCCTTATATTTGTTCTAGCGGAGGAGTTCGTAGACAGATTATTAACAAAAGAAGCTGAGGAGCAACCGTCGGACAATGTGAAACCCAACGAGCTGGTCATGGAGCTCCCCGAGTGGTTCGACGAGGAGAAGTTCAACAGGTAGAAACCCACTTAACAAACATGTAAACACATGACGTGAAAAACTATTGCATAACCAAAATCTAACTTATTTTTTTTAGGTATTATCTTTCTCCTACTTTAGTAAAAAAAAAAACAAAAATTCCAAGCCGTTTAGAAGGAGATATAAATTTTAAGACGAAAACAGCTTCACTTTGATATTTTTTTTCACATAGTGAAGGAGCATGTAGCACTTATTTCCTGCTTATTTTTTAAAGATGAGTGTTCAATAAATACGGTAATATTTTTTTCAAAATTTTTACTCCACTCGTCTAAGAGGAGATAGCCTCCAAACATGCCTCGTTAGGTGCCTATACAGTCTTAACACCCTCATCTTGTCCGCAGAGGTCGTAGGGTGTACAATGACTTCAGCTTCGGGTATTCGACGTCGATGCTCGCGGGGCTAGTGGCCGTTTTCGCGGTGTCCTCAATCCTGCGCGTGTTGATCGGCTCCCGGCGGTCCAGCACGGCGTACACCGCCTACAAGCGCTACCTGTCCACACTGCTACACGTCGTCACGTGGTTTGAGCATGAACTGAAGCCGGGGAGTGTGTAAGTAGTAGTGTACCTATACCGTTCAAACCTGCACCAGTAGCACAGAGCTTACCGTGACTAACAAATCCCGAGATTGTTGGACTAGTTTGGGCTGTGATAGTTTCTATAATAATATTTCGGTCTTCCCTGTAGGCCGGCCTGATGGACGGCTTTGAGTGTAATTTTTCTCGTAAGCTAACTTGCTAAGCTAAGTACTATTTTTATTATAGGTATACCGCTAGAGCCGTACCGCGCCTAAGGGGCCATCCATTAATTACGTCACACGTAAAGGGGGGAGGGGGTCGACGAAATGTGACATTGTGTGACAAGGGGTGAGAGGGGTCCTAAGTTTTGTGACGTCACATTTAAAAATCTAATATAGGTACCTATCTAAGTATTAAAACCGAAATTTGATTTTTTTACGAAAAATTTTGAAAATTTCTGAAAATTATAAAAAATATCTGACGTCACACAGGGAGGGGGGGAGTCTCGCAAATGTGACCAGCTGTGACAAGGGGGGAGGGGTCTAAAATCATGAAATTCGTGTGATGTAATTAATACTCTCCATACCTACATACCTACGGGTAATGACCCGAAGTGTATTTTTTCTCGTAAGCAAACAGTATTAAGTTCTTTATAGTCTGCATATTTGTCCGCTTTATGGAGAATATCAGTAGGTATACCTACAACCTGTATTTGTAGTTTTCTTTTATCCAGATGATTTTGTCCCCAGTTCATGGAGATCATTGTACACGGTGAGAAGCCGGCACATCCGCGCCGGACTCGCGTCCAAGATGAAGGGTGGAGGCGTGGTGTCACAACGGGACATTGCCTTGACATTGTTCGGATTTATTGGCTTTTCCACGCTGAAGCCAGACAACTTCGGCATCCGGCAGTTGAACGAGGGCGACTGGGACGCGTACATTTACGTCTGGAGGGTTATTGGGCATATGATTGGGCTTGAAGAAAGGTGAGTCATTCTCTCACGAGTTGGTTCATTTGAAGTGCTGGGATGAAAGAGTTACGAAGCAACTTCAATCAACTGCAATCACGGCAGCTAGTACGTCACACAACTCACACAGTAGGTATTATTGACTGTCTTCTTGAAATATTATTCGTTTAAACTTTATCCAGATTTTTACTAAATCTAAGTCTTAAAACGATACTACACAATATTGGAAAATAGTTCAAATCAATAGTAAAGCAAACAAATTGCCATGCATGGGAGCAACTAGGGCAGGAGTAAGTATCATCACCTAAATCAGGATTTTATAATTTTCATATCCATTTTTTTTCTCGTAAAATCCGCCATATTTTGATATTTACACACGAGCAAGCTTTGTAGGTCTTCTACCCCCGTTATAAATATCACGCCATTATTCTATAGACTATTAGATATGTATATGATAAAAAGTTTAATATTGGGATTTGGGTTGTGACCGCAGAAATTGTAATACTTAATTGTATAGGTGTAACGTCACGACTTTTATCCCCATTCGGGGGTAGTCAGAGGCTTGAGTGGCCATACACCACCACATTGTGGAGGTATTAACCAACTCAAAGCCCACGTTTCACCAGATAGTCAGAACCCAACGTGACAGGCGGTGAACCTTGTCGCCGTGTATACAGGAACTGACTATTACCTAATCCTCAGGGATAGGTAGGTTTCCTCACGATGTTTTCCCTCACCGTCAGCGAACTGTAAATTATGCACCTATTGAATCCGGATTAAAAGACACAACATTTCACAGGTACAACATATGCCGCAAGACGTACCACGAAACATTCGACGTGTGTCAGGAGCTCCAAGACCGCGTGTATACGCCGTGCCTCACGAATGTGCCCGAGTACTTCGAGCACATGGCCCGGGTCATGCTCGACGGCATGTGGTCCTCCAACCCCACGATCGAGACAGACGCCTTCATGTACGTTGTCAGAGGCCTAGCAGACGTTCCCGGTTACATATACACGGAGAGCGAAAGAATAAACTTGCAGAAGAGACTGAAAAAACAGTTGAAAGGGCAATCCCTCGATACTGGTAAGTCAGGTTTCAAAGTTTTAAAATTGGTAGCTATAGGAACAAATACACCTGCTGAGACCCTATTTCTTCGAGATGCCCTGTGGTAGTAGCATCTAAAACGCCTGATGCACCAAGCTTGTTTTCCCTACGACAATTGGTCATCCATATTAAACCGATCCTATTCTTAAAACCTACCTATCTAGAGCCTTATCACCGGGCGGGCGGATTACGGTCGATTTTCGTCGATCGACGCGTAGGTATGAGTGCGCGTACGAGATCGTCTTGTCCCACTCGCACTTATACTAAACGGCCGTAATCCGCTCGCAAACCGCTAGTGATTATAACATTATGAGCTCCTTAGGAGCTCATAATGTTATATTTCTCTCTCACTAAATGAATCGATCACCGGCCTGGATATAAGGACAAAACTGCAAGAGAATCATTTTTTTCAGAAAAGGTTATTCAGTAGTTAGTAAGTAGTATGTACATTAACAGACAGATATTGCGCCCTGCGTCATAGAGAAAGCTAAGCGACGGCCGACGTTTACACTATATAGACACACAGGAGGCCTATACTCTTCTCTCCTCCATAATCGCCTGTCCTGAGCCATTTGCGGCCACGTTCTACCCGTAAAGGTGTCTAAATCATCTCTCCATCTAAATATTAATATTTCTACGTTTTCACCAGGTGTGGACGCGAAGACGCTCGTGCGCGAGGCTGGAGTCGACGGCCTCCCAGACACAAAACCAAGACTCCTCTTCTACAAAGACTACGAGAGCCTAGATACTGTCCCAGAGTACAAAGCTCTGAGCTTTAAAGCGAAGTACAAGCTCTTCATGATGAATCTATACAAAACATTATACTCATCGTATTTAGGTCGGCTTTACTTCAACATGAATTTCAAATTCAGCATATTCCTATTGAGGTACTTCCCGTACCTCGCCTTCATCAGGTGGGGTATCAAAGCGTCTTTGGTTAATATTTTCGAGGAGGATCCCACTGATGATACTAAACCGAAGTCTAATTCGGAATATTATACGAAACGGAAAACGACTTGGTACAAAAAACTTCTTAATCTGATTTGGTAACGCTGTTGACTGCTTAGAACGGACGTGTAACAACTGGACATGTTGTGATAACATTTGGGTGCCAAGATATAAGTGTGCCTCATGATGTGGGCAAGCTTGGCCTCATCTAGGCTTGGCTGTAGGAAAAAGCTGTCATCTTCGCAGTATTTCTCTGACACTCACAAAAATGGA
Organism: Drymonia ruficornis; assembly: GCA_947859195.1. Taxonomy (NCBI): domain Eukaryota; kingdom Metazoa; phylum Arthropoda; class Insecta; order Lepidoptera; family Notodontidae; genus Drymonia; species Drymonia ruficornis. Next base: position 3,745,178 of record OX401924.1, on the reverse strand, counting down.
AGTTAGCTCAAACCGTAGGGTGTGAACTTAGCAGTAACTATTCCTATACAGAGCCGTCACAACGAGTGAGATGTTACAAGTCGACTTATCTTGTAAAAATACATATATGTACGTACATGTATAAAATTATAATCATATAAGTAGGTAGGCTGTTATTCGGACATAAAGGTGGTTATTAGTTTATAAGTAGGTACACGTATCAGGTTTCGTGATAGGACCTAGGGTTTATGAGGATTCTTCTGTCATGTGCAATTCCTCATTTGTGGATAAAGACATTTATTTCTAAAAAAAAATTATAATTTCAAAGAAGTTTTATCAGAACATGCAGGATTTTATCTCTGTCTTTTTCTCAGCTCTGTGTACATTTCTCTTCCACATCCTTAGTTGTATTAATAACAATATATTATAACCCGCATTCTCTTCCTCATGAACCCTTAAATGATCAAAGAGGCACTTATTGACTCTGTAGGTGTTATAGAAAAAATATAATTATTTTGTATTAACTTTCACTTGCACGTAAGCTTTTGCTTACCTTGTCCACAGACCTAATCATTGACCATACAGTCAAAGGTCCAAATATTAAGGAATTTTATATTATTGACGAAACATTTGCTCAAGTGTAGATAAATAAAATTTGTTATAAGAAGGCTGTTAGGGTTTTAGGTTTAAGTCTTAAGTGTAGTTAGCTTAATCTTTATTCTTCTTTTATAAACTTATCGGTAGGATATTTTTAATTGGAATTGCAATGGTATTTAATTGCAATAATATTTCTTTAATTATTGACATTTTGTTGTGTTGTAACAACGAGTTTATTGATGTATATTGTTGCATTTTACTTGCGACCTAATTTCTTATGAATATATAAATGTAAATGAATATTACTAATTCTTGACGTGGGCGTGGGAGGACGTAAGCTACGCTACGCTAAATGTTAACCAATGATTCAATACTTTTCGCGTGATGTCAGGCAGAACATAATTGATTTCCAAATTACATCCAAAATCATAATGTATTTATAAATAAGTATTTCTTTACAGACACTGTTTATTATCTACCTACAATTTTTTTTATCTACGCCGCACATATGGTTTTTCTTCCACTTTTACAATTGGTGTCCCTATTATAAATTAGTTTTTAGGGATTTTTTATGGCAATCTGTACCTACTACTGTTTTTCTTTCCAATGTCGATTTATCAATTATGACTTTGATACGCTTGTAATCTTAGATTAAATTCTTGATTACTATAGGTATTATGCATAACACACAACAAAAAATAATCTAATGTTGGTTGATAATGCCGCGACACCGCCTCGAACATGCTACGAGGCGCCTTATAAGTCAAGAGAGGGAGCAAGAGGCGACAATGTGCCTTTCTTTTTGTGGCTGTGTGGCTCCTGCTTTACTAAATATTTGACAATAACGTCCGTTATAAAAATACTTTCGGAGTTTACTTATGATTTTGTACTGTGTGATGCAACTCGAGGGCATCTCAAATAGCTATATAGGACTTATTTTATTCAGCCATCAGTTTGGGCCTTTTAGCTATTCAGGTTATATTTGTCATATACATTATAAATCATGTGATATTATTACATTATGTAAACAGATAAGTTTGGTTAAATATAATTAAGTAGGTACTATCTGACGTCATCAGGTTTATTATATAAGCTGTTATTTACCCTTATCAATAGGAATGATAAAATGTATTATCTAATTATTTGTTATTGAAATAAAAGAGGGATTGGGAACAGTTTTAATAAATATCTTTTATTTGAATACTATTTGAAGAAATCTTTGGCTTTTAATCTGGCGCGTTTGGCAACATTGATTTGCAATAGATTATCTGTGAGAGTGTCTTGCTGTACGCCGCTGTCAGTCGGGGAGAGGTGTGGTGTTGCTGCCTTTTTGTTGGTGTTCGGGGTTGCGACGAGAGGCGTCCGGCGAGGCGTCGGCGTGCGTTGCGAGGCGTGAGAGAGAATGCCCATGTCGTTGGGAGTGAGCTTCAGTCTCGGTGACAGTAGATGCTTTGCGGCCAACTTCCGCGCTGCCGGCGACATGCTGGCGAGCCGTTCGGTATTCGATCTGAAACTGAAAGACCGCATTGGTTACGCCGTTCTAGTAAAAGATATCTATAATACTGCAAATGTACCAGGATAAGATAAGTACACAGGAGGCATAAATAAAATAGAGTAGCTACTCTATTCAAGTCACCTTTTCCACTTCGCTTGCGTGTCGCGTTCGTTCGTACGTTTACTAACACTGGGACCAATTACTAATTGAAATAGTAGTATATAATAAAACAAAGTCGCTATGCACGTCTGTTTGCTTGTTTCTCCGCTTAGTTCTTCTAAACCACGCAACAGATTTTAATGTTGTTTTCAGCATTATTTAGACAATTTATTCCGGAAAGTTTAGGTTTATTCTAATTAAATGTATGAATAGTAGAAAAAAGCTGTGCGAAAACGGTGCGGGTGGCTAGTACATAATTATATGAATACGTGTACCAGAAGACGCAGCGTGGGTAGGCCCTCCACAAGGTGGACCAACGACCTTCTGAAGGTTGCGGGAAACCGCTGGATGCAAGTGGCACAAGCAGGACCAGTCGTTGTGGAAAACCTTGAGGGAGGCCTATGTCCAACAGTGAACGTCTTTTGGCTGAAATGATGATGATAATGTGTACCTGGGCGTGGACGGCGCTTGGCGCGGCGTGGTGGGGCGGCGGCGCTTGGCGGCCTGCTCGGCCAGCTGCAGCGCGATGCGCTCGCGCGCGCCGCCCTCCAGCATGCGGTACGCCGCGCCCGCGCCCACACTGCAAACATACCAACTTTATTACAACTCACAGATTGCTAGTATAGTGGTAAAGGAGGCACCTACTTTGAGCGCTTGATGAAGGGAAATAAAAAAAGCTTCACACCGAGAAGAGACATAATAAAGAAAAACCAAGAAAATGCACTAATTCCTCAGTCATGCGCAGTATCGGACAGTGCCGAGATTCTCCCAAAAAAATCTCCGAGTACCACTACTCCACCAAGCCAACTAGGAACCTGTCAAATGTGACGGCACCCGCACAAAAAGGCGGTGGCGGTGTGCGGGCGGGAAGCTGCATTCCATCCGAGTTCCTAGTTGGCTTGGTAGCCTTAATTTTAACCGAGAACGGCTGAGACCAAGATCTCGGTCCGACTCTAATTAAAGTAACAGCGTCCAGATCCGGGCATTAATACTAATAGGTTGAAGAGTCCCTTACGCAGGCAAGGGCGTGTCCCCGCCGTCGAGTCGGAAGGGCGTGCCCTCGATCTCGCCCCACGTCATGAGCGGCGAGCGGTCCGCGCCCGCGCCCGGCCGCGGCGACGGCGTGCCCACCAGCCCGTACTCGCCGTCGCCCGCCTCCACCGACCCAATGCTCACGCCGTCCACGCCTATTTTACCGGTCACGCTCGCGTCCTGGAATAACAAAAGTTTTAGCGGAAAAGGGAAGATTTTCCGGCCGGCGGGTGTTGTGCCTGGCGGGGTCGGCTCCTACGATCCAACGGTTGTTGTCGGGGTATCGTATTCGTAGGTAGTATTAACTAGCTTCTGTCCGCGTTAACTTTAGTATTCCACAGGAACCTGAAATTTTTCCGGGTTTTGCTCCAAGGTCCTGTCTATCTCCATACCAAAATCCATCAAAATTGGTTTAGCGGTTCAGTCGTGAAAGCGTAACAGTCTGACAGAGTTACTTTCACATTGATAATTATGTATATTAGTATAGATGTGCCTCAGGACAATCGTATATGGTAAAAACTATGTTCATCTCAACACTACTAAATATCTAGAAAAATACTGAATTTCGTCGAATAATGTGAGGGGTTCAAACTATTGGCAGAATTTATATAGAAGTTAGATGAATGTGAGTTACCTGTGTCCGCGCGATGGCGCTGATGGCCTGCTTGTTCTTGGCGTGGTCGAAGGGCTCGGCGCGCAGCCGCGTGTTGTGGTGCAGCAGCTGCGGCTTGGGCGGCGCGCGCTGCGACTCCGCGCCGTCCGGCACGTACATTATGTAGTTCTTCGCCTTGTACCGCCACGTGTCCAGCTGGGGGACCATAAAAAATATCTTATAGTATGAGCGCTAGTGACTTAACACCAAATTAATAGAGATTTTTAGACAACTTACAATGGTTTTACAAAGCATTTCTAGGAACAAAAGTGATCTACAATACCAGTGCAAGTCGGTCATAACTTTCTATAAAGGAGAAGGTCCAAAATTCACCCACATCCTACAAAAAAGAGAAGTATCTCAAAAAAAAAAAAAAAAGCGTATAAAAAGATGGCATTCTTCCAAACTCCATCCTTACAGTCTAACATACAAAAAAATGCTATGAAAATTATTTCGGGGGCAGTAATATGCACAATTATTACCTATGTTAAAATATTGAAAAATACTTGGCTATATTGACTTCGATTATAGGTAGGTAGGTAGTTCCATTAACGAACAACTGAGCTTTTTGAAGGGACTCTCATCTTTACAAAACAGTAGTGGGTTCTAATCCATTAGAATGGCCTGCAAGCCGGCTGTGACAAAACAATCCATGAGATAAATTTACTGTCTCATTCTCTCCTACGCATTAAGTAAGATGAAAAGCGACTTGTTGCGTCATAATCCGAGACAAAAATGTTTCCTTGCCGAGCGTGCTAGCCCCGCTGATCATTTGTCTCACACATAATTCTTACATCAAGTGGTTTATTGGTCTGATCGGCCTGCTGCTCGATGGAGGGCAGCGCCAACGCCGCGTCCGCGAGCGCCGCCGACGTCACCTCGGCCTGCAGCTGCGTCGCCAGCTTCGCCGCGCGCTTCCTGTCCTCAAGCGCGATCACGCGGTCGTAACTCGCATTGTCCTCGCTTGTGTGACTTGATAGATATGAATCTGGGAATAAATACATCTATTAATAATAGTTAGTGCGAAGAAGGTGCGATTTTGCGGAACGCGGCAGACGGCAGCGATAGACGGCGACGGCATGTACCGCAACGGCAGACAGCATTACTTAGCAGTATTAATTTGAGTGAGACCGATACCGACATATGATGAATACTGCAAAGTCATGCAGTCTCCTTGTGCGGCACACGCCGTCGCCGTCTGTCGCTGCCGTCTAACGTCTGCACCGTCCCGCGAAATTGCACCTTAGTGGTGTCTTTTAGGCTTATTGGTCTGAGGTATAGCACCACGCATTATCGTATAGTACTGTTCGGTATTACTGTAAAAGTTACTAAATAAATGAATGCAGTGGGACATTTAATAAAACTGTATGCTTTCAGTGATGAACTCAGAATGTGTTACATAAGTATGTAGTAATCTAGATGTCTCAAAACTGCTTGAAAGGTGCAAAAAAACCCCTTCAGGGTTTACAGTAGTAATGTTATATTGTAATGATTACCTAAACTGTGATTATCAGTAATATCTTTAGGTTTGTCATTCACAGTCTCAGCGATAGATTCAGGCCTGTGTTCCCGCACTGTGGGTGCTGTCGGTGAATACGGTCTGTTCACATCAGGCGTGTCAAATGTGGCCGGAGAGTTATCTGGAATAGAAAGAACAAATAAGTGTGTGTAAATTGCATGCAATTGGCATGTGTACTGTAGTAGCGATTATAGCTTGTAATATTAATGTGAAATCCACTCCCCTTCAGGTCAGCAATGTGCGAGCAATACCTTTGGTATTGCAAGCATCTATAGGCTACAGTAGCTGATTAACATCAGTCTTGTTTGCCACCTCAGTCCCATAAAAAAGAAATGGTCTGAATGATTACGAGAACATAATTTGATGATGGAATGATTATAACAATATGTAGTATTATTGTGTCCTTATTACAGTCCTACTACAGGCCAAAAGCCTTGGCGTCATCATTGGACACCATCAGCGATCCTGGCTCACAGGAGTAACAGTGGTGGGAGTGTGGGACGGGCCTAGTCCCAAAAAAAATATGGCCAAAAGCCTCCTACTTACTTACTTCCACTTGCTGCATCTTTGAGTAGGAATCCAGCTCCACCTATTTTGGGCATGCTTCATTTCCTTAAAGGTACCTATTATCATAGTTTTTAATACTTACATGGTTCAGTAGGTGGCCTGCTTCCACTGTATTTTCTAGTAATTTCTCTTAGTCTTGCATAGTCCTTATTTTCTGTTGCCTCCAAAAATTCATTCTGAGCACTCAATTTTTCTAGATCAGGAAAGAAATCTCTCTGAATTATCTTTGCGATACCCTGAAAACCGAAACCGAATTGTAGTCGTGAAATAACATTTATTGGTGTAAAAATGTGTAAACTACAACATCTAATAACAAATATTTAATAAAAATAATGGTTTTACTTTTGTGTTGAAAGATACCCCGTAAAACCAATGGTTCAGCATCTTACCTCAACGTATACGTCTTCTTCTAACACCTGGGATTTCTTCGCATGTTTCTTTTGAGGCACTTTCGGAACTTTGAAAATGCTACTCTCAGTTTTTAACAGTTTCATGTTTTCCAAGGCAGCTGCTCCAGGTTTGGGCACCTTTTGCTCCTCTGACATGGTGCTAGACTATTTATGTCCTTGTTCAGTAATAATTACATTAATTTGTTAAACAATGGACAATTCAGAAAGAATAATGAAACAAGAAATTGAGCATAACAAACAACAATTTTCTATTTGAGAGCGAGTTCATCACATGAAAGCATAGATTTATTATTAGCAGATACGAAGCTATTGTTTATGGTATACATATTTGATGCAAATATGGACCACATTAACGAAAACATATCTGTCTCATTCTTACTCGTGACAATTTAGCTATGTAAAACAGTACAGTATATGTCATATATTTCTTTTTTCTGGAAGTTTTTGGTTAGTTCCGTCAGTAAGCCGCCTCCCTGAGGGCCTTTTTGGACTGCCATATTGGGTTGTCGGCTATGGTCGGGTCACTATGGTTAGTACTTCATCTGTCATGTCAGCGTCTTATACAAATTATTTTAAATTTTACGCTGAAATGTGTGTATTTTGTGACTCTTTATTGTATTATTTAGGATTAATAAGGAAAAAACAATATAGTTTAGTGTTGCGTTAGGGCATGCAGTTCTGATTCTCTAAAGAATTTCGAAGGATTGTCATTTTTCAGGTTAGTTGTGTTATTTTCATATTTAAGTGTATTTATAGTGTGTGAAAATACCTTTCGTGTACATTATATTAATTTTTCATTGAGTTCCCGTCTATAATCGTACTCTCGAATTCATATTTTCAAATAAAATAGAACTAACAAATATTTGCTATGTTTACATAAAAACGTAGTGCTGTTCTTATAAGTTTTGTTTCAAAGTTATCGATACAAATTCTATTCACCTACACGTTGGGCCGCGCCGTCACCCCGGGGTGACCACAAAGAAATTATTTTTGTTTTGGAAGGTGCGTGACTGCGCCGCCTTAAATTTGTTTTATGATATTTGTCATCACTACTCACGAACATAAAGATGCGCGACAGAGATAATAAGTTGATTTATGGATAGTGAACATTTTAAAATTAAATGTGGGATTTGCTAAAACGGCTTAAAGAAGTTAAAATAGAGTTTATTCAAAATCTCCCGATCTCGCAAGATTTTTAGCTGATAAATTTGACGATTTTTAATTTTACGCTTTTGCTACACTGGGCAGTGGTAGGTAGGGATGATGGCCGTGTATGCATGAGGCTCTCCACACGTACATATTTTCGTGGTAAAGTTGAGGCGCCAACAAGGCCGAGACATTGAAATTCTGGTGGTCTCTAACGTTAAATTGCGAACCCCGAAGAGTTGCCATGTGAACATGACTTTACTTGAGCAGCAGCGTCACTCTGCACAACCATTTTAGAGGGAAGAGGGTGACTCGCTCCACAGAGCCATAAAATAACATAATAGTCATAAATAAAAACATAATTTTGTACTGCCTACCCCCGATTAACGTGATATTTATGCTGCGGTCTCTTTCCCCCCTTCATGACACTTGACTGACCGACTCGTTTGGTACACTCGTCGTCGCGGTGCCTCCTGTGTCTAAAAACCTTAATCGCACGAAATCTACTCAATCCTTTGTGTAATTGTGTTGTGTGAACTGGATAAACCCAAGTGAGTGCTCTAGTGATGTGCCTGCGCAGAAGAGCCTGACGATCCAGCCATACCACCCTGGAAATGCACCCGCCTCCATCGTGTCGTTAATGTACACGCTTGACATTGACCTGAGCCTCCTGAGAGATTTGTCTCCCCCCTTTTTTGCCTTATTTGATTTAGCCCAGCATAGCTGAACCTACCTAATCAGGACCCAGCACTTTTCCCGCGACATGATCGTTAGGTATATCGATATGGATACTATCGACTAACTAAAAGTACAACACTTTTTGCTGTGCGCCATTTTGGACGGTCGTGTGCTCGTGTTTGGCTACAGATGACGTCACATAGGGCTCGTCCTTTCTCTCTTAGGTCATTGCATGAAAGCAATGTGAATGACGTTGACGTTGACAGTAATGAGTGACATTAAAATTGACTTGAGAAAAAAATGATTGTCATCCTTTTCACATGTTCAACAAGAAAGCAGGATAGCAATTATCCGTTAGGCTTAAAATGTTTACAAAATGATGGTCTGGAACGCTATAATTACAGCAGATTCTGTATTGCCATGTAAATAAAATAAAAACTAGAGGTTATTTTGTAAGGTTGCAAGTCCAGTCCTCGCTATTGTATTCAGAGGCTTTTTGGCGGGAAGTGGAAAAGTCATGTTGTCATTTTTGTTTTAATTTCCAAAACTTGTGTTTTCTTGTATTATAATGTGTAATGTTGGTGGAATATTAACCATTATATGTTCATAAATGTGCGTGAGTGTGGGTAATTGGAACAAAGTGGTGAAACATGATTTTCGAGTTCCCCCAAGAAGTCTAGTAATTTGTCAGTAAAGTATCCACGACTTTACTGATGGGGTTTGGGGGGGTAGAAATAAGGTAGTTATAAGGTAGGTTTAAGGTAGTTATAAGGTAGAATTAAGAAAAAAATGTAATAAAAGTATACTGATGTTAGGCTCCAAAGGGCTAGTTCCCAGGGGCCGTAAAACTAATCTTATATAAAAAAAAAAATACTATTGTATTCACGAACGTGATTGTACTTTTAGGATTGTACCTATGGTGGGTGCTAGGCTAGCTAGCTATTTCTCTTTAGGTGCTAGGGTGGATCCACTAATCTGTGGGTGGGTCTCGCTCTCGAGGGTGGGTAGGTGGTATACTCTTTGGGGTGGGTGATCTGCTCCTTGGATTGGTATCTGCTGTGAATACCTAAATATGGCGGCGGTATTTAAGGTAGGGAGTTCAATAGGTACTTAATTTCATGCTTCTGTAACTTTGGTAGGCACAGAGTATGAATAGAGATAGACCTCTATCTTAATGGTGCACATACTGTTCATAGGAAGCAAGGAAGGAGATGGCTTTTTTATCAAGGAAAACGTTATAGCATTAGATGCAGTCAGCGTACAAGTGCAGTGGCACGCTAAAGAGTAAAAAAAAACTATTGCTGTGAACAAAGCACAGTATTGATTTAAATTTACTACTGCACTTATGAACGCGACGGTACGGTACCTATCTCTATCCCATGGACCAATTACTAAGGGGACTGGCCCTAAGCAACTCGGCCGAGTGGTCGGCCTAGGACTAACATCGACATAAAACGAAGCGAGTAGTTCAACTATTTACCGGTAGATAGAATAATGAAAATGAAAAAACAATGACCACGTTTTTTTAAACGACTTCAAAAAAGGAGGAGGTTCTCAATTCGCCTGTATTTTTTTTATTAATTTTTTTATGTTTGTTACCTCAGAACTTTCGACTGGGTGACCCGATTTTTTTACCCGACTACGGAGGCGTTATGATTTTGACCGGTATGTATGTATGTATGTATGTATGTATGTATGTGCGTCTGTTCCCACCTAACTTCCAAACTACTTGTCGTAATTTGACAAATGAGGTATCGTCAGAAGCGGCTTAATGGCGCGCTGGTTATAGGCTATGTGAAGTTACATAAAATTGCATATGGCGCCCTCTAGAGGACATAATGTCATGAGCTAAAAAAAAACATTTTTTAATGAAACCGTGTGGGGTATCAAATGAAAGAGCTTGATGAGGACATTTCTAAAATATATATATTGTTACCTATAACTCCAAAATAATTAAATAAAAAGTAAGTTTAAAAACTAAAACCCGACTACGGAAAAAACGCGCTCTAAAAAGTATGAAACAAAAAAATATTCTCATCTAGAGGATAGCCGTGGTCCGTGTTCATGTGCCATTTGGCCCTAAAATACCTACACGGACCACGGCTATCCTCTAGATGAGAATATTTTCTTGTTTCATACTTTTTAGAGCGCGTTTTTTCCGTAGTCGGGTTTTAGTTTTTAAACTTACTTTTTATTTTTATTTGAAAGCTGGTGCTTCCCATGTGGTCCCATTTCAATTTGATCCAGTTCTGACAATGGCATCCATGAGAAAACTACATAAGTCTTAAATTTGCATTAAGTATGTGCGTGACAAATGGTCGTATAACTCAATATCACGCCAACCGATTTCGATGATTTTTTTTTATTGTTAAGGAGATATCCCAAGGGTGGTACCATGATAAGGAAACCAGGATCTGATGATGGCATCCTAGAGAAATCGAGGGGAACCTTCGAAAATCGTAGTGGCGACTAGTGAGTTTGTAATTTTTTTTCATTAAGTATTTTAAAGCACTACCTACTATTTAATGAAGGTCTGTGGGGTTAATACCGTCACACAGATGAATTGCGGCAATTCTGCTAAAGCAATTCATTTTTCCAAACCTCCAGCAGAATCCCCTAAATTTCCGTGAAACTGTCACGAATGGCGTAAAATGTGTCACTATTCTACCGAAATTTAGCGGAATTGCTAAGGATTCCTCAGAAAATCTGAAAAATGAATTGCAATGCAATTCATTAGCACTAATGCATAAGGACCGTATTAGGTCCGCTGGAGTTGATCTGATGATGGAGCCGAAAGACAGTCGAGGGAACTCCTCAACGGTTAACAGCAATTACCAGGTGTTTGAACTTGATTAATTAGTATTGATGAGAACTTTACACCTAGATGGGTTGTGACTGTCATTAGGGGTCTGATGATGAAAACGAAGGACAGTCAAGGGAACTCTTCAACTTTTTACAGTAGCTACCTTGTGTTTGGACTTAATTCATTTCTACTGATGAGAACTTTGCACCCATGGGGTAAAAAAGTTTGTATGGTGCCACTAAAAATCGAGAAATAAAATTATTTAAAAAAAAAAACAAAAAACTACTTCAAAAAAACCAGGAGCACTAAAAAGCATGAAATAATATTTGTATACCACCTCTGCCTAACCCTTCGGGCAAATCAGGCGTGATGGTATTTTAGCGAGTATTTGGAGTCGGTGCCAATCTTAGTATGCCAAAACTAAAAAGTAAGAGGTAGCCAACTATATAAGTAAGAAGATACATTGGCACCGACTCCAATGTTTCATACATATATCTAATAAGGGCACCTCTTTCTTTAGTCTTTACTCTGTGCTCTATCCTTATATTATTAGGTAGGTAGGTACTTACGCATACAATAAAACAACGTAATTATTTACTAAAAATGTAATTAATAATAGTGAAGTTATAATAAATTTTACTAAAGCTACCTATTTCACAAACTACTTAGTTTTATTTTTATTTTTCTTCAATATGTACTCTTTGATGTAGAAGTCTGAGAACAGGAAGAGTATGAATATGTTGTGGGGCAGGAACATGAAGGAGATCCACTTGGGGTACTCGCAAGACGGCTCGAACAGCACGTGGCCGAAGTGGAGGATCAGAACCAGGAACTGCAGCTGGGAGTGACAAAAATAAAATTATGCACAGTACATAAAGTATTTACCTACCTACGTTGTTATCAGAGGGCCTCCTCTTTTTTACAAACGAAAACGAAATTTCGGAAGAAATTTCGCGTATTTACCACTACGTTTCTCATTCATTCCGACATTCAAAGAGTATAGTCGACATTTCTTATGAACAAAAATTGTTTGACGTTTAGATTCGACACCGACGCGGCGACGAAGACTTTAACCGCTCAAGCCTCGGTGATGCCTTATATGTATGCCATTAGGCAACGCTGAGGAAGTGAGGACGGACTAGTCACACAATTTTCTTTCGTAAGAAATATCGGAATGAATAAGAAACGTAGTAGGAAATACGGGAAATTTCGTCCGAAATGTTGTTTTCGTTAATAAAAGAGTATAGGCGCCCAGGGGCGGATAGCTCTATAGGCCGAGTAGGCCCGGGCCGGGCACCCGCCCCAGGCGGCAGTTTCAGGGGCCGCCAAAATCATAATATAGAATGATTAAAATGAAAAACTTGCGCCACAAAACGCCGATTTATGAGTTTTTTTTTAAGTAATTTATATCTAACGCTAGGGAAAGAAGACACTAGGCAAGACTTAACCAAATTGGCTATCGCTGCAGTGGGTTCTACCGTAACAAAAATATTCACGAACATTTCCTACAAAGAAAAAGCACGGGTACTTACAATTTGCATTTGCGTGATATATTTCTTCCACCAGTGGCGCACCCACTGCGGACGGACGATCGAGATGAGATAGTAGGAGTACATTACTGCGTGCACCATCGAGTTGATGAAGCCAAGCATGACACCGTGACCACCTGCCGAATGCAACGAGCAATGTATATTGTACACCGCGAGATTGTTTTGGGAACTATAACTACCACCTACCTATAAGGTTTGGTAGTACTACTTCGGTACAGTTAGCAACATAACTCGCTAAACATTCTACATATTTCATTTTACAATCGTTGGTGAACATTTTCAAAACCAAATAGGTATTAGCAACATAAATACAGTTTAGATCAAGGATAAAAAGTGCGAGTGATAGAAAAACTGATAATGTTCAGTGACTTATTTTGCTGACCGTACCTCATCTAAATATCCTACAAAAATCGACTCCCTTTGTTCACACACTAGGTACCTAACTCAATGTTCTATACGTAGGTAAAGCTCATTTTGAAAACTGTGTAGGTTACTGCCGAATACTCGTACGCAACTTAAATTTGAGAGCTGCTTAACTTTGATACGCCATACAAAAAATGACAGTTAACGACGTCTCAAACTGCTAAGTGGGACTTACGTATTTAAGTAGCAGTAGGCAATGAAGAGATGCTAAAGTACATAATGTAAAGTTCGTCCAAACTAAAAGTACCTTACTGGTTTAGTTCTCTTTGAGTTTGTGTTCGATCATTTGGTCTGGGTAAGATATTCTATCTAACAGGAAAGCTGAAAACACTTTGTTACCGAGGAACTGAATGCCCACACGAACGGAATGACCGCTTACTGAACAATTAAAGGCAATGTTACTGATTGGGCAATAAAATCCTTCGAGCATCGTTGTTACCTCCTGAGCGTTGCCAAATCCGCCCTATTTCTGCGCACGCGACGATCACTTGCACCGCAAGCAAGGCCTTTGCGCAACCCTCTGCGGTATTCATTACCCCAACATTTAATCATAATTCGTGAAATGATTGTTGTTAAAAAAATATTAATTCTACTAAACTAAAAGATGCAGTGGGTTTGAAGTGCCGCACTAAAAATCCTGAAATAATATTTCTATTACCGCCTAGGCCCCTCTGCCTACCCCTTCGGGTAAATCCGTGCTCCAGGGTTTTCAGAAGGCGGTTTTTTTTTGTAAAAATAAACTTATTTCACGATTATAAGTAACGCCATACCAACTTTAACAACCCATTTTATCCCTTTGGGGGGTGATTTTTCCAAAATCCTGAAACGCAAGTTTCATTATCTTATGCAAAATATACATACATACTATACTACTAATACCACTGCTACTAATTTTCATGTCAATTGGACGAAAATCAAATTCACACAACCCCAAAATCACAGGGGTTGATTCCAGAAATTATTTATATTACCGAACAACGAAAGAATTTTCAAAATCGCGTGACAAACATACAAAAAAATTTGAAGTCTGTTAAAAATAGAACGATTACATTACCGGTAAAGAAGAAGTCATAGGTACGACTTAGGACGAGGCCCCACTAGCGGACGGGCCCAATTAGCACGTTGCGTTGCGTCGTCGCAAGATTTTGTACTGGCGCATCACTCTCCCCCGCTTCGTCTCTCGCCCGTCGACCCTTTGATCCGTTGCGACGACGCAACGCAACGCGCTAATGGGGCCCGGCCCTTACCTGGCGCATATTTAGTGCCCATGTAGCCAAGGGCGCACATTCCTATATGATGGTAAACATGCAGGAAGGATATTTGATTGTACTTCTTCCGCAGCACGAAGAATATCTGTCGACAAGATAACAATATATGAGCTATTAGCTGTGCCCGCGAATTCGTACACGTTAATTTTAGAAACAGATTACCCGCGCCGCGGTTTTATATTTTACGCGGAACCCTAATTATTTCTCTAAAATAAAAGTAGCCTAAGTTACTCACTGTATCCTATGTGTTAATAAACTAAATGTTATAAACTATCTGTGTTCCAAACATCCAAATCCGTTCAGTAGTTTTTGAGTGAAAGAGTAACAAACATCCATACTCACAAACTTTCGCATTTATAATATTAGTAGGATAGTGTGGAATACCTACTTCATATGCATTTAGTAAAAAGCTGTTATTTTGACATTACAATACAAACGGACACTTCGATTTTATTTATTTGTATATACCTAGTGTCTCAAAAGTACGAAATAATAATTAAACCACGTATACCGTAGCTGATATGTAGATGCTTAGTGAAGACCAACTATACGTAACTATAATAGTTTCTGAGTTATGGGCCTTTGAATATTTGTGATAACTTTGGTGTTTCGGCCTTAGAACACATCAAATGGCGTAGAAACCGGTGTTTACTGCATTTAGAAATAGCAGCCACTAATATTCAAGAAAAAGTTTGAAAAAATAATGCATAGTTTTAGAGATATTGTATTTTAAAATTGGAGGGAAAAAAATATTTGAAAAAATGTGTTCGAATTTCAATAACAATTTTATACCATGCAACTCTATTCCCGATACTCATCCAAACCTCCAAGTATTATTTCGTACTTTTGAGACAGTCTGTATACAGGGGTATGCAAAGGAGCAACTTGCCGTGTCCATGAGATCGATGATCTTGATCATGTAGTAGAGCCACACTCTCCGCACGATGGCGCGCTCCAGCGGCGTGTCCTCCCAGTAGATCTTCTGACACCACATGCTATAATACCCGGACAGGTACACCCGGGTCAGACACTGCAAGCGCAAACGTGGAGATGAGTGACGGGACGGACGTGAACGGTGAAACATAACACATGGGGCAGGGGCGTAGCTACCGCCGTATCAGCCATTTCAATGATACGGGGCCCCCAGGCTACTGGGACCCCGAACGCAAGTGTGAAAATTCTTTACCGTTCATTTGTGAAACTTCTTTTAACCTTCATTTGGGCCCCCCCAATAAATTTTGATACAGGGCCTGTCTAAGGCAAGCTACGCCACTTCATGGACGAAGGTAAGCTGTAGCCAATTGACTGCAGCTCATAAAAGGGCTAGCTCGACCGGGGTACCACCCTTTCACAGAAGATCGACATAAAGTAGCTATATTATTATCTGTCACTGATAGTAGATAACTTTACAAACCACTCTTTACCGCAATGTAATGTATGTACCGAATGTACCTATACTGATACGATACATTCCGACCGGAAGCAGGAAACCGAGATACCGAACCATCCTATCGAAATACCGCGGCGACATACTTTTACCTACGTGCGAAGTAATAGAGGATGTTTCAAAAGTTCAAAATTATATATTTTTGGATATTCCGTAGCTGATATGGTTCGTGCTACCTAGATTTCTAGTGAAGACCGACTTATGGGCTTATGGGTTGGCTTTTGAATATTTTTCACAACTTTTTCGAGTTGCGTGCGGCCTAAGAACACATCCATTGGACTAAAAAACTGCATTCAAGAGTAGCTGCCACTAATATTCAAGAAATAGGTACTAAGTTTGTAGAAACAACATAATATATAGATACTTAGGTGGTACACTACCTAATTATTTTTATTGATGGGAAGAAAAATGTGATTGTTCTAAATTCAATCTTATTAGGTACCATATTATATGCAGCCCCGGATCTACGATTTTTTCGAACCGGGGCAGAAACTTGATAGTGGCACCCCTCTCTCTAGTGTTTGAGATAAATTACTTAAAAAACTCACGAATGTAGGCGTTTTGTGATGCAAGTTTATTGTTATTTTTAATCCTACTAGGTATATTATGATTTTGGCGCCCCCTGAAACGAACGCCCGGGGCGCGTGCCCCCGCCAGCCCCCTAGATCCGGGCCTGATTATATGCACGTATTTCATTCGTACTTTTGAAACACCAATACGTCAGTTGCGGCTACCGCTATCTAATTAAAATAATGAGTAATTGCGATATGGTGGCAATTAGTAAATCAACATAACAATTTAAAAATTGAATGGAACTAATAAAAACAAATTGATTGCCGTAGTTATTGTTCTTTGGCAACAAATAACATTACCATCTATACTTAATGAACGTTACAACAACACTTACACAACATCTATCTAATAGTAATCCTTTGATGCTATTATAAATATTAAATGGTTTTGATGTATGTTACCCAATACTTTGCTTATACGCAACTCTGCTAAAAGCATAGATTAATTTTAGTTTCCACGAGGGCGCTCCAACTAGATGGAGCATGCGCACTAATAAAATGCGGCAACTGATACCACACGACATTTCGAGTACCTACTTCAGTACATCTGACAGCAACCACTGTATGAAACTGAAGGGCCGCAACGATAATAAGTTGCCGGTTGCCGCATTTCTGGAAATGATTTTTCTTAGTAGGGCGGTATTTAGTTAAAGCGCACGCGCGAAAGTTTTATAAATCTATGGCTTAAGATTTCCACTAGCAAGCAATCGAGGCTTCATGACTGCAAATAAGCGTAGTGAATGATCTTTATGGTCAACTAGCTTTTCCCCGCGACTTCGTCCGCGTAGAATTTAAATGAAAAAAATAATCGGATCTCTGATCCCAGATCCCGGATCCCGTATCTCGGATTCCGTTTCCCGTTTTTACCGGATCCTGGATCCCGTTTGCCGGATCCCGTATCCCGGTTCCCGTATTCGGGATATCCCGGATCCCGTATTCCGTGTCCCGTATATCCCGGATCCCGTATCCCAGATCCCGGATCTCGGATCGCGCAGTCCGGATTCCCGATCCCGTATCGTATTTGCCAGTAAAAGTCCCTTCAAAATCGGTCCAGCTGTTTCGGAGATTAGCCGGAATCGGTACCGCCATACAAACTTTAACTCCCTATTTTACCCCCTTAGGGGTTAAATTTTCAAAAAACACTGAAGTTTATATTTTCTTTTATATAAAAAGAAAACCTCCAGACGAATTTTCATCATCCTAACTTCAAAAATGACGAACTTCCATATACACCTAAATCCCCGATTTAACGCCTTTTTTGAAATTCATAATATCTTTTGAATGGAATGTCCGATTTAAATAATTCAAAAAGTAATCTACAGGTATTAAAATAGTCTCAAATACGAAATGATTTATTTGGATAAGGATTCATACTAAGGTATGGATAACATGGTCTGATTTTGGTCGGCATTTCTATCAACTTTTAAAATGTAAAAAAGTAGTTATAGTAACGTAACTACAATAGTTGGGCATATGGTATCGCAAAGTTTTTTGTAGATATTGATATGTTCTTTAATATTGTAGAACATTTTTTTGTTCTATCATCAATAGTTTCCGTAGCGCATGCGATGAAAGGCATCTTACGGCTAATTTTTTTACACCTTGGGTTACATTATTGAAGTTTTAGTAGGCATCCCTAATTTTTTCTAGTAATAAATATAGCCTATGTTACTCAGTGATAATGTAGCATTCTAATGGTGAAAGAATTTTTGAAATCGGTCCAGTAGTTTTTGAGTTTATTCATAACATACAAAAATACAAACATACAAAAATACAAATCTTTTCTCTTTATAATATTATTATTAATTATTATTATTATTATTATTATATTAGTGTAGATGAGTGAATGACTGTTAGTGGCCAACCTGCTGTCAGAATTTTTCAAGCCGCCCGAAGGCCTTTGACAAGGCTTAACGACTACTGCCTAGATGACAACAACCGGACTTGAGGGGATGACTTTTTACGTACCCTCCGAAGCACGGAGACGCTCAGTTCAAATGCCACTAAATGTTCACCCATCTCTGAATGACCTTGCCAAGCGTTGCTTAACCTCCGATCCGACCAGTCAGTGATTATAGCTGGTTATCTAGCCTCAACACACACAGGCAAACACATGACACAGGGTGAAATCATAACACCTCTTTTTGAATTGTGTTGTTAAAAACATAAAACTTGATACCTAAACTCGTGTGGAGCCTACTAAATTAATTTTATAGATGGGATGAAGTCTATTTGCATTACTATTTTTAAGTAAGTACGAGTTTATTTTATAAGTTTTTTTGCAGTATGCGCGGGCGTCGATGCACGTTCGTCGTCGGCGTCGTCGCTACATTTAGGTACATCGACTCTACTTATTTGTTATTTCCTCTCATTTTATTTTACGAACTGCAATAACTTTCCTAATGCAGAATTTAGAGAATTTATTTATAAATATGGTCCCAAATGCTTTTACTTACTATGGATACCATACAATGGAATTGGGGCGGTCCCAGTGACACCCAGAGCAGGGTAAATCACGATAAGGTCGTTTCCGAAATTTGCCTCTGGCGGGAATCGAACCCGTAACCACCCGATGCAGTAAGCCGAGCGGCCTACGCTCGAACCACTGCGCCAACGAAAAAAATCCAAAATCCATCCAAATGTATCAACGTATCGCGTTCGGAAACCCCGATTCGATATTTCGAAACGGAACTCCGTATGTATGTGGCGGGCCTTAACGTTAACCTAGCTAGCGGAGTAGGTATGCTTCTTGTCAACTTGCCTCTCACTTGCCTATTTGAATCTTTATGTGCCTACTTCAAGGACCAACAAATTCACGATTATAAAGAAAATCCGTAACCATACAAAATAATTAAATACTCACTTCCATAGTAAGATACACTGACAGTGCGATCTGAATGATATTATACGCTATGATGAGACTCTTGAGGTTGTATGGTTGCCTGGTAGCCATGAACGCGGGGCCCCAGGACCTCACGAACCTGTGGTACAGGTACATGATCAATAGCACTGGGATCGGACTCGACACCAACATGAAGCTATTTGTCCGGGGATCTGAAAATAAATTTTTATCAGTTCAATTGTGGTACGATTGCCCTACTTGCAATTTTAGCTAATCGGCTTGATTTTTATTGAATACCAGCTGTGCCCCGCGGCTTCGGCCGCGTGGAAATTGGATTAGCTTATGTTTTATTCCAGGGCCTACTCTATCTATGTTTCAAGTTGCATTAAAATCGGTTTATTAGTTCTGGAGATACGTGGTAACAAACATTCACACACACTTACTTTCGAATTTATAATCTTAATAGGATATGCATTTGCATATCCTACGAATGTTGGGAAGTATATATCATTACTTCCCAACATTCGTAGGATATGCAAACTTAAAAAAAAACATCCTGTATACAAATAAAATAAATAAAATTGAACAAAATAAGATCATTTTACTATACAGGGTGAATTTTTCAAGATTCCCGTATATAATTACTTCTCAGAATTCGTTCCTTATTAGCGACACTATCGAATGGTGTAATAATACAGTGTGTATATTTTTTTTCAAAATCAACGTGTTCGATTCCTGGCGAAAATCAATATTCTTGATTTTTCAAAAATCCAATTTGCAGTTTTAGTTTTCATCTAAATCGGGCCCGAGACTCCTTTGAATACTTTTCGCTATTCCTCATAGTTTCGGATTTCGCCAAGCACGCCCACTTGTAAAATTCACCCGGATATTTGGAGGTGTCTAACGTAACGTTTTTGGTTTTGTTTTGGTACCTACATATTAATCATTTGCGCGATTGACCCCCTGGTGACCTGTACATTCCCGCCACACATTGTCTGCCTTTCATCACATTAATATTCATATCAGAATAAAGTTAAATAAAGAATGAGCGCATTCTTTAGGCCTAGCATGTGTTGGGTTGTGGACAATCGGACACTATATACATGCTGTGTGTGAAGTCTACCAACATAATATAACCACTGAGGGCCTACTCTTTTACAAACGAAAACGAAATTTGGGACGAAATTTCCTGTATTTCCTACTACGTTTCTCATTCTTTCCGATATTTCTTACGAACGATAATTGTTTGACGTCTTCGTCGTCGTCGAATCTAAGGGCCTCCGCAGACTAGCTACTTTTAGCATCGGCGACCGACGATTTTGTGACGTATCGATGCTGCGTCGCGTTTCTTCGAGCGCGAACGAGCGAGACGCAGCTTCAAAATCGCCGATCGCCGATGCTAAAAGTAGCTAGTCTGCGGAGGCCCTAAACGGCAAACAATTTTCGTTCGTAAGAAATGTCGGAATGAATGAGAAACGTAGTAGGAAATACGCGAAATTTCGTCCGAAATTTCGTTTTCGTTTGTAGGCCCTCTGGTCTCTCATTATTATCTCCGTGAATTCTGCATTATAAATCGTATATTCTTGGCGGTCGCTATGATGTTGGCCAGAGGACAGAGGGCCTACTCTGTTTCAAACGAAAACGAAATTTCGGACGAAATTCGCGTATTCCCTACTACGTTTCTCATTGATCCCGACATTTCTTAAGAACGAAAATCGTTTGACGTCTTCGTCTTCGTTGAATCTAAACGTCAAACAGTTTTCGTTCGTATGAAATGTCCGAATCAATGAGAAACGTAGTAGGAAATACGCGAATTTCGTCCGCAATTTAGTTTTCGTTTGAAACAGAGTAGGCCCTCCGTTGCGGCCGGCAACATTCAATCGGCAGTAGGTAATTTACGATTTACAATGAAGAATTCACAAAAATAATATTAGAGACAGTGGTTTTCCAATGGTTAATAGTTATCAAACTTGGGGCGCAGATGACAATACTCCTATAGTGACGAGACTCCACTCCTAGAAGCATTTAGCTTACAGGGCCAACAGGACTACCTACTATTTGCTCCTCATATTTCTACTTCGTAATTTTATAAAAATTGTAACTATTATTCTATTATCAAAAATTCTCACCCGCTAATCCACTATTGACATAGTGGTAATAATGTGTGATGTTCCTTATTATGGTGCCCATCTTTTCGGCTTCTGAAACGAGAGGAACATTAGGTGCCTACTAGAATATCTCTTATCTATCTATATATCCTAGTCTCTATCCGCGTCCGTCTGTTTGTCAGTTAAGTTCTTCGCAACGTCTTTGATGCGGTTTTCACTATCGTTTAAAGAACATCTTCAGGTTTATATATAAGTATATATAAAACATCTAATGAAATATGTAAAGGAAAGCCATGCGAACCCGGAACGGCTCGTTCACTCGAACCCCGAGTTTTAAGTTTTCTAGTGTCTATCGAGTATTTAAAAATATGTATAAAAAAATCGGGTAAAATACTTGCATGGAAAATTGTTAATTCTTTCAGAAAATACAATTATTATCTGTAAACATCGATCTTATACAAAATATATTACAAAGACGTTTTCATTCAACATTTGAAAGCAAGCCCACAAATGCGCGGAAATCCATAAGATAATTCACTAACTTCATAGGTAATTTACTTTTATTCTATTTCCATATGCACATAAACAAGGGACCAAGGTAGTAAATAATAAAAAGAAATACCTGGACGACGTGTTACCGACGGCACGAAAACGGCTAGATTGAGTCGTCGGCAATCCGCGCGCCCTAGCCGACCCAACAGCGTCAATGAATTACATAAATAAACTGTTAATTAAACACTATTCACCGCTACCCAATGCAATGTTACAATGAACTTTGAAATATATTTAAAAAATAGAACACTGACACTTTCTTAGACGGCAAAGTTAAGCCGGCCCGAACACTGTTAGTTCTGCTACGCGTGCATTAGCGGGCACAACTAGGTATATATTTCACAGACTTCAATGCAAGATGCCACAAGATATTAAACGAATACATCGTAAATATACATGAAGACCCCTGCCCCTCACTACTCACGCTTGTTTTGCAACATCATCGTTGTTGGCCGTTGCAATGTTTTATGCACAATAATAAAACGTAAAGCATTGTACAAGTGATACCCAAGTACAATGGTGTGTGTAACAATACCTACTTAATGTACGTAAAACAGCGGTGATAGCTAAGTTGGTTGAATGCTTGCCTTATAAGCAAGTTGTGCAGGTTCAAACCCCGGCTTACACCCAGGTGCAAATACAGAATTTCGTACGGGGAGCGGGCAATTTTTGAGTTATAGGTATTATACAAAAAGTACTTATGGTTAAAACCGGACAAGTGCGTGTCGGACTCGCACACAAAGGGTTCCGTACCACCATAGAATAAAAACATCAAAAATATCAAGTTTCTTGAGGACCCTCTTTATTTTTAAATTTTATTTTATTTTTAGTATATGTTGTTGTAGCGGCAACAGAAATATAGCTACATTCTGTGAAAATTTAAAGTCTCTACCTATTACGGTTCGTAAGATACAGCCCGCTGACAGACGGACAGACGGACAGACACCCTTTGCGTACGGAACCCTAAAAATGAGTGCTTCGGTGTTGCGTGGGTGGGAACGAATGAGGGCAAAACATTTTCAGCTCACCAGCGGGTCTAATAATTCTCCAAAAGCAATTCATTTTTCCGACCCTCTAGCACTAGGTCCCCAAACTTTTTCGTCCCATAGACCCCTTGCCATGTTTTTCGGTTTTGAATAGACCCCTAGGTTAGCTTAGCTTACATTTTTGAAAATTCATCAATTTTAAATGTGTTTTGAGTGCTGTCGATCGCCGATGCTAAAAGTAGCTAGTCTGCGGAGGCCCTTAGCCCTCACGTCACTTGATCTATGTATCCCATGGATGTATTAAGATGTGTCCACACTATAGTGTCTATTTGTCACTCTTTCCAACGTGTTGCCCCTTGGCGGCAAAAATGGATTCCTTGCAACTTGTGGAAATGTTGATTTTGGAACATATCACGCATGGACACCACTAGCCTATAGGTATAGAAGATTTTGAATACAATAGCGGCATTGGGACGACTGGTTTAATGAACTTTTCATTATTACTTAGTTTGGAATAGGTAAGTACCTATTTAATTTTAATTGTTTTCAATGGACGTTGGTTTTGAGGCCGATTAACCAGTAGGTGCCCTTTGTAGACATTCATTGTTTGTAATTTTGATATAGGTAGTTAGTGCTGATACACTGGTACCTACCTATATAGGCTGCTGCTAGCCGTCCGCTTACCAGAATAAAAATAATTAATAGTCCCAGCTGTGGGACGACACAGGTTGATTAAAAAAATATATACCTAAATCGAGCAATGGAGTCATAGAGAATAAATAACGTACGTGTACTAACCTTATCCTAGGGTACATATTACAAGACATACGATCGAATACTCGTACGCAACTTAAATTTGAGAGCTGCTTAACTTGGACGCGCCATACAAAAAATGACAGTTAACGACGTCTCAAACTACCAAGTTGGACTTAAATATTTAAGTAGCCTTTGAGTATTCGGCCGATATTCAAACACCCCACTGAAATAAAATCATTTACAACGCACATAAAAAGCATAATAAGCAACTTCAAAAGAATAAACTGCACATAAAAAACAATTAAGATCACTTAATCAAAGTTTTGTCTGGGTAGGATAAAAATTCTGGGTAGAAGTTATAACGGACGACCAGACAAGAACTAATAAATGCAAATAGTCGAATTTTACAGATGTCACGACTAGGTATGAGTGACTCAAAGTACGTACCTACTAAAATACGGAACATACCTACATAATAAGCGTTATTCACAGAACATACCTAAGTATACAAGATGGATTTTTGAGACGGGGCAGTAAGGGCAGCTACTTGAACCGTTATAGTTACACGAAAACGTTCTTAGGAGACCTTCCCTAACTTTTTGACATATTCTGAACCTCATTCACAGATTTTGGAAAAAATGGACAGTCAGCGAGAAAAATGATAAAATACTAAAAAAATATTTTTTTATTCCTATCGATCCTATTTCATGTAGGGATCAAAAGACTCTATCGGACCATTCAAGGTTTGAGTACTAGAAATGACAGAAATCGCCAAAAACTTTTTCCATACATTTTGTACTGAAAAACGATTAGTTAACTCGAAATATTGTTGTTGCCAAACAATCCTATTTCTTACTAATATATAACGGTTCAAGTAGCTGCCCTTACTGCCCCGTCTCAAAAATCCATCCTGTATAGCGATACACAATCAGTGATGCTTCCTAATTAGAGCGTTTGCACTGTACCAATGTGCAGACGCAGCCTCACATATAAAGACTTTTACCCCCTTATTCATAGAGATTTTAGCTAGTTTACAATGGGTTTTAAAAGTTTTTTTAGGAACAAATGTGTTCTGTAAGTCCACTGCAAGTCGATCATAACTTTCTATGAATAAGGGGGTTAGTCTTTCTAACTATCAAATGAGCACTTACTAATCGTCAAATTTACAGAGATTTTTAATCTGTTTACAATGGTGTTACAAAGCATTGCGTATTTGACGACCGCTTGGCGCAGTGGTTCGAGACTTCGAGCGTAGGTCGCTCGGCTCACTGCATCGGGTGATTGTGGGTTCGATTCCCGTCAGAGGCAAATTCCGGAAACGAACTTTTCGTAATTTGCCACGGTCTGGATGACACTGGAAGCGTCCCCAGTCCATTGTATGGTAGCCTTAGTTTAGTACAAGCGTTGCTGAGTTAGGGACCATACAGTTGGTGTGTAAGTCTGGCGATATTTATTTATTAACCTATTTATTTCTAGGAACAAGGTTTATTTGAAGGTGGTAGAGCCAAGCTGTAGCCAATTGACTGCAGCTCATAAACGGGCTGGCTCGACCGGGGTAGTACCACCCTCTCACAGAAGATCGGCGTAAAGCAGCTATTACAGCTGCGTTTCGTACGATGAGTGAGAGAGCCGTAAGCCCACCCCCCCTCCCCCTCCCTCCATCCCACTCCCCTTCAGGTCGGCAATGTGCGAGCAATACCTTTGGTACTGTAGGCTACGGTAACTGCTTAACATCAGGCGGGCCGTACGCTTTTTTGCCACCGTCCTATAAAAAAATAAAAAAAAAGTGTTTTGTGATACCAGTGTAATTATGGTGTAATTCCGTAATTCCATCATAACTTTCTATAAATTTGGGGAACGTAATACCTAATTATAGATCTATACTCTATTATTTGCATTGTTCTACCTTGGTTTATGCTAAAGGTTTATGTCAAAACTCGATAGTCATCAAGTCGTCAAAAGCAAAAATAAGCGCAAAATTGTAACGATTATTTTGAATTGTATTTTCATAAACCTTTACTTACAAGCAATTATATTTATCTGTGTCTGATGTCACTTAACGACGATGTTTTCTTATAAATTACAAATAGTCTAGGAAATGGAATGGAGATTCTATTCCATTGCAATCCAATGTACAAACTTGCTCAGGCAAGTCACCCCTCTCCTGGAAATACGAAGAAGCACGGCCGTGAAGTTATCGTACAAAATCATCGGCGGAGGAAGTTCGGGGCCCGAGGCGCCACCGGTCGTGATCCTGCACTCGTTACTAGGATCCAAGAAGCGGTGGAAAGGTATTTTTTTATAGACAAAGATGGTACACTGGCATACGGTCCACCTGATGGTAAGTGGAAGCCGCCGCCCAGGACATCTGCAACTTCAGGGGAGCAGACGCAGCGCCAACCTTTTAGGGACCTGCAAACATGCCCTTTAAAGAACCCCATGTTGTAGTGCAAAGGAAAGACTAGATAGAGGGAGATCGTTCCACAATTTGCATGTGCGCAGGAGAAATGCCGCGATAAAATTTTGTCATTTTGTCATTTAGGTTAGTTATTTTTAGGTGTAGGAAAGACGATACTGAACATGACAAAACGATCGGTAATAACGGTCGATTTGAGGAACCACGGGTACAGTCCGCACGTGAACTCGCATAAATACGACGAGCTGGCGGCTGATGTGCTGCGGCTGTATGAGAAGATGGGCATCGAGAGAGCCAGCCTCGTCGCGCACGGCATGGGCGGCAGGACAGCGATGTACCTGTCACTGAAAAACGTGAGATCCCCTTAATAATTGACGCAAATTATGCATTATGATATACGTATATATTTACAAGTAAGGTCCTCAAAAGGAGGGTTTAATAAGGCAGAATAACGTGGTGCAGGTAGGTATCATGTTTTCTGAGTAAGGGGCCGTGAATATTTATTTGTCACAAGTTTCGTATAGTAGCCCTAGATTGGTTCAATGGCTCAATAGATTAACAGTGTGTAAACTGCACTACTTAAGAGTAGCAGCTACCAATATTCATATCGATGAATATTTCGGAATTCGTACATCCTGTAGGTATAGCATTTTATACAGGCCATGTTTTGGGTTCGATTCATCAAAGTCAAAGTCAAAGCGTTTATTTTGTTTAGGCCTACGGGGGCACTTCAAATAGCCATTTTACATTTTTTCCTTAAACTCTACCGCCGGATCGGAAACGCGACCTCGGCTGAGAAGATCCGGCAAGAAACTTAGCGGGCTTGTCTTTTTTTACATTGTTATGTTTTTTAAATCGCCATTTACTTATTTTAATACAATGTATTTTGGTAAACAATAGCTCCAGTGTGCTGCCCTCCGAAATAAGCAAGGCAAGATACGCTACACTTTAACATGACACTGTTATTAACGAAGTATATTTGAGCGATCAGTCCCAAGCTGATTTATCTTCCAAGTAATCCGAGATTTTGTAATAGGCCTTTTGACAGAGTTTAGTTTTAACTATAGTTTTAAACTTATTGACAGGCAAATCTCGGATTTCTTTAGGAAGTTTGTTGTAGAAGCTTATGCATTGCCCTACAAAGGAATTACTTATTCTGTGGAGACGAGTTACATGTACGAATAGCTTGTGTTTGTTGCGTGTATTTATGAATGAGTCTCCTTTTTTCAAAGTTGTTGACATTTTTCTTAACATAAATTAGTATTTCATAGATAAATTGTGACACCACAGTTAGAATATTTCTTTCTTTAATTTTTTCTCTGAGGGAGACTCTAGGAGCTAGGTTGTAAATAGCTCTTATAGCTCTCCTCTCATCCTGGTTGGTTTTCACAACCTTTAGGCGCGAGTCACCCGTGCCACCTCTTTGTTTACAAAGCTTGACCCCTTACTTTGCAGCCAAATAAAGTCTCAGGATTATTAATAGTAGACGTGTCTCCAGTATCGTTTCCGGAGCCGTACATAAAGGAATTCCCAAACGTATTGAAAGCGATGAAGGCCGTCGACTTTAAGGACGCGCCCAATGTGTATAGAGCCCTAAAATTAGCGAAACGGCAACTGAAGAAGGATATCAAAGACGACGTGCTTATGAACACGGTGTTGTCAAACGTGCGTGAGATGGAAAACGGCACTATCGGCTGGGCGTGCAATATAGACGTGTTGATTAAACATTTCAAGCATATAATCAAGTTTCCAAAGAGCGTGAGGAACAAAAAGTTTTATGGCCCGACTTATTTTGTTGGTGGCCAGCGGTCTGATTTCCTGCCGTAAGTTTTATTTAGTACAATGATACTGATAGAAGATAACTTTGCTCCAGCACAGAATACGTATTATTTAGTACGATGCAGAAGACACACTTCGCAGACACAAAAAAAATACGAAAGCTACACTCGTTAGTCGCTACGCGGTAATATTAAATTTAAATTCGAGAGAGTGCCCTCGAAGGGTCGCGACTCGCGCCCCCCGCCGTATACATATTAATTTGACCACGTGAGCCCCCCAGGCCTTACTCTAGCGATAATTAGGTTTGCGTAAAAGTTTTTTTTTATTGCGTACCTAAATTTTAGGTTGGTCGTACATGTGACTAATTGAGTAGAGTCTATTCAGAATTGGCAGCGGTCAGCGGTCAGCAAGCGGTCTGGCAGTCCCGATGCAGCCGACGCGGGCGTGTAGTCCGCTTGCAGTATGCTTGTAACAGCATCCGAACTGCAATTTCGCAGTCGGCTTGCAGTCCGACTTAATATACCGTTACGAAATCACTTAAGCAAGCGAAATCAACGATATCTCTCAAAGTTGTGCAACGCGTCTAAAAATAACTGTCATATAAGGGGCCATCCATAAATTACGTCACACGTAAAGGGGGGGGGGTCGACGAAATGTGACATTGTGTGACAAGGGGGAGGGGTCCTAAGTCAAGTGACGTCACATTTAATAATCTAATATATCCAAGTATTAAAACCGAAATTTGAACTCTAACCGAAATTTATTGCAAATTTCTGAAAATTGTAAAAAATATGTGACGTCACACAGGGAGGGGGGGAGTCTCGCAAATGTGACCAGCTGTGACAAGAGGGGGGAGAGGTCCAAAAATCATGAAATTCGTGTGACGTAATTAATGGATGGCCCCTAAGAACATACATCTACCTACTACCTACTCATTTTGTAAGACATTAATCTTTGACCTATCTTAATCACAGGAGAATTACATAGTTGCCTTATGTAGCATAGAAATCAGAAATTACAATATTTGCCTATTAACATTTCGTCTTCATCACGAATTTACGTAATAAAAATTAATAAAGCGTTTCATTCAATAGCATCGTGTTGTTGCGGTTTAGGCTTGTGGGTGCGACGATAAAGTTCCTTGTGTAGCGCAAATAAATTATGTTAGTAAGAGTTAAGTCAAATAGGTAAACTAACTTGGTCACTATATAAATATAGATAGGTAGATAAAGAAATAATTATCGGGGGCGTCTACATCAGGTGCATGCCGCGCATAGCACTCACTCAGTGCTGACGTCGGAACGCATAGATATAATGCCATATCATGAGTGCTATTTTAAACATGCAATGATTCAATTAATTAACAGTAACCATCACGTAGCAGGTCGGGTTCACTTCGGCACGTCATCACCCAAAAAACATCTACGGTGGCGCATCCTCTCTCGAATCTGTCAAGGTAGCAGCACCCTTCGATCAGAGAATATAGTCTGAACGAAGGTAGCAACTTATTGCCGCGTAGCGAGAGTGGCTATTTATTTTAATGTTTTTGTGGCAGCGTAACACTTCTGTGTGTAGTACATACCTATCTGATTACTGTGATATTATGTAGCGACGCGCGATAAGTTGATTTTATGCGCTTTTTTTCTTAATTTTTTTCTAGACCTGACGATTTAAATAAAATTCGAGAAATGTTTCCAAAGTCTGTGGTCACCTACGTGCCCAAAACTGGACATTATGTGCACATGGACGACCCCAGGACCTTTATGGAGATCACTATTGCTTTCTTACGATCAAACTTTTAAGTAGGTATAAGAACTAATTATAGTTGTAATGTTACTTCCATAGAAGATAGAACTAACAAAATAAAGTGAAGAACGTAGTACCTACTGCATAGCGCATACCTACAATAAAACATAGACTTTAAGGCCCGTATTAATAAATCGATCTCAAGATTGAGATCGAACTTGAGATGCTGTTTTTGACAGATGTTCCATACATTAAACGTCAATACTGCATCTTAAGATCTCAACTTTGAGATGCATTTATTCATATGGGCCTAACAGACTTAAAAAAAGGAGGAGGTACTCAATTCGGATATAGGCGACTTGGTTTCGAATTGCGCGCCACCACGCGTCGCGTGTAAATCGCCTTGTGATAATCTGAGGCCCGGGGACCCTACCACCTTTAGCTATTCCGCATGTCTGGCTCAGTATACTCAGTATCAAATCTCTCCTCTCTATCCTGGTTTAGGTACCTGCTACGACCACATAGGAGAGTCCTATGATCGAAGGGAGAGTCACATTCGATCCGTCCGATTCTATATTAATTGAACTTGGTAGGTAGGTATATCAAATCCCAATGGTACAGTTGCGTTCATAAATGCAATAGCAAATTTTAATCAATACTGTGCCATAAGTTCACAACAAAGCGTGCTGTATCCATGAACGCTGACTGTAGAATAACGGACTTCTGTTTACCCGTATAGGGAATAAATACATTATGATCTTAGATTATATATTAGTCGAGCGCCATTATATATTAGTCGAGCGCCGCTCGACTAGATGGCTTCGGTGTAGTTGTAAAATGCGGCAACGAATAAAGCTCATATAAATGAGCATACGAGTCCAACTTGACGTAATCTCGTAGCAACCACTCTGTCACACTGATCTCCCGTGTTGACATTTTTCTTTAATTATATTTACATAGTAAAATGCCGGCCTGCGCGGTAAAATTATGCAGAAACAATCAATCAAACAATAAGAAAGACACTGGGATCACATACCATCAGTAAGTATTGCATAATATCCTAATTTCAACGAAAAATAACACCAACCATTAAAATGTCAAAGAATATAAATTACACCGTTCAGTGATACCGCGTAATAAAACTTAATTTCCCCAAGGTTGCGATTTTTATTGTTCTGCAAATAAATAATTATTTTTTATATAAGGTCGTAAGTTATAAATAGATATTTTGCAAGGCACCTTACTAAATGCTGAAGATGATGTATCCACCCTACCATAAAAAAATAATCGCTTGGTATAAATATTTTCGATCGCTTGGTTCAGCTGGTTAGTAACGAGCATTAAAAATTCCTTGGTAACGAGTGATTCAGTCAAAGGAACCCAACATATTTCTTTTTGTGGTAAGTATCACAGAGAACATAGAGGGAAGAGTTGTTCTTTTTTAAAAACTTTTTTTTTTAAATTAATGGCCTCTTTCCATTCGGACCCAATGTGATTCTGCCAATGTCAACGTCTTATTAGATTTACCTAAGAAACAACGTGTGACAATTTGCGCGGGTGAAGGGGTCGTTGAGGACAGAGATAGGTGGAGGAGGATGGGAGAGACCTATGCCCAGCAGTGGGACGAAATAGGTAAATAAAAAATGGGAAACTTTTTTTTATACAGTCTACTAGTAAGTAGCTTATAAAATACATAAGTGAACAGTCAAATAAATGTCACATGGTGAATGAATGTATATGAAAATATTTATTTTCCCACATTTAAATAATCAGGTTTAGTGGAGGGGCGTACATTTTTATCTCTACCTTAATATACATTCATTCACCATTTGACATTTATTTGACTGTTCACTTACATTATGTATTTTATAAGCTACTTACATCAAAACAGCAACTAAGTATCTACTTACTTGTAGACTGTATAAAAAAACGTTTCCCATTTTTTATTTAACTATTTCGTCCCACTGCTGGGCATAGGTCTCTCCCATCCTCCTCCACCTATCTCTGTCCTCAACGACTCTTTGTCAGTCCTTCTCTAAGGCGTCAAGATCATCGCACCATCTCTTTCTAGGCCTGCCGCAACGCCGTCTTCCATCTTCCGGAACCCACTTGCTTGAAATTTTAGCCCACTTGTCAGGATCCATTCTATTCTATGGCCTGCCCATCTCCACTTAAGTTTGGTAGTCTTTGATTCATGGGGTAAAAGTTTAGAAGTTGACCACACTATTTACTCATGCTTGTGTGCGTTGACGCAATTAGTTACACACATTACAATATTGAGATTGCCGCATTCAAGGAGCTTTATTTCATATGACGTGCGGTGTCTTCCTAAAGGCATAAAGGCACGTCACTGCTATGCACTTTGCTGTTTCAGCTCAGGTCAAAAGATTCCCGTTGGTAAACAATTAGAATGCCTTGTGAACGTGATAACAATCTGAGGTGATAGGTAACTGCTTAAATTAGGGACATTGTTTACAAATAAAATAATGTTTTTTTACACTCATTTATCGCGTACCTATATAGGCGACAGGTTCGGATGGCATTTTTCTAGTGCTGTGGCATCACTACCAGGTAGTTTACATCGATAATTTTCTTTTCCAACGTAACAAAATAAGAGTAAAATTAATTAAATAAGGTTTAATATAAATAAAATGTATTTTTAATGTTTTTCACAGGGTAATTGTTGTTCCGTTCAATGTCACATTTTTTTAATACTTTTCTGGCTAGTTCTCGTGTTTGAGAATGAATAATTGGTTTTCCGTTTCAACACGTGACGAGGAAGCGACCAAAGTCATTTTAATACACAACAACAAATAACAATGTGAGCGAGATCGAAATCGATAACTATCGATAGCGATAATGCGTACTCGTGCAGCGCTAAAGCTAGGAGCGCGCGGGCGATGCGCGGGTATGAGGGGGTGTCACCTCGCCCGCCGCGCCTCATCTCATACCATGATTGTCATCCCAACCTGTCGCCTACTATACCTACCTACTTGACTTGTATAAAATGTTATAATCATTTATCCGTTTATTGTTTTATTTTTATTATTTGGAAATAAGATTGGGTCACGGATGAAATTCGAAAATCTGTGCATGTATGCAAATTCTAACCTGCGCTACCTTTATGCTTCCAAAGTCCCAATCAATCTTCTACTAATATAAAGCAAGAAGAAGCGTTAAACAGACTTTGTCATCCTGCTGGGTCTGTCTGGTTGCTATACTTGTCGATTTACTTACCGCGGTACGGTACCCACCCCACAATGTATACCGTGTTATACATTACCCAACAACCGCTTGGCGTAGTGGTTTGAGCGTTGGCCGCTCGGCTCTCTGCATCGGATGGTTACGGGTTCGAATCCCGCCAGAGGCAATTTTCGAAAACGGCATTCCGTAATTTGCCCTAGCCTGTCACTGGAATCGCCTCCAGACCATTGTATGGTAGGGTACCCATAGTACAAGCGTTGCTTAGTTTGGGACCATACAGTTGGTGTGTTTGTCTGGCGATATGTATTTATTTCTTTTAGAAGGTACCTATTATACACGTGTCTCGTAATAAATCTCGATAGGTAGGAATGGTACCGTACCAGGTCCAAACCGGGCTGATTTGAAAAGTAGGTAATCCATAGATACTTGCGGGTGGTTGGTCTGTCTGTCTGTACCATGGCCAGTTACTAAGGGGACTGGCCCTAAGCAAGTCGGCCGAGTGGTCGGCCTAGTACTAACATCGACATAAAACGAAGCGAGTAGTTCAACTATTTACCGGTAAATAGTAAAATGAAAAAACAATGACCACGTTTTGTTTCATACAAATATCTAATAAGGGCACCTCTTTCTTTAGTCTTTACTCTGTGGTCTGTACTCTGTAGGTACGTGTGTGTCACATCCGAAGTGCAGGTGCTATACCTACCTATTTCTATTATGCACCAAAAGAGCGTAGAAAGAGATACAGCCCGAAGCAGCTGCTATGCCCTTGTGCCCCATATTTTTTTCCCCAAAATCGTTCCAGCCCAAACCATACTATACTATAATTAAATTAAATAATAATTCAAAACCTCCGTGACGAAAACTTATTTTATGAAAGTTGTCAGTGTCACTGTCAAAAAAAAAAAGAAATCCGTCGTTCGTTATGTCATGATTCCATCAATAACATAACCTTCAAAATTTTTAATAACAAAATCTAGTCCTGAAATGATCCGTAAACTAATACAATCTAAAAACACCTTTAATGCTTCACAACGGCTGGTGCCAGTAACAGCACAACCTCCTCAAAGGCATAAAACATCGACCTCCGACAATGCCGAGACCGTCGACTTGGCTTACGCCTCTTACGAGAGTACGATGGACTCGGAGAGCTCTTCACGTCCACCTCTAGTCATATTGCATGGTTTGTTAGGTTCTAAAAACAACTGGAATAGTATGAGTAAGGCGATACATAGAACGACCGGGAGGAAGGTGATAAGTGTGGACGCGCGTAACCACGGCGACAGCAGGCACTCCTCCCAGCACACGTACATACACATGGCGCACGATGTGATGAAGCTGCTGAAGAAGCTGGAGCTGTCCAAGGTGTCTGTGCTGGGGCACAGCATGGGCGGTCGCACGTCCATGGTCCTGTCACTCCTCTGTGTAAGTTGTAAAGAAAATCCTTAGAACATGATACTGCATTCAATTATAGAGGTATGGATGTACTGAGGAAGGGGTGCTGCCCCCTTTTCATTCAGTACTTATACAATACCACTATTATTTCAGTCCTACTTATTTTGTTCTTTACCTACAGAAAATGTTTGATTTGCACCCCCCCCCTAGACCTAAAGATTGCTGATTATGCCCATGTACAGTGGAATATTCTTACCAAAATCCTACTAATGTTCATGTAACTTCTTATCATCCTATAAATATGTTTTTTTAGTAATGCAATAATGTTTAGTATGGTATACAATTTCACTGACCAAGTAAATAGGTGTGTTTGTTATTATGTTTTTAAAACTGAGCAATTATTATTATAATTTTCAGTCTGACCTAGTATCCAGCCTGATAGTAGTGGACATATCTCCAGTCAAGACTAGTCCGCAGATCTTCTCAATGGCCAACTTATTTGATGCTATGACTTCAGTCTCCATCAGACCTGGCATAGCAATGTCTAAAGCCAGAAAACTAGCCGATGAACAACTAAAAAGTATCACACCAGATTTGAACTTGAGGAATTTCCTTATAACAAACTTAGTACAAACGAACACTGGTGCGTACACATGGAGAGTGAATATACCAGCCTTGAAAGAAAACTTCCAAGCCCACATATCCAATTTCCCATCAAATTTGAAAGGACTCCAGTATTGTGGCCCTACATTATTTATTGGAGGATCTTTATCTGATTATATTGGGTAAGTGTGTCACTGGGATCGCCCCCAGTCCATTGTATGGTAGCCATAGTCCAAGCATTGCTTAGTTTGGGACGACTTCTACTATGAGTTGTTCTATAGAATTACAGCTCTAAATCTTTATAAGAGTGCAGAGTGATGTCAAAAATAATTTAAATTAATAAAATAGTGATAATTACAAGCCAAATTATTTTCTTTCAGCAAAAATGATCTGAGAGAAATCCAGGAGTATTTCCCACTGGCTGAGCTGATGTTCATCGAGGGAGCAGGCCACTGGGTGCACAGCCAGAAGCCTGAGAAGTTTCTAGAAACAATTTGCAAATTTCTAAAAGAAAAGTAGTGAACAAATCTTAACAAATCAGACTCAAAACTATTTGTAATTCTAATTTAATTAGGTAAGTAGATAATTGTGATTTTAAATTAGCAAAATTGTTGTTATATTATTGTTATAATGTGGATGGTTACTGTGTATTTGTCCATTTAGTCGAGATTAAAAATGTGATACCCTAGACTACATTTTACTGTTTCTAATCATTGGACGCCAATACCTACACCAATAGAACAAAAAACAAGTTTCAGCGTACTATGTTTATGAAACAAAACCTACAACTCAAATTATGAAAATATATTAGGACACACATTGAACCCTTGACACACAACTGAGACAAGTGGCCTACGCAACTACGCGGTGGTAAATAAAGGTCACATTACCCTGCAATATCTATTTCTCACGCATTATTATCAGTTCCATGTTGCGGTTGTGCACACCGAATGTTGCACCCCATACTAACGCTTGATTTGGTATAAAACAGGCCCACTGGAACTAATATAATCATTCCACTTCACAGTTTTTGTGAAGTGTGTATAATTTTAATAGCGAGTAGTTATTAATTTACCAAAAATGTCTAGTGACGCTACCTACACCAAGGGTATGGGTTTGCTCTTCGATCGCCCGAGCGAACCGGTCATCACACCAAAGGGCGATGAGAAAATTGTATTTGACCTCTCGGAAGCGTTTGTGGTGAGTATACCCATGTTCAATGTTCGGTAATTACTTTTGATGGCGATTGTACCCGTACATCTTCGCTAGGGGAGCTAATAGCGACGCTATGCAACATTGCCAATGCAATTAATTTTTCTGTTTTTCGGAAGGATCCTTCCGCAATTCCGCAAAATTTCTGTAAAATAGTCATGAAATTCGTGACCGTTTCACGGAAATTTAGTAGATTCTACTGGAGGGTCGGAAAAATGAATTGCATTTGCAGAATTTCTGCAATGTTGCATAGTATCGCTATTAGCCCCGCAGGTCGTGCTTTTTTAGCGTTGCGTGCCCAAAGGGTGCCAACGGGACCCTATTACTAAGCCTACGCTGTTTGTCCGTCCGTCTGTCTGTCTGTCAGCTTACGAATCGTACTTATGGGACTTGAAATTTTCACAGAATGTGTATTTCTGTTGCCGCTACAACAACAAATACTAAAAATGAAAAAGGGGTCCCCATACAAGAAACTTGATATTTTTGACGTTTTTATTCTACGGTAGTACGGAACCCTTTATGTGCGAGTCCGACACGCACTTGGCCGGTTTTTATTATTATATATCAGCAATAAAAACTGTTTTTCATCACTCTTACGCGGAAAGTAAGTCGAAAGGTGCCTGAAGAGCCGACAGAAAGTGATACTTATCTAATCGGGCAAAATCGTGTTTCCAGATTCTTCGAAATTTTGACAGATCAGACAAAATCGTGTTTCTGGAAACACGATTTTGCCTGATCTGTCAAAATTTCGACGATTCTGTCAAATTATAAAAAAAAACGAGTTCTATTTTCAAATTTTTATTCACGTCACGACTTTTATTCCCACTACTACTACTCGTACTACTCTAGTTTTTTTGTCTTTTTCTTTATTTTTGTCTTATTCTTTTTTTTTAGTTTTTGTCGTTATTTTTTTCTTTTTTTTGTCTTTATTTATTTTCTTTTTTCATTTTTGTCATTTTTTGTATATTTTCTTTATTTTGTATTTTTTCACGTTTTTTTGTTTTTTTTTTTTTTTTGTTGTCTTTTTTTTCTTTTTTATTATTCATTTCTGTTTTTTGTTCCCTTTTTTCATTCTGTTCCCTTTTTTGTTTTTTTGTTTTTTTCCCTTTTTTGTGTTTTTTGTCTTTTTTTTATTTTATTTTTTCATTTTTGTATTTTTTTTGTTTCATATTATTTTTTTTGTTTTTTTATTATTATTTTTTGGTTTTTTATTTTTTTTTGTCTTTTTTCTGTTTTTTTCCCTTTTTTGTTTATTTTTCCCCTTTTTTGTTTTTTTGTCTTTTTTTCTTTTTTATTCTTGTTTTCTGTAATTTGTCCCTTGTTTCTTATTTTTTGTCTATTTTTCTTTTTTTTTTTTTCCTTTTTCTTTCCTTGTATTCGTGATGAAAAGCACAGTGTTTACCTCGAACTATTAGCGCCCTCCAAGCCCCGTCTCGGGACCAATAATAAGTTACTTTGCCCCTCGGATAACAATGTACTATTCTATGACAGCCTACAGATTACGCGAATAACGGCATCGAATTGAACAACCGTTTCGGTGACGATGCGTCAGAGAAGATTCCGTTAAAGCCCCTGGACTCGTACCCGCAGTTCCCGAATGCGTCGCAGCTGGCTACCGACGCGGACTTTTCGCTCTTTTTGCCGAAACATCAAGTAATGGCCACTGAAGTCATCGATACCTTTTTGAGTAAGTAATAGAAGTCTTTGTGTGTCACATTGGTACAGTCGCGTATAGTATGGGTATCGTTAATTAATCAGTGCGTGATGTTTTGAGACCAATGAAATTGGTAGGCGATCTTTTCTATTACTCGATTCAATCTCGTGTTACGAACAAGTTAGTATTCCATTTGAGCAAGTTTAGTGCTTATGATACCCCTTGGCTTGAAGGACTTACGTCATCTTATGTGTTTGTGTTATAAGGTGACAGATGTAGGTCACGAAATAAAATCCGTGATTATCACACTAATTTATTTTCGATAAACCCACAATAATATTACTATAACTACGATTATATCCCTCGATCAGATGTACCCGAAAATCAGTTTCAAGACTTGCTGTCAACGTGCGTATACGCACGGTCCCGCCTCAACCCGCAGCTGTTCAACTACTGCTACACTGTAGCTCTGATGCATCGGTAAGTAACGTACGGTAACATAAATATTAAGTACTATATACAAATCATATCAAACAAAAAATGGATACAATATTATTTGTTAAGCAGCTCAGCACGATTTATTAAAAGACCCATTTTAAATTAAGTGCATATGTTGGTAGGTATGTAACGTAGGCACGTTAACATATATTTTTATTTTACAGCCCTGATACAAAGAACATCCCAATCCAGAATTTCGCAGAAACATTCCCTGCGAAGTTTATGGATTCCCAAGTGTTCCAACAAGCACGAGAAGTCGCAGCTGTCATTCCCCAAAATGTTGCCGTAAGTAGCATCATTTGTCCTTGCCTCCACAACAATTGTCACACTTTTTGTCCGTTCCTGAACACAACACCGGCTTATAATTAGGAGTCCAAGGCCCAAGACTGTCATTTGAATAGAAGTCCATGGGATATGTCCCATCCTCTTTTAACCATTTACTGTTGCCTAATGATACTGAAAACTCATAAGATGTTAAAAGAGGTTTTGGAAAAGCTGTCCCCCAATCAATCGACAGCCTTGGACATGCCACTTGAACAAAAGCATCAAGATCAAACAGAGATAATTTGCTAGGAAAGATTTCAGATAAAAGTATTTTTACATATTTTTTGTCAGAGTTACGTATTTGTTTTTCTAAGTTACCCAAAACTTTTGTACTACCCTGTCTCCCTAATGTACCAAGTATGAGGCCAAAGCTACCGGCTCCCTCTGCTGTTTTAATTTGATTTTGCCTATTTGTTTGCATAATTTGATGTTCATAAAACTCAGATGTGAATTTCTTATCATAGGGATCATATTTGTAAGCTGGTATATTAGGGTTGGCTATCATTATGGACTCTAAATGGAATCTGCCATCTCCTAGATAGATCACAAAGTCAGCATCCAGTTTGGGTGCAGTACAGCCAAGTATTTCCCCGGGTGACAGAGGCTTACACTGCGGTACGGTCACAATATATTCTTCACTTCGTAGGTTCTTAGCTACAGAATGTAATGTTGTCACAAACTGTATTGTACTAACTAAAGCTAAATGTGTGTGTTTTGGGAAGTTCAACTTGATTGTTTCTACAAAATGAGATGGATCAATTTTAATATCGACAAAAATGTATAGGACTTTGATATCGCTAGTTTGGTCAATAGGTATAAGGCAGGAGTGTCCATAATGCACTAGTAGGTCAGCACCAAGCGCGAGGGCTGTGAAGTCATCGATGCAGCATGCACCGTAGGTCACGTCGCCCATTATCACCGTGTCCGCATTCGTGAATGTCTCTATAATGTCGCATAATGTTGTTGCAAACATTGTCAGACCTGCAAAGCATAGAATAAGAATTCAACATGATAGTTGTAGTGGCAAAATTTGCAGATTAAAGATAATTGATTTTAGCAGCCCTAGCAAATAGAATAGTAATAAACAGTAGATAGGTACCTTCCGGTAATTGAAGAGCGACACGTTTCGCACCCAGAGATCTGATCCTCCATATCGTTTTGTGTACTTCAAAATTATAATTTTGCGGTAATGTTTCACATGCTCTATTTAACAAAGGATCATTCAACAATTCATTGGGAATCTTATTTATAGCACGAATATTTGGTTTGAAAGTCTTGCGTTGTCCTTCGGGTTTTGCACGCACCACAACCACACCTGGTTTCAAATCGAGATCTTCCATTTTCGAGACACTAATTAAACATTATTTATATATAAAAGATCGCGTCACAAGAGCCACTATTTTTTTAATAAATAAATCACAGGTTTGTAAGTTACTTTTTGGATTTTGGATCAAACAAAATATAAACACGCGCGTTGGCCTACGTGACTTTTGCAATAAGTTACGTTCCGTTTCTTCTTCTTCCTACCCCACGGCATGAACGCCCCACGGACTTCTACCCTTTTAGTGTCAAATATATTTAAATGTTTAATTAAAATTTGATTTCTTATTCATTTATAGAAAATGAGTGTGACTATACCTACCTTCAAACAATCACCTTTCACATTCAAATAATTCAATTTTT
This sequence comes from Drymonia ruficornis, assembly GCA_947859195.1. Taxonomy (NCBI): domain Eukaryota; kingdom Metazoa; phylum Arthropoda; class Insecta; order Lepidoptera; family Notodontidae; genus Drymonia; species Drymonia ruficornis. Next base: position 3,705,126 of record OX401924.1, on the reverse strand, counting down.
AAGACTACACAACCTTGTCGCAGTTTTCAATTTAACATAAAATGCGTATAGCGGAACGGGAAATACCTGTCAATGTCAAAAACGTTGCATTCCATTACACGCAATATTTGTAATACAAAGTAAACTAATTTTTTTTCTAGCGCACCCCCATCATTATTCCGAGGGACTACACGGCTACAGATTTAGAACAAGAGCACCGACTAGCCTACTGGCGTGAAGATATCGGAGTAAATCTCCACCATTGGCACTGGCATCTGGTGTACCCTTTCACGGCGACACAAAGATCAATTGTCGCTAAGGACCGCCGTGGAGAGCTCTTCTTCTACATGCATCAACAGATGATTGCTCGGTAATGCAAGATGCATTCTTTCAATTTAAATCTTAAGAACTTTTTAAATACCTTTATCTATATTAATTGTAGGTAATTATTCTGTAGGTAATACTTACACAGTCGCACTGGTCGCACGCACAGCACAGGGTTCTTTAGGTCAATGTGACATGAATTTACAGTTACAACGGCGAGCGCCTGTGCAACTCGCTAAAGAGAGTGAAGAAGTTCAGCAACTGGAGGGAGCCGATCAAGGAAGCCTACTACCCCAAGCTCGACAGCCTGACGTCATCGCGCGGCTGGCCACCGCGGCAGTCGGGGATGAAATGGCGCGACCTGAACCGACCGGTTGACGGACTCGCCGTTACCATCGATGATATGGAAAAATGGAGGAGGAACATTGAGGAGGCTATTTCGACTGGCAATGTTATTAAGGCAAGTGTTCAGCCCGCAAGGTGGATCGATACTCCTTACGCGTCGTAAGAATCCGGGGGATGAGGGTGGCGTAAGATAGGATAGGACCTTCGATCAGGACGCACACACAGCAGGGCTAGCACACACGCCAAAACAAGATTTTTATATCGTATTATGTCGCTCTCTCCTATGCTCTCCTGGATGCATAGGAGAGAAACAGACAATCGATTTATTTCGCGTTTTGCTTGTCACGGCCGGCTGTGCTACTACTGCAGGTGTGCAAGTCATTGGCGGAGATTTCAGTCCAACCGGGAGATCAGGCGCATGACTCATGCGCCTGATCTCCCGGTTGGACTGAAATCTCCGCCAATGACTTGCACACCCGCATGACTCACGGCTTTACGTGCTCTGAAGTACGGAGACGCAGTTTAAATTGGCACCTATCTTTGACTGACCTTGCCAAGTGATGCTTAGCCTTACCAGTGGCTATGAACGCCTCATACAAGTTACGGTTACGGTAACGCTAAACGGTGGGGCAAACACGTATAAAGCGCTGGGTTCCTCCAATAGCGGCGCCGTCATATAACGGCCGCACTAGAACATTGGCTACGTAAACAGGTAGCGGTCTAGCCGCTATTGGAGGAACCCATAGCATAACGGCCCGGCCACGACCTTGTCGCTATCAGCAACAGAAGCGCGCGGGGGTACTAAAATGTTGCATCTCGCCACGTGCTGCCGCTCTCGGCGGCAACGCGCGCGATTCAAAATTTTAGTACCCCCGCGCGCTTCTGTCGCTGATAGCGACAAGGTCATGGCCGGGCCGTAAATCTTAAATGTTGTGTGCAGGCGGACGGCACGACCCAGTCGCTGGACATCGACACGCTGGGCAACATGCTGGAGTCGAGCATACTCTCCCCGAACAGGGAGCTGTACGGCAGCATCCACAACAACGGCCACAGCTTCTCGGCCTACATGCACGACCCGGAACATCGCTACCTGGTTCGTACCCATCCACTACTTAACTTTAGTACAGGCGTCAAATGGCCATCATCGGCTCAGATATGAATGCTCTAAGTGTGACATAGGTGGACTACTATTATATAGGTGCGAGCTGTGCCCGCGACTTTGCATACGTGCAATGTAACAGAACATGTTTGTTAATGTTTTACTGAAATATAAGTAGCCTTATTTCCTCCTTATAACATCAGCTACCTGCCAGTGGAAGTCCCGTAAAAATCGGCCCAGCCGTTCCGGAGATTAGCCGGACCAAACAAAATAATCAAAATGATCGACAAAATAATTATGAAATGTTTTTTTTCATCACACCCATTCGAAAAACGTCAATTGCCTTTCAAGGCTAGCGGGAGCAAAATTCTATTTTGCTCCCACGGGAGTTTTTGTTTCTCCTTCCTGATTGGTCAGCGTTCGTACTTATGAATAGAATGTGAAAAAAAATCGAACGCTTAATGTATGAAGAAGTTACTGGCCGGTTAGGATTACGCGGCAACCAAAGAGAATGTAATGACAACGCGCGCTGAAAAAAAATTGTCATGTACATTTTTCTTTTAATTTCTTTTGTCTCGGTTCAGTAAGTTTAAGTTATTGCAAATAATAATGAAAAATGAATTCGAGTAATGATGTGATGATATATTATTTGTTTGGATACTACATAATATTATGAGAGTTTCGAGTAGGTAGAGTATACACGTAGCTTTTTATTTTTCTCATAGGTAGTGATGAAAAATAGTATGTGTCATTCGGGGCCAAAATATTTTGTCCTCGGGCGGCGTATATTGAATTCCTCGCAAAGCTCAGGATTCTACTTTAGAATCCTCGCTTTCCTCTGAATTCAAAATAACGCCCTCGCGGAACAAAATATATCACTTTGGCCCCATATAACACAAATAACTATTGTTTGTTTGTTATAAGTACCTACCGTATATACTTTCATTTGCATTTAGTAAAAAGCTGTTATTTTGGCATTACAAACAAACTCTTCAATTTTATTTATTTGTATAGAAGATTATACCTATTGTTTTTTGCAGGAAACGTTTGGTGTTATCGCCGATGAGGCGACTACGATGCGCGACCCGTTCTTCTACCGCTGGCACGCGTGGATTGACGATGTCTTCCAAAGACACAAGGAATCTCGCTACGTTCGTGCATACACTCGCTCGGAGGTAAATTTATTTTGAAAAATTAAAGACAAGATACGCATTCAAAACGAGCATAACACCGTAATGATTAACAACAAAAAAGCTAAATGAAAATAATAACAACATGCTTTTATTTATATACCAAAAGCTTGAAAACCCCGGCGTCCAAGTGACTTCTGTAGAGGTAGAATCGGAGGGCGGTAAGAAAAACGCCTTGAACACCTACTGGATGATGAGCGACGTGGACCTGTCCCGAGGCCTGGACTTCTCCGACCGCGGCCCAGTCTACGCGCGTTTCACCCATCTAAACTACAGGCCTTTTACATACAAGTAATTTAATTACAACAATCATTAAATAAAGTATCCATGTGGTAGGTCATAAGTGAAGGTAGGTACTTATATAACGCTCCGCATTATCGAAGTACTAGTATTATAGATAAGTCTGCTAGCGAACTTGTCGGCACGTCCTTTATGGATGACCCCTACCTATTACAATTTTGGACTATACCACCTACCTAAAAAGCTATATCGGTTAAATAGCCCGATGTTCCTCTTATTGGCTTATTAGATATCCCACTCTTGGGAAAATGACCATTCCTTTTTAGGGTTCCGTACCCAAAGGGTGCCAACGGGACCATATTACTAAGCCTATGCTGTCCGTCTGTCTGTCAGCGGGCTGTAACTTACGAACCGTAATAGGTAGAGACTTGAAATTTTCACAGAATGTGTATTTTTGTTGCCGCTACAACAACAAGTACATACTAGATACAACTTAAAATAAAATAAAATTGAAAAATAAAGGGGATCCCCATTTAAGAAATTTGATATTTTTGACGTTTTTATTCTATCGTAGTACGGAACCCCTTATGTGCGATTCCGACACGCACTTGCCCGGTTTTTCTAATATAGGTAAATTTTCCGTTCAGGATCAACGTTAACAACACAGGCCCTGCTCGCGAGTGCACGGTCCGCATCTTCATGGCGCCCAAGTTCGACGAGCGCAACCAGGTCTGGTCGCTCTCCGAACAACGAAAAATGTTCATCGAGATGGACAAATTCAGACAGCCCTGTAAGAAATACTGATCTATTCTACTCCACCAAGCCAACTAGGAGCTCGGATGGAATGCGACTTCCCCGCCCGCCGCACCACCCGCACACCGTGTGGGGCCCCCACAGTGGGGGTGACGTCACTCCTAGTTGGCTTGGTGGGGTAGTATGCTTAACAATGTAGATAAGGCTAAATGCTATGTAATTTTCTGACCCACCGCTTCGCTGCCAATGTATCAGAGCGAAAAGACCCTGTGTATACCTACTGCCTGCTTCTTATAAAGTTTCAGAACATATTTTTTTCAATACAACAAGAGCTGTTCTATCAGCCACATTACCTACTTCCTGCCGACCTAACAAATACGTTAAAATAGTAGGGGTGTAGAGCAGGAGCAATCGGTGGCCTTACCCAAGTATTGCTATGCAAACAGTTTTGCATATCATTATAGGTAGGCATATAGGTTTCCAAGGCCCCGATAGTAACTTACTTTTATTAAAATACATCAACTTACAGTGAACGCCGGCCAAAACACGATCACGCGTTTGTCAACCCAGTCAAGCATTGCGATACCGTTCGAGCAAACGTTCCGCGACCTGTCGCCGCAGAGCGGGAACCCGCGCTCCCCAGGCCTCGCCGAGTTCAACTATTGCGGCTGTGGATGGCCGCAGCACATGCTCGTGCCGAAGGGGACTGAGGCCGGCGCCGCATACCAACTCTTCGTGATGCTCTCCAACTACGAATTGGATAGGGTATGCGCACCTCACAACTGAACTGCCTTTACAGTGTAACATTTACACATGTTGGACCTTGCATCTCTGGGCCCAGTCACCAGTAACTGTTAATAAAATTTATTTGCCAATATAGTTCCACCAAAAAAAAATTTTAAATAATCTCTGAAAGCTGACAGAAATACAGAACTATTCCCCTCGGACTTATAATCAGGCGTGCGACTCCCTCTCTCAGTATCTAGATGCTCGCTACCAAAGAATTTAATTTCTGCTGGTTTCAATGTTGTCCATCTGTAAAGATAGATAGTAGCTGAAAGTTTGGCCTAGACTGACCAAACATGTATAGCAATGGCCACATTTTTTTCCAATTCTCGTAAACTTCTTAGTGTGGCTAACAATAGTGTTCTTGGAAGGAGGTCACCATCCAAAGTAGTTAGAGGCGCATGTCTACCTACCAATATTGGCTTAAGAACTCTATCAGTCTTGATTTCACGTTTGTAGAGGAATGAGATGACAACACTTTTCTAGCTCCTAATTAGATTATTCCTTCAGGTGGACCAAGAGGGAAGTTCCGGACTGAGCTGTGTAGAAGCTTTCAGTTTCTGCGGCCTGAAGGACAAGAAGTACCCTGACCGCCGCGCCATGGGCTTCCCCTTCGACCGACCGTCGAGCATCGCGACCAACATCGAGGACTTCATCCTCTCCAACATGGGACTTCAGGACGTCACTATTCAGTTGCAAAATGTGACCGAGCCGAACCCGAGGAACCCACGGACTTAATTATATCTAGGCTTTCCATTCGCTTTCGCTACCTTCTTTTCAGTTTCTCAACAGAGTTCTAGGATACAGAGATCGTTCGAATAGGGATTTCAGAAGACATTGCCAATCATATTATAGGAGGAAATTTTCACTAAATTAAGTAAGGTAGAATAGGTATTCAACATGTGCTTGCTATTGGAAGAAGGTAGTGTTTTCGTTTCTTAATTTTTATACTAGCATTTAAAAATAAAAGGCTGACATTTTGTAAATAATTATGAATTGCAAGTGTAAATGTTGTACATAGTATTCTGTAGTTATAGGACTATAATTTTGGACCCGTTAATGATAAGATATTATTTTTATAAATAAAATGCATTAAATTTACTCATGTGTTTAATTTTTTTCTCAAAATAAAATATGCATTAAATAAAATACAGTGTATTTAGGTAGTTGCTTATTTTTTGAGTGAATATAATTCTATTAGATTTAAGTATACCTAAAATATTAAAAAAATACATTGTTTCATAGTTACTTATTTACATACATACTATATTAATTCTTACCTTATTCATGAACCAATCCACCAGACCTGTACAAAAAAAAAAACATTATTTGTATACTGATAAAAATTCAGAGATTTACATGGCTAAGAAGTTATAAATCAGGCCTATCATTTTAATATCACGCTGTTATCAAAACAACATATTATCGGCTCATGTTGGGTCTCATCATGGATAGATGGCTGGCGTATCGTCAAGCTTACATTATCAATATTATATGCATTATCTATAGGATTCTGACCAACAATAAGGAATGGTTCATGAGTTTGCATGCCAGTGTCTCCTTGTCACACTTTTGTCTGCATAAAATAATTCAAAATTATACATACCTACTTATTATTTATATGGGTCATTCTTCACCTGACCATTTTCCATGGGACCTCGGTTTCAACATTTTCCTTTGAAACCGATGTCCTACTGAAAACTGTCAGACGAAGAATGACCCATACTCTGGATGTAGCTGCACTTGATCTGTAAACCGATAAAAAATATATTTAATTCATACAATAAAAGTACTAACATCGTTCTGGTACACTATAATGAATCAGCCCTATCATTTAATATCACGTGTTAATCATTTAACACATTTTCGGCTCGTGTTTTTTGTCATCATTTTGTAAGAAAGATAAAGTTATCGGCAAACAAATCGATATTAGGTGGTATATATTTGCTTTGCAGCAACAAGGTGAAACGCTTTCTGAATGGGGCCTAACCAAATAATCTTATCTGGCGGAAATATCAAATATCGGTAAAAAATTATCGTAATCGACCGTTATAAGGAATATATGTTCACTTATCTCGTTGTAGATAGCATTAATGTTATGATAAATGATGAAGTCGATCTCAAAATAGGTAAATGATGCACTGCACACGTGGTGCTCACATGGGACTCTTATTTCGGAAGATTCAAGTTTGGACATCAATTATTGATAGGTAATCATTATTAGATCAGAGTATCGAAATAAAAATGAGATAATGATGTATAATTACCTGATTATCGTGAAAAATTACGAATTTTTAAGTGACCGCCGACGACATCTCCAGAGACCGCGAACCAAAAACTAAATAGTGTTGTGCATGCAGAGGAGAGTGGAGACAATTTGAGGCGGCGAGACTAGCAAGCAAAGAGAACGATTATCGAGAATAATCGATTGATAGGCTAATTATTATTAATAACATAACTTACAATATTTATTTGTAATATAAATGCAGTAAGTAATTATTTTTTATTTTATTTTGCAAAAGCTTATGATGTTGGTTGTATAAAAAAATGCATAATAATAATTATTATAAATAGATTCGAACGATTGAATTCATAAAACGATTTAAACAGTTTATAATCACACATTCTTCGAAGGCCTCTTTGAAACACAATGTGTTGGTTACAAATTACGACTAAAACAAAATTTTAAGCTAAAGGACCATGGGCAAATTAGTATGGAGTCTGGGCTAAATACTTAACAGTGATAAAACCCATGCCATTTAGAAGCTTTTGGGGTTTTATTTAATTCATACTATGGCTAGAAGTGGGTGCTTAAACGAAAAGCCGTTTGAAAAGTACGCTTTTTAAAGTAAGCACCTAAGCGCGCTTACAAATTTAAGCGTGTTGCTTTTAAGCAATGACGGCAAGAAAGAGAAAGAAATTCCAAAAAATTACAAAAAGTAACCTTATTCGTATGACAATACAGTTCAAATCAATATTTACTTAAATTTAACCTTATTTCTATACCCATAAAAAGCAATAATTTATACTACATTATATTAGATTAAAAACCATATTTCCATGCACATAAGACTCACTATCAATTTTTCAGCGCGTAAGTTTTTGGCTTTTTGCTTGAACTTATGTTTAAAAGCATTTTGCTTTTGTTGTCCGTTTATTGACGGACGAATTTTTGTTTAATTTAAAAAAGCAGAAAAGCAGTTTTACAACGACTTTTAAAAACAAGCACAAGCGTAACAACGTGCCTTTAATATAAAGCCGTTTATCACATCTTTAACTATGGCAGCCTGGTTGAAAGCTAACGCAAAAATATTTGAAAAATGTTTTGTTTATAAGTAGCAAAACAAGCCGATAACAACACGAAAAAACGTAGAAGAAACAATGTACGAGCAACGACTGGTTTGAACTTGACCATAACCGTAATTCCTTTCCCCTTTGTTTCCCTTTGGTTAAAGGTTAGGATTAGCTTTAGATCTAGGTTAGGTTAGCTTAGGATATTCAACGTTCCTTCCTATTCTCTTTGTTTAAAACGGAAAGTCGTAAAGTACCTACCTGTGTGCACGGCGCACGTGCAATATATTCAAATAGGGGTAAGACTACATTCATTTTTTTGTTTTAAAAATCTACGAAATACACTGTGTTCGCGCTCTAAGTCCGACTTAACTGCCATAGTATAAAATAAATTATATCCTAAAAGCAATCGTGTAACATAGGGTTCATCAGTGTTCAGATTTTAGCCCAAATTGCCCATGGTCCTTTGCCCCGACGGGAATCAAACCTGCAATCCGGTACAGTGAGCGGCAGCACTAGGTACGTGCCCTAAATAAACCACAGAATAGATCCTAAACTTGAAATTTCATTAAAATCCGCAAGTTATAGCCGTCGATTATAATAATTCATGCAGTACTGTAAATAAACTATTATTACAGTCTATTGACATGTAAATCAAACTTTTGACTTAATTAAGCAATGTTCTAAGTTTTAGGGCCATGGATTAGTAGGTTCAGTGCTTCGTTCAGTGGCACCCATGTGGCACTATAGATCATGAACGTAATAACCCTACTAAAGGACTGTGAACTACAAACTTTATTTTCCATTAATTCAATCAAAAATAATCCTTATGTGACGGACTTAATGCCCACGATGTACGCATTATAAAAACCGGTCCCAGCCAGATAGTAAACACCACCCTTTTGTCCCGTTCTAACAGTACACCTTTCACCTTCCTTGTGTTGCCAGTTCATATTTATTCGATCACTTTAAACTTGGTAAATTTTAATGTTAAGAAGAGTAAACAATAAAATCGATTATTGAGATGCATATGGTAAAGTATGAGAATATCCTAAGATTAAAATTACAAACATAAATAAATGTCTGGAAATTAGTACTTACCTCCTTCAATAATTCGCTTGTAATTGTCAGTTCCGTGATGTCTATAAAATCGTAGCAGAAATAAAATTAATAACTTGAAACACAGAACGTCATTTTGCGTGACACATGACTTTTGTAGCGAATTTTAAATTAAACGTATTGTGCGATAATTTCGTCACAAAATGGGTAAAATATGCATCGTAGAAGGCTGCAAAAGCGAATATTATCCGGATTGCGGTTTAACTTACCATAGGTAAGTGTTTAACTATGTTTTCTATGTTTCGTACATTTTAGAAGTTCAGGTGACATAAATTTCGGTAGTAAACAGGACTACAATATAAATCTTGTTGTGTTTAGAATTGAACTGAACACAGCAACTGTTTGCAGCGATAAGTCGCGCTTTTTAAACCGACTTCAAAAAAGGAGGAGGTTTCTCAATTCGACCGTATATATATTACTAGCTTTTGCCCGCGACTTCGTCCGCGTAGACTTCAAAATAAAAAAAAAACCGGGCAAGTGACTTAAGACTTTTTAGTACTTTTTAGTGCGCCAGGGTTTTTTAAGTCAGTATTTGCTTTTTTATAAAAATAATTTTATTTCACGATTTTTATTGGAGCCATACAAACTTTATCACGGTACCTAATTCGGTGAATGCGTGTTTTGGTAGGTAGGTATATAGAGCCAAAATCCCAAATCCCCCTCCCCTTCTCCACCCCTTTTCCTCCCCTCTCTTCCTTCTGCTCCCTCCCCCTCCATTTACCTTTCCCTTTCCCCTCCCCCTTCCACTTCCCCCTACCTTACGTCTTCCCCTTCCTCCCTCACCTACCCTATGCATACTAAGTTTCAAGTCAATCGGGTACAAACATATTTTTCTGCCGTACTTTTCTACCTTTAGTTTCCCCCTTTTGGGTGTTGATTTACGAAATGATTTTTTATGGGATCAAACTGAAGTAGTACCTACCATATTCAGCTCAGCTTATACCCCAATTATTTAAATTGAATAATCATAACCAATGTCGAGATATGGATGACTAAACATTCGCTGACCCCGCTCTCCCCTTTTCCTTCAAAATATTAAAAACGCTGAAACCCCAGTCTGATTATTTAAATGAACAATCATAACCAAATTCGAGATATGGATGACTAAAAATTCGCTGACCCCGCTCTCCCCTTTTCCTTCAAAATATTAAAAACGCTGAAACCCCAGTCTGATTATTTAAAATGAACAATCATAACCAATTTCGAGATATGGATGACTAAAAATTCGCTGACCCCGCTCTCCCCTTTTCCTTCAAAATATTAAAAACGCTGAAACCCCAGTCTGATTATTTAAATGAACAATCATAACCAAATTCGAGATATGGATGACTAAACATTCGCTGACCCCGCTCTCCCCTTTTCCTTCAAAATATTAAAAACGCTGAAACCCCAGTCTGATTATTTAAAATGAACAATCATAACCAATCTCGAGATATGGATGACTAAACATTCGCTGACCCCGCTCTCCCCTTTTCCTTCAAAATATTAAAAACGCTGAAACCCCAGTCTGATTATTTAAAATGAACAATCATAACCAATTTTGAGATATGGATGACTAAACATTCGCTAACCCCGCTCTCCCCTTTTCCTTCAAAATATTAAAAACGCTGAAACCCCAGTCTGATTATTTAAATGAACAATCATAACCAAATTCGAGATATGGATGACTAAAAATTCGCTGACCCCGCTCTCCCCTTTTCCTTCAAAATATTAAAAACGCTGAAACCCCAGTCTGATTATTTAAAATGAACAATCATAACCAATCTCGAGATATGGATGACTAAACATTCGCTGACCCCGCTCTCCCCTTTTCCTTCAAAATATTAAAAACGCTGAAACCCCAGTCTGATTATTTAAAATGAACAATCATAACCAATTTTGAGATATGGATGAATAAACATGCGCTGACCCCGCTCTCCCCTTTCTCGTCAAAATGTTTAAAAATACGGAAACCCCAATCTGATCAATTCAAATAAGCAATCATAACCAATATCGAGATATGGATGACTTATTAAAACATCCCTTGACCCCGTTTTCCCCTTTCCCGTCAAAATAACAAAACTCGACCACCCCTATACAAACTTTCACTCCACATTTCACCCCTTAGGGGTTGAATTTCCAAAATCACGAAAGAAATCTAAACACAAACTTTCATTCCCCTATTTTACCCCCTTAGGGGTTGAATTTTCAAAAACCCTGAAATTACTCTTTTTTATTTTTGAAAAGACACCTAATCACCAATTTAAATAATTCTAACTTCAAAAATGACGGAACTTCCATACAAACTTTTATCCCCTATTTTACCCCCTTAGGGGTTGAATTTTCAAAAACCCTGAAACCCATATTTTTTTATTTTTCAAAAGACACCTAATCAGCAATTTTCATAATTCTAACTTCAAAAATGACGAACTTCCATACAAACTTTCATCCCCTATTTTACCCCCTTAGGGGTTGAATTTCAAAAAATCCTTTCTTAGTACACCTCTACGCATCAAGACAAACCCACCCTCCAAATTTCAAGTCTCTACGATCAGCGGTTTAGGCTGTGCGTTGTCTGTCAGTCAGTCAGTCAGTCAGTCAGTCAGTCAATCAGGACTTTGATTCTTATATATTTAGATTTTTTTTTTATTTTTTATGTGTATTCGCGGATAACTTCGTCGTTTATGAACCGATTTTGATGAATCTTTTTTTGTTGGAAAGGAGATGTTCCAGCGGTGGTACCATGATAAGGAAACCAGGATCTGATGATGGCATCCCAGAGAAATCGAAGGGAACCTTCGAAAATCGTAGGGGCGACTAGTGCGTTTGTAATTTTTTTCATTAACTATTTTAAAGCACTACTATTTTATGAAGGTCTGGAGTCGATCTGATGATGGAGTCGAAAGACAGTCGAGGGAACTCCTCAACGATTTACAGCAATTACCTGGTGTTTGGGCTTGATTAATTTGTATTGATGAGAACTTTACACCTAGATGGGTTGTGACTGTCATTAGGGGTCTGATGATGAAGACGTAGGACAGTCAAGGGAACTCCTCAACGATTTACAGCAATTACCTGGTGTTTGGGCTTGATTAATTTGTATTGATGAGAACTTTACACCTAGATGGGTTGTGACTGTCATTAGGGGTCTGATGATGAAGACGTAGGACAGTCAAGGGAACTCCTCAACGTTTTACAGTAGCTACCTTGTGTTTGGACTTAATTCATATCTATTGATGAGAACTTTGCACCCATATCGTTTGTAAGTGCCATTACAGGTCTGATGATGGAGACCATAGACAGTCGAGGGAATTCTTCAACGATTTACAGCAGTTACCTTTTGTTGGGCTTACTTCATAAGGTTCAATATGCCAAAATGTTCATTGGTATGGCGCCACTAAAAATCGTGAAATAAAATTATTTTTATAAAAAAAAAAAACCGACTTCAAAAAAACCTGATGCACTAAAAAACCTGAAATAATATTTCTATTACCACGTCTGCCTACCCCTTCGGGAAAAACAGACGTGATGGTGTGTTATCGAGTATTTGAAGTCGGTGCCAATCTATCTTCTTACTTTTATAGTAGGTAGACTTGGCATACCAAGATTGGCACCGACTTCAAATACTGGTGGTAATAGAAATATTATTTCAGGTTTTTTAGTGCATCAGGTTTTTTTGAAGTCGGTTTTTTTTTTTTTATAAAAATATTTTTTCGTTGCCACACGACTGCATCGCTACTTTTCGAAGTCGGTCGCATTTGCAACGCGCGACAGACCGCACGCTGGTAAAACGCAACGCTGAATCATGTGTAGAATCACTGGTTAAAATATTGCCGACGATTTCGATTTCACCCAGTATAAAAATGAACACTTTGCAAGTCTTCGCAAGTACAGGAAGGAGTCGCCAAATAGCTAAGCTGACTATTCCTGGCTAGTATCTAAATATATAAGAATCAAAGTCCTGATTGACTGACTGACTGACAGACAACGCACAGCCTAAACCGCTGATCGTAGAGACTTGAAATTTGGAGGGTGGGTTTGTCTTGATGTGTAGAGGTGTACTAAGAAAGGGTTTTTTGAAATTCAACCCCTAAGGGGGTAAAATAAGGGATGAAAGTTTGTATGGAAGTTCGTCATTTTTGAAGTTAGAATTATGAAAATTGGTGATTAGGTGTCTTTTCAAAAATAAAAAAGAGTAATTTCAGGGTTTTTGAAAATTTAACCCCTAAGGGGGTAAAAGAGGGGAATGAAAGTTTGTGTTTAGATTTCTTTCGTGTTTTTGGAAATTCAACCCCTAAGGGGTGAAATGTGGAGTGAAAGTTTGTATAGGGGTGGTCGAGTTTTGTTATTTTGACGGGAAAGGGGAAAACGGGGTCAAGGGATGTTTTAATAAGTCATCCATATCTCGATATTGGTTATGATTGCTTATTTGAATTGACCAGACTGGGGTTTCCGTATTTTTAATCATTTTGACGAGAAAGGGGAGAGCGGGGTCAGCGCATGTTTAGTCATCCATATCTCAAAATTGGTTATGATTGTTCATTTTAAATAATCAGACTGGGGTTTCAGCGTTTTTAATATTTTGAAGGAAAAGGGGAGAGCGGGGTCAGCGAATGTTTAATCATCCATATCTCGAGATTGGTTATGATTGTTCATTTTAAATAATCAGACTGGGGTTTCAGCGTTTTTAATATTTTGAAGGAAAAGGGGAGAGCGGGGTCAGCGAATTTTTAGTCATCCATATCTCGAAATTGGTTATGATTGTTCATTTTAAATAATCAGACTGGGGTTACAGCGTTTTTAATATTTTGAAGGAAAAGGGGAGAGCGGGGTCAGCGAATGTTGAGTCATCCATATCTCGAAATTGGTTATGATTGTTCATTTTAAATAATCAGACTGGGGTTTCAGCGTTTTTAATATTTTGAAGGAAAAGGGGAGAGCGGGGTCAGCGAATTTTTAGTCATCCATATCTCGAAATTGGTTATGATTGTTCATTTTAAATAATCAGACTGGGGTTTCAGCGTTTTTAATATTTTGAAGGAAAAGGGGAGAGCGGGGTCAGCGAATGTTTAGTCATCCATATCTCGAAATTGGTTATGATTGTTCATTTTAAATAATCAAACTGGGGTTTCGGCGTTTTCAATATTTTGAAGGAAAAGGGGAGAGCGGGGTCAGCGAATGTTTAGTCATCCATATCTCGAAATTGGTTATGATTGTTCATTTTAAATAATCAGACTGGGGTTTCAGCGTTTTTAATATTTTGAAGGAAAAGGGGAGAGCGGGGTCAGCGAATGTTTAGTCATCCATATCTCGAAATTGGTTATGATTGTTCATTTTAAATAATCAAACTGGGGTTTCGGCGTTTTCAATATTTTGAAGGAAAAGGGGAGAGCGGGGTCAGCGAATGTTTAGTCATCCATATCTCGAAATTGGTTATGATTGTTCATTTTAAATAATCAGACTGGGGTTTCAGCGTTTTTAATATTTTGAAGGAAAAGGGGAGAGCGGGGTCAGCGAATGTTTAGTCATCCATACTTATCTCGAAATTGGTTATGATTGTTCATTTTAAATAATCAAACTGGGGTTTCGGCGTTTTCAATATTTTGAAGGAAAAGGGGAGAGCGGGGTCAGCGAATGTTTAGTCATCCATATCTCGAAATTGGTTATGATTGTTCATTTTAAATAATCAGACTGGGGTTTCAGCGTTTTTAATATTTTGAAGGAAAAGGGGAGAGCGGGGTCAGCGAATGTTTAGTCATCCATATCTCGAGATTGGTTATGATTATTCATTTTAAATAATTGGGGTATAAGCTGAGCTGAATATGGTAGGTACTACTTCAGTTTGATCCCATAAAAAATCATTTCGTAAATCAACACCCAAAACGGGGAAACTAAAGGTAGAAAAGTACGGCAGAAAAATATGTTTGTACCCGATTGACTTGAAACTTAGTATGCATAGGGTAGGTGAGGGAGGAAGGGGAAGACGTAAGGTAGGGGGATGTGGAAGGGGGAGGGGAAAGGGAAAGGGAAATGGAGAGGGAGGGAGCAGAAGGAAGAGAGGGGAGGAAAAGGGGTGGAGAAGGGGAGGGGGATTAGGGATTTTGGCTCTATATACCTACCTACCAAAACACGCATTCACCGAATTAGGTACCGTGATAAAGTTTGTATGGCTCCAATAAAAATCATGAAATAAAATTATTTTTATAAAAAAGCAAATACTGACTTAAAAAACCCTGGCGCACTAAAAAGTCTTAAGTCACTTGCCCGGTTTTTTATTATTTTTAAGTCTACGCGGACGAAGTCGCGGGCAAAAGCTAGTATATATATAACGTCACGACATTTTTTATCCCCATTCGGGGGTAGTCAGAGACTTGAGTGGCCATACACCACCACATTGTGGAGGTATTAACCAACTCAATAGCCCACGTTTCACCAGATAGTCAGAACCCAACGTGACAGGTGGTGAACCTTGTCGCCGTGTATACAGGAACTGACCATTACCTAATCCCGAGGGATAAGTAGGTTTCCTCACGATGTTTTCCCTCACCGTCAGCGAACTGTAAATTATGCACATAGATGAAAATTCATCCATTGGTGCATGCCCTACCGGGGATCGAACCTGGGACCTTCTGATTGCTAGCCCAACCTGTTCACCCCTAGGCTACAGTCGCTTTTTTTTCCTGGCTAGTCTTATATATTATTACTAGCTTTTGCCCGCGACTTCGTCCGCGTAGACTTCAAAATAAAAAAAAACCGGGCAAGTGACTTAAGACTTTTTAGTGCGCCAGGGTTTTTTAAGTCAGTATTTGCTTTTTTATAAAAATAATTTTATTTCACGATTTTTATTGGAGCCATACAAACTTTATCACGGTACCTAATTCGGTGAATGCGTGTTTTGGTAGGTAGGTATATAGAGCCAAAATCCCAAATCCCCTCCCCTTCTCCACCCCTTTTCCTCCCCTCTCTTCCTTCTGCTCCCTCCCCCTCCATTTCCCTTTCCCTTTCCCCTACCCCTTCCACTTCCCCTACCTTACGTCTTCCCCTTCCTCCCTCACCTACCCTATGCATACTAAGTTTCAAGTCAATCGGGTACAAACATATTTTTCTGCCGTACTTTTCTACCTTTAGTTTCCCCCTTTTGGGTGTTGATTTACGAAATGATTTTTTATGGGATCAAACTGAAGTAGTACCTACCATATTCAGCTCAGCTTATACCCCAATTATTTAAAATGAATAATCATAACCAATCTCGAGATATGGATGACTAAACACATTCGCTGACCCCGCTCTCCCCTTTTCCTTCAAAATATTGAAAACGCCGAAACCCCAGTTTGATTATTTAAAATGAACAATCATAACCAATTTCGAGATATGGATGACTAAACATTCGCTGACTCCGCTCTCCCCTTTTCCTTCAAAATATTAAAAACGCTGAAACCCCAGTCTGATTATTTAAAATGAACAATCATAACCAATTTCGAGATATGGATGACTAAAAGTTCGCTGACCCCGCTCTCCCCTTTTCCTTCAAAATATTAAAAACGCTGAAACCCCAGTCTGATTATTTAAAATGAACAATCATAACCAATTTCGAGATATGGATGACTAAAAGTTCGCTGACCCCGCTCTCCCCTTTTCCTTCAAAATATTAAAAACGCTGAAACCCCAGTCTGATTATTTAAAATGAACAATCATAACCAATCTCGAGATATGGATGACTAAACATTCGCTGACCCCGCTCTCCCCTTTTCCTTCAAAATATTAAAAACGCTGAAACCCCAGTCTGATTATTTAAAATGAACAATCATAACCAATTTCGAGATATGGATGACTAAACATTCGCTGACCCCGCTTTCCCCTTTTCCTTCAAAATATTAAAAACGCTGAAACCCCAGTCTGATTATTTAAAATGAACAATCATAACCAATTTCGAGATATGGATGACTAAAAATTCGCTGACCCCGCTCTCCCCTTTTCCTTCAAAATATTAAAAACGCCGAAACCCCAGTTTGATTATTTAAAATGAACAATCATAACCAATTTCGAGATATGGATGACTAAACATTCGCTGACCCCGCTCTCCCCTTTTCCTTCAAAATATTAAAAACGCTGAAACCCCAGTCTGATTATTTAAAATGAACAATCATAACCAATCTCGAGATATGGATGACTAAACATTCACTGACCCCGCTCTCCCCTTTTCCTTCAAAATATTAAAAACGCTGAAACCCCAGTCTGATTATTTAAAATGAACAATCATAACCAATTTCGAGATATGGATGACTAAACATTCGCTGACCCCGCTCTCCCCTTTTCCTTCAAAATATTAAAAACGCCGAAACCCCAGTTTGATTATTTAAAATGAACAATCATAACCAATTTCGAGATATGGATGACTAAACATTCGCTGACCCCGCTCTCCCCTTTTCCTTCAAAATATTAAAAACGCTGAAACCCCAGTCTGATTATTTAAAATGAACAATCATAACCAATTTTGAGATATGGATGACTAAACATTCGCTGACCCCGCTCTCCCCTTTCTCGTCAAAATGATTAAAAATACGGAAACCCCAGTCTGATCAATTCAAATAAGCAATCATAACCAATATCGAGATATGGATGACTTATTAAAACATCCCTTGACCCCGTTTTCCCCTTTCCCGTCAAAATAAGAAAACTCGACCACCCCTATACAAACTTTCACTCCACATTTCACCCCTTAGGGGTTGAATTTCCAAAAACACGAAAGAAATCTAAACACAAACTCTCATTCCCCTATTTTACCCCCTTAGGGGTTGAATTTTCAAAAACCCTGAAATTACTCTTTTTTATTTTTGAAAAGACACCTAATCACCAATTTAAGTAAGTCTAACTTCAAAAATGACGGAATTTCCATACAAACTTTTATCCCCTATTTTACCCCCTTAGGGGTCGAATTTTCAAAAACCCTGAAACCCATATTTTTTTATTTTTCAAAAGACACCTAATCAGCAATTTTCATAATTCTAACTTCAAAAATGACGAACTTCCATACAAACTTTCATCCCTTATTTTACCCCCTTAGGGGTTGAATTTCAAAAAACCCTTTCTTAGTACACCTCTACACATCAAGACAAACCCACCCTCCAAATTTCAAGTCTCTACGATCAGCGGTTTAGGCTGTGCGTTGTCTGTCAGTCAGTCAGTCAGTCAGTCAGTCAGTCAGTCAGTCAATCAGGACTTTGATTCTTATATATTTAGATAAAAATATGTTTTTTTTTGTTCGCGAAGACTTTGTTTTTGTCTCCCAGTTTTTTTTGTGTCCTCTGAGAGTTACCTTCATGAATAGTTATTTTTTTTTAGATTTTATGAATTATCACATTATGCACTCAGCCTTAAAACATTATGCGTTCTTTTCGCGTTACTTCTGCGTTACTGTAACATAGAAGTGTCATGTTACTCTATGATACAAAGTGGCCTAAAATCAACGGCCTTAGCCTTGTACATTTTTCTTAAACACTATTTTGTAGCTCCATTTAGGTTGCCAAGATACCTAAAGACAGGCGCTCGCGTAGTTTGGCCACCGCAGACTAATTTATTGTACTCATGTTCTTATAAAAATAAACATCCCTTTCCTTATTTTATTATTTTCCTATCATAGCAAACTCGGAACAATAGCACGTTTTCACCAGAAGTCCATGGGGACTTGCTCCAAATTTCAAAATATTATGGTCACTCTTGTTTGGAAAAGGAAAAAACGTTAATGTGGTATCTCGCTGTCGGCTTCACTTTTGCTGGCAAGTCCGCATTCCCTGGTTATAATTTCTTTGCTATAGATACAGGATTTCTGAAAAGTACGAAATAATAGGTACCAACGATCTCTAAAGGTTTGATTTGACTGATTCTATGATCGAAGGTTTGGATGAGTATCGAGAATAGAATAGAGTTGGATGGTACTTTTTTTATTGAAATTCGAACGTTTTTTCAAATATATTTTTCCCGCCAATTTCGAAAATCTTTAAATAAAGACGTAATCTTTCACAAACTATTCCATTAATATTAGTCTTGAACGAAATAACATTAGTGGTTGCTTGCACAAACTCCTGAATAAATAAATAAACATCGCCAGACAAAGACACCAAATGTACGGTGCCAAGTCCCAAACACGAAAAGTGGTATTGGTACTTTTCCGTGTCCCTATCCCAAACTAAGCAACGCTTGTACTATGGCTACCATACAATGGACTGGAGGCTATGCTATTCCAGTGGCACCCAGACTAGGGTAAATTACGGAAAGGCTGTTCCCGAACTTTGCCTCTGGCTGGAATCGAACCCGCAACCAGTAATACGTATATTCTGTCTTCACTAGGCATCTATTATACGTACTTATCAGCTACCGTATATGTCCGTAATCCGTTTAATATTTCGTATTTTTGAGACACAGGGCACTCAGTGGTATCCAACCACAGAATAAAAATACTCCATCCCATAACGCATCTTCGTCAATCCGGTTCCTTTCTTTAGGTACCTACTACTCATTGGTCTAGCTGATGTCAGATGAACGCATTTAGGGGCGTCCATAAATTACGTGAGGTGATTTTTCGATCCCCCTCCCCCCTCGGCGAGATGTCGTGAGATTTAGCTCGACCCCTCCCTCCCCCTCTAATCTCACGTGAGATTTTTCAAAAGCCATTTTCTAGTTGAGCATGTTTTACTTTATTTAACCCAGTTTTCTCGAAATTTTACAGTTTCTAGCGGTAAATAAAATTACGTGAGATTTGGCTCGATCCCCTCCCCCCCTTAAATGCCTCACGTAATTTATGGACGCCCCCTTATGTAGGTACCTACTTTCTACAACTTACGTAAAACGTAGTAAACATTTTATAGCAGCAGTGTGAGAGCACCATTACTCACGGGGTGGGGCAAGTCACAGACGCACGCACACCATCGATATCCATGACGCACACTCGGCACACTTTTATATAAGAGCAGAGACGTGGTAGAGATGATGGCCCCACCGAGTTGCCTGCTGCACCTTAGGCCTAGGCCGCACAGCGGTTATATCCGCGCTGTTAGAACCGCGTCCTATGGAATCATATGAACCGCAAGTGCGGATAGGTTCATATGATTCCATAGGACACAGATTTAACGCGGTTTTAACAGCGCGGATATAACCGCGGTGCGGCCTAGGCCTTAGGTACCGAGAACATACCTACCTACTGACCGAACTACGATAGGTACGTGGCTTTGTAAAGTCAATATGACAAGAAAGGGCGTAGTAGCTAGACTCTTGGCCTACTTCCACTTGACCAACTTTTATATTTATTTATTTAGGGGACGTCCATAAATTACGTGGTGATTTTTAGGGCCCCCTCCCCTCTTGGTGAGACGTCTTGAGATTTGGAACCATATGACATATTTATTCATCTGCCAAACTGCTGAGCAGTTTGCCGGCAGACTTAACTGCTGATATAATGTTGGTCTTCTTTAACCACATGGCCATCATTGCTCATATTATTCAACATAACAAAACACTACAGTTTCCAGGGAGGTTTCTCCAAAAACAAATGCACACTTTGCAATTACAGTGGTCTTTTTTATTAAATAAAAAAAATACATCATTTTCAGTTCTATAAGTACATTAACAATTCAGTAAACTTTTACCAAATCAACATTCCATCTAGTTGACCTGAGATCAGAAATAAATAAGACCAATGGTGGTGATGGTTCTACAATCTAATAGCGCTGGTTTGTGGTACATGTTCAAAGGATAAATTTCGACTCAATACTATCCACTTACAAATTAGTGTCTACGATTTGTATTCTAGACTTACCTAGACTGTTATACTTAATCATAAATTGATTTAATAATATACACTCATAATGGAAAGTATGCTACCTAAATTATTATTTCTTTATTTTACAATCAAAAGTGAACTTAGATCATCTAACCTAGAACTAAACTAGAACAGGCAGACAGTAGGTATACTTAGAATTATACATAAGACACAAATAAATAAATACTCATGGAGTTTATTTTTATTAGACAATTACTTTGAGTTGCATTCCGACATTCCACTTTTTCACTAACAAGTACACAGCAAGGGAGGATACAGATCTTGAATATAATAACAGTTTTTAATTAATTTGTGACAATCATAAAATCACACAGCGCGCGAATCACAATAATTAAATAGTGGGTATAAGCTATGTTGTAAATAGTAAATACATAATTTGTTGATTGACATTACATACCTTACTAAGTATTTAGTTTACAAACTCAATTTACAACTGTCATCCCTATTTTGTTATTTTGTGTTAAAAATACCATTTTTACTGGATTCATTAGCTAGTTGTCTCTATATCTCTGGTATTCCAATATTAATATTTTTTAAATAAGATTGTTATAGCTTAGGTATATTTACACAATACTGCTTGATACCGTGGATGTGCATCACTGATAAAGCAGGCTTGCATGTCTGTTGGCGCCGAACAGTCCGCACACTCCCTCGTTATTAGTGTTATTTCCCTTTAGCTGTGATGGTCACATTGGACTTTGCTGGTTGTGGTATTATGGTAATCTCATCGCTTATTTTGAGCGGTTTGAGTAGCGGGTCGGTGTCAGTGGGCTTGGCCGACGCCGGCGGGGCCGCCGTCTTGCTCTTGTCCATCACGCGCTTGGCGACGACGCTGTGCGCCGAATACACGTGGTTCTCGAATTGTTTGTACATCCCAAACGTCGCGGTGCACACGGTACATTTGTACGAGAGGTGCGCCGGCTTCAGCGTCATATTATGGTCCCTCGATACATGGTTCAGTAGCTTCCACTGATATACCCTACCGCACACTGGACACCTACCGGCGTCTTTACCCTTATTCGCCGCCTCCTGCATGGAACTAGTCACTAAACCGTGCGAACCGAGCAAATGCCTCTCCAGCCCCTGATCCGTAAAGAATCTAAATTGACATTTCTGGCAATTCAGTGGTGGCCTGTTGTAGATCATCTTAGGATGAATCTTAACTTTATGTATCCATTGCATGTGATTTCTCAACTGCTCCAAGTCTTTGATGTAACCGTCGCAAATTTCGCAGATCACAAACGTAGCCTTGGAGTTTTGTGACGATTGGGAGGATGAGGGCTGTGGTGCTCGGGGAAGAGGGGTGATCGATATCTTGGGCGTAGCCGAGTTATTGCCCTGGCTGTTTTGCATGATAGGGTAATTAGCGATAGTGGTTCCCACTGGAGGTGAATTGTGCATAATCATGACACCGCTGCGTATGATTGGCACGCCTGATACAGGCGCGGGTCGCTGCGGCCCGGCCATCGGCGGGCGCCCGCGGGGTCTGCCCAACATGGGCATGTTCGAAATCACACTAGGGATGTTTAGAGCTGGTCTTACTAAATTGTTCATGGACATTGCTGTCCTGTTAAAGTTGGACTGATATGGCCCAACCATATTATTTCTTGCTCGTGTTAATTTCGGTATCTTCGCGGGCGGCTCCCACTCCAATGGTGGCCCTAAGTTAAGCTCTGGTTTAAACTTCTTGGCGCACGCGATCAGATGTCGCCCTAGTTTTGTTTTACTATTATCCTCAAAGTGGCAGTTGGCGCACTGTTGGTAAGCCGGTGCCCTCTCCAATCTGCCTCGGATGTTGTGCTCTGCTTCCATGTGAAATAATATGTCGTGAGGGCTCCGAATTTCGAATTCACAAGAATTACATTTATAAATATTGTTCTTCATATGAGGTGCTTCTAGGTGGTGAGCCATAACTAGCATGGACTCAGTCTTAAAACTACAAAATTCACATCTTTTCTGCACTAGGGCATAAGGTGCATTTGTTTTCTTGCTGAATTCTAAGTTTTGTGAGAGTGATGTGATGGCTGCTTCGGTTGCCTTAGTACTTCTTCCAGATTTCTTCTCTTTGTATAATTTGCGGTTTTGATGTTTAAGTAGATCAGTCTGAACATATTCTTGAACCAAATTTAATCCAACATTAATAAAGAATTGCCCCAGAGAGCAGTCAAAATAACTGTCTGGTTTTCCAGCACTCAGACCCTTAGCAATCATACTGATGGGGTCTTTGATGTCATCAATTGTATCATCCCTGTTTTTAATAAGAATGGCGTCATCATCACTGAGACGGTCATCATCTGACTCGGCAGATGACTCACCATCCCATGAATCATCATCTTCATCAGCTTTCCGCCTCCGTCTTTGCTTTTTGTCTGACTTTTTCTCCTTTGCCACCTCCTCAGCAGTTTTGTCATCTTTGTCACCACCTGTTTCATCCTCCACTTCTTCACCACTCGCAATCCTCTCTTGCTTCTCCTTCTCCTTTCTTTCTTTCTCTTCTTGTTCCTTTTCTAACTTTTCTTGCTCGTCTTTAAGTTTAATTTCATCAAGTTCTTTTCCTAATTTGTCCACATATTCCCTAAAAGGTTTGACTGAAGGCTTTTCATACACATAGGGAACAATAAAGGAGGGTGCTTCAACAACAAACATGTCATCAGTGAGAGATGGCAGTATGTTTGGCTGGGGTGCTGGCGTGCTGTTAACTGTAGATGATGTTTTAACACTCACTGGAGTGATAGTTGTGCCTCGAGCGGCAATACTTTGGCACAAATTGTGTGCATCTATAGCACTGGTAGTAGTGGGCTTGGTTTGGGCTGTTGTTGTACTTTTACCAGATAATATGGAATTAGTGTCAATAATAACCACAGTTGGTTCATTGTTCTGCTCCCCATTAGACTTGGACTGTTTAGTGGCAAGCTCAGCTAAACCTTTGGTGTCATTCACAACAATGGGTTTGTTCTTAGCTTGAGATTCATTAAGTGGATCTTCCATAGACACTTCCTCTATATCTGATTCGTCACCCCCATTCTCTAACTGTTCCTCTATTTTTTTCTCCTCTATAGGTTTTCCACCTGGCTGCGATTCATCAGAACTTTCATTACTCTCTGTACTAGAATTTGAAGAATCATCTTCATTTGTCACTACACAGTCGTCATCATCATCACTAGTGATTTCATGTACTTCAGGCCCGGGGGAACCTCCATTTTGACTTTGAGGCTCATTTTCATTCTCCGAGTCACTGCTCTCATCTTTTGGCTGGCTTCCTTGTGATGTATCGTCATCACCTTCTGTGCGCTCATCTGTAAGGCAATACCATGAGAGATTTAACACAAGTTTTAACTAACACAACCTAAATCTATCTGTTTACATATCACAGCTGATAACTTAAATACAAGTAAAATAGCGAACATAGGGCATTGAGATATGTGAGATAACTAAGACTTAAGTTTTATTAACAGTCGCGACCGCGCCGCAATTACGAGGACGCCAGAAACACTATTATAATCTAGATTTCGTCGTAACCTTAACGTGCAACGAATCTACTTGAAATGAACCATTTGCAGTCCAAATCTAAGTGCTTTTGAATTGATTTTGGAAAAATATTTTTTTCATTTATCATAAAGCGTCATTATATCATGTGGAGTATGGACCGCCATATGGGATTCCATGGCATTTCTCCGAAAACACAACTCCATCAGGTTTGATGGTAAACACGTAAATTCTTAGGTTGAATTATATGAATACGTATTCTATGAACTGGGATATATACCTGTAGCAGTTGAAATCGACATTTTCTTATGATTTTCCTATCGAAAACCACAAAATAGCACAATAGCACAGTAGCGGAAACCAAACCAAATCAAGCTGTCATTTTAAAAGGTTCTTATGGTGTCACGTTCCGTAGCGAAATAAAAACTATAATGTTATTTTATGTTAATTTTGTACATAAAATTCTAATATCATTAAAGATAGATTTAAATAGCCTAATTGTTCATATATTTTGATTATATATATTTACACTGACGTATAATAGCTTGATTTCAAATCGTTTAGAAAATGGCGTGGCAACGTGACATTATAAAAGACCCTTACTTAAAAATGGTGGGAAAGAGAGGGTTTTCGGAGAGGGAAGGACGCGGTATTCCATTATGGAATTTATTGGAATAAAAAAGCGGGAAGTTTGAATTAAAGGAAACTAAAATGGGTGTAAGGTTTATTATTAAAAAAAAATGTTACTAAATAGTTTTTTTTTCTTATAAAAATAAGTAGGTATTTAAGAAATGATGTAGGTTTAGCCAATTGATAGCATCTGTAGCCCTATAATATAAGTATATCGGTATGTGCCTTCTGCATATCTCTAATGCGACTTAAATCGTAAATAAGCGCATAATTTGTTTTAAGATAATTTAGTAAAGCTACTGTGGGTGAAATAAAAAGTTCGTCAATTCAATATTTTATTATAAACTTCACAAAATTAATAACTCTTAAAAAGGAAAACATTAGGTATTTTATAATAAAAATTACTAGGCCTTAATTTCTTAATAACAGGTTAAGTATGCATAAAATAAATAAGTTGTATTAATTTTAATAATTACTTAATTGAATACTGTAATACTACATAATATTTATGTCTCTTCCTCTTCATTGGGAACATCTTCTTTGAATGGATCTATCATATGGCCTTCATCTGGCTTCCTAATAACACCCAGCTCTTCTGCAGCATTGAGACACTTTTGGGCATTTTCAGTTGTTTTCTTTTGTTCTGGATCATCCAGCTTGGTTAATGCCATCAAAATTTCCATTATATCAGTTTCAAATATTTTTGCAGCAGCATCCTTGTCACCAGAAATTATGTTATAAACAATGTAAGTGCCTCTATATTGTATCTCCTTGACAGGGTTAGCCAATAGACATCTCAGGGTTTCAGGCCATGACTGGACATCCAATAACTTCCTGCTGCATATTTTGCTTGCTGATGTCAATATGCATAATGCTCCTGCTGCAGCCATAACTGTGTCAACATCATCTTCTTGACAAAGAAGATATAAAAATTTAGTTTTGTCATTATTCCCCTCATATGTCTTAATAACATCTTCCGATTGCAATAAATTACAGATACATTGTGTAGCAGCTCTCAAAAGCAACTCATGATCCTCATAAAGGTAATGCTCAATTTTAGCCAATCCTCCTTCTTTTAGGATCCTATTTCTGGTAGATTCGTTCATCCCAGCCAAATTACAAAGAGCCATCAAAGCTTCAAAATTTTCTAAAGCATTGCAATCAGGGTGAAGTAAGGACAAAAGCGGCCTAACAACTTCTAAGTTCCTTTGTCCAGGAAAAGCTACTTCTGGATTTATTGTGATCCCAATACGGGCCAAAGCCTGGGCAGCCTGTTTCTTTCCATTTTGAGTGCCTTCTAAAGACATTGGTATCAAGACTTTTGCACCACCTTGTTGCACAACAATACCTCTAAGTTCCTGCAAGCCGCATATGGCATTGAACACTCTAGCAATAAGTTCTCTCGAGTTATGGCTCTCAGACTTCGACAAAGCAACTAAACCTGATGTTACACCTGCTTTGGCTAGTACAGTGATTCTTTTATTAACAAAATCTGGATCATCTAGTTCATGTTGTTCAGGTATGTGGTGTTTAGCAAACTTCGCAAGTTCCAGCATTTCTGGCATTATCTCCTGCTTCTCATATGCATTGCACAAGTTAACCAGAGTTGTTACAACACCATAAAGGCAAGACTGGTCACCAGTTTTGGCCAGCTCAATAAGAGCTTGTAGAGCAAGTTTATCTTCAACTAATTTTTCCTTCACATCAGCATCTAAGGTCAAATAGGACAGGCCTTCAGCCGCCCATTTTCTTACATCATTCTCCTTAGCTGGGTTAACAAGGAATTTTTTGCAAGCTTCAGCTAGTTTTTTTGTGGAGCCCTCAGCAAATGGTCGCACAGAAGCATCATCACCTCCAAAGCTCCCCACCTTACAAAGACCAACAAGAGCTCTTACCCTCACAGCATCATCTTTGCTCTGGTATAGCTTCTTTAAGATCTCAATGCCCTTATCAATTATTGTTCTTGCTTTGTCTTTCTTGGATGCTGCAGCAACTAAACACTCACAAGCAACTTTCTGTTGTAAAGGATCCTCAGTCTGTGCCATGACCAAAATCATCTCTATTATACCTTCCTTGGAAATCACAAAGTTACCAACATCGAGTGGACCTCTAAGCAAAGATGTTATTGCCACAGTAACTCTCACTTTGGACTCTAAATCAGGTGTCAACAGCTTATCTTTAACAAACTCATCAACTTGATTGTTGAAGCGCTCTCTTGCCTCATCATAATACATGTTCTCATAAATTTTTGCAAGACAGGCAGCAGCGATGGTTTTAGAGGATGGTGTGATATTCATTGCCGACTCATATTTATACTCCTCAAGTTCACTGCAAACTTCAAGCAATCTAAGAAGCCCTTTAATTTCAACAAATCTTTCAGCCCAGTTCATAGCGCTGTAGTGACAATTTCTCATAATTAATTCAATAATGGCATCTCTAGCAAGTCCAGTGATGACTCTATTTGTTATAGAGTATGTCAAACATGTCAAGAGTGTATCTATTTCACTCTTGTTCTCTTCACACAATGTAGGATCTGGTTTAGAATCCTTTTTGGTGTCCATACCAGAGAATGTGTTTAGGATGACTTGCAGACAATATTGGGCTGCATTGACCCTTTCTTCACTGTCACTGTCGATGATCTCCAACACCCAAGGAATACCAACAATTTTTATAATGGACTTTGTTCTCTCAACACTCCTCTTGCACAGTTGACTGATAACTCGCACTGCATTACAATATATCTCCAAATTCTTCTCCACTTTAAGTAATTGTTGTATTTTATGTACAACACCATTTTGTATCATAATGTCAGCACCAACATTTTCTTTTGAGAGTACTAAAAGGTTGGACATTGCCTTTTCACGTTTTTCTGTATCTTCATTTAAACCAAATGCTATCTTAAACATCTGCTCCACTTTGTTGCTGGTCTGAGCGTTTTGCCTCGCCCTCTCCTGCACCACCGCATGGAGTCGCGACAGCACAGGTTGAACGGCTTTATTCGTTGGATCAAGAGTAAATATTGTTTTTGCATCTCTGTATGCTTCTTCAAATCGTTCTAGATTTTCTAAGGCTTGCGAACGGCGAAATAAGGCTTTAGGATCTTCCGACACGATTTTTAAGGCTTCATCGCAGTCCTTGATTACTTTCTCGTACTCCTTGGTTTTGAGGTAAGCTGCAGCGCGATTTTTCAAGTATGTGGACAAGTCACGACTGTCTTTCTCGGCAAGGTTTACAGCCTTACTATAAAGAGATATCGCCTCATCGAATTTTTCATTCTTGAAAGCCTCATTACCTTTATTCTTGTAACTCTCTGCTTCCTCGTTGTGAACACCCATGGTTTTAGTTTATCACTACAGGTCGTGAATCTGTAGCGGCTCACAGCTGGACTTATATTACTTCACTTCGATGATTTTTCTGGTACAATCCAGAGAGCAGGTTCATTTGAAATACCTATAGAAACGAACTAAAATAGAACTTTATTTTTGAACCCCGTATGTGGAAATAGGATAGCTCTGTCTTACTTCGACTTTGACAGGAACGCAGTGTTACCAGATGACCATGTGAGTTTCCCCCCAAATTTCTACAAATCCCCCCCGAAAATTGGCTTTTTGAGTTAAAATCCTCCCAAAACCGTTTTTACTCATTGAAATTTCAATTTGTATTTTGTTTAAAATTTCAATTTTTATGTTTATACAAAAACTAAAATAGGTACTCTTTCAATAACTTCGGCACAAAACGATATCGAACTAATTGAATTAATATATGTATAGACTTTAGTACTGAAAATAAGTAGGTATTGATGATCCTCCGTGTTTATTTTTCCCCAGAAAATCCCCCCAAAGAATCCGTTTGCGTTTCCATTGACGGACAATCAACATGTCGCAATACTTGTAGTGACAACAAGTCATGCGACATGTTGATTGTCCGTCAATGGAAACGCAACTCTATACATGTCGTGAGATCTGTTGAATTCTGTTGAAAATCAACATGTTTTTGCGCAATGGAAACGCGGGGTTATTCCATCGGATTTTTTACCGATAACATTAAGGATTTAATTAACCTTATGCACCTACATATACCTAGTAATAGTTTTAATTGGTTTGTTGTTTGCAAATACAATTTAATAAAAAGTTTGAACATTTAGAAATAAGTAAATATAAATGTACCTACCTAATAATATATTTTACACATACCTACTTCTAAACTTTTTTTTTTTTAAATAAGATTAGTTTTACGGCCCCTGGGAACTAGCCCTTTGGAGCCTAACATCAGTATTCATTTATTACATTTTTTTCTTAATTCTAACTTATAACTACCTTAAATCTACCTTATAACTACCTTATTTCTACCCCCCCAAACCCCATCAGTAAAGTGGTGGATACTTTACTGACAAATTACTAGACTTCTTGGGGGAACTCGAAAATCATGTTTCACCACTTTGTTCCAATTACCCACACTCACGCACATTTATGAACATATAATGGTTAATATTCCACCAACATAACACATTATAATACAAGAAAACACAAGTTTTGGAAATTAAAACAAAAATGACAACATGACTTTTCCACTTCCCGCCAAAAAGCCCCCTACTTCTAAACTTTTTTTTTTTTTATAAGATTAGTTTTACGGCCCCTGGGAACTAGCCCTTTGGAGCCTAACATCAGTATACTTTTATTACATTTTTTCTTAATTCTTCCTTATAACTACCTTAAATCTACCTTATAACTACCTTATTTCTACCCCCCCAAACCCTATCAGTAAAGTGGCGGATACTTTACTGACAAATTACTAGACTTTTTGGGAGAAGCCGAAAATCATGTTTCATCACTTTTGTTCCAATTGCCCACACTCACGCACATTTATGACCATATAATGGTTAATATTCCACCAATATTACACATTATAATACACGAAAACACAAGTTTTGGAAATTAAAACAAAAATCACAACATGACTTTTCCACTTCCCGCCAAAAAGCCCCCTACTTCTAAACGTTCCTGCAGTGTTGCCAGATGGAGGGGATTCACTGCAAATTCGGGGCCTTTTTTTGCCTTTGGGGGGGAGATTCGGAGGGACGGATTCTTTGGGGGGATTTTCTGGGGAAAAATAAACACGGAGGATCATCAATACCTACTTATTTTCAGTACTAAAGTCTATACATATATTAATTCAATTAGTTCGATATCGTTTTGTGCCGAAGTTATTGAAAGAGTACCTATTTTAGTTTTTGTATAAACATAAAAATTGAAATTTTAAACAAAATACAAATTGAAATTTCAATGAGTAAAAACGGTTTTGGGAGGATTTTAACTCAAAAAGCCAATTTTCGGGGGGGATTTGTAGAAATTTGGGGGGAAACTCACATGGTCATCTGGTAACACTGCGTTCCTGTCAAAGTCGAAGTAAGACAGAGCTATCCTATTTCCACATACGGGGTTCAAAAATAAAGTTCTATTTTAGTTCGTTTCTATAGGTATTTCAAATGAACCTGCTCTCTGGATTGTACCAGAAAAATCATCGAAGTGAAGTAATATAAGTCCAGCTGTGAGCCGCTACAGATTCACGACCTGTAGTGATAAACTAAAACCATGGGTGTTCACAACGAGGAAGCAGAGAGTTACAAGAATAAAGGTAATGAGGCTTTCAAGAATGAAAAATTCGATGAGGCGATATCTCTTTATAGTAAGGCTGTAAACCTTGCCGAGAAAGACAGTCGTGACTTGTCCACATACTTGAAAAATCGCGCTGCAGCTTACCTCAAAACCAAGGAGTACGAGAAAGTAATCAAGGACTGCGATGAAGCCTTAAAAATCGTGTCGGAAGATCCTAAAGCCTTATTTCGCCGTTCGCAAGCCTTAGAAAATCTAGAACGATTTGAAGAAGCATACAGAGATGCAAAAACAATATTTACTCTTGATCCAACGAATAAAGCCGTTCAACCTGTGCTGTCGCGACTCCATGCGGTGGTGCAGGAGAGGGCGAGGCAAAACGCTCAGACCAGCAACAAAGTGGAGCAGATGTTTAAGATAGCATTTGGTTTAAATGAAGATACAGAAAAACGTGAAAAGGCAATGTCCAACCTTTTAGTACTCTCAAAAGAAAATGTTGGTGCTGACATTATGATACAAAATGGTGTTGTACATAAAATACAACAATTACTTAAAGTGGAGAAGAATTTGGAGATATATTGTAATGCAGTGCGAGTTATCAGTCAACTGTGCAAGAGGAGTGTTGAGAGAACAAAGTCCATTATAAAAATTGTTGGTATTCCTTGGGTGTTGGAGATCATCGACAGTGACAGTGAAGAAAGGGTCAATGCAGCCCAATATTGTCTGCAAGTCATCCTAAACACATTCTCTGGTATGGACACCAAAAAGGATTCTAAACCAGATCCTACATTGTGTGAAGAGAACAAGAGTGAAATAGATACACTCTTGACATGTTTGACATACTCTATAACAAATAGAGTCATCACTGGACTTGCTAGAGATGCCATTATTGAATTAATTATGAGAAATTGTCACTACAGCGCTATGAACTGGGCTGAAAGATTTGTTGAAATTAAAGGGCTTCTTAGATTGCTTGAAGTTTGCAGTGAACTTGAGGAGTATAAATATGAGTCGGCAATGAATATCACACCATCCTCTAAAACCATCGCTGCTGCCTGTCTTGCAAAAATTTATGAGAACATGTATTATGATGAGGCAAGAGAGCGCTTCAACAATCAAGTTGATGAGTTTGTTAAAGATAAGCTGTTGACACCTGATTTAGAGTCCAAAGTGAGAGTTACTGTGGCAATAACATCTTTGCTTAGAGGTCCACTCGATGTTGGTCACTTTGTGATTTCCAAGGAAGGTATAATAGAGATGATTTTGGTCATGGCACAGACTGAGGATCCTTTACAACAGAAAGTTGCTTGTGAGTGTTTAGTTGCTGCAGCATCCAAGAAAGACAAAGCAAGAACAATAATTGATAAGGGCATTGAGATCTTAAAGAAGCTATACCAGAGCAAAGATGATGCTGTGAGGGTAAGAGCTCTTGTTGGTCTTTGTAAGGTGGGGAGCTTTGGAGGTGATGATGCTTCTGTGCGACCATTTGCTGAGGGCTCCACAAAAAAACTAGCTGAAGCTTGCAAAAAATTCCTTGTTAACCCAGCTAAGGAGAATGATGTAAGAAAATGGGCGGCTGAAGGCCTGTCCTATTTGACCTTAGATGCTGATGTGAAGGAAAAATTAGTTGAAGATAAACTTGCTCTACAAGCTCTTATTGAGCTGGCCAAAACTGGTGACCAGTCTTGCCTTTATGGTGTTGTAACAACTCTGGTTAACTTGTGCAATGCATATGAGAAGCAGGAGATAATGCCAGAAATGCTGGAACTTGCGAAGTTTGCTAAACACCACATACCTGAACAACATGAACTAGATGATCCAGATTTTGTTAATAAAAGAATCACTGTACTAGCCAAAGCAGGTGTAACATCAGGTTTAGTTGCTTTGTCGAAGTCTGAGAGCCATAAAAGAAAGCGCTCTCTTGCCTCATCATAATACATGTTCTCATAAATTTTTGCAAGACAGGCAGCAGCGATGGTTTTAGAGGATGGTGTGATATTCATTGCCGACTCATATTTATACTCCTCAAGTTCACTGCAAACTTCAAGCAATCTAAGAAGCCCTTTAATTTCAACAAATCTTTCAGCCCAGTTCATAGCGCTGTAGTGACAATTTCTCATAATTAATTCAATAATGGCATCTCTAGCAAGTCCAGTGATGACTCTATTTGTTATAGAGTATGTCAAACATGTCAAGAGTGTATCTATTTCACTCTTGTTCTCTTCACACAATGTGGGATCTGGTTTAGAATCCTTTTTGGTGTCCATACCAGAGAATGTGTTTAGGATGACTTGCAGACAATATTGGGCTGCATTGACCCTTTCTTCACTGTCACTGTCGATGATCTCCAACACCCAAGGAATACCAACAATTTTTATAATGGACTTTGTTCTCTCAACACTCCTCTTGCACAGTTGACTGATAACTCGCACTGCATTACAATATATCTCCAAATTCTTCTCCACTTTAAGTAATTGTTGTATTTTATGTACAACACCATTTTGTATCATAATGTCAGCACCAACATTTTCTTTTGAGAGTACTAAAAGGTTGGACATTGCCTTTTCACGTTTTTCTGTATCTTCATTTAAACCAAATGCTATCTTAAACATCTGCTCCACTTTGTTGCTGGTCTGAGCGTTTTGCCTCGCCCTCTCCTGCACCACCGCATGGAGTCGCGACAGCACAGGTTGAACGGCTTTATTCGTTGGATCAAGAGTAAATATTGTTTTTGCATCTCTGTATGCTTCTTCAAATCGTTCTAGATTTTCTAAGGCTTGCGAACGGCGAAATAAGGCTTTAGGATCTTCCGACACGATTTTTAAGGCTTCATCGCAGTCCTTGATTACTTTCTCGTACTCCTTGGTTTTGAGGTAAGCTGCAGCGCGATTTTTCAAGTATGTGGACAAGTCACGACTGTCTTTCTCGGCAAGGTTTACAGCCTTACTATAAAGAGATATCGCCTCATCGAATTTTTCATTCTTGAAAGCCTCATTACCTTTATTCTTGTAACTCTCTGCTTCCTCGTTGTGAACACCCATGGTTTTAGTTTATCACTACAGGTCGTGAATCTGTAGCGGCTCACAGCTGGACTTATATTACTTCACTTCGATGATTTTTCTGGTACAATCCAGAGAGCAGGTTCATTTGAAATACCTATAGAAACGAACTAAAATAGAACTTTATTTTTGAACCCCGTATGTGGAAATAGGATAGCTCTGTCTTACTTCGACTTTGACAGGAACGCAGTGTTACCAGATGACCATGTGAGTTTCCCCCCAAATTTCTACAAATCCCCCCCGAAAATTGGCTTTTTGAGTTAAAATCCTCCCAAAACCGTTTTTACTCATTGAAATTTCAATTTGTATTTTGTTAGTATTTCAATTTTTATGTTTATACAAAAACTAAAATAGGTACTCTTTCAATAACTTCGGCACAAAACGATATCGAACTAATTGAATTAATATATGTATAGACTTTAGTACTGAAAATAAGTAGGTATTGATGATCCTCCGTGTTTATTTTTCCCCAGAAAATCCCCCCAAAGAATCCGTCCCTCCGAATCTCCCCCCCAAAGGCAAAAAAAGGCCCCGAATTTGCAGTGAATCCCCTCCATCTGGCAACACTGCAGGAACGTTTAGAAGTAGGGGGCTTTTTGGCGGGAAGTGGAAAAGTCATGTTGTGATTTTTGTTTTAATTTCCAAAACTTGTGTTTTCGTGTATTATAATGTGTAATATTGGTGGAATATTAACCATTATATGGTCATAAATGTGCGTGAGTGTGGGCAATTGGAACAAAAGTGATGAAACATGATTTTCGGCTTCTCCCAAAAAGTCTAGTAATTTGTCAGTAAAGTATCCGCCACTTTACTGATAGGGTTTGGGGGGGTAGAAATAAGGTAGTTATAAGGTAGATTTAAGGTAGTTATAAGGAAGAATTAAGAAAAAATGTAATAAAAGTATACTGATGTTAGGCTCCAAAGGGCTAGTTCCCAGGGGCCGTAAAACTAATCTTATAAAAAAAAAAAAAAGTTTAGAAGTAGGGGGCTTTTTGGCGGGAAGTGGAAAAGTCATGTTGTCATTTTTGTTTTAATTTCCAAAACTTGTGTTTTCTTGTATTATAATGTGTTATGTTGGTGGAATATTAACCATTATATGTTCATAAATGTGCGTGAGTGTGGGTAATTGGAACAAAGTGGTGAAACATGATTTTCGAGTTCCCCCAAGAAGTCTAGTAATTTGTCAGTAAAGTATCCACCACTTTACTGATGGGGTTTGGGGGGGTAGAAATAAGGTAGTTATAAGGTAGATTTAAGGTAGTTATAAGTTAGAATTAAGAAAAAAATGTAATAAATGAATACTGATGTTAGGCTCCAAAGGGCTAGTTCCCAGGGGCCGTAAAACTAATCTTATTTAAAAAAAAAAAAGTTTAGAAGTAGGTATGTATAAAATATATTATTAGGTAGGTACATTTATATTTACTTATTTCTAAATGTTCAAACTTTTTATTAAATTGTATTTGCAAACAACAAACCAATTAAAACTATTACTAGGTATATGTAGGTGCATAAGGTTAATTAAATCCTTAATGTTATCGGTAAAAAATCCGATGGAATAACCCCGCGTTTCCATTGCGCAAAAACATGTTGATTTTCAACAGAATTCAACAGATCTCACGACATGTATAGAGTTGCGTTTCCATTGACGGACAATCAACATGTCGCATGACTTGTTGTCACTACAAGTATTGCGACATGTTTAATGTTGATTGTGTGGAATGCGTTTCCACTGGTGAAAGCAAGTTATCATACAAAGCGTTCAGAGACGCTGACGATTTTTTTTTTAGAATATTTGTCTATCTGCTCTGTGGATACTTTCAAAAAACGAACGAACAAAGCAAGTAGCTAAAATTACTACTTTACGCCGATTTACTGTGAGAGGGTGGTACTACCCCGGTCGGGTCAGCCTGAATGGGCCTCATTCATGATTTCATTATAGGGAAAAATATTTACTTACTACTCTCTACCGATTGCTACTTTACGCCGATTTACTGTGAGAGGGTGGTACTACCCCGGTTGGGCCGGCCTGAATGGACCTCGTTCATGATTTCATTATAGGGAAAAATATTTACTTACAACTCTCTACCGACTGCTACTTTACGCCGATTTACTGTGAGCTGGGTGGTACTACCCTGGTCGGGCCGGCCTGAATGGGCCTCGTTCATGATTTCATTATAGGGAAAAATATTTACTTACTACTCTCTACCGAAATATTCTCTATGGATTTTCACAACAACGAAATGTCTACGCACATTTTCGGATAACAGTATTTATGGCAAATAATCATGTTGATACACAAGTCTTAATACATGTTGAGTGGCAGTGGAAACGAAAACCTTAACAAGTCTATAGACATGCTGGTATACATGTTGAGACTTCAGGCAGTGGAAACGCTACCCTCAACAATACAAGTTACGCGACATGTCGGGCTCATCATGTCGCGATACAAGTATGCCGACATGTTTTTAGGTGGAAACGCACGGTAAGACGCAAAAATACTATACTATGACAACTACCTAGTATTCCGATCGCACCTAACCGTGCGTTTCCACTGCACAAAAACATGTTGACACAACATATTGCTGTCTCTATTTCTTTGCTGTCATTAAATAGAGACAACAATGGCCGTTTACCGACTGCACGG
This sequence comes from Drymonia ruficornis, assembly GCA_947859195.1. Taxonomy (NCBI): domain Eukaryota; kingdom Metazoa; phylum Arthropoda; class Insecta; order Lepidoptera; family Notodontidae; genus Drymonia; species Drymonia ruficornis. The sequence goes on along the minus strand of OX401924.1, from coordinate 3,668,754 downwards.
CACGGCACCGGCACCGGCACAGTGACAGCTATTTGCGGGGTTTTCATTGGTCAGTAACCAATGACAACTGGTCACTGACATCGACGTAATAACTTAAAACTTCCTTGGTCACTGACCAATGAAAAAGCTGCCGCCATGCCGGTGCCGGTGCCGTGCCGTGCAGTCGGTAAACGGCCAATATGTTGTGACAAAATGTTATTGCACAGTGGAAACGCACGGTGACAATTGCTGCGTTCCATTCACCGTAGTTTTTGTTATTTTCGTCCTTAAAAACTGTTAAAAACGATAATAATGATCACTTTCAGTACAAGTTGGTGCGAGTGGAACGACATTTATGAACGAAAATAACGAAAATTAACAGTGAATGGAACGCACCATAAGTGTTTTTTTTTTTATATAAGATTAGTTTTACGGCCCCTGGGAACTAGCCCTTTGGAGCCTAACATCAGTATACTTTTATAACATTTTTTTCTTATTTCTAACTTATAACTACCTTAAATCTACCTTATAACTACCTTATTTCTACCCCCCCAAACCCCATCAGTAAAGTGGTGGATACTTTACTGACAAATTACTAGACTTCTTGGGGGAACTCGAAAATCATGTTTCACCACTTTGTTCCAATTACCCACACTCACGCACATTTATGATCATATAATGGATAATATTCCACCAACATTACACATTATAATACAAGAAAACACAAGTTTTGGAAATTAAAACAAAAATGACAACATGACTTTTCCACTTCCCGCCAAAAAGCCCCGCACCATAAGTGTATTATTAAAATGTTGCAGTTGTATAAGAATTCCGAAAGCAAAAAGGCAACGCCAAGTCGGGACTTAAACGATTATCGATAATTTAAAATTAATCTTTAATTAGTTATAAAAAGTTCTAATAAAAAGTAATTAAAACTAAGTTATATTTTATTTAGCTTAATAAAACAGGAAAATCATTTAAAAAATATCTTTGAATTGGTACGCAATTTAGGGTTTTTTTGGGTTTTTAATTATTGAATTTAGGGCTATTTCATCTTGATTTTAGGGCTGTTTTATTTTAGGAGTTGGCAACACTTGTTCCGTTCATCATTCATTCTTGATTCATTCATAGTCAGACTCTTTTCGTTTTTGCAATTATCGTAATACGAATCCTCGTGTACGATTTTGTTTCAAAATATAATTGTAATAAAACATAAAAATGGCCGCAATTAGTTTGCTCAATCCTAAAGCTGAATTTGCGAGAGCGGCGCAAGCTTTAGCAGTCAATATCTCGGCAGCCAAAGGAATTCAAGATGTCATGAAAACTAACCTCGGGCCGAAAGGAACAATGAAAATGTAAGTATTTTATTAGACAAGCGATTTACAGCACTAAGGAAACTAAAAATCACTATTTTTCATGTAATTACATAGTTTATAATTTATTACTCGTTTGAAAATTCATTAAAACATTATAAATTTCTCACCGAAAAAGTCATATGATCTCGATTTTTCTTTTTGGTTAGTAACCAAAGATGTTCAACGCTTTGTGATTATTGGGGATATTTATTGTGTGGTTGTGTAGGTTGGTTTCTGGAGCTGGTGACATCAAAATTACAAAAGATGGCAATGTACTCCTGCATGAGATGCAGATCCAGCATCCCACCGCGTCGCTGATTGCGCGAGCCTCCACAGCGCAGGACGACGCTACCGGCGACGGCACCACCTCCACTGTCCTGCTTATTGGAGAACTATTGAAGCAGGCTGATATTTACATAAGCGAAGGTTTGTGTGTACAAAATAATTCTTTTTAGGGTCTTGTACTCAAAGGGTGCCTACGGGACCATATTACTAAGCCTACGCTGTCCGTCTTTCTGTCTGTCAGCGGGCTGTATCTCACGAACCATAATAGGTAGAGACTTCAAATTTTCACAGAATGTGTATTTTTGTTGCCGCTACAACAACAAATACTAAAAAAATAACATTAAACTTAAAAAAAGGCGGTCCCCATACAAAAAACGTAATTTATTTAACTTATTTGTCTTATGGTTTAATTTAAGTAATATTTAATAATTCAGGATTGCATCCAAGAATCCTTACCGAGGGATTTGACGTTGCCCGCGCCAAGGCTCTGGAAGTGCTGGAGGCAATCAAGATCCCTGTAGAAGTGAAGCGTGAAAATTTACTTGATGTGGTGCGCACATCACTGAAGACCAAGGTATAAGATTGACATCCTTATTTTCTCAACCTTCAGCTAGTTAGCCTATTCGTTCAAAGATAGGATAACTACCATTAGATTAGTATTTATTTAGTTGGTTGGTATGTATGTAACTTCAGGTTTGACGGGCCCGTTAGCGTGGTTGGCGCGGAGGCGCCTTTCACGTTGCAGGTCGTAGGTTCGATTCCTACCCAGGACATGCATTTGTGTGCATGAACATGTCTGTATGTCCGGAGTCTGGGTGTATATGTATAATAAGTATGTATTTACAAATAAAAAAGTAGTATATGTAGTAATATCAGTTATCTGGTTTCCATAGTACAAGCTCTGCTTAGTTTGGGATCAGGTAACCGTGTGTACAAAAATGTCCCAGGATATTATTTATTGTTATTACCCTCTGCAAGCGAATTTTGGGTCTATTTACAACCTTCTATAGGTTGTTCGGATCATAAATTATTAACATGCAGACTCATCAACTTCATACCTTAAGGACGGCTAGTAAAGGTCACCCATTTTAAGATTCCACATTATGGAAATAGTCTAATAATAAATCCATGCCCACTAATTTTTGGCCAGTAACAAAAAACTGATTTAAATGACTTTTTCTGGAACATTTTCAATACCTTTGTTACTTGACATGAAAGTTAATTTGCATCAAATTTAAGAAATATTCCACAAAATATGATTTCGTCAGGTACACGCAAGCTTGGCTGAAGTGCTGACTGACGCGTGCATTGACGCCGTGCTCACGATCCGCACGCCGGGCAAGTCCGTCGATCTGCACATGGTGGAAATTATGGAGATGCAGCACAAGACCGCTACCGAGACCACACTTGTCAAAGGTATTCTGCCGTCTTTGTTTAGCAGCTCAACCCCCAGAAATAATTTAGCATAACGCAATTTTTGTTTTTTTTAAGTAAACACTTTTTTTCAGTGAAAAATCCATTTAATTTGCATACTTTTATCTGATATTCAAGCAGTCAAAAAGTATAACATCAATTATTTTGGATTGTGAGATGTCCAAGTAGTACTTTACATGTGGCTCTTCAATAATGAACATAAGGATAATATACCCTAAACTCTTTAGCTTTTTTTGTCATGCAGTCAAATGAAGTTCACCTACAAACATTTTACAATTTTCACATTTTGTCTACATAGGTTTGGTGCTAGACCACGGCACCCGTCATCCAGATATGCCTAAGCGCGTCGAAAACGCGTATATTCTCACATGTAACGTGTCGCTCGAATACGAGAAAACTGAAGTTAACTCTGGCTTCTTCTACAAGTCGGCTGAAGACAGGGAGAAGATGATCGCCGCTGAGAGAGACTTCATTGACCAGAGAGTTAAAAAGGTGTGTATCAAATAATGATAAATAGGGCAGTACGAAATTTCACAGCTAACAAAAAACATAACCTGCAAATTTATGGAAATTTTAATCCATTTACTATAGTACCCCCTGGGATTATGTCCCCTAAGATTTATGTAAATTTGAAACTCTTATTAGAGGGCTTTTGAGTTTATCCTATTGGTTAATTGAAAATAATTTACTTTTGTTGTATATCTGGTCATTCTCTGGTAAGTATTGTTAAATTGAATTCAAACTCAAACTTTTACGTATTTACCCTTGCTTACAGATAATTGCCCTGAAGAAAAAACTGTGCGATGGTACAGACAAAAATTTCGTAGTTATCAACCAGAAAGGCATCGACCCTCTCTCACTAGATGCTTTCGCTAAAGAAGGCATCATGGGTCTGCGTAGAGCTAAGAGGCGTAACATGGAGCGTCTGGCCCTGGCGTGCGGCGGAACCGCCGTGAACTCTGTCGACGACCTCACCGAGGAGTCCCTCGGTTTCGCCGGACTCGTGTACGAACACGTTCTGGGAGAAGACAAATACACTTTTGTAGAAAATTGCAAGAACCCGCAATCGGTCACCATTCTTATCAAAGGCCCCAACAAGCACACACTCGCTCAGATCAAAGACGCCATTCGAGATGGCCTCCGCGCTATCAATAACGCTATCGACGACAAGTGCGTCATCCCCGGCGCTGGCGCTTTCGAAATCAAAGCCAATATGGAACTGCAAAAATTCAAGGACACAGTCAAAGGAAAAGCTCGTCTTGGAATCCAAGCTTACGCGGAAGCACTTTTAGTTATTCCTAAGACGCTCGCTGTTAATTCCGGGTATGACGCGCAGGATACGATTGTCAAGCTTCAAGAGGAATCGCGTCTGAGCCCCGATCCTATTGGCCTCGACCTGAGCACCGGAGAGGCTATTAAACCAGTTGATTTGGGTATAATTGACAATTATGTGGTGAAGAAACAAATCCTGAACTCCTGCTCTGTAATTGCTAGCAACCTTCTTCTTGTTGACGAAATTATGAGAGCGGGCATGAGCAGCTTGAAAGGATAATATTGCGTATCAACAATAGTTATACGTTGGGGCCTTCGTCCTTTCATTTCACAAATAATTGCTTATTTTAGTATTACTTACTACCTTACACAGTTAACATTTTATTTAAACATTGCATTTAATAAAATAAAAAAATTAAGTTACAAATTAATAATGAAGATGTATTTTTGCAATGTGCTTCAGCTTAGCAATTAAACTATTGCACTTAATAAAATTTACTAATAAACGGTTTTTCATTTTGTAGAAACGGTTACAGATTTATATGGATTTAAATCTTCAATTTAAATAAAGATCATTCGTTCGAAACTTAAATAGAACACAAATCCCAGAATAATCCAGGGCTAGGGGTAAACATTACAGAATAGAAAGATCAATTTAGGTGCATATATATTTTATTAGGATCATTAAATGCATTTATGTATTTAACCTTATGTAAATACATTATTTCGGGATCGATGTTATTTATAATTCGGACCCCGTAGAAGCCAGACGGTTCCAAATTGTATGTAATAGATTATTTGTTTGACTGGGCGCGCGTTCTCAGCACGGATTATTTTCAAAGCTTCGAATTTAAGGATTTTCAGTGAGAAAAATCTCTAATTCCAGCTAACATTATAATTGTATGTGACACCGACCCACTACTACGCTACGTTATTAAAATAATAATAACTGATACAAGACAACAGCAGTTATTTTAAAATCTATTGTAGGGTGTTATTATTGCACTCTTCTTAAAAGTAACATAAATAAAAAAACTATAAAAAAGTATCAAATTAACAATAAATCAAAACAATGATAGGCTGGAATGTTAGTTCTTAAGAAATTATATCACCATATTTCAGTTGAGGGTTAAAAGATAAAAAAATACAACATTTCTATTTCGTTTCCTTATAAAGACACGAAGAAAGTTCAATTGTTATTACCATAATGCATTTTAACTTATTTTTAATTAACACATGTACTAACACAAAAACAATGGAACAATGACTGGGTAGCTACGTAGCTGCACGTCTACAATGGGTACACCCATTACTAATGAATAGAAGTAAATAGGACTATGCTTATATGATATATAACTAAATCGTTCGAGTAATTTTAGATTGTGATTTCATAAAATCATTTAAATTAAAGCTTTTAAGGATTGGAAGATAGGGCGATACATAAAATATCTTATCGTAGTCACATCAAGCGTGCATTTCTATTTTTAAACCGACTTCAAAAAAGGAGGAGGTTTCTCAATTCGACCGTATAGGTATATATATATTTTTTTATCGATAGACATTAATATATTAATAAATAACTTTGGCCACAGCAAAAAAAAAATGGTAGGGAGTACAGCAGACTGTATAATCCTAATAATCGTCCATATTAGGTAAAAATATAGTAGGTAGGATTTCAGGAATTTTTACAGCTAATACAATAGCCTAGACAGTCTGCTATTTTATTTTATAGTTTAGTTGTTCTGTTTCTGAGCGATGGCAGCGCGCTCGTTGACGTCGATGGTGGCCATGTTGAGCGACGCGACGATAGCGTGCACAACAGATATCAGAGCCTTCACCACAGCGATCGGCGCGGTGATTATTGCGATCAGCTTGAACAGGCCCACGCCAAGAACTGGAATTTAATAGAATAAGATAAAGGCTAGTCGAGTGCAGCGAAAAATTCACTCGAAATCAACACTCAAGACACTATTCATAAAATGCACATGTTTTCTGGTAAAATCGCGTTTTTTCGCAGAAATTGAGTTGGAAATGCTGGAAAATTATTTGTGCTCATTTCAGAATTAACTAGACCTTGTTTTTTACTTTGGCAAAGAGACCGCTGCGTATAATTCGTGCGAATTTTCCGCGACTGTCAGTTGGAGCCTTTAGGCCCGCCATCACATACGGAATTTCCTTTCGAAATATCGAACCGGGGATACCGAACGCGATACTTCCATAAATTTAGATGGATTTACTGCGTTCGGTATCCCCGGTTCGATATTTCGAAACGCAATTCCGTACGGAAAATTCGGTATGTATGTGGCGGGCTTTAACGAGATGGTGGCGTTTGAGAACTTTGAACTACAACTACAAATAAAAATTATACCAATAAGGCAATGGCCTCCTTTCCCTAGAGTCTAGGGGCTAGACAACAAGATAATCACTAATCCCCAAATTTATAAAGATTTTAACTAGTTTACAATGGCTTTACAAAGCATTTCTGGGAACTAAAGTGATTTGTAATGCCAGTGTAAGACCATCATAACTTTCTAAAATTTGGGAGTAAAACTTTTCATACTAAATTAAAAGAAACCATGTTGTATTTGCAGTTGATTTTTCCCACTCACTATTGATTTTGTTCAGAAACAACCTGCTAACTTAGTTGGCTATAGCGCGGGATTAAATAATCATCAATGTTTGTGTATTACCTATAGGTCCGGTGTAAAAGTGCATCACGTACAAGGCCGCATAGAATGATTCGTTGCCGGCGCACATCACGAACATTACCGTCTTGTTTGTGTAATACACATGCATTATAGCATTCTCCGACATATCAATGAACTTGTGGGACGCCTTCCCCTGCAGTGTGACAGTGTGGAGGTATATCCAATGTCCAGTTATATCAATAGCCATTGAGATTTGGAACCAGAACAGGTGTTGAGGGTAGAAAGCGGCCAGAGCCATCATGAGGCATGCTGTCCCCGCACGGTCCGTCAGCTGATCAAGAATAGCGCCAAACTTAGTACCTGTAAATATTAGGGTTTAATCCTAATAATAAGGCCTAGGCCGCACAGCGGTTATATCCGCGCTGTTAAAACCGCACCTATGGAATCATATGAAACGCAAGTGCGGATAGGTTCATGATTCCAAAGGACACAGATTTAACGCGGCTTTAACAGCGCGGATATAACCGCTGTGCGGCCTAGGCCTAAGTGTTGTTTACAAATAAACTTCGTGCAGGGGTGAGATCAGTTCATTAAAATGTGTGCCACCTTGCATATACTTGTCAGATTCGTTGACCAACTTGAATTTATTTACATATAGATATTTTACATACAATATCAAAAGCATGCTAATACCTACTACCTAGCTAGGTAGCTCCATGACAATATAATATCCATTAAATAACTAGTAGTTACATTACTGCTGGTTTGTTCCTTCAAGGCTTAGAACATGCACGTTAAATTATAATTGAATTAAATGATACCATACAAGATCACTCACTTTGGTTGAAATAGCGCGCGGCGTTACCGTCCACCGCATCCAACAACGCCGACGTTAGATAGCAAACGCACGACAGTATACAATGCGTTGACATGTAATAAAATGAAATTATGGCAAGGATTACCCTCCCAAAACCTGAAATATTTAATCTTATTAAAATTCTAACACAATGGACAGCCTACATTTTACATAGGAGTTCCTTATAATATAACATAGGGGGCCATCCATAAATTACGTAACACGTAAAGGGGGTCGACGAAATGTGACATTGTGTGACAAGGGGGTGGGAGAGGTCCTAAGTTTTGTGAAGTCACATTTAAAAATCTAATATATCCAAGTATTAAAACTGAAATTTGATTTTTTTACGAAAAATTCTGAAAATTATAAAAATATGTGACATCACACAGGGAGGGGGGGAGTCTCGCAAATGTGACCAGCTGTGACAGGGGGGGGGGGGAGGTGTCTAAAAATCATGAAATTCGTGTGACGTAATTTATAGATTGCGCCATAGGGCACTAGTAAGGCACTAGTATTCATTTATGTTCCCTGGAACATGTAAAGCAGGCAGGAAAGTGAGTTTCCGAGTTTACTATAATTATTTATTTACGGGAAGGAAGACCAACAGCTTATGATAACAAATAATAGTTAATAGTACAATATCTGAGAGCCAATTATGGGTCTCCACATTTAGAAATTAGATTATGTTATTAAGGTGTGAACATAAATACTATTAAGTATGCACTAAGCTTAAAAAACCGGCCAAGTGCAAGTCGGACTCACACATGAAGGGTTCCGTACCACCATAAAATAAAAACATCAAAAATATTAAGTTTCTTGTATGGGTACCCCCTTTATTTTTAGAATTTGTTGTTGTAGCGGCAACAGAAATACACATTCTGTGAAAATTTCAAGTTTCTACCTATTACGGTTCGCGAGATACAGCCCACTAACAGACGGACGGACCCAGGGGGGTTACTCCGAAATACGTCGCTGACGGATCGTCCGAAGTACGGATTCGATTTACGATCAAAACAATGTCAAATCGTAGAGAAAAACGAAAGAAGAAATGTCAAATCACGACAATCCGTCAGCCGAAACGTTAGGTTCGTATTTCGGAGTAGGCCAGCTGACCCCATTGGCACCCTATGGGTACAGAACCCTAAAAGGAACACAACAGGCACAGTAATAACATCTTATAAATTAATTTAGATTAGGTCTTGTTGGAAAAAAGTTAGGCTTAGGCACTGCTTAGCTGACACTACATGCATTATACTTAAATTTCATTTTATATCTATATCTTATTTGTGATCACAATATTTAGGAGCTTTTATGACTGGTCTTTTCATAAATAAACTGAAATGAAGCTTGACAGCATTTAAAAGATAAAAAATCCTAAAGTATTATTTTTGAATAATCCTCGCTGAATATTTTTTTGTGTTGATTGGCATCTACAAATAGGTATTTTTACCAAATAGGATTATGTTTGCACCATTGCAGATGAGTGCATAAAGTACTTTTGCATTTTTTTCAGTTATGGTGAGGACAGGCATCGTAGCTACAGAAAATCGTTTGTAAGAAACTGTCTTTACTTTTAGATCCCTGACCTGCATTCAGATTTTGAAAAAATACAGTCAGCAAGAAAGTGATCAATTCACATAAACTCTTGTGCCAAATCGATCCTGCCGGTTTCGAGGGAACAAAAAAACTCTATTGGTCCCGTAGACAAGCCGTAGTATATAATATACCCAGGGTCTACAGGTTAAAGTGCTTATGATAAATTGTACCTACCTATCTACTGTAGTGATAATACAGTAAATTCGTAACTACGATTTATCATCTCTTTGCTGCTGACGTTATCCCAAACTAAACCCCTTTGACTATAAATAAATAGCATGCAAATACGTACCAATAATGTTTGGAACGAACAGAAAGATATTCTCTCTTGTCTCAGCCATAGTTTTCGCACGTACACTTTACAACCGATGTATAAAAAATAACGATTTATTGCGCTGAGTCTGCGGAAAAACAAACGAAACTCCCCAAAAAAGAAAAATCACAATGAATGAGTGAACCACGAGTGAATTCAATGAACACAGACTAAGAATGAATGAAATAAATAGCAAAGATTGAATGAAATTTAACAGTGTTGCCAACTTTTATTTTTAATGGGATCCACACACGCAACGATTTACTTGGGCAATTGCCAATAAAATTATAATTGCCAATCAATTTGTATCGTAAGAAATCTTAGATAAAAAGAATTCTGGAATCGATGGAGCAAGGAATTCATAGCCGAACTTCAGCAGCGCGTCAAGTGGAAGACAGCCTCCGCTAACCCTAGTATTGGCGATTTAGTCATTATTCAAGAAGACAACCAGCCGCCATTAAGATGGCGCTTGGGTCGCATCACCCATTGGCCGTTTTCACATTACACGGCACGGCAGCGGCGACGGCTGTCACTGAGATATTTTCGGGGTTTTCATTGGTCAGTAACCAATGACAACTGGTCACTGACCAATGAAAACCCCGCAAATATCTCAGTGACAGCCGTCGCCGCTGCCGTGCCGTGTAATGTGAAAACGGCCATGGCTGTTTTCACATCAGACGGCACGGCACCGGCAATGGCACAGTGACAGCTGTTTGCGTGGTTCTCATTGGTCAGTAACCAATGACAACTGGTCACTGACCAATGAAAAGGCTGCCGCTATGCCACTGCCGGTGCCGTGCCGTCTAATGTGAAAACAGCCATTGGCCGTTTTTCGATTACACGGCACGGCACCGGCGACGGCACAGTGACAGCTATTTGCGGGGTTTTCATTGGTCAGTAACCAATGACAACGGGTCACTGACCAATGAAAAAGCTGCAGCCATGCCGTCGCCGGTGCCGTGCCGTGTAATCGAAAAACGGCCATTAGGTTAACCGTAATTTAGCAGGATTATACATCTTTTGTCCCTTACGGGTGTACTCGCTTGTCAAATCTACAGGTATGTGGAATACTGGCGTATTACACATTTATTTAGTAAAATCGTAAATAATTTAGCACCTTCTCCGTTCGTGTCTCAATGGCCGTTTTTCGATTACACGGCACGGCACCGGCGACGGCATGGCGGCAGCTTTTTCATTGGTCAGTGACCCGTTGTCATTGGTTACTGACCAATGAAAACCCCGCAAATGGCCGTTTACCGACTGCACGGCACGGCACCGGCACCGGCACAGTGACAGCTATTTGCGGAGTTTTCATTGGTTAGTAACCAATGACAACTGGTCACTGACCAATGAAAACGCTGCCGCCATACCGCCATGCCGGTGCCGTGCCGTGCAGTCGGTAAACGGCCAATGGCCGTTTTCACATTACACGGCACGGCAGCGGCGACGGCTGTCACTGAGATATTTTCGGGGTTTTCATTGGTCAGTGACCAGTTGTCATTGGTTACTGACCAATGAAAACCCCGAAAATATCTCAGTGACAGCCGTCGCCGCTGCCGTGCCGTGTAATGTGAAAATGGCCATTGGGTAATGGCGGCTGGCCCACGGTTGACAGCCGCCAAAAAGCTGCCTGCACTAATGATGTGCAGGTTGCATATAATCGACTGAGGTCGATTGCGCGTGAACATTCTCCGCCCCTTGGAACAGTTGGCTGCTTCCAATAGAATCCACAGGTAGCTTCACAACTCTGTGTCATTGACCAGTTGTCATTGGTTACTGACCAATGAAAACCCCGAAAATATCTCAGTGACAGCCGTCGCCGCTGCCGTGCCGTGTAATGTGAAAACAGCCATTTACATTTGGGATCAGATTTAATATGCCGTGTAGTGGACTTGTACACCGCCAGAGGCACAATAAGAAGTGCCGTTCACAGAGTTGTGAAGCTACCTGTGGATTCTATTGGAAGCAGCCAGCTGTTCCAAGGGGCGGAGAATGTTCACGCGCAATCGACCTCAGTCGATTATATGCAACCTGCACATCATTAGTGCAGGCAGCTTTTTGGCGGCTGTCAACCGTGGGCCAGCCGCCATTACCCATTGGCCGTTTACCGACTGCACGGCACGGCACCGGCACCGGTATGGCGGCAGCGTTTTCATTGGTCAGTGACCAGTTGTCATTGGTTACTAACCAATGAAAACTCCGCAAATAGCTGTCACTGTGCCGGTGCCGGTGCCGTGCCGTGCAGTCGGTAAACGGCCATTTGCGGGGTTTTCATTGGTCAGTAACCAATGACAACGGGTCACTGACCAATGAAAAAGCTGCCGCCATGCCGTCGCCGGTGCCGTGCCGTGTAATCGAAAAACGGCCATTGAGACACGAACGGAGAAGGTGCTAAATTATTTACGATTTTACTAAATAAATGTGTAATACGCCAGTATTCCACATACCTGTAGATTTGACAAGCGAGTACACCCGTAAGGGACAAAAGATGTATAATCCTGCTAAATTACGGTTAACCTAATGGCCGTTTTTCGATTACACGGCACGGCACCGGCGACGGCATGGCTGCAGCTTTTTCATCGGTCAGTGACCCGTTGTCATTGGTTACTGACCAATGAAAACCCCGCAAATAGCTGTCACTGTGCCGTCGCCGGTGCCGTGCCGTGTAATCGAAAAACGGCCAATGGCTGTTTTCACATTAGACGGCACGGCACCGGCAGTGGCATAGCGGCAGCCTTTTCATTGGTCAGTGACCAGTTGTCATTGGTTACTGACCAATGAGAACCACGCAAACAGCTGTCACTGTGCCATTGCCGGTGCCGTGCCGTCTGATGTGAAAACAGCCATGGCCGTTTTCACATTACACGGCACGGCAGCGGCGACGGCTGTCACTGAGATATTTGCGGGGTTTTCATTGGTCAGTGACCAGTTGTCATTGGTTACTGACCAATGAAAACCCCGAAAATATCTCAGTGACAGCCGTCGCCGCTGCCGTGCCGTGTAATGTGAAAACGGCCTATATTGTCTATGGAACGTGATCTGACGTACCTATACCTACTACTTCTAAATTTGGTTGGGTGATGCTTTGTTTGGCTCATACCTACTGGACCAAAGACCTACCAAAAGTTTGAGCCCAACAAACTTAGGGCGATATGCAGAAAGTGACAAAAGATAGTACGTCTATCTCTTTCACTATTAGGACATCGGGCGTAAGCATGTCTCGCTCAAGCACGGTATTATTATTACCGTGTCGTCTCTATTGATGCTTTCTCTATGTAGGTAAGAAATTGTTACAAATAATAATAAATTAGTATCTTAACTCGACAATTATTTTCCAATAAAATCGTGTTGTGTGTAACGCGCTAAAAATAGGAAACTGCAGCATTAGAGCGTTCTAAAGTTCTTGGTCAGCATGTACTATCCTGTAGATCCTGTACAATGTGTGTTTTTTTATCTGTGAATTCCAAATCGGTCGGTCGCTCGCTCGCTAGAGGGCGTTTCGGTAGTAAAAAATGTTGGTCAGAATCTGTCGAAAATGATGAATAAGTTTTTGCAAATGGTTAGAACTTTAAATATGTCGTAGTTAAATTATTCATCATGATTCGATTTAGTAGCTAGTTAGTGAAAAAGATATTTCGTCGGGGTCAAGAGTGATATCGGTGTGCGAAAGTCATAAGACTTTGTCATCTGACTGCTCTTCCTTCAAGATGGCTCCTCCGCCGGAATATGATAAGGAACCGAAAGCCCCGGATAAAACAGCCACAAGCAATTCCACTGATGATGTAAAACTTCTACACAACCTAGCTAACGACCTGCACGCAAATTCGGACCTCAAATCATCTAATTCGACTGCAACCGCAGAAGTAGAGGTAAGTCAATCTGCTGCCATTTTTCGATTACAATGTCCGTAAAGTGTAAATTCGGTTGGTATATTTTTTTACGTTGCACGATAAAATTAGTTACCGAATGTGTACAACCTATTAGGTATTATTTTTGTTTGCATATGAATTTGAGAGATAGGTTGGTACCGACATAGCAGTAACTACTGATAAGTAGGTATCTAGGTAGATGAAAATGGCGAGGTGTATACCTACCATTTATGTACTTACCTACCGACTGTATAGTCATTTTGGAATGTCAAAAATGTTTAAAAATATTTTCCTCAGTGTGCAGTGGGGTAAACATGATAATATTATTCAAATGTATATAATAAAAATCTATTCATCAGACTAAACACATCAATAATTATTGTAAATCGCAAACAATGCATATATTGAGTAAGTATCATAGTATTTACTTGGGTGATCCCAGTACAATAACACACCCAGATAAGGGAAAATTGCTAAAGACCATATTTTATGAAATGCGTTGCTTTTGATTGACCCTAAGTTAAGTAAGCACACAACTAGACCTACACACAGACAGACATTGTTTCGTCACAAAAAATATTGCATAAGTTAATTTCAGTAATGGCCAATTTTTCCCTGTGTGGGTGACAGGATTACCCCCAGTTCATTTTATGGTACCAATTCTTAGTACAAATGTTTATACCTTAGATAGTTGGGGACCATACAGTTTGTTAGTCTGGTAATAGGTATTAACTTATTGAAATAAAAGATTTTAAGTTTAAGATTATTACTACTCCACCAAGCCATCTAGGAACCTGTCAAATGTGACGTCACCCACACCGCAAGGTGGTGGCGGTGTGCGGGAGGTGTGGCAGACGGGAAGCTGTAGGCTGTGGTGGGTATGCGGGCAGGGAAGCCGCATGCCATCCGAGTTCCTAGTTGGCTTGCAGTAGTACATAGATAATTTACCATCTTCAAGTTAGTTATGTTTCATGAGCTCGTTTACTTTGCCTTCATTGCAGCAATTGATTAGTTTTTTCCCCACAGAGACAAAATAATAATGCAAGTGTAATTTGTAATATTTGCAATCATTTCATTGTAATGTTCACAAATATAGCTATAAATAACAATTTCATTGCCATTCTCAGCATTTTGCTAGTAAACGCTGAGTCACTCAAATAAAAAATGATCTTGATAATTTGTTGTAATGTTTGTATTGAGTATGTACAAATATTTTTCTTTTTTTTATCTTTATTTATTGTGTACCAAATTATTGTTATTTAGGTATATGGGGCACTTCATGATATAATCTTAAATTTAATTAACCCAAGTGAGCCATTGTCATTGTCGGATTTCATATGATAAGTAATCTTCAAGTCACAATAGAATTCACATACCTACTTACCTCATTAGTGGTCTTTAATATATTAATTTAGGAAAATGTATGTGAAAGGTATTAAAATACTGTATAAACAGATGTTACTGTATATTGTTTGCTTCACACTATGTAAAAATTCACTTTATACCATATTAAAGTGTAGAGTAGATGGTACCTGGGGCTGCCACATTAGTGTTGTTGATTGTTTGAGTACACTGGATAAAACACAGTACATTTATTTTTTATGCCAATAAATTTTGCAGGAGCATGAAAATAATATATGTATATTTAATTATTGTTATTATTGAGTGTGTATTATTATTATGGTTATAGATGTGAATTTGGAGGATGGATATGCTAAAAGAAGACGAAACTTAAATGAAAAAAAAAAGAGTATTTTAGCATACTCTATTACATTTGTGATTTTAGAGTACGCCTACGCGAAATAGAGTACGATACTTTATAATAATAGTATCTATGTGTGGCAACCCTAGAGGTATCATGTAATGGTATAAAAAGAGTATCTCTGTTTATGGTTAGCGCCAAAACTCATGGCAGATGTTCATGATGAATGTTATGATTGTTTGATTGACAAGTAAAAGTGGATAAGCAAATTTAAATGAACACTTGTACGGAGGTAGGTAAGTTATAGTGACTTATGCACTAGGTAGGTAGGTACCATTCAATGTCTTTTTAATCCTTGAAGTCCACACAGTGGGATGGTACTAGTTTTTTTTTTTTTAGCCTATTAAATGTCCCACTGCTGGGCAAAGGCCTCCCCTTTCTGTCTCCACAGGTCCCTATCCAGTTATCAAGTTATATAAAAAAAAGTCACGACTTTTATCCCCATTCGGGGGTAGTCAGAGGCTTGAGTGCCTACACCACCACCAAGTATAGTAAAGTAGTCAAGTTATCATTATGGCTTTATTTACAGCTTCTTGGGATAAAATGACACAAACATTATGTACTCCATTAATGTTCCATTATACCTCTGGCAGATTCATGCAACTAAATGGAAGTGAAGTCTTACAGCTTATAATTCCAACAACAAGTACCCTTAGCTTACCGTTTTTGAGCGACTGTAGCCTAGGGGTGAACAGGTTGGGCTAGCAATCAGAAGGTCCCAGGTTCGATCCCCGGTGGGGATCATGCACCATGCACCAATGGATGAATTTTCATCTATGTGCATAATTTACAGTTCGCTGACGGCGAGGGAAAACATCGTGAGGAAACCTACCTATCCCTCGGGATTAGGTAATAGTCAGTTACTGTATACACGGCGACAAGGTTCACCACCTGTCACGTTGGGTTCTGACTATCTGGTGAAACGTGGGCTTTGAGTTGGTTAATACCTCCACAATGTGGTGGTGTATGGCCACTCAAGCCTCTGACTACCCTCGAAACGGGGATAAAAGTCGTGACGTTACATAAGTTCCCTTAATAATAATACCCTGCGTGCGAATTACCTACCAATCATTTTCATAAACAATTAAATTTATAAACTAATTTTATTATCATCTAACCATACAATTCACCGGTTAACCATCGTTTTCCTGCGTTTTATAACTGACGTACTTGCTCTGGCTTCGCACGGCTTTATAAATTCAATTAGAATACAAACAAACATAACTACTTAACATAAATAAATGGCAATGTCCCAAATGTGAAATTAATTATAGCAAAACCCCCAAATTTTGGGGATTCCCCCAAATTTGATATTATTGCCACTAAAATTGAATAAAAAACCATTAGTTTATCTTGCAATGATTTCCCTCAGTACATATAAATAATACAGTACAATGTAGTAGACATAATTTAATTCAAAAAATGCGCCGCCGTAATCGAAAAAATAACGATAAATATTGTTACAATTTCAATAAGCATATCGTTAATGTCACACTTATGTAAAACCGTATGTTCTCAACAACATGTTATTTCTGACCTATACCGGATGTCCCACGACTTAGCCACATGGGGGGGGAAGTAAAATAAAAAAACATCCTGTACTTTTAGAGCATCAATTGATAGGGTAATCATAAGGACCAAATCTCGTTATTTTTTCGGATTTTAGCCGGTTCAATCCCGAGTCTGGCAAGCGTCTTTTCGAAAACCTTTGAATGGAGTTCGTATTGTTTTTAAAATAAAAATGAAGTCTTCATTCAGTAAAATGTTCTATCTACAGTATTTAAGGTACTTTCCCTCCATGTGGCTAAGTCGTGGGACACCCTGTATAGTATTAAATTTATCCCATCAAAACATTTTGGTAACTAACAAATAAAATTAAATATACGTAGCCATATTTAGAAACAAACCCAATATATTTTTAATTTAGTAATATTTTTTGCAACACTACAACATAATGTTTGCTGAAAATGGCAATCCGTACAGCCTTCCGGTCCGAATGCCCGTTATATTCGGTGTGATTAGTACTGTGATAGTAGGTAAAAAGTAACTCGTGCTAAGTATGGTAAGGAGGCAAATTGAACGGACTGATTTGGTGCGTCGTATTTAAAATTCCTAGCGACCCGCCTGGGCTTACCAGCTTTTCTCTACCATGTATAAATTTAGTAAAAATTTGTTTGTGTTGGACATCATTTCGAAACCTTCCGGAAGAAATTTTGTAAATTATTTACAAAATCGTATTAAACTTCGTTGCGTAGTTAAGAATAACTAAGCGGACAAACATACACGCGGATAGCGATTTTGTTTTTATACTATAGAGAAAGATATGTACTGATTGATGGTCACTAATAGAATAGATCCATAGAAGAATATGTTTTTAAAGTTTCGAATAATTTAATATTACATAATTGAAAACTGAACAACAATACTAGAGCACGAAATTAAAAGAAAGTGCCTTAGTTTTTTCGGAATTGCAGATTATACTAGAAAACGGTTTTAATCGCATTTAGTCTGGCCGGAGGCAACTAGCTTGTGATCGCGTGTTTTAATACTGAGTGTGAGAGCATAAATTCAAATTATTTTTTTGGATACTATTCACGTAAAAAGTTTAATAGCCGTAATAAATCTATATTATTTTCTATTAACAGTTTCTCCCATTTATAACATGTAAAATACTAAGTACCTGCGTATGAAATTGAGAAACATGCATAAGTTATTTCGGATAGAACGGGAGGCTAGTGTGGTATAGATCGGTGACAATAGGCGACACTAGACAGCGGTGTAGGTTTACGTGGCACTGGACGGCGGCGGCGCGGCGGCGGCGGTGGTGCGGTGCCGTGTAACGGAAGCTCAGACACCGCATTGTGCGTCCGTCACGGCGGCGCGCCGCAGACACGATTACATTCGTGTACTCTTACCGCAAACGCCTTGTTACTATCTCGTCGATATTTTCATGACGATTTGGTAACATACATTATGCTACTGCATCCTGAACAAAAGTTTCCTCCAATGTGTGTCTATTTGACGCTCCTTCCATACATCCCTCATCGTTATACAAATGTACGGGCATCGCGAGCATTCCTCATGCGCACGTGCAAGTTGTTGAATAATCTGCCTCCTGGCGTCTTTCCTTTGCACTACAGCATGGAGTTCTTCAAAGGGCATGTATACAGGTCCTTAAAAGGTCGGCGCCGCGTCTGCTTACCACAAGTTGCAGATGTCCTGGACGGCGGTCTCCACTCACCATCAGGTGGACCGTCTGTCGATGACTGCCGTCCTATGCATTAAAATACCTCCAGATAATAGTCGACGTCATCACGCCATCTTTTCTTGGATCGACCACGACGGCGACGCCCGTTGTCTGGGACCCATCCTGTGATATTGTTTTCATTAATTCGACTCATGTGGTCCGCTCATCCCCATTTCAGCAAAGCAGTGTTTTCGTCCACGTCTGCAATGTGAGTCGTGTACAACAAGGTGATTCTCACACGGTCGATCCGTTTAAAACCCAATACATCCATTGCCCTCCATTTCTTTCTGGCAAATCTAGAGCTTGAACTTTTGAGACTCTGTCAGCGTCCATATTTTGAGCGCCGCCGCCGTCATTGGTCTTTTGTCGCGTATATTGCAAGTATAACTTGCGACGACACACACCTACACATATCCTTATTGATCAGCTGCACCTTACAGAATTCATATCAATGCCGTTTATAGTAATATAATTCTTGTGAGGGCTTTACTGTAAAGTGCAATGAGCTGGATTCCTACTTGGCTTATTGGTTCCGTGTAGCTATATACCAAAAGGAGCGTAGACCTTTGCACTTTTGCACAGCAATGGGTCAATAAGGCTTGAAATAAATTGCGTTTCGGATAAACTCCAATAAAGAAAGTATCCGTTATTCTGTACAACTTTAGAGATTACTCCTCGGAATTTTACAGTTTTTGTGATTCAGTGAATTAACTAGGCGCTGAAAAAACTTTTGAATAACGGACAATTTGGAAATTACCTTTTCTTCGCAGCTATTTACTTTATAGCGGTATGTATTGACGGTTTTATTATTGCCTTCAGGGCTTCGAATTTCTTGACAATTGTCCATTGCAAAACCACCATTGCTAGTCACAAATATTATCATCGTGAATCCTTCAATATTACTCGTAAATTCTTAGCTCTCGAGGTCCACCAATATTTTTAACATTTTATTGTAATGTTTCTACGCACATAATTCACATATGCACATTCGGCTGAGATTAGAGAAAAAAAATACCAATGTCTTGTTCATTATGTTTATGTATAAGTTTATTTACATAGGTAAAGAAGAAGTAGGTGAAGATAAAAAATACGTAAAGATTATTTCAATAATTTCTAAATGCATTACCTACTAGTTAGACCAAAATGATATAATACTTGAGTCTACGTGAAATGTAAATATTTTTAGTTAGTATATGCCATTCACATCCATACGCTAACATGTAATCTTTATAAATAAAAGTGTAAATGCCTTGCAAGAATGCAGAGCGTCATCCAAAACGTGTCATTGTTCGTTTGTTGTTTGTTATTTCCTATTACTTCATATTCATTCATTTATGTGCATAAAAAATAAGTACGTACTAAGATTTGGAAAGCTTATCTATCTATTCTATACATATAATAAGAATGTAAAATTGATCGCGTCTGTACATTCGAAATATTTGGAAAAAAAATAGTGGGGGGGACTTAGATTGACCAGCAGAATTCATTTTTATCATTTTTAGAATTTTTGTCTGTGGGTATGTTTGTATGTTTGTATGTTTGTATGTTTGTATGTTTGCTCAGATTTTCGAAAGAGCACAACTTCGAATCCACCGGATGGATTTCAATGAAATTTAGCATGGATATGACTAATAGTCTAACTTAACATCTAGGATACTTTTTTTTTCGAAAATGTTTAGGGTTGCCACAGAAAATTCAAAAAACTATTTAAAAATTCTAAATGTTTGAAAGAGCACAACTTTGAATCCACCGGATTAATTTCAATGAAATTTGGCATGGATATGACTAATAGTCTAACTTAACATCTAGCATATTTTTTTTTTCGGTAAAGTTTAGGGTTGCCACAAAACATTCAAAAACTACCTAAATATTCGAACACGCACAACTTCGAATCCAGTGGATTGATTTCAATGAAATTTGGCATGGGTATGACTAATAGTCCAACTTAACATCTAGGATATTTTTTTATAAAATATTAGATTGTAAATTTTTATGACCACACGGAAATTCTAGCCAACAATAAGTTTTAGTTATTGAAATACGTCTATTTAGAGCGGAGCCCTACGGAGCCCTACGTTGTGTGTGATCCGACACTATTTGGAATACATAATCTTAATTTTAATAATAATAATAAATATTTTATTGCTGCGTCCTACCATCTTAAGTTTCGTTTTTCTTAACTAGATGTCGCTATACTTAAAATCAGACAATACCTGCCTTGCACCACATGTCAAAATTTAATATCTTCCTTGCTTCAAGAAATTTAGTTTTTTTATTCCTAATTACGTATAAAAAATATTAAGCGGGTCTTTGTATCACGCGGAATCTTAGACGTTAACTCTGGAATTCATCTCCACAGTACTAATGCCGTAGGGAAGCTACCTACCTAAGAAGTAAGTCTAGAGGACCTGCTGATTTTGAATTAAGTAGTAATAGAAACACAGACATTGAACTCTGAACTCCAACCCCTCAGGAATGATGCTGCTGGGTAACTGCCTGCTTAAACCATAAATCTGGAGGACCTGCTAACTTTGAATTAGCAATGTGGGTATCAAGTAGAAACTTCTCAGGCGAGGTCGCGTTTCCGATCCGGCGCTAGAATTTAAGGAAAACATGTAAAATGACTACTTGTAAGTGCCCTCCTAGGCCTAAACATAATAAACGCTTTGACTATTGACTTAGACGATAAACTCCGGACTCTAACTTTTTAAGCACGATGTTGCGCAGTGACTCTTACCTAAGCCGTGAGTCTGGAGCACTCACTCATTTTAAATAAGGAACATGGGTATCAAGTACAAACTTAAACATTGAGCTCTGGAGTCCAACCGCTCAGTCGTGATACTGTGAGTAACTACAGATATAGATAGACGGATACAGATAGACTGGTACAGACAGAGATACTCACCTACCGATAGATTACAGACAGACCGATTCAGACAGACAGATACTTACAGCTAAACTGATACACACAGACAAATAAAGTCAAACTTTTGTTATACAACTAAGGCGCCAGGCAAGCGTACGGCCCACCTGTTGTTAAGCAGTTACCGTTCCCAATAGATGCTTGCAACCAAAGGCATCGGTAGCACGTTTCCAACCTGAAGGGGAGTGGGGTTAGTGGGAGGGGACGGGGAGGTGGCTGGGTTGCGCTTCCGGCTCTCTCCCTCATCATACGAAACGAAGGTAAATTAGCTCCTTGAATGCCGATCTCCACCTTACTGGTCAGACTCTACCACCTTACTGGTATAGACTGGTACAGATAGACAGCCACGGACAGACGAACTCAGACTGATGAAGACTGACGTAATACAGATTAGACGATAGACAAAATTATATTGAAGGGCTTCACCGACTGGACGCGGACGGAGTCGCGGGCACAGCTAGTATTCCAAATAATTTTGCATGTCTGTCGCTCACCATCGCGTCGTCGTCGTGTCAAGCGTGATCAGTGATTTCCAAGAGACGTTCAGTCACCGCGCGTCTGTTCCCGTGTGATGTCATGTCGGGTAGTTTTCTCTCAGCAATTGAAACACTATTTGACCACATTATCGTAGGCTCAAATTTTAATTGTATTTGTCCAATGCATCGCATTTTAAGGGCCTGTTAACTTTTATCCATCAATAATAGGCGTTTTGACAGTTTTTTCCATAATCCATCAAATCGCCATATTTATTTTTTTATTAAGAGTTGACTTATCTGACGATTCTGGAACATGCAGTCAAGCGACTAAACTAACAAAACGAAGTTCAAACCTAAACAAACATATGGGTTTTTTATCTTCGTGGGTCACCCACCAATATTTAGCACAGAGATTCAGAATTATGGGTTAAATACCGTAAAGTGATTCATAGTCAGTCTTCCACCATCCAGCATTCAACTAACCAAAGTGCATCATCATAACTTTTAAAATCTTTTTTATTTAGGTACTTTAGTAAAGTGCCCAGAATATTTCATTTCACGTAACGTATCTGTTATATCTCGAAACCGTTTATTTATCTTAACTTTATTTGTAAATAAGCACAATATAATTCAATCTTATCATAAGTATTTACCAATCCTGTATATGCATCTCAAGGCAAGATATCGAGTATAAAAGTGGTATGACTTATGTAATTACTGCAAAATACCGAAATTATCACCGTGTTAAAAATAAATTACGCAAATAACCACGTCCATCGGTCAGTTTCCTAAATAGATAGTTTTATGAGATCACTATTGGAGCTACGGAACCCTAATATTTAGGTATCTGGCAGAAATCCAATACTGCAGGCTAGTTTCTGCACGTTCCATTTTTTTAACGGTTGAGGCAACTTAACGCTATTTTGCTAATGAGTCACGGCATACGTTTTCTCCCCGAAAATACGTCTAGTACTATTATTGTTTGTTTACCTACTTACGCGACGTGTTCTCGGTATTCCAGGTGTCTCAGTAATTTGCTGTAAGCTAATTTGTCGTTGACGACGCTAAGCGTATTTATTTATGAAATGTCCCTACAACTTCGCGAATAAATATTCATTGTATTCTCCTGACTTTTTGCAAAAGTCAATGTTGATTGTTTAATTAAAACCTCTACAATCAGCTAAGTCCAGTTTGTATTATAAATGTGGTGCGGCGCAACAAGTGGTTTAATTCAAATGCGAATTCCGTGCGTTGCGAATTCGCTTGGTGACGGAAATGGGTTAATACAGGGACAAGGGCGAGCCATCGATCCCGCCCGGTCTGCTCGGGCGCTCCTGGCACGACCCTGACCCCCGGGAGAACTGCCCCGAGCGTACTGTTACACGAGCGCGGGGATTTGATGACGTCAGTACCCACAACGACCCAGAAAAGATTTTGCACAACTAGAAGTGAAGGTTTTTTGTTTATTTCGAGGTGATTGGGTGATTTGATATTATTGTTCTCGTTGATTCG
Organism: Drymonia ruficornis; assembly: GCA_947859195.1. NCBI lineage: Eukaryota > Metazoa > Arthropoda > Insecta > Lepidoptera > Notodontidae > Drymonia > Drymonia ruficornis. The sequence continues at coordinate 3,645,227 of OX401924.1, read as the reverse complement.
TGATCATTTTCTACTTGACGGAAAGAAAACAATAAATTAAACTAATTTTATTTTGAACAGATTGATTTCAATAACGAGATCAGTACAGTACACTTCCTTGATTCTTTTTATGACCGCATGTCACTTCTGTGGAACGCATTTAACACGAGATAAACAAATGATCCTATCTCACATTAACTCCCGATAGTGTATACTGCAGTGCACCCATAATTAAGTGATGGTATTTTTTCCCAACAACGTAATAGTGAGACAAGAACACCAACGTAGTAGTGGACATCACACTCCCTCAAAAAACCCTAAAAAAACTCTATGAATAATTATATTAAATAAAATCGTGTGTCGAAAAATATGGTGACGTTAGATTAGTCACCATCCACCTTAGTGCACTCCCTATGCATTACTTCCACAAATAGACGCTAAGTAATATCTACACTTCACTTCAAAGCGTTTTGTCACGAGCTGTTCAATAAAAATAGCTTGCCTTACCTTCATCTCTTCATGAGTCTGTCTTCTACACAGGATGGCTCAAAAGTCCAAAATAATAATTTAGGTACATATACGGTAACTGATATGTAAGTAAGCTTAGTGAAGACTATCATATTTTCAGAGTTACGGATCTTTGAATTTAGTTACAACTTTGTGTTGCGAGCTTAAGAACTTATACAATCCAATGGCCTAAAAAACCGTGTAGAAGTAGCAGTCATAAATATTCTACGTCCGATATTCATGCCTACCCCCAAATATTATTTCGCAGTTTCGAGACTCACTGTGAGACAACCAAATGATGCATTTAAGAGAACCTGTAAATTAATAACTTCAAGTCTTTTCCATTTTACGTGTCCGCGGGTTAATTTGTTTTCGAATAACGAATACCGAATACCGATGTAATGCGTCGAGACAGCATGTCTCGAAAATGTCGTCAGCATTTTGGCATTTTTCCATGTGTTATCTTCATCATCCGTGCTCTGACACAGCGCAACGCAGATAGCGGCCGCAGCTGACGCGGTCAGCATATTGCTATCTATTATCTTCGAACTCCGATTATTAGAAACGGCCGTTGCATGCGATAACTGGTGATAATTGTATCTATTAATATTATTATAGTGAGTAATGAATACAAACATATCTTGCTTGGCTTGTTAAAAACTATAGCGTATCGGAACAGTAATTTGGAAATTGCACTCTGAACAAATAATATAGTGTGTTGAGCGTGTGTGACCATATTACGGGTTATAATCTCAATAAAATAATTTATTGAGTTGTATTTTCGTATGGTATCGGTATTTTTATCATGAACAGCGTTGTAACTGACGTAACTTATCGCTTGTGATGTAATTACATCGCTATCAGTCAGTTACAGATACAATGTCAGTTAGTGGTAATTTTCTACGACCATGCCTTTTCCCACGGCGTAGGTACTTTTAATTAATTCCCGTGGCAGCAGTAGCGTGCTAGCGCCTACCCCGCCTGGTCGTGTTCCAAGGTGAAACTAAAACATACAACACTTTGTTATAGTCTAGACGACTCTCTGACGAGAAGAAATTTCCTCTGAGGTGTTACACGAATAAAAATCCTGATTTAGTTTAGGTAGTTTTAGTCGAAGCATTTATTCAATAGTTTTTAATATTGCTTACTGTGAGGGTCTGTTTCAGAACCGTCAGATAACTTTTATCCACCAAATAAGTATGGCGTCCGACATTTTTTCCATGGTTATCTGTCGAAACGCCATATTTTTTGGTGGATATTAGTTATGTGTCGATTCTGAAACAGGCGCTAAGTATTACTTTTTCATACTGGTTTATTGAGATCACCTCAAATTTAGCCTTTCTGCTCTAATAACCGTTCGTCGAGCCAGATCATCACAGTTTCACTCATGCAAATTATTGTTGTCTATCAATATTGTCATGAAACTGCGTTGGAACTGGGTTAACGTTGCGTTGGAGATGATGACCTTAATATCTTCGAATGGAAAGCAAAATATCTCGTCTTAGTTTTTACTCTAAACGTATATCCTTGGGATATGCCCGTGTTAAGATAATAGCATACAAGCTGTAAGAATTAGCACCTCGCCATAGAAACTGCTTAGCAGAGCACGTGCACCAACAAACAATCATGTCACATTCACTGACTGCTGACACATTCACCCAATGCGTGCAGTGTTTATTCCTGTGACGCTAATTTTGTTCGCTACATACAAATTCACGATTAAACGTATTGTCCTGCTCAAACGTTCGATATTATTATCATCGGAAGCAACAACCGACATGATCAACTCGACAAGCAAACGAATTGTCGAGTGTGAACTTCGGAACACAGTCGCGCGTCGGGAACTGTTCAGTCGGACTGATCTTTTTTTTTTTTACCCTACAACAAAAGCATTAGAAATGAGTCTAGATAACATAATATGAGATTGTATGTAGCAAATGTTTTGTCTGGTGTACTTAATGAGATCGACGTCTACGCCCATGACATGACGGACCGTGCTATGTGATAAGAGAGGCCGTCATTAACTTTCTAACCTTGACATTAATGTCGCGATAATTGGATTATATTGATATTTGGTTACTTCACTCTCTTTGTTAAACCAAATATTTGCAAATACGAGAAGAAGGATAACCTGTATAGCTTTATGTATTTACCACCTACTTACAAAAACATTAAAATACTTATAAACGTTTTGTAAGTTTACACGTTTATTTGAACTTAGTTTATCTATGAAAACATGATACCATTTATCTTTGGTTATGTTTTTTAAAGTTCGCAGGGGGGACTACACTACAACTATGTGTGAAGGTTGGCGCGTTTATCATTCCAACAGACTCCCCTCGTTTATTTACTCTGCATCGTATATGCAGCTACATGTTGCTATCCGTGAAAATAAATTACATACATATAGCACTAGCATTATAGGAACACCAGGAGTATTGGTAATAACGCCCTAACTGGAGAAATTAGTAATAAATACATATATAGTTTACACGAGCTTCGTAGCTAACGCTTAGTACTTTTCACTAACACTAATACCTTTTCTGTAAACATCCAAAATCAGTGCTTAGTATTAGTGAAAGTGTCAGTGCAAATGAATACAAGCCGATCCAGTTTATTTAGCGATAAGCAACCATTTTTCGCCTGCTGATCGTAGGTATCAAAGGCGGCAGTGGTGTTTCATTTAGAATAGATGTCGGGTTACCAATATCTTTCTGCTAATAGCAACGTGTAAACTGTTACTTGTCACTAAGCGGGTAGTACTAAGCGATTCGTACTAATGATAAGTACTAAATCTGTGTAAACTTAAACCAGACTAAAGTGAAACCTTGTTCCCTATGAAAGGACGCCAGAATGGTTAGTACTTTGTCTGGTAGAACAGATATTTTGCACCATTATATTTATGCGTAATTAGGTCATAAGTTATGGGTTCAGCGCCTGTAGGTGTTTCCCTATTGTTTTATAAACGCCGTTAAGTCTGGCGATATTTTCCATCAGGAGAAGTGTCGCGATGCGCAAATAATAATGTTGTTTAACACACTATTAACCTCGCTTCCATTAGCAAGGTTAATTTGGCCGTACTCGTAGAATGAGTCAATTAGTAGATTTCTCTATTGTTATTAATAGATTTATTTCTTTTTTACAGAACAACAAACATGTAGAGACCCTGGACGATGGACAACTTCGCGCGCTCCTAGACGAGGCTATTACATACAAATGTCCTAAGGACAGAGAGGGTAAAAGCAGTCTGTTCAAGGTTAGTATTAATCACGATTTACTGTTTGATATAGCGCAGTATGTTTAGAAATTATTTCATTATAATCCATGCTGCCTTTGCTACTCTGGGGTCTACCTGAATAGCTAGCTGAACGAGTAGGGTTATGTTTCATAAGGTTTAACGGCATCAAACCTCCACCAGCGGGCAGATATGGACGTCTGAAGCGACTCCAACCCTACGATTCGAAACGATCGAATATACCTATTCTATCTGTACTAATATAATAAATAGAGAAATCCTGAAGGACGGAATAGACTGACTAGTTTTTTTTTTTAATGGACAATATGTTGTTGGCCAAAGTGGCCTCTACATCTTCACCCGGACTGTGGTGAGTGCAAAGTGCGCTCCAACCAGATGACTGACTTGTGTTTACAAGTCCAAATTACTGACGTCAGTCCTTTCGTGACATAGGCAAGCAATAGGAAAGAATTTTGTAAATTGAAACCCTAACCTAACAGCGTAAAATAGGGGATGAAAGTTTGTACTATGTTAAAAGTGTACTAGTGTACGCCTATCCCTACGCAGCCGAGGCGAACCATCAGTATCGTTAAAGCATCAAAATCAACCATAGGGACCGAAACGTGTTTTCCAGGAGTTGCTCGAAGAGGTGGAACAGGACGAGCAGGCGTGCGAGGAGGCGGCGCGCACGCTGAGCGGGTGCCGCGGCGCGGCGGGGGCGGGCGGCGCGGGGGCGGGCGCGCGGCGGGGGGGGCGCGGGCGGCGCGCGCTGCCGCACTCCAACTCGCTGCAGGACCTGGTGGCGGCGCTGGCCGCCGAGTCGGCGCCGCGCCGCCACCACGTGCGCCACCACCAGCCCGCGCCCGCGCCCTCCAACGTGTCCGCTCGGGCCACGCACGGCGGCAGCCTGCCCTCGGGAGTCGACACGTGTGAGTACACTGCACTGTGCACTCTCAGCTCAACTCTCGAACATTTATTGCGCTCCTGAGATGTAATTTTGTGCCAGAATAGCCGCGTCTACGAGAGGCGAGCAGTCATTTTTGACTTCGGAATGCATAGACGTAATGTTATAACTGATAACTCGGGCGCGGCAGCTCGGGGCATATGTACGCACCCATTGACATTTCCGAGTTCATCCCCAGTGTTGAGATCGATTTGATTTTAATACAAACGGTGCCAAAAGCGGTGTCGTTTGTCTCTAATCTCTGAATAGTATTCTGTCTGTAGTGACTTAATTCTTTTCAACAACACAGTGGATTTTGATGCGGTTTGAGGCGAGTAATGCGATGTTAGTAAGTGGTGTGTGGTGTGCGCAGCGTCGCTGGGCGAAGAGCCGCGCGCGGGCTACCTGGCCACAGTACACTGCGTCAACCCGCCGCCGCTCGCCGAGCGCCGCGTCTCCGCCAGCGACGCCAACGCGCCCAACGAGATGGAGCTGCTTAACAGGTACCAGGACCATCTACTATTACAATATAAACCAATGAGGGCATTCAGGCTTTTTCTTGTTACCATAGACATAATGTGTACTAATGTGGCGGTGCGTATGTGTCGCGAAAATTTGTATTTGTAGTGACACCGACAGAAGAGAAGTGACTGATAAAATCACTCAATCAAATCAAGCGACGTCTGCTAAGTTGAAATTTGTTTGCCCTCATTGATGGCACACCCGTTTTCAATCTCGTCATTACTATTCATCATTACATAAACCTGTTGTTTTGGTTTTTTTTTAACAATATTTTCTTTATGAAGCTGTTTTATTCTCGACTAGACAGAAGCTGAAGGAAAAATACATAGAATTTCCTATTTAGTCATGGGAAAATATTCCTACTTTATTATAAGGAAGTTGACAGGTAAAACCGATGTTCATATTATTATTCATAACGTGAGATTAATGTATTGTAATAATAAATTTTATTTATGAAATTATAAAATATAACAGTCGTGCATGCCGGCGCGGGCGCTCCGACCCGTTTCCTCTGGAGGTCTGGCCGTACAATGTAGAAATGCGTTCGTTTACACCTCGCGGCTTCTGTACGTAACCGGGGCGTGTTGTCCACAGAAGGAGTAAGCCAATGTTCCCGATGACGTACACGGCGCGCGCGACGCTCGAGATCGGCAGCGGCAGCGTGTGCTCGGGCCGCGCGGTCACCACCACCACCGCGTCCAACCAGGTGCGTACGCCGCCCACACTAACGCGCTACGGTAACACGCGCCGGCCCGCGCCGCGCCCGCCCCCGCCCATACACGATAATCAGACGAAACTGATGGAAGCCTTACGCCCGAAAACTAGTGCCGAGAGTGTTGACGAGGGTGGTGGTAGAGTAGAGCAAACAAATGACGGAAGTACAGATGAAGTCGTGAAAGGTAAGGACGACGAACCGCGCGGCCCGACGGAAGACGACCGACATTTTGTAAAGGAAGAAATACGCTGCGAGTCGACTAGACAAGTGAAACGAAATGAAAGTCTCGAGAAATGTGATCAGCTATGGGTCGATAATGTTAATAATTGGTACAAAACTCTATCGAACTATGAACATACAAACGACTGGTACAATAGAAACTGCAAAAACATTCCTAATATGAATAAAACAAGTGATTCTGGTTTGATTGAAAATCTCGAAGATAAGAACGCTTGGCAAAATATGTCTTGTGTATCGAAATTGAGTACTCATATTGGTCTAGAAACGATTACAACCAATAACGAAATAGAGGATAAGGAGGTTAAAGGAGAATCTCGAAATAATTATTATTGTGTCAAAAGTGAAAACTTATACAGGGTAAATAAGGACTCTTCTTGTGATAATGGAGAAAGTGATATTAGTATAAAAAAGAAATATAGGAAACGGGTAGGCTGGGATTTAATGCCACCTACCCTCTATTCAATAAATCCTAGAAATGTGAGGAGTATGACGATAGGTCAACCTTCGGCAAATGCCTTGAATAAGAAATGTTTGGAAAACAAAAAATCTAAATCTAAGTACCTGAATATTAGTGATGAAAATAAAAATATTGAGATAGACGCCGTCCATGTTAAGAATGCAGGTACTTCAATTGTTAATATTGAACAAATTGAAGTGACCAATAGCGCTTGTGATTACGGCGTGGCAAAAATCTCTAATTTTCCAAGTGAAACTCATTCTAGCGATATTTATTTAAATACTGCTAATGTAATTGAGATGTTATCGATAAATAAGGATATTGAGTTAAACGACGTGAGTCATGATCATCTCACACGGGATACAAATGACTCATTTTCTCAATATGTTGCAGAGCAGCAACAATTTATTGAGGCTTTAGAAGTCAATAACTTAATAAACGATGATGAATCAGAAGCGAAGGAGAAAATGTCGACTTGTAATACTGAAAGTACAAAAGTAAAGACTGTGGAGGATACTGCACAAACTAATTATAAAGATGATTTAATTACTGAAACGAATATCAATATTTGTTGTGATGGTAACAATAACAACGAAAACTGTGAACAAAGTAGCAGTCTGAAATGTGATAGTTTGGATTCCGCCACTGGTGGGAGTAATGAAATGGCTGTCCAACTTACAGAAAACGCTCGTGTGACCGCAAGCGGCGATCGTTATGTTTTAGCAGAGCTTCCTAATAACGCTTATGTATTTTTAACACTACCAAAACGCTTATTTGCTCCTCTTAGCAGCGGCGATGATAAAACTGTGCAGTTACGTGAACTAGACGATAACAGTGACAAAACTTATGATTCCGAAAGTAGCAATGTCACAAAAACTGATACGAAGAAAAAGGAAAAGATACCCGTAGGGTCCACCGGTAGTACTAAGAAGAAAGACTCGCTCAATAAAAATGCTCTTAAAGTTCTTCTGTTCGAAAATCTTTTTAAAAGCAATGTTGAAAAGTCATTATCGGGCAAAGCTGGGGTGTCTTCCGTCACCGATGATGAGGTAGGATTCCCAATATTAGTTCATTTGATTTTCCAATGGCATCGTGTGCCATTCGAGTGTAGTGTTCTAATCGCGTCGTTTGTCGCAGGTCGATTCCGCTATATCGTTTAGTTGCATCACAACACCGGAGGTTGTGGCCAGTTGCAACACGACATCGTCCACTTCCCAGTCGGCGGTCGCCGTCGATCCCAAGGTAAATATTAAAACTTCATTTTTTTTTCTTCATCTTATTTCGCTTTTTGTAATAGATGCCATGCTTTTTACACCATTTGCAGACTTTTTGAACCCGTAATCCCCTACACTGTTTTGTTATTTTGTGTCTGAAATCAAAACTCTATCAAAACATTACACTATAACATCCGGATTCATAGAAACATAAAATATGTAATCAATCCACACATTACGCTGGTTCAAATGAAATTATCCGTCGAAAGAGTAGAGTAGGAGGGCGCATTAGTAAGGCGCGGTGGGCGTGTGCCTGGTGGCGCGGGTGAGGTACCACTGAGGGTGGTAGTAGTGAGTGGTTGTGGTGCAGCCGCTGCAGCTGGGCTCGTGCTACCGCGCCGTGGCCAGCGTGACGGGCGCGGCCGCGCCGCAGCGCCGCGCGCCGCAGCGCCGCGCACCGCTCGACTCTGAGCTCGAGCCCGAGCCCTTGTTGGTCGCCGCCCGCGCTCAGGTGCCGCGGAATGTATTTTTTATTTGTTCGGTGTTCTTTTAGCCGAATTCAAAAACGAAGGAGGTTCTCGATTCGATTGTACATGTTTTTTTTGTGTGCGCGACGGTATCAGGCAGTGAGGATGCTAGCTCGCAATTTGTGCTTTACTTTTTCTCGGGATGTCGATCCAATGAAGTAACTTGTGGCGCAGTGATTTATAAAAGGAACGATAGTATTTTATAGATACTATAATGAAATTATTTTTGGTCATTTTTTGAGTAAGTATGTATTTTATCTTTTCCGATTGTGGATCGGCATCCTTGTTCGGATATACGTGTTTTGTGTACAGAAAATTCCACAGTATTTTTACCACCACAATTAAAATAATTGTTCCCGAAACATTCTATTAAATATTTATTTGTGTAAACAAATAAAAACAGCTAATCCATCAATAACTCTCAGTATAAACAGCATTATTCTCACTAAGTATTCGGTCAAATAAGTTACTTGTCGATGCATCTACATCCTATACACACCAACAGAAGCTTTTACACATATTGCGTTGTGATATCAATCGAAAAGTTTGTAAATGGTGCGGATGTATTTATTAGTTAAATTAATTATGCATATTTCTATTTTCGAGTCACTAGAACTGCCTAGCTTATACCTATTAAAACACCGGATAAAAATTTAAGGGCGTTGGTTTTAGCCACGCAAAGAATCTTGTAATAATTGAACAATACAGGTGAGTAAGTATGTGAAGATTCAAGTATGTGGCGATCCATCGACCTTACACGATAGTATCGACCTCTACCAAAAAAGTTGCGTCTCCATTTAGGGAAGCTACAGTGCACGAAAATTGTTTGATGTCATCTATGTGTTCTTGAACCTTGAAGTTTATACTTCCTCCAAAGACGGGTGCGTCATATCAATGACGTCAGGCGTCAGTTCGAAGTTACGCTTCTAATAAATGTAGCATGTCCAAAGACTCACTTTGAGTTTGCGTGTCTTGGGCGTCGCCACGGTACGCTGTCATCCTAAAAGTTTATTTCGAATGTGTTGCAGCCCCGCAGCGTGATATCGAGCACGTTCAACGGGCTGCCTCTGTCGCGGCCCAACTACGGCGCCACCGCCACCACCGGCTCCGACGACTACAAGGTGTTGATCGCATATGTATGACTAGTGACGTTGGCCTCTTTGTTATTTTACGCATGCAATGCACACCAACATAGGTCCTGACACCGCTTTATTAAAAAACAATAATTGCTACCTTTTTTACTAATAATTTTGAGTTTTTTTTTTGGACTGTTTTGTCGTTGAATTCTATAATAACAGTTTTATTTGGTTGCAACTACCACACAATAATTTAATCAAGAAATGTCACTCATTAATCGTGTTTTCTCTTACAGAAATCTTTAGACGAAAACGGCAACTCAGTACAAGGATTCAGTTCACCCCTCTCGGGATCTAGTCAACACAAAAAACCGAGAAGGAAAAAGTCGTCAAAGAACGAGACCGTGATAGACTGCCAGCAGATAGACGGCTACCAGGGCGACAAGGACGTGAACGAGCTGCTGCGGTTCATAGAGTCGGACGCGGACCACGGGCGCGGCGCCAAGCTCGGCCGCGTCAAGCACAAGGACGACGCCGACGACAAGGCGGGTAAGAAGCGCTCCACCGAGCGGCGCAAGGACAAGGAGAGCAAGATGAAGCGCGCCTCCTCGCTCGAGGAGCTGTCGCGCACCAAGCTCGAGGACCTGACGGCCGCGGGCGAGCGCGCCGAGCGGCCGCGCGCGCCCGCCAAGCCCGAGCGCCGCTCCTGGGGCGAGGCGCGGCCCGAGCCCGACGCGCCCTCCGCCGCCGAGCTCACCGACTTCCAGACCGTCACCAAGAAGCGCCGCGCGCGCCGCCGCGCCGACGAGCCCGCGCCGCGCCGCGCGCGCCCGCCCGAGCCGCGCGCGCGCCGCGACTCCGCGCCGCCCTCCGACCGCAGCGCCGACTCCAACGACGACACCGACTCGCACTCGCCGCCGCGCGCCGCGCCGCCGCCGCCGCCCGCCGCGCCGCCGCCCGCCTCCTACGCCGACATCGCGCGCACGCGCCACAACATACCCGACCTCATCGAGTCGTGCAACTTCTACGCGGACGGGCAGCCCGCGCGCCCGCCGCCCGAGGACTACCCCGCGCTCGAGCGCGCCAAGCGGCCGCGCGCGCCGCGCAAGACGCCGCCCGCGGCCGCCGCCGCGCCGCCCGCCGCGCCCGACGTCGTGGCCGACCGCCGCCCGCCCGTCGTGCTGCTGGACGAGGCGGCGCGCCCGCGCGACATGGACGGCGTCACCTTCGGCTTCGACATCAACGAGCAGCTGCTGGGCGGGCCGCCGCGCCGCGCGCGCCTGGACCTGCTGCGCGACGCCGAGCCGCCCGCCTCCGCGCCCGCGCCCGCCCCCGCCCCCGCGCCCGCGCCGCCCGGCCTGCCGGTGCACGCCGGCTGCGCCGCGCTGCGCTACATGCCGCCCGACCCGCCGCCCGACACCCACCACCTGCACCAGATCATCGACTACGTCGGCTCCGGTGCGTATCTTATCCGACGTACTTAGATCATTTTTGTTTTTATAATGTACGCGTCAAGCGCGTTCCTCGACGGGTCGAAATTCTAACCAGCTTTTTTTCCCTTCCAGCGTGGGAGGATGTTGTGCGGTGCGGCGGCGGCAAAGTGCGGTATTTCAGCGAGTAGCGTGCGCCCCCGGCCCGCGGTCGGTGCGAGTACGCGAAGACGTTATCCCCGCGTGTTATTTATAGTATTCTTACTATCGCTTACTATAGAAAAATTAAATCAAATATCGATAGATACTATGGATTTTCCGCGGTGCCCTCGCGTAGGCGCGTCACGCGATAGACGAGCGCGGCGACTACGATAGTGCGGTGAACAGGGACGTGAGACTGCCGGAGTGCGGGCGGCGCCGCTCGTGCCGTGCGACGCTCGAAGTGATATCGCGCCGTCCGACTGGTGACCGAGAACTTATCTTGCTTCAGAGTATAAGATGTGAAAAAGCATTTAATGATTCGATTTGCACCTCGAAAAGAATTAATTCGTAAATATTACAGTGTGGTCTGGCGCGTCGGCCGTTTTTAGTGTTTGTGATTATGTGGAATCGTTATTTATACGGACATGAACCGGCTAGTGTTGTATTTATTCCTAGCAAAAACCTTGAAATTACTTATTTGTATAACGTACTGGTCTGCCGGTTGATAATTTCGGAGTAGAGAGGTCTAATGACTTAACTTTGATATAATAAGCGTTTAAATTAATCAACTTGCACACTTATGGCCTGGCAGCATTTAATACGCGGTTCAAGCTAACCATCCAATGGGATGACGTCACTGTTATATTCCTTTCGTAATTCTCGCGGTCCTGCTGTTGAAGCTATTGATATCAATGACGTCATTCTATTTCTTTGAAGAGAATAGTATAGTGGTATGGGAAGTAATGGTTGCATTTCTAGTGTTAATACTGAGAGCCGATTTACAGTATGTCGTGGGAGACGTGATCGTTGGTCGGCGCTGGTCTTTGAACAGTGCTAAAGCTCGACCATTGCCATGACAAGCGTCGTCCCGATAGTGTGAACCGGCGCTAGGGATTAGAGAACCGTGTCGGATTATAGAGGGGTGTGTGAGTTAACGCGTCAGTCAGCGCTCGCTCTCAGTTCCAGTTGAGAGGCATGTACTATTTTGTTTCTGTTGATGTTTACCGTGCTTTTGTTATATTGTAATCACAAAAAAATTGTAAGTTTTTCTCTAACTAGCCACTCAAGTCTATTTTGTTATATATTTTTAAGTTTTATCATTAGTTACTGTAAATAAAATGAAGATCTTTTAAGGAGTAACTGGTCATACTGTTATGGAGCGGTGCCATCCAACTGGGACATGGTCTTACCACCATTTATTTAAAGTCATCAATATGAATCCCTCTAAATTGGCTGTGTGATAATATTATACGAGTTAATAAAAAGGAGACAATCCATTTATTGTAGTCAAAACCGAACTTGAGACTCGACAGGTGGTACGGAATGTCAACTATTCGACTTGTTGCCTTCGCTTACTAAAGTGCTAACAGGTTACAGGCCTGACGGAATTTGTACCTACCATCTTCAGAATATTTTGTGGCTATGGTTTATTAGAAAATTGTCTAATGGGTTATGTGCGGAGGTGCTTCACCATCCAAACTTGGTGAGACCATGGCCGAGTGGACTAGAGTGTATGAAGTAAATATGTAAAATTAACAATCCTAATATTAATACATGGTAGTTTGTGTTAGGTATGCGCCCTACCTAAGCGCTTTGCTGCGGCGTGCCCCAGTCGCTTAGCGGCGTTATTGAACGCGCGCAGTGGCGCATATTCGTGTGATGAAGAGAAACCTTTGACCAAACACTACGCGTAGTTGATAAGTTATTTGTTCGTATCTATGAGGTTGATACTATCTACCTTCATATCAACGAAAAAAATCTATAGATAAAAGCATTTTGGTACGTTGAGCGATATTATCTCTTGAAGAAAAACAATTTCATTTTGAATCACTTAAACCACGTATTTTTAATTTTTAGGCAATATTGCTAAAAGCCGCATTTACGTAAAGAATGTTTTGTGTATTCTCAGTCGATACATTTGTCCATACATTCATTATAGGTATGTAATATTGCCTCGGGTCTTGGATCCAACATTATTTTAATTGTCACTAAGTAGTCGACGCAGAAAACTACACAAAAAATATACCATGAATATTTACATTAAAGTGGCCCTAATAAGAGATTCATTGGTGACGCCACATCCCTTATTGAAACCTAACGTAAAGGCAAACACAAATAGTTATGTATCGGGGGGTAACACTTAAATGTTACTCTCAGTTAACTCCGATAAGTGATAGATATTGTAAAATGCACCTTATTTAGTCTGTTGGTTATAGTTCAATTATTTTGCATCGAATGTTATAAGCTATGTCTTCACCAGTGCGCTTTCATGTTCATCTTGCGTCTTCAACTTTCAATTCATCTCGCGTCAAGCGCGTGCAATATTGATTGACTTAAGAGGCATGCAGCTTAGTGTCTACACCTGTGCGTCCTGGTCGGTCGTTAAGATGTACAAGTGTAGCTATTTGTGCCGAATATTTAGTATTAACTACAAGGAAAAAAACTTAAGATAAAAGAGTATCCGGATAAACGATGTTTAGAAGACACGAAACAAAAATTACGAAAGATAACATTCATAATTTCAATGTTTTAACTTTATCTGCCGCCATTTTGTATGTAAAGCGCACGGAATGTTGCACGCGAACCCACCGGTGGCGGATCAGCGTGCGCTGTTTTTGAGCTAGAATAGGGCGTGCGTTATTGCATGCGCTATGGCGCTTCATGCATGCGTCAAACGAAAGCGCAAGATGAACGTGAAAGCGCATTGGTGAAGACATAGCTATAGGGAGAGGTATAGTGTTCATCCTCATTGTTCAATGTTTTTGCGTCACTAATGTATTTCGATTTATAATAGTTCAAGTCAGTACACGTATCTGGGGAAAACCATAAAGATTTGCATTATCGGCTTAATAATAATATTCAAGTCTCAAATGCCGTTCATATAATGCCAAGTGTCCACTGGCAAGTAACTTACGCAATTTCTTGCAGAAGTCTATTGCCGACTTGTTTCCACTGACTGCAATTTTACACAACCGTGTACACGTGGGACTTGCAGCAAGTTCGGCAAGTCGCAGAAGTCCACTTGCGCGAGCGTTTACACATTGGAAGTCGCTTGCGCAAGTCAACTTGTGCAAGATTTCTTGCCAATGGACACTTGGCATAAGAGAATGCTAGTAGATATGGGGAATTCAGTTTCTTTTTTGAACCTTGATACAAGAACCTAAAATAAAGTTATTCCATTTGCGTATGAAGTGGCGTGACTGAGCTGCTTGTCTCACAGATATATAAAAATTAATACAATTTTACTTTTATCATGTGTAATACGAAGCAAGTCTAATAGGAACTATTATAATCAACACTGTTACATATTAAATTGCAGAACGAACGGCCACAATATTGTAAATATAGTGTATATTTATTTAAAGCGTTATTTGATTAAATATATATACATTACCTATATACAAAATAAAATAAGAAATGATTTTTTTGTAATTTTGTATATGGTATGTAGGTATATTTATTTAATTTAATTTCAAAGATAATTTTTTTTTTTTTTTAAATTACATTGTTGAGATTGATATCGATGTACTGAAAGGAAGCTCATATCAAAGGTATAGAAATTATTTATTATTTCTTCCCTTGTAAAATATGTATATAGGATATGCAGAAAATTATTGGATTTTTTACATTTTAGTGCATCCCTAGAAGTTGTAGATAGAACAAGATCTCGTGAGTTTTGATGTCGTGACAATACAATATGTTGTCGTTATTCCGGTACGCGCTCCGAATGCCTTCTGGCACGTCTGCGCCTACTTGAACGTACCATTGATCATGGTCAGACCGTCTGCCGTCGCCATGATATCCTTCTTGTTGTATATTATCTTACCTATCACTCAAGTAGGTATATCAACAAGATATCGCTTATGTACCAATCTGAACCTGCTGTTGGTGAACTAACTGTGGTTGGCTAGGCTGGCAGCGTTATGTCGAGCGCGAAGACAACTCGCCTCGTGCGGGTGGTTCAAAGTTTGTGTAGAAACGATACAATATAATTATGTTAATTTCATCGTATTAAAAGCTATTTAAATATTTTTTTACACAATATGCCTCGGGATCTAAATTATTTACTTACGAGAATATAATTAAAATAATATGGATGGGCTAAAATTAATTATCTTGAGCTGAAAATAAATGTAATTATTTTGTTTAGGTAATGGAGTGATAATGCTTAGGAAAGCTATTTGGCGAAGTGTAAATGTATAAATAAATTAATGCTGAAATATAAGTTGTACACGATAGGACTCATTTTCTGATTAATCATTCTTTTACTACATTAGGATTACCTCATCCATAGTTTAATTTACCATAAGAGGAAAGCACTAATTAATATAATTTCTTCAGAAAATGAGTCGATCGCACTGTATCATAATATGTACCAATATGAAGATTTTTTATTTATCTGCTTTGCATCTAACTGTTTAATATTCTAGGTTTTTACTCTGTTCGTTTATTTGTAAAACAATTCTAATAGATACATGTTTTATAGCAAGTAAAATTCAATATGTTTATTTTGTAGGCCTACGGGGGCACTTACAAATTGTCATTTTACATTTTTTTGTGTAATCTGGATACGTTCGATCTCTTTTGTTTACTAATACAACAGTCTGTCAATATCGTTGAATACCAACTTCAGAATTCAAAAGCACTATGTAAAGTTTCATTGGATCCCTACCAGTTACCAACGAAGTCGGAATTTTCTATAAACAATGACATGTTCGCCGTTTCAAAGATATTACGAGAAAATATTAGTTGATTGCAGTCTTCGTTTTATTTGAATTTATGATGGTAACTGCAATATAGTATTTAATTTTTCATTGGGAGTGAAATATAAGTTATGCATGTCCTCAAACTTTATTATACTTAAGAATGAGCGGAGAGGGTATGAGGGTTTTATTTGCTACTTCAAATTAGAATAGCGATTCTATTTGTATTAATTGTTTATGCTGCCCGCTGTGCCCCTCTGCTTCATATGGTGGACATGCATGCTGACTACTGATTATCTATCCCAATCGGAAATTCTACATATTATTTACAAGAACTAGCTGCAACTTACCGTCAACAATAATGACAATAATCTAGTTTCTGTTAAAATTGTTTCTGCACTTTTAATGTTCCTTTTGTAATAGAATAGAGTAAAAATTTAGTGCCGATTTTAACTGTAAAAGATTTGTTTATAAACAATATTGTAACCTACTGCAATTTACAGTTATGTACTTTTTCACTGTTTCCGTTTTCTTAATAAAAATGTTGAAAATAATTATCTTTTATAAGTTTCTTCATGCTTCCTCGGATGTGTCGTGTTCGCGACAAGCCCATGGTTAAAATACGGCCTTATAGTATAAATTAAACAATGAAAATATAAAGCTTTAGTGACATTATATTTTATTTTTATAATCAACATGATACAGATGTTATGGCTTTGTATTCAAATATTCTATTATAATAAAAATATTAACAAATTATCTTACATCCACTTGAAAATGTACATTTGTAATAGACCTTACAAAATATCCTAAAGCACTACAAGTTGATATCAAGGTGCAGCGTGCGCGAGCCACCACACAACACCACATGACACACCCAGCACCACTATTCACAACATTCTGATATCAACTTGCGTTCATCTTTAACACTTACAAACATAATGATCTATTGCTCCTACGTTAAGGCATTAAAATATAGTTTCACGACGTATACTTCGTCCATTTATTTTACTTTTGACATTAAAGAATGTCAAAGAAAAATGAATCGTATTACTTTATATTATGGTTCATCTATAGTATTATACAATTAACCATAGAATTTATAGATTATGACGCATGAGCCTTATTATGCCGCAATAAGATTTATTTTTCTTTGACCATCTTAAATGGCAAAAGTAAAATAAATGCTTGGACGAAGTATAGTGACATTTTCTATTAGGACGTAAAGAGCTACAATCATCGCCCGCTAGACATTGTCATTTTCTATGTTAATAATATGACGGTTATCGATTAAAGTTGAAACCCGTTCATTACAAGCACCCGATTTACACGACTGCAATACGTCTACTTCGTAATTTTTGTCGGCTTATGCGAAAGATTCAATATCAATAAAGCGTCATCGCGTCCCGAGCGTCCGCGAAGATTCATATCGTCATCGAGCACGGGGGAAAGTACGTTACAAATACGACGACTTCCGCAACCCTCGGGGGCGCGAGTGTCGAGGCGACGCGGCCGCGGGCCCGCCGTTCTTCGATCGCGGCAGAGACGATCTCGTCGGAGGTTCAGTGGCACGAAAGTCGAAACACGACCGAGGGGCGGAGCGATCGCACGCTCGACAAAATAAATAAAACGAGCACAGTCAACACGGAATGAGTGAGAGTTGTAACGCGACGCTCGGAGGGTCCGGGTCGGAGGCGGGTCGCGGCTAGAAGATGTCGGGGCAGCCGGCCCAGTCCTGGCGGCGCTTGCAGTCCCAGTAGCGGTGCGTGTAGAGGTGGCGCAGGTGCGGGTGCGGCTGCGCGGCGTGCGCGGAGGGCGCGGCGGCCTGGCGCGCGAACCACAGCGGGCGCGGCGGGGCGGGCGCGGGCGCGCCGCGCGCCGCCGCCGCCTCGGCCGCCGCCTCCAGCTCGCGCCGCGCGCCGCGCTGCTTCTCCTCGAGCCGCAGCTTCTCCGCGTTGGCCTCGTCCCACAGCCCCTCCTCCATGAGCCGCTGGTCCGGCCGCCGCCGCGAGTCCGTCGGCGCGACGCCCTCCTCGGGCTCGTTCAGCTGCGCCGCCAGCAGCGTGAAGTTGTACCACCTGCGGGGATTGGACGACATTACGACTACGATCGGACCAGACGACGAACGTCATGATTTTCGATCTTTGAAGGGGAGATCGGATTTGGGATGTCCGTATATGCCATATTGCTGGCCACCCCGACTCGCCTACCATATGTATTACCACTGGATGTGTGTGATCCCACCTGACGTTTTGATTGGCCCGCTCAAGGTAATTCGTCGTCTGCCCCGATACCCCGCCAACTTTTGACGATTGCATTCTCATAATACCGGATGTAGTCAAGTCTCGTCTTTTCGGGCTGTGGATGCCACTGAAAGATAAGGGAGAGTTCTCACTTGTCGGCGTCGGGCGGCATGGGCACGCGCTCCCAGGCGACGGTGAACTTGCCGGTCTTGCACACGGTGTTGTCGGCGGACGCGCTCGTCACCGGCGCCACCTCCACGCGGTTGTCCCAGTGCCCCTGCAGCACGTAGCGAGGCTGCAACAAACGAATGTATTACACAGGATCCAACTGAAAATTGTACTGAACTGAATGTCATTCCAAATACAAGTACTTGCCTTATGTTTAGGGGTGACAACTGAAATTTTTCCTAAGCAACATCCCAGTAGCCACCCGGGGTGGCGAATGGGATTCTTTCTAATGAAATTATCCCTTTCGCCACCGGAGGAAGGAATGCTAGGGGTGGCGACTGGGATTAAACTCATCCCAGTTGCCACCCGGGATCGCAATCGGGCAATTATTTTTTTTAAATGTCCCATGCGCCACCGGAGGGGGCAATGCTGGGGGTGGTGAACGGGATTAACCCACAGTGACAAGGTACTAAGGAAGGAAGTGAGAGTGCATCTGTGCTTGAGCAGACACTTGTGCACTTTTGTTGTGTTGGTTTGGAGGACTATGAACTAACCACTCCCTGCGGGTCCTTGATGACGCCGGTGACCTTGCGCTGCGTGTCCTTGCTGAAGTACCCGTAGGGCAGGTACTTGAGGTGCGCCACGTACCCGGCGGCGGGGCCCGCCTCGCCCACGATGTCCATGTCGCCGTGGTTGTCCACCCACAGCTTGCCCACTATTATGTTGTGCACCGTCGTCGTCACCTGACCACATATCGCATAATGTCATCACTATTGACGTTATTCACAATTTTAAACAAAAATGCACTTGGTATAAGTGTCATAATTACACACCTACAGCCAAAATAACAGTAGGAAGTAGACGGTTTTGTAAAAATTCTTCGTTGGTATTAGTTTGTTGCCGTAAGTGAGCACTGCAGATATCGGACAGCCCACAGGTGCCTATGTTATTGTATACATTTCAAATAATTCGATAGCAGAAGCGCGATTGGTTAACAACACCAACTCGCATGCGCAATCGCACCGCATCGAAAAATAATTCTTTGTAAAAAGGCGTCTATTTATATTTGGTAACTATAGTCATTTGAAATTTTGTCAAAAGAAAAAAAACAATACCTTTCCATATGTATACGTGCTACTGTCTTTGAAAAAAAGGTACGCTTGATGCTTGGGCGCGATCCTGACGAACTGTCCGCGGAAGAGGCTGGTGAAAGACAAGTATTGGCTCACGATCCAGCCGCTCGCGCCCTCGCAGTACGTCACCGCAGTGGGCGGGTGGTGCAACACCTGCTTCATACTCACCGCTTAGCGCAGGGCACTGCGCGCGGGGGCGGCGCCGGCGGGGGCGGGGGAGGGCGCGATGCGGCACACGCGAATATCGAGTGACAATACCAATGTTTTTTTGTCACCAGGGCGGCACCACGTTGCATCGGAGTGACAATGATAAACAATTCAAGTCTCTTTTCGACCTCGCGATAATTACGCCGGAAACCCACCGCGGCGCACGGTGAGGCCACGCACACCAGCCACACCTCGCTTTGCAAGAAAATGTATGCATGACGTCATTTCGTGCGTAGCCTCTCCGTCCGCCGCGGTGGACACGATTGCATATATTTTCTTGCAAAGCGAAGCTTGACCCACGTGCGTGGACTCTCCGTGCGCCGCGGTGGGTTTCCAGCTTGAGTATAAGTCAGAAGTGAAGTCATAGATAACGTCACCCCAGTCCAATCGAATGATATCTGGTGAGCTCATTATTTTACCCCATTGATTGTTGTCAGAATCGTAAGCTAGATAGACCTGTCACTGTGGCCGCAACGACAAGGATTCTATAGAAACAATTGAAAATATCGCGTGTACAAAGGCCCGAAACGTCGCATGTCACTCCGACACTGGACACGAACAGTCTGTTTCATTGTTTGAAACGTTGCGCCCGCCGTCGCCACAGCGCTAGGCCTGTCACTCTGGACGAGCACTCAGACCCCACGCTGGAATGGACCAGTGCTAAAACACACCATTCGCAACGCAAATAAACTTATTCTTGCCCTTTGGTAGGTTCCGCACTACATGCCATGCACTGTATGGAAATTGACGACATAACGCAATGAACAATTCACAACTTTATTTCAGGTCCAAGATCTTTTTAATAAGTTAATCTTTGATAGTGACTCACTATTAGACTACAGCCACAGTACTACAGCAATCAAAAACAGCTGTTTTCCAAAGTTTTAACAAACTTATCGATAAACACGTGTTTAAAGTATTTTTTATCTGAAGTTATTGTTTGCAGAATGTAAACGTTTTGTATTTTATGAAATGCAATCTTTGTACGCTTACGCGACAAAGGCCAGTTGAAATTGAATTATAAAACTGTAACTGGTGTAAATTGTTCATCGAATTATATCGCCGGATATTGTTCCTACCTATGAAACGAAGTCCCCCTGCCTCGACCGCGCGCCTGCACCGAGTCGCTACGAGAGAGCCAACACCACGCACCCGCCACACGACCCATACCTTCCTCCACGTGTACTTGTTTCCGGAAGACGGGAACATGGCGGAGGCGCCCCCCAGCGGAATGACCTGCAGGTACTTCCCCCTGAACTTGGTGGTCATGGTGAACTCCTGCCAGCACTGCCAGCCCGCCTGCCCCTCGCAGAACTGCGCCACCATCGGCGGGTGGTGCGACACCTGCCCGGGACAAATTTGGAATGAAGGGCGCCTTCAATTTTAAGACCCAAGCTCGAATAAAGCTCCAAATGAGTGTCGCGTATAATGCACGCGCACATTTCACTAAAGATAGAATTAACTTTACGGGCACATTTAAAATAAATACGTTCGCGCGTTGGACAATCTTGCTTGTTTTTACCCGACTACGGCGGAGGGTTATGATTTTGACCGGTATGTATGTATGTATGTTTGTATGTACGTATGTATGTATGTATGTATGTATGTATGTGCGTCTGTTCCCACCTAACTTCCAAACTACTTGTCGTAATTTGACAAATGAGGTATCGTTAGAAGCTTAATGGCGCGCTGGTTATAGGCTATGTGACGTCACATAAAATTGCATATGGCGCCCTCTAGAGGACATAATGTCATGAACAAAAAAAAAACATTTTTTAATAAAACCGTGTGGGATATCAAATGAAAGAGCTTGATGAGCACATTTCAAAAATATATATATTGTTACCTATAACTCCAAAATAATTAAATAAAAAGTAAGTTTAAAAACTAAAACCCGACTACTGAAAAATCGCGCTCTAAAAAGTATGAAACTGTTATATATGTAGCGCGTAGGTCTTCACCGCCGCTCACGTTTATTGAATAAACTAGTACGTTACAGACTACTGCGCGTTTCACTTGTGTCCCCTGTTCCATACTTAACAGTGGCGACGAATACCCGCGTTAATAAATAAATAATGTCACATTACGGGATTTTAACGGTCTTTGACCACGATACTCAGACGTGGACTAGTTTCCAAAGCCGTTTGGAACAGTGGTTTATAGCGAATGATATCGATGATACCAAGGATCCAGCAGCTATCAAGAAACGAGCAATTTTACTGAGCGTACTCAGCGACGGCACTTACAAGTTAGCAGAAAATCTAGCTCGGCCCAAAGAGTTGCCAAAAGTGCCGTATGAAGACATTGTCAAGCTTTTGAACAAGCATTTTACGCCGAAAAAATGTGAATTCGGCGAAAGACACAAATTTTATTCGGCAACTCAATACGCGGACGAGACGTTCGCACAGTGGGCAGCGAGACTGCGAGGCCTAACGGCACATTGTGCATTTTCGAATGTGGAAGAAGCTCTACGAGATCGGTTCGTAATGGGGATGCTGCCTGGCGTGGAGCGTGACAAGCTGTTCGCTAAGAGCGTGAAGGAGCTAACCCTGGCGGCGGCGGTCGAGCTGGCGGAGAGCGTGCGCAGCGCGCGCGCAGGAGCAGCGGTGGCGGCGGTACAGGGACCGCCGCAACAGGACCAGCTGTTCAAACTCGCGACCACTTCGAAAACCAACGATAAAGTAATGTGCACGGTGTGCGGGTATAAAAACCATACGTCATCCGAGTGTCGATTCGCAAAATATATATGTAAAAAGTGCAATGAAAAAGGTCACTTAAAGCGCATGTGCAAAAAATTAAACTATGTGCAAACGGAGCACGCTGACGAGAGTGACGATGACGGTGAGTTGTACAATATCCGTACTGTAAAGGGGGAACCTATGACCGAAGTGGTCTTAGTCCAGGGCGTTCGATTGAAGTTTCAAATCGATACGGGCTCAGCGGTCACAGCGATTTCTGAACGAACATACAACAAATATTTTAGAGACGTACCATTATCAGTAACTAGTAAACGTTTGATATCGTATACAGGCGGACAAATAGAATGTTTAGGCCGCACACGACTTACGGTTGTTTATTCTGATAAATCGCACACTCTAGATGTTTATGTTATACGAGATGGCGGTCCGCCGCTCTTGGGTCGTGATTTCATTTGTTTATTTAAGCTAGGAATAACACCCATTAATTTTTGTGACCATCCGGCTAGTTTAGTTGAACAACTTCAATCAAGATATCCCGTAGTATTTTCCGATAAACTCGGTACGTTTAACAAATATAGAATTAAATTACATTTAAAGGATGACGCAAAACCAGTTTTTATACGAGCACGGCCCATCGCCTTTGCTTTGAGAGACAAGATAGACAACGAGATAGATAGATTAGTGTCTATAGGAGTATTGAAGGCGACCCAACATGCCGAGTATGCGTCCCCTATAGTGCCGGTGTTAAAGCGAGATGGATCTATTAGATTATGCGCCGACTACTCCGTTGCAGTAAACAAACAATTAGTGGTAGAAAAGTATCCGCTACCGACAGCAAAAGAGTTGTTTTCAAAATTGCACGGAGGGCAACAATTTAGTAAGTTAGATTTATCCCAGGCATACAATCAATTTGTCCTCGATGATGAGTCAGAAAAGATAACGTGCATTAATACTCATCGTGGACTTTATAAATATACAAGATTAGTGTTCGGTCTCGCCAGCGCGCCTGCCATCTTTCAACGCGCGATGGATTGCATGTTATCGGGCTTAGAGGGAGTTCTATGTATGCTGGACGATATATTAATAACGGGGAGCGACAGGGCACAACACATGACTAGGCTTAATGCGGTTTTGCAAAGATTGCAAGATGCTGGGTTGACGTTGCGTAGGGACAAATGTGAGTTTTTTAAGGACCAAATTGAGTATCTAGGGTATACAATAGATAAAAGTGGGTTGAAAAAATCTCAACAAAAGGTAAGTGCCATTACCGATGCGCCTGTCCCCACAAATGTTAACAAACTACAGTCTTTTCTAGGTTTAGTAAATTATTATAGGAACTTCGTTCCAAACGCGTCTACTATACTCAGTCCACTGTATGATTTGTTACAAAAAAACACTAAATGGGTCTGGAATTCCAAACACCAAAATGCTTTTAATACAATTAAATCTTTGCTAGCTTCTGATAAGGTCTTAGCTCATTTTAATCCGGAGGCAAAGCTAATTTTAACGGTTGATGCTTCTCCAAGTGGACTGGGGGCAATCCTGTCACAAGTGGGTGTGGATCAAGTGGAACGTCCTATTTCGTACGCGTCGCGCACGTTAAATTCTGCAGAGAAAAAATACTCTCAGATACAAAAAGAGGCCACGGCAATAATATTCGGAGTTAGACGGTTCCATCAGTATCTATACGGAAGGTCAGAGCCGTTCATCCTCCGCACAGACCATAAGCCTCTCTTATCAATATTTGGCCCACATCGCGGTATACCCGAAGTGTCAGCAAATCGGCTGCAACGTTACGCAATGTTTTTAAGTGGTTACAATTACAAAATTGAATACATTCGTAGCGCTAACAACTCTGCCGACTACCTGTCGCGCGCTAGCCTGGCCGATATCGAGCGGGAGCCGCGAGAAGGGTGGAGCCACACAAACCGCGAGCTGGCAAGCGTGGAAGAACGAGCGTCTTATGTTAACTTCGTTTTGGACGGAAGTCTTCCAGTTACGCTTCACGAAATCAGCGTTGAGACGCAGAAAGATAAAACTTTGTGTAAGGTCATCAAATGTATTTCAGATGGTTGGGCGAAGAAAGTTACTGATGTAGAAATGAAACCATACTTTTTATGTAAAACTCAATTGTCTTTTGAGAAAGGGTGTGTTATGCGAGGCCATAAATTAGTGTTACCTAAAGGGGTAAGAAAAAAAATCTTGTCCGAATTGCATACTTCGCATTTAGGAATTGTAAAAACAAAAGCGGAGGCGCGTAGTCGGTTTTGGTTTCCGGGCATTGATAAAGCTATTGAGGACATGATTTACAGTTGTCCCGTGTGTGTGCAACTTAGACAGGCACCATCACGCGCCCCGCTGGCGCCGTGGCCGCACCCTCCTCAGCCGTTTTACAGAATACATGTGGATCTGCTTGGACCTTTGAACAATCGATCATATCTGGTAATTGTAGATGCACATTCAAAATGGGTAGAAGCGTACGATATGTGCAACACGTCTTCTACACTCGTTATAGGGAAACTTAATGAGTTTATATCAAGGTTTGGCCTGCCACATACTCTAGTTAGCGATAATGGTACACAATTCACGTCTTCTGAATTTGAAACTTTTTGTAAGTCAAACGGTATATCGCATGTGACGTCGCCCGCTTACCATCCAGCTAGCAATGGGCAAGCAGAAAGTTACGTTAAGGTAGTCAAAAAAGGGCTTAAATCTTGTTTAATGAGTAGTCGTGATCTACGATCTATTAATAATAATATTTTGAAGTACCTATTTGACTACCGTAACTCGGTTCACTCGACCACAGGGGAAACTCCCGCTCAGTTAGTATTCGGTCGGAAACTTCGATCGCGCCTGGACATTATTAGTCCGAGTCAGCCACCACCGTCGTCTGTCACTCTCGCTAATCGTGTAAGTGATAAACAGTACTTGCAGAGTAAAGCCTACGGCGGCAAAAATAAGCAAAGTTTCTCTACTGGCGATAATGTAATGTACAAAAAGACAATGCCAAATAATCAGAAATGCTGGAATAAAGGAATAGTGGTTAAAAGAATCGGACGAGTTACATATTTAGTTAAAGATTATATTACTTCAAATAGTATTAAGAAGCATAAAAATCAAATGGTGCCTTTAAAAGGTACAGGTCACAACATTACAGAAACCCAAGAGTGTCCCATAGACGTACACGATTTCCCAACGACGTCTGAATCTTCCGGGAGTCAGTCGCAAGAAGAAAATGTAACAACATCTACTCCTGCATCACAAGACGAGGGGGTAGATCAGACCGCCCCGGTGGGGAGAGACGACGCATTGAACGAGCAGAGTTCTGAACCTCGTGATGAGGATGAGCGTGTCGTGGGAGGGAAAATGTTGAGACCTTTACCCCGAATTGATTATACGCCATTTTTCTGTATGAACATTTAATTGCTAGTGTGTTAATTAAGGTGATACAAATGTTCAACTGGGTGGGTCTAAGTAAATGGTTTGATGAAGCAGCTGGCTTATGTGCAATATAAAGTATACAACATTAAACCTCATATGGTCGGGAATAAAATGGCTTAGCCGATTTACTTTAAATGTTACCAAATTTTGTAGAAATCGATTTCAAAATATGAAATTGTCAACCTTAATCGTAAATGTTCTCCATAGCAACTGAACAGATTTACGTGAAACCTATACCAGAAAAATTGACAAGATTTGTCTAAGAATCCGTGGATCCAAGATTTAATATTAGTCATTTTATTTAAAAAATAATCAATAATAACCTTAAATATGCGACAAACGTCATGGGTCATCATGACTTGGACTGCAAAATGTTCGTCGCAGATCCGCGATGGCGGCCTCCAAAGCTGGACGTGCGCGCAAATTTTTGCGTGAAATTCGTAAAAAAATTACGTCTTCTTAGCATTTTATGAATTAAATCACGTTTTAAATAGTTTAAATATCATATTGAACATAATTTTTAGGATATTATATGATTACAAATATTTTTAAATTAATATTTATGTCAGTGACGCGTTTTCTTGTCATCATAGATTATAAATAATATAGAATGATGAATAGGTATATGATTAAAAGCATAATCGTCCTCTAAAAACCGCTTACCTACTTTCTAATCTTATTGTCTTGCCTAACAACAACAACAGGTTGGGCTAACAATCAGAAGGTCCCAGGTTCGATCCCCGGTGGGGCATGCACCAATGGATGAATATTCATCTATGTGCATAATGTACAGTTCACTGACGGTGAGGGAAAACATCGTGAGGAAACCTACCTATCCATCAGGATTAGGTAATAGTCAGTTCCTGTATACACGGCGACAAGGTTCACCACCTGTCACGTTGGGTTCTGACTATCTGGTGAAACGTGGGCTTTGAGTTGGTTAATCCCTCCACAATGTGGTGGTGTATGGCCACTCACGCCTCTGGCTACCCCCGAATGGGGATAAAAGTCGTGACGTTACATTTCATTTTTTCATATTTTTTGTCTTGCCTATGATATCTTTTTATACCACTGAGTTGCTAGACAAACTTGTTTTTTTTTGGCGGGAAGTGGCGAAGTGCAACATTGAAAATCTATATTATTATAGGTAGGTACTTGACACTGGCTATATGCGACAAGAAAAGCCAAGACAAAAAAACATGCGTACGGCCCGCCTGATGTTAAGCGTGTTTCAGTTGATGTTATTCATACTACTTAATATTAGTAATACAAAATTATTGTTGTTTGCTTATTTTTAAGTTGGACTAACCACCGTTTGGTGGGGTAGTACCACCCTCTCATAGAAGATCGGCGTAAAGCAGCTATTACAGCTGCGTTTCGTACGATGAGTGAGAGAGCCGTAAGCCCAAACCCCCCACCCCCTTCTCCCCTACCCCTTCCCTTCAGGTCGGCAATGTTTACTATATGTTTAGTTTTATTGAGCATCAGGATTAAGTTGGGAGACCGGAGTTCAATGCTCTACATTACTAAACCATACATCAAATAAACATCACAGCTTCTTAGGGATGGGTCCAAATTTAATAAGTCGCTAAATTTGCAGTGCTAAATTTATTTAGTGTCATCACCTGTTAAATATTTTTTTAGAAATGTAACGTCACCACTTTTATCCCCATTCGGGGGTTGTCAGAGGCTTGAGTGGATATACACCACCCCATTGTAGAGGTATTAACCAACTCAAAGCCCACGTTTATACAGGGTGAATTTTTCAAGTGTGCGTGGATGGCCAAATCCGAAACTATAAGGAATATCGAAAGGTACTCAAAGAAGTCTCGGGGCCGATTTTGGTGAAAACTAAAACTGCATCATTGGATTTTTGAAAAAAACTAAATTCGTAGCCAGGAATCGAACTAGTTGATTTCGAACTAGTTGAAAAAAACCACTTACTGTATTATTACACCATTCGATAGTGTCGCTGATAAGGAACGAATTCTGGGAAGTAATGACATACGGCAAACTTAAAAAAACTGTGTTTTTTAATAAACTGCTGCATATTTTTAAGTTGACTGTAATAAGTCAATACGTACATTACCTTTACCTTGTTCGAAATTATGCTCAATATTTTTATTTATTTACTTTCGCAGCGCAGTCATCTTCATAACATTATGTTCTAATTACAAATTTTCTATCATTTTTGAACAATTAATCAGTTTAGGTTTAATAGTTAGGTAACTTAAGAGAAATAAAATACTATTTAGTTTAAAATTAGCTCTTTCCTTAAGTTTACCGTAAAAACAATATTCGTAGCCAGGAATCAAACTAGTTGATTTAGAATAAAAAACCAAATACTGTATTATTACACCATTCGATAGTGTCACTGAATAGAAACGAATTTTGAGAAGTAATTACAACTTCTCAAAATTCGCATGTGTGTGTGCATAATTTACAGTTCGCTGACGGCGAGAGAAAACATCGTGAGGGAACCTACCTATCCCTCGGGATTAGGTAATAGTCAGTTCCTGTATACACGGCGACGAGATTCACCACCTGTCACGTTGGGTTCTGACTATACAGGGTGAATTTTTCAAGTGAGCGTGGATGGCCAAATCCGAAACTATGAGTGATATCGAAAAGTACTCAAAAAAATCTCGGGGCTGATTTTGATGAAAACTAAAACTGCATCATTGGATTTTTGAAAAAACAATAGTCGTAGCCAGGAATCGAACTAATTGATTAAGAATAAAAAACCACATACTGTATTATTACAGCATTCGATAGTGTCGCTGATAAGAAACGAATTTTGAGAAGTAATTACAATTTTCATCAAAATCAGCCCCGAGATTCTTTTGAGTACTTTTTGATATCACTCATAGTTTCGGATTTGGCCATCCACGCACACTTGAAAAATTCACCCTGTATAGTCAGAACCCAACGTGACAGGTGGTGAATCTTGTCGCCGTGTATACAGGAACTGACTATTACCTAATCCCGAGGGATAGGTAGGTTTCCTCACGATGTTTTCTCTCGCCGTCAGCGAACTGTAAATTATGCACATAGATGAAAATTCATCCATTAGTGCATGCCCCAACAGGGATCGAGCCTGGGACCTTTTGATTGTTAGCCCAACCTGTTCACCACAGTCGCTTGCAGTGCAATTGTTATCCCGAGATTCGAGTCTTCATGATTTTCCCTGTTTTCGGAACAATACACACTTAGGTGTTGTAATTATTATGTATTGTTCCGAAAACTAGCAAAGTGGAAGCACGAAGAACCCCAGCGAGACAGTGGAGTACATCTTGCTTCATTGCCCTGTATTTGCACGCCAAAGATATGATGCACACACAAACATAATAAAATTTGTACGGAACCCTCAGAGCACGAGTCCTACTTGCACTTGTCCGGTTTTAATTTGTAATGAGTAGCCCAAATACAAATTTTCATATCTCTAGCTTCAGAAAAATTGGGACGCCTATACAAACTTGCACCCCCTATTTTACACCGTTAGAGGTGAAATGATCAAAAACGCTGAAATTACTATTCTTAGTTAATAAGAAGCCTAAATACAAATTTTCTTGTGCCTAGCTTTAGAAAAATTTGAACCCCCATATAAACTTCCACCCCTTATTTTACCCTCTTGGGGGTAGAATTTTCAAAAGCGCTGAAATTACTATTTTGTATTTGTATTAGTAGCCTAAATATAAATTTTTATGTTTCTAACTTCAGAAATGAGGGAATTCCATACAAACTTCCACCCCTTATTTTACCCCCTTAGGGTAAGAATTTTCCAAAATCCTTCCTTTGCTCTTCTTTTACGCTATGAAAGGTACTTACTGTCCAAATTTCATGTTTGTATCACCAGCGGTTTGAGCTGTGCACGTTTTGACGGACGGACAGATAGACAGACGGACAAAAAGTGATTCTATAAGGGTTCCGTTTTTTCCTTCTGAGGTACGGAACCCTAAAAACTCACAAAACGAGGCGTTTTGTGGAGCAAGTATTTTATTTTTAATTATACCATATATTATTATTATCATGGAGCTGCTCCAGACCCATGGCTCTGGCTTGAAAATCTTGACCTTACATGAAAATTAGTATTTCGGCTACTCAGCCTACAAATACAAATATTCATGTCTCTAGCTTCAGAAAAACTGGGACTATCCATAGATACTTTCTCCCCTTAATTGTTGAATTCTCAAAAATCCTTCCTGTGGTCTTCTTCTACGCTATAAAAAGTTACAATTTCATGTTTCTAACCCAAGCGGTTTAGGCTGTGCACGTTTTGACAGACGGACAGATAGACTGACGGGCAAAACAGTGATCCTATGAGGGTTGCATGCATGCCCGGCATGCGTTGCATTGCCACTCCATCCGTCCGTCATCCTCCATCAATCCATCAGTCAAATAAGGGGTAACCTTTTCCAAAAATGTGCGCGTACTAGGTCGCAGGCACAGCTAGTAACTAATAAGGATTAGTACTACTTTTATTTCAGTTATTACCCGATGTTGTCAACAATTTTACTTGTTTGCAGTTATTTAGAATTTTAAGTTGTTTTAATTTTACTTATTTTGTCCTATAATATTAAACATTTAAATTATGTACTAGTCTTTTTTTAAGTAGTACGACCTATTACCCAGTGTTGGGCAAAATTAAATTTCAGAACAATTAAAAATTAACAGTTAGTGAGCTTTTATTTACTATATCAACAAAATAACAATAAAAAAGATTACAAAGAAAAAATATCCTACCTATTAATAAAAATGTAGTACTTAAATTGTACTTAAGATTTAGTGAAAATTTTCCTTTACGAAGTTACCCTTATACGACTAAATAAAAGTAGGCAAGATACGAATTTAGTATATGAGTCACTTCTGTTTTTGATTTATCATGTCGTCTTTTTGATGTATCGTGGCGTATCGAAAATTCTAAATTCAAAAAATTCAACTCGCGGTCCTACGACATTGTTTGAGCAAAAAGCGGTCAACCTCGAGCTGTCAGTTGCAATGGTTCCAGCCTTAAGTTGTAATCCTTCTAATATTATGTTAACTAAAGGGGAAGGGATGTTATATATGTAGCGCGTAGGTCTTCACCGCCGCTCACGTTTATTGAATAAACTAGTACGTTACAGACTACTGCGCGTTTCACTTGTGTCCCCTGTTCCATACTTAACAGAAGCAAGAAAATATTCTCATCTAGAGGATAGCCGTGGTCCGTGTTCATATGCCATTTGGCCCTAAAGGACCTACACGGACCACGGCTATCCTCTAGATGAGAATATTTTCTTGTTTCATACTTTTTAGAGCGCGATTTTTCAGTAGTCGGGTTTTAGTTTTTATTTACGTAAAATTATTGACGAATCCGGTTGTTCATTTGCTCCTGAGTGCCCAAGGGCTTTAAATTGCCCTGGACCCTGGGTTAGATCAGATTATGTAAAAGGATTTTTAGACGATTGATGTCAGTCTACGGCCTTACGAGAGTGGTGCGTTTAGTCGCCCGATGTGATGCACGAACAGTGGCCCGTTTGACGGCCGAACAAGCCTGCTCTTGCATCGCGTTAAACAATGGAGAAAAAGCTTTTGTGCACAATCTGATACCCACTACTCTCGAGCGGCTTCAATGGGACAACAACCTTATCTTGAAAGCGCCCTTAGTTTTTACTAGCCAGAAAAATCAACATTGGAACCTATTCGAACTCATTGGAGAAAAATTCCACTTAGATTTTGTTAATATCTTATGTAACCTTAGCAAACGATGATACGATACGATACGATTAATAAAGGCGAGTGCTGGAAGGAAGTGGAAGGTAGGGGAGGAGTGGAGGCAAGGTAGGTCAAATTTTGAGAATACCGTCAACCTGCCGGTACCCGCATGCATAGACTAATAAAACCAGACGTCACGCGCGACTACTATTGTATTAGAATCAAGGATCTTTTAATAGAGGATAGACAAGTTGAGTTTTTGGTTAAGAAATTCAACTTTATTCTGCTGCCTTAAGGTCTATTATACCTAGACAATTCTTAGACAGAAAAACGAGCCGAGCGAGAGGCCCTAGTTGGGTAATAATACGATACGAATAAACGATAAATAATAAATTAATTTATTTGCTTGATTTAATAACTAACAATCACTACCCAACGATAATATTATTTTGGCATGGCAACTCGAAATGAGAGGGACACGGTCCCAACTGGGGCCTCTCGCTCGGCTCGTTTTTTGTGCAGTAGTGAACAGTCCAGAATGTATTTACGTTCGTGATTAGAATGCAATGCAATCGCGGGGTATCGAGGAAAACGGCGAATTTTGATTGGTCCGCTCAAGGCTTGACCAATAAAAAGGTCAGATGCAGTGGTAATAACGCTTTGAACTGTTTGAGAATATAATGGTAAGAGTACTTGCCTGTTCTGATACCGCACGCCAGCCAAGGTCCGCCATTCGATCGCACTCAAACGTCTCCCCGAGTAACGGATTGAATGGTTTATTTGTTCTGAAATTACATTAAACTATTGGAGGTTCTTTTAAGTTCAAAATAAACACTTCATTAAGACTCAAATCGTTAATTTTGTTTGAGTAATTGGCTCCGATTTCTTGCGAATTTGAATATAATATTCAATATATTACCTATTGATAATATATTATTTTACACCTTCGCCTATTCTTACAAATTTTTAACCCTTTCTTTAGATTCCCATTTGATATGACTTCCCAGAATGTCATGCTTATAAGTGACATTCGACTGATGAAAAAAATGGCGAACTTGCACACAAACTTTCATCCCCTTTTGGGGATGCATTTCCAAGCCCAGACACCAATTTTCACATTTCTAACTTCAAAAATAACGAACTTTCTTACAAACTTTCGTCCCCATTTTCACCCCCCTTTACGAAAACCCTTTCTTAGTGCTCACCTAAATTAGATAAGGAACTCGTTAGCAAAATCTCGAGGTTTTTGCCACGCCGACTTAAACCATTCCATTCCATTCCATTTACGCAGACCGTGCGTAAATGGAATTTTCTTATCTAGTATACCGGTACCTGCAAGAGGTGGTCGCGTACGAGGAGACGGTGAAGGCGGCGACGTAGGCGAGCTGCTGCGCGGGGTCCGCGAACTGCGCGGCCTGGTCCAGCACCGACGAGTACTCGTAGTCCTCCGTCAGCCGCTGCAGCATCGACAGCGGCTCGCTGAAGTTCACCGGGATCGGGATCTTCGACAACTCTTTGCCTGGAACCGATACCAACAATATTTACTTTCTTCCTTTTTAGGGTTCCGTACCCAAAGGGTGCCAACGGGACCCTATTACTAAGCCTACGCTGTCCGTCTGTGTGTCCATCTGTCAGCGGGCTGTAGCCGTAATAGGTAGTTGAAATTTCCACAGAATGTGTATTTTTGTTGCCGCTACAACAACAAATACTAAAAATAAAATGAAATTTAAAAATAAAGGGGGTCCCCATACAAGACAACAACTTGATATAAATGACTTTTTATTCTACGGTGGTACGGAACCCTTTATGTGCGAGTCCGACACGCACTTGGGCGGTTTTTTCTTCTTTTCTTTCCAACCAACAATATTTAGTATATTCCCAGCCAATAAGACGGAAAGGTTAGAACAATTGAATAATAAAAAAATGCCATAGCATTAACAACCCTACTCTAAAATAGATTTTTTTTATGAGACGAAGTAAAAAGACAGCTATAATTGTTCCTTTTTCTGTGCTCTTTCTATAGAGTTCTATAAAGGATGTTAGATAAAACAAGGAAAGCATTGAAGAAGGGAGAAAAGCACGTTTGCACGTTTTTCGTTTCGAAGAAGTGTAGTGGACTATGGGCCGAACATCCCCTGGAGATCGAATTTGCCTGGTTAAATGTTAATATGCTCGCCTCTTGCCAATTACATTGTGTTGGGACCGAAAATACCAATGGCGTAATGTGGGTGCACTGCGTTCACCTCTAACCACCCCTTCGGGGATTAATGTCGGGATGTTATGGATTACTATGTATGTTGAATACGCACCTATACAGTTCTTCATGATGGACCACAGACTGAGCGGGTAGTTGGGCTTGTCGGGCACACGCATCCGCCGCGCGTGCCCGTCCACTGTGCAAACTGCTTTCGACACGTGGGGCTGCGACAAAACGTTAATAATAAGAGCGCTTGCATATTGGACGCGCAGTGGCGCAACTATCGTGACACGGACACGCTGCAATATCACTTTTAGATATTGTAAAGTTGTAGAGGCGCGGCTGCCGCGCTACAGTGGCGCCTCTGTAGCGCTCCTTTTAGCCCACACTTTGTGTATAAAAACTACTAAACCACAAAAATACTATATAAACTGCCAGGGGCGCCGACTCCCATGAGAGCCAAGTAGTGGGTGCTGAGCACCCATGACCCCAGGCATTTAAAATTGATCAGTAATCTATTTTGAGTTTATTCCAATTTATTTGGTTTTGAGCAATATATCTACAACCTCACAGGGGTGCCGACTCCGTGGGTGCTCGAGGGCTCCAACACCCATGAAAGCCAAATAGTGGGTGCAGAGCACCCATTATGACCCCAGACATTAAAATTAGCAATATTTGACGGGCCCGTTAGCGTGGTTGGCGCGGACCGCCTTTCACGCTGCAGGTCGTAGGTTCGATTCTTACCCGGGACATGCATTTGTGTGCATGAACATGTCTGTATGTCCGGAGTCTGGGTGTATATGTATATTAAGTATGTATTTACAAATAAAAAAGTAGTATATGTAGAGTAATATCAGTTATCTGGTTTCCATAGTACAAGCTCTACTTAGTTTGGGATCAGGTAACCGTGTGTACAAAAAATGTCCCAGGATATTATTATTATTATTTCTGAAACCTTACCCGCTCGTACGTTTTAATTTATTTATTTAGATTAAACGATGTTTACTGTAACTTCCACTTAAAAAGCTGGATTCTAAGTAAGGATATTTTCAAGGTTTTTTGAGATTAAAAGTTATAGTTAGAAAAATGACATCCAAAAATGATTATTCATAATATTACATGAGCAATTGAAGTGTGCACTTTTGGATTTTCCCAATACTTTTTTTACTTAATTTTTCTACGTTTAAAAAATGCATAACCTTTTTGTCCTACTACTTGTCTGTTCTTTTAAACGAGTCATCATGAGCACCCACGGGATTGTTTAAAAGCCGGCGCCCCTGTAAACTGCACCGCGGTAATTTAATTTGGTGCGTTGCTAATGGACGCATTTTAATAGAAAACATAGGTACGCGAATAGTTGTTATTCGGTTCCATTCGACTCGACATTAGATCAAAAATATACAGTCTAACACCTGTACGAAAGTTTTCACTGAAAAGATTGGCTAGAAACGATTAGGTTTGATGACCTCATCAACAAACATTAATAGATACTTTTACTGTAAAACTTAGTTTCATTGTCCATTTTTTAATTCGAAATGTTATCAAGAAGTGATTTGGTATGAGTGTTGTTGTGTGACAGTGTGATGCGGTTGTCTTACCCATACGATGATATCCTCGTCCTTGGTGCGGGGCGGCTCGGCGGCGGGCGCCTGCTGCGCGGCGGGCTCGGGCTCGGCGCCGCCCATAGCGCTCTCCGCACGCTCCTTGTCTTCCACGAAAATTACCTTCACGCGACAAATCATTCCTTATTCATTATCATCATGTCAGCCAAAAGACGTCCGCTGTTGGACATAGGCCTACCCCAAGGTTTTCCACAAGGACCAGTCCTGTGCTACTTGCATCCAGCGATTTCCCGCGACCATTCCTTATTACTACTAACATTACCGATAGCTATCACCTGACTTTAGGTGAGATAGAAACAAAATCTGTTCAATGAATTCTGATTTTAAGACTATTAATTACACCATCCGGATACTAAATTCAGGGATTCATATTAGTTGGATTGTTCAACTTTTGTTGTTCTATCCATAGATAGTACAAAAAAATGGTTTTAACATTGTATAACTAATAGACGGTTTCGTTCAACATCATTATGTAACATTGATGTTATTTACTTCTTTCGTTTTAAACAATCTGTGTTACAAAAAAACATAGACTACAGAACTTTCACTATTTAGAAAGTCTTCAAAGTATTATTTACTTTTAAATACAGAAACAACGGTAGAATACAGGCTTCTCAATATTCCATCTTTCATACAAGCCTGCAATGGATAAAACCCGCGTCATTGTTATTTAAATAAATACAGTTACAATACCAAAACATATGTAAATTGATCTCTTTATGCAAATTCCACTATTCTCAACACTGAATAGTAAGTTTTTCAAATAATGCAAGTCTTGATGAGTAACATTCAGATTGTGCATGCAGGACTTTATAATAAAGTTTTAGATCTACTACACACTACCAATTAACATTGGGGACAGCTTCCTGTCTACCCTGATACAGCTGATTATAGATACATATTTAATTGGCATTATTTTTGTGGTCGAGTCAGGCACAGCGACTAAATATTGCCACGAAGTCGCCAATGCGTGACAATCACACCCATAAATAATTATATAATGTGTTATTTGAAATAACTAACAACCTCAGACACCCTAATAAGTATTTATTGTTATAAACTGATATGGCACATATTATTCATTTTCATTGTAAAAGATATAAGCAATTTCTGGTGTCATACCTTGAACAAATCAATTCATTTTCAGCCGAAAGAAGTCCACTAATGGACATTTAGGGCCTCCGCAGACTAGCTACTTTTAGCATCGGCGACCGGCGATTTTGTGACGTATCGATGCTGCGTCGCGTTTCTTAGAGCGCGAACGAGCGAGACGCAGCATCAAAATCGCCGATCGCCGATGCTAAAAGTAGCTAGTCTGCGGAGGCCCTTATACACACAAAGTTTTTTTTGGTAGTGCAATAAACTCTACTCTCTCTAGTTCGAATTATGTTAAAGAAATACATGTTATGCCAAGTCAGTCTATCACAAAATTATTCCAACTGACCTGTTGAGTTTCTGTGACGGTTTCGCCCTCAGATTCATCTGAGCTTTCGCCGCTTTTTACTTTATTTTTCCTATTTACCTGCAAACACATACATCCGATATAGAGGCTGATTTTATAGTCAGGGTTGTACCCGCGCGTGCGGTAACGGCACGTCGCGCGGGCGTGATATGTAGTATCTACTCCCGTTGTATTGTTACGCGTCTGGCCCGCGCTGTCAGTGTTATACAACGTGAGCTGCACTTACCACACGCGCGGGCTGTAAGCGTCACTATGAAATAAGCCTGAATAGGCCACACAAGCATTCCATTAATGCGAACCTACATATGCGTCTATTTACAAAAAAAAAACAAGTTTAGTGCCAATTTTCAAAAATCCTTTTTGAGTCCTCACTTATGTTATATGAGGAACTCCTGTCTAGTGATGGGATGTTCTTGAGAACATTCTCACCCTTGGAAACTTACTCGTGACATTTTTTGAGAATCTTATATTTTGCACTTGCTTACGGTGAAGGAAAACATCGTGAGGAATCCTGCATGTCTTTAGACATGTGAAATCCACCAACCCGCACTGGGCCAGCGTGGTGGATTATGGCCTGAATCCCCCTCGCATTGAGGGGAGGCCCGTGCCCAGCAGTGGGACGTTAAAAGGGCTAAATTATTATTATTATTTATATTTTGGGTGACGTTATCCTAACTTTAAATCTTAAAAACAATTAAAACCACCATACTTGCACCTTTAATGTGGTTTATGCCAAATTTAACATGCTTCAGAAGATAAATTCTCGTATATTCTCACGAGTAAGTTTCCGAGGGTGAGAATGTTCTCGAGAACATCCCATCACTACTGTCCGAAATTGCATGCCTCAAGACCCACTGTTTTAAGCATGTCAGTCAGTTGTAATTATAATATGAAGTGGATTAAATACTCACGGGTACTTTAATTACAAATGAGTTTGTGTCGGGGTCCATGATTGTAGTGACATCCTCTTCCACTGCGTCAAAGAACTCATGATCCTCATCCTCCGTTTCGTTGCCTGTACCATTACCACCTAGACACGACAACGCGCATATTAATCAATACGTCAGTCAGTCAATAAATCAATAATAAAGTTTAGATGGCCATGATCAAGTTTACATTTACAACACAATGTGGTAAAATAAACTGATATACAAATCACCATACACATAAAAAATAGGTTCTCATTTTCAATCAAATATTTGAACTAACTATTGATAACATTATTGGTGATATTTAAGTAGTTTTTTTATGATGTTGATGTTTCATGCCCTTGCATTAGAATAGCTTTGAAAACATTTATAGGCAAATAAATCATTTGATATTTGTTCATCCTCAATTGCACCATAATAATGAGTGTTTGATGTTCAGAAATTCCTTGAATTAGTAAGATTCAATCATTGGTTATGAACAAACAAGTTGACTCCTAATTAATTAGCAATGTATATTGATGTGTTCTAATGGATTGAGAGGAGATAAGTATAATGCACATTTAATGAATTCTTTGAATCTCAAGAAATAAACTAAATATTGAAAATAGTTCCACATTGATAAGAGAGCAACACTATAATTAAAAATGAAATTAATTAATTCGGGTTTTTTATCTTAATTGATAGATTATTAAAAACCAGGTTTAGGAATACCAGTGAAGATATAAAACACAGTTGGTAACCACTAACCATATGATAAAGAAAGAAGAAGATAGCTGATAATAGTATAATATCAAACTCATAAGAGGTAGAGATTAAGTACCTATTTAATGGGTTTATCAGTACTCATTCTTATCAACAATCAGTGTAACTAGTAGGTATTACACACTAATCATATTATAATACTGCCAATCAAACTTTTTATCTATTTTTGTACTCTAAATTTTATACAAATTACATAAATGTACTTAAAATAGCTAGGCTACAAAGGGATAGCATTGTGAAATACATACTGAGTGTCCAAAATGTATCGATAATATAATTAAAGCACCATTGTAATGTACTATTCATTTCTTTCTTGCAAGAAGCAAAGTCCTACAATGAGAAAAAGAGTGAGTGAAAAGGGGGCATTGTTGTAGTGGGTAAGCAGGCAACTTGACCCAAATGGATGCAACAAGGGAGGCAAGATGCAGTGGATCGACCCAGATAAATATGATGTGATGACGTTAACTGCAATCTGTAGAACTAGCACATTCGGCTGTGGCAAGACATGACGTGAGATAAATCAATTTTGTCTCATTCCCTCCTATGCATTCAGTAAGAGAGGAAGTGACTTGGTGAAAATTTGTGACAAGTCTTTTTGTGCTAGAGGAAGTCAGAAGTTTCAAAGATCAAGAAATAAGATAATGAACACACTTTTGCCCAGCAGTAGGGTAGCAAAACATCTTGTTATTACAACAGTGTGTTAATCCCTTCCTATAGGACTCTGTTTGGGATAGTTTGGTACCGTAGATGCTACACTCACAGTCAGTAATCATATCCCGAATTATATACAATGTGGTTTATTATTGTTAGTATTTCAGGCTTTTGTTGAATGACTGTATGATATACTAGAATGTGCCACATTCAATATACTAAGCCAATCAAAAATATTTTTTTGTAAACAAATCATCACTCAAAATACAATCGTTGATTTCACACTTATTTTGTTTTCACTACATTAAATTCTGATGTCGGAGTCTTCGAAAATACTGTCGTCTTTATTTTACACTCGTTTTAGATTGCAATTTCAACTACATGTTATATGTAAGTATTCCATGAACTACACTTTGGATATGTATCATGCACTAACATTGCCACTGAGTGTAACAAAAACTTTTTACATCAGTATGGGAGGTATCATCGATTTCTAGGTGTGCCAATGAGATTTAGTAAACCGGTTCTGTTAAATTATATTGTTGTACATACCAAACATTATATTACAACAAACTAAAGTGAACACATTAGAGTTGGTTTCTTCATGTTAATTCAAAGAATCTAGCACACAGCAAACACTAGCCAATGTACCATGAATGAGGATATCTCATCTAGAATATTCTTATGAAATCAACCTCAGCCTGACTTTTACAGCACAGTGAAGTCTTATGATTTCCTTTAAAAATTTGATTCCACTTACCACCCATTGCTGGTTTGTAATGAAGTATTCAATTTGTCATTAGTAACCTTTAATGTCTAATAAATAAACGCAAAACTATAATACATACAAGGTCAAGATCACAATAAACGAGTAGCTATGGCGGTACACATAAAATGTAATATTCTGATAATGCCTATACCGCTCGCTCTAATACAATGATGCACTGCCAAACGACAACACTTCATTCGCGGCAGACGATAATTAAATAAACGAATACGTAACACAACCAATTATTGCAATACTTCCAACTGAAATACAACCTTGGAATCACCAAAATTTGTCTACGTTTAGAGGACAAATATATCGCTTGATATTTTAACTACTACATACCGAAACAAGGGAATGTTTAATATTTTAAATTCATTATTGATATATAATGTCACTTGTACACTTTTAAAATTTATATTTTGAACAAAAACATAATATTTTTGTAAAATTTATCAACACGACACTTGCGCGACGAGCAAATTTATTTTCGATTTTAGTCTTTGATTTTTCCGTCATCCGTCACGTCATGCGTCATTCATTATGTCAAGTTCAACACGTTCCGTTTTACGTAAAACGAACCGCCACAGACTATTGTAGACAAAGTTTGAATGGAAAAGATCATTAGAAAAATCAAATATTTTTCATTACATATAGATGGGGAGCCGTAGAAGGGGTTTCTGGATTTGCACGAGCGCGTCAGATTAAGATAAGGGAGATAGCTTAGATATTGATAAGAACCTCAAAAAATTATGAGCCCTTAATATTGGTGGGTTTGCTCAGGGGAAACAAAAACAAAAATAGACCATCTTAAAATACTCGAACTCGTCAGATTAAGATAAGGGGGATTCATTACTAGCTAAGAATTTGATCGTCAGTCTAAGAAATGGGAGCATCTGGAAGTTTCACTTTTTCACCCCCTCAGTTTATTTTTTTTTAATATTGGACTGCTGTGGCAAAAAAACTCGCTCGAGTAATTATTTTTTGTTCAATTTATCATGGTGGAGCATGAAAAGTATCAATATCTGACACGCTTGAGTATTTTTATGTCATTGCTTTTTTCATATTTTTTTTCATGTATACGCTTCCCCCACCGCTGAAAGTGGAAACATCTAGAACAATGTATTCTTCCTATCATCTCATCTACCGAATCTACTAGGTTTGGACGACACTCGTGCAAATCCACGAATTGCACGCTCGCCTCCCCATCTAATAAGTGTAACGAAGGGACATACTAGTTACACTGTTACCTAGTCTAGCCTATAATAGTAGTAGCAACGGTTCTCCGCTATTGGTAGACCACAAGGTATGAAGCCAGGTGCCAGCTTTTAGCTGGGATTACACAAACGTTTATACCTGGCGGATCTACCCTTCTGGCATATACCTCGGGTATTCTATGACGCTGTAATATTCTTGGAAACTTTCCAGGATCAACAATAAAAAATCTATGCTAACAATTTTTTTCAATGTTTTTTCTCTCTCTAGAGTATCGGGATTCTGGTGAATTGGTTCTGCCTAGATTACCTATTTCCAAACGATTGCAATTGGCTGAAAGAAATGAAAGTAGCATTCTAAGGGCAGCATACCAAGTGGTTGAAATGGGACCTAACATTTCCAAGTATCAAGCAATTCCTACACAGTGCCCTGGAAAACCCTTTATTTTCCTTCATTAAAGGTAAACCTACAACCTCTTTCTACCTAGCGTAAATCAGGTGGCCTGAATAAAGACAAATTTTTAATTAGATGTTGTAAACTGACAGGTGCTAATGTCACCTTTTGATACATATACACAGAAAAGTGACATTTCAAGCTGTCAATTTAATTTTTCTAATCAAAAATTCTACTTAAATAGAGCACTAACCTGATTGAGACCCAGCTCCACGCGCGGATACCGTCTTCTCCAGGTTGTCGTGTTGTCTGGCGAGCTGCTCCACCACCTCCTGCAGCCGCATCTTCTGGTCGCGCTCGTGTTGCAGCGCCCGGTTCATGCGGGCGCTCGACGCCGCAGCTGCACTCATGAACTCTGAACAAGCCTGATATAAATGCATATATATGATTAGTATCATGTGTAAGTCCACACTCGCGGTTTGCCAGCGGGCTATGGAGCGCAGTATTCTGGGTGTCCGGTTGACTGACCGCATCAGAAACAGTGTAGTGCGCTCCATGACCCGAATTACAGATGTCTCCCACAAAGCCGCTAAGCTAAAATGGAACTGGGCTGGCCATATCTGCCGCATGCCAAACACCCATTGGGCAAAATGCTGACCGATTGGGTCCCACGTCTAGCCAAACGGCATCGCAATCGGCACCCAGAAGGAGATGGCGGGATGAGTTAGACTCCTACTTGAAGGATTGGCCCAGTATTGCCATAAACAGGTAGGAGTGGAGGAAGGAAAGGGAGACCTTTGCCCAGCAGTGGGACGACACAGGTTGACAAAAAAAAAAAAAACATGTGTAACCATAAAAACCTGAATGACTAGTCTACCAGATGATACTGGTAGGCAGTACCGACGTAAACGTAAAAATTCTTTGGTACCGACTAATTGCCGTATCCGACATGAGTATCATAGTATTTTTATCTGTGCACCAGTCACATTTAACACTGAGTTTATATGACCATGAATATAAATGAAATTAATTTTCATGAGTTTTTATAATTTAAAAAAAGGTTCCATTGTTTAAGATATCTTTATGTGTGAGTGTAGATACTTAAGACACTGAAACCGGTCAGTGTGTATAAAAAGAGGCGTATGAGGAAAAACAACATAAAAACTTATAAAGGTTTTTTTTTTTGTAAAACTTACGTTCATCATAGCATTGCATGATATCCTAAATAGTGTGGCTCGTTCCGACACTTGTTTCGTTGTATCTGTGGGTGGAATTTCCAGGTCCACAAGCGACCTCTGCAGGGCGGCACCGTGGCGCGCCACCAGCTCGGAGCAGGTCCGTAGGTCGTGGAACCTGGCCGCGAGCTCCCGGGCTATGCCACCAGCGTCTTCACCTTCGCTCTCACCGGCGCCTACAATCACTGCTCCTGATGCCATCTGATCATCATCGTCATCTGATTCTTGGGCTCTGCTGTTTAAAAAAGTGGCAACTTATACATATACCTAAACATTGGCTTCTATTGCACTAGATAGATTACATCCTGGATTAAGACATTTTAAATTCTTCTTATCTTTATTTGTCATCACATCACCATTTATTAGAATGTCTGCCTTAAGATCTTAAGAATATAATCTAGTGACGTAAATGACTCATCCAATTTGATACTGACCAAATAATGTGGACTGGAGCATACTGATCTATATTTATGAATACCCATAACTATATTCCAACATTATTTTTAGGGTTCCGTACCGAAAGGGTGCCAACGGGACCCTATTACTAAGCTAATGCTGTCCGCCTGTTTGTCTGTCTGTCTGTCAGAGGGCTGTATCTCACAAACCGTAATAGGTAGAAAGTTGAAATTTTCACAGAATGTGTATTTCTGTTGCCGCTACAACAGATACTAAAAATTAAAAATAAAGGGCGTCCCCATACAAGAAACTTGATATTTATGACGATTTTATTCTATGGTGGTAAGGAACCCTCTATGTGCGAGTCCGACACGCACTTGGCCAGTTTTTTATTTACTACAAAAAAGAATATTGGCATACAGATATGTTTATAACCTTTCCCTCCTACCATAATACATAATAGACTACTATATTTGGGACCAAATATTATATTTTTTTAAAACAAAACATCTTATGTATACACATAAGCTAGGTCCTAGTAACTGATCTACAATAGTTCTATACTTCTGAGCTTGACGCTACTATATTTTCATGAGTAAAAGGTGGCCCTATATACTGATATGTGCTACATTTAAACCTGATAATTTAATGTTTGAACATGTACTTGAGTTTGGTGTTTCTTTATGCTTTATGGCTGTACTAATAAACAAAGCAATTATATTTAAAAAAATACTTACATGGCTTTAGCTTTGGCAAGCTCTAACGCAGTGACCCAACTCTGTCGTTCAACCTCATCATGAGCTCTGATGTGGAAAGTCTGAGTGCCTCCATTACTTATTACAAATGTACATGAGTCTGCTGTGTGAATGAGGGCACCGAGCAGGGATATTGTGCCGCGGCAAGTGTGAGCCATCTCCGCTTGATTTCTTAAACAATAAAATTAAATTATTCAAACCTTTATTTGGAAATTGGCTTGGACCATACATTGAGTTTTCTCAATGTAAATTAGGACTATTTGTAATAAAGAGGAACAGGAAGTTTGATATACATATTTCACAATTTTGGTTTTTATCAATTTGGGGGCGTCCATAAACTACGTGAGGCATTTAGGGGGGAGGGGGTTGAGCAAAATCTCACCAAATCTCACGTGGGGGAGAGGGGGAGTAATTTTTTTTACCGCAAGAAACAGTATAAAATTGCAAGAAAACTGGGTTAAATTAAGTTAAACATGTTTCTCCTCTAGAATGTAGCTTTTGAAAAATCTCACGTGAGCTTAGAGGGGGAGGGATGGGGTCGAGCAAAATCTCACCAAGGGGGGGGTCAAAAAAATCTCAAAAATCACTTCACGTAATTTATGAATGCCCCTTTTCTTTACTACATTCAACAGTAACAAGACATTAGTGAAGTACTATAATTACAATACATTGTCATGTAATTACATACAATGTATGTACATATAATTAGCAACCTTGTTACCACACACTAAGACTTGTTATTATCATGAATTAACATCATAAACCTTCAAGGCATGAAGTAATACACTACTGAATTGTTTTCAAACAGTACTAAATAACCAAATGTGTACCAATTCCATTACAAACCATGCCATAATGAAGGAAACATAAAATACAACCAACAGTACCAAGGCATTAGGTAACTTATGATTTTCTCAATTGATATTGTAATCGGGTAAACACAAATAACATCCCACAATGTATTTTTCAGCTATTTTTGTTGGCAACAGTGTAACTTCCCATTAGCAACTGAACTGCACTTTAGTTAGTTAGTTGTCGCGACGTACATTCGCAATTTGCCTTGAATGTACATAAAGTCTATAAACATGCATCATACATATTTTTATTAGCTATTACCACACTGTAATCCTT
The DNA here is from genome assembly GCA_947859195.1 of Drymonia ruficornis. NCBI lineage: Eukaryota > Metazoa > Arthropoda > Insecta > Lepidoptera > Notodontidae > Drymonia > Drymonia ruficornis. Next base: position 3,600,379 of record OX401924.1, on the reverse strand, counting down.
ATCAGCTATTCAATCAATAAAATGACCATAACATTTCTACCAATATAACACAATTTTCATCTAAAAATAGGAAAAAAAAACATCACTGCGTCATACTGCACGACTGGAATGTCGCTATCCGTAATGAAGTATCTGGTCAGAGATATTTGTGTCTGATACGAAATTTGTAATATATGCTCTCATATAACAGACAGCTTTTATATAAATGTGTAAATTTTCGAGGAAGGTACCTGTAGTAAGACAACAATCCATTCGACAACACGAACCATCTTCGCTGATAACCCTTCAAATAATTCGTCCACTTGAATAGCCAACCTTTCTTTTCTGGATCTCCAGGAATTGGTTGGCCTTTAGGTACGATTACGTCCGACATTTTTTGCGTATTAGAACAATTCAAATTAGAAAAACATAGTATAATTCTTTTAGCAGCCACGTCCGTTGTTCATCCACCATAACTGTCAGTGTCAGTCAACCAACATTTTGATGATTTTGACAGCAATGACAAATACCTATAGGTACCTACTTCAGTTTTAGTTTCCGTGCCTATGGTTTGGTATGACCAGATTTAGTTTTAGAAATCTACTAGTTACCAATAAGTAAAAAAATATTGCGACCTTGGACGCGTTGTTCTTGCTCCTAGATTGTGATACTAGGTATTGTTACGTTGCGCTGAGTGCGCCTCGTAATTTATCCGAACGCGGGTTTGGATTCGGGTTCCCTCGTTGGTCTTCGGCCGAACACGGCCGATTCAGGTGTCGCTGCGCTGTCTGCGCATACGAGCCGGCCATTCGTGCCGTGGCCAGCGCCTGCGTTGGTCGCGGCCGATGACGTCCTTGCGCTCGGCCGTGTGGTGCTCGCGGACGGCTGACGCCATTTTCTCGCGCCACGAGTTTCATTTTAATTAATCTGTGTTCTTCCTGGACGACCATGCCGTCTCCAGGCTTACTTCGACCCCGTAATCGGGGAGTTAAGTTGGGACTGCAAAACTTGCTTTACTCTTCACCCTACGCGGCTGTGGCCGTGCCTGCTCGCTGCTTGGCTGCCTGCGCTTGGCTGCCTGCTGCTTGGCTGCTGTTGTAAAGCACCGACGCCTTCGCCCACTACCGCTGCAGCTTGAAACCGCCTCCGGCGCTGTCCGTAACGGTCGTTGGACACCTACACCTATCCACGACGCTAAGATACGTACTACTCTTTTCTCTCGCTATCGGTGCAACAAAGACAATAGATTTAGAACTCACCTACGACCCTGTAACATTATTTTTTAAATCAGTATTTCGCATTTTTCATTGTTTAGTCGGTAATAATATTCCGTTGTACTATTTTGTAAAATTAACCGTCACCCCGTTTGAATTCCAACCTAATGTAACGGCGTTTTGTTATTTCCAAATAAATGTGTAAGATTACTCTGTATTTTAATTAACAACCTTAATCTATAGTTTTGTTACGTCTACAACGTAACAGTATATCATTCTACCACTTGATTTGGCATTTTAATAGGAATAAGGAGTGAGAGCGAAGCGAAAAGGAGTAAAAATCAATAAACTAGGAACTAAAACAAACATGAAGTAATACTAAATACCATCCCAAGCATCCCAACCAGGCTGTCTACGCCTGTCCTACGACCTACGACTATCACATAGTAAAATATGGGCCAACCTACTACCATTAAGCGACAAAATATTTTTCTTCTACTATAGTAGAAATCTACAAGATTGGTCACACTGAGGAGCACAGACATCGTAGAAGGCTCTAAAGGGTTTGTACCAAGGATCTTTTAATAGAGGATAGACAAGTTGCGTTTTTGGTTAAGAAGAAATTCAACTTTATTCTGCTGACTTAAGGTCTATTATCATCATCATCATCATCATCTCAGCCGAAAGACGTCCACTGCTGGACATAGGCCTCCCCCAAGGTTCGCCACAATGACCGGTCTTGCGCTGCCCGCATCCAGCGGATTCCCGCGACCTTCACCAGGTCGTCGGTCCACCTTGTGGGAGGCCTACCCACGCTACGTCTATTATACCTAGACAATTCTTAGACAGAAAAACGAGCCGAGCGAGAGGCCCTAGTTGGGACCGTGTCCCTCTCATTTCGAGTTGCTATGCCAAAATAATATTATCGTTGGGTAGTGATTGTTAGTTTTTAAATCAAGCAAATAAATTAATGTATTATTTATCGTAACTACTAAATTTTTCACGATAAATACTAAATTAATTTATTTGCTTGATTTAATACTAACAATCACTACCCAACGATAATATTATTTTGGCATGGCAACTCGAAATGAGAGGGACACGGTCCCAACTGGGGCCTCTCGCTCGGCTCGTTTTTTGTGCAGTAGTGAACAGTCCAGTATGTATTTACGTTCGTGGTTTGTAACCAAAACCTAAAATAAACTTAAAAAAAAAAAACAGACATCGTAGAAGAGAGAGATAATATAGACCCACCAATTCGTTCAAAGAATCCAATCAACAACCAATGTGATCGCAAGCCAAGGTTTTTGTTATAAAACTTGACCTCACATTGCCATTGGCCCATACAATAGTCTTCTCCTATAATAATAATAGGTAATCAAAGAGAATGTAAGAATATATATTATAATAATCCTCAACAGTCTTACATTAAATAAAGTCTATGGTTTTAGGAAATGCATCCCAATTGTCATTGTCACTGTCACTTTTGGCAGTCAACTTGACAAATTTGACACTGACAAATAGGTTGATTGTGTGATCGTGATCGACCCAAATTCAAAATAAAATGGTAGTGTTTCTTCGCAAAAGTAGTGTTTTATTCAACAAGGTTGTTAGACGTATTGTTCAAGGTAAAACCTTTCACGGTGCTTATTGAAAATCTCGGATACTACTATTTATTTAAACGTTAGTACAACTTTCTTGCGTTGTATCAATTTGTTTATTTCCTTTTTAGATCTATGTTGTGTGTGTTATCCATTTGAAATATAATCTTATACAATTTTATTAGATGTGTCCATATGGCGCGCATGCCTCACCCGAGCACTCATATTATGACATTACGTCTATGCGTTCCGACGTCAAAAGTGAGTGCTCGCGCGAGGCATGCGCCTGATGAAGACGCCTCCATTGAATTTATCAACATTTGATTTGTAAACTAACTTGACTCCAGGTTCAGTAGGCACCAGCAGGATGGGTAGTTCATACTCGAGATCCTATTCTCCCAACAGTGGACAAGGCACGAGTAATGTTGAAAGTCGTGAGTATTTTTTTACTACCCTACTTTTGAATGTGAACCCTCTGCATGCCGGAACGTTGATTCACGCGAGACATAGATAAATACATTTTCTGTGGTCTGGAAAACCAGCAGTTAATACTACCTTAACCCTTTGTCTGTCTGTATAATTATGATAGCAGCAGTGATTCAGAATAGCTTTGTTTGATGGCATTTAGTTTAACTGTTTTCCATTTACACACATTTAAGATATCAAATTTATTGTTGTTATAATTTTAACTTTACTATTTTTCCCTTTGTTATATTACAGTTTTTTGTTTATTATCTTTCTATAATATCTTTTTTAAAATGATTATAAGTATGTCAATATAATGTTAGCGAGGTAGAAAAACTTAAAAGAAATAAACATAAATTTACTTTTTATCATTTAATTATTTTATTTAATTAGGTGGCACAATATCCCGTATGGAGTCCAGCAGCCACTATGTTGAGACAATTGTCTGCAAAGAGAATGACCTCAAGGATAATGAAATGAAAGTGTTTGACATCGGAGATGATGGCAAAGTGCTACTAGTGAAGCAAAAAGGTGAATTCAATGCTGTTGGCACGAGTTGCACACATTACGGTGCGCCGTTGGTGACGGGCGCACTTGGAGACGGCAGGGTCCGCTGCCCGTGGCACGGGGCCTGCTTCAACCTGAAGACAGGAGACATTGAAGACTTCCCCGGCTTCGATTCACTGCCATGCTATCAAGTCACTGTCACGGAGACGGGGGAAGTTAAGGTATGATGTAGATCTTTAAAAATTCTTTACAGTGGTGTATAGCGACTAACTTCATAATACTTTAATAGTCCTAGCAAACAAGTATAGTTTGCGACAGGTCGAGATGACATTCGGGTTATGAGCTTTTTGCAGAATAAAATCCGAATCAAAATTAGCAGGACCCGATAAACAATTAAAATTGCCCACCAAATAATAAAATTAAATTATCCTGTTGCGTTGCTTGTTGTTTGTTTCGGATTTTATTCTGCTAAATGCTCATGAGCCCGAATGTCATCTTGAACTGTCGCGAACTATACATGGGTGGTGGTGGTAAGGTATATTACTTGCTATGCTGTTATATTTTATTCTGAATCAAAGCCCCATTGAATGATGACATCAGTTTCCTTCATTTATTTGTTTCTTAATATTTTCCTTACTGGTTGGTCATATGTGTTGTATTTGCAAAATATTATAAGTATCTAAGAATGGATCTCTCAGGGCCAATTGTGGGTTGGTAGTTTAAAGTTAGATTTTTTTCGGAGAAAATAATGAAATGTGTTTACAATTCCCAGGAGGTGATGTTTTCTCTAGTGATCCCATTATTACTTTTAATCTTTAATATTCACTATTCCGCCTTTGCCCATTGATATATTAAAATTAAATAGGTAGGTATATTTAATCTTAAATTCTTCCATGGCTATTGTCCTACAACACAATATTAATAAGTGTCTGCATTGTGCCCTGTAAGGGGTGGCTGGCATTGCATACAAATGTGAGGAATATTAATTTCTCCTTGTACTCATTCTCTTTATGCCGCTACATATTACGTGAAAATAGTATGCATGGGCAGGGCCAGCATTTGCTCTAGGGTTGTCTAAAAAGTTAGCAACAACATTTTTGCAATCATTGGAAAAATAATAATTGTACCTGACTTTTTAAATTACCACTTGAATGTCAGTAAGTAATCCTGGACATTTTAAATGACATGGTCAACTTTAGGTATCCCCTCGATTTTATTGACCTTGCGGGTCTACCTAGGTCATATCCCCCTACACTAGCTGCACAATAATTTGCAATATTATATGTATATTCTAAGATACACTGCTACATCCTTGATCAGAATCATACAAAGACAAGGATTGGCAAGTGCCTAGCCTACCCTTGCCTCACCTTATTCGAAATTCGAAGGAGTATAGTGTCGAAGTATTTAAGACATTGGCAAAAATAATATTAATAGTTCAAGAATATTACTACCACCTATTATAAGTAACAAACTTTTTTAAGTTTGGTTTAAAAAAAACAATAAGTTCCCTAATTACGCGTGTAATGTGTGATGCCTCATTACGTTGTTACAGAATTAGTTATAGTTAACGATTATACCTATTGCAATATGTAAACTGACTAATAATAGAGGCTAAGCTCAGGTAATTCATATAATGACTTATTTTATAATTAGAGAACTAGTTATTTCGTCTAAGATAAGTATCTCTAGTTAGTCGATCGTCATTAGACTCACGTTCTAGGTCGAAGCCGAGCGAAATAGTCTTTTAATGTTTCTGTCTATCTTCAGGAGACGCATCCGACTTATGTTTACCTACCACTTTCGTTGCTGTCCATGCAAAATAGCCGTTTTATATGTAAAGGCAGGTCTTTAGGTATGTGATAAGGTGAAAGGATGCAAGCTCTCTCTGCGCGAAATTACCTTTTCATGCTAGAATACTAATCGACGACGACGTAGGATCACGTTTGTTTATAAGTTCTACACCCACGTCCGCATTTTGTCGATAATCCTACTGTGTTGTCTATAGGTAGAGATACGACCCATTGGCGAAGGATCTCTAGAATCTGCGGCACATAGTGATTACGTAACTTTCGTGCACACAGATCACTCGGAGGAACCTATAAAGTTCTTATACGGAATCTTTAATGGTTATACTATAGTAAATTATACGTCTGCCTTATACAGAATCACAGGTTTCCTCTTGCTCACGTGTATGTTATCAATGTCAGTGCGCTTAAAAATAACTAGGAATATATCTTATACACATAGGTTGTTTGTTTTGTCCAGCCACTAATAAAAAAGGTTACCTAAGTTTCTGTAAAGTTTTGTAATACCGCACTTACTTCCGTTACGCACTTTTGTAAGTATCTAGTAATTTTGTTGACGCTTCTATATTTATTTAAGACGTCTCATAGTTAGGTCTGTGCCTATATACCTATTTGCAAAACGTATTCGTGACTAATGAAGTGAGTAACGCGCTTACCTCATTTTATTTTCCTAAGGCAAATGTAAGACCGATGTTTATAGTTATTAGCTCGGCTGTGCACATTCGATTTTCTTTAGTTCATCCTTTTTTGTTTTGAAGTAAATGTAAGAAAGCTTATCTACTACCTACTTATTGGGTTTTGCTATGATCCACACTAAAAGCTTGCTAAGTATTTATCATCGTTCGTCGTGGAAAATCCGATTTAAGGATGGGGGAAACCAAATTAATTAGTTTTGAACAGAGTTGCAAAAAAACAAGAAATTTAAAATGAAAACTGTTTAAAACGTGTTTAAATCTTTGTTTAAAACATTGATTTAAATCAGAAGGAATAAATCACCGTGTTTAAAATAAGGTGATTTTTTCGTAACAACCCTGGTTTTGAAACGCTAAAAAATATAGGGATTTTTCAAACTTCACCTCAATACACTCTTAATAATAATTTTAGCCCTTTTAAAGTCCAACTCCTGGGCACGGGCCTCCCCTCAATGCGAGGGGGATTCAGGCCATAATCCACCACGCTGGCCCAGTGCGGGTTGTTGGAATTCACATGTCTAGAAAATTCGTTCATGCGCATGCTAAGCTAAGACATACAGGTTTCCTCATGATGTTTTCCTTCACCGTATCACATCCTTGATTATCATATTAAAGTTATGATTCGCATATAGATTTAGAAAAATCCCAAGGTGTTAGGTGCGGGTGCGGGTTTGGACCCTGGAACTTTAGCCCGCAAGACGCGTGCTTAAAAAATTGGCTGTCACTCACTTTACGTAAATATGATGTAGTGTCTGGTTAACTCATATTGTCATACATGCCTATGGGACAAAACCTCTTTAAGATTAATAACATTGGCGTGCTACAATCTGACGATGTTGATTAGGTGAAAGATAGGTACCTATGTAGGTACCATATCTACGCTTACTACGTAAGTGGCTATAGGTAGGTATGCGTACATAAAACAGGTTGCGTAGCTTGAGTGAGGTAAATGCTCCGAATAAAATGTTGAAATTGATCGACCTTCACCCACCTGCATTTTATTGTAACTAACAGTGGCTTGGCAACGTTTTAAATTTGAATGTTGGTATACCTAGATCTATTTTAAGTGAGTATGTTTTTAAAATATACTTAAAATGCAGATGGCTTGCTGCCAAGAGCAAAATTTTACAAGTTATCCAAAACCAAGTCTATAAGAAGGATATCCGTACATACAACGGCACGTTACATTTCATACAGCATTCGCATAAAGAACAATATAATATTAATCATTGAAATTGTTTCGCAATGGTGATCTAATAAGTTGGCGTCCTTGGTTCACCTTGACCAACTCGGAATTAGTTTACAGTCGTAGGGGGCGTCCATAAATTACGTGAGGTGATTTTTGAGATTTTTCGACCCCCCTTCCCCCCAGTGAGATGTCGTGAGATTTTGCTGGACCCCCTCCCTCCCCTTCTAATCTCACGTGAGATTTTTCAAAAGCTAGTTATATTCTAGAGGAGCCAATGTTTTACTTCATTTAACCCAGCTTTCTTGCAATTTTACACTGTTTATTGCGGTAAACAAAAATTACGTGAGATTTGCCGACACTCCCCCACGTGAGATTTTGCTCGACCCCCTCTCCCCCCTAAATGCCTCACGTAATTTATGGACGCCCCCTAGTCAGTGGCTTGCTACCGGCGTTTCTTATACCAGACGATGACTCAATGTCCTACCTAGGTTATCTGGGGACTCGTGAAAATTCAATGATGTAAACATAAAACAAGTGACGAACTGACTCGAGTTCGCACGCCTAGTCCCCCTTGGCTGATGTCATGTGGTATATCAGGTTTTAACTCACTTTGACCTTGCTTAGGCATATTACGTGTTTATTTTATGCCTTGGCCCTGTTATCTCCAATTGGAATTCACCTTTTATTTATTTAACGCCCTTATGGATCCCCTTCCGCCTCCGGGTGTCCCGACGCGACGACGTCCAGTTACGTACCTTACGTATATTCTTTTGTGTTGATGGCAAATAGATTCAGAAAGATGAAAAAGTGCATTTAATTTTGTAATGGGATTTATACAATAAGATATTTATATTTCAGGTTAGGGCGAAAATCAGCGATTTGAAATCAAACAAGCGAATCAAGGACATGGGATTGATCGGCGCATGTGATGGCTCCATAGTTGTCATCATAGGCGGCGGGCCGTCGGGTGCCACGTGCGCCGAAGCACTACGCAGCGAAGGCTTCCGTGGTCGCATCACCATGGTCGCTAAAGAGAACTACTTGCCATATGACAGAATTAAGGTATCCAAAATTGGTACTGTTACTGATATTGAAAAACTCCAAGCTCGTTCCCAACAGTATTATCAAGACGCCAACATAGAAGTACTAAAAGGCGTTGACGCGAGCAAAGTGGATACTCAGGAGAAGATCGTCCACTTGAGTAACGGACAAAAACTTCGTTACAGCGCACTATACATCGCCACGGGATCTAAACCACGCATTCCCGACATTCCCGGTGTAAACCTTAAAAATATCTTCACTGTAAGAAATTACGAAGACTCCATCAATATTCTTAAGACTCTAGGGTCTGAAAAGGATAAGAATGTCGTCGTTCTAGGATTGAGTTTCATCGGCCTCGAAATAGCCGCTTCATGCAATGATAAAGCGAAATCGATGACTGTCGTAGGAAAGGATACAGCTCCACTTGGTCAAATATTCGGCAAAGAAATCGGTAATAGCCTGAAAAAACTCATGGAAGACAAAGGGGTGCGGTTCCAATTTGAAACCACAATAACCCAATGTAACGGCGAGAATGGTGTGATAAAGTCCGTGGAATTGGCGAATGGCACCACACTTCCTGCTGACGTGTTGATAATGGGCGTGGGAACGACGTTCTACACTGATTTCTTAAACGATAGCGGTATAGCGATGGAGCGGAATGGTGCAGTCACTGTCAATGATAAGCTGGAAACGAATATCAAAAACGTGTACGCCGGCGGGGATATAGCTCACGCTCCTGTCTTTGCTCTTGGTAACAAACAAATGAGCATAGGACATGTTGGATTGGCCCAATACCACGGTCGCATTGCCGCTTTGAACATACTGAAGAAGGAAACTCCTTTAAAAACGGTTCCTTTCTTCTGGACGATGTTGTTCGGTAAATCCATCCGTTACTCGGGATGTGGGAAAGCGGCCAGTACGCAAGTAGAAGGAGATGTAGATGGTCTGAAGTTTGTCATCTTCTTCTTTGACGAGTCCGACAAAGTAATTGCAGTAGCTTCCTGCATGAGAGACCCCATTGTTTCCCAATTCGCTGAATTCACGTATCAAGGCAAAACACTGCACAAGAAAGATCTGAAAGATGATCCATTCGCGTGGACGAAAAGTAATAACTAAGCATTAAGTAAATTGTCACAAGTACCTATTAAGTATTTCTCTTTGTGTAAGACTTTTATCTGAATTCCTCTAAGTATTTATTTAAAATGTTGTGGCTCAAAAACTATGTTAATTTAATTAACAAAACTTATTTTTGGTATACCTTGTTGCCTAAAATAATTTTGCCTATTTGGGTTAATCAACTGAGGGTGTATAGCGTAAAATGTGAATTTATGGAGAAATACATATATGTATATCGAATAGTGGCCTTCTATATAAAAAATAGGTGTAACATAGTGAGTGAGGTGATTGCAAAAAAACTTTAAATCATTTATATCTACAGCCATACTTTTGATAATTAGCCATTTTACGCATGACATAGTTGTTTTGTGAAAAAGCCTTTTGACGAATGGGTCTTTTCTTTTGCGAATTAGTCACATCACTTGGTAGCGTTTGTACGAATATGGTATTTTTATATAGTCTAGAAGTATGCCAGACGTTCTCTAATATATGGGTGTATCGATATATTATAAATTTTCGTATAGGTATTCAGGATCAACACAAAAATGAAGCAATTAAGGAAAATGTCCTATATAATTTTGTTTCCTTGTTTCATCAGATTCAATATGTATGAGGATGGCTATATTTGTTTTGAATATGTGGCTAAGAATTAATTGTTGTTATTATGTAACCGCCTTGTTCTAGTGGTGAATGTTCGATTTCTATGGTATTAAGTCTTAATTGGATTTTACATAGTCCAAAGTTTGTCCTATTACTTGAATTTGATAAGCAACGGCGAAATGCAATGTCAGTACCTACAATAAATAGCACTTTTTTTAGTTTATGAAAATTTTATATAGAATATTTCATTCGAGTTGAACAATAATTTGGGAGGTCGCCTATTATAGGCTTTTTGCAGCCAGTAGCGATACAATCGCAAAAAGACCGGGGTACAGTGGCGATGGAGTCGCTGTTCGCCTAATGTAGCGTATCAGCGCTACTGTATCGCTGCAAACGTTATTATTGTACTGAATATGGTTTTCGATGCTGTCATAACTTGTAATAAGCCCACAGTGCACAGGTGAGAATCACGATACTTTTATTGCTCTTTTGTACAAAATAAATCATAGATTATGTTTAAGCATTTTCTAAGTTGCAGTATTAATTTCAGTTGTAAGAAATACAAAACCGTTAATTTAAGGGATTTACAAAACTACTTAATTAAATCATAGGTGTACAAAATATCTTTGTCATATCAAAGATATTATTATTTACTATTATTATAATGTAACATTATAATTTTTTTTTTTATATTTTTATTAAGTAAGTACCTACTTTATGTGATTGATATCCTAATGATTTGCTTTTAGATTTTACACTATGGCAATGAATGTCACTGTCTGTGCTAAATTGATGTGATTATAACTTTATTGTTGTCTATATTGTGTCATTATTTAAAATAAAAGTTATTACATAATATTGGTGTGAATTATTTTAACATGCAAATGTTTATTGCCATGCAAAGGGTTGACGTAGGCCATTCGTCCATATCGCAGAATTATGTGCAAGCGTGCCCTTTGCCCCATCGCAAGGGGCCATCCATAAATTACGTCACACGTAAAGGTGGTGGGAGGTCGACAAAAAGTGACAAGGGGGTGGGAGGGGTCCTAAGTTTTGTGACGTCACATTTTAAATCTAATATATCTAAGTATTAAAACCGAAATTTCAATGTTTAACGAAAATTTATGAAAAATCCAGAAAATTGAAAAAAATATGTGACGTCACAGAGGGAGGGGGCTTTCGCAAATGTGACCAGCTGTGACAAGGGGGGGAGGGGTCTAAAAATCGTCAAGGCCGAAGTATGTCCAGAAGGAGTCCGGCATTACCCGCATGGGTCACCACGGCGTCGATTATTCATGAGAATTTCCTTATGTAAAAAAAGCCATTCGTCCATGGTGTTACTCAAAAGAAACTGTGTGAATAGTAGAATACGGTAGAATTTAAGAAAAAATGTAAAATGACAATTTGTAAGTGCTCCCGTAGGCCTAAACAAAATAAATTATTTGATTTTGAGCTAGCCCTTCAGATTGGATAAAAATATTCTTAGATCTTACAACAAGTTTTATATTCAATTAAACTCTAAGCTATATAATAATTTTGGAAATCTAATAAATATTGGATAATCATTCCCATGTTTCTTTAACACGCAGGTGTTGCAGCCTCTCATATAGTGTGACATCTTCTTTGAAAATTCTTCTAGATTTATTCATCAATAATTCTTCTTTTTTCATCTCCCGTTTTCCTAATGCTTTTGTGTGGCCACAGCTTTCAGCCTGAAAAATATATATATTTTTTTAATAGTATTATAGCTATGTTTTATCAGTAGGTAAATTTATTATAATTAATGTGAATCTGGTGGGTGATAACGATAATTAGACCAAAATAAGTGTTGGTTCTTCTTCTTTCCTTAAAATTAAGGCCCACCCAAAGGTATTTCACCAGCTCCGTTAGGAGTATTTTTTTTCTATGTTCACCAGTATCATTGTCAAGAAACAAAAACAAACAATTATATAAAATATGATATTATATGCATGTAATGTGATATTCTTTCTACGCAGGTGTCATTGACATAAATGTTACTGCGTTATAAAATAGTTCATAACAAGTGAAACGGTTTATCATTTCACTCCCAGAGGACAGAGCCATTGAGTTAATATGCGCAGAGCCGTGACGCGGAAATGGAATCGTATACCTATATTACGATAATTTCCATCAATTACCTCCGTGAGATATGGAAAACGTAAATAAAACATGTTTTGCTCCTCAACAGCGAAGTCTTCTTGTAATTTACGCAAATGCTTTGGTTCCACTTTTTTGACTAAACGATCTTTTCCTCTAAATAAATGCCCATTTGGTAAGCGGTTGCGCCGAAAAAGTATATGCGTTAATTTCATTTTTAATTATTTTTTGGTGAAAATAAATAAATCAATCGTAAAACGCTATTTAGGTTAACCATAAACTAAATGAATGAACGATATTTTATTTTTGTTAGTTTACGGCCATGGGTACAATCCCTTTGGAGTCTTTCGTATTTTGCGTACCTACCTACTACCTACATCCGTAAGGGACGGCAACAAGAATATTCAATGTTAACCATATATATTTTTGGCCTGCATTGCTCTCGCTCGCTCTTCTATTCTTCAAGCAGCAGTAGTCCCTCTTCGGGTTCTCTCTCCACAATTTTGTCTATGACAGAATGGCTGGCTGTGGATCGAGGGAGGGTGTTGTATTGTCGTAAATAAAATTGTGAAAATCAATTAACTTTAATGTAAAATAACTGTCGGTAGTAAGTTCAACGTTTATTTAATAAGTATGGAATCACGGGGCTGATTACGGTGCGTATTTGGAGCAGCCTTCAGGATTGGTAAGTGATTATCGTTGTAATAATTATTATGCTTTTGGAGATATTTTGTATAATCGAGTCTCCCGTTAATTACACATATGTGATAATAAGCTAAACAACGTCAGTATACTGAATACTACATGTTCCTCCTCTTAGTATATGGGTATCTTGTAGTTGGCGGATAATACTCGACAATGATACTCATTTCATTTCGGTACCCTTTCACTTTATTGTGTACATTATTTTCGTGCTCTACTTACTTCGAACTTGCTTTTTTTATTAACCGTTCCTATCCTTTAATAGTGTTTCAGCTTGCGAATAAACTAATAACTGTAAATTTGTGAGCACACATCTGTTTTTTTCTATGTAAATAATTTTATTGGAATATTATCAATTTGATGTATTTACTATGTCTGGTATATAAAATGACCTACATACAATTTGTTATGCTTACAATGTCAAATAATATAGTAAATATATAGGCTGTTGTATATTTTCCATGAGTTGTGAAAGGTACCTGTTGTGCTGGTTGTTATCAGTGATTGACCCATTTATTTTATCACCTACCTGCTTGCCATGCAGTTCATACATTATTCAGGTAGGAAATACTTGATTATTTCAGATTGTGAATTCTGGAAGACTATTTTATCACTGGTTTCCTCTTAGTCAAGATGTATGTTTAATTATTATTGTCCGTAGCATCTTATTTAATTTACTCATGGCCGAATACTCAAAGGCTACTTAAATATTTAAGTCCCACTTAGCAGTTTGCGACGTCGTTAACTGTCATTTTTTGTATGGCGCGGCAAAGTTAAGCAGCTCTCAAATTTAAGTTGGGTACGAGTATTTGGCCGTTACACAGGCAGAAGTGAACTGTTATATACTTATGTTGGGTCAGTGATATTAATTCCCAATATAAGTAGGTAGCCCAAATGAGGTAAATAATGTATTTATTATAATTTTGGCTGGCATGAATGTCTGTGTTGTTGTCAACATACATCAAAATTATATTATTAAAATATTACATGTAAATTACTGTAAACAAATACATGACATAGGGGAAGAACATAAAATTGATTTCATAACTTTAATATTATTGAATAAATCTATTGTGGAAAACTTGTGTTGAATATTGCACTTAAAGTTGAAGAATTGGAGTTAGCTTTAATGTTTTTGTGTCGGTGTACAGTTTTATTGCACAATAATTTGGGACCAATTTTGTTTGACTGTGAAATAAACAATCAAAGAAATACAGTCTGTACTGTACTGTTAATGGACCCAAACAAAATTTCACTAAGTCTAACATTACATATACAGGATGTCCCATTAATCGTGGATAATCCTGAAACCTCTTATAGATCATAGATCATAACAGAATCAATCAATAAATATTTTTTTTCAGATTACTTTTTTAGGACATGATGTTGAAATTTCATGACTTATTAGTACAAACTTTAAATTTTCGCTATTCATTCATTTTTTTTAATATTTTCGCGGAATTAGTAACAATAATTTTACGGTACCGATAACATACATGCAAACATGCAAAGAAAAAACGTAATTTATTTACGTTTTCGAGAAATTATGGGAAATCTTTGTCTTTAGGTCAGATATTTCATAAAAATCTGAAAAATTGCAATAACTTCCAAATGGATCGTAGCTCTACCTGGAACTTAAGATATGAGTTAGGTCTTAAACGGCTATGCACACGGGCAACTTTTGCGGCAACTGTCAACTCGCAACTAGCTGTTTTCATATAAAACAATCGCGGCTACCGCGGCAACTGTTGCTGCAACTGGCAATCGTTGGCTGCAACTGCCAAAAAACCATTAAAAAGTTGATAGTTTCGGAAACTAAAGTTGCTCCGTGTGCATAGCCACTAAGAGGTTTCAGGATTATCTACGATTAATCGGACATCCTGTATATTCATTACTACATTAAATAATACTGATATATCTTATCATCTGTAGGCTAGGCCTAGAGCAAGGCCTAGACAGAATAAAACCTATAAAATAAGATAGAGAATAACTTGGTACACAATCTATACTTAGTTGTTAATTTGTAATTATGTAAATAAGTTTTTAGTATGTAATCTCTGGAACTACTGATATAGTTTTCAAAATTATTTAATTATAGGATTAAATATACACTATCCCTGAGTAACATAGGCTATGTTAAACATTTCCAAGTGGGTGAGACTGCAGGGAGCAGTTAGTCCATAATTTAAAGATGTTGTGGTGTTGCCATGCTAAGTCCCCTGTATTCTACTCCCAAAGTTCTCTGTTCAAACTCAATTGAGTATCAATGATCTTACTCATTTTGAAAAACCTCCGTGTGCAATAAGTAATCTTTAAAAATAAATCAAATATTTGAGGAATGAGGAAAATGATTAAACCACGTGTTCTAACTTGATCTTCTCATAACAACGTTTAGAAGCCTGGTTATAATAAAATAGCTGTAATTTTTACATGGTTATACCAATTTTTTTACCTGTGTCAATGGTGTATTCAATTATAAATTGTACATAAGAGACTTAAGATCGTATTTACATTGGTCGCAGTGTACGGTAAATTCTCCCACCAATGTTTGAAGTGTTATTATTATTATACTACAGAGATCACGTTCCACTGCCTTGTTATGAGATAAATTGCAGATTGTCGTTGCAATATTCAAATATCGGCTGCTACTACCAATTTAACTTTGCTGTAGATTCTTGGAACTCCCATGTGACACAGTTAGTAACAGGTAGTGGGTAAAAAATCTAATAGCATTTCACCGTAAGATCTGATGATCAATAGTTGGTTGCTGGCTTCAAAAAAGAACCCACATCTTTGGGAAAACAATCATTTTGTCAAAGCTGCTAAAACAGGTGCCTTCTTTATAACCAATTACAAAAAAGGAGGTCTTCAAGTGAACTATATATTTTTTTTACCGTTTTCAAACAATAAACACAGCATATAATTTTCTATAGTGTGTTATCGCCACTATAGGGTAAAGACCTAATAGTCCCGTAACATTTAGGTATTGTTTTCATATACCGTTATTTGTGTTTTGCTACAATTATGTATTATCATTGTTAGCTTTAGTTGTTATTGTTTTAGAGCCCCAAGACGATCCCCACAAAGCGGTATAACCACCACATCTCATCAGATCTGAGTGGTTCCGTCAAGATGGCGCAGGTCGCAGCCAACATGGAATACCAGGAGTACAAGTGGGCCTACTCAATCATGGACTCATCCAAGTGAATATTTATGTTTTATTATTTTATTTAAGTGAGAATCTGTTTCTCTTTAGGCCCGCCGTCAACGTCTACCAGGCGGGATGGCACGCTCGTTTTGACCAATAGAATCACTGCAATTTAATAGAGCTAAATAAATAAGGCGATTCTATTGGTCGAAACGACCGAGCGCTCGCCCAGACCCAGTCCGCCCGGCCTAGGTAGACGGCGGGCCTTAAACTGCTTCCCTGAAAAACGAATTTTCAGGAGCGAACTGAAAGGCGCTCATATAGTTAAATCGATATTGATTGTGGAATTGTCGGCCTATCTATCATTATGGCGTGTCGGTTTTACATCTTTGAGCAGACCAATAAGCGAAGACGCCACATAGTGGGCACCATCCTTCGTCTAACGTATATGTGACTGCACTGGCTAGGAGTAGGACATTGCCGTGGCAAGGCGTGATCTTCAACGGACCAATCAAAATTCGCCGTCTTCCCCGATACCCCGCCAACTTTTGACGATTGCATTCTCATACAATAGTGACCGTATGTGGTATCTTGTCTTGGTCGGTCTGTATTTATGACAGTGATGGGGCACTTCAGTTAAACGTGTACTGCGCGCTTTATACGATTGCAATGCTTTTGTATTCCTCTCGACTCGATTCTTACGAAATAATGTAGTTAGCTAATACAAGGCCGGTTAATGTCTACCCGGTATACCTATAAGCTGTATCCAAGCCATATCCTTTTTTTTATAGTTTTTTTTTATTTACCAATCGATTTCGCAGGCCGTCGCCGGATACGGAAACGGCCGCCATCATCAACAAAGGCCTTATTAAACACGCGCATTATTAATTAACAGTCAAAATTTGTGTTTACGATTAATTATCAGCTGTCGGGAAGATAAACAATTAACTCATAGTGGTGGTACTCGTAGTGGTCATACGTGTAGTTCTCGAATGTATGTCGCCCGCAGGTATCAGACGAGCGAGATGCAATCGAGAACGAGACACAAAATAGGATCTATTATTACTACTTATACTCTATTATGATAGGAGGAATTAATTAAACCTGACATTTGTTATACGACTTAGGATAATTTTCTTCACTATTTTTTTATATGTATAACAAAGGCGGCAAACAAGCGTACGGCCATATGTTAGCAGTTACCGGTAGCCTATAGATGCTTGTAATAGTAAAAGCATCGCTCGCACGTTGTGAACCTGAAGGGAAGCTGTATAGAGGGACACATAAATACTATAAATAAGACAATAAGACATTGTCTCCTGGTGAGTGATGCTGAGTGCTGCTACACGCCGTTAATTGGGGGAATCTTGAGCATATTACATTTCATTAGGGAGAGCCCTCGCTGGACGTCGCTTCATTTAATTAGCCTCGGCTCGGTGCCCGCTTGGTACTGTTTATTTAAAATTTCACTCACAGAAGTTACTGGGAAGATGTAATTCAAGGCAGATAGACATTTTTTATTCAGATTGTTTTGTCAATAAATTTCGTATCACTGCCACTTTCTCGTACCCAATACATATAATTTGCTATCGTCTTCGCAGTGTTTGGCGGGTTTTATTTTGCATGTCGCGGATGGACCATTCATGGACCATCGCGAACGGTCACGAGTCCAACACAAATGGAACAATTCTCCTTTTTGTTTTAGAAGAAGAGTTCTTTAGGTAACTTTTATATTAAACCTTGTCGTTATCGTTGGACACCATTGTCGATCCTGGCTTACAGGAGTAACAGCGGTGGGATCGTGTGGCGGGCTTAGTCCCAATTCATAACTTTTACCTGATACTTTACCAATAGTAATAATTGTGTATGTTGTCGGTCAGTCAGGTGCCGTTGTTGCGCACCTGTTACTAAAAATACTTTTTTATTCGTTTTAAAGCCCCAAGCAAGTTACTGCAAAACATTTCTCAATGTTGAATTCTGCATTAGGTCATTAACTCCGTGACTTTATTGACCTCCCTAGATATGTTGTTTATAACGACGCTCACGTGCTCGTTGATAATACTTGGAAATTGTGTTTAGGCGGTATAACGAAATTAAATTATGAATTAAATATCAATTTATAGCTCTTTACGCAGTTCGTTGCGTTGGCCGTACGTCGTTAATCAGATCGAGTGGATAGCACACATTGTCACCTATTTAAACATTTGATTACTCCGTCCCTCGAGCTGTCGGTTCCAAATGAACTCACAGTGTGACAATGGCCGTTAGGTCATGTCAGTGACCTTCGAGGCTTGTTGAAAAAACAGGGAAAGTTTAGAAATTATAGCCGTTCATTGTGACACGCGCCAAAATACTATTGCAGAGATTGTAGACATGCTAGTTGAATGAGGAACGGGCACTACTCTGCAGTTGCGCTAAACGATAAAAAATCTTACATTGAAAACCTCGAGAGTCTTTTTTTTTCCCATCACTTGTAATTCTTCTCGAATCGACGACCGCTTGGCGCAGTGGTTTGAGCGTTGGCCGCTCGGCTCACTGCATCGGGTGGTTGCGGGTTCGATTCCCACCAGAGGCAAATTTCGGAAACGGCCTTTCCGTAATTTGCCCTAGTCTAGGTGTCACTGGGTTCGCCCCCAGTCCATTGCATGGGTTTTTTTTATACGTACGGCCCGCCTAATGTTAAGCACTTACCGTAGCCTATAGATGCTTGCAATACCAAAGGATTGCTCGCACATTGCCGACCTGAAAGGGAGTGGGATGGAGGGAGGGGAAGGGGGGTTGGGCATTCGGCTCTCTCACTCATCGTACAAAACGCAGCTGTAATAACTGCTTTACGCCGATCTTCTTCGGGAGGGTGGTACTACGCCGATCGAGCCAGCCGGTATATGAGCTGCAGTCAAATGCCTACAGCTTGGCTCTACCACCTTTAAAAGTACAAACGTTACTTGGGACCATACAGTTCTTAAATTGCCTTGGATGAACCTAAACAATTTAGCTTCTTCCCGAGGCTCACCGAGGACAAACCTCGCTGTCTTCAGACCGTTGTAGATCCTGACTTATACAGGGTGAAATCATGAGCATCCTTTTAAACTATAATTATAAATAAATAATAATAAATGTTTATTTTCATAAAAAAACCTAAGTACAATACAATATTCTGTGGTGGCCAAACTAGGCGAGTGCCTGTATCTTGGCAAACACCCTATGACTCTACACATGATTTAGAATATTTTGGGACAATAAATAACAAGCTCAAGATTTGCCAGAGAGCAATGGAGCGCAGTATCTTAGGTTTCAAACGGATCGACCGTGTGAGAAACACCTTACTGCGTTCCATGACTCGTATTACAGACGTGGGTAAGAAAGCTGCTTTGCTGAAGTGGGGTTGGGCGGGCCACCTGTGCCGTATGGATGAAACCAGATGGGCCAGAAAATGCACAGGATGGATACCGGATAACGGACGTCGCCGTCGTGGTCGACCCAGAAAAAGATGGCGTGATGACCTCGACTATTATCTGGAGGGATGGATGGAAGCGGCCTCAAATAGAGACCTGTGGAGTGTATTGGGGGAGACCTATGCCCAGCAGTGGGACAGCATAGGTTAAAAAAAAAAAAAACTATTAATAAAAAAATATTGCTCGAGCAAGCAAATAAGCATACCAGTTAACTGTTATACCTTACCCGGGTAATACATATTTGTCAATTAATTTGTTTATTAATATTCCCTAAATATTCTGAATCATGTGTAGAATCACCGTTTAAAAGGATGCCCATGATTTCAATTTCACCCTGTAGAAGTGTGTGGTGGACTCATGAACCTAATACTAAAGGACTGGGACTAAGCAGCTAAGCCACGTTGCTTAAACATCGCACAACTAGGCCGGTGACGTAATCACAGTAGGCGTGGCTTAATTCAGTGTGCTGTTGGCGTTCGTCCTGTGCAGACGTCTTGCCAACGTTCGCATCCCAAATATCCCAAATACGACACTAGATGGCGTCCCTTTGTACGTAATTTTTCATGATCATACACTTAGTGACATCTAGTGCAAATAATTAAACTACGTACTAACATCGACATAAAACGAAACGAGTAGTTCAGCTATTTCCCGGTAGATAGATGCCACGCATTTCTTAACCCCCACCACCCGCGCCATCCCGCGCAAATTACCACGCGTTGTTTAATAGAGAAATCTAATAAGGGCACCTCTTTCTTAAGTCTTTACTCTATGGGTGGACTAACTCCCGTTACCACCCGCACGGGGCCAGTGTGATGGACTATAGCCGGAATCCATCACGCATTGAGGTACATATGCTACTCACACACAGTCCATACCCTCGTAGTTACAGGACCGTTTTTAGTGCATCCGCTGCTTACTTTTATCGTATAGTGGATCCGGAATACTTTCGCGTGTGTGACCTCGCCATGCCCAGGACCATAAATACGTAATAAAACAGATCGTAATAAATACGTACGCCACGCCGAAATAAAAATAAATTCGCTAAAAACGGTCCTGTAAACAGCGAATGTTTAAAACGGGGGGATGGAAGTTTGTATGTAAAATCCGTTCTGAGGTCCTCGTGAGCGTAGTGGCGGGAAAAAACTAGTTGTTCATATGTAGAACTAGCTGGTGCCCGTGATTTCGTCTGTGTATAATTTGTACCTACTTCGAAAAATAATTGGTCTTCCATACAAACTTTCATCCCCTATTTCAACCCCTTCAAGTTTAATTTTCGCAACAAAGTAACCTATGTCCTTCACCAAGGTACTGTCTATCTCTATACCAAAATTCATCAAAATTGGTTTAGCGGTTTACTCGTGAAAACGTGACAGACAGACAGAGTTACTTTCGCATTTATAATATTAGTATAGATAGTCTAGACGTATGGATTAACAATTTGTTAACGATTGTCCAGGGTGTCGGCGTGTTTGATCTCAATGCTGCTGATCGTGTACGGCAGCTTCCGGTCGCTGAACATGGAGCGCGAGGCGCGCGAGCGGGCCGAGCGCGAGAAGGAGGCCACGCTGCTCGGCGGGAAGCCGCCCGCCTCTAATAACAGTGAGTTTATATCAATTAACTAGGCGGTGGCCGGTGACTATGGCGAGACATTGATTGCCTTACCTTACCTACTACGAAATAGTAGTAGAACTAGATAAACAGATCTTTATTAATCCAACACTCAGATCAAATAAAAAAGACAAGATACAATAGTCCGGTCAAATTAGACTTGTTTTTATTGATCTGAGTTTCAACACTCGAAACCCCTTTTTTGTTAACCTTTGTAATCCCACTGCTGGGCAATGTTCTCCATTAATTCCCTTCCTCCACTCCTCCCTGTTTATGGCAATAGTGAGTCCATCCTTCATGTAGAAGTCTAACTCATCCCGTCATGTCCTTCTGGGCCTGCCGCGATGCCGTTTGGCTAGCTGTGGGACCCAATCGGTCATCGTTTTAGCCCAATGGGCGTTTGGCATGTGCCAGATATGGCCAGCCCAGTTCCATTTGAGCTTAGCGGTTTTGTGGGATACATGTGTAATTCAGGTCACGCACTCGAAAAATAAAAAAAAATCAAAAAATTGTTTATATATTTTTTTTATTGGACTGCTTTGGCAAAAAAACGTACGGCCTGCCTGATGTTAAGCAGTTACCGTAGCCTATAGATGCTTACAATACCAAAGGCATTGCTCGCACATTGCCGACCTGAAGGGGAGTGGGTTTACACAGAAATTGAAAACGAAAAAATTCTACGGGCGTTACCTTAATAAGGAATATAGAATTTTAAAGTTAACATCGCAAGTAGTTAAGTTAAGGAGGATAATTGAGTACAGTGTGCATTCACACTCCTGTGTTTATCAAAACATGTGCAACAGTATTGTAACAGTGTATTGTAAAACAGTTTTAAAAATATAGAAGCAATTAATCGTTAGCATTGAGCGAGTTGCCGGTTGCGTATACTATGTGCATGTCTAGCGAGTGTGTCAGTTACTGAGTACAGCTAAATATGGCAACTGTAGTCGCCTTGCCTAGATCTCTTGTATAATTTATATCGCCAACATTTAGAACTTCGTCATAGTTTTAATAGTACTCATAAGATTTGATCATCTCTTTGAAGAAAATCTATTATATCTGTGTGTGTGTCTAGAGGTGAACTGTAGTACACTCATAATAAGCCATAATACCAGACTCAATATTACCGGTCCGCGAATTGCGTTAGTTAAGCTTATTTCTAATGTACCTAATAGGACAAAATTTTAGATCCATGGGGGGTCACTTCCTGATTGGGTCGTTACAAGAAACAAATAAGAAGACAATCCAGATATATCACTGTAGCAAGTCCCTTTGGTGACGGTAAGGCGAAGGCTAGACGTAAAGTATTTACTGTGGTCCGTCATTATTTTTCAAATACCTTGGTCCAAACTGATCGTGTAGGCTAGTGTACTGATATCGATGGATGACAGTATTTGCCTGGAATTTCAATTCCAAAATGACAGTTTGGCATTCCGCGTCGCGAAAGCAATAGAGTGGACATGTCTTCTGAGGTTGCGGATTAAACCAAGCGCTAAGGTAATATCCATACCAAGCGTTCGTGTTACATTTGACGTCTGCACTGTACGAACTACGTCACAATACTGACGGAATAAATACTGAACGATGTGTAGCCTGCGTCGATGGAATGACATCCATCATTATGTACCATACTGACGGACCACAGTATATACTTTACGTCTAGCCTTCGCCTAAGATTCGAAAAATAGAGTAATTTGGTTTCTAGCTTAGCCACAGACAGAAGTAGATATTAGTTTCACTTGTTTCTTTGTACAAAGAACTCCCAAATAAATTGTTCAACTAGTGTTTTCAACACAGACCAATAAGCCAAGACGCCACACACGTAGGTACACAATTGTATGAGAATGCAATCGGCAAATTTGGATTGGACCAATCACGGTTACTATTGCAAACCCGGTACGAAAAGAATAATCCATTTCGTTCGGACTTCGAGTTCTGCTGGCCTACTCCGAAATACGAACCTAACGTTTCGGCTGACGGATTGTCGTGATTTGACATTTCTTCTTTCGTTTTTCTCTACGATTTGACATTGTTTTGATCGTAAATCGAATACGTACTTCGGACGATCCGTCAGCGACGTATTTCGGAGTAACCCCCCTGACACATTTCCGTTGTGTGTCAAAATCACGAACGAACGAACGATGTATGGTATCGGTTCGTGATAGGCCCCAGCCCCCCTAGCCAAGTGGCTTTATCTATCAGCGTTTCTATAAATCGCTACGCTTCATGTATGGAAATGACATAAGTCACGTGATCTACTTATCGACTTGTAATGTCATTTCCATACATTTAAACGTTTTGTAGAAACGCTTGTACACAAAGCCACTTGGCTAGGGGGCGAGGGGTGCCTAGATTTACGGCGTTTTTAAATATCAATGTTGGCGAAAATGCAGATAATCGTAATCATAACAGGCTACTTCGCAGATGTGCAGACGTTGAACACGATGCAGGCGCTGTGCTTCCCGCTCGGCTCGTCCGTGGCGCTGCTCATCATGTTCTTCTTCTTCGACTCCATGCAGACCCTCGTCGCGATATGTACTGCAAGTAAGAAACTGGCTACGAATGTTGCTTAGCAATTACAGTTTAACTTGACTGGTTTTCGTACTTTCTTCCCTCGTTCTTTACTTAATTTGGCAGCTGTATTATACAGTCGCGCTCACCTTAGGCGCGCTAAACGCTTGAAGCTAACCCTTACATAGATCTCTTTGCCGACTAGTGGGAAGATTTATTGTGTTCTCTTATTATGTCTTAACATAGTTCGTGTTAGTTATAATTTTAGCTACGACTACCTCCAATTCCCCTTGACCTTAAATCCTACCACTGTCCCATGTCCTAAGCTGGCCGTACATTTGTTTGATCATATATAAAATATTTTGTAAAAAAAAAAAAAAAAACTTCACGACTTTTATCCCCATTCGGGGGTAGTCAGAGGCTTGAGTGGCCATATACCACCACATTGTGGAGGTATTAACCAACTCAAAGCCCACGTTTCACCAGATAGTATTATAGTATTGGTAGTATTTGTATTTTATTTTTAGTATTTGTTGTTGTAGCGGCAACAGAAATACACATTCTGTGATAACTTTCTACCTATTACGGTTCGTGAGATACAGCCCGCTGACAGACGGAACCCTAAAAAGCATATTTAACGTTGATCCGTTTGTCTTGTGATGTCAGTAATAGCGTGTGCGGCGCTCGCGTTCCTGCTGACGCCGCTGTGCCAGTACGTGGCGGGGGGAAGCGCGGGCGCGCGCGGCGCGGTGTGCGGCCGCTACTCGGCGCCCGAGCTGGCGGCCGCGCTGCTCGCCGCCGCCATCGTCGCTGTCTGGGTGCTCACCGGACACTGGCTGCTCATGGACGGTCAGTGTTGCCACTTGCCGTATAATCCCACTAATATTATAAATGTGAAAGTTTGGGTGGATGTTTGTTACTCAATCACGCCAGAACGGCTGAACGGATCTTGATGAAATTTGGCACAGAGATAGATTATAGTCTGGAATGGCACATAGGCTACTTTTTTTTAAAATTATGCACGGACGAAGTCGCGGCTAGTGGACAAATATATCTCTTCGCTAGATTAAACGGGTTGATTTCCGCCGCACGACTAAGAACAAAAACCAATAAAATCCAGGATTTTGTTCCTAGCCGCACGGCGAAACTCGACCCGTGTAAATTGCCCATTAGGTCGACTATCTACGTCGACTAGTAGTAGTAGTAGGAAATTTCCGCTAGCAGAATGCTTCTTAAGCGGGATAAAACATAGAATAAAGTTATTGGTTCAAATGGATATGACATTTTCGTAATTTATCCTAGTCTAGATGCCACTGGGATTGCCCCCAGTCCGCACAATACGGTAGCCACAGTGTGTTTAAGCTATAGTGTGTGTAAATCTTGCTTAGTTTGGGACAATGCAGTAGTTGGTATAGTATATGATAATTCGCTTGTTCCCAGCGATGGGCATGGGTCTGTGCGTGACGTTCATCGCGCTGATCCGGCTGCCCTCGCTGAAGGTGTCCACGCTGCTGCTGACGGGGCTGCTGCTCTACGACGTGTTCTGGGTCTTCTTCTCCTCATACATATTCACCACCAACGTCATGGTCAAAGTCGCTACCAGGTAACAATCGCTCATAAACTAACTAATAAGGTACCTAGTAGTTGTAGGGAAAATAATGAAAATATCCCCTGTCTCATGAATATCCCACATTATAGTTCTTCTTATTGTATGGTTCACTAACCATCAACCTAGTGTCAGAGTTGTTCAAACCGCCCGAAGGCCTCTTGACAATGCTTAACGACTGCTACCTAGAAGACAATAACTGGGACCGACATTTACGTGCCCTCCGAAGCACATTATAATTAAGTACTCTCATCGTCAAGTCAGAGGTTTAGCTCGCGGGCTGGGTCAAAAATGCCCAGTGAAAAATCTCGACCATTTCAAAATCTCGATAGGAAATACTTTTTGTAGATTTTTTTATCAGCCGATTTGTTTGGGGAGACGTATTTCGATCCCATAGGGAAAGGCAAAGAGGAAGAAGAATTACCCGATCTCGGAGGTACGACGACTGAGGATTGCGCAGTGAGTGTGCGCCAGTTATGAGACGGTCCCATACTACTGAGGCTAGGATGGGTTGCCCCCCCGCCCCGCACCCACCGTGAGATCGCTATGTCTAGACGGCTTCGTCGTAGAGGACGTTCATAAATAAGCCATATTATAATGGAGAAACATGTTTTAGTTCACACCAGTTTTCTCGCAATTTTACACTATTTCTTGAGGAAAACAAATTACGTGATATTTGCCGAAACCCTGCCCCCTCTCCCCATGTGAGTTTCGGCTCTTTCCCCCCCCCCCCCCCCCCTCTCAAAAGCCTCACGTAATTTATGGTCGCCCTGTACCTCTGTATTGATCGCTACTGTGTGGTAACTGTGTGTCGATGTCGGTGGTGTGCAGGCCGGCGGAGAACCCGATGAACGTGGTGGCGCGGCGGCTGCAGCTGGGCGGCGCCATGCGCGACGCGCCCAAGCTGTCGCTGCCCGCCAAGCTGGTCTTCCCCTCCATGCACCACCAGGGACACTTCTCCATGCTCGGTCAGTTTAACATTACCCTACTTCAGTGGCGTAGCTTGCCTTAGACGGGCCCTGTATCAAAATTTGTTGGGTGGCCCAAATGAAAGGTAAAGATTTTTCACAAATGAAGGGTAAATGATTTTTACACACGTTCGGGGCCTCTGTAGCTCCGGGGCCCCGTATCATTGATACAGCTGATACGGCGGCGGCGTAGGGCTACTTCACCTTACTTCACCACACTAAACAATGATTCCCATATTATACGAATGGACAAATCTACGAGTTCTCGGGAAGTATCAAGTACAAGAAAAGTTCAGCTCCCGAATTTATATAAAGTTATGATCGAATTGCACTGGGATTACATAGCACTTTGGTTCCCAGAAATGCTTTAAACAATTATAGAGAGGGACCCACTACTCACCCTCGGAATTGTCAACCTCCAAAATTATAAACAAATGAATTGATCGATAATAGAAGAGGCCAACAAGACCGAACTCACTGTCAGTCGAGAGTATGTCTGACATGAGTCATGAACCCAAACAATTAGCAATTCTCCGCAGACAAATTGAATCTAAAATAAATTCGACACGTGTTTCGCCTCTAAACGAGGCATCCTCAGGACGGTTGGGCTGCGACTGAGCATGCTTTTGACTGAGAAATACTTTGTAAAACCTGGCAAAAATCTTTATAAATTTGGCGGCAAGTGTTTGCAGGCAATTGATTGTACTTATTTGGAACTCAATATTTCAGGTCTGGGTGACATAGTGATGCCGGGACTCCTGCTATGCTTTGTGCTGCGATACGACGCATACAAGAAGGCGACGCTGGTGTGCCAAATGGGACAAGTGCCTGGCCCTAGATCTATGGTATGCAAATTATAGGACGTAGTGTTCCAGTATCCCACAAAGTGGATATGACGTCACGCAAGCATGAAAGAGCGAGTATCCGCTTGATAGCAGCGCGGCGTTGAAGACATTTCGCAGATGCTTGAGCACGCTTCAGCATGCTCATGCTTCTTGCGAATGTGAATGCTAAGAGTAAGAGTGTCTTTACGCGTCGCGAAAGCAATAGAGTGGACATGTCTTCTGAGATTGCTGATTAAACCAAGCGCTAAGGTAATATCCATACAAGCTTTCTTGTTTCATTTGACATCTGCACTGTACGAACTACGTCACGATACTGACGGAATAAATACTGAACGTGTAGCCGTGCCTGTTTATTCCGTCGATGGAATGACATCCATCATTATTTATCATACTGACGGACCACAGTATTTACTGAACGTCTAGCCGTCGCCTTATGAATGAATAGTATTTTTTGTGACTAACATAATATAGGTTTTAATCACGAACGTAAATACATACCTGGACTGTTCACTACTGCACAAAAAACGAGCCGAGCGAGAGACCCTAGTTGGGACCGTGTCCCTGTCATTTCGAGTTGCCATGCCAAAATAATATTATCGTTGGGTAGTGATTGTTAGTTTTTAAATCAAGCAAATAAATCAATTTATTATTTATCGTGACTATTGTTTTATCATATAAACAATGGTCACGATAAGTACTAAATTAATTTATTTGCTTGATTTAAAAACTAACAATCACTACCCAACGATAATATTATTTTGGCATGGCAACTCGAAATGACAGGGACACGGTCCCAACTATGGCCTCTCGCTCGGCTCGTTTTTCTGTCTTAAGAATTGTCAAGGTATAATAGACCTTAAGGCAACAGAATAAAGTTGAATTTCTTCTTAACCAAAAACTCAAGCGATAAAGTCTTCATTATACATCCGTGGTTTTAATATCCAGTCAGTGTGTCGTACAATGATGTGATGTGTGTGCAGGGTTCCCGGCTGACGTACTTCCACTGCTCGCTGCTGGGCTACTTCCTGGGGCTGCTGACGGCCACCGTGTCCGCCGAGGTGTTCAAGGCGGCGCAGCCGGCGCTGCTGTACCTCGTGCCCTTCACGCTGCTGCCGCTGCTCACCATGGCCTACGTCAAGGTACCTCCATCCACCTCATATCATAGGGGGCGGGTCGCGAAAATCTCACCAAATCTCACGTGGGGGAGAGGGGGGTCTCGGCAAATCTCACGTAATTTTTTTTACCACAAGAAACAGTGTAAAATTGCAAAGAAAACTGGGTTAAATTAAGTAAAACATGTTTCTCCTCTAGAATATAGCTTTTAAAAAAATCTCACATGGGATTAGAGGGGGAGGGAGGGGGTCGAGCAAAATCTCACCAAGGGGGAGGGGAGGCGGGTCGAAAAAACTTTAAAATCACCTCACGTAATTTATGGACGCCCCTATACTCACGACCGCTTGGCGAAGTGGTCCGAGCGTAGGCCGCTCGGTTCACTGCATCGGGTGGTTGCGGGTTCGATTCCCGCTAGAGGACAATTTCGGAAACGGTCTTTCCGTAATTTGCTCTGGTCCGGGATCGCCCCCTAGTCCATGTTATGGTAGCCTTAGTACACGCTTTGCTTAGTTTGGACCAATGCAGTTGGTATGTAAGTCTGGCGATATTTATTCTTATTTTTTATTCATTGGGTGAAGGGCTATGATGTGAGCCAACATTCGATATAGGAGGACCGCCGTTGAAGAGCAAAGCGAATCGGGTTCACTAACTTCGCTTTGCTGTTCAACGGCGGTCACGTGACGCGTTGGTCTGGCAATGATTTGTATTTGTAGTGCCCTCATTGGCACGTCCTGGCCCGGCAAACAGGCGCGTTTAAATTCTGCACAAGCCTTTCAAGTTACTCGATCATGATTATACCTAATGTAGACTAGCTGTTAATTCGCACCCGTTTCCCTCCTGCGTCTCGCAGACGAAGGCCGCCGATACACCAGTAAAGCTATAGGAACTTGAGAAGAATATTAAATTCTATCGTTCGTTTATTCCAGGGTGATCTCAGAAGAATGTGGAGCGAGCCGTTCATAGCGCCGCCTAACGGCAAGGCCAACGCGGACTTCGACGTGTGACGGGCGACGCGGGCGCACGTACTGTTCTTCACTTAACCAGGGACACCGCACCGGCCGCGTGTACACCGCACTCACGATGTAAGGATACCACTCACTGAAATGACGTACTTATGAATTTGACGTTTGACACCTTTTGCCTCATATCGGCCTGGAGTTCATGACTAGACTAACTATAAATTAACTTGTAAGAAAAATTAATGAACATCTTGAAGGTTTAGTCCTTTTATAGTAGTGTTTTTAATACGATTGGCACAAATTGGTCCATTTCTTCATCATCGCATCGCACTCGCGATGGGGCTCCTCCAGCATAAGGCATAAATAATTAAATGTCAGAATGAATAATGCGAGTGTACACGCGGAGAGCGCCACACGTGAATTGATGTGTTTATTATTATAATATAAAGACATAAGTTGTATGTTTTAGGTTAGTCGATACGCTTTCTTTTTGTTGATACAAAATTCGCCGTCGAAGTTATAGCACAGGGTAACTTTGCTTGGTGAGTTATGGCCTTATCACACTGGCGGTTTGCTTCGGGGTGGTATGATTGCGATTGAGACGAGATGACAAGTGCTCCGGTGACAAGACTCCGGTACTCGCAAACCGCAAGCGTGACAAGGTCCTTAAACTGTGAATCTGGACCAGTGTGGTGGATCTTCTTGTAATTCGAATATAATATATAATGGTATACAATTGGTATTTTGAAAATACTCAAGTCGTAGCATTTTGATCATCGTATTTGTACCTTGACACATTCTTTTTATATACAACTATAAAAATGTAATCCTTCGGATTTTTGAAACAATGTGATCAGTGCCGGAGTCGGCCATAACATTCAGGAACAACTGTAGTCCAAGGGTTATATTTTTACCAATAATATTATAATGAGCACATGAACAATTTATTGTGTTGTTGCACATCTGGTAATATAGGATTAGATATTGAATGAATCTCATTTTAATTTCGAACTACGTAATCATTTTTATACTTTTTTTACCTATCGTGTTTAATTTGAAAATAAGACCTACTTCTCTGTATAAAATAATATAATTATGATTTAAAAGTGGTCGTCATATTTGTTTCAATGATCAAACTTTGTTGTCACTGCCTTAGACTGATGTTTTCAATAAAGATTTTTTCTATATGTTGAATGGAGTATTATAGACGACAAATGTTAGTCTAAAAATATTAGATTGTAAGCTACTAACTATTGTTGTTATTATTATAACAACTGTATTGTTGTTGTAAATTATTTGATTGAATTTAATGGAAGATGTTAAGACATTACATCATAAGAGTATACTTGGTATGTGTGATTTGATTTTAATAACTTTTTATAACAATTTAATTTTGGATTTATTTTTAAATAGATTATTTTGTGGTAAGCAGTTATTATTGATAAGTTTATAGTGTGTGAACTAAATAAATACTATAACATGGAGCAGTATTTCGAAAAAAGGTGATGTAATTAATAATATTGAGGCTTAATTTTATGCAATAACAAATGACAGTGTTTATGATTAATTTACATAATAGACATGACGTCTAGGTTTGAGGAATTTTGGCTTTGTGTTTTCAATGTAAAGTGTAAACAATAGTTTTGGTGTATTTTATAGATATTTATATAATATAAATAGTCAATGAAGTTTCCCGAATGATGTACATAACTACATGAGAGTAATAATTAAGGTTGATGTTCCATCATTTGCATCACTGTTTCATCTCATTATTGATCTTGAGAGTATTAATGTAAATATAATGCCCACACATAATCCATTACCTGCCAAAACTGGGAAAAATGCATTTAATATTTTTATATGTATCTGTGTGAGTATGTTATCTTGCTATAAATACCTAATAAAAATATTAGATGGTATTATTTATGTTTTTTATTTCAATTATTATAATCATAGTAATGGGAAGGACCGTTTCAGACAGACCGCTAGACATTAGAATCATAAAGCAAAAAATTTAAAACTTAATTTCTTTGAAATGAATAACTTAGCAATGTAAATAGAAAAGAGATATGCGCTTTTGAAAAATTGCACATAAAGGTAGTAGTATTTATTTGCTAGTTCCAATTTGTTTATTAGTGTCCCTTTTTTCAATAAACCTTAGCTGTTTCTTCCTCATTCTCTTCAGTTTGGCAGTGTTAGTGATAACTTGTACAACTTCAGCCTTCAGTTTGTTTTCTTCTGAACGTTTTATGTTCTCCCGTCTGCGTTCCTTGCGCATAATCTCCTTCTGTTTCAGTTCGTCTAACTTTTGCTTCGACAATTCTTTGGTTCTTTTCAATTCCAAACGCAAAGCTGTTTTCTTGTCGAAGTTTTGTCTTAATCCTTTCGTTTTGTTGATTGTTGAAAACCTAAAAGGTAATGCTTGTTAGAAATGATTTTACCAACGATTAATTTAGGTTGTTGTTGCTCAGGATATCGTACATAATTACCTTTCTTTTTGAGACTTCCAAAACCTTCCTGATTTAGGTATGCCTCTTACAGTATTTGTCTTCGTTATAACCTCATTTTCATCGTCATCTTTATTTGCAACATATGTAACTTGTTTTTGATTTTTTGTTATATTTGCAACGATCTCCAAAACTTTATTTTTAGTTTCATCCATTATATTAAATTCAAATGAGTTATTTCTAAATAGTAAATGCAAGGAAAATAAAATAAAATTCACCTTGCTTGTCAACAAAACACACGTGTCTTAACTTAGTGACAGTTGGCAATCAGGGCTGCCAGCAGCAGAGTGACCTTGTTTTATACACCTAGATAGAAGTGGGTGCTTAAACGAAAAGCCGTTTGAAAACTTCGCTTTTTTAAGTAAGCGCCTAAGCGCGCTTACAAATTTAAGCGCGTTGCTTTTAAGCAATGACGGCAAGAGAGAGAAAGAAATTCCAAAAAAATACAAAAAGTAACCTTATTGGTATGACAATACAGTTCAAATCAATATTTAATTAAATTTAACCTTATTTCTTTACCCATAAAAAGCAATAATTTATAATACATTATATTAGATTAAAAACCATATTTCCATGCACATAAGACTCACTATCAATTTTTCAGCGCGTAAGTTTTTGGCTTTTTGCTTGAACTTATGTTTTGTAAGCATTTTGCTTTTGTTGTCCGTTTATTGACGGACGAATTTTTGTTTAATTTAAAAAAGCAGAAAAGCACTTTTACAACGACTTTTAAAAACAAGCACAAGCGTAACAACGTGCTTTTAATATAAAGCCGTTTATCACATCTTTACACCTAGATCCTTGAAATTATACAAAATCAAACTACACAAAAAAAATGAGACATTGTTTGTAAGCAATAAAAACATTTTTAACTATTTGCTAACTCTGTATCTTCAACATAAAACGAAAGAATTCAATGTTACCATTCTCATTGTCTCATTTAAAGACAGAGGATACACAAGACAACCAAATTATAAATTAATTCAATATTGACAGTTGCATTGATAGTTCAAAAAATATGGAGCTGCGTTCCGAACATGGACCAATTACTAAGGGGACTGGCCCTAAGCAACTCGGCCGAGTGGTCGGCCTAGTACTAACATCGACATAAAACGAAGCGAGTAGTTCAACTATTTACCGGTAGATAGAACAATGAAAATGAAAAAAACATATAACTAAATAATATAAATATAACGTCACGACTTTTATCCCCATTCGGGGGTAGTCAGAGGCTTGAGTGGCCATACACCACCACATTGTGGAGGTATTAACCAACTCAAAGCCCACGTTTCACCAGATAGTCAGAACCCAACGTGACAGGTGGTGAACCTTGTCGCCGTGTATACAGGAACTGACTATTACCTAATCCCGAGGGATAGGTAGGTTTCCTTACGATGTTTTCCCTCACCGTCAGCGTACTGTAAATTATGCACATAGATGAAAATTCATCCATTGGTGCATGCCCCACCGGGGATCGAACCTGGGACCTTGTGATTGCTAGCCCAACCTGTTCCCTAGGCTGCAGTCGCTTCAAATGAAAAAACAATGACCACGTTTTTTTTTCATACATATATCTAATAAGGGCACCTCTTTCTTTAGTCTTTACTGTGGTTCCGAACGTGGTAACGAACCTAGCTGTTAATTTTGTAATTCGTTCATAAATGTCGTTCCGCTCGAACCAATTTGATGTGAGCATGGATGTATAGATGTGAGTGATCATTATTATCGTTTTTAATAGTTTTTGTGGGACACAAATAACAACATTAACAGTGATTGGCCGTTTTCACATTACACGGCACGGCAGCGGCGACGGCTGTCACTGAGATATTTTCGGGGTTTTCATTGGTTTTCATTGGTCAGTAACCAATGACAACTGGTCACTGACCAATGAAAACCCCGCAAATATCTCAGTGACAGCCGTCGCCGCTGCCGTGCCGTGTAATGTGAAAACGGCCAATGGAACGTACCATAAGTAAGTATTTATAGGTAATGTGATT
This sequence comes from Drymonia ruficornis, assembly GCA_947859195.1. Lineage (NCBI taxonomy): Eukaryota > Metazoa > Arthropoda > Insecta > Lepidoptera > Notodontidae > Drymonia > Drymonia ruficornis. The sequence continues at coordinate 3,566,627 of OX401924.1, read as the reverse complement.
GTTAGGTACCTACTTGAGTAAATAAACTCGAGCCGCGGCCTCGGCGGCACGCGGCGGTGGGGCTCGGTGATGGTGTTATTGGATATGCAAGACTAAAAAAACTAATATAATCGTGCATGCATCGATTAAACGATAGTTTAGTCGATTTTATTTTCGGTTTAGTCCCTATTAACCATAGATATTGTAGATGCTAGCAGAAAGGATCTGTCAAAAGTTGACAGACAGATAGAGATGTCTATCTGTCATTCCAGAAATATTTTATCGCAATTCGCAAACGGGAAGGAAGTTTAGAGAAGCGAGTGATTCATATAACAAAATTGTAAGGCTGAACAGGTAGTTGTAAAAGTGTGCTTTTGGTTCTATCTGTGATTACATACTGAATTAAACCCAGTAAATTTTTATTTCTGGTTTGAAAAAGTTGTAGAACCGATTATTTTGTTGCAATTTTTAAAATGCCAGTAAGTGTTGTTATCATACATTTATTTATGTTCTGCTACCATTGTATAATTCATTAAGTTCCTGTTTGTTTTCCTGAACAGGCTTACCACTCAACATTGACAGACTACACCCAGTCTGTGGGTAACTTGGCTCTGCTACCCGTGCGCACTACTTTCAGAGGCCCCGCGCCGATCAGCCCCAAGATTGAACTGGACATCATTGACGAAGCTCTTAACTATTTTAAAGCAAACGTATTCTTTAGATTTTATGAGATAAAGGTAAAAGAGTATAACACATTTTTCATATCTGTAGTTTTACATTTCTTACTAAAGCGCTGGTTTCCTCCTAAAGCAGTGCCGTCATATAACAGCTGCACTAGAACATTGGCTATGTAAACAACGGTGTCCAATACCGCTCTCTAGGAAACTGCTCAATTTGGTTTACATAGCCAATGTTCTAGTGACGTCATTCACAGCCTATATTACGGCCATATATGATGGTACCGCTTATGGAGGAAACCATAGCTTAAGGGCCTGTTTCAGAATAGTCAGAACTTTTATTCACCAAATAAATGTGACACTTTGTCAATTATGTCATAGAAACGTCAAATTAATTTTTTTATTAAAAGTTATCACTTGAGTGTGAAACAGCCCCTAATTAACTTAAATGATTTCAGTCTGATGCGGACAGAGTGCTCATTTACTTGACTTTGTACATATCTGAATGCCTCAAGCGGCTGCAAAAATGCTCCAACAAGAACCAGGGCCAGCAGGAGATGTATATGCTGGCAATATCCAAGTTTGATATACCTGGAGAATCTGGCTTCCCTCTGAACTCGGTCTATGCTAGGCCTAGTAGCACTCAGGAAGCTGGTATGATATAATTCTAAGTATTTAGATTCCTTGTGGTTGAGACTCAACCATTACAATATTAATTAATTAATAAACTAATTAATTATTTATAGATTTGATGAGACAGTATCTACAGCAGTTGAGACATGAGATTGGTGGAAGAGTCTGTGAAAAGGTGAGTGACTGTTTTTAAGCTTGATCCAAATCAAAATTATTTACAGAGATATCAGTCAGTACTGGATTTTCAATTAACTTTAGTATTTTAACATCTTATGAATTATGTATATTTATCTTTATGTCTCAGGTATTTGCTACAGAGGATGGCAAGCCAAGCAAATGGTGGTTGTGCTTTGCCAAGAGGAAATTTATGGACAAATCCCTGTCGGGCCCGGGACAGTAATTAAGTATTAACCAAAGTTACAAATTTGGTAATTATTTTTGTTGAATTGAAATTACTATTTTAAGGCCATTCCAGTATGTCTTTTTTAGTCAGAAATTTCTTGTGCTACTTAAAAGATTGTTACAATTGCCCTGCATTTCTTTTTCTATACATAATATAATAATTATAAGAATAAATATTACTTATTGTTTATAATTTCAAATAACATTTTATGAATAAAAATAATAAAATTGAAAATATATATTTCGTTTTTCATTCAAACTTTATAATAATGTAAACTTAAATAATTAGCATAGCAAAGAATACTTATAACATACTAATCATGTAAAGGAGTATACAACAGTCTTTTGACTTATGACTACGATAGGAAGAAGTACTGAATCAATTAAGACCATACTCTTTGATGAGCTGCCCGGCAATCACTAGTTTCTGAATTTCAGAGGTGCCTTCATAAATCTCTGTGATTCTGGCGTCGCGGTAGTGCCGCTCGGCCGGCATGTCCGACACGTAGCCCATACCACCGAGAATCTGTTCACAAACGGAATATAATCAAGATAAGATAGGTATATTACATTAGGAATTATTAGGGGCTATACACACAGGCAACTTTTTCGGCAACTCGCAACTAGCTGTTTTCATATAAAACAATTGCGAAACAGTTGCGGCAATCGCGGCAACTGTTGCTGCAACTGGCAATTGTTTGCTGCAACTGCCAGAAAACTAATTAAAGTTGCTAGTTTCGGCAACTAAGTTGCTAGTTTCGGCAACTACAGTTGCTCCGTGTGCATAGCCTCTTAATGTTACCTGTATACACTGATGTGATAAAAATGTAGCTGCCTCAGAAGCTGCCAATTTGGCCATAGCTGCTTCCTTAGTAAACGGTTTCTTGTTATCCTTGAGCCACGCAGCGCGCCATGTCAGCAGCCGCGCTGACTCCAACTGCAGCGCCATATCCGAAAGCTTATTTTGTATGGTTTGCAGTTTCATAATTGGTTTACCAAATGCGACCCTCTTTGATGCATACTCCATGGCGACATCTAAGGATGCCTGCAATGCAAATAATTTTTATTTTGGAGTTTGAGGAGTTAATGTGAAAGTTTAATTCTTTGCTTTCAATCAAAGCTTCCAATATTATGTATGAGAGCCATCACACACCTAATCTCTGCTAGAAGGCAGACAAAGACAAAACCAAAGATCTTATGAGTAACTAGCTTCCGACCGCGACTTCATCCAAGCATCATTTAAAAAAAAAAGTAGCCTATGTGCTATTCCAGACTATAATCTATCTCTGTGCCAAATTTCATCCAGATCCGTTCTACCGTTCTGGAGTGATTGAGTAACAAACATCCATCCATAATACATCATGCATCTAAACTTTCAAATTTATAATATTAGTGGGATTTGACATGTCACTTACTTGTGCTATACCCAAAGCTTGTGATGCAATGCCTATTCTGCCAGCATCCAAAGTTGTCATGGCTATTTTGAAGCCAAACCCAGGCTCCCCCAACAGATTCTGCTTGGGCACCTCACAGTCTTCAAATATGAGTGAACATGTTGATGATCCTCTTATACCTAGTTTGTCCTCTTTTTTTCCTAATTCTAGACCCTTGGTTGGTTTTGGCACAATAAATGCCGAGATTCCTTTGTGTTTGAGGCTCTTGTCAGTTGTTGCAAAGACCACAGATGCTTTACTTTCATAGCCATTTGTGATCCAGCACTTGGTCCCATTGAGGACCCACTTGCCACCTGCTTCTTTTGCTGTGGTAGATGCAGCACCAGCATCAGATCCGTTTCCTGGCTCAGATAGGGCAAAACAACCCACAATCTCACCTGGGGAGTAGTTATTATACAAATTTACAATTATATATTTTTTATAGTAAATATGAAATACTACTTACTACTACTACTATGTTTTTATAAATTATTACTTATTTTTTTTATACCTGTACAAAACGGTGTAACAAATTCTTTCTTCTGTTTATCAGTTCCCCAGTGTAACAGTGGACCCAGATACAAGGAATTGTTCACAGACATGATCACACCAGCTGATGCACAACCTCTAGATATTTCTTCTAAGGCTATAGAATACGCCAGGTAATCTAGACCAGCGCCTCCAACATCTTCTGGGGCAGCTATAGCCATGAGACCAAGCTCACCCATTTTTTTAATAGCATCACCCGGATACAAATGTTCCCGGTCATATTTGGCTGCGTTTGGCTTTAGTTCCCCTTCAGCGAAGTCCCGACACGTCTTATACAGCATTTGGTACGTATCTGGCAGAGCTGAGAGCGAAGCTATGCATCTTGTTTGTTTCACTGCTGTTGGTGCTGTAAATAACTTTATATTTAACCTAGTTTTTTTAAGCAATTTCTGAGAGAACTACGTGAAATATTCTTACCAAGAGTCTGAGCAATTTTTGTGAAGTTTGTTAACATTTTCGAATACATAAACTATTTAATTTTACAAGCAACAATTAAATTTGATTTTATAATAATATAAAATAATTCAAAAGTAGTACTTTGAACTTTCGTTCAAAAACAAAAAAAAATGTAAACGTGTAACTGTCTATGGTTTTTCGTTGAAAACAAATCAAGTAATAATCGACTAAACGTTGGTCACTTTGGTTTTGAAATCATTAGTTACAACTCTATTACTAGCAATAAAAAAAGTTTGCTATCGATCGAAGTGTCAAAATAAATTGTCAAACAAAAATAGTAAAAAAACAAATTACGATGATAAAATGGAGATATTGTTAAGATTTGTACCAACAACTCCTGTAAGGTTATCATCATCTAGGATATTAGTTAATCATGTAGCCCATTACACAAGGTAAGATGTTTTGCAAAATGACATTTATCACATAACCTTGCTACCTATAATTTTGTACCTCTGTTTCTATCGTTTTTCAGGTTAGCCGAGGTCGGCAAACTAGAAGATCCAAAGGCCGCAGGCAAATATGACACGGGACAGTTGATTTTGCACAAGGTGTTCGGCTATAGAGGAGTGATCTTGTTTCCTTGGTTGGCGCGAGTGTACGACAGGGATGCCACCAATAAAAGGGAGAGCAAAGACGCCTCGACGTCAACGGAGGCGTCAGGGGATTCGCTGTCGAACGTTGGCAAAGAAGTCAAGGGCAAAACACATACATTCTATCAAGTTCTCATTGACACCAGGGATGCACCATATATTGTGAGTATTACGTCTACTGCACGGCTACAATACACATGCCACAAAGAGTTGTTGGGGTGCAATTTACGGACCTTTCAGGAAGATGCTAGTGACATGTAAACATTCTTACATTACCTCCCTTTTCAATGCTGGCAAGTAACCTGCTTGGTCACTGGCATGATTAAAATCTTGTGGTCAGCTGACACACCATGTCATTTATATATATCTCTCGATGTGAAATACCCATGTGGAGTACCTACCATGTAACATCCAGTAACTGGTTTGCTTTGTAATTAAAATAATGTGTTTTGATAGGCACAATGTATCAATTTTTATAATGTTATGTGTAAGAATCTGTTGATCATATTTAAATATTTGACCTGTCCTTTCGGCATGTGAAGAAGGAAGAAACAAAAAGATTTATGAAATTACACTGATTAAATTTATAAAATAAAGTTAGTGCTATGCTTTAATTACATATCATTTGTACCTAATAATAAAGATAAACTTATAATCAATTTATTTTTGGTGGTGCAAACACACACTGATATGCGACCTGCATGGAAGAGACAGGTATAATAGAATTATGTAAACTATGTCATGTGTGGTGGATAACATACTAATATGCTTTTTATAACAGTCATTTCAATGTTTTGCTTTAGCCTTGTTGCTAAATTGTTTTGCCAAACATATTTCACCAAGTTTGTTATACATGATGAATTTTTCAAGTGTGTGTGGATGGCCAAATCCGAAACTATGAGGAATAGCGAAAAGTACTCAAAGCAGGTTCGGTGTTGATTTTGATGAAAACTAAAACTGCATCATTGGATTTTTGAAAAAATAATATTCATAGCAAGCAATTGCTGCAAATTGTAGCAAGACATATCTTTATTTTGAGCTGTCTGAGGATTGACTCATTTGTCTGGCGTTCAGGTCAGGATATAGCCAACATTTGGACATTAGTCAGTCATTAAAAAAATGAATAAAAATCCTGAATTCAATAGAAATATGGGTGATGAACCTGGTCAGTACCGTATGATCAGGCCTTGTTCAAGCCTCAATTATATTCTGTGAAAGCACAATAATGCTTTACTAATAATAACATTCAGTTATCCATTATCCAATATCATGGTTCGCATTCTAACATGTCATTGTTTATTAATGTCAATGAGGTGATAGGTTAAAGATTAAAAGCAGCTCGCCTTGACCATGTGCTCATATCACCTTCCACATATAGCCTGACATTATTATTTATAATGGAGTGTATGGTATGTGGTGGTACACTAGCTATACATTTACGCTTAGCAGCTGTACTGTAATGTAACTCTTTTGTGCGTGTGAAAAATATAACAAAAAAATAGAAGTATGTCAACTACTAGTAAGCATGTTGTGCATTCACAACTCAAAGCCAATAGTGTGAGAATTTCTGTCTACGTGTCTTCCAAGTAAATTCATACAAAAAGTGATTCACTAATTCCGCTTGGGGTGCTGACGAGTCACCCAAACAAAATTCGCGTAAAAATGCGTTGCGTTTAGGCTAAACCCGCACTGCGAATAAAATCCGCGCGGTTTTTTTTATCGCAAAACTGTAACACATGTAATCATATGAATGTATACGCACTGGCGATTTTAAATTCGCGCAATTTGACGCGGTGCAGTGCGGAATAATTTCCGCGCGAATAAAAATCGCGAGGATTTTATTCGCAGTACGGGCTCAGTCTTAGAGCGCGCGTTGATACGCAGGTCACATGTCATGCCACATGCCACTTGCCATTGCGACTATTAGAACTTTAATGGTCTGGTATTATTTTCGCAGCGGGCGCAAACCGAGGCAGTAACGTTCCTGGGCAATCAGGAGTCGAGCCGCAGCCTGTACGCGATCCCCGGCCTGGACTATGTGGCGCACGATGACATCATCCCGTACACGTCGGTGGAGCGCGTGCCGCTGCAGCACGAACTCTTCGACAAGTTCCTTATGCATAATGCTGATAAAGGTTAGTTTTAACGCTGACATTCCATTGCGGGCAATGTTACCCACACTATGTACGCACTGGGTGTGTGTTTGCCTTATTAATCTTATTATGCAAAAAAATCCTTAAGAGCCACAGTAGGCATGCTACTTTTAGCATCGATACTGCGTCGCGTTTTGGCGACTCTACAGTCGCAAAATCGCCGATCGCCGATGATAAAAGTAGCATGTCTGCTGTTGCCCTAACCGTGCGTTTCCACTGCGGTAGAACATGTTGACACAACATATTGCTGTCTCTATTTAATGTCAGGAAAAAAATAGAGACAACAATATGTTTTGTCAACATGTTCTACCGCAGTGGAAACGCGCAGTAACAGACATAAACGTAGGTGAGTTTTGTTTTGTCCGAATTACGCAAATATTTTTCTATAAATACGTGATGTGAAAGTACCATATTTATATTTAGTAGCGAAACTACAATAAAGCATGTTGCTATAAAATTGATTGTGCATTTGCATAGAAATGAGAAAGTTCATAATATGAAATGTCCAAGTAGTTCAATCTATAAAAAATAAGTAATATGGTACATTTCGATTGAACCGTTAAAATAAATAGCTGCTGAACACATCGCACGCTTTGGTGGCTGCTACACGTCTTCCAAACAATGCAAGCATAATGCCTCGAAATAGTTTTTGACTAGTCTATGAGAAGAATGGGCAAGATATATCCTTTGTTATTGTTCTTCGTAGATCCTCCGTTCATAGCGCAAGAGACGCTGCGCGCGTGGCAGAAGAAGAACCACCCGTGGCTGGAGCTGAGCGACGTGCACCGCGAGACCACAGAGGGCGTGCGCGTCACCGTCATACCCTTCTACATGGGCAGCCGCGAGTCACAAAACTCCGCCGTGTACTGGGTAAGATACTCAAATGTTCAAATGCCTACTTTATTTCCTTTGGGAATCAGCTACAAAATTGCTGCCAGTATACCCTACTGTTTGGTGTACTGCGTGATAGAAATGAAACCGATTGGTTTCTATTATTTTGGCCGATCTGTAGGGTGCCTTCTGAAGCACGGAGACGCTCATATCAAAATGCCACTGCCCTATCTTGGTTTAAGCTTGCCAAGTATTGCTTAACCTCTGGTTGATTACCGATCAGTGATTTGAACCTGCTATGACTGTAAACTGACACAGCCAATCTCGTCTCAGTTTAGAGCCCTGTTGTGTCGCTGGGGTGGCGTGTGTACTACTCCATCAAGCCAACTAGGAGCCTGTCAAATGTGACGTCACCCGCACAAAAAGCCGCATTCCATCCGTGCTCCTAGTTGGCTTGGTGGCGTGGTAGGTATAATAATGACTGTGTATTTGGTCCCGGCCCCGGTCAGTGGCGGTACTGCATCCGTCTGGAGAACCTGGGCGGCGCAGCGGTGCAGCTGCGCGAGCGGCACTGGCGCATCTTCTCGCTGAGCGGCACGCTGGAGACGGTGCGCGGGCGCGGCGTGGTGGGCCAGGAGCCCGTGCTGGCGCGCCATTCGCCCGCCTTCCAGTACAGCAGCCACGTCAGCCTGCAGGCGCCCAGTGGACACATGTGGTCAGCTACTTACCATACTGGCCGACGCACACTGAGGACGGCAGGGGAGAGCATTTTAATTTTTATCAATCGAATTTAATACTTATCTAATCGAAATAAGGTGCTCTGACGTGCTCTTCGGTGCACCGAGAAAACTGCTCCGAGGTGCTCCAGGGTCGATCACCGAGCGTTGAAATATATACCTTATTTCTATTGGATAAGTATTAAATTCGATTGATAAATTACAAATAATTACCATCCCCAGTGTGCGCCGGCCATACTGCTTATATTCTCTTTGCCTGTTGCAATGGAAAAAAATTCCAAAACGCGATTGTCAGGGTTTTGCGTTTAAGGCTTAGAATTTACTCAAGAAGACTTGTCTATAGATAAAGTGGAGAGAGTGATCTTGAGTACTTTATTGACAAGTCATTACTGGTATGAAGAATAAGGCCGGGCGCACTTTGGACACGAATTTGTATCGTACGTCAACGTAGCGCACACTGAATACGTTTTCGTCGTCAAAATAGTAGTTTTCCGGTTACTTCCGATTGTTTTGTGATGTCGGAACTACACGCACGTATACGTACGAGTAGCTCGCGCCCAGTCCGCGCTCCTATAGTACTTGAAAGGTCGGGATCGTTCGTGTTCGCACGAGTGAAATTCGTATGAAAACGGGTCCAAAGTGCGCCCGGCTTAACATTTCCAAGACCGCTCTCGGACTAGTAATTGATTTATTAAAGGCCCTGGTTACAAACATGAATAAACACGAATGTTATGTTCGTTCAGGGGTACGTTCCGCATGGAGCGGGAGGATGGCTACACGTTCGACTGCCGCATCCCGCCCTTCTCGCTGGAGAGCAAGCCCGACGAGCCCGCGCCCGCCGCGCCACCCGCGCCCGCTTGACCGCGCCGCACGCACCGCACGCACCACACGCACCGCACGCACGCGTCGTACGCGCTCCCGCCATGAGTTCAAACATTACTGTACATGGTGAACAACCTACCTTACACTAAAATTGTGCTAGATGATTTGTTTTTCGAAATTTATCAGAAATTATAATTACGAGATTCGTTGCTACCTGCCGCTTAGTTTTGTTTAAAGTATGCGTTTTTTTGCAACTATTTGTATGTATTCTAATTGTACAAACCAAAGAAAATTACTTACATACGTATTGTGCAAGTAAAAAAAAATAGCTTTATGTTATCATCTTGGCAAATTTTTAGTTGGTGCAGTACTTCACTTTGTTATAAGTTGCATATTATACTCGTAGTTTAGGGTGCGGTGCCACGTGCCGCGACCCACACACGGTTGAACAAGCCCAGTCGAATCCCGCGATCGTTCGTTGGATGTGATGAATATAATCTTTATTGTGATGATTTTATTTTTTCAATAGGAATAATAACAGATAGCTTAATTTATTGTGTTGAATGAGTTAAGGTCTCCAAAAATATTCATTGCATCCCTTTGTTTGTATTAAAGAAATTCTTTAGTTGTTTTATAATAATTCCTAGATCTGTAATAAATTACAGTATTCTGTTTATCGTGTTTTATTCTACCTACTTTATTCAATATAGATGGGGAGCCGTAGAAGGATTTTCTGGATTTACTCGAGCGCGTCAGATTAAGATAAGGGAGATACCTTACATATTGATAAGAACCTCCAACCAGAACGAGCCCTTAATATTGGTGGGTACGCTCAGGGTAACCAAAAAAAATATAGACGATCTTAAAATACTCGAACTCGTCAGATTAAGATAAGGGGGATTCATTACTAGCTAAGAAGTGTCAAAAGTGACAATTTTGCTAATTTGATCGTCAGTCTAAGAAATGGAGCATCTGTAAGTTTCACTTTTTCACCCCTCTGAAATTTGTTTTTTTTTTAAAGGACTGCGGTGGCAAAAAAGCTTAACGGCCCCCCTATTGTTAAGCAGTTACCGTAGCCTATAGATGCTTACTAAATCTGACGCGCTCGAGTAATTTTTTTTATCAATTTATCATGTTGGTGCATGTAAAATATCAACATCTGACACGTTTGAGTATTTCCATGTCATTGCTTTTTATAAAAAAAATATGAAATTATCATGTAGACGCTTCCCCCACCGCTAAAAGTGGAAACATCTATAACAATGTATTCTTCCTATCATCTAATCTACCGAATCTAATAGGTTTGACGCTGGAGTAAATCCACAATTTGCACGCTGGGTTCCCGGTCCAATACAGTCACTCTAGGAGCTATTATAGGGACAGGTAGGCATAAGTAAAGTAAGTAAGTAAGTAAGTAAATAAAAAGTCAGTTTTATACCTAAGGATTTTATTAACTTCTCAAGTCAAATGGAAGTCAAATTTGGAATTGCACAATAGTATACACGCGTTGTCGAAGCTGTACAACATAAATAATAACAATTATCACCTTTATACAATAATACTCAATGTAAACTATAAGTTAGAATCTATCACTAAACTACTTTTTTTACAATAAGTAACCGACACCCCTAGTTACAGCCAAATACTCAAACAACTCGCAAGAGAAATACGTAAGTTTGACGCCGGAAGGCGAAAATGTCGCAAATAGTTAGCGATAAATTTGAGTAGTTGGCTGGGTTTACTTTGAGATGAATTTAAACACATGGCTATATTTTATGCTCGTAATAATACAAAGGCACTTGCTAGTTGCTTAAATCAAAGACAATTTCGTCATCTTTGGTACAATCACAATGTGTTATGCGTTGCATTGCAATCCTATCGTATCACAAAATATTTGGGAAGTACAATATTGATGGGTAAATAAAGGCGTACGCGCACGGACACAAGCGCGAGTGCTGGCCGCGCTCCGCTCGTTGTGAATAAAGTTGTAGTTTCTGTTACTCTGATATATATAAACACTAGCTTTTGACCGCGAATTCGTACGCGCAGAAGTTAAATAAAAAAAAATCGGGTCTCTGATCCCGGCTCCCGTTTCCCGGATTTCGGATTCCGGTGCGGGGGGAGGGTCGGCGCTTGCATCAAGCAAAGCGAGGCGCGCCCGTAATTTTTTTGCGAATACTCCTAAGATGGTAGTAGTTTCACATTTTGATCAAATGCTATGCAAACAAAGGCATTCAGAATATTCATTTAACAAGTATAGGTACATGACTGCGTGTAAAATCTAACTATTTTAAATTAAATTCAATATGGCTTGACACTTTGGGCATTAAATCATTTTCAGCTTGTAAAGTGCTTCAAGCTTTTTTTTAAATTCCACAATTTCCAATCAAAATATGTTTGTGACTTATGCACGAATCATAGACAGTAGGATTTTTGATTGACTCAGCGTGGCCGGACCTTGTTCTGGCGCTAAGGATTTCAATCATATAAAAATAAAATGCACCAATTTACAATTTGGTGATTGATCCTCATTCTTTAATTTCGTGATGAAATTCTAGGTTTATACAAGCATATCATATTCTTTTGATTCAAATATCAAACGTCCTCTAAAGCCGCGTTCCAGCTCCACCCACTATAATCCATCCAACAAGTTATTTAAGTCTCGCACCTAAAGTCCGAAGTCAGACCTGACATGCACACTAATGAATTTTCATTAATAAAAGGCGCGCTGTGTCGAGTCAAAATGTGATTCGAAGCATTTCTAATGAACAGTTCACAGTAATCTAATTATTGCGACTTGACGGGGCGCGTAGGGGCTATGATTTTAACGAATAGCTTAATCCCAACATCAACATCTCTAACTTTCCCAGCGTTACCGCGTCACAGTACTATCGCCAGAGTTGGGCAAAAACTAATTGAATTTAATTGTCACAATTAACAATTAATTGTGATTTGTTTGTCAATCGCAATCAAATCACAATTATGTGAATTTTGACAATTTTAATTTCATTGTAATTAGTTTTTGCCCAACTCTGATTACCTCTAATATGCCGCAATTCCAGACACAATAAAAAATCTACGTCTCGGATCTATGATCTGGCACACAAAGGGTAAAGATACTAAACCACACCTTGTTTAATTACCGCGCGAGTTGTATAATGAGTGCGGCACACATCTCGAAGAACTCCATGGTGTGGTGTCCCTGCGGCTGGTTGAGGGTGAGGGTGAGGCTGGCGGCGGCGGCGGCGGGCGCGGGCGGCGCGGGGGGAGCCGCGGGGAGGGGACACGCCTCCTCCTCCGTGTCCTCCTTCTCGCCCGACAGAGACTTGAAGTCCAGCAGATACGACTTGTAGTCAACTTGGTAAAGCTGAAGGGACATCTTCACGTATTTCTCGGTCATTTTGTTTAATGTGCGTACTCTGAAAAATGTGTAAATGTTAAGAACTTTCCCGAGTATTTTGATTAATGCAACATTGTTTTGCTTTGGCAGTATTCCCACAGGGGGCATGTTAAAATTCGTATATTCATTCATTGTCCTTCTGGTTGACTGCGTCGAAGACAATTCTGTGATTTGGTACAACAAAATTGTAACACAGCTTAAATAGTATTTCCATCTCGCTCTTACTTTACAACCAAGAAAGGCTGGCAACACAGTTAGTTTCAAGTGTTAAAGAAACTAAAATAGATGTAAGTTTCCAATATAAAAAAACTATTACAGTGATACGTCTCCGCCATACGTCCGGGTCATCGTGTGCGCGAACGCAACAGATATAAAATAACAAAAGTATAGAACAGGAGCAGTAGATACCTGACATGGTACGGATTGATGACTTTCCACTCGTAGTCGAGCGCCTTCATGGCGCGGAACACTTCCAACATGATGTCGTTCGGCTTGCTCTGAGATCTGATACCCAGATGCCATTTAGCTCTGCAAACAAACACGGCAATGCAGTAGAGATGTGCCGAGTACAGCCTGACTCGAGTACTTACTCGAGTACTTAGTAAGTACTCGGGTACTCGAGTACTCAGATTATAGAACTCGAGTACCCGGTACTCGAATACGGGTTCCGAGTACTTGCTGTAACAGTTGTAGTTTTTTAGAAAATACGTTATAAATCGGGGCTCTCGCCAAAATTTTCGCCATTTTCTCAAATTTTCACGAGTGCAAGTACAACGCAGTAATTAAATGTGAAGCTCGGACGTTTGAGTGGTTAAAAATACATAATACAAAAGTACTCGAGTCCTATTAAGTACTCGAGTACTCATTACAAGTATTCGAGTACCTGTCCGAGTCCTCTGACTCGAGTACTTACTCGATTCTTTTTTTAACGAGTACCAGAATACTCGAGTACCAAAAATAGCGTACTCGGCACATCACTACAATGCAGACACTTTAAGACACTTGTAAACATGAATAAAATAAAGTGCCGGCGTTTTTACAACAAAAAAACAAATTTAAAACGCACGTTTAGTCAAATTTCCCGAGAAAAAATTAACCGGAGAACAAATATAGATACGTAGATACAAAGTTTGAAAGGTTGGCAACGTGCGAGTGATGCCTCAGGTCCAAGCGTTCATAGGCTCATCAAGTGGGCCGTACGCTTGTTTGCCGTCATAGTGGTATAAACAATATTTCGGCGTTTTTCCAAACTTTGGATCCATGTATCATCTTAAATAAACTTTAAAGCAAGATTAATACACCAATAAATTCAATGCAATATCCCGCGGTCGCGAGCAACTAAATTACTTATTAAAGGAGAGAGAGACGGAACTACAACCCCCCCTTCCCCTCTCTCTGTCCCACACACCTTCTGGTCGCCAACGTGCGAGTGATGCCTCAGGTATTGCAAGCATCTATAGGCTACGGTAACTGCTTAACATCAGGCAGATCGTACGCTTGTTTGCCACCTTTGTAATACACCAAAAAACTCATCAAATTTTTCGTAAAAAAACACATTCATACTGTTAACACGATAAGGAAAGGCGGTTGTTACCTCTTGACGGGCGTGCCGCGCGCCTTGTCCGGGTGCGGGTGCGGGTGCGGCGCGATGCGCTCGGGGTGCGGCCGCGCCGGGTCCCCCGCCGCACCCGCACCAGCGCCGCGCCGCACCGCCCGCCGTCGGCGGTGAGCTGCCTGAACACACGCACAACCATCACTATCGAACAACTAGCCCGTCCATTCCTTGTTCAAAGGGTTTTTTAAAACGCATATTATTATGATGAAATGATGAATGATTCCAGACAAACTAGAAAATTAATTTAGTCTCGCGTAGATCTGGTATACACAAGGATGTCTAACGCCCGAGTGAAATTAAATAAATATACTGGGACATTCTATTTACACACGGTTACCTGATCCCAAACTAAGCAGAGCTTGTACTATGGAAACCAGATAACCGATATTACTACATTTTATTATTCTACTTTTTGTTTGTAAATACATACTTAATATACATAATACAGACTCGGGACATGCAGCCATGTTCATGCACACAAATGCATGTCTCGGGTAGGAATCGACCTGCAGAGTGAAAGGCGGAATCTACACCAACCACACCAACGGGCCCGTCAAATTTATACCAGAATATACAACGCGCGAGCATAAATATTAGGAAATGTGCTCAGTGATGGAGCGAATAGTCTATTGGTTTTTGCAAAACATTATACGCGCGTATTTCACGCAACAGTCGGTTGGAGTCTTATCGCAGGTGGGTATGGCATTTCAACGGAATCGGAATTTATTTCAAAATCTTCGGAACCTGTACTTTGTATTGTTTTACAACTGCGCGCCTTGTCCTCCCATAGGGGATTTACAAACATTATTGTTACGGAGTCTGAGGTATTTTGTTGTACTCACTGGCCACATAGAAGTCCTTGATCTCGGCCTTGGCCGCCTCGTCTGCGATCCTCTTGTTGTCAATGATGAGGTGGTACGCGATGGCGAGCTGGTCGTGCGGGTCGCCGCTCAGCAGCGCGTTGTGCACCTCGTGCTCCTTCACGCCGAACTTGTCGCAAACCTCCGATATCGCCTCCGTGTCTATCACGCTGCTGTCCTGCGCCGATACGATACCGTTATTATATTTGTTTATATCTATCTAGTCTGCAAAAGCTTGTCTGTGATATAGTGTTAATTTTTAGTTCTGTAGGTATAGAATGCAATTTAGTAGTTTGTTGATATAAGACTGCAATATTTCTAATTGAGTGAAATTTAGTTAAAGCTGGCTACTCAGACACTGCAGGGTCGATCTAGGGAGCATCCTCACCCCTGCTCCAATGTGTGCAAGCAGGGCGGTATTTTCTTAGAAAAATCGCCCCTCAAACATCACAATATCTTAGGTGATTCAGGGTTAATCCTCCAGACATGCAGCCTAAATCGGTCCTGCGGCAGGCATGTGAGTAGCCGCTTTAATATATTTCCACCAGATATTACAGTCTTCGCGATACAGGGACGCGAGGGATCACGACATAGAGAATTGCGAGAATTAAGAATAAGTTTTCTGGCCAGACTATCATTTTTAAGAGTGACATTACAAACAGTCTCAACATGTTAATTTTAACGTCAAATTAAGTTAAACAGTAAATATAAGTTGTATAAAGGAAGCCAAAGCGGTCTTATAAGACATTTTACGCTGAGACATCCGCACGACATCTCTTTCGAAAAAGTACAACTACCTGTTCGACGGGCGAGGGGAACAGGTACCCCGGCAGGTCCCTCTGGAACCACTCGTGCTTCTTCACATCCTCGATGGTCGCTCTCTTCATGGGATCCACTTGAAGTGTTGTACACAGCAGGCTCACAACAGTCTTGTTCAAGTACTCGGGTATGGGGAATATCCCCGATTTGATCTTTCTGAACAGTGTGGGTACATGTTCGTCGTCGAAGGGCAATGTGCCGCAGAGAAGCGCGTATAGAATGACGCCGCACGACCAGACGTCTACTTCGGGACCGGCGTATAGTTTTCCGGATATGACCTGATAAAAAGGTTACGTAATTATTACTTTAGTTGGTCCAAACACTCGAGGCACGCGAGGTCATAAAATGTTACCCGGGTTGGGCAAATTAAGTGACTACTGAAGGGCTAGACAAGTGGCTGCCTGGCTGCTTTCATGCCACTTGTCTAGGAGGCTGTGCTTACTATTCATATTGCTTATGCATAATATCTCCACTAACCTCTGGTGCTGCGTAATTAGGAGATCCACAGGACGTCCTCAAGAATTCTCCATCCATCATCATGTTCGATAAACCAAAGTCAGCTATCTTTACGTGCATGTTGTGGTCGAGGAGCAGGTTCTCAGGCTTCAGGTCTCGGTGCACAATCATGTGCCGGTGACAGTAGTCCACACCAGATATGATCTGTTGAAAGA